>JBBGZY010000406.1:2933750-4230000 GCA_037952925.1 Lithobates clamitans
TTTTTCATGACTGCGACATTATGGTGGACACATCGGACACTTTTGACACATTTTTGGGACCATTCACATTTATACAGCGATCAATGCTATAAAATTGCATTGATTACTGTGTAAATGTGACAGGCAGTGAAGGGGTTAACCACTAGGGGGCGGAGAGGGGTTAAATGTGTTTCCTAGGGAATGCTTCTAACTGTAGGGGGAGGGGATGCTCAAGGGGAGGAGACCGATCAGTGTTTCTCCGTTCTGGGAACACAGATCTCTCTCCTCTGAGCTGACAGGACGTGGATCTCTGTGTTTACACACAGAGATCCACGGTCCGGCTCGGTTAACGGGCAATCGCGGGTGCCCGGCAGACATCGCGGCCGCCAGGCACACGCACCGGGACCCGAGCAACGTGGCGGGCATGCGCGCGTGCCCCCTAGGCGGCCGGGAACCCGAGGCCGTCATATGACATCCACCCAGGATGGGAGATCCCATCTGTGGACGTCATATGTACATACGCAGGTAGGGAAGTGGTTAAAATCACTGCTTCCAAAAAAACTGCCGTTTTTAAAAGCTTTTTTTGCATTGATACATGTCCCCTGGGGCAGGACCCGGGTCCCCAAACCCTTTTTAGGACAATACCATGCAAATTAGCCTTTAAAATGAGCACTTTTGATTTTGAACGTTCCAGTCCCATGGACGTCAATGGGGTTATAACGTTCGTGCAAATTTTTGGTCCGTTCGCAGGTTCTGGTGCGAACCAAACTGGGGGGTGTTCGGCTCATCCCTATTGCCAAGTAGTCACTGAATATGTGACTACAGGCTAATTTGTCTTTATAGTATGCAATGTACAGAAAAACATACAGTATGTTATGGAAAAGTTTTATTTTCTAACAATGTATGTGTCATCTTGACTTTCAGCTGTGGCACTGTGTTTTTTTTATTTTTAAGGTTTGCATCCAAAAATGACATAAGTAGTTTGTGCGACAAACAGAACATTATAGTGTAACAATATACACTGTATTGCATACAGTGTAACAATTGTATGATACCACTAATCGAAGGGTGTTTTTTGCAACAGTGTGGTACAGTAATGAGAACTTGTCAATGCTGAGACATTAAATATATGTTTAGTTTGTGCTATCTCTCAGCCATACTGTCAGAGCTGGAGCACACCAAAAGTTTGTAGATATTTTCCCGGGGAGGGGTAAGGGAGAGGGGGATGGCTAGTAAGAAGGAAGGAGAGGAAAGAAGGGGGAGCCATAGAGGGAGGCAACTGGTGCAGGGATCAAGAGTTGGATGAATGTGGGGATTGTAAATATGCAAAGATAAAGTGCATATTGACCAGAATAATGGAAAAGGTCCCAGTAGATTCATCTAGCCTTGTGTTCCTCAGTTTTATTTTTGAGTGTGGCAGTCAGGTTCCATGTGTTGAATGTCGTTCACTCTGGCAAACCTTTGTTATCTGGTTGGTGGGGATTGTTGTTTTCAAATGGTAGGGATGTAGCCCTTGGCAGTGTTCAGTAAGTTTTGACACACCCACTTTGGTATGCTCCAGCTGGGCTTAATGTTAAGGTTTCACAAATGAACACTCTTTCTGGAAAGAATATTAGTAAATTTATCTTTAAATTTAAATTTAGTAGGTTGTCTACTCAGCTGTTCTCTGGGTATCACTTATATAGTAGGTGAGGTTGAAAAAAGACACAAGTCCATCAAGTCCAACCTATGTGTGTGATTATATGTCAGTATTACATTGTATATCCCCCTATATGTTGCGGGCGTTCAGGTGCTTATCTAATAGTTTCTTGAAACTGAGACCACCGCCTGTGGAAGGGAATTCCACATCCTTGCCGCTCTTACAGTAAAGAACCCTCTACGTAGTTTAAGGTTAAACCTCTTTTCTTCTAATTTTAATGAGTGGCCACGAGTCTTGTTAAACTCCCTTCTGTGAAAAAGTTTTATATAGTTTTATATATATTGTGGGGTCACCAGTTTGGTATTTGTATATTGAAATCATATCCCCTCTAAATCGTCTCTTCTCCAGAGAGAATAAGTTCAGTGCTCACAACCTTTCCTCATAACTAATATCCTCTAGACCCTTTATTAGCTTTGTTGCTCTTCTCTGTTCTAGCTCCATTTCCAGTACATTCTTCCTGAGGACTGGTGCCCAGAACTGGACAGCATACTCTAAGTGCAGCCGGACCAGAGTCTTGTAGAGTAGGAGAATTATTGCTTTATCTCTGGAATTGATCCCCTTTTTAATGCATGGCAATATTCTGTTTG
Organism: Lithobates clamitans; assembly: GCA_037952925.1. NCBI lineage: Eukaryota > Metazoa > Chordata > Amphibia > Anura > Ranidae > Lithobates > Lithobates clamitans. The sequence continues at coordinate 2,936,016 of JBBGZY010000406.1, forward strand.
CTTTGTTAGCAGCAGCTTGGCATGGCCACAATTTTGACACATCCACAATTTGCCATCATGTACTGCCTTATTAGTCTCTACATACCTAAATTTTAACCCTGCCATGCCCCCTGGCTACAATAGTGGTCAGTGGAAATGCCCCTGGTACATTGGTTGTAACAATACCCTTATTACATTTGTGGTCCGTGGAAATGCTCCCATTAAATTGCTGGTCATGTGCCAGTGCTCGTATTATAATAATGGTAATTGTCAATGTACCCATACATTGGTGGTCAGTGTAAATACCCTGTTATGTGGGTAGTCAGTGTCATTGCCTTTATTAACCACTTCCCTACCGTGCATAGTCATATGACAGCGGCAGGAACCCTTTGTTCCTCCAGGCCGCCGTCATATGACGTCTTTTACTTTCTGAGCCTTTAGGGGGCACATGCGCCGCGTCACTAGGCACCTGATGCACATGCCTGGTGACCGCGATTGCCCGTGAACACAGCAGGACCGTGGATCTGTGTGTCTAAACACACAGGTCCACGTCCTGTCAGAGGAGAGGAGACCAATGGTGTGTTCCCAGTATAGAGGAACACTGGTCAGTTTCCTCCCCTTGTGAGTCACCTCCCCCTACAGTTAGAATCACTCCCTAGAATACACATTTAACCCCTTCCTCACCCCCTAGCGTTAAACCCTTCCTTGCCAGTCACATTTACACAGTAATCAGTGCATTCTTTATAGCTCTGATCGCTGTATAAATGTGAATGGTCCCAAAATAGTGTCAAAAGTGTCTGAAGTGTCCGCCGCAATATCGCAGTCACAATAAAAATTGCAGATTGCCGCCATTACTAGTAAAAAAAAAAAAAAATAACAAAAAAAAATGCCATAAATGTATCCCCTATTTTGTAGACGCTATAACTTTTGCGCAAACCAATCAATATATGCTTATTGTGATTTTTTTACCAAAAATATGTAAAAGAATACATATCAGCCTAAACTGAGGATTTTTTTTTTAATGGGATATTTATTATAGCAAAAAGTCAAAAATATTGTGTTTTTTTTTCAAAATGTTCGCTCTTTTTTTGCTTATAGCGCAAAAAATAAAAAACGCAGAGGTGATCAAATACCACCAAAATAAAGCTCTATTTGTGGGGGAAAAAATGATCAAAATTTCATATGGGTACAGTGCATGACCGCGCAATTGTCATTCAAATTAACACTGCTGAAAGCTGAAAATTGGTCTGGGCAGGAAGGGGGTGAAAATGCCCTGTATTGAAGTGGTTAAACTAGTGGTCAATGACAATGCCACCATGACATTGGTGGCAAATGAATGAGACATTATGGCAGATTTACTAAAGGATTTGAAAGTTTTCATACTATAAATTGTGTGAAGAATCCATGATTGTGTTATATATACTGTATATATATATAGGTTGGCATCTTAGTCAGGTTAGTAGATGCTCATGGCAATGCTTTAGGAAAAATAGCGCTGGTGTTTTGGGGCGAAAGAACGATGAAAGTACTGTCATCTGTAATATTATGATCTCTCTCTGCCTATGAAAGATAATAAATAGCTGTAAGTATTTTATTTACATATTACTAAAAATCCAAGCACAACAGGAAAGCATACCTTAGAGGTTGGTTCTGCTTTTACATGGACTGGTCTTTTGATTTCCAGAACATAAAAGTAAGTTACATCCTTCTTCCAAATCAAGGAAATTCAGCTATCCCAAAGCGCCAACATAAACAAGTTTTTCAAGCAGGAGATGCATTTCAGATGACAGGCTAAATTGAGACATTTGTCTTGCCAACTTCAAGTCCTGTAAAACCGTTTTGTGGAAGTGAATTTTAGAAGGCACAAAGAGGATCATACATTTAAAAAAGTGACAACAGCATGTTCACCAATGGAATATGGATTATGTGTTATGGACACCGAGAAATGCTAAATATTATGATTGATGAAAGTGATTGAGGTTTATTGAATAAGACAACTTGTAGTGAATGCAATCTGTACCAGTGATGAAAAGGAATACATACTGCTTTTTGATGAATCGGTGAAGGGGGAAACAGACAGTAGGCTTCCAGTGAGAGGAAATAAAGCCAAAAGTTTTTTTTTGTTTTTTTTTAATTTATTGATTTAAAGATTTGAAACGTCCATTTATGGACGCAGGTTTATTTCTACTCATTGCTGTTCTGTGGCTTCTTTAAATTATGTGAACAGGTGTTACAGGATATTAAGACACCAAAAGCAAAAAAACCTGAGCTTCTTACTCTTCTTTACTCTGTTAAAAAATGTTTGTTGCATTTTCTGTCCCCATTGGAAATATTAACCCTTGCATCCTGTCCCTGTGGGGCCAACTTCCCTACAGGGACCCAGCCAGCATTAAATAGGTGACAATACCAATCCATCTGCAATCTATGCCAAATACAAATAGTTTAATAGAAATGATAGAATGTTGATAGGAGACATGATGGAAAGATGTTGAAGGGAGAACTACCACTGGCAGAAAATGAACATGTGCAGTTTATCGTGTAACCGTGATATACAGATCATACAAAAAGGTATATAGTGTCCGTATTTTAATGTAAAAAGAATATTTATAAGCTGTGGGAACTGTGGGGCGGTGGATGAACTATTTTCATATTACTGGGTTTAGTAACACTTTAAATAAGTGACAAAAAATATTAACCAAAATGAGGGGAAATTCCCACTTAAATCTGTAGTAAACCGCCGGCTTTTTTTTTTTTTTTTTTGAAACCTGCAAGTTAAAGTTATAATGTGCTACTATGCAACCCAAACTAACATATTATGTTAAACTTACCTTAAAATGGAGCCCTCCAGAGGCAAGCTGTCACCGCTGACAGGACTTCCATCTTCACCCGGTCTTCCTGCGGTTTTAAAAGTCCTGCATGCTACATCTTTGGTGAACTTTTCAAAGGCACACCAAAAATGCACCTTCCATTTTAAGTCAAAGGAGATGCACCAAAAGTGCATCAAAAACTCACTAAGGGTGTGTTTTTTGGTGCATTTTTGAGGGTCACATGACAACTTTTTTCAGGTAGGAGGAGATTTCCACTACAGCCTTTATACACCACCACTTGTGTGTGATGTCAATATCATGTGACCTGGCTAACTCCGAGAACAAGTAAATATTCTCTACAGCATAAAAGACACAACTGAGCATGTGCAGGTTGGCTACTCTGCCTGTGTTAGCTGACCTTCCCCAGATAGACAGTGCAGGAGGGGAGGATCTGTGCATACAGGATAAAACAGCCTTTTTACACAATGCAGAGGATTAACCCCTTAAGTTTCACACTGAGTATAACAAGCATGCTATGCTGCATATATACAGACAGATTTTACTGTTGTGGGTTTAGTAACACTTTATTCTTTACTGATATGCTGACTTGTATGTTCTGTGTACAGTAACTATTATGGTTTGTAACTCAAAGTATTTAAGCCAATAGATCAGCATAACAGCCATAAAACAAGCATTTCATCAGTATATAATCAATGGCAATCCTTAACCTCTCCTATTTTGTTCAAGACAGGTTTACTTTAAACCCACTCAGGGAAACAGTCCACCTGATGAGCTTGTGAAATACATGGAGTTCATCTTTTTTGCCTCTCTTTGCCCAACTTGATAAAACCTATGTTGGCCAGTATTTGTATTTTTTTGATAGCTCTGAAAGTGCAAAACATAAGACAAGTACAAGTGTTTTTTTTTAATTATTATTCTATTGCAATTGTTTTATCATTATGGTTTTGGCTTGTAGTATTTAGTCTGATACAATAGAAAGATTGAAGATGTTTTACCGCTTATCTAAGTGGCTTTCCTTGTTCAAATGAGTGTCAAGAGCTCCTTCCAAGCATTTATATACAGTACACATAACTCATTCAGATTAGTGCCTGTTTCTCATGGACTTCAGCTTATATAAGAGGAGTGATCAGCAAGCTTTAAAAAAAGATTTGCAGAGCTTCCAGCAAGCTTTTTTTTTAAGATTTTAAAGTATTATTCAACCCCAGTTTGTAAATGTTGAACACTGATCCTAATGGGAGCACTGATTGCCACTGTAAGCCAGCTGCTTGCAGGCTTCAGCAGACTTAACAAGCTTGAAGAATTGCTGAAGCCTGCTAGCAGTTTGTTTAAAGTGGCAATCAGCACTCCCATTAGGATCTATGTTCAATATTTACAAATTGGATTGGAATTGCACTTTAAAAGCTTCAACAAAGCTTGCTGAAAGCTCTGCAAATACTTTGTCAAATTTTGCTGTTTACACTGTTCTTATACATGCTAAAGCCCATGTGAAACAGGCCTAATCCATTCACCATGGGGGTCATGTAATGTGTCAAGGTAAAATTTGTCACCCTTAATCAGGAGATACCTGAACAAGGACCTTCATTGCAAAACTATCAGGTACCATTTTAATGAGAACTGCAAATTTCAAAATATTGAAAATTACCTTTGACATTTAGTTTTAAGGCTTATATGAGATGTATGTGATTGGTTTAAAATATACTTTTAACTAATTCTACTAATTCTAACTAAACATTATTCATTACAAGAACATCATCCAGTCCTTTTTTAAATTCCACCATTGTCTTTGCCATTAATGCAATGAATTAAAAATTCATTAAAGCAATATGACGGGAATACGTACAAAAGTAAGCATTCGTTTTTTCTGGATTGAATTGAAACCACCCAAAGAGTGCGTGTTTGTTTCTTTTTTTTTTTGCCAGAGTGAATATTGAGAAACATTTTCCAAAGTTGCATAGACTTTCAAAACTAAATTAAATATTTAAATATTCAATTAAATATTTGCACACATTGCATTGAAAAGAAAGTTGAATATAATGGGATAAATCTATTGTGCTAACCTGAGGTCACCCCGACACTCATTTACAAAGCTAAATAATGCTAAGAACCTGTTAATTGAACAGAAGAATGCTACTCATGCAGCCAAACACCTATTTGTTGATGAAGAAATTTTGCATGAAGAATGCTTGGACACTAAGGCTAGCCATACATGAGTTGAACAAAAAAAATCATTTGATTCTTCTATGCACACACTTGTGGGGAAGGGGGAATCCCTCCTGCTGAGCCTTTGCATAGTGACAGCGGAGAGACCTCCCCACCATCAGAATAAACTGATCATCATCACCGGCTGTAGTTGGCATTGCTGATCGAGAGAACATTTTGCAACAGGCTGGTTGTATACATGTCTATTAATAGGTTGACTTGTGCAAAACCACCCTGCCCATGCATGAATTGGAATTCATGTGGTCCCTGTTGAACTGGCCAAATTTTGATGCATGTAAGTTATTATTAATGACATGAAGTGAAATAAAATCAGGAGCAGGGACATGGTCCCAAAAAAAAATAATCTGACAAAAGTTTTAGTCTTCTTTATTCTAATTTAAAATTTGCATAGTAATTTAAAGGTAAAAAAGTAAAATTCTGTCTGTATCTTCGGTACCGATTTTCCTTCACTTCCTGGCTGGTGAAACCATGACCATCTTAACAATAAGTGAGAGGAAAACTCTTTTAAAGTTGCTATAAACCCTCTCCTATAACCTGTGAAATGAACAGCCTCAGATGATACACAGCTGTAAAACAAATCCCCTAACATAAGTTTTACATGTAAATCTGCTGTGTCTTCAGCTTGCTATATTCTTTAAAATTCTAACATTTTGTTAGAGTTTTTACTTCCTCATTCAGTAGTAGAAGTTGTGTCTTGGCATAAACTGTGTGACAGCTGATTGGAGGAAAGGAACACACCCGCTCCTCCACATAGGCAGAGGAAGGAAGAAATGTGCAGAGCTGTGTTGTGACAAAGCAAGCTCTCTGCAAATCTATTTATAGCACCACCCCGACACAAATTTCAGGCTACTTTTATCTAATGTGTCGAAGAGCTTGTCAAAAGTAATCATACTGATAACAGAGGAACGAAAAACAGCAGAAAGACACTGGACTTAGTGCTTTGGAGAGAGATGAGTAAACACAGGGCCATCTGTTGCATGGGAGGTGGAGGGGCGCTGCCAGGAGAGTTTCTGTGACCATCAACCAACAGGAATAGCGACAGTGGCATCACCACCTCTGTCAACTCAGTGTTGCGTGATATATACCAAATCTGGAGAGGAGGAGAGAGAGGGCAATGCTCTCTCCCCCTCTCCAGCTTCACACTCCCATCAATGCAGAGCTCCTCCATAGAGACTGTAAAATTATGACCCCACAGTCTGCCCACGGGCCAAGCAAACTCCTACATATAGTCCCGAGCCCACATCCAGTGATGGCTTCCCAGAGCCGCGATCCCGTTCATTTCAGCAGCGGCAATCTCTCTGACTGCTGAGTCCCGCTAGCTGTCTGTGCAGAGGCTTAGAAATTGGCTCCCCCTCAGCTCTAACATGACAAGATGAGGAGCCTCTGAATAAGAGCACCACAGAGTGATGTGCCATGCTGTATCTGAGGTCTGTGCTTGAGGAAAGCTGCAGCCAAGCCAAGGGAAGGACGAATTGCACTGGGGACACAAGGGGGAATGAGAGCATTTGCACTAGAAGGGGTAGGGAAAAGATAATTACTTCTAGGTGGGATTGATGTGGGGGTCCCCGTGCTAGTATGGATGATGGGGGGATATTTGGGAAAAAATCCTGAGGGGTGGATCTGCACTAGGAGTGGGGATCGACAGGGGTAACACCTGCTCCAGGAGTGGAAGTGAACGTTGGGGGATGTGCCAGGAGGGGTGAACTGCGTTGGGAGGATGAGGACCCACACCGGAGGGGAGAACTGTGCCAGGAGGATGAGGACCTGTACCAGGAGGGGAGACCTGTGCTGGGAGGATGAGGCCCTGTGCTAGGAGGGGGATCTGTGCTGGGAGATGGGGGGAACCTGTGCCAGGAGGGGGGATCTGGGGGGTTGTGCTGGAAGGGATCATTGGGATGGGGGGATTTGTGCCAGGACAGGAAATCCTCGGGCTGTTAAAAAGGGGATGAGTGGTGGGGAGATCTGTGCTTGTAGGGATGATGGGGTATTTGTGCTAGGAAAGAAACTTGGGGGGGGGCTTGCACCAGGAGGGGAACCCAGGGGGTGACAGAGGTAAGATCTGACCCAGGAGGTGGGACCTGTGCATGGAGAATCTGCCGAAGGAGGGTGGGATCTGGAGAGGGTGAGGATTGGCACTCGGAGGGGTAGTTTGAGGGGTTAGGATGTGTGCTAACAGGGTGGGGTTTTTGGGTAGGGAAAGTTGTGCTAGCAGGGAACATTTGGGAAGAGAGAGGATTTTAGCTTAGCAGATGGGGGAAAGACTTGTGCCGAGAGGGCAGACCTCAGCAGGGAGAGATCTGCACTGGGAGGAGGGTGAATTTTTGTTTGGGGAGAATTTTGGCTTGCAAAGGGAATTTATGCTTAGGGCTAAGCGTGCTGATTTTTTTTTTTTTGGGAGGAGGGGGATTTTTGCTAACACATGATGCTCCTACATCTTGTGTGTGTGTGTGTGTGGGGGAAAGGCGCAGTTTGGTGTCTTCGTCCTGGGCGCTAGATGACCTTGTCCTGGCACTGAGTAAACACTACAGATATGTGCTTAGGTCAGATTTCATGAATCAAGTTTACATCCACTTTAAGGGAGTCATAAATAAATTACATAAAAAAAACACAGGGGTTTGATGTTGCTACATGTATACCATCACATGTTCTTGATAAATACAGAATGCAGCATAAAAGTCTGTAATGTCACCATGTGGCAGGTGTAAATTCTGATCAGAGCATTGAACAAAATGATTCAGTACTTTTTTCTCAGATTTTTGCTTTAGTTTTGGTTATGGTAAGATCTCTATTTGTTCATATTTTGTCTGCTGCTTGTCCTGACTTTTGCCTGTGTTACAATTCTCCCCACATCAATACAATAACAAGATCTGTCATTAGCTAATTTGTGATTTACTAACAATTCATAGGACCCTCCAAAAGAAAACAGGATCCCTTTTGCATTTAACAGCAAAGATTAAGACCCCTTTCACACTGGTGTCCTTTACAGGCATTTAATGTTAAAAATAGCACCAGTAAAGCGCCTCTCAAGCCACCCTAGTGTGAAAGCCCGAGTGCTTTCACACTAGTGCGATGTGCTTGCGGAACGGGGAAAAAAAGTCCTGCAAACAGCATCTTTGGGGTGGTGCGGGAGTGGTGTATACACAGCTCCCACAACTCCCTGCCCATTGAAATGAATGGGGCACTATTAACCCTTTCTTCAGCTGCTAGCGGGGGTTAAAAGCTCCCTGCTAGTGACCAAAAAGCACTGCTATAACAGCGGTAAAGCGGTGCTTTACCACTAACGCCCGCACTGCCCCAGTGTAAAAGGGGTCTAAAGTGGAATGTTGCTCAGGTGGCATTTCTCCTAAAAGATGATCAGCTATTGTAAAGTTGTAAAGCTGGCTATACACTAGTAGAATTGAATTAAGTTGTTTTCCTTTAAAAACGCTTGTTTGATTTTTATAATTGTAAGTGACGTGAAACTGACATTCATTTTCAACCACAGTGACAACAAAATTCAAAAAAGCAGGATGGAAACTTTTTCTCAAATGAACAAATTTCTAACACTGAATTTGGTTTTCATTCAGGAAATTACATTCATTCCAAAAGTGTAAGTTAAAAGCAAGCAAATTAAATCTTGAATGACATTCATTCAACCATCGAGTGTACAAATAATATTCATACAAAAATCTACTAGTGTATAGCCAGCTGTAGCTGGACAGTGATGGAGATAAGGTGAGTATTGCAGAAATAGGCACTTTTTTATTTTCAAACATTTCTATGTGTTTATGTACTTATAACTTTTTTAACTGTTTCAACTGAAAAAATAAATGATTTTCTGATAACACTAAAAATTTAGAAAACAAATTGGTAACAGCTAGCAGCGTTTAGGGAGCTGCATGTTCAGCCATTATAAATACATTGATTATCTGACTTTCCTGAGAGAAAATAGTAATTAAAATTGTGCTTGAAATTGGCTGAGGATATGTTAAAAATTAATTAGCCCATACAGCCTTTGTAAGGCAAGTCTGCAGAAAATTTGCTAGAAAAGAAAAGGCAGTCAGTTTAAAATTATGCCCTTGTTTCAAGTTAAATTAATACTATGAATGAAGCCTTTTTTGAATGTTCAAATTAGAACTGAACAATTGTGCCTGTAGCTACGAATTAACATATACAGCCTTATTTAATACAAATCCCCCCTTATTTCATATAATTTTTTCTGTTTGTGCCTATTACAGTTACAGAGCTTTGCCATGCATTTGTAACCTTGTTGCCACAGCTAACAACAGATTAATCTGTCAGCACAAAATTGTAGTAGCTCTTACTTGGTGCCTCTGATTTTATTTTGGGATTTCTTAAAGGGACAATCCAATTTCAAATGAAAACATATATAACATGTTATTTCTGTGTGAGGTGTTTGGTAACTGAATGATATTCATAGAGGCATCTGCAAATACCTGCATCAGCCTGCCAAATGTCATTGTTGTGGCTGAATGCCTGCTGTTCTGGCAGTTTAATCTGAACTAAGCCCTCCTATCCTTTTCAACTAAGAAGGCTGCCATCTTAGCCCCTGTTGGATTTGAAACTGCCATAGTGCTGCACTTGTGATCAGGTATAACTTCAGCCATTTGATGGTTTGACAGTTTTGTTGGAAGCACAAGCAAATGTGACAGTTAGCATTCCTTTAAAAATAAACTGTTAAAGTGGTGGGTTCAGTTCCACTTTAAAACTTTCACCCTCCAAAATAATGATAAAACATTCCACTGAGCCACACCACCACACATTCCTTTCAGCCCATCACTAGTTTCTGCTACAAAAAAAAGGGGGGAGGGGTTGGTTATAGGATTTCAGGATTGATATTTGGGATTTAGAGTTTTAGTTATCCTTTTTTTGAGGGGGGTATTATTTGTTTCAATATAATTTTGATAGGGTCTTTAAATATTACATTTTTTTATCTCAGGATAAGGAACATAAGCTTGTTGCTGACTAGGGATTTACACTGGGGTGCGTTTCAGTTCAGTCCAAACCAAACTTTGGCTGTTCAGACATTCAGACGAAAGCTCACAATTTTTCCCATTTGACCACCTGTTAGTTGGGAGCTGCAAATCATACAAATCATATATAGTATTTTTTCTCCTTCTATATATAACAGCTTCTCGCTGTCAGTGGTTCTTAGGGTGCTGGCACCTGCTATGTGCTAGCCCCCTACCCTCCCTTTCCCTTATATAGCTGATAGCTGGCAAGAAGTACTGTCTGGATTAGTCGTTTCTGGCAGGTCTGTCAGCCAGTGGGCATCCTGGTTGAACATGTAATTACAACAAGGAATTTGGGGGGGGTTATTTAATAATGTTACTTTTTTACTATAGGAAAAATTGTGCTACCGGGGCAAAAGACAAATATGAGCCCAATAGTCTAGTTTGCTGCAATCAAAAATACATGCCACCCTAGGGTTGGATGTTAAATATGGATTAATGTGTGGACCTTGGTAGTTTTATGTGGGTAGGGTGAGATCATTGGGGGCACTGTTGTCCTCATCAACACTGAGGACTCAGATTTATTTCCTTTCAGAAATATGAGCCTCTTTCATGTTGCAGTGCCTGTGGAAGGACCCTGGAATTTAGGCCATCAAGGCAAGGGATCATTGCTGGTTGGCCACCCTTTTGGATCCACTACAAGAGAAAAATGTCAGAACCCATCCTGCCATCAAAGAGGGAGCCAAAAATTCTTCATCTAGAAGTGGTGCTACAGAAGAACCTCGTAACCCTCTTTCCAGAGAGTGGCAGGATACACTTTCATGGCCACTGTGATATGGATTATCTGGTCAGCGATGGCAGTGGTTGCCAATGCGAGGCTTTAAAATCCTCCTTTCCTATGCATCGCCCAGACTTGGCTGCTGGCAGCGGTCAAAAGCAGCACCTAAACTATATGATCTCTAATTATATGGGGTCAAGGGTGGATGTGGTTACCCTTAGAATGGGTGAGCCCCCTGAATTTGGGAGACAAGGATCAATCACTGACCTGAGCTTGTCCAGCATACAGTCAAGATGCTGGCCTGCCCTGCTACCAGTGTGCTTTTAAAGCAAGCATTTAGCACAGTGAGTGGTGGTAAAAAAAGGTTTGCATTCTGTTCTGATTCTGCAAGCTAAATCATGTTTTTTTTTTTGTCTCTTATTGTTCAACCTATTACAGTGCTCCATCAATCAAGAATATTTGTGGCTATTACCTTTCTACAATGGTGTAGCCTAACAATGATTAAAACCTGCCTGAGCTGAACATAACTGGGTTTGGTTCAGGGAAGGTTCTATGAACTGTGCTGAAGTTCTGCATGTTAATCTAAATTGGTAAAATCGGTATTGGACATTTTCTTTTTTTAATGATTTATTTTGGAAATGAGCAAAAAGTACAAAATCATGTGTACAAAAATTTTCAGTTAGAATGGAGATGAGTTTTACAAAGATTTCCGTTTACAGCAAAAATAATACCATATATCTCCTTTACAGGGGTCAAGAAAATATGGACACAATATTTACATTTTAAAAGTTATCCACCATGCAGCAGTCAATACAGACAACATTCAAAAGGCATTAAGACACATAATTACCTGATATGCTCTAAAAGGGTACAGAACAGTTAACCAACCCAGCTCAGTGGTTTTTAGTATAATTGATGAAATTTTTTTTTCAAGAAATGGTGGGCATGTTTTGGTCATTTTGCAAGGCTAATAGTCAAATGGTTGTCGAACAACTGGAATTGAATGGCTAAGCACTGCCCTGGAGGACACATACTAATTAAAAAGAAATGTATAATATACAATTTTACAGTGAGGAGCTTTTTTTGATAATGCTTGAAGTGAAACATTTAAATGCTCAAGTCCTTTAAATAACATAATCAGGGGAAACCATAAACTTGTCATGATATGACATACCTGTACAAAGTATACATTGTGCTACAGAAAAGGTGATATTTACACAGGGGAAAAAATACTATTTAAATTGCAAATTAGATTTCCGCACCAGTTTTCCTTGTAAAAAGCAGCCAAAATTCTCCCTCCAAAAAAATAAATAAAAAATACACTAAAAATAGTAAATCATGTTTTAACCAATTTTAATTAGATTTTACAATGATTTTGGTTAATAATCACAAACTGATCCCAAGCACTTTCGCTTATCGCTAATTAAGTGCATAAAACCACAATTCTCACAAACTAACCAGGCTCTTAGGGAATTAATTGCAACATTTACCATATCCATTAAAACCTATATATTGTATAGGTATATAATAAATATAATAGCTGTGTTAATTTGTATCCCTTTCTAAAAGTACATTAGAGCCATTATATATATTTATATATGCATCTCTAACTCTCTGAGCTATTCTTTTTTTTTTCACAAATATACTGTATATGTGTCTGAGTGTACATTGATAAAATATAGAAATATAATAACAAAGTCCTTGTTATTAGAGCTAAGCTACTGGTTGCTTGTTCAGAGGTTTGGCAAATGGCAGAACCAAATGGGTGTTCAGCTGGTCCAAACCTCCAGCTGCAGTGGAAATTGAAACATTTAATATTTAATAGTGGTATTACTATCACTGCCAACTATATTTGCTGGGCGCTGCATCCCATATATAGAACAATGTACAGTTGGCTGCACTTGCATACAAAATATTATAAAATTACACTTTTATTAAATTTAATTAAAACCATCACATAAAATCATCAGCTGATCAACCACAAGGGTATATATATAAATATATATATATATATATATATATAGCGACCATCCTCACATCTACAGGTAACAATCACATGTAAGTAGATGAAAGCCCCACAAGTTTTCGGAAAATCTTCCTTACTATGACATGATGGTTAATCTAAGGTAGGAACACAGAGATATAATAACATCTTCATAAAACAACTTGAAAGAGCAACATACCAATGTATAACATGTATAACTTATACATAGGGCATTTTATTTACAGTGAGCTACAGCTGAATGCCACAATGTGACACATTGTGGCATTCAACTGTATCTTGCTGTAAAGAAAAATGAAGTGTTTGCATCATCATTACTTGTTTTAATAATACATAATGCAGACCTGTTATGTAAAGAAGTAATAGGACATATAAAGCAATTGACAAGAAATTCTGTCTTTCCCTCTGTTGTTGTGTGCCATACAGACTTATGAAGATATAATTAAAACATTTTTTTTTTTTATATTTGTAGAAGATTGGTGTTAATGTGACTGAATGACTTATTAGAGAAAAAATATGTACTTTTACTGCCATATTCTGCATTGTGATATTTTTTGGATTCCTTACATATCTGCCAAGTTCCATTAAAAAATTAGCATAAAATATATACAATATTCGTGTAATGTAATCTTGGGTTGTCTTTCATGAAATGTCAGCAGTAACAATTAAAGATTAGCGTTCTATGAAATTAGACCTTCCCTGTCTCAAAGATCACCTGATCAAATTTCTTGGCTTTTGGTCAAGTGACCAACACTGAAAGGAACTTGAAAATCATTTTTTCTAGTTAAAAATAGATATTGAACTCCTGGATTATCTTTCTCAGAAAGACTATTAATATTGCCTTTAAGGTAAGATTTAAGTCCACTTTAACATTCTCCTGTTTGCATGTGCAACTGGTGATAAAAAATAAAAAAAACAGCTGTCGCTCTCTACTTTATGGTTGCTCAAAAAGAACACATTTTGACCGTCTGTTCCCTGTCTTAAATTATAAATGTAGTCAGAAATTCATTACATAAAACACAGTTTTGATTATTACACTGTCACTCATAAATGTGTGTATATATATATATATATATATATATCATATAATGTTTACAATGAAACATATTTACTTTTGCCTCCTTTCAGTAAGCAAGGTGGGTATGAAGTGGTTTGCAATTCAGCCTCTATGTGAAAGAATCTTTTGTTTTAAATCTAAGTTCAGCTAAGGTTTTTCTTTTTGTGTATCGAATGTGTATTGAATGTGATATCCTGTAATTGTTAGTCAAGGCTAAATGCTGTAGGGGGCATGACACACGTAGGAATAAATGTTTTGTCATGGAATCTAACCATATTGTGTTTATTGCAAAGGTTGAAATGTCTCCTAATGAAGGGTTTTTTCTTTCTTTTTTTCTGTACAAAACATACACTGCTAATTTTATTTAACATTAACACTTTGGAAGTATGTTATTTGTACAGTCACATACTGTTTGTCATGGAACCACAGGAGTCTTTTGTAGGTTTTCTCTGATATCACTATACAAGAAAATCATCATCTATCAGCATATTGCAATCTGTTTTATATGGATAGTAAAGCATGTTAGGCTTAATCATTGTTACAAACAGGTTACAGCTTTAAAATAATTGTTTGTTGTCTATAATGCATAAGAGAAGCATTTGCATATGCTATCTTGTCTGCAATTTTGGTAGAAGTTTACAGTAGAACTGAACTCTAAAATGAAGAATTGCTTTGTTATTGAAAAAACTAGAAATGTGTACCCTAAAATTTATTTTTTGTACAGAATTTCCCCTGAAAATAAGAGTGCACTTCCTTGTGGGGCCACTACTGTGCTGTTCACTGTTCTCCTTTCTGGAGGCTCTGACATAAGTTACCAAAGTTCTTCCTCTACCGAGATGGCCACATTCCATACAACCTTTCTTATAGAGACACATAAAAGAACAATGCATGCTAAGTCAGTAATGGGGAAAGGATCAGCTGCAACGATACCATATGCAATACTGGTGGCTAGTCTTTTGCTCACTACTGGTATTTTTGGGCACGGCTCCCATAGTTCAGTTCACCTTTAAAGCATGATCCCTGTTTTGACAGTTAAAAAAGAGATTCCCTCAGCATTGCTGTCAATGAAAATAGCTGAGGATGTTGTCAAAGGAGTTGCCGGGCTTTTAACATCTTCCAGACCACCCCACGCATCGGTACTAGGTAAGTGATCTGGCACTCCCGGGCCTGGGGCTCGCACGTGCCCGGTTCCCACTGTGATTGGACACAGCGGGAACCAATCAGCAGGTCCGGCGGATGCGATGTCTGCCAGGACCCACCGATCATTCAGGAGACAGGCAGAACTGTGGTCTGCCTATGTAGACAAGGCAGACCGCCGTTCTGTGACAAGGGAATGCAGTGATCTTGTGTTTCTGCTAAGCAGAAACACAGATCTCTGCCTTCCCACAGTACAAGAACCCCCAAGTTCATAGATTATGCAATTTTCTTTCCTTCCACCATAGGTGGAAGGAAAGAAAATTGCTCAATTCCCCCATCAACACAGTCAGTGTTGATGGGGGAATCCCTCCCTCAGTGGTATTGTGTTCTGCCAGTGGGGAGCCTTCCCTGTCAGCAGACCACAATGATCACTGCTGGCGGCTATAACCACAGGCAGTGTCACATGAAAAAAAATTGACAGGCCAATGGATTGAATTCAGTACAACTAGCCTGCCCATAGATGGATTGAATCCTGGTGGGTCCTTGCCGAACCAGCCGAGATTTGATCCACCTATGGCTGGATTAAGTGGGCAGCTTGCCAAGCCTTAACAAGTGAGTCACACCCCTGATAAAAAATGGAAGCTTCAAATAGTGCAGCACTATCACTATTTGAAGCTTCATTAACTGAATTTTTTTCCTTGTGCCAATTAAACGTCAGCATATTCACTATGCTCTGGGGCAAATTCCTCCCAATTGCAATACATACATTTGAATTTTTGGAAAGTAAGCTATAACATTTTGATTTTTTTAACTTTAGTTTTACATGGACGTTAACAGGTCATGTTTGCCATGTACACATTGCATTATCCTAGAGTCCTTTCTCTTTGTGGATATACATTATGTGATTGCAAATACTTCCTAATAAATGCCTGGAGTTTCTCTGCTTGTGTTTTGTAAGGTAATGTACTACTGTAAAACCATGCAGAAGGTTAGAAAGATGACATAACAAACTTTTTTACTTTAAGTTGTATAATGATCACAATTCATGTGGTGTCAACAGCTTTCACATTAAGTTGATTAGGAATTTCCACGTTCTTGCTCTACCTGTCCTTTGATCTTCATAAAAGTATCTTTGATCACAACATGCTGTTTTTTATATTTGCTGTTGCCTTGCACAGAAGGTACATGTCATGGATTTGTCAAGAAGGAAGTGCCCCAAGCTTGCTCAGTCTCCAAGTATCAAGTTTATTGAAAGTCAGTGCCACAGTTTACATAATAGCTCAATGTGTCTGGTTCTACATAGCCTTAGGCATCCTGCAATATCTGCATACACACACAGTAGCACATGGTGTGAGCTCTAGAGGATGCGTTCTTTAATTAAACAATTAGTCTGGTACGCACAGGTACTTAGCTTGTTTTGGCGTAACATACACTTTTTTCTATTTGTGATTTTCTCTATTCTGTTGTGTTTATTGTGTGTTTGATTATTTTCTAAAGGAAAAATCTATGATAAAGGAGTCAGTGGAAAGGTGGAAGGACTGTTGTGTTGCTATTCTGCTCAATAGCTAAAGGGGTGAGCCAGTTCTAGGACCCTCCAATTTTAATTATAGGCAGTAGGGATGCACCAATACCATTTTTTTGTACAATGAGTACCGATACTTTTTTTTTTTTTGTACTCGTCGATACCAATTACAGATACCTACCGCAACTGTTTTGTTTACACTTCAGCTGTCAGCAATGGTACAAAGCATTGAAAAGTCATTTACAAATGAAATAAATTGATTTTGTCTTTTAATTTTGCACTTTTTAGATGTGAAATGTGTAAATATATATTAATATATTTGTGTGAAGATATTCACTAACAAAGCAAATAAAAAAAGTTTTAATTGTTTATCGTTTATAAAATAGATGTGAACAAAAAAAAAAAAGCAGGACAATAATAATTAAATTGAGGAGAATAGGGAGTTGATTAAGGCTGATTAGAGTAAATTAATGGTTAATAAGGGGTTAAACAGAGGAACATTTGTTCATCCCCACTGACAGCTCAAAGAACCGAGCCTGTAAGTATCGGTTTCAAGTATTGGTGCATTAGCACAAGTACCGATACTTGTGCAAATACTCGGTATCGGCACTGATACTAGTATTGGTGCAACCCTAATAGGCAGTATAGTAGCAACAATGTATGCAGTGTTTTTACATACTGGGCATTCACATCAGTCCCTGCCCTTAAGGAACTTACAGTCATCTCATGTAATATCTCATTTGGGTGAGACTGGGGCAGTGAGGAAAGTACTAGTATAAGATTTAAAGTGTATTTACATTCTTTTGCAAATCAAATTGCAGAGCTATAAGGAAAACAGGGTGAACTGTGTGTAGGTATGCTATATAGGTAAACCCTTAATTAAACACCAGTTGGTGCTAATAAATTGCAGGTGCACTATGCCTCAGATCAGGAGTACTTAACATGGGTGACAACATTACACCAATCTAATTCTATCCTTAAAAAACCAAGATAGTATCATTTAAAGAAAAAAAAACTACCCTACTTTTTGATTTTGATTTTTATTATACCACCAATCTGATATACACATATCTTCTTTTGCTTTCTATATGACTGATTAGTGAGCTTCCCAATCTACAATCCAACACAGCTGCTCCAGATGCCTCTATCATCAAAATATTTTTTAAATATATTAAAGTAGCCAATTACCTATTTTTTTCATATTATACACATGCATGCTGTATGCATGCATGTGTAAGTGCAACAATAACACGTATTTGCTTCTCCTCCTGAAACTCACACTGTTCCACCTGCTGTCCTAAAACTTGTAGCCTCCAGAATTTTGTGTTACAACAACCCGAATCAGTGATCACCTCACCAGTCACTCAAGGACTGTTTTATAATAATATATTAAAAATCATACCGATGCTGTATATAATGCCTTCAAGGAAATAATCACTGCAGAGTTCTAAAGGTGATAGGTCCACTTTAAGTATAAGGTGTAGGTATAGAGTTAAAGTTAACCACCTTCTTGCATGCGTTTCTTAAAAAATCCCTTCATTCATACCTGTTATCTTCTGGCCAGAAAAAAAAAAAGTGAAATCACTGAACACAGAACAGGACCAGTGGCAGAGTAGTTTCTGCAGGGGACAGCACTGTACACAACATGAATATTGCAACAATATTTTTTTAATTTTAAAACAACTGGGCAGTTTATAGAAAAAAAAATAGAAAAAAAAATGGAAATGTGCTTTTGGTGTTATAGATTTCCATTTGCCTAAATCTGAATTGCAAGCATTAATTGTACATATTTGGAAATCTACCTGCTAATATGGTTTGCTTTATATTGTCTTTTGTAAATATCTGCTTGCCTTATTGCAGCCATAAACTTGTAGAATGGACCTTAAGCCCTGGTTCACATTGGTGCGATGACATGTCAAATCGCATGTCAAATCGGTAGCAATTGCCGGAAATGGCATCATCCTAATCGGTGCAACGCAGCATCTGCGGCGCCGCACCAATTTCCAAAAGTAGTTTCTGTACTACTTTTAGAGATTTTGGGGTGCAATCTCCATTGACATCTGTGCAGAAACCCACACCAATGTCCTGAAATTGTCCCCAAAATCTGGACTGACATGCGGGAATGAAATTGTGCGAGTTCAGCTGAACTCGCACAATTTAATTCCCGCACTAATGCCGCGTACACACAGTCGGAATTTCCAACAACAAATGTTCGATGTGAGCTTGTTGGAAATTCCAACCGTGTGTAGGCTCCATCAGACATTTGTTGTCGGAAATTCCGACAGCTGGTTCTAAAATTTTCCAACAACAAAATCTGTTGTCGGAAGCTCCGATCGTGTGTACACAATTCCGATACACAAAATTCCATGCATGCTTGGAATCAAGCAGAAGAGCTGCACTAATTTTTCTCAGCTCGTCGTACGTGTTGCATGTGACCGCGTTCTTGATGTTCGGAATTTCCGACAACATTTGTGCGACCGTGTGTATGCAAGACAAGTTTGTGCCAACATCCGTCGAAAACAAATCCAGGATTTTGTTGTTTGAATGTCCAATCATGTGTACGCGGCATTAGTGTGAACCTAGGCTAAAGGCATGTTTATTGGTGTAGTTGTTCCCACTGCAGCTGTTGTTAAAGTTTCATTCTCGCTGTAGATGTGAAAAGTGCATTGAGGATCCCTATGTTCAGCTACCAACTGGGCTTGGTCGAGGCAGGGGCAAGGCCAGAAAGATTTTTCTTATTTCCAAGGTGGAAATTGCTGTCTCTGACCTCTGAACACTAGGAAGATATTTTGTTTAGGGTCTCAATGTCCTTAAAATGTCCAACACATTCTAGATCACTCGGTGGCTTGTCTTGCATCAATGGTAAAGTAAAATAAAGCTTTTGAAAAAAAAAATAAGTCAGTATGACATTGTATTTGTTTCTTTTCTGAAGAGGACTGCACTAGAGGAACTAATGTGCCTTGGGGTAACATGTGACAGTCCCTTTGTGCCTCCTAACCTTTTAGCCCATTTCTACATTGATTTGCTGGCCCTCAATATGGTCCTTTTTTCTGCTTATAGTGTGCATTTAATATGTTTGATTAGTTCAGGGTGGAGTTAATATTATCAGCTTCTGTCGGTGAACATATTTGTCACGGGAACATTACAAATATTTCAGACAGTTAATTCTTAACATGGCTACTGACTGAAATTATAGCAGACAAAATTATCAAAATCCAGACCATAATTGAACTGGAGACATTAATATAAAAATATCATTGTCTAAACCCATTGGTATTCCATGTTTTTATCTAGAATGCATTGGTATTCTGAAGTGGTGTTGCTTTGATTATTCTGTCATGAACATGGTGACGGATGTTTGGTGTTCTAATTCAGTGCAATTCTGTCTCCCTGAAATCTCTTGGAAAATGGATTTTTTTAACCCGACGTTCAAATCCATATGGTAACGTTGGATTTTATCAATTTTATTTCTACAAACAAAAATAACATAAGCCGTAGTCATAGTCTTAAACAACACAACAAACTATCCTTGTCAAATTTTATTGGAACATGCTATTTATATATGTTATTTTCACAGGTAGCTGTGAATAAAATGAGTCTTATTTAATACTGTAGTGGTACTAGGTCTAGATGAATTCTAAGTAACATAAATATGATGTTATCTGTGGCAGCCGGTGCAATAAGCACGGCAAATAACCACAGGGTGGATCTATACCCTAAACATACCCTAAACAAGGTAACAAATAATCTAAAGTAATCCATATCTCCTGTCAGTGCCTGGTTAATTAGGTTCAATAGTGAATGCTCAGGGACAGACCTAAGGTCCTAGTTCTTGATCTAGTCTGCAATTTTACACCAAGTCATTTGACTTGACACATACGTCACTTATACACCCTGGCCCTATTTTTTTTACAAAATAGGAGTGCTTTATTTGAACAATTGTAGAACAATAAAAAATCATACACAGTGACGTGATACAATGCCCAACATATCCAGCGAATAATACACATAGAGGGAAAGTGCAATTGAATTGAAAACACAAAGATGTTACCAAGGGTATAGACAGTGAAAAAAATGCAACAACCACTTGTTTCATATCTGGCAGTAAGGTTGAATTATACCAAAGGGGGGGACAAGGGAGGGCGGGGGGTTACCCAACCCTTCACCCTGTTCAGCGCACCCCCAACACAACATCTACAAGATGTAACTACTGACACCTAAACCAGATGTCCAGGGGGACCATACTCTATTGTACTTGCAAGGGCAACCCCTATTCATATAAGGGGTTTATACATGGGTATCCACCATACTTTCCCAAGAGGATAGTCTCGGAGGGGACAATGAGGACCATTTCAATAGGATTTGCTTTTTGGCATAAAACAATAGATAGGAAATCAATAACTTGGAGTGGTGGGAGCGTTGGCTAACCCTGGCCCTAGTTTGAGGTGCACTGGTAGTAAATCTAGCTCTCCCAAAACTATTGTATTGTAAATGCATTCCAATATGTATTCTATAAATTTATTTGTGATGCCATTAATATTTTAACAACACCATACTGGTTCTACAAAGAAGGAGATAGAAAATAATTAAGCAGACTTTGCATATTATGACTGATTGGGCATATAATTCTATGAACACTCACTTTAAAGTACATGTAAACCCTAACAATGAACTTATCCTATTTCGCTCCCTTTTCATCTGGTAAATGTACTACTAAATGTGTTATATATGTCTGTGAAGTGTAAAAAGCACCTGCTGATTTTCCAGAAATCTTGTGAGATGCATGGCCTTTAAACTATGGACAGCAGGCTTAGATGGGCTAATATGGGGGACTTTGAATAAGCCAGCTCCTTCACTATGTTTATTATATTATGTTGATGGGGCCTTTATTATAGGTTTAACTTATTTTTGCAGCGTGACTTCCCCCTAAAAAAGTGGGATTTTGTTTCAGGGGGTATTTTTGGGGATATATTGTTTTTTTTTTAGGTCTGACGCACACTGGATGTTTTTACAACTGCTGTTTTGGGCATCAGATGTACTTTTTTTAACTGCCTCTAAACTCCCCTGCATGTTATCCTATGTGTTCATGCACACATAGGCTTTTAGCAATGTTTTTCTGGTGGGAGAGTTTAGTAGCAAAAAAATAGCTGTCTTGATTCTTGTGTGCAGTTCAATATTATAATCCAAAAACTGTATCTTCAGTGTGCCCGTTTCTTCAAATAATATGTCCATTGCACCTTTGTGAAAAATCCCCTACCACTTATGCCCAAAAATGACTCACCAGATTTAGTTGCTGGTAAGGTTATAAACCAGCAAACTGTGCATTCCCTTTAGGGAGCAATCATCTGCAGGAACCCTTGACATGCAATCATCTGCTAGTACCATGGGTATATCAGATCCTCAGATGGTAAGTATCCCTATGTAAGAGAGAAAACTCTGCATAGCATAAAACCTTTTTAAAATGACTTCAAATTTATTTAAAAATATTACACTAAAAGTGTCTCCACTGACACAAGTAAACAAGCATAAACTTACAGCCGGGTTTGCCCCAACATTACCATAATGGCGAGCAAGGACCCAGCATAACGTGGTGAAGACCATGCCACAGTACTAGGTATAGGAACATAGGAACAGTGGTCAACAAAATAACCACACATTGGGGGTTGATTTACGAAACTGGAGAATGCAAAATCTGGTGCAGCTCTGTATAGGAACCAATCGGCTTCTGTGTTTTTTTCGTCAGAGCTTAACTGAACAAGATGTAGTTAGAAACTGATTAGCTACCATGCACAGCTGCACAATGCAGCCTGGCAGCTCAGAAAAGGGGGGACGACCGAGCGCCCCCCTCCATCTTGAACCATACCAGGCCACATGCCCTCAACATGGAGGGGTGAGTGTTGATGGGGACAAGGGCCTCATCCCCACAACTGTGGCTGGTGATTGTGGGGATCTCCGGCAGTGTTAATTTTAGTCTTAGGACTAAAATGGCATTTTAGTTTTAGTCCCATTTTAGTCTTCTGCAATTATTTTCGTTTTAGTCGTATTTAGTCGACTAAATCTCCAGTATATTTTAGTCGACTGAAATGGCCTACGTTTTAGTTGACTAAAATCTCCAGTACATTTCAGTAATTGCAATTTAGTTTTAGTCATAGTCTTTTAACTAAAATGGCATTTTAGTTTTAGTCTCATTTTAGTCTTAGGACTAAAATGACATTTTAGTTTTAGTCTAATTTTAGTCTTTTGACTAAAATGGCTTTTAGTTTTAGTCGTATTTTAGTCATCTCAAATGTTTTAGTTTTAGTCGTATTGTAGTCGACTAAAATAGTATTCATTTAGTCGACTAAAATGTTTTTAGTCATTTTAGTTGACTAAAATGTTTTTAGTCATTTTAGTTGACGAAAATGTTTTAGTTGTTTTAGTCGACTAAATTAACACTGGTTTGCAGGTGGGGGACTTATTGAAACCTGGAACCCCTTTTAACCTGGGGCCCCCAGATCCCACCTCCCCCCTATGTGAATGAGTATGGGGTACATATCCATTCACCAAAAAAGTGTAAAAAAAATAATAAAAACACAGTTTTTGACAATTAAATAAAAAAATAGTGTCCCCAATGTAATTCCATTGTTGATCACGCAGCATCGGAAAAATAAAAAAACAAAAACACTTCCGCCATGCATGAAGGCTGGCCGCCTACTGCAGGCTTTGCCATTTGACAGTTCTTATATACAGTAGTTATGGGGCAGAGCCACCTGGGGATGTCACCTGGCCAAAATCAGTGGTAATCTAATCAAATTCCATACACCCACTTTCCCCATACATGGATTGAAATTTGTCCAGTCCCTGTTGAACCTGCTGAATTTTGATCCACATTTATGCCCAACTTAAGCCAAGATAATTGTAAAAGAAAAACCTTAATTGCACACCAAAATCTGTGCTACCAACTGTAAAAAAACAGCTCCTCACTATGTAGGGGGGTAAAGCAATGGGAGGAGGGTTCTGTAGTCTTTTCCTAGGGTGATTACGCTGCTCATCCATAGATACAGTGCCAGGATTAAGTCTTGTTACCCTAGGGCAGGAAGTATATTACGGAAAGAAACACCAGTTGAAAATAAAGGAAGAAAGCCTTAAAGTGGTAGTAAACACTGCATGCTCACTTATAATAAAGCTTACCTGTAGGTACACGGAATTACTCCTAAATATGCACCGTTTAGGAGATATTCACTACTTCTGGAGCCGATAACCTCACCGGCGCATGTTCACTGCACTCTGCATTTTACTGCAACTTTAATTTAAAAAAATGCAGCCACCACATTTAGGACTAGCAAACTTTGACGCATTCCTATTCTTGGTTTTAGATACTCTTTAAATATTTTATTATATTTAGATATATGTTGGGTTATGTTCAACATGTACAAATCTTTTAAAAACTTCACATTTATATATTGTTTTTAATTATCTATGTGCAGTACATAGGAGCAGTCATATGTTATCATTACATATTCTTGCTATATCTTCTTTTAAATGGCACATTGCAGTTCTGTTTTACACCTCCTATTTCAGTGTAAGTCTATGGAAACGCCTTTGTCAATAATGTTTAATTGAAAGTAGATGAATCATCCAAAAATGCCAATGCAGGTTACACACAGCCTTGAAAGAATACACACTCCAGGTTTCTTGCCTTTCAGCAGTCGTTTGGCAAAATTCATGATTGTAATAACTTAAGGCCTCATTCACACAGAAAAGTGATCATATGCATTTATAAGACATTTCTAAATGCATATAATGATTATAAAGATATAATTCACACTGTGGGGGCGAGTTACTAAAACTGGTGCAGACAGAATCTGGTGAAGCTATGCATAGTAACCAATCAGCTACTAACTTCAGCTTGTTCAATTAGGCTTTCACAATAAAACCTAGAAGCTGATTGGCTACTATGCATAGCTGCACAAGATTCTGTCTGCACCAGTTTTAGTAAATCTCCTCCTGTGTGTTTACTTGCATTAATTTTTAAATTATTGTTTTCATTAAAATATAGTAATAAACATGTCATATTTGGTTTTGCACAGAGCAGCCTCGATCCAGCTCTTCTGTGGTCCCCCTGTCTGCATTAGAATGCATTAAAGGAGTTGTAAACCCTCACGTTTTTTCACCTTAATGCATTATATGCAGCAGGACTTGGGAGTGCGCCTGCACGAGTGCCCACATGGAAAGCGGCTCTCCATGGAGGCACTCGAGAAGAAGAGCGGGACTCCAGAAAAGGAGGATTGGGGCCGCTCTGTGCAAAACCCTTGCACAGAGAGGAGGTAAGCATGACATGTTTGTTATTTAAAAAAGAAAAAAAAAATAAGCATTAAAATCACTTTAAGGTAAAAAAACTTAACCACTTGCTTACTACTTTTCAGCTGTGAGCCATGTCACTCTTTGTCAAATCTTTCTTTTGGGGAGCTCACCAATTTCAATTGATATATATGATCACAAATTCTACACCAGAATTTAAAGGAGTTTGAAAGGCAGAAGGTTTTTTTTTTATGCATTAAGATAAAAAAGTCTTCTGTGTGCAACAGCCTCCCTAACACTTACCCGAGGTCCCTCTCTGTCCAGCGATGTCCACAACTGTTTTAGCCATCTGAGATTCTCCCTCCTGATTGGCTGAGACACAGTATCGGCCTCATTGGCTGCCGCTGCTGTCAATCAAATTCAGCTAGCCAATCAGGGGAGATAGGGGGCAGGGCCAGGTCATAGATCCCTGTCTGAATGGACACAGGGAGCTTTGACTCAGCTTGGGTGCCCCCATAGCAAGCTGCTTCCTGTGGGGGCACTGAACAGAGCAGGTAAGTATAACATGTTTGTTATTTTTATAGGAAAAAAAAATTGACTTTACAATCACTTTAAGTTTAGTCTTGCTTAAATGATTTATAACTCCAGCTGACTAGTATTAGCAGATTTTGAGGATTAACAATTAGGTAACATAACTTGTTTCTGGTCATTAACTTATTTGCATGAAGAGCAATTTACACATTTGAAAGCTCCTTTCAGTATACATCCTCTTGCTTTTCTATAACAGCTATGCACTAATGTGTCTTTTAAAAATGTCAACTACAATTTCAGGAGTGTTTTGTTTTTAATGAACTGAGCTACCTTAAGGTTCACCAGTAGCAGATATTTTTTAACTAATTGTCTAACCTGTCACCATTGGTCCAAGTAATCATTGTCTCTGGTAAGGAAAATGATCTTAATTCAAAATGTTCATATAGAAGGGAGATCTTTCAATGGGTAAACTTGTTCTGGTGACAGTTTCCTAAGAGGGAGTATCCCCCCCCTTACTTCTTGCTGTGTCTGAAGTACAGGAATTGAAAATGACAGGGTACACACAGGGTTAACCATTCTCTACTCAAAAAATAAAAAAAGGTTGGGCTTTACATGCACTTTAAGAAAAACTTGATTGGAGACAGTCAGATGTTTTTATATAACTACAGACTTTAGTTTTAAGTATTTTTCAGTTCAGTTTTGTTTTGTTTTTATGATAATCCTTCTGCCTTTGGAACCTTGGTTATTTGGTTTCTCTGATGCACTGTGGAGCAGAGCATGCTGATCCATCTGTTCCAAGATGTTTTGTCTACAGAGGCCTTGGAACATGAAAAGAAATTCAAATGACTCCAATAGAGACTCAGTCTTATTAAACTGTACTAATCTTAAAGCCTTCAGAACTTGCTATATGTCTTGGTTGCTTTATAAATCTCTTTTTTTTCTAATATATCTAACTTTCATAGTATGCTGAAGTTCCTTGTATTAAAGGAGAAATATAGGAAATAAAATAACAGATATACATACTCGCCTATTTGGCTGTAAGATTGCTCCAATGCTGCAGCTGTCCCCCACCAGCTCTAAGCCAAAGAACAGAGCAATCACATGACTGCTGATCACTCAGTTCTCAGTCTGCTCTGAGCAGAGAGCAGTGACTGTCAGTCTAGCACTCCCTGGAGCACTGGGCTTAGGAAAGGGTGGAGGCAGCTGACTCAGGCTCTTGCTTTTAGTAGTGAGCTGTTATCCTGAGCTGGTTAATCACACTGCACTCATTAATCTCGATCTGACGATCCTTGTGTGTTTTACCCGCCGGCTTAAAAGCCGGTCCTCTTCAACCTACAGGCACTTGAAAAAGCAAGGTGCAGCTTCTAAAACACGTTGCCGCTGGGTTGTCACCTGGTGGGTCTGACTCCCCATGCTGAAAGCTGCTCATACACAGCGGGTTTTTGATTTACCATCCTGTATGTTTTGACAATATCCTCCACGTCCAAGCTGCACTGCTCAAATTTCAATGTAAGTGTGGATTTTTTTTAATAAAATGTACCAATTATTTTACTAACTCCTACACCCTTGACTTTATCCCACTGTCAGCTGAATCTGGGTCACAAGAGTGCAGAAATAAGTGCACTCCTGTGACCCAGAAGAGAAGTATGGGCAAAAAAAAGCTTTGACCATACCTTTAAGATACTGTAGCTCTCTGCAAAGTTAATTATTAAATATCGTTCTTCTGTTGCTACGCATCTTACAGCTTCACCATTAAAGCTCAACTCCAGGACTAACACACCTCCCCCCTTGGTATGGTATACTTGTAAGTATACTTGTACTTTTCATTTTTAAATTATTTGCTTCTCCCACTGTAAAGTGTGTTTAGAAATACATTTGGCATCATCTTTTATCTCCTGAATCTCCTGAAAATCCAAGGCACCAGTTGAAGTTTAAATATAACTTTAACAAGAAGTAAATAAGTTTCAAATAATTGACCTCTGTAGCTGCATTGATTGTGGAGCAATTTAAATTTAAAAAAGAGTTCCAGTAATGTAAGCACTTTTAAAAATGTGCTGGTTTATAAGGGTTAAGTCTGAATAGGTACAAGCCACTTTGTGGATCTCTTTTATTTACCATTTAACACAGCAGTCGGGGTGTAGCTATGTATTTTGTGAATACGTTCACATAATACAGAGTGCTTGGTGATCAGTGCTTCCATCAGCTCATTCCCCACAGTTACAACCTTTTGTACCACCTGCCCCACCTTATTAGATTCTAAGCTCTTCTGAGCAGGGCCCTCTTAATCCTCTTGTATCTTATTGTATTATAACTATATTGTCTACCTTTTATATTGTAAAGCACTGCGTAAACTGTTGGCGCTATATAAATCCTGTATAATAATAATAATAATAAATAGAAGCTGCAAATGGTTCCACAGCTTCTTTGGAGGAGATCCAAAGGTCTAGTGTTGGAATTCTGGAAGAATAACAATAGGTATAATCCATAAGCCTGGCCATGCACGGTTGGAATTTTGGTCGGTTCAGTGGGAGCCGGCCGGGATTAGAACAGTTAATGGGCAGGCTGGGTAATCAATCAACTTGGGTATAACCAGCCTTCCTAATCCTCTTGCGATTATCGCTAGCACCTGCTGGCGATAATCACAATTTATTCTCAGCAGGGGTGGCTTCCCCCATCCGCCCCCACCAGGAGGAGACAATTGAAGATTCCCCTGTCAGCACTGTCTGTGTTGATGGGGAAATTATGGTTGCAGGAAAGAAATTTGCATTGTGTATGGCCAGCCCAAGGGAGCATACAGCTCAGCAGACTTTACCCCTTATAAGCCAGCACAAGCGTATTCATTCCTGGTGTTCTTCTGTTAAAGTGATATTCAAGTCTTGTTTTTATTTATTTTTTAATAACAAACATGTTATACTTACCTGCTCTGTGTAATGGTTTTGCACAGAGCAGCCCTGATCCTCCTCCGGGCCCACGCCGGCGCTCCCGGATCTTCCTTCCTGATAGGTGTTCCCACAGCAAGCAGCTTGCTGTGGTGGCACCCAAGCAGCTTGCTGTGGAGGCACCCAAGCAGGGTGTGCTCCTGACCCATGGCTGGGCCTTGCCCCCTTCATCTCCTGATTGGCTCCCTGTGATTGACAGCCAATGGCTCCAGCTGCTGCCAAAAGCCAGTCAAGAGTGCTAGCCCCCGGAGAGGCAAGGCTCTCACAGACATCACTGGATCAAGAGGGGGCTCATGTAAATATTAAGAGGGGCTGCTGCCCATAGAAGGTTTTTTACCTTCATGCATAGAATGTGTGCGTTTGCTACCACTTTAATGATAATTGTTCCACAGTGCATGCAGCTACAGAGTTCAATTATTATTCTTTAAAATTCATTGTTCATCATCCAAATCATTATCTCAGCAGCTCAGCTCACCCTATATTGTCTAACTTATTATAATCTCTAATGTGTACACACAACAGGAGGTGCAGGGAAGTGAAGAGCAGGGTGAACTAAGCTGCTGAAAGAATGCCTTTGGTGACTTCACTGCTTCTGCTGCTAGTATTTGAAAAATAATTGCTCCATGGCCCTGAACTGAGCTTTTTTTAATTACTTGCTTTCCTGAAGGTATGGATGTTGGAGGTGTACTGATTCCTATTACAAAACTGATCGTGTAAATATAGCGGCAGTAAAAGCTTTGTTGGCCCTAGAGCTAGAGGATCACATTTCCTAATTCAACATCTACATAAAATTCTAAAGAAATGATTTGGAGAAGATTGTCTTCTCAACAGAACTGAAGAATTTTGTTACACAGTTCTTTCAAAAATATATATTGTTAACTCATACTCTAGATCAAAATCTTCAGTCTGTAAGGTAAAGCAACTAGCTTTGCTTGCTGTTCATGAAAAAAAACATATTCATGGAAAAATACAGATATCTGTATAATGAAACCCATTTTATGGTTTCTTTTCTCGTTAACTAACTGTAGCCCTTGATGTGACCTGAATCATTAATGATGGCACAACCCTGAAGAGTGTATAGCAATAATAATCAGATGATATAATATCTAGGCTGGGATGGAAAAGGTTACACTAACATGACTTTTTAAATGTATTTCTGTTCATTTATATGCCAATTATAAACTCATGTGTACCTCTTGGTCACCATTTTATTATAATGACCTTTTGCTGCAGATGTAAGAAGCAAATTAAGTTTGGAAGCAATTGAATTTTTTTGAAACTGCAGCAGATTTTTTTTTAATAAACCGTTTTGCAGATAAGTGTAATATACAACTAGCAAATGCTGGATTTAAAGGAAGTGAAGTGACAATGAGATGAATGTTCATACACGTGCTGAATTTCACAAGTGGAAAAGTGAACATAAAAGGTGATACATATTTTTTTTAGAATAGACTATATTTGAAAAGCATTTGCTTTTGAAAATAATTATCCTGTAAATACATTGTATATGTTTCTGCTGGCATTCATATTTGATCATTACATAAGCAGGCTATGTGTCTTGTTTATTGATGCCAGACAAATGATTGTGCTTCAATCATTGTGCAGACACCAGTTTGATGACTGCGAAAGAAGACACATGGGGGTTGATTTACTAAAACTGGAGAGTGCAAAATCTGGTGCAGCTGTGCATGGGAGCCAATCAGCTTCTAAGTTCAGCTTGTTTAATTAAGCTTTGACAAAAAAAACTGGGGGCTGATTGGGTTCAATGCAGAAATGCACCAGTTTTGCACTCTCCAGTTTTAGTAAATCAACCTTAATTTATGAGTCAGGTTTGATTTAAATTATAAGGCTAACGGGGCTTATCTCACAGATATTTAAAATGATACAATAGAGATGAGAAGGTCAGTAGGAAGACCCCACAAATTCAGCACTTGGGCTGGGAATTAGCCTACATTGGTGTGGCCTCTATGAGGTCCTGTAGAGATTATCTTTATGAAAAAGCCTTGTTGGATGAAACTCATTAGGGGGAGGTCCCACGGGCAAAGAGTGTTTTCATGGTTGTTAGTTCTAATAAACCAGGATCCATGTGAAGTCATTGCAGTGTTCCAGCCTGTTTTTTACTTTCCATGTGCATTGGAGTGGTGATCAGTGATGTAGGCAGCACAAAAAATGTATTGGCTTTGTATGTAATTGCAGATACAGCTGTTCCTAACCACTTCAAAATCTGACATTTCACTCCCTTCCAGTCCAGGCCATTTTTCAGCTTTCAGCGCTGTCACACTTTCGATGACAATTACTCAGTCATGCAGCACTGTACCCAAATGAAAATTTTATCTTTTTTTTTAGTCAGAGTTTTCTTTTGATGGTATGAGTGGCTTATGCAGGAGGATGTACGAATATGTATCGGTGCTGATCCTGTTCAGCCACGTATACAGTGGCCAGATGGGGGTGTTTAAAATAAGATTTTGACCAAGTGATGAATAGCTGTTTGTGGATCCTGGAACCCTAATACCCAAATTGTACCTTCTGGTCCACATACTTTCTTACCTATGATTTGCACTTCCTGTTTTAGAGTGACAATGCTTACCCATTGAATTATGATGTAGGACAGGTGTTATGTCTACATGCATGCTCTCACATTGGGATGTCATGCTTACACAAAAGGGGGTTGATTTACTAAAACTGGAGAGTGCAAAATCTGGTGCAGCTGTGCATGGTAGCCAGTCAGCTTCTAACTTCAGCTTGTTCAATTAAGCTTTGACAAATAAAAAAAATAGAAGCTGATTTGTTTCTATGCAGAGCGAAATCAGATTTTGCGCACTCTAGTTTTAGTAAATAAACCTCTGCGTGCCTGCAGGTTGAAATACAGGACCAGGTAACAACTTCAATGGTGATGCATTGCTGCAGGCTCTCACCACCTGCTGCCCTGAATGTACACTCTGTGGGTGGTCATGTGAACACTAGAAAAAACACCAAAAAGTTATTTTGGAAGCTTTTATTAAGGATCTGAAAACAGTTTTTTTTTCCAGTGCCTGCATTGTACCTTGTTGGTTTGTGAAGGGTTGTATTCACATCCATTTTAGGCATTTAATTTAATTAAAATTTTCGTTACCTGACATACAGGTGGACAACTAGAGAAAGTATTAATACATTGGTAAATGAAGAGTACTGAAAATATGAAATAGCAAGTATTTATAAATGTGAGTCACATAAGAAATTATGTTCCGGTAAATCTTAGAATAATAATGCATTT
Organism: Lithobates clamitans; assembly: GCA_037952925.1. Lineage (NCBI taxonomy): Eukaryota > Metazoa > Chordata > Amphibia > Anura > Ranidae > Lithobates > Lithobates clamitans. The sequence continues at coordinate 2,967,494 of JBBGZY010000406.1, forward strand.
TTAAAATTTTATTTTTACTGATGCTGGCTAAAACAGGGCAGATATATAAATCTTTGCTATAAAATATTTGAAATGACCTTTTTACATTATAATCATTCAGGACACATACTACAAACCCTTTATACCTCCTGCAGATGGTGTCTTTTTTTTTTGCTACTGAGCTCTTGATGTGGCACGATATTTAAAAGGTAATTTTTACAGAAGCATTCCAATCCAATGGTAAAAGTGCCAGGGCCAAGAGCTCTGACCAATAACACCCACTGTGTTCCATCCTTCCCGATAATTTCTGTTGCCTGTAATAGATTGCAGGTAGTGGTCTCCAGTTCCCTGTCCTTTCTACAATCATTATTCTAACCATTATTTTTATTTTTTAGAGCCAGAATTTTTACAATAATAATTTAGGCCATGCACAAGATGAAGATTGGTAAAGCTGGACTCCAGGCAAAGCTAAAAAGATTAAATATAATACAATGCACTTCTGCTCCTCTGGAAATAATGTTCAAAATAGAGTGTTGTACGCTGCTGTACACCTCCTATGTCTAAATTGAAAATAGCAAAGCAATACAAATATAGTTGAATTGGTGCCACGCTCTCAACAAAAACATATACTAAACTCAAACTCAAACTCATACTGCCAAAATTAGTTGGGCAGAGCCACACTGATGACGCATCTGATTGTATCATTTACATCGGATGGAGCCACGGCCACTTTGCCTGAGACCTGGAGGTGCTATTGAATCTCAGAGCTAACTGAATTTGTCAGCCTGTGAGTGCATTTTAATGTATTGGGATTTTTTAAAATAAAACATACTACACTATTGCAGTCTCTATCCTGGTAATTCATTTGCATATATCTGGAGGCGAAGTGGGGAAGAGCTGGAGAAGGTGCCATATTGAGCCAAACTGGAGAAAATAAAGGGTGTTAATAAAGCGCTGTGGACCTATTTATTTAACAGGTCATAAGGATCTGGTGAGTGGATTTTTTAAAAGGGAGAAGTAGAGAGCGCTTTTGGCATTGTGGAAGAGCACAATTAATGGAAGCATTTTATTTGGACTAGTTATATATTGAACATCAAAGCTATATTGGTAGTGTAGGTGTGGGACTTTTAAGGCACAGCACATTTTTTGGTAAAATATAACATTTATTCAAGTTTGCTAAAATTAGACAATATATGGTCCATATTTACAACAGACTAATAAAATACAGTTTTATAAAACCAGTCGATAATAATACTGAAATGATTGTGCATAGTAGTCTTTGCAGCTCAACGCATTTCTCGGACAAAGTCCTCTTCTTCAGGAAATATCAATACAGACTTTCAATAAATGCCATCTAAACAACAAACTTTTGAGTAATCATATCATTGTACAACAGTTTATTTAGCATTATACATTGGGATACTCCTTCATGGTTAGGGATGCAAGGGCCCATGAGCAAACAAACATACATCCACAGAGGTCCCAAGAGTCCCTTTCCTCCTTCCCCTCCTCCTACAACCTCCAATAGAGTCCTATTTAACCAATGTTATTAATTCACCTAAATAGTTTTATATGTTACATATTACAGAGTTACCTTTAGGGATGAGCCGAACACCCCCCTGTTCGGTTCGCACCAGAACATGCGAACAGGAAAAAAGTTAGTTCGAACACGCAAACACCGTTAAAGTCTATGGGACACGAACATGAATAATCAAAAGTGCTAATTTTAAAGGCTTATATGCAAGTTATTGTCATAAAAAGTGTTTGGGGACCTGGGTCCTGCCCCAAGGGACATGGATCAATGCAAAAAAAGTTTTAAAAACGGCTGTTTTTTCAGGAGCAGTGATTTTAATAATGCTTAAAGTCAAACAATAAAAGTGTAATATCCCTTTAAATATCGTACCTGGGAGGTGTCTATAGTATGCCTGTAAAGGGGCGCATGTTTCCCGTGTTTAGAACAGTCTGACAGCAAAATGACATTTCAAAGGAAAAAACCCATTTAAAACTACTCATGGCTATTGCATTGCCGACAATACACATAGAAGTTCATTGATAAAAATGGCATGGGAATTCCCCACAGGGGAACCCCGAACCAAAATTTTAAAAAAATGATGTGGGGTTCCCCCTAAATTCCATACCAGACCCTTTAGGTCTGGTATGGATTTTAAGGGGAACCCCGCGCCAAAAAAAAGAAAAACGGCGTGGGGTCCCCCCAAAAATCCATACCAGACCCTTATCCGAGCACGCAACCTGGCAGGCCGCAGGAAAAGTGGGGGGGACGAGAGTGCGCCCTCCCCTCCTGAACCGTACCAGTCCACATGCCCTCAACATTGGGAGGCTGCTTTGGGGTAGCCCCCCAAAATACCTTGTCCCCATGTTGATGAGGACAAGGGCCTCATCCCCACAACCCCGGCCGGTTCTGTGGGCAGGGGGCTTATCGGAATCTGGAAGCCCCCTTTAACAAGGGGACCCCCAGATCCCACCCCCCCGTGTGGAATGGTAAAGGGGTACTTACCCCTACCATTTCACTAAAAAACTGTCAAAAATGCTAAAAATGACAAGAGACAGTTTTTGACAATTTCTTTATTTAAATGCTTCTTCTTTCTTCTATCTTCCTTCATCTCAGGCTTTCACACTGGAGTAACAGGAGAGGCGCTATTTTTAGATCTATAGCGCCTGTAAAGTGCCTCAGTGTGAAAGTAGCCTAATAGATCACAGTTTTACAAGGTAATAGCTGGCAACCACCTGTAGCAAATGTCAGTGGATTTTGTTTTTGTTTAATTTGATATATTTGGATTTAGTATATGTTTTGGTTGAGAGCCCTGCACCAACATAACTATATTTGTAAATCTAAAAAGATTAAAGCCAATTCATTTGACCAGAATTAAGCTTTAAAAAAAAAAAAAAAAAAAAAAAAAAGGGGCGTGGCTTGGCAGCGGATGTAGTCAGTCGCACATCTTGTGAGCTCCGCTGAAAATCCGCATAAAAATCCTGCAAATCTTTGCTGGCAGACCGAACCCAGCACCAGATTACCCCCCGGTATACCAGCTACGATCGCCCGCTCTCAGCGATATACCAGTATGGCTACAAAACATCCCAGACGCGGCTTCACGGTCCGCTCCGCTCCGGACCATGAGGCCCAAGATGGCAGCGCGGCATCTAAGTCGGCTGCAGCGAAACACAGGGAGGCCGTGCAGAAGCTTTTCCCCCAGTCTGACATATGGGACTCACCAGAAACGAACGGCAATGGAGCGGAGAGCAATCGGAGGCAGATGACACTGTTCCCCTGGAGGATCCGCACGCTGCTCTGCTACCCTGGGACACTGTGAGTAATTTACCTATGCCCCAAAGATCACACAAGGCCCAAACCACGAGCTCGCCTGAACTCGAACCCACACTGAGGGATATCTTTTCTGCTGTTACCTCTTGTAATCTCTCTGTTGCTGCACTTGCATCGGAGGTTAAGGGGATGAAGGCAGAGGTGTCTTTCCTGCGTCAAGATATGCAGAAATTAAGGGATCGAACCTCTGCTATTGAGGGACGTATTAGTATCATAGAAGATGAATGGGCCCCCATGCAAAGGGATACACATGCTCAACAAATAATGGTTGCTAAACATGCTGTGAAACTCGATGATTTAGAAAACAGGCTTCGCAGAAATAACGTCAGAGCTATTGGCATCCCTGAAAAAATGGAGGGCAGGAATCCGGTCGATTTTATTGAAAAATGGCTGCTGGATAAATTTGGGAAAGACTCATTCTCCCCCATGTTTGCAGTGGAGCGGGCGCATCGGGTTCTGTCTAGGCCCTTGCCCCCAGGCAATCCCCCTAGAGCATTTCTTTTTAAAATGCTCCATTATAGAGACAGAGACATAATTCTATCAAAAGCCCGCACTCTGGGAGATGCCCTGGTGATCGAAAATTCTAAAATATCACTGTTTCCAGACTTCTCAGCTGATGTACAAAAGCAGAGGGCCCAGTTCAATGATATTAAAAAGAGACTCCGTTCTCTGGAACTACAATATTCTATGCTCTATCCGGCTCGTCTTCATGTGGTAGCCAGGGATGAGGTTCACTTTTTTGAGAGGCCTGCGATGGTGGTGCAGTGGCTGGACAGAGAAGAACAATCCTTACGAGAAGATTTGGGCAGACGGCGCAGAAATACCTGAAGATCAACGCTTTTCCCCATACCCTGAGAGAAACTTTCTTTTACTTAAGCAATAATGGTGCAACTATTATCCGCTTATGATAGTTCTGGTCACAAGATGGCAATATTCTTTTCAAGGCGGAGGATACCGCACGAACAGTCTGTTAATGGTATCTACGTTTATGCAAGTAAAACAAGGCCTGTTGCCTTCTGGTTCTTCAAAGCTGGCTACTGAATTTAGCCCCCCAGTTGCGGGTCCTTCGTGGACACTACAGTTTCTGTTTTTTTTTCCGTTGCTTTCTTTTTGCTCTTTGTTCCTAGGGACTCAGTTAATTCATTGGTCCTGGTACTGCCTTACCTACTCTCATCTGGCTCAAGAAATCTACACCAAAGACTGCCTAATTCTTACAGTCTTGCTAGACACAACAATGGTGGCTCTCTGAAGCATTCTTTATATGCCTTTCACAACTTAACCTCATTTATTTATGTTTTAATGTTTTATGGCTAAGCAGATAGTGCTTACTAGTTGGAATGTTAGAGGTCTGGGAGACAGGGTGAAACGCCTAGCTGTACTACACATGCTTCAACGCATGGGATCTTCAGTAGTGTGTCTTCAGGAGACACATATGTTACCTGCTCAGGAATCCCCATTCTCTACTAAATTGTTTAGCGTTCAGTTTCACTTCTCTTCCTATGCCAGAGGTGTCAGCATTCTGATAGGCAAAAATATTAGCTTTACTCATACATTATCGGTTATTGACCCTTATGGTCGTTATGTCTTTCTAATATGCTCATTAGATGGGTTACAATGCATTAACGGAAATATATATATACCACCCCCTTTTTTGATAGAGGTCATTAAGACGCTAGCCTTCTTCCTCTCACAACACCCGGGGATACCAGCACTTATTGTTGGAGATTTCAACAATTATTTGGATGCCGAGCTAGATAAGATGTCAGCAAAAATCCCTTCGGGTGGGATGAGAAGGGGACAGACTCCCTTTGCCCGCCTTGTTGCGGAACTGGGAATGAGGGATGTATGGAGGATGAGCCATACGCTAGTAAAATGTAACTCATGTTTTTCTGCTCAACACAAGGGCCTCTCCAGGATTGATCTCGGTCTGGGTAATGACTTGATGCTATCATTAGTAACCTCCACAAATTATGAAGCCAGAACTGTCTCTGATCATTCCCCCTATGTATAGAGATTTCTACGTCGGGTGTCTTAAAGAAGAATTACTGGAAACTTAACCCGTTTTGGTTGTCATTGTTTCCTACGCCTGACCCCATTTTTGACAACTTAGATTCTTTCATTAGGTTTAATAAACATTCTTCTCGTCCTGGCATTTTTTGGGACACATTAAAAGACAATTCATTAAATCTATTAATACCATTAAGACCGAGACCAAGAACTGGGAGCAAACTGTTTTAAAAGAGGCCAAGAGGGCTAAAACTGCTTTTATCGAATCCCCCTTGGAGAGTATCGAGAAATCTTTTCTTGAGGCTCAACATATGGCCAACCATCTGGTGTTAACTACTGCGGAAAAGAAAAGATTTTTTCTTCAACAAAAATATTTTGAAGAGGGAGAAACCACAGGGCATATGCTTGCCATGATGATACGCTCACAAAAAGGCTCATCCCACATAGAAGCAATCACTGGCTCATCAGGCACTCTGGTTTCTTCCCATGCAGAGATATTGTCCACGTTTAGAGATTTCTATGCTGATGTGTACTCCTCTAAGGTCAATCTCACACTGACAGAAATTAACTCTTTTCTAGATCAATGCCAATTACCGCAACTCCCGACTCAGGATGTAGTTCAGCTGAACGCTCCCCTTAGGGCTGAGGAGTTCTTGGAGGCGTTGGCACTCTCTTCTCCTGGTAAGTCTCCGGGTTCGGATGGCTTGCCGGCGGAAGTATATAAGCGCTACTCTGAAACCCTATTATCACACTTAAAGGAAGTATTTGAAGATGCCAAAAAAACAGGAAGTTTACCTCAATCCATGAATGAAGCTATTATTGTCCTCCTTCTTAAACCTGGTAAAGAGGCCCATTTACCAGACTCTTATAGGCCCATATCGTTGTTGACTACAGATGTTAAACTGTTGGCAAGGGTGTTGGCCACAAGACTAGCTAAAGTTATCCATAAAGTGATCCATGGGGACCAATCCGGGTTTATTCCATCGAGATCCACAGCTCTTAATATAAGAAGACTTTTTCTCAATCTCCAGATCCCTGTTGACAATCCTGGCAAAAGAGCAATACTATCATTGGATGCTGCCAAGGCTTTCGACAGCGTTGAATGGCCGTACTTATGGGAAACTTTGAAGCGTTTTGGCTTAGGAGACAATTTTATTCAATGGGTTAAACTGCTGTATTCGGCCCCTACGGCTAGAATCCGCGTAAATGGTGATCTGTCAGATTTGTTTCCCCTTTTTAGGGGTACGAGACAGGGGTGCCCACTTTCACCCCTGTTATTCGCATTGGCCCTTGAGCCACTAGCAGAGATGGTAAGATCCTCACAGTCTACTGTGGGTTTTATCAGAGGACCAGTATCTGATAAGATCTCTCTTTATGCGGACGATACTTTACTTTACCTAGGGTATGTGGAGGTATCACTTACAAATGTGATGCAGCTCATACAGCACTTTGGCTCATTGTAGGGATTCTCCATCAACTGGAGTAAATCCGTTATTCTCCCGGTGGATGAACCAATGGTTACTTTGCCGGATAGTGCAAGACCGCTTAAAGTGGTCTCCTCATTTAAATGTCTAGGAATTCAAGTATCGGTCAATCCAAAAAAATACTTGGAAGATAATTTACTACCCCTTTTTAAAAAACTTCAAATGACATGCAATGCATGGTGTAAACTCCCCTTATCAGTAATTGGTAGAATAAATTTAATCAAAATGGTTTGGGGGCCTCAACTTTTGTACATTATGCACAATTCTCCACAATGGATACCCCGTAGGTGGTTTAATCGTATTGAGACACTGTTTAGATCCCTAATCTGGAGGAAAAAAGTTGCTAGAATAAGTCTTTCCACTTTGCAGTATGGTAAAGATCAGGGAGGAGCTGCGGTTCCTAACCCTAAACTATATTTTTATGCCTCTCAATTGCAACACTTGAGTGGTCTTGGGTTACTAAGTGATTCTGACTCGGTTGAAAGCATGCTGCGAAGTGGAACACTAAATACATCAGTGCTGGCGAATTTGGAGGCAGGACTGTTACACCTGCCACAAACAGCCCCCACCATAGTTCTTCTCAAAAAATTATGGTCCACGGTCAAATCTAAATTAAAAATTCTGGGCTTTCTAGCAGAAACTCCTCTGTGGAACAATCCGAATTTAGCAGAAGTCTACAAACTAGAGGGATTCCAATTGTGGAGGAACGCCGGAATTCATAATATTTCTCAATTATTTCACCAAAATATTTTAAAATCTTTTATGGAGTTGCAATCGGAATTCGGGCTTCCTAGACATCAATTTTACCGATACCTCCAGTTACGTCATGCCCTTCAGATTCAAGGCCGGTCAATTGATCTCTCACTTGTTACTCATCCCCTAATAAATGACATTTTCTTTGGTCAGGAAAAAAAGGGCCTGATATCTCACATTTACTCACATTTGCTTTCAGCTACACAAGACACTACAACTTTGCCATGTAGACGTAGATGGATAGAGGATCTGGGGGAGGTGGGTGAAGACATATGGGACATGTGCCTCCAGACAGGGCCATTAACTTCTGTATCACAAACACATAGACTCTCACATTTATTTTTGCTACATAGAGCTTATCGTACGCCAATACAATTACATAGATGGGGTAGCAGAGACTCTTCCTTGTGTCCTAAACGTTGTGGAGAAGAGGGGTCACTGATTCATTTGATGTGGCGTTGCCCCAAATTGCATCGTTACTGGGGAGATGTCACCGAGATAATTTCATCAGTATTCCAAATTAGGGTTCCCCTGGATCCCCTGATATGTATTCTAGGAGCGATCGATGAAGAAATATATCCTCCTCCCAGTAACATAGCAATAATCAGATTATTATATCTGGCTCGTAAGCTGGTGGCCAGATTCTGGCTGTCAGTAAATGTTCCAACCAAAAAACAATGGATAGAACAGGTAAATTATACCCTTATCAGAGAACATCTAACATATCAGCATAGAAATGCACCTCGGAAATTTAATTCTATATGGCAACCCTGGCTGGATTCCCCGGGATTAGCACCCCCACAACTAATTATGAACAGGATATTTCAAGTCTAAGAGAGTACTACTTGTTAGACAGGGGTAATATTTGGTGTATTCATATTTTATTTCCATGTGATTGTACCTATTTGTGCAGACCAGGAACAAGGTTTATGGTTAGATGACCAGTTGGTCGTCTGGTAGCTGTGTTGGGTGGGAGAGTTTTTTACTCTCTTACTCAACACGGTTTGTTGTTATATAGATGTAAAATCTAGTTGATGCTACTGCTGTAATAAGCTTTATTTACCTTAAATGTACATAGCCGAGAGGTAATTTAATGTTTTGAGATTACAAACTATACGATGTCATCTTCAATGCTCGGATGTCTGTTATGTAACTTGTCTCTTGTGGCTCAATAAAATAATTTTCTGATTTAAAAAAAAAAAACACACACATGGAGGAAAAAGTATATGAGCGCTCTGCAGAATTAAAAATAAAAATCACTGATTGATTGAATCATTTGATGGGGTGACAATGTGTTTGTTCCCCTGGGTGAACAAGGTCATAAGGAATTTTTCTCTGTTTTTTGCAATTAGATTGCTTTCTTATTTTTTTGCTTATACTTTATGGTGTGATGTAGCTTGTGACAATGTTATATGACTTAGCAATGGCTACAACTCATAACTGCAGTCCACAGATTAATAAAGAAACCAACAAATTTTTCATCTTGCCAGCAACCATATGTAAATAAATAAAAACTAGTGATGTGTTAGCCCTTTGAGGCTCTGTGCACACTGAAGCTCATAAACAGCCATTTTTGGGAGTTTGGGCATTTTTTAAACAGCCCATAAACTCCCCTCTATGTTATCCAATGTGTCCATGCACACATGGACATTTTTGGATGTTTATCAGCAGTGGAGTTTATGGGCTGTTTTTCTGAACGCTATAAAATCATGTTCAGGAGTCGTTTTTCTGACCACAAAAAATGCCAAACGCTGATAAACGTTGATAAACGGTCAAAAACGTGGCTTACCGGCGTAAAAAAGATGAAAGACTCACTGCAAAGCTACTGGCATTTTTATAACATTATTTTAACATCCAGCGTACATGGAGCCTAATAACGATAAAGTGAAAATCTGAATAGTAAATACAAAAAAACTGCTGCTACTACAACTTAGGCACACCCTAATCATTCCTGGTGCATTAGCATACAGTACTTCCCAACTGCCCGTGTTAGCTTTGTACCAGCCTGTGCCCCGATTTCCCAGCAACGGGAAAAGCTGCAGAGTCCCTGCATTCAATATGTGTAATGTTGGGTCCTGAAACTCCTCCCCCGTGCCTCAGTCTCCACTGCAGCACTCAGCAGTATTCTGCATTGCCAGTAGGAAGAGCTCTGTCTTTTCTGCCTCATGTCCCGTCCCCAGCTCCGCCCTCTCCATACTGTGCTCAGTGGACTGTAAAGTCCTTTGGCTGCTGCAGAAGCATCGGTACTTCGGGAGGGGGTGAGTGTGCAGGGAGGGGGCTGGTGGAGTGAACTGCACAATGTTTAGGAGGGGGATGAATGTGTAAAGAGCCAGCCAGAGTCTGCAGGCAGAAGCCCTGCTGTGTGCTACTGCAGGCGGCTTAAATTACTACCACTGTATACGTCACTGCAGTGCTGGAACTGAGGGGTCCGTGAGACCACCTCTTCCTCCGCCTGACAGATATCTGATCAGCCATTTTATACTGCACCTCTAAGGGCTCTTTCAAATGAGCGCCCAGTGGAGCAACTGACCTGTGCTTATTACCACACCCTGCTTATGCACCCACATTTTAACCAGTGGCAGCTGTGGCATTTTTACCTGAGGCAGCAGAGTTTGATTGGCAGGACTCCGGGGCATACCTAGAGCGTTTGGTACCCGGGGCAGATCCTAAATCTGGCACCCCCCCCTTCACAGATCATGCCTGTATGCACTCAGACCCCCCTCACACCTGTACGCATTAAGCCCCCCTCATACCTGTATGCACTCAGCCCCTTCCTTACACCAGTTTGCACTCAGCCCCCTCACACCTGTATGCACTCGGCCCCTTCATACCTGCATGCACTCGCCCCTTCATACCTGTACGCACTCGGCCCCCTCACACCTGTATGCACTCAGCCCCCTCACACCTGTATGCACTCGGCCCCTTCATACCTGTACGCACTCACCCCTTCATACCTGTACGCACTCGCCCCCCTCACACCTGTATGCACTCGGCCCCCTCACACCTGTATGCACTCGGCCCCCTCACACCTGTAGGCACTCAGCCCCCTCACACCTGTACGCACTCGGTCCCTTCATACCTGTACGCACTCGGCCCCCTCATACCTGTATGCACTCGGCCCCCTCATACCTGTATGCACTCGGCCCCCTCATACCTGTATGCACTCGGCCCCCTCATACCTGTATGCACTCGGCCCCCTCATACCTGTATGCACTCGGCCCCCTCATACCTGTATGCACTCAGCCCCCTCATACCTGTACACACTCAGCCCCCCTCACACCTGTACACACTCAGCCCCCTCACACCTGTACACACTCAGCTGCCCCCTCACACCTGTACATACTCAGCCCCCTACACCTGTACACACTCAGTTGCTCCCCCAAAACCTGTCATACCCTCCATACTCCTCTCCTGTGCATACTGCCCACTGTCATACCCTCCACACTCCCCTCCTGTACATACTGCCCACTGTCATGCCCTCCACACTCCCCTCCTGTACACACTGCCCGCTGTCATACTCTCCACACTCCTCCCCTGTACATATTGCCCACTGTCATACTTTCCACACTTCTCCCCTGTACATATTGCCCACTGTCATACTTTCCACACTTCTCCCCTGTACATATTGCCCACTGACATCGCCTCTACACTCCTCTCCTGTACATACCATCAACTGTCATGTCCTCCACACTCCGATCCTGGGCATACTGCCAACTGTCATACTTTCCACAGTCTTCTCCTGTACATACTGCCCACTGTCATACCCTCCACAGTCTTCTACTGTACATACTGCCCACTGTCATACCCTCCACAGTCTTCTCCTGTACATACTGCCCACTGTCATACCCTCCACACTCCTCTCCTGTACATACTGCTCACTGTCATCCCTCTACACCCCTCTCCTGTACATACCACCAACTGTCATGTCCTCCACACTCCTCTCCTGTACATACTGCCCACTGTCGTACCCTCTGCAGTCTTCTCCTGTACATACAGCCCACTGTCATCCCCTCCACACTCTTCTCCTGTACATACCACCCACTGTCATACACTTCATACTCTTCTTTTCCGGTATACACATATGTTTGAGCTATGGGGTGCACAGTCACACCCTAATGTAATAGGCTGCGCACACCTATGATTCTGTGACAGTGAAGGTCATCCCTGTTTAGTTGAATCATTTGATTGTTCCTTATATCTCTTGAAGACTGCATAGGTGACAAAGTGAAAGCATCTTGTGGCCTTCAACAAGGTCATAAGGATGGAATCTCTGTTTCTGCAGTTGGATTCTTTACCTTATTCTTTGTTTATACTTCGTGGTAGCTTGTGACACAGTCTTTTGACTTTGTAATGGGTATAACCCACAACTGGAGTCCACAAATTATATGACAAACCAAAAAAGTATTCATCTTGCCAGCAACTATATTGGAGTTTTCATTTAACTCATTAACTGACATCTGGATGGACTGATTTTAAAATGAGTTTGGGATTACTGAAAAAAAAAAAATCAAAAGTGTTAAAATTACACTATTGTACCTGTAAAAACACTTTACATTTATTGCATTGGCAATAAAAACATACTGTTTCAAGTAGTTTTGATTGTTATACAAGCCAATTCAAGAGGTCAAAGGTTACATCCATTATTGTGGTATGCGTAATCTGACATTAATAAGCAATCATGGTAATCATAGTAAGTAGTTATCAGTTCACAATCCAATTAATAAGTCATATATATTTAAACATTTTTCATTGCTCAATTTCTCAGAATATCACGCTGACATTTTGTGCTTCTATCAGCTTCGTACAAAGGTGAAACTACTGGACTGCAAGTAGCTGTGATTTAAAGAAGCAGTTGGAGCTTTTTGTGAATTACCTATGTATTTTAACAATTATTTATTAAATGAGAGACATCAATTTTCAGCGTACACTTGAGAATTAAAAGGTCAGAGGTTTATTGTGTAGTACTGGTGACTTTCCCAAAGATTTATTGTTTTAATATATAGAAATTGGGAATCAATAAAACATATAATTGTACTAAAGAATTATACAAATATCTTTTATGAAACCATAATGTAAGAAAATAATGTATTCCAATATGCGGAAATAGCCAGGTAAAGCCACGTTTAGCCCTAAAAACTGAACTCCAGCCTTACCTTCAGTCTTGCACAGTTATACAGGCTACTCCCCTGTACTGTAGTAGCTTACTCTGATTTCATTGAACATTGTAAATTCAACATAACGCGGCTCGTTTCCTGGCTGGAAAACGTCTAGAATCTAGCGCTTTCCTCCCAAGCCTGAGTGTCCCTTGCTTTCCCATTTCATTCCTTGGATTTTGGTTCCTATTAATCGCAAATGCTTAGCAAGAAGAGTGGATATTATCTAGGGGGCAGTCTGCTCCCCTAGCCTGATGTCCACCCATCAAGGTGATATTTGTATAACTCCTTTTCAGAACCAGCCCACTGTTTTCATTGGATCTGAGGGGTCTGTAGAGGACTACTGAGCATTGATGTTTTCAGGAAGTTATGTACAACACACTACTGTCTGCTATCACCAGCAATTATCTACCTTCATTGCTTAGAGTACAACACAGTCCCAGTGATGATGACATCATTTACTCTAAAATAGGGTATGTAATTAAAACAGGTTTTATTGAAACTTTTTCCCACCCCCCCCTCCCCAGCCTAATGATCCGGTGAGCACTGGAGAGGCAGAGCAGAGAGGCGGTGGCTAACAGTCACCGCTCTTTACTCAGTGATGACCAAGAATTGAGTGATCAGTGGTCATGTGATCATTTGATTCTTGTGCTTAGAGCTGGCAGGGGACAGCTGCAGCATTGGATCAATGCTGCAGCCACATAGGTGGGTATAATTGTTTTTTTAACATCCGCACTTCTCTTTTAACTGACACATTTGGAAAAAATAGACTTATTTGCTGAATACAGGAAAGAAAAGCCTACAAAAGAAAACAAATGCAGCCAAGAATAGGTAAGCTGCAATATAATGTTCACCTTTGGTTTTAATACCGCTTTAATGTTAAATTCTATATGTAGCTAAAATCCTGCATTCATCAAACAATCTAGGAAGAGTAGAACTGGGTAAATCGTTGATGGCTCTGGGTGTCCTGGCAGATCATTGATGTAAGTACTGTATACTGTACAATGTCAATCTGCAACTTCTAGAGCAAGTAAAATAACTACTTGCAATAAAGGAGACTGTAGAGAGTAAATTTATGGTTACATTTTGAGTAGTTGGATGACTCACAGTTCAATAATATATTTTAGAGTCTTTGTCAAAGTTTGTGTAAATTGGACCCAGACCTAACAAAACTCTTCCCATAATTAATTTATAATTTGGATTTGGTCACTACTCTCTAACGTTTTGGGTGCTTCCTTGCCCACTTAAAGTGGAACTTTAGTCAGAAAATTAAGTCCTGTTGGATCACTTCATGCTGGCCTCTTTTGCAGGTTTAGCTGTGTAAAACATTAAAAAATAAGTGCCTATACTGTTTAAAATCCAGTGATACATTGTTTCACTCTGCCCTGCACGTGCTCATTTGCTCCCTATTTTTCAGCACTGTATCTAAAATCAGAGTCACCAACAACCAATTTGCTGACAGCCTAAAGATTTACTGCTGTGCAGGGGCTCTGGGCTTCAGCAACATGGCAGCCTCTGACAAGAAGAACACTTCTCATAATTAATTTTCATTTGTAATTATTCACTGCTCTCTGTAGTTTTGGAAGGCTTCATTGCCCACTTAAAGTGGAACTCTATTCAGAAAATTAAGTCCTTCTAGATCACTTCATGCTGGCCTCTTTTGCAGGTATAGCTATATAAAACATTAAAAATATGTGCCTATACAATTTAAAATCCAGTAATACACTGTCTCACTGTCTCATCCTGCTCTGCACATGCTCATTTCTCTCTATTTTTCAGCCTGTGTGTTAAAATCAGAGCCAGCAGCGGCCAATTTGCTGATAGCCTAAATACTGCTGTTCAGGGGCTCTGGGCTTTAGCAACATGGCAGCCTCCAGCAAGAAGAAACAGGAGCAATGCTGGAGGAAATTTTTCAGCACACACTAATTTTGGTAGCACAGTTGTTAATGTGGAATGTATGTTCCTTGCTAAAGAAAAATATTTATCAGGTTGTTATGGATAAAGTTCAATTTTAAGGAAGTTATTGAACCATTTTATAAAAGCTTTTCCTGTATTTATGTTATACAAATAACTACAGGCTTGCTTCTAGTTTCTTCTAACAGCAACATGGTGTTCATATGTGTATTTAAAGCCCATCACTGTGCAAAAATGAATCCCCTCCTACCACGGCTTTTTTTCAAGCCGGAACACCGTTCTGCCACCTCCTGCAGCCCTCTCCTCTCCAGCCTGTAAACCCACCACTCACCAAGTATAAACTAATGGAACAGCATTAATGTATATATACATGCAAGCCTCCTGCGTGTATCCCTACCTTGAAAATGCCACCCCCTTCAGCAATAGGAGCCCCACAAACTCTGGAATCGGTGGGTGGGTCTTTTTGCCAGAGCTCGGTGGGCAGAGTCATGATGTCACTTGACTCCCCACCCACCTCTACACTATCCTATTCCTGAGTTTTGAGCAACATCCAGTCAAAACTCAGGAAAGGCACCACATGACTTGAGCATGCCCAATCATGCTGAGGTGTGGAGCAGCCAATCCTGGGAGAGCTGGAGAAGAAAGGAGGAGGGATGGAAGGCTGGAATCGTAACACACACTCTCTCTCTCTTATGCCGTGAATGAGATAAAGAAATCAGATGTCAGTCACAGCAGTGGGGGCTGTGGTGACACAAACTTATCTGTGTGTCATTTTTTATCTTACTAAAAAAAGACAAAAGGATTGCTCAGAGCTGCATAAACTCTTTGTGGCAAGACTGGGCACAGATGACTTGCCATCCTCTACTGTACCAGATAGAAATCTTCATTAAAACATTTTTTGCAGGTTTACATCCACTTTAACACAGAAGCTGCTAGAGAAAGTTCTACTCACTTCCTCCAATGGCTTCTCTGTGTTAGCACCGGCAACTAGGGCACCTTCCAATATCTGTTGATGGGTGCTCAGAGTCCAAACGCCGCAAATGTAGGCATTTTGGACGGTTCCAGAGGCAGCTTCTGTCCCTGCCTGCTAGGTCAGTGTAGCACTGAGCTGAGTGGAGCTATCTGAAACTCCTTGGCTACACAGCTGCACATATGCACAGATCTGACAGGCGGAGTTGCACAGAGGAGACTGCACTAGACTGAAAAAAAAGCCCACCCTGCCCAATAGAATGGAGCTGGCTGCACCGCTGCAACTGTGAGAGAGCTGCAGAGGGAAAGGTGGAAGGGGTGGGGAAAATTGTGCAGAGGGACAGCTGTGGATGTTCTCTAGAGCAGTGTTTCTCAACTCCAATCCTCAAGGCGCACCAACAGGTCATGTTTTCAGGATTTCCCTCAGATGAAACAGCTGTGGTAATTACTAAGGCAGTGAAACTGATCAAATCACCTGTGCAAAATAGTGGAAATCCTGAAAACATGACCTGTTGGTGCGCCTTGAGGACTGGAGTTGAGAAACACTGCTCTAGAGGTCAGAAATGGAAGAACAATCTATGCTATAGATTGATCAAAGTGAGAGCTGTGGGCAGAGGGATTTGTACAGACTTAAGGGAGAGCTGTTGGGGGAGCTGGGGGTGCAGAGGTTGACAGAGAGTAAATAAGGTGGGTGAGTTGTGGATGTGGGGGGAGGTGCATGCTAAGGTGAACTGTGGAATGTGGGGGGGGAGGTGAACTGTGGATGGGGGGAGGGTTGTGTGGATGAGGGGGTTGAAGTGAGCTGTGGGCAGGGGGGAGAGAGTGAGCTGTGGATGGGGGTGTGAATGGGGGGGTGAGTTGTGGACAGGGGAAGGTGAGCTGTGAGCTGGGGGAGAGGGTGAGCTGTGGATGAGGGGTGAGTTGTGGACAGGGAGGAGAGGGTGAGCTGTGGATCGGGAGGAGGGTAAACTGTGGATGGGGGAGAGGGTGAGCTGTGGATGGTGGGGGGTGAGTTGTGGACAGGGGGAGAGGTGAGCTGTGGATGGTGGGGGGGTGAGTTATGGACAGGGGGAAAGGGTGAGCTGTGGATGGGGGAGAAGGTGAGTCTTGACCACATCCATTATTTGACATCATTTTACTTGGAAATGGTGGAATTGGGGGCAGGAGGTAGGGAGTTGAGTGGGGAGGGTGGGTTCCTGCACCTATTCTCTGAGAAAAAAAGCCCTGCCCCCTAATCCTCTCTGACTTATCCTGTACATTTGTAATTTTTTGTATGTTTTTTCGTTTTTTTTTTTTTTTTAACCTTGTGAAACAAGATATACTTACCTACGTTAGCTGCCTGGGTCCCTCACTGGAGCCATTTCTTGGTGTGGGTAAGACTAATCCAGTTCTGCGGATGTGCCACTTTCCAAGAGTCCCCTTACACTGACATCACAACTGCAAACTCCCCTTCTTGAGCCTCAGATAACTCTGTAGCTGGACAATTGATAAGATAAGCTACAGTATTTGTGAAATCTTGTCAAACACATCATTAATATAATTACAATAAATAAATTCATATACAGTAGATACTTAAAATACATAGATTTTTTTTTCCTTTACCTTGTGTCACCACTTGCCCAAGCTTGTTTTTTTCCCTTGTGTCTGTGTGACTAGCCTCCAGCGATATGTATGGTTTTTACTGTTTAATATTAAATCTCAGTTTTTAATGTTCAGTTACTGAGCAGTGCCAAAAGCTAAGTGTTCCCAGGTCAGCAACTTCATTAAATACAGACAACCCAGAGCTGTATACCCTCTGGGTTAGTAGTTGCAGTTCTTCTACCGAATCTGTCTATAGGGAGCTTATGGTCTATGAAGCACATTGACACATTAATTCACATTTGTGTTGCTTATTTTTACATTTGAGCTGAAACATAGATGAAAACTTGGTTGAAGGATGAATGATAATGGCTCTGCTACCCTTCATTAGACCAAAAGGCAGATTTCTGATGCTTAGCTCACTACAGGCACCAACCTAGTGATGATCTAGTGACAAAATAAAAGTGTGACTCGTCTGGACTTGTTTTATAACAGATGGACACAGTGGGGTGCCAGCAACAGATATTTTGCAACTGAAGATGTTGTTTTACAAAAATAATCTAAAATAAGCTTGGATGTAATGTAAGGGTTAAAAAGATAGAGGCAGTTTATAATATAAAATTCTTGGCACTGTCTGTTCATTTAATTAATTGGTATACATTATAAATTTTATTGGTTTATGGAAAATGTCACAGAGAATATTAGTTACATTTATCAACTGCATGTACATATGTACAGACACCAGTAAAAATGAGTGAAAATGATGTAAGAATGAATAAAGCGTTTCACTTGTTATTTTTTTTTGTTTGTTTTCCATATGTATTAAAAACATCTACTGTATGTGGGTGTATATGTATATATGTTAAAAAGGCTGGCCGGAGGCTAGCCTGAATTTGTAGGAGGAGTCTGAGGAGTATATATCCCTCCTTCTCCTCTATCAGATCCTTCGTCGGCTCATTTCCGGGTTAGCCGACCCCTCATTTCTGGGTTCACAAGGCATTTTGCGTCACTTCCGATTTCAGCTAGCATTGTAGCACCGTGGCGGCTGCAGGGGCCTTGTTTCAGTTTCCCCTTACCCTGTGCTCGCGGTTCCAGTAGGTGCGGGCAGGGGGCATCAACTGAGGGCCCACATTGGATGCCACTCGTTCCGCTCATGAGGGGGGGGGGGAGGCGCTCACAGGGGGCTACAAATGTACTTACTTTAGCCTATCATACAAAGTAACTCATTACTAGAATCTTTTAGAATGCCATGTTGTGATAAGCAGCAAGCAATTTACTAATGGCTAGTCTTGAGGACCTGTCCTCTGACCCCTGTGACATCATTATGGCTAGTGGTGCTTCTGTCTCTATCTGGCTAGTAAATGATTAAACATTGGTAAATTTTTTATCCTTCCACTGGTTTCACAAAGAAAAAGGCAGACAAACATAATCAAAGGGAAATACGTAACATTTTAGAAGCTGGACACAGGAGAACCGCACACAGACCTACAAAGACATTTCAAATGACCCCTCGCATAATGTAGATCAATATTGAGGAAGTCACATACAGATAGAATCAAGCAGGATTTGAGCAGCTATTGTATGTCAGGCTCTCTACCGCATGATGCACATTCCAGTCAAACAGATAAAACTTAATTGGCTTTATGATAAGCCCACAAATGTATTCCTTAACCCACCAGCATGTCTTTGGATCACAGCAGGGGGGGTGTCAGCCGATCACAGCGGGGGGTGGGGGTCACAGGGGAGGTCCACCTGCTCTTAGCATGCCTCCATTCCTGGGGCAAGGCTATATACTATAACTCAGCTCTTCCATGGGAATTCCAGTATTTGCACAGCGGGGGTAGTGGTGTCATCTTTTCTAGGGAGAGTTTATTATTTTTTTCAGTTGGCATGATTTTCTATCTTGCATTGGTGAGGGGGAGGGGGACAGGGAAGCCAGCTGGTCTGTCACTGGAGGTCCGGGGGTGGGGTGACGCATGCTGGGAGTCGATTCATGTAACTGGAGCATGAGAATTTCATTCCTGGTATTAAGCAGTTGCACTACTGTATGACGGACATTATTACTAGATCTGTTCAGTTCTCTTGATGGATTTCCACAATCTGTCAGCGTCAGTCATTGTTTGCCGCAATTCTGTCATAGCTTTTGAGGGTAGCATTCCAGTCTTAGCATTTTGTTCGTAGTATTTCGTTCGTAGCATTTCGTTCGTAGCATTTCCTGTCATAGCTTTTTGTACGTAGGATTTCATTCATAGCATTTCTGTCGCAGCATTTCTGTCGTAGCTTTTCTGTCATAGCTTTTCTGTCGTAGCATTTCGTTTGTATCATTTCGATCGTAGCACTTCTGTCATAGCATTTCTGTTCGCTAGTGCTCACATCCAGGATTTGTCATGTCTACAGATCCATACGGGCTGAGGTTTCATTTTTAATTGATTGTCGTCCCACACTCTTCTCACCCATATACCATACGTCATACATGCACGTTCACCATTACACCTTTACTACCACCCACCATGGTCTGTGGGTACCTCAGCCCTGAGTGTTCATTTTTAATTACCTGTCTTTGCGCTGCAGGTTACCCAGGCTCACTTACTGCATACACTAGGGTGGTGTTGTCATTAAGTTCACATTCACGTGCTGTTGGTCTTGTAATGTCTGCACCTACATCCTCATACTTGGTATGAAGGGGCGGTGTTGTTTTGTGGGCTGGTTGTCTGTTATTTTCTCTAGTTTATGTTTCCTTAGATCAGGGCATGTCGCACGTTTTGGAAGCAACAAATTT
Organism: Lithobates clamitans; assembly: GCA_037952925.1. Classification (NCBI taxonomy): domain Eukaryota; kingdom Metazoa; phylum Chordata; class Amphibia; order Anura; family Ranidae; genus Lithobates; species Lithobates clamitans. The sequence goes on from JBBGZY010000406.1 coordinate 2,987,450, forward strand.
GCATTCATCTCTCCAACACCATTCAGTGCATGGTAGCACCCGATCACTAAGGGGTGGGACCATACCCATCTCATAGCTGAGTATCATCACTGGGATACCCCTTTCCTGGCCTCAGCTAGGGGGGCGGTACTCTTAAGGTTATTATTCCCAACTCCATCCCAACCTCTTCCATCCACCAGCGCAGTACTTGTTTCCATGCATGATTCTTTAACTCAGATTCATGCGGTACTTAATGCGCTCGTAATGTCCATGCTACAATTGCTAGACAGGATGGAGGGGATCATAGCCTGTTCAGCTAGAGCTGAGGTGTCAGCTGCGCCCCCGGCTCCTGCTCTTCACAGTGCGCCTGCAGGTGATGTTGGAATTTATTTACAGTGGTAGCTCCTTCACCTTTAGCGGGTTACCTTCAGTGTCCCCGGCCCTTTTCATCTCTGCCTATATCAGGTAGGACATTCTAGTAGGTAGTAAGATGTTAACCTGGCCTCTCTTCCAATAGCATCTCAGGACGTTGCGGGGAGGTCTCAGTGGTGCTCAAAAGCAAGTATCCCAGGCGTAGCCACAAACTTAGCATGGCAGAATTCGTTCTGACATTCAGTAGATTTCATCTGTTCTGTCAGCCCTGGTAGGACGGTAGAGTTAGATCCATACTTACATTAAGTGGTGGACTTGGTGCACAAGCACAGTGGGTTCATTGACCATGGTTACCATCAGTTTTTGTAGCAAGGTGGTGGCCACTTGGGCATAATTCCAGGTGGTGACATCTGGGAGTAATTTTGACATGCAACTTTTCAGCAGGCATTTCACCAACCAGGAATCCCCTGTGGGTGCTAAGTGGCAGTCATCAGCCCAACTTGGTTTTTCAGTAGGCTTTCACACGGGCCTCATCATTCTCCCGTCAGTCTTTTGAATGTAGTTACTGGGCTTGAGTTGTCAGTCATGCTTCCGTTGTCAATGAGTTGCTGTAGGCCAGAAGTTTCCAAGGGGTTTGTGATTTGTCCGGTTCTTCCTCCACCTTTCTGCACAGAGCGCCAGACCCACTGGGGTAGTCAGTGGCTATTTTTCAACCAATATCGGTTTTGTGATTTGAGTGCACCTCTTTCATCTACATATTCTATCCTCAATAGAACGTTCATTGTAGTATTCGTCTGTGGGGGTTCTTGGCTATCCAAACAGATATTACAATGCATTCAAACTACTTCCTATCAGTCCTGCCCTCTGGCAAGTTTGCGCATACTTCGACATTGTTCATCATTGGCGCAATACTGGTAGCAGCTGTATTTTTTTATTTTCAGATGCTTGTTTTTCATGCAGGTGGACATGGCTAGGCCTGTCTTTCAAGTTTCACATCCTGGGACAGTTTCATCAGTAGGAATTACAATGGCACAGCCGGAGTTTCTAGACTTAATATCAAGTAGAACTGGTGGGCAAGCCGGTTCCTCTTTGCGCACTGTTGGTCATGGATTAGGCACATCCTGGTCACAGGTGATCGATCTGGCTAATGGTTCTTTATCCAAAATATTCTGAGGGCTTCTACCAAGGGTTGGAAGGTTTCGTAGGTTCATGACTCTGGCTTTCGCTGCATATTGCCCCTGCGATTTGACCTCATCTGCCAACACTATTAAGTATCTATCAGGTGACCAGCATTTCAGGCCCCCAAAAACTCCTGACAATCTGTCCACTTTTGCAGCTCACCCTCTCTAAGCCATGTTATGGGGTATTCAGAAAGTCAGGGATGTTCTCATTTGGCATGGCTACCAGTTACCGACCAGGTTTTCGTTGTGTTTTAGACTTCCTGTCTCCTACCCTTGGTGCAGGTCCCAATTAGTGTTCTAGGCAGTTCCCTTTTCACTACACTTACAACTTAAGTATTTGTCCTTCTCTGCAATTATTCCTCTGGTCAGCTCTTTTCTCCCTTTTCCCATGTATCCTCTCACTACAAACAGTTTGTTCTCACGTCCAGGTTTACTTGCCAAATTGGGCTCAAATCCAAAACCTTTTTCTGGACATTTGTCGGGATCAGAGGCAACTTTCGTAGGTCCCAAACAGGGGGTCCCTTCTTATATCATTAAGTACATGGTGCGGTGAAGATCCTCCTGTTATAGAAGTTGTTAAACCCTTTACTGAAGTCATCCAGGCATTCGCTATTTTTCTGGACTAATGGTTGTTGCCGGCCCTTCATTAAAGCTTTCATATCACACCTACTTCATGTCTCTTTTTGCCCTCTTTTAGGCATACTGACCAGCTAGGCCAAGGCACACCTCAGGTCTTGGTAGTTAGGGTTATCGCATTTCCAAGTGAAGACTATAAGGCTATAAGTGAAAAGGCTGGTCGGAGGCTAGCCTGAATTTGTAGGAGGAGTCTGAGGGGTATATATCCCTCCTCCTCCTCTATCAGATCCTTCGTTGGCTCATTACTGGGTTCCCACCCACCCGTTTCCCCCATACTTTTATTATTTCATTTACATCTTGCACATTTCATACATATTCATTCAGGGAATGCCCTCTTTTAGGCATACTGACCAGCTAGGCCAAGGCACACCTCAAGTCTTGGTAGTTAGGGTTATCGCATTTCCAAGTAAAGACTCTAACTACAAATAAATATATATATATATATATATATATATATATATATATATATATATATATATATATATATATATATATATATACACACACACTATATTACCAAAAGTATTGGGAGACCTGCCTTTACATGCACATGAACTTTAATGGTCTCCCTGTCTTAGTCCTTTGGGTTCAATATTGAGTTGGCCCACCCTTTGCAGCTATTAAAGCTTCAACTCTTTTGGGAAGGCTGTCCACAAGGTTTAGGAGTGTGTCTATTGTAATGTTTGAGCATTCTTCCAGAAGCGCATTTGTGAGGTCAGGCACTGATGTGGACGAGAAGGCCTGGCTTGCAGTCTCTGCTCTAATTCATCTCAAAGGTGATCTATCGGGTTGAGGTCAGGACTCCATGCAGGCCAGTCAAGTTCCTCCACCCCAAACTCGCTCATCCGTGTCTTTATGGACCTTGCTTTGTGCACTGGTCCAAATCATTCGTTGGAGGGGAGATTATGGCGTGGGGCTGTTTTTCAGGGGTTGGGCTTGGCCCCTTGGTTCCAGTGAAGGGAACTATTAAGGCGTCAGCATACCAAGACATTTTGGACAATTTTATGCCCCCAACTTTGTGGGAACAGTTTGGGGATGGACCCTTCCTGTTCCAACATGACTGCGTACCAGTGCACAAATCAAGGTCCATAAAGACATGGAGGAGCAAATTTGGGGTGGAGTTACTTGATTGGCCTACACAGAATCCTGAGCTCAATCCGATTGAACTCCTTTGGTATGAATTGGAGCAGAGACTGTGAGCCAGGCCTTCTTGTCCACATTAGTGCCTGACCTCACAAATGTGCTTCTGAAAGAATGGTCAAACATTCCCATAGATACACTCCAAAACCCAGAAGAGTTAAAGCTGTTATAGCTGCAAAAGGTGGACCAACTCAATATTGAACCCTACGGACTCAGACTGAGATGCCATTAAAGTTCATGTGCGTGTTAAGGCAGGGGTCCTAATACTTTTGGAAATATAGTGTATATTCTAAAATTCAGTAGGCCCCTTTCACCCTCTATCGGCCGAGAAAGGGTAAAACCAGCCGAGAAAGGGTTAAAACTACTTGCGCGCCGTTGCAGCAGCACTTTGCTGGCGGTATAGCTGTGCTACCCATTTATTTCAATGGGCAGGAGCGCTGGAGGAGCGGTATACACACCGCTCCTTCACCGCTCCAAAGATGCTGCTAGCAGGACTTTTTTTAGCATCCTGCCAGTGCACCACTCCAGTGTGAAAGCCCTTTGGCTTTCACATTGGAGAGACAGGAGCGGCTCTTTCAGGGCACTTTGCAGGCGCTATTTTTAGCGCTGTAGCACCTGCAAAGCTCCCTAGTGTGAAAGCGGTCGTAGTCTGGATTTAGGCACATTATTTATTTTTTTCGCCAACTTTGGTCCATAATATTTGACTTAAAGTGGTTTTAAACCTCAGACATGAAATATGAACAAAACATAACCCTCTATAATGTGTACATGTTTCAATTAAAAGCACTAAGTGTTACTTTTGTTTGCTGCTTTGTTCCTCTGTTATCAGCATGAATCACTTCTGACAAGTTTTTCTGAAACCAAGAGAAAAATGGTGACAGGGGAGGGACCTCCAGCTCATTGTCAACCTCAGCTCTGTTTCTGTATGCTGTGTGGAGGGGATTTTGTTCATTCCTTCCAATCAGCTGTCAGAGCTCTCCTCACTGAGCTCTGCAGAGTGCGACTTCAACTCTCTGTCCCTTTTTCCTGAACCCTCAGACAAGCTTTATAATTCAGCACTTTGAACAGATGTAGAGAAGAGATGGCTGCAGATAGACAGGCACAACTTATGTAGGAGGATTTGTTTCATCTTTGTGTATCAGCTGAGGTCAGTCACTTCACTGGGTATATGGAAGGTTTACATCCACTTTAAGCATAGTTCTACTTAAAACATCTGTTATAATATATGATTCTTCCTTATCACTGCAACCTTAAAAGGACTGTGTAGGAAAATCCAACTTCCCCATTATACTTATGACAGCATAGCCAACCCTGACCAGGTCATACACAACCACCCACTAGGGATGAGCCGAACACCCCCCGGTTCAGTTCGCACCAGAACCCGCGAACGGACCGAAAGTTCGCACGAACGTTAGAACCCCATTGACGTCTATGGGACTCGAACGTTCGAAATCAAAAGTGCTCATTTTAAAGGCTAATTTGCATGGTATTGTCCTACAAAGGGTTTGGGGACCCGGGTCCTACCCCAGGGGACATGTATCAATGCAAAAAAAACTTTTAAAAACGGCCGTTTTTTCGGGAGCAGTGATTTTAATGATGCTTAAAGTAAAAAAAAAAAAAGTGAAATATTCCTTTAAATATCGTACCTGGGGGGTGTCTATAGTATGCCTGTAAAGTGACGCGTGTTTCCCATGTTTAGAACAGTCCCTGCACCAAATGTCATTTTTAAAGGAAAAAATCTCATTTAAAACTGCTTGCGGGTTTAATGTCATGTCGGGTCATGGCAATATGGATGAAAATCAGTGAGACAAACGGCATGGGTACCCCCCAGTCCATTACCAGGCCCTTTGGGTCTTGTATGGATATTAAGGGGAACCCCGCACCCAAATTAAAATAAGGAAAGGTGTGGGGCCACCAGGCCCTATATACTCTGAACAGCAGTATACAGGTGGTGCAAACAAGACAGGGACTGTAGGTTTGTTGTTAAGTAGAATCTGTTTGTAATTTTGAACATTTTTAACGTGTTTAGCTCCAGCCAAAAAATCTTTTCTAAGCTTTTTGGAAAACATAGGGAAGGGTTATCACCCCTGTGACATTTGTTTTGCTGTCTTTCCTCCTCTTCAGAAGATTTCACCTCACTTTTTTGTCCCAATGAAAAATGTTTTTTGAAAATTTGGGTTTTTTTGTGGAACAAGGATTGGAAAGCATCAGTGGAAAGGAGAAATTGTTTTCCCATATTAACTCTTACAGGAGAGAATTTCCCTTCCTAGGGGTAGATTTCATCTCACTTCCTGTTGTCTCCTTCCGTTTGCAAGTAGGAGTCGTCTGTAAGTTAGATGTTTGAAAGTAGGGTCCTGCCCTATATACTGAGCAGAAATTTGGGCCTTAGGTGTTGCTGTGGCCACAACACTGTAAGCCCTCACAGGGCCCTGCTGTGAAATATTAGATCAAGAATTGTAATTACATGCCCCTGTTGAACAGGAGCTGAAAAATTAGGCCTTAGGCACTGGTGCTGGTGCCACAACACTGCAACCCCTCACAGACACTCTAGTTGGAACGCAGGAACGAGCCCTGCTGCAAAGTATTGCATCAAAAATTGTAATTACACGCCCCTGTTAGACAGGGGCAGAAAAATTGGGCCTTAGGCACTGGTGCTGGTGCCACAACACTGCAACCCCTCACAGACACTCTAGTTGGAACGCAGGAACGAGCCCTGCTGCAAAGTATTGCATCAAAAATTGTAATTACACGCCCCTGTTAGACAGGGGCAGAAAAATTGGGCCTTAGGCACTGGTGCTGGTGCCACAACACTGCAACCCCTCACAGACACTCTAGTTGGAACGCAGGAACGCAGGAACGAGCCCTGCTGCAAAGTATTGCATCAAAAATTGTAATTACATGCCCCTGTTAGACAGGGGCAGAAAAATTGGGCCTTAGGCACTGGTGCTGGTGCCACAACACTGCAACCCCTCACAGACACTCTAGTTGGAATGCAGGAATGAGCCCTGCTGCAAAGTATTACATCAAAAATTGTAATTACACGCCCCTGTTAAACAGGGGCTGAAAAATTGTGCCTTAGGCACTGGTGGTGGCGCCCAGAACCAAAAATGTTCTTACAAGCTATCAGCGTGATGATTGAGGAGGAAGAGGATAATTACTCAGGGATAGTCACTCAGCATCAGCATAGGCAGTCTTTGAAGGGATCTGAGATTTCAAAAAAAATTATTCGGTTACATCTGCATCAGGTGCTTGGTAGCTGGTGGTGATCCAAGACTGATTCATTTTTATGAAGGTCAGCCGATCGACCGAGTCGGTGGACAGACGCACCCTGTGATCGGTTACCACGCCTCCAGCAGCACTGAATGTGCGTTCCGAAAGAACGCTGGATGCAGGACAGGCCAGTAGCTCAATTGCATACTGTGCAAGCTCTGGCCAGTGATCCATCCTCAAGACCCAGTAACCCAGAGGATTTTCGGTGGGAAAGGTGTCCAAGTCTGATCTTGCCCCTAGGTATTCCTGCACCATGTAAAACAGACGCTGGCGATGGTTGCTGGAACCGATCATACCTTGGGGCTGCGGACCAAAAAATTGTCTGAACGCATCGGTCAGACGGCCACCTTCTCCACCGCTCCTTCTTTGACTGACCGAAGCCTCAGCAACACGTTGTCCAGAAACAGGAGTTTGTAACCTCCCAGTCTCTGGGAACGCGTTGCACAGACCTTTCTGCAAGGCCTCCCGAAGATGTTTCATCCTCTGCTCCCTCTGCGATGGCAAGATAAGGTCCGCAACCTTACCCTTGTAACATGGATCAAGGAGGGTTGCCAGCCAGTATTGGTCCTTCTCCTTGATACCACGAATACGAGGATCCTTACGCAGGCTTTGCAGGATCAGGGAGGCCATGCAGCGTAGGTTTGCTGAGGCATTCGGTCCGGAGTCCTCTGGGTCACTAAGGACAACAACGTCCGCAGCCACCTCCTCCCAGCCACGTACAAGTCCATGTGTTCCTTGGGACTGATCCCTTAAAGACTGCTGCTGATGCTGAGTGCCAGGCTCCACCTCCATACTGACACAATCTTCCTCCTCCTCCTCCTCCTCGTCCTCTTCCTGTGTGATCGGCGGGCACGCAGGAACACTGTCTGGATAAAGGGGGCCTTGAGAGCTAAGGAATTCCTCCTCTTCCTGCCTCTGTTCTGCCTCAAGTGCCCTGTCCATTATTCCACGCAGCGTGTGCTCCAACAGGTGGACAAGGGGGACAGTGTCACTGATGCATGCACTGTCACTGCTGACCATCCTCGTGGCCTCCTCGAATGGTGACAGGACAGTGCATGCATCCCTGATCATGGCCCACTGGCGTGGGGAAAAAAAACCAAGCTCCCCTGACCCTGTCCTGGTGCCATAGTCGCACAGGTACTCATTGATGGCCCTCTGCTGCGTGTGCAGCCGCTGCAGCATGGCCAACGTTGAGTTCCACCTGGTGGGCATGTCACAGATTAGGCGGTTCTTGGGCAGGTTAAACTCCTTTTGGAGGTCCGTTAGCCGAGCACTGGCATTATATGACCGGCGGAAATGCACACAGACTTTCCTGGCCTGCCTCAGGACATCCTGTAAGCCCGGGTACCTGCCCAAGAACCGCTGCACCACCAAGTTAAGGACGTGAGCCAAACAGGGCACATGGGTCATTTGTCCCTGTCGGAGGGCAGAGAGGAGGTTGGTGCCATTGTCGCAAACCACCATTCCTGCCTTAAGTTGGCGTGGCGTCAACCACCTCTGAACCTGCCCCTGCAGAGCTGACAGAACCTCTGCCCCAGTGTGGCTCCTGTCCCCCAAGCACACCAGCTCAAGCACCGCATGGCATCTTTTGGCCTGCGTACTTGCGTAGCCCCTTGAACGCCTACGGAGCACCGCTGGTTCCGAGGAAGAGGCCATGGAGGAAGAAGAAGAGGAGGGGGTGGAGGAGAGAGGTGTGTCACAATCAGCATTTTGGAGGCGTGGTGGCGGAACAACCTCCAACACTACCGCACCTTGTCCTGCATCCTTCCCAGCTGCCAGCAGAGTCACCCAATGCGCCGTGAAACTTAGGTAACGTCCCTGTCCATGCCTGCTGGACCATGAGTCAGCGGTAATATGCACCTTACCGCTGACCGCCCTGTCCAGCGAGGCATGGACATTGCCTTCCACATGCCGGTAGAGAGCCGGAATCGCCTTCCGTGAGAAAAAGTGGCGTTTGGGTACCTGCCACTGAGGAACCGCACATTCCACAAACTCACGGAAGGGGGCAGAGTCTACCAACTGAAAAGGCAGCAGTTGAAGTGCTAGCAATTTTGCCAAGCTAGCATTCAACCGCTGGGCATGTGGATGGTTGGGAGCAAACTTCTTTCGGCGGTGCAGCAGCTGGGGCAGGGAAATTTGCCTGGTACAATCTGACGTCGGTGTACCAAAAGCAGATTGCCCACAAGTACTTGGCTGTGACACACCTAATTCTACACCTTCATTCCTCTCACTGCAGGTCTCAGAGAGGACTGAAGGTCTAGTGGGGTTGGAAATCTCAGCTGATGAGGAGCATGTTCTTTGGTGTGGGTCTTTTAGATACGCTTGCCAACGAACTGCATGGCAGGTCAACATATGTCTGGTCAAGCATGTGGTACCCAAGCGGGAGATGTTTTGGCCACGCGAGATACGCTTGAGACATATGTTGCAAATAGCAGCGGTGCGATCTGATGCACTCGTCTCAAAAAAGGCCCACACCAAAGAACTTTTTGAATAACGCGCAGAGACTGCAGCGCCCTGCACATGTGGAGCTTTGGGGTGTGATGCAGTCAATGTGCTGCCCTTAGGCTGGCCCCTGGAGGGCATCCTGCCTCGTTGGTGATGTGCCGCCTCCTCCTCCTCCTCCTCCTCCTCTCTCCTATCAGGCACCCACGTTGAGTCAGTGACCTCATCATCCCCTCCCTCCTCATCACTGGAGCAAACCTGGCAGTATGCTGCAGCAGGGGGAGCATGACTGCCAGATTGCTGTCCTTCTTGGGCACCCCCTCTGTCCGTGCTCATGTTACTGCCTTCATCGAGCTCAGTATCATCATCAGAGCCTTCCAAACGCTGGGCATCCTCCTGGAGCATGTACCCAACACTGTGGTCAAACAGTTCGAGGGAATCCTCATGAGGACATGGTGAAGCTAGGGAAGGAGTCACTGATGACATTGAGCTGAGGGAAGAGGCCGCTGCTTTGCCAGACAAAGCACCCTGGGCATGGGTGAGAGAGGATGAGGAGGATGAGGACGGCTTGGTCATCCACTCGACCAAGTCTTCCGCATGTTGCTGCTCAACACGGCCAGCTGCCGAAAAAAAGGCCAAGCGTGTCCCATGGCCACATGCTGATGAGGATGCACCGTCTCCACGACCAGCACTAGACACAGAGCCTGCTTGCCCTCTCTTATTGGCTTGTGACTGTCTGCCTCTCCTTCTTGGCCTTCCAGACATACTAATGGCCTGTAGCTGCACTAAGCTGGGATAGAACACCTGTAATTTTCTTCAGGTAGCTTTATATACTGTAACCAGACAAGCCTGCCTGTCAGTAGGAAGATAACAGGAACGGATCTAGCTGAACACTGTGAGCAGGACGCACTGCACTAAATGTAAATAGCAGGAACGGATCTAGCTGAACACTGTGAGCAGGACGCACTGCACTAAATGTAAATAGCAGGAACGGATCTAGCTGAACACTGTGAGCAGGACGCACTGCACTAAATGTAAATAGCAGGAACGGATCTAGCTGAACACTGTGAGCAGGACGCACTGCACTAAATGTAAATAGCAGGAACGGATCTAGCTGAACACTGTGAGCAGGACGCACTGCACTAAATGTAAATAGCAGGAACGGATCTAGCTGAACACTGTGAGCAGGACGCACTGCACTAAATGTAAATAACAGGAACGGATCTAGCTGAACACTGTGAGCAGGACGCACTGCACTAAATGTAAATAGCAGGAACGGATCTAGCTGAACACTGTGAGCAGGACGCACTGCACTAAATGTAAATAACAGGAACGGATCTAGCTGAACACTGTGAGCAGGACGCACTGCACTAAATGTAAATAACAGGAACGGATCTAGCTGAACACTGTGAGCAGGACGCACTGCACTAAATGTAAATAGTCTAGAAGATAACAGGAACGGATCTAGCTGAACACTGTGAGCAGGACGCACTGCACTAAATGTAAATAGCAGGAACGGATCTAGCTGAACACTGTGAGCAGGACGCACTGCACTAAATGTAAATAACAGGAACGGATCTAGCTGAACACTGTGAGCAGGACGCACTGCACTAAATGTAAATAGCAGGAACGGATCTAGCTGAACACTGTGAGCAGGACGCACTGCACTAAATGTAAATAGCAGGAACGGATCTAGCTGAACACTGTGAGCAGGACGCACTGCACTAAATGTAAATGGCAGGAACGGATCTAGCTGAACACTGTGAGCAGGACGCACTGCACTAAATGTAAATAGCAGGAACGGATCTAGCTGAACACTGTGAGCAGGACGCACTGCACTAAATGTAAATAGCAGGAACGGATCTAGCTGAACACTGTGAGCAGGACGCACTGCACTAAATGTAAATAGCAGGAACGGATCTAGCTGAACACTGTGAGCAGGACGCACTGCACTAAATGTAAATAGCAGGAACGGATCTAGCTGAACACTGTGAGCAGGACGCACTGCACTAAATGTAAATAGCAGGAACGGATCTAGCTGAACACTGTGAGCAGGACGCACTGCACTAAATGTAAATAGCAGGAATGGATCTAGCTGAACACTGTGAGCAGGACGCACTGCACTAAATGTAAATAACAGGAACGGATCTAGCTGAACACTGTGAGCAGGACGCACTGCACTAAATGTAAATAGTCTAGATAGAAGATAACAGGAACGGATCTAGCTAAACTGAATACAGTGTATATATATATATATGCAACACCTGGGATGCATATATATACACAATACACTGTAAGTGCAGCTAACTGACTGACTGTTCTGCCTAATCTATCTAACTCAAATCAAATGACACTGTCTCTCTCTCTCTCTATCTCTTAGCACACCGGAACACACACTACACAGGGCCGCCGTACAGGCGGCCTTATATAGTGTGGGGCATGTACTAAATCCCCTGAGCCATAATTGGCCAAAGCCACCCTGGCTTTGGCCAATTACAGCTCTCTCTACTGACGGCGCTGTGATTGGCCAAGCATGCGGGTCATAGTGCATGCTTGGCCAATCATCAGCCAGCAATGCACTGCGATGCCGCAGTGAATTATGGGCCGTGACGCGCGAATTTGGCGCGAACGGCCCATATCGTTCGCAATTCGGCGAACGACCGAACAGCCGATGTTCGAGTCGAACATGGGTTCGACTCGAACACGAAGCTCATCCCTACCACCCACACATCACCCAACAATTGATGTCCTAACAGCTCCAAGGGACTAGTATTCATGACCCACAGCCTTTCAGATTGACAAATGTGTGCAATCTTCCCCCTTGGCTCGTAAACTCATTTGCACTGAAACTGTTTACAAAATAAGGTCTAACTAAACTGTTTACAGAATAAGACCACCCGCATTGACCACCAAATCCCCAGCAACTGACAAGCACCCAAAACTTTCATCATCACTTTAACGAGCTCTGACCACCAAATCCACCTAATGAAAACAACCCATACTTCCACCTGAATGATGTTCAATCATGACCACCCTTATTGCCTCTAATAAATAAGTGCTTAGAGGGTGACATGTCCTAGCATTCTGTATTCTGACATGGCATCTTAATGAAATATTAAGGTACGTGTGATCCTCCTTTCTGATATACTTACAAGTAGGAATGTGCTCGATGTTTGAGTCAAACATAAGTTCGACTCGAACATCTGGTGTTCACCCATTCGCAGAACAGCGAACATTATGGGGTGTTTGCAGGAAATTTGAGCATCACGGAAAGTCCCATAATGCACTGCGAGATCGCAGTGCATTACTGTATGATGATTGGTCCACGCCCCACACTATATAAGGCTGCTTACACGGCGGCCGTGTGTAGTGTTGTTGGCGTGGACAGAGAGATAGCTTGAGTTAGATTAAGCAGGTAGGTTATTCAGCTGGTGGCAGTGTATTTGATATATATATATATATATATATATATATATATATATATATATATATATATATATAATATACAGTCAGGTCCATAACATTGACACAGTCAGGACATTGACACAATTCTACTCTTTTTGGCTCTATACACCACCACAATGGATTTGAAATTAAATGAACAAGATGTGCTTTAACTGCAGACTTTCAGCTTTAATTCGAGGGTATTTACATCTAAATCAGATGAACGGTGTAGGAATTACAACAGTTTGTATATGTGCCTCCCACTTTTTAAGGGACCAAAAGTAATGGAACAATTGGCTGCTCAGCTGTTCCATGGTCAGGTGTGTGTTATTCCCTCATTATCCCATTTACAAGGAGCAGATAAAAGGTCCAGAGTTAATTTCAAGTGTGCTATTTGCATTTGGAATCTGTTGCTGTCAACTCTCAATATGAGATCCAAAGAGCTGTCACTATCAGTGAAGCAAGCCATCATTAGGCTGAAAAAAAACAAACCCATCAGAGAGATAACAAAAACATTAGGTGTGGCCAAATCAACTGTTTGGAACATCCTTAAAAATAGAGAACGCACCGGTGAGCTCAGCTCAGCAACACCAAAAGACCCGGAAGACCACGGAAAACAACTGTGGTAGATGACCAAAGAATTCTTTCCCTGGTGAAGAAAACACCCTTCACAACAGTTGGCCAGATCAAGAACACTCTCCAGGAGGTAGGTGTATGTGTGTCAAAGTCAACAATCAAAAGAAGACTTCACCAAAGTGAATACAGAGGGTTCACCACAAGATGTAAACCATTGGTGAGCCTCAAAAACAGGAAGGCCAGATTAGAGTTTGACAAACAACATCTAAAAAAGCCTTCACAGTTCTGGAACAACATCCTATGTACAGATGAGACCAAGATCAACTTGTACCAGAGTGATGGGAAGAGAAGAGTATGGAGAAGGAAAGGAACTGCTCATGATCTAAAGCATACCACTTCATCAGTGAAGCATGGTGGTGGTAGTGTCATGGCGTGGGCATGTATGGCTGCCCATGGAACTGGTTCTCTTGTATTTATTGATGATGTGACTGCTGACAAAAGCAGTAGGATTAATTCTGAAGTGTTTCGGGCAATATTATCTGCTCATATTCAGCAAAATGCTTCAGAACTCATTGGACGGCGATTCACAGTGCAGATGGACAATGACCCGAAGCATACTGCGAAAGCAACCAAAGAGTTTTTTTAAGGGAAAGAAGTGGAATATTATGCAATGGCCAAGTCAATCACCTGACCTGAATCAGATTGAGCATGCATTTCACTTGCTGAACACAAAACTGGAAGGAAAATGCCCCAAGAACATGCAGGAACTGAAGACAGTTGCAGTAGAGGCCTGGCAGAGCATCACCAGGGATGTAACCCAGCGTCTGGTGATGTTTATGCGTTCCAGACTTCAGGCTGTAATTGACTGCAAAGGATTTGCAACCAAGTATTGAAAAGTGAAAGTTTGATGGATGATTGTTAATCTGTCCCATTACTTTTGGCCCCTTAAAAAGTGGGAGGCACATATACAAATTTGTTGTAATTCCTACACCGTTCACCTGATTTGGATGTAAATACCCTCAAACTAAAGCTGAAAGTCTGCAGTTAAAGCATATCTTGTTAGTTTCATTTCAAATCCATTGTGGGGTGTATCGAGCCAAAAAGATTAGAATTGTGTTGATGTCCCAATATTTATGGACCTGACTGTATATACTCTGCATCCAGTATAGCCAATATTTACAGTGCATTAGGTGGTGTACTGTTTCTAATACACTTCACGCAGTGTATATATATATATATATATATATATATATATATATATATTGCATTCTTTGTAGCCTATATCTACAGTGCATTCGGTGGTGTTTCTGATATACTTCAGGCAGTGTACACATATCTAATACAGTGTGTACAGTTTCTACTACACTTTTGGTGGTGTACACAGTATCTAATACAGTGCAGCCATTGTACAGTTTCTAATACAGTGCAGGCGGTGTACACAGTATCTAATACAGTGTGTACAGTTTCTACTACTTTTCTGGTGGTGTACACAGTATTTAATACAGTGTGTACAATTTCTACTACTTTTCTGGTGGTGTACACAGTATCTAATACGGTGTGTACAGTTTCTACTACACTTCACGTGCTATACACAGTATAGAATACAGTGCAGGTGGTGTACACAGTATCTAATACAGTGTGTACAGTTTCTACTACCTTTCTGGTGGTGTACACAGTATCTAATACAGTGTGCACAGTTTCTAATATACTTCAGGCGGTGTACACAATATCTAATACAGTGTGTACAGTTTCTACTACTTTTCTGCTGGTGTACACAGTATCTAATACAGTGTGTACAGACAGTTTCTACTACACTTCTAGTGGTGTACACAGTATAAAATACAGTGCAGCCATTGTACCGTTTCTAATACATTGCAGGCAGTGTACACAGTATCTAATACAGTGTGTACAGTTTCTACTACACTTCTGGTGGTGTACACAGTATTTAATACAGTGCAACCATTGTACAGTATCTAATATAGTGTGTACAGTTTCTACTACTTTTATGGTGGTGTACACAGTATATCTAATACAGTGTGTACAGTTTCTAGTACACTTCAGGCAGTGTACACAGTAATACAGTGTGTAGTTTCTACTACTTTGCTGGTGGTGTACACAGTATCTAATACAGTGTGTATAGTTTCCAATACACTTCAGGCGGTGTACACAGTATCTAATACAGTGTGGATAGTTTTTACTACACTTCTGGTGGTGTACACAGTACACAATACAGTGCAGCCGTAGTACAGTTTCTAATACAGTGCAGGTGGTGTACACAGTATATAATACAGTGTGTATAGTTTCTATTACACTTCTGGTGGTGTTGACAGTATACAATACACTTAACAGGCACATGTAATTACCATTTTGATATAATATTTCACAGCAGGGCCCATTCCTGTACCAAACAAAAGTAACTGTGAGGGCTTACACTGTTCTAGCGCCACTAAAACCAAAGGCCCAATTTTTATGCCCCTGTTTAACAGGGGCAAGTAATTACTATTTTTGAAATAATAGTTAAGCAGGGCCCGTTCCTGCACCCAACAAGAGTAACTGTGAGGGGTTACAGTGTGCTGGCGCCACCAAAATCAAAGGCCCCTGTTTAACAGGGGCATGTAATTGCAATTTTTGATATAATATTTCACAGCAGGGCCTGTCCCTGCCCCAAACAAGAGTAACTGTGAGGGGTTACAGTGTTTTGGTACCACCAACACCTAAGGCCCAGTTTTTCTGCAGAGTATTTAGGGCAGGTCGTATAGTATATATACTGCTGTTCAGAGTATATAGTGCCTGGGGGACCCCCATGCCATTTTTTTAAAAACTTTGGTGCTGGGTTCCCCTTAATATTCATACCAGATCTGAAGGGCCTGGTATGGATTTTATGTATTTTTATCTATATTGCCAGGATCCAACAATATATTACAGCCGCAAGCAGTTTTAAATGAAATTTTTTTCTTTAGAAATGTAATTTTGCTGTGGTACTGTTATAAACATGGGAAAGAAACGCTACTTTACAGGCTTACTAAGGACTTCATATATAAAGGAATATTTCATTTTTATTGTTTCACTTTAAGCATTATTAAAATCACTGCTCCCAAAAAAACGGCAGTTTTTAAATCTTTTTTTTTTTTGCATTAATACATGTCCCCCGGGGCAGGATCTCAGTTCCCAAACACCTTTTATGGCAATAACTTGCATATAAACCTTTAAAATTATCAGTTTTGATTTTTCACGTTCGCGTCCCATAGACTTTAATGGTGTTTTCATGTTTGCACTAATTGTTTGCCTGTTCGCATGTTTTGCTGCAAACCGAACCAGGGGGTGTTCAGCTCATCCCTACTTACAAGTTACAGCAGCGAGTTGTGATTTACAGACTTGCTAACAGCACTACCAGGCTATCGTATTCTGACAGTTGGGAGGGTGCTGCCTGGTTTTATACTATTTGAGATAATTGTTTAGGCATGTCTCCATACTATATTACCTGGGTTTGGTAAATCTAAAGAACATTGTACAGAGCACATAAAATCGGATTGTATAGTGTGTGGCCAACTGTAGCTCAGCCCACCCTGCTTTGGCTTTCCATTAGTGACTTGACAGCCTTCCAACCTTCTAATATCTGATGTAAATGCAGAGTATATGCTCTGGGAGGGGGTTCAGGGTTATCTTAGAGAATGAACTGGTTTATTTCACTGCTTTTGCTTTAACATTTGAGGATAAATTGGTCCACAGCGCCTGCGGCTACAGCGCCCCTTTTTTTACTTGTTAAAGGAGAAGTAGGGCTAAAGTTTACATACTTTGCATTTACATCAGATATCAGAAGGTTGGAAGGCTGTCAAGGGCTATAATCTGCTGTTTGCTGACGTCACTCAGCTGGTTCAGACTCTAAGAACCTGAGCCAGCCACTCCTGCTCCCTCCTTAACCCAGCACTACAATCAGCACTGGAGGGACAGAGCAGAGAGTGCCAGTGACTGAAAGTCACCCTCGCTCTGCTCACTGAAGACCAAGAACTGAGCAATCAGCAGTGTTTGATTGCTCAGTTCTGGGTCTTAGAAGAGGCGGGGGACACCTAGATAAGTTTAGAGACCCACACTTCTCTTTTAAGAATATGTAAGTACTTGAATGTTTATAAGCCTCATCACAGGTTCCCTTTAAAATTGTAAAAATGTTTTTTTCAATGGAAATTGCATTTTCAAAGCACAAAACTCTCCAAAGCAATATTTTTTTTATTTTACAGCTCAGAATCTTAAGAGGCTTGTCTAATGAAAGAAACTAAAATTAGTCCACAATCATGCTCATTTTCTACTCTGAGTATAAAGCTGTGTACCAGAAGTATGATGTAAGTTGTGTGAATAAGAGCTCCCAGTGGGTATATTTGTGAAATTATTAGACATGGTTGGTGCTTATTTTGCATGGAGCTTGGAGCATTTTTCTTTTCAACACAACACAAAAATATGAAGAACGTGCTTCTGAACAGTTTCCATTCGGTGTTGTACATATATAAATAGTCTAAAGTTGTGCTATTTTATGTGTTCTTGGCAGTGGGAAGGCCACTATTACTGCAGATTGTACATAAGTGTTTGAAACACTTGCAGTTTAATGTAATCTCGAAACCCATTTAAAGACTGTTTTTGTAAAAAAAAAAAAAAAAAATAAAGTGAAAAAATAATAAAATAAAAATGCGGATGCTTTCCTCAGCAGAAACTGTGGCTTAGAATGTAAAAGTACAATTTGTATGCTGTTAGCTGAGGTGAGCATTTGTTTCTCTATCCTCTCTGTTTTATTTATGCTGTAGTGGTTTGAACCCAAAAACTTTAAAGGAGGACATTTAAGGAGGCAAAACACAAAATTCTGCATCATATATCTGAATTGAAAGGTTTTCACCCATGCCTGCTTTTGTCTGGAAATATATTTTTAAATAAAAAATACACTTAATTAGGTATCACTACAAATGGTGAACAGCCAATCATGTAGCTGTAACTCAATACATAAACCATGCAGACATGATCAAGAAGTTCAGTGTAGGGGGGGAGGGAGGAGAACTTTCGTTTCAAGAGCCACGTTGCTCGGAACAGAAGTAGGAAGCAGGTCCCTGTCAAAATCGTGTACCTGCTCCACCCCGCTTCTCAAAAGTGGCAATTGTGCAAGAGGAGAGGGGAACGAGTCCTTAAAGCAGAACTTCCACTTTTGGGTGGAGCTCCACTTTAAAGACAGATTTACTTTAAAACAAAAAATTCTCCAGCCCTCCCTCTCTAGCTGCCTAACCTATTTATGTGGAAACCCTTGCCCACCTATTTGCTTCGTTCTGATGCCAACCTCTGGTGGTGTTTTTACAGCCTTGGTGCAGAAATCTTGTCTAATACCACCCGCATATTAACTACTTAATGTATATACTTGAATGGCCCAAACACATTCTCTTGGTAGTAAAGGTCCTATTCAAGTTTATAGGAAGTTACTGTGTGAGTGCTGGCAGCCTCAGGAAAGATTTCTGCATTGAAGCTGTACCAATGCAGGAGGCTGCCCTTATAAAATAGGAAAGTTCAATAAAAAACAGTCAACATTAGGCCTGTGTGTATGGCAGCTGGTCCGACAGAAGTTGGGTATTTGGCCGGCCCGGGGGGAGGGGGGCATCCCCCTGCCAGAACACAATAGCTCAGCAGGGGAGATCGCTGTACTAACATCAGATTTTTAGTACAGTGGCTCAGAGCAGCTCAGATTGTTAGTAAGCGGCGCTGGACTTAAAGCAGCAGAACACACTCCCAGGTTCTAAGACTAAGAACATGAAAATAAGCTTACAGCTGACATAAGATTACTTAAAACTGAATCATTCAACAATGGAAAATTGTAGCCTGCTCTGACATTTCCTGATTTTTGCTAAAGCATGTGGTTTTGCAATTTCAGATGTGGCACACATCCTTTGGATTGAGCACACAGGAGGGTTCGATCCGGAGCATGTGCTGCCTGCACCCATAGACACAGACAGCTTGGGCCAGGCCTGCCCCCAGCTCCCTTGTGGCAGGATTTGACTGACAGCAGTGGGAGGCAAGGGCCTCAGCAAAGCCTGTGAGAGCAGAGAGAGCTGCTACAGATGGGAACAGCACTAGATCCATTGAGTATAATGGCGGGGGGGGGCTGAGGGGGCGATATTAATACCTAAATATTTTTGCCTTAATGCAGGGAATGCATTAAGGTAAAAAATGTTCAGGCTTTAGAACCACTTTAAAAGACAAGTTCATCTTCTGCAACATCTTACAAGTTACATTTGTATATAACATGTTACTGTACAGCACCTGCCTGCACACCCCCACTCCCCGATTGTGACAGGGGTGATGGATCTTCTCCCTACACCCATTGAAATAATAAAAAAAAGCTGGCCATGCGAGGCTCCGCCCCCACACAGCCACATCATTCATTCACACATTCACATTGTGAATGTATGAACTACAAGTTCTGTCTGCAACAGCGGTAGATTTCTTATAGTTCTCAATTAACTACCTGGGCACTGATCAGCACCATGGTAGTTCACTGAGAGTTCCTGCATCTGAGTAACTACTTGCCTGCATAGGAGGTATGGGCAAACAGCTCTCAGCAGCCTCTGTAGGAACCTGACATTGCACACTCGATCCACTGACTGAGGGTGCAATGCTTTGCAGGTTCAATTGCAAAAAAATGATGAATGCACTTTTTTTTTACCTGCAAAAAAATGTTATTTATTTTTTTTTTTTCAACTTATCCTTCAAAGCATATCTAAACTCAGACGCAAAAATAATTGGTATGTTGCAGATTACAAATCCTTAAATGTGGGGGATTCATTAGTTTTCTTTTTATTTTATTGGTGTTACCAATTGATCTAGTCATAAAGTCTGTTATTTTTCAACTTCCTCAAACAGACCAAGCCGTCCACCAAACATGGCAGTTGAAGTGTTGAAACAAACCATTTAAGGGGTGCTTAAAATAGTTTACTCTTACTCAAAACATTTACAATCTGTGTTAGGAACTGTTCTAAGCGCTCCTACCAGATGTGGTGTCTTGCTGGATGCCTTTCCCTGCATGGCTGTCTACCTGTAGAAGTCTCGGAGTCTACCAATTGACATTGCAACTACCTAAGGGATTCCTGGCCCTAAACCCTCTCTCTCACTGTTCTGTTCAAGAGAAAATAAAATTTTTGCATTCAAGAACTGTCTGGCGCCCATGAATCTACCACACAGTACACCCACTATGCCTTGCAACCCACTCTATACGGAAGGATTTCAGCTGTCCATGGCTCTGGAGGTTCTTGTTAGACTAAAAGAGACCTAGGACTTTGCTACATGTTTTATTTTATTTTATCTTGTCGTGCACCTTAATGTGTGACTGACAGATTTCATCTGTGTGATGCAAGTTCACATAAACCATATTTCCTTTCTATGCAGTGTTATGGATCCATACTGCAATGAAATTGAGCATGTTCTGAAATCAAGTGTGTTTCTACAGGTGTACCTAATAATATGGCCATGGATTGCATGTTGCATAAAGCTTCCCATCTGTAGAATAAAATGAATGTGGCCTCTGTCAACATTTTGTCTCTGAGGATTCTGGGCAGTACTCGTAAAAACAGGCATTAAAAATTATTTAAGGGGCGTGGCCTACCACGGACTGCAATGGAGGCTTGAGTCCAGAGCTCCGCTTCACTGACAGGACCCAGAGCAACTCACTGCGACTTCCCGACCTGCAATCCGGCCACACTGCGGGGGAAAGGATACAGGACTTTCCCGGGCATGTCAAAAAAGCGGTACAAGCCACCTGCACCCTGCAGCCTCATGGATTATTTCAACAATGCAGCCATGAACGAGGCCCAAGATGGCGCTGGCTCCGGGAAGAAGGGCACTGTAACATCCCACTCCCTGACTGCAGAGGTGCAATGATCGGATCCCCGCAGGAGGATCAACCAGCCACAACACCCATAGACACCACCAGGGATGAGATGGACACCCTCCCCTCTCCTGCTACCCCGTCCTCATAGCACAGCATGGACAGAGGTAAGAGGCTAGCATACTCCCCTGCACTCTCCCCCACCAAAGTTCCGCAGCCCAAGAAACACCAGTGGGCTAACAGAGACACTGATACAGAGCACACCCCAGCTCTAGCAGCCATCCCTGCATCAGACAACTCAGTGACAGAATCCATGCTTAAATCCATGCTACTCACACTACAGAAAGATCTGCACAGTGAACTACAAATCTTTGTGTCCCAGATACATGACGGGGTAGACTATCTAGAAGAAAGAGTGAGCGTGCTTGAAGAAAACATGCATGATCATGCTAGAGCACATAACTAATTGCTAGACGTACATGAGCACCATGCATCTGAAATACACCACATCAAACTGAAATTGGTGGATTTAGAAGACCGTTCCAGAAGGAACAATATAAAATTTAGAGGCGTCCCTTAATCCATCAAACCAAATGAGATAACTCCTTATCTACAGCAACTGTTCCCACGCTTATTACCCCACTTAAACGCACAGACATCACAATTGACAGGGCGCACAGAATCACCAAACCTGCACACCTCCACCCTGACATCCCAAGGGATATTCTAGTGAGAGTGCATTACTTTCATGTCAAAGAACAAATACTACAGGCAGCCAAAACCACTAAACCGTTACCAGCACCGTACACAAATATTCTCCTGTTTAATGATCTCTCAAAGCAACTATGGAAATGAGAAGCGTCTTTACTCCTGTTACCTCTGTCCTACAAGACAGAAAAATCACTTACAAATGGGGCTTTCCAACTAAATTGGTCACATACCAACAACAAATAATTCCCATCCTTACACCCAAAGATGGGTACAAACAATTGACCAATTGGGGATTCCTCCCTCTTCCCCTACCGCAACAGGACGCATGGGCTCCCAACCAATTCCTCCAATCCATCCCGGAGCCGAATGCAGGATAAAGGCGGAACCTAACCATCACTAAAGCCCCCGGTCATCCGTATACATAGGATCCTTCGTGGGAGAAGATTTATCACTGAATCCACTCCCTCAGGTTATAGTGTGCTACGCACACTGACTTTGCTGTTCTTGTTGTTTTTCGTTTTATCTTATTGTATAACTACCTGTTGACACACTGGAATACTTCATCTAAACCGTTATAACAGTCCTACATTGTTTATCTTGTGACATTTCGCAAATCTTAGCCATATTTTGTATACTTGTACATTGGTTTACTTTCCTCATAACACATACGTAGTGTACATCGTAGGTGTAGTCTCGCTCCCTTCGTCCCAATCTCCAGGTAATCTCCGCCAAAATGGCTATTACAATCACCTCACTTAATGGCAAAGGACTAAATTCCCCCTTCAAGCGTAATCTCCTATGGAAAGAAGCGCTAACCCACCACGCAGACATACTTTGTGTGCAAGAAACGCACTTCACCAAAGACAAATCCCCTACCTGCTCTCACAAACGTTACCCGCATTGTTTTTTTGCCAATGCCCTTAAAAAAAATAGAGAAGTAATGATCGCAGTCAGCTCTTCTGTCTCCTTCCAATTACATCACTGTGAGGCTGACGAGGACGGTAGGTACTTGATTCTCTCTGCAACAATCGAGAACCAACGCCTTACCATAGTGAATCTGTATGCGCCCAATACAGGCCAAAATAAATTTTACACAAACCTAATCTCTAAATTAGGCCCTTATAGATCCAATCCAGTAATGCTATTTGGGGATTTCAATGAAGTTATTGACAACTCCCTAGACACTTCGAACCCATCCAAAAGAAGACCATCTGCATTGTCCTCTTTATTGCAAAAAGAAGAATTACACGATCCCTGGAGATACTTACACGACATGGAGCGAGATAACACTTTTTATTCTAATCCCCAGCACTCTTACTCTTGGATTGACTTGTTCCTCACAGTCACAGATAAATTTCTTTTATAATCAGTCACTGAAGCGCGCATAGGCTTAATCACCTGGTCTGACCACATGCCAATCTCGATTACATTATTCAACAGCAACAAATACCCAAAACACACTATATGGAGACTAAAAACGTCCCTGCTCACCAATCCGGAACTGGAGGCGGGAATTCAATCCGAGATTCAGAACTACTTTGGTCACCAACCAAGTTCATGTTGTTTGCAATCTATTATTTGGAATGCGCACAAAGCTTTCTTACGAGGCCTATTTATAAAACTAGGAGCACAGGAAAAGAAAAAACACGCTGCCATTACTGAAAAGCTACTCAAGCAAATAAGAGATCTAGAACGCGTTAATAAACAATCACCATCCACAAATTTGTCTGTTGATCTAAAAAATCTCAGAAGCCAACTCAGCGAGCACCTCCATAAAAGATTTGACTACTATATAAAACGCCTAAAACTCCAATACTACTCCTCGGCCAATAAATCTGGAGCATTCCTGGCCAAACAAATGAAAAGACATCAAGCCAACAAAAAGATCTAATTTCTTACAAACTCCCAAGGTAAACGCCTACTTAACCCCCTAGGGATAGTGAGCGAATTTAGTGAATTCTATGCCAAATTGTACAACCTTAAAGACTCAGATCTGGCAGCCACCCCCAAGAAAGAAGATTTTGAATCTTTCCTCTCATCCATCCAACTTCCTTCTATCTCCACACCCTTCTCCTCCACAGAAATACTTAAAGCCATAAAGCAATTATCCCTCCATAGGGTCCCGGGCCCCCGATGGATTCCCCAAGGAATAATATAAACAATTCTCTGACCTGATTACCCCACATCTATGTAACACTTTAAATCACTACGCCACATCAGGTGAAATTCCCAAAGAGTCCTTAGAAGCCTTTATACTCACCCTACCGAAGTCGGGCAAAGCCCCTGACATTCTGGCCAACTACCACCCAATTTTGCTTCTACATACAGACACCAAACTTTATGTGAAACTCCTAGCTCAGCGCCTCTCTCTCTCTGATTATCCCCCAAATAATACACCCAGATCAGGTCGGATTTGTACCAGGCAGGCAAGCCTCAGACGGCACTAGACGCCTCATTGATTTAATACAATGGGTGGAGCACAAACGCCTTCTCTCTTCTTATCATTAGATGCAGAGAAGGAGTTTGACAGGAAAAGGTTCTAAGTAAATTTGGTTTGTCAGGGACAATTCTAAAAACCATACTAAATCTATACTCCTCCCCAAGCGCTCGAGTCTGGATGTCTGGGATAACATCAGACCCCTTTGAAATCACTAATGGCACAAGACAGGGGTGCACACTTTCCCCCTTGATTTTTGCCATGGTAATGGAACCACTTGCACAATCCATCAGGTCGACATCAGCAATTTCAGGTATCAAAATAGGGCATGTAGAACACAAATTAGGCCTTTACGTGGATGATGTTATCATCACCCTAACCAATCCCACATCATCTCTCCCGGCTGTTCAAAAAACCTTAGAATATTTCAGCTTAGTCTCCCTCTACAAAATAAACCACAGTAAATCAACTCTGTTGAATCTAGGGATAGACCCTCAGACCAAACATATAACAAGAGACACTCCCTTCACGTGGTCCGTAAGTTCGTCACTCCAGTACCTAGGAATTCACTTGACTTTCCCGAGCAGGACACTGTAAAAATTAACTATGATGACCTCCAAGAAAAGCTTCTGCACATTTCCAAAGAAATTAGCCACTTCATGGTCTCTTAGGCCGATAGAATTGCCCAATCCAAAATGTATTTGCTTACCCATATTCTATATATGTTTCACACAATCCCTCTACCCTTTCTACCCACCCAAATAAAATCTCTACAAGGGATAATCAATGCGTTTATATGACAACACAAAAGCCTGGACTCAAGAAGGACACTCTCATCGCCCCAGTACAAAATGGAGGAATGGGAGCACCCAACGTCCAGGCATACTATAGGGCTGTGGTTCTGGACCAACTCAGAGAATGGTGGTCACCTGCCTCTAACAAAACATGGAACCAAAACGAATCTATGGCTCTACATGCCAACAAAACACACTCTAATGGCCACTTTACTCAATCTCAAGCCACAACATCATTATCTACATTCTGTAATGGCAGCACTACGGGTGTGGTCAGCCTCCATACAAAGAGCCACAGGATTGCCCAGATCTATTATTTCCAGACTTCCCATCCAAGCCATAGAACTGATATTGCTGGACCTGCCTCTCAAAGTCTGCACACAAAAAGGACTCACCAACCTAGGACAATTAATGTCCACGTCAGCAATACATCCATTCCTACATTTGCAACAACATACGATATCCCTACCACAACATTTTTCTTATACCTCAGAATTAGATCAATCTTCTCCCAAATGAATATCACAGAGGAAGACGCCCCAATAGTGAATATCCTAAAATTCTACGATACCCCTGCTCCAACAGTTAAAGGAATCTCATTAGTCTACAAGTTACTAACTACGCCTCCCTCAGACCAATCCTCAGCGTCAATCACTTTCTGGTTCTCTTTTACAGCCTCTCCACCCCTGCCAGCAGCATGGCACCAGGCCTTGACTCTGCCTCTTCGGGTATCCTATTGCATCACCCATTGGGAATCTGCACAAAAACTGTTCCACAAGTGGTATTTCACCCTGGCCAGGCTAGCTACTATTTACCCCTTAACATCACCTCAATGTTGGAGGAATTGCAAGGGACTGGGACCTTACAACACATATGGTGTGACTGCCCTATCATTAAAAATTATTGGCAGGATGTTGCTACCTTCATCTCCTCCATCTGTAATGTCTCCTCACCATTAACCCCATTGGACCTTCTTCTGGGTCTGATAATACCCAAATGGCCGAGTCGACTCAGAGTACTGACAACTCATATTCTAATAGCCGCTCCTCTAGCACTAGCGAAAAAATGGAAATCTCCACATCCACCCATGATGTTGGATCTTATTACCTTGCTGAACACTCACTTTCAACTGGAGTTCTCTTTCGCTAAAGCAAACTTGACTACCAGTTCTTTCTGCCAAAACTGGGAGCCATGGATCGTTGATCATCGAAGTACAGCACTAAAAGATGCATTCTTCCAAGGGAACTGAACCCATTACCTTCCCGATTCTCAAACCGAGAAACTAAAGCATCATCCTGAGACAAATACATACCCAATCTATGTACCCCATGATACTAACATTGTTACACTATTATTACCCTTACAACTAACCAATGTCATGCGAGGAAATATCCCCGTATAATATACATTTAGTAAGCATGATTACAAGTTTCTTTTTAGTTCTGTGATATACTTTAAGCACTGTTTCTGTTGTATACAATATACTAATGTAGGCTGACGATTGTTATCCGG
The DNA here is from genome assembly GCA_037952925.1 of Lithobates clamitans. Classification (NCBI taxonomy): domain Eukaryota; kingdom Metazoa; phylum Chordata; class Amphibia; order Anura; family Ranidae; genus Lithobates; species Lithobates clamitans. The sequence continues at coordinate 3,013,793 of JBBGZY010000406.1, forward strand.
ACTGCCTCCCACCCCAAGGCACAGCGAGCTCCCGAAATGGGGTGCCTGAGTGTGGAGGCAGTACCGACTCCGGTACCAATATCACACTTAGATATTAAGTTTCAACACAACACTTTTTATATCAATGTAACCTTTGATGTAAGTCTTTATCGTACGCTATAGTGATTGGTAAGAAATGTTGCAGATTTCTTGTCTTTCTAAACCTTCTGTATTGATGCTTTGTGAAAATCTCAAAAAAAAACTATGGTTTAAAAAAAATATATATTTTAAACATTTGTGAGATGCAGACCATGTTTGACAGGTATTCATTTGAACTCATAGAACTCATCTAGCACTCACCTGTGCTTGCAATTCCACAATCACGATATAGCTCTGTGAATGAACCCGCACAGATGTCTGTCAAATCGCCCCCCCCCCCCCCCGAACTCGCAATGAATTGCAGGTTTGAAATCGTGCAAGTTCAAACCCACCTCCAATGTGAACGAGGGCAAAAGAGCACCTGGGACACTTTTAAAATGCTGTTACTATGCCAAATCTTTGTGGTCATAAAATTAGTCGTGTCAGGACAACACAAAGAATATGGTAGTTATTCTCGGAGCAGGGTAATTTATGTGGTATAAATGATTAGTTTAATAATTTTAATATTTCATATTATAGAAAGCAATTTTGTAATGGTATGTTTCACCATTTTTTTCATTATATAGGGGTTGATTTACTAAAACTGGAGAGTTCAAAATGTGGTGCAGCTCTGCATAGAAACCAATCAGCTTCCAGGTTTTTTTGTCAAAGCTTACTTGAACAAGCTGAAGTTAGAAGCTGATTGCCTACCATGCACCGCTGCACCAGATTTTGTACACTTCAGCTTTAGTAAATAAACCCCATAGTTGATAAATGTTACAAAATGTATTTTGTATTTCAAAATATCCTATTTAAAAAAATATCCTCTAGCACATTAAAGTGATAATAATGGGGGGCGTGGTGGTGCTAGCAAGGGAGTTGGCCGTCTGAAGGAACTGCTCCGCACATAGCTAGCTTGCTGGAGTAAACAACGGACGATACAGGCATCGGAAAACAGCGATTCTAACTTCTTTCAGGTCGGGCATACCTTCCCTACATGTCTCGGAAAAGAAAGGAGAGAAATCAAACAAAGAGAACGACGGACTTTTCATCTCAACCCGGCGCCGACGGCTTTCCCAGCAAGAAGGACAGACGCCTGAAGCACTTCTCTCCAGACATCCACAGGGCACAGCATACCAGCGGCAGGGCTTCGCAATCATCCTCCTGCTCCTATAGCCCAGCCAAAGCTAAACACAAGCTTCAAGATACAGCAGATCCAGCACTGGAGGTGAGTGACCTGGCAGGCTCCCTTGAGGACACCATAGAACTGCAAGATTCTATATCAGAATACCCCATCAGCCGGTGCTAGACACCACACTAAAGGACATGCTAGTATCATTAAAAGCACACGCCATGCAGATATCTTATCATTAGCCCAGGAATTTAAATCTGATGTCACTGAAATAGGCAATAGAGTGTCACATATTGAAGACAAAATGGGCGAGTTTGCCTCCACATTTAATGATTTGATTGACGAACAAAAGGATGACATCACATGGATGAAATCCAAAATCGCAGACCTGGAAGATCGCTCCAGGTACAATAATGTAAAAATCAGAGGGGTACCCGAATCAGTTAAGCAACCTGACCTGATGGCCTTTTTTACTGACGTAATGAAAGCTGCACTGCCAGATCTCCCTCTGGAAGAGCTATTAATTGATCGCATTCACAGACTCCCAAAACCAAAGCATATCCCCGCTCACCTGCCAAGAGACACAATAGCTCGCATTTTTTCCGCACTAAGGAAAAATTAATGGCAGCTTTCAGACAAGCAGACCAGCTCCCAGAACACCTACAGCCACTCTCATTGTTTATTGATCTGTCTGCTCACACTACTCAGAAGCGCAGACAGTTGGCTACCATAACGAAGCCTCTGAGGGATCATCATATCTCCTATCAATGGAGTTATCCAGCGAACCTTCTCATTACCAAAGAAGATCAAATATATATGATCAATTCCCTGGCTGATGGCATAAGATTGCTGCAAGACTGGCAAATTTTAGATCCTGAATCTCATATCCCAAACCATCCCAGGTCACCACGTCAGGATCCACCAGACTGAAGGGCTTCTCCATCTAATCACAGGCCTGTATGACGGATGCTACAACCACACTAAAATAGCTACGGCAAGCTTGTACAGTGCAAATGCCAGTTATTTAGTTTGCAGTTGCAGTTGCACCCCAGAAAGTTACGGTTCACTACCCACTCAGATTCTGGCTGGAATCATCCTTTTTTGTTCCCTAGTTTGGACATTCCTACCCAAAGGAAATTCCCTGTTCATTTCTCGTTTACTAACCATTTAACCAAACACCCAGTTGTTCCGCTGAACAAGCCTTCTGACACCAACTCTCTAACTGCTGACCAGGATTGAGATTTTGCACCTGAACTTTTTGCAATTTAGAAGTTTGCCAATTGGAACACCATCTGAGTTATCTGCTCTGAGCCCCTACTAATGCTCCCCAGGAAAATGACCACGAAACAAACTTCAAAGTTTCCTCTCTAAATGTGAAGGGTTTAAATAGCCCAACCAAATGACATATGGTGTGAAAAGAGGCACAGCGACTGAACTGCGACATTTTCTGCCTGCAGGAGACGCACTTCAACTCACAAAAGCCGCCTAAATTTCAACACAAAAGGTTTCCACATGTATACCAAGCTAATGCCCTCTCGAATAAAAGGGGTGTCCTCATAGCGGTCAAGGATTCTGTCGCATTTACTTTGGTATCCCAGGTATCAGACCCACAGGGGCGATATTTAGCCCTAATGTGTCAGATTAACAATGTCCTTTATTCTATAATCAGTGTTTACTTACCGAATGTGAGACCAATCTCTGCACTGAGAAGAATCTGGAAAAGGGTAAAACCTTTTTGCCAGGGACATGTCATAATGTGTGGCGATTTCAACGCCATAATGGATCGAAAGTTGGACACGTCTATCACCTCACTGAATTGCTCCCACAGAGCAACTTTGTCGAACTTCCTAGACACTTCCTCTATGTTTGATGCTTGGCGTTGTCAACACGCCACAGAAAAGGACTTCACTTTCTTTTTCTATGCCCACAGAACCTATACTCGTATTGACCTCTTTTTAAATGATAAATTTCTCTTACAGAATGTGTATAAATCCAAAATTGGTAATATTACGTGGTCAGACCACGCACCAGTGTCAATCACAGTGGGAAGGGGGAATCTGGGGACAAGAGCAAACAGATGGCCTAATGATGCTGTGCTGATGTCACACCCTGAGCACAGACATCAATTACAACAAGCCCTACAAGAATTCTTCGATCTGAATGCCCCGTCCACAGATGATGCCTTCACATTTTGGAGCTCGCAAATTGCTAGCCCAACAACTTAAAGATAAAAAATGTAAACAAAGATTACCACACTCTATCACCCGCAATCAGATGAGAAATTACTAAATCCACAAGATATGGCAGATGCCTTTAGCGCATATTATAGCTCCCTATATAATTTACAGAACCAGGAAAATACTCCACAACCCACTCCAGAACTAATAGATGAGTTTTTGAACTCAATATCCCTACCCTTCTTATCCCCAGAGGATAGGGCAATCCTTAACCAAACTTTCTCACAAAAAGAAATTCTCAAAGCTATTCAAACACTCACTCATAACAAAGTGCCCAGTCCTGATGGATTCTCTTCCGAATATTATCAACTGTTCCAAGGTACTTTGTCCAAATACATGGAGGGGGTGTTTCCATGCCGCTGTGTCCAGAGCTTCCTTCCCATCAGAACTGTTAACTGCAAATATCATCTTACCAAAACTGGGGAAGGACTCTGCATATGTACAGAACTTCAGGCCTATATCACTTTTAAATATAGACCTGAAGGTCTATGCAAAAATTATTTCTACTAGACTTCAGACTTTCCTACCCACTCTTGTTAAACCTGACCAAGTGGGATTTGTCCCAGGCCGCCAAGCCCCAGATGCCACAAGGTGGGTCATGAATCTCATACACCAAGCTGAGATCTCACAAAGGCCTTCTCTGCTGTTGACGTTGGACGCAGAGAAGGCCTTCGATAGGGTCCACTGGGGATACTTATCCAGTGTTCTACAAAAATTCGGCATTCAGGGCAAAATTTTCTCAACTATTACTGCTCTATATACAGTACCATCTGTATTTGTATATTTGCAAGGTATGTTCTCCAAAAATTTTGTAATCTCAAATGGTACGAGACAGGGATGCCTCCTGTTTCCACTCATTTTTGCATTGGTAATGGAGCCCTTAGTGGAGAAGATTAGAACTCATAAAGCCATCAAAGGAATATCCACCTGGGTCCTGCCCCAGGGGACATGGATCAATGCAAAAAAAGTTTTAAAAACGTCCGTTTTTTCAGGAGCAGTGATTTTAATAATGCTTGAAGTCAAACAATAAAAGTGTAATATCTCTTTAAATTTCATAGCTGGGGGGTGTCTATAGTATGCCTGTAAAGGGGCGCATGTTTCCCATGTTTAGAACAGTCTGACAGCAAAATGACATTTCGAAGGAAAAAACCCATTTAAAACTACCCGCGGCTATTGCATTGCCTACAATACACATAGAAGTTCATTGATAAAAACGGCATGGGAATTCCCCACATGGGAACCCCGAACCAAAAAAAAAAATGACATGGGAGTCCCCCTAAATTCCATACCAGGCTCTTCAGGTCTGGTATGGATATTAAGGGGAACCCCGGCCAAAATTTTTTTAAAAAATGACGTGGGGTTCCCCCTAAATTCCATACCAGACCCTTCAGGTCTGGTATGGATTTTAAGGGGAACCCGGCACCAAAAAAAAAAAAAAGGCGTGGGGTCCCCCCAAAAATCCATACCAGACCCTTATCCGAGCACGCAACCTGGCAGGCCGCAGGAAAAGAGGGGGGGAGAGAGTGCAGCCCCCCTCCTGAACCGTACCAGGCCACATGCCCTCAACATTGGGAGGGTGCTTTGGGGTAGCCCCCCAAAACACCTTGTCCCCATGTTGATGAGGACAAGGGCCTCATCCCCACAACCCTGGCCGGTGGTTGTGGGGGTCTGCGGGTGGGGGGCTTATCGGAATCTGGAAGCCCCCTTTAACAAAGGGACCCCCAGATCCCGGCACCCCCCTGTGTGAAATGGTAAGGGGGTACTTACCCCTACCATTTCACAAAAAAACTGTCAAAAATGTTAAAAATGACAAGAGACAGTTTTTGACAATTCCTTTATTTAAATGCTTCTTCTTTCTTCCTTCATCTTCTGGTTCTTCTGGTTCTTCCTCTGGCGTTCTCGTCCAGCATCTCCTCCGCGGCGTCTTCTATCTTCCTCTCCTCGGGCCGCTCCGCACCCATGGCATGGGGGGAGGCTCCCGCTCTTCTCTTCATCTTCTTCTTCTTCTCTTCTTCCTTCTTCTCTTTTTCTCTTCTTCATTTTCTTCTCCGGGCCGCTCCGCATCCATGCTGGCATGGAGAGAGGCTCCCACTGTGTGACAGCGTCTCCTCGTCTGACGGTTCTTAAATAATGGGGGGCGGGGCCACCCGGCCAACCGGGGCCACCCGGTGATTGCCTCTCCAATGCTGGCAAGGCTGTGGCCTAGTGGGAACATTGTCCCACATGCTATGGTCATGCCCGAGTTTGCGTAGTTAGTGGAACTCAGTATTTAGATTGGTATCGAAACTGACAGGGTTTATAATTAGATCTAACATCAAGATAGCTATCCTGAGTATAGATTTAGAAAAATTTCCTCACAACTTTAAACATGTGGTTAAGCACATACTACACGCAGCACGGTTAATACTTATGAGGAAATGGAAGTCAAATCTCACCCCTAATATTGGTGAGGTAATTAATCTTGTCTCAGAGACATATGTCCTAGAACAAATAATGGCATACAAACAAGGCTATCTTTCTAAATTTTTTGAACAATGGCTTATCTGGAGAGAATTCCACAGAGAAACAAACTAAAGTCCCACACCATAAAAGATCCAAAGTGTACAATCTATGTACAATCTATGGTCTAGAAGCTGAAACAATTGGGTGTCATATTATCCCCCTCCCTAGCATTTCTGCTTTCTTTATTCTTTACCTTAATATAGGTTTTTCATAAAGTTTATACATGTGAATGAGGTAGCCTCCTTATGAGAAACCAGTAGAGTAATACTAAGCCCGTTTGACGTATGATATTTACAGGTGAATCAATGATGATGTTTCTTGTTTTGTTTATATTGTTAACTCCTCATCCACAAAATATTTTATGTAAGACAATATTACGTAAGATGTCTTTGTTATCTTTTGCTTATCGCATAACCAAATAAAAAATATGTGAAACAAAGTGATAATAATAAAAAAAAGTTATACTTACTTGCTCTGTGCAACAATATTGCATAGAAAAGTTGATTTCATCCTCTTCTTGCAGTTCCCCACTGGTACTGTCAGATCCTCCTTCCTTTGGGTACTAAGAAGGGACCCATGCGTGCGTGATCTTATTGGGTTCCATATGGTCACACACAGCTCCATTAAGCCACATCCCTGTTCCTTCCTCACAGAAGTTTGACTGATGGCTACAGGAGCCTATAGTTCTGTTGCCCTCAGTTTCTCTTGGGAAAGCAGAAAGTGAAAGGCCATGAGAAGAAAAGTTCAAAGCCCAGATAGATTTCCCACGAAGGTAGAGTGATGGTGCTCTTGCTCAGAGTGTCTTTGCGACACTAATGAAACATAAAAATGTAGAATGGAGAACCGGCAACTTATCCTTTGGAATAAATCACTTTACTTTCTTCAAGCTGAGTGTACAAAAATACAGTGTCTTATGCATTTTAGTAATAAGGCTTATTCATAGCCAATGGCTATGATAAGGCTTTTTGCCGAAAATGCGTAAGCCACTGTATTTTTGTACACTCAACTTGAAGAAAGTAAAGTGATTTATTTTGAAGGGTGAGTTTCTGGCTCTTCATTCTACATTTTCAAAAAGTGAAAGAAGTGGTGCCAGAGGCAGAGACAGTGTTGGAACAGTAACATGGAGCCAGGTAATGAATAAAGAGTGTAGGAAAGGTATTGGGGCATTTTTTACTTTAATGCAGATAATGCATTATGGTAAAAAACATTTATGCTTTTGTACCACTTTAAAGAAGAAATAACACTTCATTTTTTAAAATCTTTAATAAATTCCCAGGGGGGGTGGGGCATGTGGCACTTGGTCCAATTACATTTTAAAATGCAAAAAAGGGGAAGAGGCTTGACTCCTATGTAAGCAGTGTATGCCTGAAAAAAATACTGCAATTGCGCTTCAACCCCAAACAAGGGAATATACAAAGTATCCCAAACAGGAGGGGACAGAGGAAAGCAGGGCTAATGAAAGGGCAATACACAGGTAATAATATCAAAAAATAGAAATGTATTGGCGTATACACAAATTACAGGTAGAGGGGTGGAGACCCAGTAATGTACTGTTCCTGATATAAAATTGCTGACCGCCTGAGTAGGGTGGTCTGTCGCAACCACAGAAAATAGGGGGAACAAGACAACATGTAACAAACACAAACTGTTTGGGATACTTTGTATATTGGTCCAATTACAATCTATTCTGAGGTTGCTGAGCAGAGTGGCGGAACAGATCCTCCTTTCCACTAGAACTTTCTTACCACACTGCTAGCAAGGAAACAAACACGCAAACGGGGCTCTGACAGCAGGGGCACTCTGCCATTGCTGATGAGGGTGCTACAGGGGAGAAAATGAAAATTTTGCTGAGGCTCAAGCACCAGCATGCACCCCCACTGTCACTGCTCCTGTTCAAGTGATTTTATCCTTTTTTTTTTAAAGTGGAGTTCCACCCTGAATTTTTTTTTTTCCATAATCCAACCCCTCTAAACCTATAAAAAAACATTTGGAGGAAAAAAAGTTTTATACTTACCAGAATTGCACTGTTGCTATGTATTCCTCTTAATCTGACACTTCCTGGTCCGCAAAGCTCTTCGTCACTTCCTTCCTCGCCTGTGCTCCTGGCAAATATGTCATAGTTTTCCAGGAGTCTGTGGGCAGTACTGTGATCAAAATTTGCATTATTTCCTGACAGGAAATGATGCGACTCAGGGCGGATCACAGCACCGAGAGGTGTTTATCTATGTTGCCATAACAACGGGGCGGCACCTTCCTCTGTCGCTGCCCATTGTTATGGCAACTTTAGAAAGAATCGGCGCCAGGTGAATCGCGCAAGCATGAGATCGAGAGGTGCATGCTGGTTACCCTAAGCTTATCTCAGAAGAGTTATTGATTGGGCTCCACATGCCCACAATCATGATGGCAACAGCCACACCAGGAGGGACAAACTTGTGAGTGTTAAAATTATATCTTAGCAATATCCGTTATTAACAATGTATAATTGTTTTTTTATCTAATTGAATAAAAAGAGTAGCCGGTGAACTCCGCTTTAACCACTTGCCAACCGGCTCACGCCAATATACATCAGCAAAGTGGCACGGGTGTGCAAAACAACGTACCCGTATGCCACTGCGTCATCCACTGCGGGAGCGTGCCCGCGGGTCCTACGGACTTAATGTCCACCGGTGGCCTGCGATCGTGGCACGGAGAGGCAGAACGGGGAGATGCCTATGTAAACAAGGCATTTCCCTGTTCTGCCTAGCAACATGACAGGGATCTACTGCTCCCAGTGATCAGAAGCAGTGATCTCTGTCATGTTCTAGTGAGCCCATCCCCCCTACAATTAGAAAATGCTGAGGGAACACAGTTAACCCCTTGATCGCCCCCTAGTGTTTAACCACTTCCCTGTCAGTGACATTTACACAGTAATCAGTGCATTTTTATAGCACTGATCGCTTTATAAATGCCAATGAACCCAAAATAGTGTCAAAAGTGTCTGATCTGTCCGCTGCAACGTCGCAGTCACAATAAAAATTGCAGATCACCGCTATTACAAATAAAATAAAAATGCCATAATTCTATCCCTTATTTTGTAGACGCGATAACTTTTGCGCAAACTAATCAATAAATGCTTAGTGCAATTTTTTTTACCAAAAGTATGTAGAAGAATACATATTGGCCTAAACTGTGGAAGAAATTAGTTGTTTATATATTTTTTGGGGGTATTTATTATAGCAAAAAGTAAAAAATATTGCTTTTTTTCAAAATTGTCGCTCTTTTTTTGTTTATAGCGCAAAACATAAAAACCACAGAGGCGATGAAATACCACCAAAAGAAAGCTCTATTTGTGGGAAAAAAAGGACTTCGATTTTGTTTAGGTACAACGTTGCACGACCGCGCAATTGTCAGTTAAAGCGACGCAGTGCCGTACCGCAAAAAAGGGCTTGGTCAGGAAGGGGGTAAATCCTTCCGGGGCTGAAGTGGTTAAACAAAAAAGTTGTCACTGCAACTGCACAATCACCCCTTGTTGTCACCTTTGCTAAAAATATTGAACTGCATGTAGATATACTGTAGATTAATACGTGTTTGAAGTATTTGAAAGAAAAAAAAATGGTTAGGTTGAATACTATCATTGTTTGTATTTTTGTGATAGTGCTCCTTAAATGTGTTTAAGGACATATTTTCTCAGCATCTCCTCTGCTCCCTCCTTGTGACAGGCTAAAGGAGAGGAAGTAGGGGGAAACTGAAAAGAGATGAGGATGTTACATAGCAGACTGACAATGACATTAAAGCATTGGGATTAAATGTTAACAATATATAGAATAGTAGCAGCCTCTGCCCCCCACATGATCTATCTAGATCTCTTTTCTGCACCATACTACATGCAGCCAGGAGATGACACATGTTCTCATGAAAACCTCACCAGCTGAGTACATCTATTGTTTTATACTGACATTCGCATGTTTCTATGGATAGAAAGCAACATCTAAATGGAACATTTACAGCGATAGTGAGTGCAGAGAACAAGACACAAAGCACTACACACTGTGCTCATTAAAACAGTTGCAGAAATTACAAGATGTAAATTAGAACAGATAAAACAAAGTTGGAAATGCTAGGCAAATGTTTATACATATGTTTAATTAACCATTCAATAAACTGCAGTTGCCACAGTAACAGGTGATAAAAAAAAAAATTACTGAAATTTGTTCTTGCAAGATTTTTTTTTTTTTCTAAACAGACCGATGGTGAATATAATTGCCGTGCTGTTGTTGATGGATTATTAGTAAAGCCTAGGTTCAGCCCTATTACAGCATGCAAGAATCAGTGATGATGTGCATGATGTAACTCATAGCAACAAGGTGTCAGTTTTAAGTGATTGGACACCAGTAAAGCAAAGGCCAGTTTTTTCTGCATTTAAAGAAAACCTGTCACTTTAGGAAAACAAAATGCTGATGACACATATAACTTGCAGGCACGTACCTACAACAGCTTTAAAGAAGAATTTCAGGTATGGATATTTTATACATATTTACACTGGTACAGCTTGGACCAATATAACTGTGCACATGCCAATGCCCTTGGAAGCTGGAAAAATCATCACTACTCCAGTGATCTCCACTTGCTTCCAGGTACCACGGTGAGTGGGTGTCCTGCTGCGTTCAGAACACAAGAGGTCAGTTATTTGGCACAGGCACCATAGAGAAGGCTTTGCACTTTCTTAATGAACACAAAGAGTTCTCTAATTGGACAAGGTGGAAAGAGTTAGGACAAAGCCCTGCCACACCCTAAGCAGAGATTTTTGGATGGCAGTATAGACTGTTTCCCTGGGAGGTAGCTTTTGGATCACGCAGAGGGTGAGATGTTTCTTACCTGATTGACCCACCAGGCTCAGGACTAAGGATGGGCTCAGGCGTGTTCGCAACCCCACATGCCCTAGCCCGACAGGAAGCCAGTGCTGCGCAGCACTAATCACAGGCAGTAAGACATTTCTCGATCCGCAGCTACAAAGATCAGGAAATGTCTCACTGCCTGTGATTAGCGCTGCACAGTGTCAGCTTCCTGGTGGGCTCAGGCATGTGGGTTTGTGAACACGCCTGAGCCCATCCTTACTGAGGGCCACAACCAGAAGCACAAGTTCACCTGAAAATAACATCTAGAACTTGTAGTGCAGGAGCACTGGCAAACATCTGCTTCACATAAAAAAGGGGGGGTTTGCCTGTATCGACCACAAATAAAAATTCAAAAATAAATAATAGGATCAGATACTCATCCAAAGAGGTAGAATGGATGCAGTTTGGATTGCCTTGTGAAGCATACAAAACAACAAGGAAAAAGAGATTCCCCCAAAGAAGGCAAGTGGTCCAAACACAATCTGCCAAAAACAGTATATTTATTAAGCTACAAAACACCACACAACAATACAAAAATTGGGCAATATAGGGAAAATGTCAAATGACCATATTAAAATTGATAACGTTATCATTAAAAACACCGGAGCCGCGGCCAAACATACCCCATACACACACCAATCACAGCAGCAATTTCCTACTACATTGGCCAATAACGTGTAAAAGGAGACCTCAGATCAATCCAAGTATAGGTAGTAAGGTGGTATGGGAGTATGGGTGGATGAGTGGATGTTTATAGAAAATTAATGGGACGTATTCAACATTGCATAGAAACTAATAGCAGTCCGGGAACTCGTCCCATAGTGTGGGTAAAGCAGTTGAGTTGGTCGGCAGTGACTACTGAAGGTGATTGTAGCCCAGGATATGCAGGCAAAGCAGTTGTGTTTGTAGAAAGCAATAGGGGGAGCAAAAACGACTCAGACTGTGTAAACTTATATACATTGGAGTGATACTTCTCTCACCAAGTGGATCAGCAGCTCATGAAGTCGTAAGCTCTACCCCAGATGATGGCTTGTAGATGTCAGTCCAAACTGCATTTGCATTTGCCGTCGGGTAGAAAATGTCCCGCTCTGTCGGCGCCTTCAATAAGGAGATGGGGGCCGGCCGTCAGCTGTTGATTCCCGGTCAACCATTCAAAACACCATGAGCTCGCGGCTCCGAGGTGACGTGCTGACGTCACGTGCTGACGCGTTTCACCAGCCAATCACCGCTGGTTTCCTCAGAGCCCAAATGATAACGTTATCAATTTTAATATGGTCATTTGACATTTTCCCTATATTGCCCAATTTTTGTATTGTTGTGTGGTGTTTTGTAGCTTAATAAATATACTGTTTTTGGCAGATTGTGTTTGGACCACTTGCCTTCTTTGGGGGAATCTCTTTTTCCTTGTTGTTTTGTAAACATCTGCTTCAAGTATAGGAAGGCCTTCTCACACTTTGGGATCCCAGACACCATCTTAGGCAGTATCTTCTCATCTAGCTCAGTCATGGGTTGGTTCAAGGCACAATGGTTGCACACAAATTCCCTATAGTAGCCTACTCCCCCCAAAATGGCATAACGTGCTCCTTAGTTTGAGGGGTATTCCAGGCCAGGATGGGCTTTACCTTCCCTCTCTTGGGTCTCAGGGTATCTCCTCCTACCTGGTGTCTTGAGTAATGGACTTCTGTCATGCCTATTTGATACTTACTGGTTTTAATGGTTAAATTTACAGTTGAAAATCTGTCCAGGGCCTGCAACAGATATACAACATGTTTATCCTAGGTGGGCCTGAACACTGAAATGTCATCTAGGTAAGCAGCTGCATCCTAACCCTTCCAGCAGGTCACTAAAGACCCAAATGACATTAAAATGAAAATTATTCATCCAAATGGGGTGATGAAGTCTGATGTTTACTGAGCCTCAGGTGTTAGGGAAGTCTATCAGTACCCTCTGTTTAGGTTCATGATTGATAGCCTGCAGATGCTTGCTTATCTAACAACTAATTGACCCTGAGCATGGGGTAGGGACCAACAGTGTTGATGGCATTTATCAATCTGTAATCCAGGCAGAACTTGGCTGTGGTACCGTAGGACGTGTGAATGAACCCTTACTTTATGATATCTCAAACTCCTTTTCTATGTGTGCCTGCACCTACAGTGAGATATATAGTAGTCAAACTATTTGGTGCACCCCTGTGTTTACTGTGTGGCATCTCCTCTGGTTTTCCTGTGAAAAGGTCATGGTGTGGCACAAGCACTTCCAACAGCTTCCTTTCCTTTGTGGGAGAGAGGTGTGGGTTTATCCTGAGGTCAGCTCTCAACTCTTAAGGCACTGTTCACAAGCGTTTTTGAGCATTTTTCTGCTGTAAGCCTCAGCTCTAAAAATGCCCAACAAGACAAATTCCATTCATTTCAATAGCCCCTGTTCACATCTGAGCATTTTGTCGCCTGAAACAAAACGCCTGTTGCTCAAAAAAGTACAGAAGCTTTTTTTTTTGGCAGATTACAGGCATTTTCTGCTATTTACATTGGTGACCATTTGACCTGTACAAAATTGCAGCAAAAAATCGTGTGACTTTCTGCCTGAAAACAATATGCTCAAGTGTGAATGCAGCCTATGTGTCAGCTAACAAGTCTAACAGTCTGCCTCTTCTTGCTCTGACCAGCTTCAAACTAGCATTATACTGTATACGGTATATACTGTATACTGTATGCTGTGTGTCTTTTGTGGTGTGTCTTTAGCTTGTTTGCTGACAGAGAAAATTAAGTACTGTCCGTGATACTTTTTTTATTTGCACTAACATACAATTTTTCAGAACAAGCTTTCGGGGTATGTCTCCTTCTTCAAGGTCAAAGCAGTACTGATTCACACATTTTTAAGCAGAATGTTAAAAAAAAACAAAAAAAAAAACACATCTCTGAGGGAAAGGAGAGAGAAAAAAAAAGAGAAAAACAAACACATACAAATCAATGGTAATAAAGATAGCAGCAGAGTTGCTCTTTCCACTGCCTCTCCGGTTTGAATCCCTCCAACTGCCTTCTGTGGTGGGATCCTTTCTGGCCAGCCTCCTAAGACCCCATTCACGCAGGGACGACTTGTCAGGCGACCTAGTCGCCTGACAAGTCGCCTCCCGTTCTGTGCTATGGAACCGTTCTAAGGGGAGCGACGCAAGTCGCTCCGACTTAGAAAAAGGTTCCTGTACGACTTCTGGGGCGACTTGGGGCGACTTGCATAGACTTCTATACAGAAGTCGTTTTGCAAGTCGCCCGGGCCGTCATGTGCAGGTCGCCTCGGTGAGGCGACCTGCAAGTCATGTTGCCCCTGTGTGAATGGGGTCTAAATCTCCAGCTCAAGGTAAACCTGCCCCCCCCCTCGTGGGGGTCCCTCAAGGGCCACCAACAGCCTCTTCTCAGCACTGCTTCTCCATCTTCTACCGGACTCCCCTGTTAGCATTGCCCATGTCTATTTATGAGTTATTCCAGTTCCCTACCAGGCCCACTCCTGGGGATTGGCTAAGAGCCTATAAATATTTAAGAGAATATGTAAGAACTATAAGAAAATTAGGAGACTGGGTTGGTGGCTTATATGTGTTATCTTAGCAAAAAAGAAACAGGTTTTGCAGGGGATGCGTTTGGGTTGACATCCAGTTCTGTGTATAACTCAGAAAAGCAGCACGCCAATCACAGGAGCAGGGCATTATATCACTGGGGATGTTTTTCACCCACTACACAAAAAATGTTCAATTTTTAGCAGTTTTACAAAAATTGTAGTGGCTGCAAATTTAAATGAAATGGGAATTTTAAAATGTGAAATTACATAATGGCTTGAATAAGTAATGGCTTGACATATATTGTATGTCATAACAGTTCCTTACCAAAAAATAGTTTTCCATTAAAGATTTTATAATTGATTGTACAAAATTAGATTACACACAATGGTAAACAATGGATGCAAAATTCAAACCAGAATCTATGATCTTCATACTTTTGTCAGGTCAACCCGCTACCATGACAGCCATTTTGTCAGCATTGGAGTCAATATGCTACCTTGACAGCCATGGAACCAGTATTTTTTACCCCATGTTTATTTTGTTTAAATGTTAGTGAATACAGTAGTTTTCTATGGAGTCTGAGAACATATTTGCCTAATACATAGCTGATATATGATTCCAATTGCAACATGAAATAAGAAGAGGCAATAAATTCTATGCACAATGAGAAACGTTTTTCTCTCATGAAGTGTTTTGGCTCTGTTTTATGCAGGAAGATGTCAATTTAGAAATAGACCATCTCTCAACAAAATAAAGGAAAAAATAAGGGCATCCAAACATTTCCTACATATCCTTGTTTTGTTAAAACTCTCTGTAATCATTGTAATTGGAGTCTGTCATGCCACCTCAAATTCTCAGAACAGTATAATACAGGGACTCCTGACTGTGGAAAAATAGCACTCTGGAGCTGTATAACCGATGGAAGATTGGTATCATTTGTTTAAAGCAGCTATCAACTCTGGTGCCGAAATTAGTTAACTCCTTACTGTGCAGTTTATTGCATCCTTGACTGCTACTGCATAATATGTTTTTGTTTTTTTGGTTTATTTTGTACATGTTGTTAAAAATGGTCAAAATGTAAAATTAAACCTTGAAATGCATGCACGGATTATTGCTTATTACATCTGTGTTTGAAACAGGCAAAGCTGTTTCAACATTTCTATATACACAGGCTTCATTCCCCCAAGCTACTCAGATGGGAAAGATGGACACCTTTTAGTCAGAATATTTGGACAACAGAGACACCACAGCCCCAATTACCATTTTGAGTATTTAAAGTGCAAGAATAGTCACCCATCAAGGCTTTTGTCACTATAACGCTCTCAAATTTGGAAGTAAGGTTTATTGCAATAAAAATGACTTGCAGTTAAACAGTACATTTACATCTCCAAATTAAGCTAAAAGAGAGACATTTGAATAGAATTGAGAGACAGATGAATTTGGTTCTAAATGGGGGCAATCCCTCCAGATGAGGAACAGTTGGCATCCATTCCAACTCTAGACTCCTTGTTGTCTCTCACATGCATCAAGATGTCAGTAAATCAGAAACAGTAAACCTCATTAGGCTTAGTTCACAAAGCTTTAAGGCTCTATTCACACTTTGCACTTTGGAATCATGGGCAGAATTGCAGCCAATCACTGCAAAACATGCTACGTGCATTTGTGTGCCACTCTACTTAAAATGCACCCAAAACGCGATGTGATTCTGCTGTGGTAGTCGCGTGACAGGGTCCTGTGGCAAACCGTGCCTTAAAAGTTGCAGGAAGCACAAAGCTTATTTTCAGGTGACAAATTCATATATGGCAGCCCATACAGGTCATAACTTTAGCATTAATTATAAATAATGGGCCTAGAATTATTGCTCCTCTTTCGACATGGGTGGCAATATGTACAGTGGAAATGAAGTGTTCATGCCTAGGTGCCCCTAAGATTGTGCCTTCATATGTGCATGTAAGTGGTTGGGTGGTCAACCTTTTTTTTTGGGGGGGGGGTTAAAAGTATAAGTATAACTTTATTTCACACTTTTTTCACTAAACTTGCTTTTTCATCTCATAAGGAACAAAAAGTCCCCCACGTTGTGCTTTTTTTTGTATAATAAGTTCTCTTTAATGGTGGTCTTCTAGACCCCTGATGTTTAACCTGCCTCCTTTTGAAGATAATGAAGTGCAGATCGTGCTCCATTAGCTGCTTCCCTGGCTGCAGCAGCTGGGGCAAATGACAGCAGAAACCAGAAGTAACATTTTACACATCCCTTCTGTGTTTTTAGTAGGAATGGGAGATCAGCAAATTGACTTTCACTAATCTCCCTCCCTGCTACTTGGGGGAACCTGCCATACTTATCCCGGGTCTGCCTATTAGAGCATGGAGGCAGGCAAACATGGTGTGGGGACTTGAGCAGGGGGGGCTAATCAACTGGTGCCTGGGTGGCTGTACAGATTTGCTTCCCTTTCTAGTTCCAGCATGACTGTGCACCAGTGCACAAAGCAAGGTACCTAAAGACATGGATGAGCAAGTTTTGGGTGGAGAAACTTGAATAGCCTGCACATAGTCCTGACCCCAACCCGATAGAACACCTTTGGGATGAATAATGCAGCATACACACGAGCGGAATGTCCGACAGAAAAAGTCTGACAGAAGCTTTTCATCGTCTATTCCGATCGTGTGTATGCCTCATTGGGCTTTTTTTTTTTTTAAATCCTGACGGACCTAGAAATGGAACATGTTCTAAATATTTCCGACAGAATCAATTTCTATCGGTAAAACCGCTCCTCTGTATGTTGCTCCGACTGACCAAAAACAACGCATGCTCTGAAGCAAGTACGAGATGGAAGCTATTGGCTACTGGCTATTGCACTTCCCTTTTCTAGTCCCGTCGTACGTGTTGTACGTCACCGCGTTCTGGACGGTTGGACTTTGGTTTGACCGTGTGTAGGTAAGACCGCTTGAATGGAATTCTGTCAGAGAAACCTTCAAGGTTTATTCCGACGGCAAAACCGGTCGTGTGTACACGGCATTAGGGTGAAGACTGCGAGCCAGGCCTTCTCATCCACATCAGTGCCTGACCTCACAAATGGGCCTCTGGAAGAATGGTTAAACATTCCCATAGACACACTCCTAAACCTTGTCGACAGCCTTCCCAGAAGAGTTGAAGCTGGTATAGCTGCAAAGGGTGGGTCAACTCAATATTGAACCCTACGGACTAAGACTGGGATGCCATTAAAGTTCATGTGCGTGTAAAGGCAGTCGTCCCAATACTTTTGGTAATATAGTGTATATTCACAGCTAAGGCTGACAAAGTAGAATATCGGTGGGTCAGGGAGGGGGCCCATTGTACAAACACTGGTCATTCAGGACTAAAGGAAAGTGTATCTCTAAAGCGACTATTGTACATGACAGTCAATGTTTATTCAATGCGTACTTTCATGTACCTCAGGGCAGTTTGGCAAACTGATCACCTTTTGGAAACCATGGCATTGTTTGGCTAGGCCATGCAAGTGATAGAAACTTATTTTAATTATGAAAAATGTAAGTTATAAACATGTGTGTGTTCTTACAGTTTTTTTTAACTGAAAGTGTAGTGCTGGTTTCATTTTTAAAGTTGAGCAGATGAAAGGTCTGCTGTAAGCAATATGTTCATAACACTGATTTTGACTCTTAGCTGTGTAGGAATTACACTGGATATGGGGAGGATTTCATTTCATCCTGCTGGACTCTAAATATTTCAGCAGTTCATATCTCTTGAAGATTTTCTTTTGAACTCAGCATTAAACTTTAACAATTAGAAGTGTTCAGTGTGTGTTCAATTTGTTTCTATTATTTTTCTACAGTATTAAATGGGCAGACTGATCATGTTGTTCTAGTGGCATTGGGGCCGCATGTGGCCCTTTAGCAGACTTGCTAACTTGTGGCTTTAACAGACGGCTTGTATGATGTGCCTAGTATCTGCTGTAATGATTCTGTCCCTTTAGACTTAAAAAATGAAAACTGTCATGAGAGAAACCTAGAGACTAACATGGCTGACCAATGTGATTGCATGTCATTTTAGCATGTCTTGGTATGCCTTAAGCCATTGGTTCTCAATCTTGCTTACCGTGACCCCTTGATAAAATTTCCCACGTTGTAGGGACCCCTAACAGTAAAATTATTTTTGTAGCATGGGTTGTCAGCACCCAAGGCAAGTCAAGTAACTTATGCCCCTAACTTACAGACGTTTAGCGCTCCCTGAGTCCCTTCCACTCGTACAGTATTAAAACCCCTTATGGTATATTTTAGGATGTACCACTCTTTCTCTTTTTCTCCTTTCTTTCCCTTTTATCTTTCTCTATCCTGATTTTTTGTTTTTTCCCCCATCCCTCTCTCTAGCTGTCTTTCTTGTTCTTTCTCTTATTCTTTCTCTCCTTTTTTCTTTGTTCTTCCCCCTCTCTTCCTCTCCCTTCCATGTATTCTCTATTTTTTTTCCTTCTCTAATGGTAACTAGAATCACAGGTAGTTTTACTCACTGTGTCTTCAGCTTCACTGTGTCTCCGACTTTGTGGTGTCTCGTAGCACCACAGGAGAATTGCTGAAATCAGAAGATAGGGTCTCCTCCAGCCCCTCCTACTTCACATTCCTCACCAGTCAGCTGACCTCTAGTCTCTGCCCCTCAGCCATGCCATGAACTGAATCGGCGGCTGCGAAGAGGCTGAGTGGGCGGCCGCAAGCTCTGGGAACAGCCCTGCTGGGTGGCCAGAGGCTCCAGGTACAGCCCTGCTGGGCAGCCGCAAAAATGCTGGAAGAGCGGTGCAGGCTTCAGGAACAGCCCAGGATTCGGTGACCCCTGGCAAATCATCATTCGACCCCCAGGTTGAGAACCACTGCCTTAAGCAATATTTAGCACTCCTTATGTGATACTGTAGCTTGAAGAAGCCATTGTGTTCTACAAGCACATGATAAAAGCACTGCAGATGTTACTGGCATTGTTACTTGCAGAGGAACATTATTATTATTATACAGGATTAATACAGCGCCAACAGTTTGTACAGTTCTTTACAACATGAGGTCAGACGGTACAGTTCCAAGAATGTTGGCTGAAAATTCAAACAACCTTTATATATTTCTGCCCAAGATGAATCTTTAGGGCTCATATAGGGTAAGCATACATTGGCACAAAATATTCTTTATTATGGGCAATTCACACTATTGTAGAAAAGCATCTGACCATACTATAGTTGCTCATAGAGCAGATCAAAGTAAGTGATTAAAGAACAACTATATTCAGGTATAAAAGACACAAATTATTGCAGCACTATAATAGTGAGTACATTTTTAATGCAAGTTAAGCCTAACTCCAGGTTTCATTTCCTTTTAAATAATTTGTTTGGGCCAAGCTGGCCCAAATTAACTATTTACATTACTAATACATGCTTCCACTGTCAGCACTGTATAAAGTGTATGTTGCCTCAGCTACATGTAGCCCACAGCAGTACAGGGACCTCCCGTCCTATTCCTGGAACTAAATCAAGTCAGGCTACCGGTAAGTACTTCTCAGCTTCATAAGAAGCTTTGTATTTTATGAAAAGATGTAAGGCTTCCTCTGGCTGAGGTAGATTGTGACACCATTTGCTCGCCTCTCTACCTCAGCCAATTAGAGGAAGGCTTACATCTATTCAATACAAAGCTTCCTGTGAATGGCTTAGCCAGACTTGATTTTGTTCTAGCTGTAGGGAGGGAAGTGCCTGTGTCACTGTATTATTCGCATCTTTTATATCTGAATAAAGTGTGGAGAGGTGACCCCGTGTCATGGTGTATATTGGTAGGTTACGCCTGATTTTGGTAGGCTTGCTAATTGCACACCTGGCTTCATAATCCTCCCAGGAAGAGAGCTCAGGGCTCAGACTTGGAGACTGCTCAGCCCGGCAGACAGGAAGTATGGCCTAGGAGGTTTGGAGGGTCCCAGTAGAAGAGGACTCTTGGGGAAAGAGACAGGAGGTCTCAGAGTCTAAGTCTGCAAGTGGCAGCCTGTGTGTGAACGTCTGTAGCAGGCAGATGGAGCCCACAAACGAACAGCACGAAGCTGACAGTGAGTAAGCCAGAAGGCTGAAGTACATGTTTATACAGTGATGGTGGAATGCACTGCGAGAGAAGATTACTGTTTGTTTGAACTTTTCTGTTTCCTTTAAATAAAAGTGGGCTGTCATGCCCTAAAAACGCAGTCTGGAGTGGCACGTTTCTGGAAACAGCATGCACCACTTGAATCTAATTACCCCAACATTGTACAATCATTAATCCTTTGTTTGATCTGGTCTATGTGCAAATATAATATGGTTAGATACTTTTACTATGATAGTCTAAACTTCCCAAAATAAAAAATGTTTTGTGCCCATGTATGTATGCTTACCTTTTATGAGCTCTACAGATTTACCTTGGGGAGAGAAGACATCCGTTGGGATGAAACATGTCAGGCAGGTTGACACCAGCACGCTGAACGCTGCAGCCGATTGTCTTATTTGATGCATGCATTTCTGAACTCAAACTGTAAGTTACTACAATAAATTGTTTTTATTATCATTACGGGCTTCACTATGGGTTACTTATTTCTCTCCATGGGTATTTGCTGACTACATATTTGAAAGTCCCACTTCTGATGCGATTTCTGGGAGATGTTGATCTGTGGAGAAAACCATCTGGATATTGTTGTCTGTATTGATGAGGGGTTCCAGAGAACTGAATTTGCTGTATGTTACTGAGAGTATCTATACATGCCTACTTTTTACAGCCATCTGGTAAGCAGACTACATTATCATGTGGTGTCGAGTGCTCCTTCATATCTGCACTATACCTGGTGATTGGATCTCTTCAGACCTTCCTTGGACTGTGTTTTTTTTACTAGTTATTGATTTTAGCGCCGCATTACACACATTTAGAGATATATAAAGATTGCTTGAATTTTTAACCAACAGTCCTCTGCTCCTCTCTTGCAAGTAAGGGTGCCAGTAACATCTGCAGTACTTTTATTATGCACTTTTAGAACACAACAGTTCGACTCTTCAAGCTACAATATCACTTAATAAGTGCTAAATTGTGCTTAAAGAGTAGGGATGAGCCGAACGCCACCCGGTTCGGTTCGCACCAGAACCTGCGAACGGACCGAAAATTTGCGTGAACTTTAGAACCCCATTGAAGTCTATGGGACTCGAATGTTTGAAATCAAAGTGCTAATTTTAAAGGCTAATTTGCATGGTATTGTCCTAAAAGGCTTTGGGGACCTGGGTCCTGCCCCAGGGCACATGCATCAATGCAAAAAAAGTTTTAAAAACGTCCGTTTTTTCAGGAGCAGTGATTTTAATGATGCTTAATGTGAAAAAAAAAAGTGAAATATTCCTTTTAATATAGTCAAATATCATACCTGGGGGGTGTCTATAGTATGCCTGTAAAGTGGTGCGTGTTTACCGTGCTTAGAACAGTCCCTGCACAAAATGACATTTTTAAAGTAATAAAAGTCATTTAAAACTGCTTGCGGCTTTAATGTAATGTTGGGTCCCGGCAATATGGATGAAAATCAGTGAGACAAACAGCGTGGATACCCCCCCAGTCCATTATCAGGCCCTTTGGGTCTTGTATGATATTAAGGGGAACCCCGCACCCAAATTAAAAAAAGGAAAGGCGTGGGGCCCTCAGGCCCTATATACTCTGAACAGCAGTATACAGGCGGTGCAAACAAGACAGGGACTGTAGGTTTGTTGTTAAGTAGAATCTGTTTGAATTTTGAACTGGTACATTGTTAAAGTGTAGCTCCAACCAAAAAATCTATTTTAAGCTTTTTGGAAAACATAGGGAAGGGTTATCACCCCTGTGACATTTGTTTTGATGTCTGTGCACCTCTTCAGAAGATTTCACCTCACTTTCTGTCCCAATGACAAATTTTTTTTTGATAATTTGGGGTTTTTAGTGAAACAAGGATTGTTGATAAAGCATCAGTGGAGAGGAGACATGTTTTTCCCATATTAACTCTTACAGGAGAGAATTTCCCTTCCTAGGGGTAGATTTCATCTCACTTCCTGTTGTCTCCTTCCATTTGCAAGTAGGGGTCATTTGTAAGTTGGATATTTGAAAGTAGGGGCCTACCCTATATACTCTGCAGAAATTGGGGCCTTAGGTGTTGGTGTTGCCACAACACTGTAAGCCCTCACAGTTACTCTTGGTGGGCGCAGGAACGGGCCCTGCTGTGAAATATTAGATCGAGAATTGTAATTACATGCCCCTGTTGAACAGGGGCAGAAAAATTGGGCCTTTGGTTGTGTTGGTGCTGGTGCCACAACACTGTAAGTCCTCACAGTTACTCTTGGTGGGCACAGAAACGGGCCCTGCTGTGAAATATTAGATCAAAAATTGTAATTACATGTCCCTGTTGAACAGGGGCAGAAAAATTGGCCTTAGGCACTGGTGCCACAACACTGCAACCCCTCACATATACTCTAGTTGAAGTGCTGGAATGAGCCTTCCTGCAAAATATTGCATCAAAAATTGTAATTATACGCCCCTGTTAAACAGAGGCTGAAAAATTGGGCCTTAGGCACTGGTACTGGTGCCACAACACTGCAACCCCTCACAAATACTCTAGTTGAGTGCAGCAACGAACCCTCCTTGCAAAATATTACATCAAAAATTGTAATTACACCCCCCTGTTAAACAGGGGCTGAAAAATTGGGCCTTAGCCACTGGTGGCAGAGCCCAGAACCAAAAATATTCTTACAAGCTATCAGCATGATCATTGAGGAGGAAGAGGATAGTCACTCAGCATAACAGGATAGTCACTCAGCATCAGCATAGGCAGTCTTGAAGGGATCTGACATTTCAAAGAAAATTATTCGGTTACATCAGCATCAGGTGCTTGGTAGCTGGTGGTGATCCAAGACTGATTCATTTTTATAAAGGTCAGTCGATTGACCGAGTCGGTGGACAGGCGCACCCTGTGATCGGTTACAAAGCCTCCAGCAGCACTGAATATGCGTTCTGAAAGAACGCTGGATGCAGGACAGGCCAGTAGCTCAATTGCATACTGTGCAAGCTCTGGCCAGTGATCCATCCTCAAGACCCAGTAACCCAGAGGATTTTCAGTGGGAAAGGTGTCCAAGTCAAATCTTGCCCCTAGGTATTCCTGCACCATGTAAAACAGACGCTGGCAATGGTTGCTGGAACCGATCTTACCGTGGGGCTGCGGACTAAAAAATTATCTGAACGCATCGGTCAGACGGCCACCTTCTTCACCACCCCTTCTTTGACTGACCGAAGCCTCATTAACACGTTGTCCAGGAACAGGAGTTTTTAACCTCCCAGTCTCTGGGAACGTGTTGCACAGACCTTTCTGCAAGGCCTCCCGAAGATGTTTCATCTTCTGCTCCATCTGCGATGGCAAGATAAGGTCCGCAACATTACCCTTGTAACGTGGATCAAGGAGGGTTGCCAGCCAGTAACGATCCCCCTCCTTGATACCATGAATATGAGGATCCTTCTGCAGGCTTTGCGGGATCAGGGAGGCCATGCAGCGTAGGTTTGCTGAGGCATTTGGTCCTGAGTCCTTTGGGTGACTAAGGACGACATGATCCGCAGCCACCTCATACCAGCCACGTACAAGTCCATGGGTTTCTTGGGACTGTAAATGATCCCTTGAAGACTGCTGCTGATGCTGAGTGCCAGGCTCCACCTCCATGCTGACACAATCATCCTCCTCCTCCTCCTCTTCCTGTGGGATTGGTAGGCACGCAGGAACTCTGTGTGGATAAAGGGGGCCTTGAGAGGTAAGGAAGTCCTCCTCTTCCTGCCTCTGTTCTGCCTCAAATGCCCTGTCCATTATTCCATGCAGCGTGTGCTCCAACAGGTGGACAAGGGAGACAGTGTCACTGATGCATGCACTGTCACTGCTCACCATCCTTGTGGCCTCCTCAAACGGTGACAGTACAGTGCATACATCCCTGGTCATGGCCCACTGGCATGGGGAAAAAAACAAGCTCCCCTGACCCTGTCCTGGTGCCATAGTCTCCCAGGTACTCATTGATGGCCCTCTGCTGCCTGTGCAGCCGCTGCAGCATGGCCAATGTTGAGTTCCACCTGGTGGGCATGTCACAGATTAGACGGTTCTTGGGCAGGTTAAATTCCTTTTGGAGGTCAGCCAGCAGAGCACTGGCATTATATGACTGGTGGAAATGCACACAGACTTTCCTGGCCTGCCTCAGGACATCCTGTAAGCCCAAGTACCTACCCAAGAACCGCTGCACCACCAAGTTAAGGATGTGAACCAAACAGGGCACATGGGTCAGTTGTCCCTGTCGGAGGGCGGAGAGGAGGTTGGTGCCATTGTTGCAGACCACCATTCCTGGCTGAAGCTGGCGTGGCATCAACCACCTCTGAGCCTGGCCCTGCAGAGCTGACAGAATCTCTGCCCCAGTGTGGCTCCTGTCCCCCAAGCACACCAGCTCAAGCACCGCATGGCATCTTTTGGCCTGCATACTTGCATAGCCCCTTGAATGCCTATGGAGCACCGCTGGTTCTGAGGGCAAAGCACAGGAAGAGGCCATGGAGGAAGAAGAAGAGGAGGGGGTGGAGGAGAGTGGTGTGTCAGAATCACCAGTAGTAGCAATTTGGAGGCGTGGTGGTGGAACAACCTCCAACACTACTGCACCTTGTCCTGCATCCTTCCCAGCTGCCAGAAGAGTCACCCAATGCACCGTGAAAGATAGGCAACGTCCCTGTCCATGCCTGCTGGACCATGAGTCAGTGGTAATATGCACCTTACCACTGACCGCCCTGTCCAGCGAGGCCAAGACATTGCCTTCCACATGCCGGTAGAGAGCCGGAATCGCCTTCCGTGAGAAAAAGTGGTGTTTGAGAACCTGCCACTGAGGAAGCACACATTCCACAAACTCACGGAAGGGGGCAGAGTCTACCAACTGAAAAGGCAGCAGTTGAAGTACTAGCAATTTAGCCAACTAGCATTCAACCGCTGGGCATGTGGATGGCTGGGAGCGAACTTCTTTTGGAGGTGCAGCAGCTGGGGCAGGGAAATTTGCCTGGTACAATTTGACGTCGGTGTACCGATAGCAGATTGCCCGCAAGTACTTGGCTGTGACACACCTAATTTTACACCTTCATTTCTCTCAGCGCAGGTCTCAGAGAGGACTGAAGGTATAGTGTGGTTGGAGATCCAAGCTGATGGGGAGCAATAAGAGGTCCTCTTTGTTCTTTGGTGTGGGTCATTTAGGTACGATTGCCAACAAACTGCATGGCAGGACAACATATGTCTGGTCAAGCATGTGGTGCCCAAGTGGGTGATGTTTTGGCTACGCGAGATACGCTTGAGACATATGTTGCAAATAGCAGCGATGGGATCTGATGCACTCGTCTCAAAATAGGCCCACACCAAAGAACTTTTGGAATAACGCGCAGAGACAGCAGTGCTCTGCAAATGCGGAGCTCTGCGGTGTGATGCAGTCAGTGTGCTGCCCTTAATGCCTGGAGGGCATCCTACCTCGTTGGTGATGTGCCTCCTCCACTCTCCTATCAGGCACCCATGTGGAGTCAATGACCTCATCATCCCCTCCCTCCTCATCACTGGAGCAAAGCTGGCAGCATGCTGCAGCTGGGGGAACATGACTGCCAGATTGCTGTCCTTCTTGGGCACCCCCTCTCTCTGGGCTCACGTTACTGCCTTCCTCTAGCTGGGTACCATCATCGGAGCCTTCAAAACGCTGTGCATCCTCCTGGAGCATGTACCAAACACTGTGGTCAAACAGTTCGGGGGACTCCTCAGGAGGACATGGTGGGGCTAGGGAAGGAGTGACTGATGCCATTGAGCCGAGGGAAGAGGCTGTGTTGGCAGCTGCTTTGCCAGACAAAGTACCCTGAGCCTGGGTGAGAGAGGATGAGGATGAGGACGGCTTGGTCATCCACTCTACCAAGTCTTCCGCATGTTGCGGCTCAACACGGCCAGCTGCCGAAAAAAAGGACAAGCGTGTCCCACAGCCACGTGCTGATGAGAATGCACCATCTCCACAACCAGCACTGTTGCCTCTAGACACAGAGCCTGCTTGCCCTCTTTTATTGGCTTGTGACTGCCTGCCTCCACTTGTTGGCCTTCCAGACATACTAATGGCCTGCACTGCAGTAAGATGTAGCTGCACAAAACTGGGATGTATTTATTTACTGATTATACAGCAGCTAGCAGAATGCCTGCCTGTGGTATTAATAGGATCAGAAGAAGCACACCAGCACTTGTCTTCAGGTAGCTATAGGTGCAACTGTGCAGGTTACACAGTACACTAACTGTAAATACTTCAAGCTGCCTGCCTGTGGTATTAATAGGATCAGAAGAACAACACCAGCACTTGTCTTCAGGTAGCTATACTGTAGATGCAACTGTGCAGGGTACACAGTACACTAACTGTAAATACTTCAAGAGCCTGCCTGTGCTATTAATATGATCAGAAGAAGCACACAAGCCCTTTGTCTTCAGGTAGCTATACTGTAGGTGCAACTGTGCAGGGTACACAGTACACTAACTGTAAATAATGTAAAAACACCTGCCTGCCTTTCAGTATATTAGGAAGAGAATAACAGGAACAGATCTAACTAAACTGAATACAGTATATATATATATACAACACCTGGGATGCATATATGTACACAATACACTGTAAGTGCAGCTAACTGACTGACCTGACTCGACCTGCCTACTCTATCTAACTTAAATCAAATGATACTGTCTCTCTGTCTATCTATCTCTCTCTCTGCCGCCGCAACACACTACACAAGGCCGACACGCAGGTGGCCTTATATAGTGTGGGGCGTGTACTAAACCCCCTGAGCCATAATTGGACAAAGCCACCCTGGCTTTGGCCAATTATGGCTCTCTGTACACACGGCGCTGTGACTGCAATCATCAGCCAGCAATGCACTGCGATGCCGCAGTGAATTAGGGGGCCATGACGCGCCACTCGAATTTATCGCAAATGGCCCATATCGTTTGCAATTCGACGAACGGTCGAACAGGCGATGTTAGAGTCGAACATGGGTTTGATTCAAACTCGAAGCCCATCCCTATTAAAGAGTATGTTGCCCCTACATTTCATATTCCTGATATGTTTCTGTTGTAGCATGCACTATATATTTATTTATTTATATTACAGTATGTGTGTGTGTGTGTGTGTGTATATATATATATATACACAGTACCTGACCGCGAGATTGTGTTTCCAGCGCGATCCCATCGTGCTGGTTCTCGGCGACAAGGTACTGTGCATGTCGCGCTGGCTCGCTCATCGGGAAAGGAAAACTTTTTTCCTTTCGCGATGAGCGCCAGGCAGTGCTGACAGCTGTCTGGTATGACTCATCAGGGGGACGCCGTGCCAAATTTTAAATAAAAACTGGCGTGGGTCCCCCCCAGGGGCATGCCAGGCCCTTAGGTCTGGTATGGATTGTAAGGGGAACCCCCTACACCAAAAAATTGGTGTGGGGGTCCCCCCAAAATCCATACCAGACCCTTATCCGAGCACACAGCCCGGCCAGTCAGGAAAGGGGGTGGGGGCGAGTGAATGCCCCCCCTCCTGGACTGTACCAGGCCGCATGCCCTCAAAATGGGGGGGTGGGTGCTTTGGGGAAGGGGGGGCACCCTGCGGGCCCCCCCACCCCAAAGCACCTTGTCCCCATGTTGCTGAGGACAAGGGCCTCTTCCCGACAACTTCAAGAGCCTGCCTGTGCTATTAATAGGATCAGAAGAAGAACACAAGCACTTGTCTTCAGGTAGCTATACTGTAGGTGCAACTGTGCAGGGTACACAGTACACTAACTGTAAATACTGTAAAAACATCTGCCTGCCTGTCAGTTTATTAGGAAGAGAATAACAGGAACGGATCTAACTAAACTGAATACAGTGTATATATATATAACACCTGGGATGCATATATGTACACAATACACTGTAGGTGCAGCTAACTGACTGACCTGACTCGACCTGCCTACTTTATCTAACTTAAATCAAATGACACTGTCTCTCTGTCTATCTCTCTCTCCGCCGCCGCAACACACTACACAAGGCCGCCACGCAAGCGGCCTTATATAGTGTGGGGCGTGTACTAAACCCCCTGAGCCATAATTGGACAAAGCCACCCTGGCTTTGGCCAATTACGGCTCTCTGTACACACGGTGCTGTGACTGCAATCATCAGCCAGCAATGCACTGCGATGCCGCAGTGAATTATGGGCCATGATGCACCACACGAATTTATTGCGAACGGCCCATATCGTTCGCAACTCGGTGAACGGTCGAACAGGCGATGTAAGGGGAACCCCCCTATGCCAAAAAATTGGCGTGGGGGTCCCCCCAAAAACCATACCGGACCCTTATCTGAGCACGCAGCCCGGCCGGTCAGGAAAGGGGGTGGGGTCGAGCGAATGCCCCCCATCATCATGTTGATGAGGACAAGGGCCTCTTCCCGACAACCCTGGCTGTTGGTTGTCGGGGTGTGCGGGCAGAGGGCTTATCGGAATCCGGGAGCCCCCTTTAATAAGGGGGAGCCCAGATCCCAGCCCCGGGAGAAGAAGCCGAACACTGGGAGAAGAGGCCGGAGAGAGCGGAGAAGTTGGAAGAAGACCCCCGAAGTCAGAAGAAGACCCCCAGAGCTGTCTTTTACTTTTAAAACCTGTGTAGTGTGTTTTTTTATTGACACTTTTTTCCCTAGGTGAATGGGTAGAGGTACCATGTACCCCATACTCATTTGCATAGGGTGGGGGGCCGGGATCTGGGGGCCCCCTTGTTAAAGGCTCCCGGATTCCGATAAGCCCTCTTCCTGCAGACCCCGACAACCAACGGCCAGGGTTGTCGGGAAGAGGCCCTTGTCCTTATCAACATAGGGACAAGGTGCTTTGGGGTGGGGGGCCACCCCCCCATGTTGAGGGCATGCAGTCTGGTACGGTCCAGGAGGGGGGGGGGCGCTCGCTCATCCCCACCCACTTTCCTGACCGGCCGGGCTGCATGCTCGGATAAGGGTCTGGTATGGATTTTGGGGGGATCCCCACACCGATTTTTCGGCGCGGGGAGTTCCCCTTACAATCCATACCAGACCTAAGGGCCTGATATGCCCCTGGGGGGAACCCACATTTTTTTTTTATTTAAAATTTGGCACGGCGTTCCCCCTCATGAGTCTTACCAGACAGCTGTCAGTCGCTCATCGCGAAAGGAAAAAAAGTTTTCCTTTCCCAATCAGTGAGCCACCTCGGCGCTGGATCCCACGACCGGGCTCACAGGTTTCAAATCTCGCTGATAACAGTGGTGAGATTGACACAATATTGCGGTCACCTACTGTGTGTGTATATATATATATATATATATATATATATATATATAGTTGGGGAAATTTTATTATGTGTGTTTTATGGATTGTGTCATCTGTCTCCCTGTGTCTGATTTAACCACGGAGTGCTCTGGCAGAGTGCACTTGGATCGGGACCAGTGGTAAAACCGTCAGTATGAAAACCTTCTCATGGGCTTGGAGACATGTTCTCTGTGTGTGTGGGCGTTTGCCAGTTTGTAAGTATCAAGCGCAATGCGCTGGGCTTCTTGCCTTCAAATGTCTATGCACATTAGAGAAGCGAAGTCTGCATAACAAGAGAAACATATTATTATATCTCTGTGTAGCTACGCTATCCCTTTTGGATACATATCTGCTATAATAAGAGGGCATT
The DNA here is from genome assembly GCA_037952925.1 of Lithobates clamitans. Taxonomy (NCBI): domain Eukaryota; kingdom Metazoa; phylum Chordata; class Amphibia; order Anura; family Ranidae; genus Lithobates; species Lithobates clamitans. Next base: position 3,043,915 of record JBBGZY010000406.1, read on the forward strand.
GATATCTGCCCTGTTAATATACTCATACCGTATATTGACAACACCAGTAGCAATGTCCCCGCAGATCTTCTCAAGCCTGTAAGAACAAGTAGAATGATCTTACTAGATACTGGGTACTCTGAGCAGTATTGAGTGGGCTCCATGCTGACTAAGATGGTGGGTGTGGCTGGGCAGAGAGCAGTGTACATGCCCCAAGTGGATGAGACGTGTGCATTTCTCCCTCCCACTGTGGATGCCCTCCCCGTTAGTGTCATTTCCTGCGTAGTGTCATTTCCTGTGTTATCATTTTGTATAGAGGAAGCGATTGGTTGTTGGGGCCAGGACTTCCTGTTTGTCACTTTCTTTTGTTGTCCATGAATAAAAGCCAAGAGCCTCTGCCTAGGAGGGGCAGATGAAGGAGTGATGGAGCTAAGATGGTGATTATGTCTATAACTTAAGGCATGCTAAAATTACATGCAATAACATTGGAGGGGGACAGAGAAGCAGCACAGGTGTGGGGCCTGTAAGTGAAATTGAGATTGCATCAGAGAAATATCAGATTCCTCTGTATGACTGTGTTGTGTGATGGAGCTGTGTTAATTTCAAGACTGCATGGACATTCCATATCCTTTTGATGGATGAAATAGCTCTCAAATATGTATTTTAGCTATTTATTTAGCTGCTTGACCGAAGTGTGGCTTTAAAATAGAACTAAGTAATACATTTACAAGCTGGAATAGTTCATAAATTCACTGAAAGACTTGGTATATGGAGGTATTCACTGACATCACACAATAAATGGTTTTAAGGAACAAAATGCTAATTGCTAAGTGCAGTAATCCATGACAGCAAATTAAATTTACTTTACTGAAGTCACACCAGTACTAGGCCATTGAATAATGCATAAATATTGGATTTCACATGAACCAAGAAAGGATTGTTCCAAAATGTCTTTTTGTATTGAACTGACATGAACAATGTCCATCTGCGGTGCTACAGTAGGAGTTCTATAATACATTTTTTATGCATTTGCAATGTGCACCTGAACCTGCTAAAAAAGTGTCTATTTCAGGAAGAGTCACTTCCCCAGGACATCCCCCTTCTTCCTTTCCTTTCATAGCCCTCTCCTCCTCTGGGAGTGTCTAATTAATGTATCTTATTGCCTATCACTCCCTTCCCTCCCTTCACCTCCCAACAAAACCCTTTATATTGCTGCTGCAGTAGGAGAAAAGGGGAATGTTTGTCACTTGAGTGACTGCTCTGAGTCTGCTGGGGCTGCTGACAAATCCAAAATGGCAGCATCCAGAAGAAATCTCATGACTTTTTGAAGTCAATAGAAGGGAGGGCTTATAAAGGTAAACAGCATACATAAAATATGGTAAATGCACTTGCAGTCTTATGGGAATGTTCTTGTTAAAAAGAATGGCTTGGCAACGGGGTCTCTTTAAATCATATTTAAATGGTACAAATATAAATATTATACAGTTCATTTACAGGTTTAATAAAACTTGCTGAACTAAATAATGTTGCCTCCAGACATCTCACCCAATTATGTATTTCTTTATTATATTTTTATGTAGTCCGCTTTTACTTTATGTGATTAGAATCCTGACATTGTTGTCCTTCTATTGATTTATAAATGTGTTGCAACAGTTCAGATTCACTTTAAAGTTTGTGTTTGCATAGCCATTAATGGGAAACTCAGTGGACACTTTCCTGGTTAATTGGACTGTCTAGTTTTTTCTTTTCACCTTGAAATGATTAGCTGTTTCTTTCATTTTACTCGTAGTCTCTTATTGTTTCTCAGTATCTGGCTGTTGCTTCTCTCCTAAATTACTGAACACGAAACCAAAAAAAAAAAAAAAAAACTAAATTGAAATTGGCTGCTGGTGTCTTAGCACCTTTCATTGCTTGTGGCACCAGAGGGTATTACATTTATAAGAATCTACACTCTAAAATACTCAAGGCAAATGTCAATAGAAATAGCTTGAATTACTGAGTGAAGATTCATAATCATGGGAATGTGCCTACAGTCTGTTTATTTACAAGACTTGTGTGAAATTTATTAGCAGCCAAGGGAGTTTGATTTGGGTATGCAAGTCTAGCCAGTGTACAATATTAGCTGATAACACTGGTCATTCTGGAACAGAGGTAATGGTATACGTATCATATGTTGCTTTTTATTATGTTATCTGATTTTGCTATAAAAGTGTTAGATTTGCAAAAAAGTATCAGTACTTACATAGTTTAAAATACATTGAGACTGTATTCACAACTATGAGCTTGTCTTGTAGTGTTTTTAGGTTCGTTTTTTAACCCATGCCATGATGTGTTTACATACATTGTAACTCCTATCCTACCAATGGACAGGAAATTGAATATTTTTGGACCAATGCGTGTCAACGTACTGTGTATATGTAAACTAGCCCCATTAAAAACATTGTCAAACCTCTACAGATGTATTATTGTTTGCTAAAATGCATAGTTGTGAATGAGCTATAAAACTGAACTTCAATTAATTGGAATAAATAAATATAAAGAAACTGTTTTACTTACCAATGGATTTTACTCCATATTGGGATTATTACAATTTGCTATGCTAAGTAAATATTTGGCATTTTGCAAAGAGCAGTTACTGACCAAAAAAAAAACAAACATATTTTTTAATTCTGTACACTCACTACTTTAGATTGTTGCAAAGAGTCATCTCTTCAGTGTTGTCACATAAAAAGATATAATAAAATATTTACAAAAATGTGAGGGGTGTACTCACTTTTGTGAGATACTGTATATAAATATACACACACTACATTACCAAAAGTATTGGGACACCTGCCCTTACATGCACTTTAATGGCATCCCAGTCTTAGTCCGTAGGGTTCAATATTGCGTTGACCCAACCTTTGCAGCCATAACAGCTTCAACTCTTCTGGGAAGGCTGTCCACAAGGTTTAGGAGTGTGTCTATGGGAATGTTTGTGAGGTCAGGCACTGATGTGGACCAGGAGGCCTGGCTCGCAGTCTCCACTCTAATTAATTGCAAATATGTTCTATCTGGTTGAGGTCAGGATTCTGTGCAGGCAAGTCAAATTCCTCCATCCCAAACTCGCTCATCCATGTCTTTATGGACCTTGCTTTGTGCACTGGTCCAAATCATTTGGTGGAGGGGGGATTATAGTGTGGGGTTGTTCTGCGGGGGTTGGGCCTGGCCCCTTAGTTTCAGTGAAGGAAACTCTTAAGGCGTCAGCATACCAAGACATTTTGGACAATTTCATGCTCCCAACTTTGTGGGAACAGTTTAGGGATGGCCCCTTCCTGTTCCAACATGTCTGCGTACCAGTGTACAAAACAAGGTCCATAAAGAAATGGATGAGGGAGTTTGGGGTGGAGGAACTTAACTGGTCTATACAGAGTCCTGACCTCAACCAGATAGAACACCTTTGGGATGAATTAGAGCAGAGACTGCAAGCCAGGCCTTCTTGTTCAGCATCAGTGCCTGTCCTCACAAATGCGCTTCTGGAGGAATGGTCAAAAATTCCCATAGACACACTCCTAAACCTTGTGGACCACCTTCCCAGAGGAATTGAAGCTGTTATATGTAGCTGCAAAGTGTGGTCGAACTCAATATTGAACCCTACGGACTAAGACTAGGATGCCATTTCATGTGCGAGTACAGGCAGGCAGCCCAATACTTTTGACAATATAGTGTATATATGTGTGTGCGTGTGTGTATGTGTGTGTGTGTGTGTGTGTATATGTATGTATGTATATGTGTGTGTGTGTGTGTATATATATATATATATATATATATATATATGTATTTATCGATTTATCGTAGCAGGTTGACCCCATGCTACTCTGTAAAATGGTACTTTATGCCATATTTTAGGAGAAGTAGGCAGACTAATGGGTCAGTTGTTGCAGGCTTCATATTGGAACCAGAATTATAGCTCAGGGCCCCCACCCCCTTGAGGAGGTCAGTGCGTGAAGGGAGCCGTGAAGTGCTGGTGCACCATGCTGCCCAGGTTGGGACAGACCAAAGCCGAAGCCTGAGAGAAAGTCCAGGAGGAACAAGGGAGCAGGAAGGAAAGATGCAGAACTAAAATACTGTGTCTGTGCATAACCATGGGGATGTGTTTGATGGTCAGGAAGCCCAAAAGGTGTTTGATAGTCAGGAAGACCCTGTATAGGTACTTAAAGCAGTAAAGCTGCCACAAGAGAGCCAGGGGGCTGAACTTTGTTTTTGCAGTGATGGTGAAAGCCCCCTGCATGGGAAGACTTATCTGTATGAACTTTGACTTGCTTTTAAGTAAAAGTGGTCTGTCGTGCCCTAAAATACAGTTTGGACTGGTGCAAATCATTGTAAATGCACCTACCAATTAAGTTTAATCACCTCAATCTCACATATGGTGGAGGATAGCTGTGGGCACAAATGGCAGAGTTCCAGATCCTTGCAGATCAGAAACACTGAGTAGCAAGAAACTGTGTGTTTTGCAGCATGCAGCAGCTGATGTGGTTACAATGAAGTCTACATGAAGATGTGCACTGCTTGCAAGTCTTAAAGGGGCAGTACGCCAAATTTTCCTGAGCTAAAAGGAAGTGTGTTAAAAATTGTTGTGGGCCTGACTGCAGAGATGGGTCAGTCAAAACTCAAAAAGGAAGCAAGATATGCTGAGATGAGACAGAAATCCTGGCTGGAGGGGTTGTTACCGACAGAACAAGCCCCCGACCGGTGCACGGGGCATTTGGCCACACTGACGCAAGGGAAAAAAGAAAGCAAGGCATCACTCAGTGCAAGGAGTGAGCAGATGGGAGTGGTTGTCCATGGCAACAAAGGAAACATCTGTGCTGCTGACTTCATACAGCCTATGCTGTCTTCTGAACATGTTAAGGACTTTTTGGATGAGTTTACAATGATTGCTTCCTACAGAGGGTGGCCCAGAGGCTGCTTGGCTGAATTGGTGCAGCCTTTTCTGATGGAGGAGGACCAAAGGGTGCACCTCTTGATAGGTCATGACCAAGATGACTATGACAGGTACCAAGAAGCAATCCAGTCTAGAGAGCACTGGAAAATTTCTGCGGGGAGAATGTGGTCTCCCATAGCAACTGGAGAAAGTCTCTTTGCAGAAAAGAAGAGCTATAGAGATGTGGTTCATATTTTAAGTGAAGATGTTTGTGCAAACGTGTCTGTTGCTGCCCCTGGCAAGCATGAAGAAAATCTTGTTCAGTCTGCAGGGGGTGACAGAGAGCACAATAAACCGGTGGTTTTATGTTATGGCTGCTTGTGTGAGGTGGTCAGCCCAGAGAAGAGGGTACAGTATGCAGCATCCTGCAAGGGGTATGACCATGTGTGTGAGTCCCCTGGCAACAGGAAACCTGTTTGGACTGCAAGGAATGTTGGCGAGTCCAAGGCTGCAATGTTGCCCTGTGTCCATGTGGGGGTATTGTGAGAGCTCAGCGAAGAAGGGACAAGCCCTCAATTGAAGCTTTCAACACCTGCCAAATGGAATGGTAAGACTATTGATGTTACAAATATGAGAGAGACTGGTCATGGAACTGTTCTCTGTGAAATGGGAGTAAGCCCAATGAGAAAATCTGCTTTAAGAGACTTGCTATAAATTAATACCCTGTGTAGTAGCAAAGCACTGTTTAAAGCAGAACCTGCAGCAAGATTGATGACTTGTCTCCATGCAGTGCCCTTTGTAGCAGAGAGGCAAGGGTTAAAGCTAAACATGGTGGTGCGGTGTGTACTATCAAGTCTGATATGGTAAAATATTTTCCTCTGTGTTGGTGTCTAAGAGATTAAACTTCTGTGCAATGGGAGAGGACTGATTCAGCAGAGTGCTGAGGTAGATATGTCAGGAATGGCCACTGAGAGATGTTTGCCATTGCCCCTAGCAACCATGACAGGTGCAGGAAAGGTGTCCCTAAAGACCCCCCAGGAGCACATGGTGTCTGAGCTTGAGGTTTCCCAGGACAACTATGTAGCCACCCCGATGAGAGTGTCTTATACGGTAAAAAGTGATGTAATAAATGTTCCAAAGACTCAAGCTGGTAATGACCTGAGACAGTCTGTGAAAGACAGGAATAAAAATGAGGAATGTATTTCTGACAATGTTGATAATTTGATGTCTCCCATGGCAACCACATGCAGTGCTGCTGAGTTGTCCCTGGAAATCTCATGAGGACTCCCTCTGTTGGAGCTGGTGGTGGTCCAGGACAGCTCTGATACTGCTCGGGTGGAACAAAATGAGAAAATAGCTCAAATGGTGGGGCATGTATTATCACAGTCTGATGTGGTTAACAGTGAATTGTGCAGGATGTCTGTCTGCCTGTGTCTCCTTGGGCAGATGGAGCAGTGCTACAGAGTGCTGGTGACTGGAGCACAGACAGGATAGCCTGGGATAGTCTGGCCATAAAGGTATTAGCTTGGTGGAAAGAAATTTCTGGTAAGGTAATAGTGAGGTGAACACTATTACTGATGTGGCGAATGGAGAAGCTGCAGAACAACCATTAGTCTTGGGTGCGTTGGCTGTTGCAGAAGTTAACCCCCTCCAGTCAAAAGAATCAGATAAGGGTGTGTACATGGCAGAGGTTTTGTCCACAGCAAAACAGATGAGTAATGTAGAGTGTCAGAATGACAGTGTACTGAATAATGACTTGGAAAAGCTCACCGTTGCGGAAAATGAGAGTATGAGTATGACACATGCGTTTCTCAGTGCTCAAGCGGAGTCGCAAGTTGTGTCAGTTACCTCTGAGGTGGAGATCTCTTTAAGTGTCTCGGCCTCTCAAGTCTTAGCAAATGAGCCCACCCACATTGCTAGTAAGGGAAGATTTGCTAAAGTTCTGTGTTTAGATGTGGGATGTTTAGAAATAACAGAGATGTTATGGGAAATGTAATTGGTGAAAACCATTTCCTTTCTGTATCCACCGCAGATGGGCAGCCTGGTACTGCGTAGTACAAATCAGTGGAGACAGTTGGTATAGGCGATGTTATTGCAATGTGGGTTACTTGTGTGGAAAGTGGTCTCACAGTTTTCGACGTGAGTGCTTCCACTGGCTGTTTTGTGTGGAAAGCGCTCAAGAGAACTGCTAGAGAAATCAGGAATGACAGACATGTTAGAAGGCTCCCCATCTAATAGTGTGATGGGATGCATTCCTGATGGTGTGGTCCAAGTTGTGGCTGGCACGTATACTGTCTTACCCGCTAGACCTCATGTGAAGGAAGGGCCAGAAACAGATGCGGCAGTAGCGGGAATTCTGTCCATCACCCGCAATGAGGTGCAGATTCAGGCACCCGGAGACACTCTGACAGGAAATAACAGTATTTGTAACTGTAACAGGAAACTGTCTAAACCCATGTTGAAAGTTTTCTCACAGTGTCCTGGGTTGCTTCTTACTGATGTTGAGTATGAGAGGCACTCCGGAGCACTGTTGGACATGTCGGAGGTATTCGTTGAAGCACCAGAGGACACAGAAATGGTTAAAGAAACTAGTATATAAAAATGTGTTGGAAAAGGTTGGTTGGTAGAACAGTCGCTTATGGAATGTTGTACAACAGGGGGTGATGTGAAACTTTGGGAAGGTCACATAGAGATTGACCATTGGCCTGTATATAGTCCCTCCACAGACACTGTCCTAGCAAACAATGGGACAAGAGTTTGGGGTGATGCTGACGATGATACTGATGTGTGTAATTCATGAGGGTATATTGCTATTGATGATAACCTGTACAATGGTGTGTCAATCCTAGATGTTTTGGTTGCCAAGAGTAACCTTACAGGGGTTAGCGAACCTGGAAAACAGATGGTGTTGGTAAAGGTTGAGTCAGTAAGAGAGGTAGGTCCACGACAGGTGCCATAGAGGTATGCCCCCTACAGTCCTGGGAGAGTAAGTCTGGGATAGGTAAAAAGAAACGTATGATCCTAAGGCCAGAAAGGATAGTAGAGAGATTAGTGGGAGCCCGTGGTTCAGGAATAAGTGCTGGTGTGTGACTTGCCCCTTTAGAAAAAAAGGTTGAACAGGTTAGGACTCCTGTTGCTGATCATCAGCACAGAGGTGCCAAGTTAAAATGCTTAAGGGAAACATACCCAGAAAAAGGGGTGTCCCATCCATAGTGATGTGTTTTTATGTGTTGCTCCCTCCGGTTCAAAACAATATTTATACAGTATATATTGTAGCAGGGTGACCCCATGCTACTCGGTAAAATGGTGGTTTACGCCAGATTTTGGGAGAAGCAGGCACACTAATGGCTCAGATGCATACAGACTTCATTTTGGAGCCAGAATTAAAGCTCAAGGCCCCCGCCCCCTCGAGGAGGTAAGTGTGTGAAGGGAGCCATGAGGTACTGGTGCACCATGTAGGTTGGAACAGACCAAGTCTGAAGCCTGAGAGAGAGTCCAGGAGGGACAAGCACAGCTAGGCAGCTGCGAGGAAAGATGCAGGGCTAAGATAAAGGTGTTTGATAGTCAGGAAGACCCCCATTATTTAAGAACCGTCAGAAGAGGAGAAGCGTCACACAGCGGGAGCCTCTCTCCATGCCATCATGGATGTGGAGCGGCCGGAAAAGAAGATGAAGAGAAGAAGATGAAGAGAGAAGCGTCACACAGCGGGAGCCCCCCTCCATGCCATCATGGATGTGGAGCGGCCCGAGGAGAAGAAGGGAAGAAGACGCCGACGCTGCGGAGGAAGATGCCGGACGAGAACACCCGAGGAATAACCAGAAGAAGTAGTAAAATGTTAGGGGTACTTTTGTACCCCCTTACCATTTCACACAGGGGGGAGGGCCGGGATCTGGGGGTCCCCTTGTTAAAGGGGGCTTCCAGATTCTGATAAGCCCCCAGCCCGCAGACCCCCACAACCACCGGCCAAGGGTTGTGGGGATGAGACCCTTGTCCCCATCAACATGGGGACAAGGTGTTTTGGGGGGCTACCCCAAAGCACCCTCCCAATGTTGAGGACATGTGGCCTGGTGTGGTTCAGGAGGGGGTGCTCTCTCATCCCCCCTCTTTTCCTGCGGCCTGCCAGGTGCTTGGTCTGGTATGGATTTTTGGGGGGACCCCACGCCGTTTTTTTTTTTAATTTTGGCGTGGGGTTCCCCTTAAAATCCATACCAGACCTGAAGGGTCTAGTATAGATTTTGATGGGGACCCCACGCCATTTTTTTTTTTTAATTTTGGCTGAGGTTCCCCTAATATCCATACCAGACCTGAAGGGCCTGGTATGGAATTTAGGGGGACCCCCACATAATTTTTTTTTTTAAATTTTGGTTCGGGGTTTCCCTGTGGGGAATTCCCAATGCCGTTTTTATCAATGAACTTTTATGTGTATTGTCGGACCGGCAATTCATTAATAGCCGCGAGTAGTTTAAATGACTCTTTCCTTTGAAATGTCCTTTTGCTGTCAGACTGTTCTAAACACAGTAAACATGCGCCCCTTTACAGGCATACTATAGAAACCCCCAGGTACGAAATTTAAAGGGATATTACACTTCATTGTTTCATTTTAAGCATTATTAAAATCACTGCTCCCGAAAAAACGGCCATTTTTAAAACTTTTTTTTGCATTGATCCATCTCCCCTGGGGCAGGACCCAGGTCCTCAAACACTTTTTATGACAATAACTTGCATATAAGCCTTTAAAATTAGCACTTTTGATTTCTCCTATAGACTTTTAAAGGGTTTTCCTCGCCATTCGAATTTGCAGCGAACACCCCAAATTGTTCGCTGTACGGCAAACTGGCGAACAGCCGATGTTCGAGTCGAACATGAGTTCAACACGAACTCGAAGCTCATTCCTATTCCTGATTATCAGGAATCACGGATGTTGCTTTCCTGTCTGACAGAAGGACAATTGGCCTTGTTTACATAGGCACACCTGTCCAATCACAGTGGGAGCGCGGCTCTGGTGGCGCGAGCGCGAGCCCCAGAGCCATGCATGAGAATTATATACAGGTATGTGATTTTGCCCTTAAGGGTCGCCCTGCCGCAGTAAATGTACGTGGGGTGGCTTAAAAGAGCCATGGTGGCACCAGTCAATCACCCTGCTGAGATGGCAAGCAGACTTCTAGGAAGCTATGTCTGGAAATGCCATGCACACCCACCCTCAGTTTTTGGAGATATAAGATTGTCTGGGGCAGGCGTGGAGGTTTTTCGGCCCATAAAAAATGAGAGAATGTTCTGGTGACTGCCATCAGAAAGGAGCCTGTAATAAGGAACAATAAACACAGCAGGACGTTTGTTTCAATGATATTACACCTGCCAAACCATGAGCAATTGCATCTATGCTAGGTCCTACTTAAAAACAGAGAATAGAGGAGGAAAGTAAATCCCAAATGTTTTAAAATTATGTGCAGCGCTAAAATGAAAAGCAGGACAACATTTGCAATGGAAAAACAATGTACTGAATGGTTATAATTCTGCAAGGTACCGTGGATATGCCTGTAAATCTCACACTGAAAATAAATGAACATTAACCAGATATGACAAACAAAAAGTGGATATATATAAAAATAAATAGATAAACAAAGTCTACAAAGTGAAAAACAAGTATTGAAGTTGATCCAAAAAGGAGGGTAAGTCCTTATGGTATCAGTATAGCTCTTAAATGAATCAATCGTGTGCAAGGAAGACAACCACCACCAATTTTGAGAAGGCTTACCGAAACATGTGGACTCATCAGGGCAAATGTGTCTCTGGATTCTTGGGGAGATTAACTCCCAGGTAGCAGATGTGATCTGTCACCCATTTAAGGCTGGGTTCACACTGCTGCCGTTGCAGACATCGCATGTGATTCGCAGTGCACTGCTGTTCACATCACATGCGATGTCTGTGCTGTGCGATATCAGCCATACAGATAGTATGGCTGATATCGCACCGCATTCGGTCCAAACTCGCACAGGACCCTTTTTTTTGTCCAGGCCAAAATCGGATCGCATGGGTGTTCACACCTATGCGATCCGAAAATGTCCGAATTGTCAGTTCGCATTGCGATATGCGGGCTGAACTGGGGGTGTCATTAACATTGTATGAACTGCCGTGCGAGTTGGTGCGGTGCGGGAACCCGCAGTAAATTCGCTGCGTTCCCGCACCGCAGCAGTGTGAACCCAGCCTAAAGGAAAAAGTGGTCTTCAGGTGTCCAACTGTGGACTCTGGGAGGAGACGTTCTGAGACTCCAATTTCTGCCAATTAACTTAAAAGTAAGAGAGATTGCCGTATCTTTCAACCTCCACCATGAGATTCAGAAGGGTGATCCTTGGTTTGCTAATAAAGAAAAAAAGATCATCCACATAGGCTGCTACCTTCAAAGGAAATTGGGTCCCCAAAAAGGAATCATTTTGAAGTAGAGTTGGCCAGCTTGAACATGTGTTGCTATATATGCAATCCAAAAATCCCTGTTTTTATGCAGAAGTTCATTTATATACAAATACTGTGGCTTATACATATGCCAATACCTTGGTTTATTCATGAGCTTGTGTGTGGCAAGGTGGGGGGAAGCACCTCCTTAGAATGGACCACCTAGGTCTTGTCTCGGTGCTGAAGAAGATGCTGTGAAAGAGCTGGTGAGGAAGTGCAGGGTGAGATGTATACAAGAAGTGCAAATTAGCTGTGTTCAGGTGAGCCATGGACAAGGGGTTTCGGGGTGTAGGTGAGCTGTGGACAAGGGGTTTAGTGAGTGCAAGTGAGCTGTGGACAAGGGATTTGGGTGAGGTGTGGATGAGGGGTGCACCTGAGCTGTTAAGTAGGGGTGCAGGTGGTGCAAGTAAGCTGTGGATGAAGGGTACAAGTGAATGAGGAGTGAATAGATGGGTGGGGCCAGCTATGGAGGAAAAGTGTAGGGGTGAGCTGTGGAGGATGGGTGTAGATGCAAGCAGTGGATGAGGGGAGCTATAAACAACTGGTGCAGAGGGGAGCTGTGCTTAGAGTGTGAGGGGTGAGCTGCGAAAGAGGTGCAGAGACGAGCGATTGATGAATTGTGCAAAGTGGTGGGCAAGGGGTGAGAATGCAGAGGAAGGCTGTGCCTAGTGGGGCACAGTGGACAAGTTGTGCAGAGCTGCGAACAGATGCTGCAGGGACAAGCTGAGGACAATGGTACAGAGGTGAGTGGTGAAAAAATGCTGGGCATTCCTGCACTTGCCAACACTAGGGATGAGCCGAACACCCCCCGGTTCGGTTCGCACCAGAACCTGCGAACGGACCAAAAATTTGCACGAACGTTAGATGCCCATTGACGTCTATGGGACTTGAATGTTTGAAATCAAAAGTGCTCATTTTAAAGGCTAATTTGCATGGTATTGTCCTAAAAAGGGTTTGGGGACCCGGGTCCTGCCCCAGGGGACATGTATCAATGCAAAAAAAACTTTTAAAAACTGCCATTTTTTCGGGAGCAGTGATTTTAATGATGCTTAAAGTAAAAAAAAAAAAGTGAAATATTCCTTTTAAATATCGTACCTGGGGGGTGTCTATAGTATGCCTGTAAAGTGGCGCGTGTTTCCTGTGCTTAGAACAGTCCCTGCACAAAATGTCATTTTTAAAGGAAAAAAAGTCATTTAAAACTGCTTGCGGCTTTAATGTAATGTCGGGTCCTGGCAATATGAATGAAAATCAGTGAGACAAACGGCATGGGTACCCCCCAGTCCATTACCAGGCCCTTTGGGTCTTGTATGGATATTAAGGGGAACCCCACACCCAAATAAAAAAAAGGAAAGGTGTGGGGCCACCAGGCCCTATATACTCTGAGCATCAGTATACAGGCAGTGCAAACAAGACAGGGACTGTAGGTTTGTTGTTAAGTAGAATTTGTTTGTAATTTTGAACTGGTACATTTTTAACGTGTTTAGCTCTAGCCAAAAAATCTTTTTTAAGCTTTTTGGAAAACATAGGGAAGGGTTATCACCCCTGTGACATTTGTTTTGCTGTCTGTGCTCCTCTTCAGAAGATTGAACCTCACTTTTTGTCCCAATGACAAATTTTTTTTGAAAATGTGGGGTTTTTTGTGAAACAAGGATTGGTGATAAAGCATCAGTGGAAAGGAGAAATGGTTTTCCCTTATTAACTCTTACAGGAGAGAATTTCCCTTCCTAGGGGTAGATTTCATCTCACTTCCTGTTGTCTCCTTCCATTTGCAAGTAGGAGTCGTTTGTAAGTTGGATGTTTGAAAGTAGGGGCCTGCCCTATATACTCAGCAGAAATTTGGGCCTTAGGTGGTGTTGTAGCAACAACACTGTAAGCCCTCACAGGGCCCTGCTGTGAAATATTAGATCAAGAATTGTAATTACATGCCCCTGTTGAACAGGGGCAGAAAAATTGGGCCTTTGGTGGTGGTGGTGGTGGTGCTGGTGCCACCACACTGTAAGTCCTCACTCACTCTTGGTGGGCGCAGAAAAGGCCCCTGCTGTGGAATATTAGATCAAGAATTGTAATTACATGCCCCTGTTGAACAGGGGCTGAAAAATTGGGCCTTAGGCACTGGTGCTGGTGCCACAACACTGCAACCCCTCACAGATAACGGAAAATTGTATACATACCTTTCCGTAATTTTCCTTTCCTGACGCATCCCATGGCAGCACACACATTGGGTTGTGACTCCGCCTCCACAACCTGATAGGACTGGTTAGCTATAAGATTTGAAGAGGAGTCCACCTTGCATTCTCAGTAACTATCACCTTAGAAGGGTGGGTTCTGTGTGCTGCCATGGGATGCGTCAGGAAAGGAAAATTACGGAAAGGTATGTATACAATTTTCCGTTTTCCTGACGCATCATGGGAACACACATTGGGAAATAACTCGCTAAATGGGTGGGTGCTTTCAAAAGATTTTTATTTGCTCAAGTACAGGGTATAGAAGAATTAGTCTGAATGATTGATCTCCCGAACTCAACCGTAGTTAATTGAGCCGGGTCTATTCTGTAGTGTGAAATGAAAGTGTTTCTGGAAGACCAAGTTGCTGCCTTGCAAATGGTTTCTGAGGACACTCTACAGTATGCTGCCCAGGAGGTCGCTACCGCTCTAGTCGAGTGGGCTTTTAATCCGTCCGGTATTGGGAGTAGCTGAATTTGGTACGCTCTTTTGATGATTCTCACTAACCAAGACGCTATTGTTCTCAAGGAAGCTGCCTGGCCTTTTCTTGGGCCATGTGGTATGACTAGAAGGTTGTCAGTCTTTCTGAATTGTTTGGTAACTTCTAAGTAGGTGGAGATCACCGATTTAACGTCCAACGGATGTGGATTCCCTTCACTAGTAAGAAAAACTGGGAGATTGATCTCCGAGTTGAAGTGGAAGGTAGACGCTACCTTAGGTATAAATTGATCTGATGGTCTGAGGACGACTCTATCTGGGTAGAAGACCAGATGCGGTTCTTTGATTAGTAGCGCTTGTAACTCTGAGACTTTTTTGGCAGATGTTATTGCTACCAGGAAAGATAATTTAAATGTTAGATCCCATAAGGATACTGATTCCAGAGGGAAGAAGGGTTCTCTAGACAGAGCTTCTAGTACAATCGATAGGTCCCATGTCAGAAAGGTTGGTTTTCTTGGTGGCCTTATTTTCAGGCATGCTTTCTGGAATTGGATTATGAGTGGATCCAGGGCCCATTTGGTTCCCGTCATTGCGGACAGTGCAGAGAGTGGGCTCCAAGACTGCTGCTGTGAGAATTCAGTGAATTTTTCCCAGATTTTGCTATACGTGTTGTTTGTTGTCCCTTTTCTTTCCTGTTGGAGTGTGTTCACTACTTTAAGTGAGCATCCTTGGTCTAGTAGCCTCTCCCTTTCAACCTCCAGGCCGTTAGGTGTAGTCGATCCGGTGCTGGGTGAAGGAATAGGCCTTGTGAGAGCAAATCTGGGGTTACTGGGAGCGGAAACGGCTCTTCTGTGTTTAGTTGTAGGATGGTCGCAAACCATGGCCTTCTCGGCCAGAACGGCAATACCGCTATGACTATGGACGTTGATCTCCTCAGTCTGGCCATAAATCTGGCTATTAGGGGAATCGGAGGAAAGACATATCCCAAGTGGAAACTCCATGGGTGATGGGGACAGTCGATCCCTGCCGCCGTTGGATAGGTGGCTCTCGATAGGAACCGAGGGCATTTGTTGTTCTGTGGAGTTGCTGCCAAATCCATATCGGGGGTTCCCCATTTGCGAGTGAGCAGAGCGAATACTTGAGGGTTGAGAGACCACTCATTGTTTGATATGAATATTCGGCTCAGGTCGTCCGCGAGTTGGTTCTGTACCGCCGGGACGTAGATTGCCTTGAGATCTGTCAGATGAACTTGAGCCCATTCGATTATAGGGCGAACCTCCTCCATGAGTGTGTTGCTCCGGGTGCCTCCCTGTCTGTGAACGTAATTCACAGCCACTGTGTTGTCCATGCGTAGGTGAACGTTTCTTCCTGTAAGAAGTGGACCGAATGTTAGTAGAGCTTTCCAGGCGGCTCTAAGTTCCAGAATGTTTGAAACTATACCTTGTGGGTGAAAGGACCAACGGCCCTGTGCCCCTTGATGCTGATAATATGATCCCCACCCCTGGAGGCTGGCATCCGTGGTGATTATTTCTGGTAGTGGCGGTATTATGGGATGGCTGCGTGATAGGTTGCTGATTCGAGTCCACCACCATGCTGACTTCTTTACTGCCGGATTGATCCTGATCCGCTGGTTCATTGATGACCCGTTCCACTGTTTTAGGAATGAATTCTGGAATGTTCTTGAATTCCACTGCGCCCACATGACCATTAAGAAGGTGGAAGACATTGAACCCAGGATGCTTAGACACGTTCTGGCTGATAAGTACTCTGCTGCCAGGAGTTTTTTTATTTTCTGTACTAGCGGATCTATTTTTGCTTGAGGAAGACCGACCGTGTTGGAGTTGGTGTCTATCTCGGCTCCCAAAAAAATTAATTCTTTGTGCCGGAATCAGGTTGCTCTTTTTCCAATTTATTATCCAGCCAAACTGTTGGAGTGTGGAAATTAAAATTGTTTGATGTAGAAGCAGAGTTTGTCGGCT
This sequence comes from Lithobates clamitans, assembly GCA_037952925.1. NCBI lineage: Eukaryota > Metazoa > Chordata > Amphibia > Anura > Ranidae > Lithobates > Lithobates clamitans. The sequence goes on from JBBGZY010000406.1 coordinate 3,059,886, forward strand.
GTCGGCTAGTAGCAGTATGTCGTCGAGATAATGTAGGACTCTCAGTCCTTTCTCCCTCAGCTGTGCTATTACCGGTAGCAGGACTTTCGTAAAGGTCTTGGGAGCTGTTGATATTCCAAATGGGAGGCTCTGAAACTGAAAATGTTGGCGACCTATTGCGAAGCGTAGATATTTTTGGAAGGTTTGGTGTACGGGAATATGTAAGTAGGCGTCGGACAAATCGACCGAGAGCATCCAATCCTTTGCTCCTATTGCTAGCAGTACTGATTGCAGGCTCTCCATTTTGAATGATTCGACTAGAATCGTTTCGTTGAGACTTTTTAGATCGAGCACCGGTCTCAAGTCTCCTGTCTTTTTTGTTACTAGAAAAAGAGGAAAATAGAATCCTGTGCCTTCCTGTTCCCGTGGAACCTCTATGATTGCCTGTTTTTGTAGTAATTCTAGAATATACTTGGTTAGAAGCTTTAGCTTCGGAAGGGAAGACGGTAGTCTGGTAACTCTGTAGAACTCTCTGGGCGGCTTGTGTTTGAATGTCCATCTGTGGCCCTCCTGGATGGTGGAAATCGTCCAGGGGTCTCTTATAAAGTGTATCCATACGTGAGCAAACAGCCTCAACCTCGCACCTCCCGCCAGGCTGAGTTCCTGTAAAGCAGACGTGATCTTTTCCCGCTCTGCTGCTTCTAGTAATAATTTTTCGATGTTAGACGCCCAGCTAGAGCTGGCCCTACCGACTGCAGCTAGTGTAACTTCCGGTCTGCAGGCCCCTCCTGCCGCTGAATAGGCTTTTTTAAGATTGAGGTCTATCTTGCGATCCATTATGTCTCTAAAGGTGACGGCATCTTCAATTGGTAATGTTACATGACGTGCCAGGCGCATTAGTGATGAATCAACCACAGGTGCTGCGATGAGCGGATTTACCTTTGGTTCCCTCAGTGGGTAAAGCTTGGCTAGCCTATTATTTAGCCCGGATTTTTTATCCATTCATCTTTTATTAACTCTTCGAGCTCATCGATAAAGGGAAAGGTTTTGGGATCTCTTTTAAGGTTAGGAAAGTATTTCCTTAGTTTGCCAGGAGCGTCCTTTTCTTCCTCCCATCTGATCCCCTCCTTTACTGCTCTCGCGAAAGGATCTATTAATGCGAAGTCGAAGGAGGTGGGTACTAAAACCTCCTCTTCCTCTGGTGAATCCTCTTGGTCCTGGGGATCGTAAGGAGTTGAGGCCGGAGTGGATTGTTCAATTGATTTGGATGTTGCTACCTGCAGGATAGATTCTTTTACGGTCTCTCTTATTATGTTGGATGCCTGCACTGCATCAGCTTCCTTGTCACGGGTTGCCTCTTCGAAGCATGTTTGGCATACTAGTTTGCCAGGTAGTGCTTGCGCTCCACAGACCCATCATGTATTGGCCGCAGGGCGGATACACCGCTCATCTCGCGGTTGACGAGAAGATGTTAAATCTCTATGGTGGGAGGATCTTGAATGACTTCTTCGAGAATGAGAGTGTCTTGAAGGTGAACGCTCTTTTCTTTTAGAATGCGATGACCTTGATGACCTGCCGGAACTACCAATATAAGGTGGTATTAGTGACAGTGCTCTCTTTTCTCCTCTTCATTACTTACCCATTATGTTGCCCCCTTACCTTGTAGTCCGTGAGTGGTCTGCTGTGGCAGCAGCCTCCATAGGAGAAAGTAGAGTGTGTCTATGAAGAGAGAAAGGAAAAAAAGAAAGATTCCCCATTTTGAAAAAAAAAAATTTTTTTAACATATATAATAACATAGGGGGAAAAAAAGTTTTTTTTTTTTTTTTATTTGGACTTTTTTTTTAATGGACTTACCAGCAGATTGACCCGCAAGGCAGCAATAACTGGGGCAGTATTAGTGAAGAGGGTGTTCTCCTACCCTCCAAGCAACCCCAAATGACAGAATTGTGGTTTTTAAATAGACCGCCGTCGCGGTGGTGATGACGTCACGGCCGCGCATGCGCTCTAGCTGTCCGCGGTGTTCGGCGCCATTTTGGGTGGTGGCAATTGACCAGCAAGGCATCAATGCTGTCATTTCCTGGCGCCGTGAGTCCGAGCCAGCCGCCATGATGGGACAGGCAAGGCAAGGAACTACAGCGCCCAGCGGACCCAGACGAAGGTACAGAGGGGGAAAACGAAACAGAATGAAAACAAGAATTTTACTATAGCTAAAGTAGTGACCTGCCAGGTGGTGGAAAATAGAATTTGAAAGGTAAGAGGTGGAGACCGCTGTGCACTTTTAAACCTGTTTAAGGTTTTTTGAAAAATATAATTAGGACATACCCCTGAGACCACCAGAGTGGGGTTCCCTGCATAATAGCTCGTTTAGAGGCTGTACAGTCAGGGCTTCCAGCTAGGAGAGGCTTGAACCTAGCTGGGGCGAATCGGCAAGGGGTTTCCAAGCTGTAACCAGTGGATCCATCCAGGTGAGGAAAAAAGGAGAATGCAAGGTGGACTCCTCTTCAAATCTTATAGCTAACCAGTCCTATCAGGTTGTGGAGGTGGAGTCACAACCCAATGTGTGTGCTGCCATGATGCGTCAGGAAACTCTAGTTGGAATGCAGGAATGAGCCCTGGTGCAAAGTATTGCATCAAAAATTGTAATTACACGCCCCTGTTAAACGGGCTGAAAAATTGGGCCTTAGGCACTGGTGCTGGTGCCACATACTGCAACCCCTCACAGAAACTCTAGTTGGAACGTAGGAACGAGCCCTGCTGCAAAGTATTGCATCAAAAATTGTAATTACATGCCCCTGTTAAGCAGGGGCCGAAAAATTGGGCCTTAGGCACTGGTGGCAGCGCCCAGAACCAAAAATGTTCTTACAAGCTATCAGCATGATCATTGAGGAGGAAGAGGATAATTACTCAGGATAGTCACACAGCATCAGCATAGGCAGTCTTTGAAGGGATCTGAGATTTCAAAAAAAAATTATTCGGTTACATCAGCATCAGGTGCTTGGTAGCTGGTGGTGATCAAAGACTGATTCATTTTTATGAAGGTCAGTCGATCGACCGAGTTGGTGGACCCTGTGATCGGTTACAAAGCCTCCAGCAGCACTGAATGTGCGTTCCGAAAGAACGCTGGAGGATGCAGGACAGGCCAGTAGCTCAATTGCATACTGTGCAAGCTCTGGCCAGTGATCCATCCTCAAGACCCAGTAACCCAGAGGATTTTCAGTGGGAAAGGTGTCCAAGTCAGATCTTGCCCCTAGGTTTTCCTGCACCATGTAAAACAGACGCTGGCGATGGTTGGTGGAACCGATCATACCTTGGGGCTGCGGACTAAGAAGTTGTCTGAACGAATCGGTCAGACGGCCACCTTCTCTACCGCTCCTTCTTTGACTGACCGAAGCCTCAGCAACACGTTGTCCAGAAACAGGAGTTTGTAACCTCCTAGTCTCTGGGAACGCGTTGCACAGACCTTTCTGCAAGGCCTCCCAAAGATGTTTCATCCTCTGCTCCCTCTGCGATGGCAAGATAAGGTTCGCAACCTTACCCATGTAACGTGATTCAAGGAGGGTTGCCAGCCAGTATTGGTCCTTCTCCTTGATACCACGAATACGAGGTTTCTTACACAGGCTTTGCAGGACCAGGGAGGCCATGCAGCGTAGGTTTGCTGAGGCATTCGGTCCGGAGTCCTCTGGGTCACTAAGGATGACATGGTCCGCAGCCACCTCCTCCCAGCCACGTACAAGTCCATGTGTTTCTTGGGACTGATCCCTTAGAGACTGCTGCTGATGCTGAGTGCCAGGCTCCACCTCCATACTGACACAATCCTCCTCCTCCTCTTCCCCCTCCTCGCCCTCTTCCTGTGTGATCGGCGGGCATGCAGGAACACTGTCTGGATAAAGGGGGCCTTGAGAGCTAAAGAAGTCCTCCTCTTCCTGCCTCTGTTCTGCCTCAAGTGCCCTGTCCATTATTCCACGCAGCATGTGCTCCAAAAGGTGGACAAGGGGGACAGTGTCACTGATGCATGCACTGTCACTGCTCACCATCCTTGTGGCCTCCTCAAATGGTGACAGGACAGTGCATGCATCCCTGATCATGGCCCACTTTCGTGGGGAAAAAAAAGCAAGCTCCCCTGACCCTTTCCTGGTGCCATAGTCGCACAGGTACTCATTGATGGCCCTCTGCTGCGTGTGCAGCCGCTGCAGCATGGCCAACGTTGAGTTCCACCTGGTGGGCATATCACAGATTAGGCGGTTCTTGGGCAGATTAAACTCCTTTTGGAGGTCCGCCAGCCAAGCACTGGCATTATATGACCGGCAGAAATGCACACAGACTTTCCTGGCCTGCCTCAGGACATCCTGTAAGCCCAGGTACCTGCCCAAGAACCGCTGCACAACCAAGTTAAGGACGTGAGCCAAACAGGGCACATGGGTCATTTGTCCCTGTCGGAGGGCAGAGAGGAGGTTGGTGCCATTGTCGCAAACCACCATTCCTGCCTTAAGTTGGCGTGGTGTCAACCACCTCTGAACCTGCTCCTGCAGAGCTGACAGAACCTCTGCCCAAGTGTGGCTCCTGTCCCCCAAGCACACCAGCTCAAGCACCGCATGGCATCTTTTGGCCTGTGTACTTGCGTAGCCCCTTGAACGCCTACGGAGCACAGCTGGTTCCGAGGACAAAGCACAGGAAGAGGTCATGGAGGAAGAAGAGGAGGAGGGGGTGGAGGAGAGAGGTGTGTCACAATCATTAGTAGTGGCATTTTGGAGGCATGGTGGCAGAACAACCTCCAACACTACTGCACCTTGTCCTGCATCGTTCCCAGCTGCCAGCAGAGTCACCCAATGTACGGTGAAACTTAGGTAGCGTCCCTGTCCATGCCTTCTTGACCATGAGTCAGCGGTAATATGCACCTTACTGCTGGCCGCCCTGTCCAGCGAGGCATGGACATTGCCTTCCACATGCCGGTAGATAGCCGGAATCACCTTCCGTGAGAAAAAGTGGCATTTAGGTACCTGCCACTGAGGAACTGCACACTCCACAAACTCACGGAAGGGGGCAGAGTCTACCAACTGGAAATGTAGCAGTTGAAGTGCTAGCAATTTTGCCAAGCTAGCATTCAACCGCTGGGCATGTGGATGGCTGGGAGCGAACAAATTTCGGTGGTGCAGCAGCTGGGGCAGGGAAATTTGCCTGGTACAATCTGACGTTGGTGTACCGAAAACAGATTGCCCACAAGTACTTGGCTGTGACACACCTAATTCCACACCTTCATTCCTCTCAGTGCAGGTCTCAGAGAGGACTGAAGGTATAGTGGGGTTGGAGATCTCAGCTAATGAGGAGCAAGGAGAGGTTCTCTTTGTTCTTTGGTGTGGGTCTTTTAGATACGCTTGCCAACGAACTGCATGGCAGGTCAACATATGTCTGGTCAAGCATGTGGTGCCCAAGTGGGGGATGTTTTGGCCACGTGAGATACACTTGAGACATATGTTGCAAATAGCAGATATGCGATCTGATGCACTCGTCTCAAAAAAGGCCCACACCAAAGAACTTTTTGAATAACGTGCAGAGATTGCAGCGCCCTGCACATGCGGAGCTTTGGGGTGTGATGCAGTCAGTGTGCTGCCTTTAGGCTTGCCCCCGGAGGGCATCCTGCCTCGTTGGTGATGTGCCTCCTCCTCCTCTCTCCTATCAGGCACCCACGTTGAGTCAGTGACCTCATCATCCCCTCCCTCCTCATCACTGGAGCAAACCTGGCAGTATGCTGCAGCAGGGGGAGCATGACTGCCAGATTGCTGTCCTTCTTGGGTACCCCCTCTGTCCGTGCTCATGTTACTGCCTTCATCTAGCTCAGTATCATCATCAGAGCCTTCCAAATGCTGGGCATCTTCCTGGAGGATGTACCCAACACTGTGGTCAAACAGTTCGAGGGACTCCTCAGGAGGACATGGTGGGGCTAGGGAAGGAGTCACTGATGATATTGAGCCGAGGGAAGAGGCCACGTTGGCAGCTGCTTTGCCAGACAAAGTACCCTGAGCATGGGTGAGAGAGGATGAGGAGGATGAGGATGGCTTGGTCATCCACTCGACCAAGTCTTCCCCATGTTGCGGCACAACACGGCCAGCTGCAGAAAAAAAGGCCAAGTGTGTCCCACGGCCACGTGCTGATGAGGATGCACCGTCTCCATGACCAGCACTGTTGCCTCTAGACACAGAGCCTGCTTGCCCTCTTTTATTGGCTTGTGACTGTCTGCCTCTCCTTGTTGGCCTTCCAGACATACTAATTGCCTGTAGCTGCACTAAGCTGGGATATATATATATATATATATATATATATATATATATTGATACTGCAGCTAGCAAAATCCACTGCCTGCCTGTAGTATGAGAACACCACCAACCTTCTACAGGTAGCTTTAGCTGAACACTGTGCAGAGCTCGCAAGAAACTAACTTGTAGCTTATTTAGCTGCCTGCGGTAGTGATAGGATCAGGAAAACACCACCAACCTTCTACAGGTAGCTTGAGGACTACACTAACGTTTAGCTTTAGCTGATCACTGTGCAGAGGTCGCACTACACTAACTTGTAGTTTTAGCTGAACACTGAGCAGAACGCATCCCACTAACTTGTAGTTTTACCTGAACACTGTGAGCAGGACGCACTGCACTAACTTGTAGTTTTAGCTAAACACTGTGAGCAGGACGCACTGCACTAACTTGTAGCTTTAGCTGAACACTGTGCATAGGTCACACTAAACTAACTTGTAGCTTTAGCTGAACACTGTGAGGAGGACGCACTACCCTAACTTGTAGCTTTAGCTGAACACTGTGCAGAGGTCACACTAAACTAACTTGTAGCTTTATCTGAACACTGTGAGGAGGACGCACTACACTAGCTGTAAATAGTCTAGCTGCCTGACTGTGGTACTTATAGGATCAAAAGAACACCAGCAATTTTCTTCAGGTAGCTGTAAATACTGTAACAAGACAAGCCTGCCTGTCAGTAGGAAGATAACAGGAATGGATCTAGCGAAACTGAATACAGTGTATGTGTATATATATATATATATATATATATATATATATATATATATATATATATACACACAACACCTGGGATGCATATATATACACAATACACTGTAAGTGCAGCTAACTCACTGACTGTCCTGCCTAATCTAGCTAACTCAAATGAAATGACACTGTCTCTCTGTCTCTCTAAGCATGCCGGAACACACTACACAGGGCCACCGTGCAGGCGGCCTTATATATTGGCTTTGGCCAATTACAGCTCTCTCTACCGAGCATGCGGGTCTTAGTGCATGCTTGGCCAATCATTAGCCAGCAATGCACTGCGATGCAGCAGTGAATTATGGGCCGTGACGCGCCACACTAATTTGGCGCGAACGGCCCATATAGTTCACAATTCGAGGAACGATCAAACAGCCAATGTTCGAGTCGAACATAGGTTCGACTCGAACACGAAGCTCATCCCTAGCCAACCCCAATGCTGGGAATTATTACTGCACCCACAGACTCCAATGCTGGAGGTTATTGTGGTTACTGACACAAAAGATGGAGGGTTTTATTGCATCCACTGGTATTGATGGAGCTTACTTTATTTTCACGTTTTTCTTCAGTGCACCCCATTCCCTGTTTTGTCTAGAACATGCAAAAGGGAAAGGTCCCACAATACAAGTCAAACACCATGAAATGATACCCACTTTATTGACCAAACTTTATAGTGTGCAGAGGGTTAATTGAGAATTATGTGTATTAAAATGTAGTCAGACACCTTCAGCGCTTTACATGTAAGCTTTTTGGATTTGAGCACATACATTCTTTTAGTTCTAGTGCTATTTTTGATTTCCCACAATTCATACTTATTAAAATGCACATAACATGACATTTTAAACATAAAACAGAAATTCAGTGTGTCACTGTATGATATTATTTTCCATCAATCACAAATGCCCATAATAGACTGATTATATGCAGGACCATGGTTAATCTATCATAACCCAATGTTCACAGAGGCCTAATGAGCCTAAATAGGAAATTAACAAAATAAATCATGGCACAGTAGTTTTTTTTTTTTTAACAACCAATGCTGCTTAGATCTAAGTGGTTTTATGATCCGTGATCAATATATATTAAGTTGCTGTAATGGAGAAATGATTGGATAGAACATGAACAACGGGAGTGGTGAATTGGTTATCTTTACAGAATTTATTTTAGCACACAAGTGATCCTTTAATATGAGAGCAAATGTTCCTAAATCGATACAGCATTTAGGCTGACCAACTCCTAAAAAAGATATTAATTTTAGGCCTGAAAAACATTAGCAAAAGGTAGTATATGCGCATTCCATTTAGACACTTCTATCTGCATTGCAGGGAAATTACAAATTTTGTTCCTGTCAGATGCTTTATTTTAGCAGTTTAGTAAAACTTGATTGCTGTTTGATACAACTTATGACCTCAGCAAAGATCCAGAACAAAGCAGAGCAATGATATGCAGTCAACATTAACCCATGGCAAACAGTCAGCACTTTTCTCTTGCTGAAAAGTACAGTAACCTATATCAACCAATCAGCGTTGAGTTTACCGTGGTAATATAATTTCATTAGATTTAAATAGAATTACATTTTTAGCATATGTACAACACGGAAAAAAACATTTTGCCCACAGGACTTTTAAAGAGTCACACCTCAGACAGTAGATGTAAAAATATGAAAAATGTATTATACATTTAAAAACGTGTACCACAATAATGAAGAAGACATAAATGATGAACATGAATGGTGATGCATAGAGTTCATATGAAAAAATTAGATATGCAGGACCTGAAGGTACCATACAGATACCCCAATTGATCTAGAGCTACTGCGCGACTGATCTCTATGCATTTCACAAGGTATTTCTTGCTTCCTCGGGAGAGACGCAGGTAGGTATCTGGAGATAAAAATCGATCGATGAATGATAATAACAAAAAAGAATTGGAAAAATGAAAAGGGAGAAAGGGGTGGTAGAGGGAAGAGGAAAGTGCATGAGGAGAGCCATATATGTATGGGTATATCTCAATATCTGTAACTTACAAGTAGTGCCAAATGCTGGTCAACTCTCGCCGGAATAGTAAACATTAGTGCATTTTTTACCCATATATTAAACAACACCATTATGTTTCCATGTGTGTGGCGTGTTTTCCTTCCTTTGGTTGGATTTACATTGACCACCAGGATGTCAGATCTGTAAACACACCACGTTGTTACCATCTCCACCGCCCCTTCACAACTCCCATGGGGAAAAGGAATTGATTTCTGGACACGCCCGGGGAGACCCTCTGTATGTTACCATATATATTGCTACACATAAGCTTGCCTTTTTTATCCTACCAGATTACTTCTCCGGCCAGAGTTGACCAGCATTTGGCACTACTTGTATGTTACAGATATTGAAATATACTTATACATATATGGCTCTCCTCCTGCCCTTTCCCCTTCCCCTGTCACCCCTTCCTCCCTTTTCATTTTTCCAGTATTTTTTTTATTATTATCATTCATTGATGCATTTTTATCTCCAGATACCTACTTGCGCCTCTCCTGAGAAAGCGAGAATTACCTCATGAAACGCGTAGAGATCAGTCACGCAGCAGCTCTAGATCAATTGGGGTATCTTTATGGTTGCTTCAGGTCCCCTATATCTCATTATTTAATATGCATGCTGCACCATGCATGTTCATCATTTATGTCTACTTTATTATTGTGGTACACATGTTTTTAAATGTATAATACATTTTTCTTTTTTTTTTACATATACTGTCTGATGTGTGACTCTTTAAAAGTCCCGTGTGCAAAATGTTTTTTTCTGTGTTGTACATACCAATTTGGGACTGAGACACTACTTCATCCCTTCTCACATTAGCTCTCAGTGTCGGTCTATGTTACATTTGTAGCATATGTTTCTAGGGAAAACTATTTTTTCAGCATGTGCTTTCCTAAGGATTCACTAACATTTCATTATTAGGGATATGATTTAGGTTTGGGTCGATGATGTTTCCCCTCTACAGTGCAGTCACTAAATGACAAATCCCAAGGATATCACCCAGAATCTCCAGTTCTGTTGTTTATATGACAGTAGTGCCATGATCTATCATTGAGTGGTGGATAAACATTGTTAAGCTCCAGGCCATTGAAGCAGCAGCGAATAATTGTTGGGCAACATATTTTAGTGATCAACAGTGGATTTACATAGCCGGACAAAGTGAATTTACATCTGGGGATATTAGTTACATTTCTTCTTTAGAATAAGTAGTAAGGGGTACTAATGAAGCTCTGTACTCATTCCTCATGGAAGGGGTGATACTTGCCACACACACAAGCTCATTCATGATTTTTTTTGAGATGGGGATGTGGGGAAGAGGCTCTTGTCCCTCAACATTGGGACAATGTGTTTTGTAGGGGGGAGGGCTTGTAAGCCATAAGGGCTAGTCCAGTCCAGTAAAGGGGACACTTGCTTGCTGTTCTCTCTTACCTGGCCACCTAGGCTGTGCCTAGATAGTCAGGATTTTAAAGGGAAATCCACACAAGTGTATTTTCAAAGTATGCTGCAAAGCAAATCATAGTAAATATGATATGCCTGTGTTCACTTTTGAATACTAAATCATGTACAAGGAAACTTTTTAAAAATCTGAATTTTTGCTAGGCCAAGATTTACTGTATAAATTAAACACCTATTCATCTAATTTAGCAAACTCAGTGAATGTTTAATTTTCTAAGTGAGCAGTCTTTGTTCGTTTAGTAAATCATCCTCAATGACTTATCTTGTATAGAGCAGAGCTATGAAGACAGCCAGAGACAGCTCTAGTTGTTGGATATCTCTCAGTCACAAGAGTTATCACTTTTTGTTTAGAGTGATTATTGACATATTTGTATCGGATATGTACACATCATTAATATCAGTGTGGCATCTGGGCATTTTCTAAATTCGCTGTCAGGTATGTTTGCCAGATATTTTTCATGCATAATTCAGCTTTTTTCGGTGCAAAGGTCACCACCCCTCTAAAGTGTTGGCAGTCGATTAACGCCTAATGATGTGAAGTGACATTGAAAGAGAATGATCTGTGCACATTAGTCAGGAATGTTGACTGCACAAATAATGAATCCAGATCTATTTTTGGATACTTATCATGGCTAAATTAGTGTGCGATTTCCAATGTTTGCAATGATTTAAATTGCCAATAGTTTAGCAAATGGTATACACAACAACTACACAAAGCTTGCATCGAAATACATAGTGTGTGCATACCTTGACACAATGTAAACAGCAGCTATTGTTGGCTAAATCACAATATTTTAGTACACAACAAATATTTTAGTGCACCTGAGCAATTAATCATATAAATGCTACAGTCTTTAATCCATTCATGATAGCATAAGCAGCTCTTCCCAGGGTCAGATTCATGCTTTCTGCCACGTAGGTCATCTATCTTGTGCTGACTTTCTCTTGCCAGAGTTGAATGGCTAGCCTTAGTATCAAGCTAACAAGATCAGATGCATTTGCCACACAAGGAATTAAGGGAGGTAGAGAACCTGAAAGGGGTAGATTGCTTATTTTGCATTAAATTACCTAGAACCAAAGTCTAGACTATCAGGAAAAATGCTTGTCCTATTCGACTTCCAGTTTACAGGGTGAATTGCAATTACACAGTACACTATTCTACAATTAAAAAGTTTACAATCTGCAAAGAGACCATTCAACCCCAATTCTCTCAAAACTACACCTAATATCAAGTTAATCTGAACAATATAAAAACAATTTTCTTAATGTCATACTATAATGTGTGCATGGTCAAATTTGGTTCTCACAAGGCTTGATATAATCTGTTCTTGAAGCAGTCCTGTTTAAACTACCAACATATGTTCAGCATTTAAACAGGGAAATATTGCATCAACTTAAGCATTTTATGTAAATGTTTTGCTCTATTTATCATAACATTTTAGATGTTCTTTAATGGTGAACTATTAAAACAGACATATGTTGCCTGAAGATTTAACAATGAGGGAAAATCTACAAATTGCATTCTGTTTATCTTTTTATAGTCAAACAATTTCCATAGGTTTAGACTGTAGAGGGCTCCTCCCGGCGGAATAGAATGGTGAAGCCCATCTTCTGGATATTGCCTGGCTAACGTCAATCTCTGTGGGCACATTGGAGGTCGTATCCTACAAGCTCTTCTTAGTTGTTTTTCCATCATTTTTATGTTAGTATTCTGCTCACAAACTTTATTTGTGTCAGCTATGCACTTACTAACTTCTACTGCCTGTTTTTTTATGGTTATTGTGAATCAGTTGAGTCAAATCCAACTGGACTTGTTCTGTAATGGTAGAGACATGTTGTTACTTATCCAAGCAGCTTCTTCAGCTCTGAAGCTGAGGAAATGGCTGAGATAAGTAGCAAAACCTCTTCAACATCACAGAACAACTCTAGTTATTATTATCATACAGGATTTATATAGCACCAACAGTTTATGCAGCACTTTACAATATAAAAGGAAGACAATACAGTTTTAATACAATAAAATACAAGAGGATTAAGAGGGCCCTGCTCAGAAGAGCTTACAATCTAATAGGGTGGGGCAGGTGGTCCAAAAGTTTGTAACTGTGGGGAATGAGCTGATGGAAGTGGTAAAAGATTAGTTAGAGACGTGATAGGCTTTCCTGAAGAGATGAGTTTTCAGGGATCGCCTGAAGGTAGCAAGAGTAGGGGATAAATGTGGTGATGTCCCTCGCGCTATAAGAGATAAAGGAATGTGTCTCAATCTAGATGAGGCAAATTAAATAAAAAGTAAAAAAGTGAATAAAGCAATAAAAATAGGTGAACGTGAGTATTATGTGATGATGTCTCTCAAAACTGCCGCAAAGTCAAAAAGTGTTCACACTACACTTCAGCAAACTAAAAAACTGTGGGAGGACTTCGCGCTTCAAATCTATCACATAAAAAAGGTGTTAGTATAACACCCTACAAAGGTGCAGCTAAAGTGGCTGTACACATATATAGCAATGTGAGTGAGCACAACAGTAAATAAGCACACATAGAAGTAATCAAATAAATCTAAATCTGTTGGTGACACACATAATCTTCATAAGTGAAAAGTTCATATTGTCCTCTTCCAGAAAACAAAGCAAAAATCCTGTATGGCTGTAGCTGGGATCAGGTATGGGGAACAATGGAGACAGTCTATAAATGGGGGGTCCGGTATATCCGGGCTCTCTAACCTCTCACCTTATAGAAGTGAAATACAGGCATCAGGTGTCTACTGCAATTAGTCCTGTAAAGTGCAGTGCATAAGATGATCCGGGTGTTGCGCCTCTGATGATAAGATGACCCTCCCGGCGTACAGATGCCTATAGGAACAGAGAGGGGGAGAGGGAGGAGGGGGGTGCCCACCTTGGGCTCCACCGATCCGGTGGCAAAGGTAAAGAGGGAAAAGAGAGAAGTCTCCAATAGTGTAGTATATTAAACCAAAGTAGTGTTTATTAAAAATGCGGGTGGTCTCTTACATTAAAAACGTGATAAACAAGCATAAAAACAAGAGAGAAGGTTGGAGCGGCGTCCGAGGCGCCTCCTTACTAACTTCCGGTTACGTATTAGTCTCTGCCACGCCCTACGTGTTACGTCACCGCTCGTGACTTCATCTGGGGAACCGGATTGGTCAGAGAGGCATGTCATTTATAGTAAGTATCCGGAAGTGTCTTAGCGGCCATTTTTGTTGTGGTCGGATGTGTTCCTGTTACCGCGGCCATCTTAAAGGTGGCAAAATGTATTGAACGGGGGCCATATTGAGGGGGGATCAAACCAGACAAAGATAGCTGATGTACATAGTACGAGGTTATATTAATGTCTACTAAAATAATATCCAATCAATGCGGTCGGCCCAAAGAGAAGAGACATAACCTAGCAGGATGTTCTATTTGTATAGGTGGCATATGTAGAATATTTACACCATTATGTGTAAGCCATTTTCTTGTAGTTTCTACCAGTATATTAACCTCCAGCTGCCTCTATTCAGGATAGACATGCATGGCGGCCATTTTTTCGAAGACTAACAATAATAATAATATATGTAATTCTCCATATTGCTGTGCGCAATGATACACAATTGTAAGTGTGTAATCTATGGGGGAATTTACAACGGAAAACACCCGTCGTAACCTGAGTAGTCAAGGAGATGTCTCTACACTCATATAAATATATAAGATAAATAAATATATAAGATAGATTAAAATAAATAAAATATTAGAAATAGGATAAAAATAATCTATACTGTCATACATCTTCATAGAATTAGGATATCAATGTATATATACACTAAAAATCAAATAACACTAAAAACATAAACTTTTTAACACTAGTTATTGTCGAACATTTGGTCACAATCATTGTTTAGATGTTTAATCCACAATTTTTATACGTTTACCATTTGTACAGACTCCCAGTGTAGCGTCCAGTAATTATGTCTTTTTATGTCTTTTTACCCCCTGGCGTATGAATATGTAAGCAAAAAAATTCCGCGCTAGAAGCACAAAAGGATAAGCAGTAGTAAACAGTGCGACAACACCAAAAACAGAAAAAATATATATAAACTGCGCTAAACAAAAGTTATATGTGTTAAGGTAGATAAATAATGCAATCTATCACCAAAAAAAAGTTATCAAAATACACAAATCAAATGAATAAAGTCCAAATTTCCCACGTGGTAGGTATTCAGTATAAATGTAAAATGCTGATCCAAATGAGCTATGATTGCTCTTACCAGAACTCCAAAGAAATATGCGGATGGCAAAAAAACCCTTGCCGGGGCCTCTGGGGTATTGGACCAAACAGCACCGTCCGTGGTCAGATCAAAATCCCCTCAATGGATACAGGAAAAAGCAAACACAAGAAAAAAGACTGGCCATAGTGTAGTATGTTAAATGCTGGACATGGACATACGAACATACCAATCACCCAGGTGTGCACTTATAAACAACCAAAAAAAGGGGGGGAGGGAAGTGAAAAACCCCACCACCGTGGCTGTAGATTGTGCTTACCGACTCACGGTGATACACAGGCTTGTATTAGGTTAAGAGCTGACATATAGCTGGCAAGAAGCACCTTGATAAGTCCTCATTACACGAAGTCCACATCGTCAGTATACCACCTTCCACGGAGATTCTAAGGTCATTCATTCATTACATGAATATGTAATTTTTAGGGATGTTCATGTTTATTTGATTCTTAGTGTATATATACATTGATATCCTAATTCTATGAAGATGTATGACAGTATAGATTATGTTTATCCTATTTCTAATATTTTATTTAATTTTATTTTAATCTATCTTATATATTTATTTATCTTATATATTTATATGAGTGTAGAGACATCTCCTTGACTACTCAGGTTACGACGGGTGTTTTCCGTTGTAAATTCCCCCATAGATTACACACTTACAATTGTGTATCATTGCGCACAGCAATATGGAGAATTACATATATTATTATTATTGTTAGTCTTCGAAAAAATGGCCGCCATGCATGTCTATCCTGAATAGAGGCAGCTGGAGGTTAATATACTGGTAGAAACTACAAGAAAATGGCTGACACATAATGGTGTAAATATTCTACATATGCCACCTATACAAATAGAACATCCTGCTAGGTTATGTCTCTTCTCTTTGGGCCGACCGCATTGATTGGATATTATTTTAGTAGACATTAATATAACCTCGTACTATGTACATCAGCTATCTTTGTCTGGTTTGATCCCCCCTCAATATGGCCCCCGTTCAATACATTTTGCCACCTTTAAGATGGCCGCGGTAACAGGAACACATCCGACCACAACAAAAATGGCCGCTAAGACACTTCCGGATACTTACTATAAATGACATGCCTCTCTGACCAATCCGGTTCCCCAGATGAAGTCACGAGCGGTGACGTAACGCGTAGGGCGTGGCAGAGACTAATACGTAACCGGAAGTTAGTAAGGAGGCGCCTCGGACGCCGCTCCAACCTTCTCTCTTGTTTTTATGCTTGTTTATCACGTTTTTAATGTAAGAGACCACCCGCATTTTTAATAAACACTACTTTGGTTTAATATACTACACTATTGGAGACTTCTCTCTTTTCCCTCTTTACCTTTGCCACCGGATCGGTGGAGCCCAAGGTGGGCACCCCCCTCCTCCCTCTCCCCCTCTCTGTTCCTATAGGCATCTGTACGCCGGGAGGGTCATCTTATCATCAGAGGCGCAACACCCGGATCATCTTATGCACTGCACTTTACAGGACTAATTGCAGTAGACACCTGATGCCTGTATTTCACTTCTATAAGGTGAGAGGTTAGAGAGCCCGGATATACCGGACCCCCCATTTATAGACTGTCTCCATTGTTCCCCATACCTGATCCCAGCTACAGCCATACAGGATTTTTGCTTTGTTTTCTGGAAGAGGACAATATGAACTTTTCACTTATGAAGATTATGTGTGTCACCAACAGATTTAGATTTATTTGATTACTTCTATGTGTGCTTATTCACTGTTGTGCTCACTCACATTGCTATATATGTGTACAGCCACTTTAGCTGCACCTTTGTAGGGTGTTATACTAACACCTTTTTTATGTGATAGATTTGAAGCGCGAAGTCCTCCCACAGTTTTTTAAGAGTAGGGGATAGGTGGAGGTAGCGAGTTCCAGAGGATGAGAGAGGCTCTGGAGAAATCCTGGAGATGAGCATGAGAGGAGGATATGAGAGAGCTTGAGAGCAGGAGGTCTTGAGAAGAGCAGAGAGGACAATTTGGGTGATATTTGGAGACAAGCTTGGTGATGTAGCTCAGGGCAGAGTTGTGAATGGCTTTGTATGTTGTGGTTAGTATTTTGAATTTAATTTGCTTTGTAATTGGGAGCCAGTGTAGGGATTGGAGGAGAGGGTTGGCAGACACGGAACGGTTGGCAAGGTGTAAAAGTCTGGCAGCAGCAATCATAATAGACTATGGAGAGGCAGGCCAATGAGAAGGGAGTTGCAATAGTCAAGGCGAGAGATAACAAGGGAGTGAATGAGGAGCTTGGTGGTTTTATTTGTTTAAAAAGGGGCAAATTTTAGAGATGTTACTGAGGTGAATTCTACAAACTTTTGACAGCGATTGGATTTGAGGCTGAAATGACAAGTCAGAGTCTAGGATTACACCTAGTACCCTGGCATGAGGGGAGGAACTGATGGTTGCATTGTTGATTTTGATGGAAAAGTCATGGAGAGGGGCACGGGCGGGGGGGAATATTAATAGCTCAGTTTTAGAGAGATTTAGTTTAAGGAAGTGCTGCGACATCCATGCTGATATGTCAGTTAGTAAGTTAGTAATGCGAGAGGAGACTGAAGGAGTGAGGTGAGGATTAGGCAGATAGATTTGGGTATCATCAGCGAATAAGTGGTATTGGAAGAAGTGGGCGGGGTCCAAGAACAGAGCCTTGGGGGACCCCCACAGAAAGGGGCAATGGAGAGGAGGAGACAGAGTTGTAGGTGACACCGAAGGAGAGCTGTGATAAATAGGCAGAGAACCAGGATAAAGCAGAATCTCGGAGGCCAAGGGAATGTAGTTTATTGAGAAGGAGCGGGTGGCTAACAGTATCAAAGGCTGCAGAGAGGTCAAGTAGTAGGAGTATGAAGTACTGGCTGTTGGTTTTAGCAGTCAGTAAATCGTTAGTGAGTTTTAGTAAGGCAGTTTCCGTGGAGTGCTGCGAGCGAAAGCCAGACTGTAAGGGGTCAAAAAGGTTATTTTCACTGAGGTAGGAGCTAAGGCGGTTGTAGACTAAGCATTCTAGCAGTTTAGAGATGAATGGGAGCAATGAGATGGGTCTTAAGTTGTTCAGGTTGGTAGGGTCCAGTGAGGCCTTTTTAAGTATGGGAGTGATCTGCGCATGTTTTAGAGGGAAGGGGAAGGTGCCACTAGAGAGGGAGAGATTGAAGATGTGAGTGAGGGAGCATAGGAAGAAGAGGGTGACTGTAGTAGTTGTGAGGGAACAGGATCCAAGGGGCAATTGGTTAGGTGGGCATCTGAGAAAAGTTTTGTAACCTCTTCAGTAGTAGCCAATTCAAAAGAAGAGAGTGTTAAATGTGCTTTTAGGCAAGGCATGTTGGGTGGGGAAGATGTAAGCACAGTGGAGATGTCCTCAGGAATTGCATCAATCTTGTCTTTGAAGTGATTGGCAATCTCTTGGGCAGTAAGTGAGTTAGTGGGTAGAGGGGGTGGGGGGCGAAGCAGAGAGTTAAAGGTTGAGAAGAGCCGATGGGGACTGGATGACAAGGTATTAATAAGAGAGACAAAGTAGGCTTGTTTGGCAGCATGGAGGCAGGAATTGCATTTTAGAAGGGCAGATTTATATAGGGTGAAGTCTTGCAGGCATTTGGTTTTATGCCAGTCGTTCAAGAGCACGGCAATGTCTCTTGAAATTTCTAGTGTTGTCAGTTTGCCAGGGTTGTAATGGTCGGGTCCTGATTCTGCATGTGGTTAGAGGAGCAAGTGCATCTAGTGATGATAAGAGTAAACTGTTGTAGACAGAGGTGGCCAGGTCAGGACAGGACAGGGGAGAGATTATGTCATATAGGTGGCCAATAGCAGAATAGAGAAGAGAAGGGTTAAAGTGGCGAAGGTTTCTACAAGTAATTGTTTGCTGCTTGGAGGGATGGGTGGTTGGAGGCAAGGATACAGTGAAAGTAATGAGGTTGTGATCAGAGAAAGGAAAGTGGGTGTTGGTGAGGTTGCCAGGGTTGCAGAGATGGGAGAATACAAGGTCAAGTGTATTACCATTGGAGTGAGTGGAAGTATGTGTCCATTGGGTTAGGTCAAAAGATGAGGTTAATTCAAGAAGTTTAGCTGTAGTTGGGCTGTTAACATTGACAGTAATGTTGAAGTCACCAAGAATGATAGTGGGTATTTCAGAGGAGAGAAAGTAGGGTAGCCAGGCAGCAAAGTCATCAAGAAAGAGCAATACCGGTCCAGGAGGCCAATAAATTGCTGCAATCCTCAGAGAATAGGAGAAAACAGACGAATACAGTGCATCTCGAAAGAAGAGAGGGATAGAGAGGGAGGGACAGGAAGGACTTGGAAGGTGCTTTGTGGGGATAGGAGGAAGCCAACTCCACCTCCTTTCTGTCTGCTGGGTCAGGGGGGGGGAGTCCAATGAAGTTCACCATGGGAAAGGGCAGCAGGAGAAGCTGAGTCAAAATTTTGAAGCCAGGTTTCTGTTATGGCAATTATGTTAAAGCCATAAGAGATGAATAGGTCATCTACAAATGATAGCTTGTTACAGATGGAGCGGGCGTCCCAAAGGGCGCATGAGATTGATGGGCTGCTTTGAGGAAGCAGGGGGATAGAAATTAAACTGAGTGGATTGCGGTGGTTGCCAGAGGGGGAGGGGTATTGGATATGTGGCTTGCAGTTGGAAAATGGCGGACCAGGATTAGGAGAAATGTCACCTGAGACTAGGAGAAGGAGGAGGGCGAGGAAGGCAAGATGGGAGTGAGATGTGCATGAGCGCACATGTCTAGTGGCCCTGGTGTTTATGTCAGAATGGGGGTGCAGCAAATGCAGGAGATGATGGATGCCATAGTAGGGAGAGGGTAGGAGTGATGTGATATGTGCATGCTGCAGGGAAGAGAGGAGGGGTAAAGTAAAGATAATTTGAGGATAGAAGACACCAATGTGAATAAGGAGCATGTTAGTGGATAGAGAGTGGGAAACTGACTTTATATAAAATATAAAATAAATGTCAGAAGCTGGTTTGCTTGTCGTCTTGCAGAGTGGAGCAGAGTTCTTACTGTATCTTCATCCAGCTGTAGTTATCCTGCTTTTCGTTAAACTGCGTCGGTGAAACTGCGCATCACTCATGACAGAGCCACTCAGGACAGAGCCATGATGTCTGCGCCACCCCATAGGCTGCTTTAAATTTATAGGGAGACTGAGCAGACATGCATTTCTCAGTTGGTCATTATTGGGTCTGATTTGAGACACCTGAATATGGAAGAGGAGATGGCCAATACCAGACCAGCTACAGACACAGGCTAGGGTCGTAAAGCTAATTACCTCTCTTGATCACTCAAGCTAAATGGGGTTGAGAATCAATCACCAGTAGGGATGAGCCAAACACCCCCCTGTTCGTTTCGGACCAGAGCATGCGAACAGGAAAAAAGTTTGTTCGTACACGTGAACACCGTTAAAGTCTATGGGACACGAACATGAATAATCAAAAGTGCTAATTTTAAAGACTTATATGCAAGTTATTGTCATAAAAAGTGTTTGGGGACCTGGATCCTGCCCCAGGGGAGATGGATCAATGCAAAAAAAAGACGTCCGTTTTTTCAGGAGCAGTGATTTTAATAATGCTTATTTAAAAGTGTAATATCCCTTTAAATTTCATAGCTGGGGGGTGTCTATAGTATGCCTGGGCGCATGTTTGCTGTGTTTAAAACAGTCTGATGCCCCGTACACACGGTCGGACTTTGTTCGGACATTCCAACAACAAAATCCTAGGATTTTTTCCGACGGATGTTGGCTCAAACTTGTCTTGCATACACACGGTCACACAAAGTTGTCGGAAAATCCGATCGTTCTAAACGCGGTGACGTAAAACACGTACGTCGGGACTATAAACGGGGCAGTGGCCAATAGCTTTCATCTCTTTATTTATTCTGAGCATGCTTGGCACTTTGTCTGTTGGATTTGTGTACACACGATCGGAATTTCCGACAACGGATTTTGTTGTCGGAAAATTTTATATCCTGCTCTCAAACTTTTTGTGTCGGAAAATCTGATAGAAAATGTCCGATGGAGCCCACACACGGTCGGAATTTCCGACAACACGCTCCGATCGGACATTTTCCATCGGAAAATCCAACCATGTGTACAGGGCATTATAGCAAAATGACATTTCGAAGGAATAAAGCCATTTAAAACTACTCGCGGCTATTGCATTGCCGGCCCGACAATACACATAGAAGTTCATTGATAAAAACGGCATGGGAAATCCCCACAGGGGAACCCCAAACCAAAATTTAAAAAAAAAATGACGTGGGGGTCCCCCTAAATTCCATACCAGGCCCTTAAGGTCTGGTATGGATATTAAGGGGAACCCCGGCAAAAATGCAAAAAAAAATGACGTGGGGGTCCCCCTAAATTCCATACCAGACCCTTCAGGTCTGGTATGGAGTTTAAGGGGAACCCCGCACCAAAAAAAAAAAAACAGCGTGGGGTCCCCCAAAAATCCATACCAGACCCTTATCCGAGCATGCAACCTGGCAGGCCGCAGGAAAAGAGGGGGGATGAGAGAGCGCGCCCCCTCCTGAACCATACCAGGCCACATGCCCTCAACATTGGGAGGTTGCTTTGGAGTAGCCCCCCAAAACACCTTGTCCCCATGTTGAGGACAAGGGCCTCATCCCCACAACCCTGGCCGGTGGTTGTGGGGGTCTGCGGGTGGGGGGCTTATCGGAATCTGGAAGCCCCCCTTTAACAAGGGGACCCCCAGATCCCGCCCCCCCCTGTGTGAAATGGTAAGGGGGTACTTTGTACCCCTACCATTTCACTAAAAAACTTAAAAATGTTAAAAATGACAAGAGACAGTTTTTGAATGCTTCTTCTTTCTTCTATCTTCCTTCATCTTCTTCATCTTCTTCTGGTTCTTCTGGCACTTCTGGTTCTTCCTCCGGCATTCTCGTCCAGCATCTCCTCCGCGGCATCTTCTATCTTCTTCTCCTCGGGCCGCTCCACACCCATGGCATGGGGGGAGGCTCCCGCTCTTCTCTTCTTCTCTTCTTCATCTTCTTCTTCACCTTCTTCTTTTCTTCTCTTCTTCATTTTCTTCTCTGGGCTGATCCGCATCCATGCTGGCATGGAGAGAGGCTCCCGCTGTGTGACGGCGTCTCCTCGTCTGACGGTTCTTAAATAACGGGCGGCGGGGCCACCCGGTGACCCCGCCCCCCTCTGACTCACGGTGACTTGACGGGACTTCCCTGTGACGTCACGGGGAATGCCACAGGGAAGTCCCGTCATGTCCGTGTGTCAGAAGGGGCGGGGTCACCGGGTGGCCCCGCCCCCATTATTTAAGAACCGTCAGACGAGGAGACGCCGTCACACAGTGGGAGCCTCCCTCCATGCCAGCATGGATGCAGAGCGGCCCAGAGAAGAAGATGAAGAAGAGAAGAAAAGAAGAAGATGAAGAAGAAGAGAAGAAGATGAGGGGAAGAATGGGAGCCACCCCCCATCCCCTGGGTGCGGAGCGGCCCGAGGAGAAGATAGAAGACACCGCGGAGGAGATGCTGGACGAGAACGCCGGAGGAAGAACCAGAAGAAGAAGAAGAAGAAAGAAGAAGCATTTAAATAAAGGGATTGTCAAAAACTGTCTCTTGTCATTTTTAACATTTTTGACAGTTTTTTAGTGAAATGGTAGGGGCAAAAGTACCCCCTTAGCATTTCACACGGGGGTGGGATCTGAGGGTCCCCTTGTTAAAGGGGCTTCCAGATTTTGATAAGCCCCCCGCCCGCATACCCCCACAACCACTGGCCAGGGTTGTGGGGATGAGGCCCTTGTCCTCATCAACATGGGTACAAGGTGTTTTGGGGGGCTACCCCAAAGCACCCTCCCAATGTTGTGGGCATGTGGCCTGGTACAGTTCAGGAGGGGGTGGGTGCTTTATCATCTCCCCCTCTTTTTCTGCGGCCTGCCAGGTTGCGTGCTCGGATAAGGGTCTGGTATGGATTTTTGGGGGGACCCCACGCCTTTTTTTTTTTTTTCATTTCGGCGCGGGGTTCCCCTTAAAATCCATACCAGACCTGAAGGGTCTGGTATGGAATTTAGGGGGACCCCCACGTCTTTTTTTTTTTTTTTAATTTTGGCCGGGGTTCCCCTTAATATCCATACCAGACCTGAAGCGCCTGGTATGGAATTTAGGGGGACCCCCACGTCATTTTTTTTTTAATTTTGGTTTGGGGTTCCCCTGTGGGGAATTCCCATGCCATTTTTATCAATGAACTTCTATGTGTATTGTCGGACCGGCAATGCAATAGCCGCGAGTAGTTTTAAATGGCTTTTTTGCTTCGAAATGTCATTTTGCTGTCAGACTGTTCTAAACACGGGGAACATGCACCCCTTTACAGGCATACTATAGACACCCCCCAGGTATGAAATTTAAAGGGATATTACACTTTTATTGTTTCACTTTATGCATTATTAAAATCACTGCTCCCGAAAAAACGTCCGTTTTTAAAACTTTTTTTTGCATTGATCCATGTCCCCTGAGGCAGGACCCAGGCCCCCAAACACTTTTTATGACAATAACTTGCATATAAGCCTTTAAAATTAGCACTTTTGATTTCTCCCATAGACTTTTAAAGGGTGTTCTGCGGCATTCGAATTTGCTGCGAACACCCCAAATTGTTCGCTGTTCGGCGAACTTGCGAACAGCCAATGTTCGAGTCGAACATGAGTTCGACTCGAACTCGAAGCTCATCCCTATTCACCAGTAATATTGCTATTGCAGTGTGGTTGTTATAGAGCTAGCATTAAATATAGAAGTTTAAAGATATGGCAGCAGAAGACATTTACCAAAAATATTACAGCAATGTGAGTTCAGTAGAGACGTGCAGATAGATAGAAGACATTTACCAAAAATGTTACAGCCATGTGAGTTCAGTAGAGATGTACAGATGGATAGAAGACATTTACCTGTAAAAGAGCAGAGAAGACACGATCAGAATTGATAACTGCATCGGTGAAACTGCACATCACTTGTGACAGAGTCACTCAGGACAGAGCCATGATGTCTGCGCCTTGCCCCTGTCTGTCTAGTTAAATGTGACTAACTCCTACTAGCTATGCAATGACTTGGTAAATGAAAGCCTTCATAGACAATATGGTAAATCCACTATCATGCTGCCTGCACAGTTGACTTCCAGTTATTGTTTCAATTTATCAAAGTCTTTGGTGGTTAGCTATGGAAGAAGCCTTGTGTCAATTACCACCTCTAAAAGATATCATTCAAATAGTTCATGAAGACAGATCCTCCCATGGCCAAATCTGATGAAAATCCTGGGTCAGAGTCATCCATCCTTTTAATCACTTCAGCCCTGGAAGGTTTTACCCCCTTAATGACCAGGCCATTTTTTTTTTGCGATATGGCACTGCGTTACTTTAACTGACAATTGTGCAGTCTTGCGACGACGTACCCAAACAAAATTTTTGCACTATCATCAATTTAGGCCAATATGTAGTCCGCTACATATTTTTGGTAAAACAAAAATCCCAATTAGCATATATTGATTGGTTTGCTCAAAAGTCATTGCGTCTACAAACGATGGGATATTTTTTATGGCATTTTTATTTTTAATAGTGATGGCGATCAGCAATTTTTAGTGGGACTGCGACATTGCAGCAGACAAATTGGACACTAAGTGACACTTTTTGGGGCCCAGTGACACCAATACAGTGATCAGTGCTAAAAAAATGTACTGTTACTGTATAAATGACACCTGCATGGAAGGGGTTAACATCAGGGGCAATCAAAGGGTTAAGTGTGTTCCCTGGGTGTGCTTTCTTACTGTGTCGGGGATGGATTCATTACAGGAAGAGAGACATCTGTGCACCCGATTAGCATGAACACAAGATCTCTCTCTCCCTATCTGACAGAACAATGGTCTGCATTCTTTACATCGGCAAACCGCTGTTCTGTCTTTCCTCAGAATTATTGTGGGTGGCCAGTGGCCACTGTGACCACAGGACTAACTGAGTGTGTCCAATCACGGCAGGAGTGGGTCACCGGTAGCACACCCCAGACCCAGAATTTGCCAACAACCTACAGGTGCGTTGCAAGTCGTTAAAGTGTGTGTAAAGCCTAAACTTTTTTTTGTTTGGTTTGTTTTGGACTGACTATGGAAATGATAAAATAAATGTTAATTTCTTACCTATCTTTGTTCTTTACTTATCTTTGTCCCGCAAGCTTGATTTTACCTCACTTATTGACCTGGAGATGCAAAAGAGGTCAAAGGAAATAGCTACACAGTGAGGGGAAATTCCCTCTTAGACCATTGTCACCAGAATAAGTGGCCCCATTGGAAGATTTAACCTCACCTGCTATTCTGGTGGCAACTCTAAAATGTTGTATTTTCCAAGCACTTTCTCTCTTGGAAAAAAATTGTCATCAAGACACACAGGGGCATATTTATAAAACATTTAATGTGACCTTCACTAAACATTCATTAGTCATAACTCAATCATTGACATTTCATACACATGCATCTAGGAGGTTATCCTGCAATTTGGTGAACAAAAGATTCACTGCTTCAAAATTATGCTCCTAGAGAAAGGGAATCTACTTTACTAAGGTTGCAGACAGCAATAAAAACCCAGTGGCAGTTCTAATATATTCCTCCTCTATCCAGAAAAAAAAAGTTCTGCCTATACATACTCTCTAAATAGGCACGTTTATGGATGCTGAATGATCATGATGTCATTTATTTCTGGTAATGAATCCAAAATAAAAAAAAATGTGTTTTTGTGGCTGGGGAATAAACTCAGTTTGTTTTTTTATGTCCTCTACTGTATATGTATATCACATTGACACAATAGGAAAAATCTGTACCGGGTTGACCAGACTGTTTAAAAAAAGTGGTTCAAAGAACATATTCAGCTTTCTCTTTTAATTGCATGCAAATCCCCTGTGTATTGTGCTTAATCACACTGGTGGATGGTGTATCTTTTCAAACAGTTTATTCAGTTCCTCTGACAAGTCTGTGGGTGTTCAGAATGATTGTCCAATGTGTATTGTCCTTTCATATGTGTTTCTAATAATTAAATTGTGACAACCTGAAATGTTCCATCATTCTCCCGTGATGTCTTCCACTCCTACATACTTTCTGATGTGTGTGCTTTTCAGTTGCAATTCATTATTACAAGAGAGCCATGTATACAAGCTGTATATAATACTTACAGATCTGCATGAATCTTATCATCTCATCTCCCACTGGTGGCATGACCAGAATTTGTTAATCAATAGATAACTAAATAGCTAATCCTGTCTTAACAATTATAATAATAGTAAATTAATATAAAGCCCCTAAATGAATAATCTTCTATTAAAAAGTTAATATTTTGCAAATATAGAAATAAAAAAAATGATTTAAGTGCTATAAATTAACCCTCCCATTTTCTATCACAGTCAAAAATGGCAATACCTGTATAAAAAAAAAATATTATTACCTTTCTTATTGCCTGCACTGCCAAAGCATCACTTATCAGAAATTACTGGCTAAAGTCTGAAGGGAATGTTGATCTCCCGGGTCCCCCACATTGTTCAGTGGTTCCTCCCTCTGACCTCTGTCCATTGCAGGACTCGGTAGTCAAGTGAAGGCCTGAAAAAAAGGTTAAAACTGTTACTTGAAAAGGCCTTTGGTTTTCTTGAATGTAATTGTCATGTAATGGCAATTTTACGAGTATCTTTTATCAGCATCAAGCTCAGTGAGGGGTTGGGCGGCATCTGTGAATAGTAAATAACTGAACTTGTCTTGGTATCAGACTCCTGTAGTGCCTATACAGTTATTTTAGTGTGGAAAAGGGATAAGCAGCACAAGGAGCCAATAAGCTTATACTTACAAGGTGTATGCTGACAGTAGAAAAAAGCAAGGTGAAAAGGAGATTAGCTCATAACTGCGCCGCCTCTCATTAACTGTCCAGACTGGGGTGGGTCTATAATAGCCTGGGCTCAGAGGAATGCCTTGAATATCACTGGCTGTCATTCACCTAAGAAGATCAAGGACATTTAGTGGTGGCAAATAAATACTGTGGGGGACAGTTTCAGATCTGAAGGTAAGTATTGCAGCAAAATTAGCTTTTTTTATTTTATTATTTACATTTTTATTGCAGTTGTGCATTCAAGAACTACTTCAGACAGAATGCAGTTTGGTTTGTGTATGTTAACTTAAAACTGCAGATTTTACTTTTTAAAAAAATGCTATTGGAAGTATCTGTAATCTCCTTTTTTTCTTTTTATTAATTTGCTCATCTGCTGAAATTTTACA
Source organism: Lithobates clamitans (assembly GCA_037952925.1). Lineage (NCBI taxonomy): Eukaryota > Metazoa > Chordata > Amphibia > Anura > Ranidae > Lithobates > Lithobates clamitans. The sequence goes on from JBBGZY010000406.1 coordinate 3,086,950, forward strand.
TCTTGGAGGTAGTCAAAATGACCGCCTTGGCAATCTTCAATGTTACTTCTGTTAAAAAAAGTTTTTCATGACTATAGAGAAAATATTATTTTGAGCCTTTGGCATTTGTTGTAAAACTTCTACTTTAAAACTTGTCAGCTCAATGATTATGAGATTTTGTTTATGTAAAAGAATACATGTTTAGAGAAAAGGGACCTTTAGCTTTGTATCCTGACTACCTGATCTCCACAGTTTTGAGTGAAATGTAACACCCCACTTATACTGCAATCAAATATTTTGTGAATGTAAATTAAGGTAAAGATTTATAGCTCATGTTAAGAAACCTTCTTGCCATTCTCAGCAATAGTGACATTTGGCAGATTCAGGAATAAATAATCTTATGTGGCAAGGGTATGCCTTATCAAACATATGCAGATCCAAGCTAATTAATGCAAATTAAGGCTTCCTGTCTATCTAGTGGGAAAAGAAATGTCCAAATGTTATGAAATCCAGTTAGTATGCTTATTACCGTAATTGTTTTATATGGGGTGGCTTTTAATTAAAATATGTAAATTGACCTTAATTGCTGTGTGCTAATGGGGTTCATGTTATATCATCACGGATCTCTTAAACTCTATGGCCAGGGGAGTGAAAGTGTTATATAGAATTTTAATAATCTTTGATTAAATGACCTTTATTCATTAGGCTGTTGAGGAAGAATTCTGAAATACCATGTGATCCTCCTTCTACAATGCTCTATGTGGATTTGTTTTTATCCCTATCATTAATATTAGTCAGTACAACCTTGTCACATCTACTCATTTGACTGAACAATACACATTCTAACATTGTTAGTAACATTGTTGTAATGGGTATACCAAATTATATTTTGGTGCTGCAGTACATGGCAAAGGAACACAGTTGATGTTTTTGGCTACTGCGTTATAGTTTTTAATGTTTGTGCTGCATTATCATTTTTAAAGATATATTTTTAAAACATAAATTTTTATAACTTATTTTTATTTCTTTTATTAGAATATATATATGAAAAAAGGCAATGTTTTCTGGTTATTTCCCACCATTGTCAAACAGTTGTTGTGAAAAAAGCCAAAATTAACCAATGCTTTTAAAGTGTTTTCCTAATATTATATAGCATTAAAACAAGTACTTTAGGTACTCTCTTCTCTTTAACCAAGTATCACAAATTATTCCTGTTGCTGGCACTGCCTGTCAGAATTATGTGGTGAGAAATTTGTGTCAATGGGGAATCCAATAACTCCAAGTAAGGTAGCAGGAGTATATACTTCAATTACATACAAAATACAAAACTTCTGTATGGACACTCTTGATCCAGCAACACAAGCCTTTACTGTCTTCACCATCTACAAATGTTTCTGATTTGGGACACAAACCCATACTGTAGTATATAGGGCACTACTGAGCACATGCAACCAAAACCGGGAACCCACTGAATTAAGGCAAATATGCATCTGTGCAAGGAAGGGTTAGTCAGGTTAGGTTAGGGAAATGGGCAAAATGGATACTGTAAGTGAACTTTAATACAAAGTGCACTTTTAACATGCAAGGATCAGACTTATTTATGTCAGCTGCAGGCCAAATGTGTCTATTCGACTGTAATCTGGTATGAACTCTACCCTAATCTAGTTGAGCATCACCCTGGATGTCTTCTGCCCCAGTTATATGTACAAAACATAAGAACTGTAGTGCTAGGTGTTTAGATTCTTAGGCTGGACACAAACTGTTAGTTTTTCCTTTCAGCCAATTGGAAGATTTGGGGGAATCCCCCACCAGAACATTGTTTAGTATTGTGACAGAGCCCGCTGCAGCTGCTTATCAACAAACATTTTCCAGTGTGTCCCTTTGACAGATCTGTTGAATAGTTACATAGTTACATAGTGAGGTTGAAAAAAGACGCAAGTCCATCAAGTCCAACCTATGTGTGTGATTATATGTCAGTATTACATTGTATATCTCTGTATGTTGTGGTCGTTCAGGTACTTATCTAATAGTTTTTTGAAACTATTGATGCTCCCGCTGAGACCACAACCTGTGGAAGGGAATTCCACATCCTTGCCGCTCTTACATTAAAGAACCCTCTATGTAGTTTAAGGTTAAACCTCTTTTCTTCTAATTTTAATGAGTGGCCACGTGTCTTGTTAAACTCCCTTTTGTGAAAAAGTTTTATCCCTATTGTGGGGTCACCAGTATGGTGTTTGTAAATTGAAATCATATCCCCTTTCAAGCGTCTCTTCTCCAAAGAGAATAAGTTCAGTGCTTGCAACCTTTCTTCATAACTAATATTCTCCAGACCCTTTATTAGCTTTGTTGCCCTTCTTTGTACTTGCTCAATTTCTAGTACATCCTTCCTGAGGACTGGTGCCCAGAACTGGGCAGCATACTCTAGGTGCGGCCGGACCAGAGTCTTGTAGAGCGGGATAATTATCGTTTTATCTCTGGAGTTGATACCCTTTTTAATGCATGTCAATATTCTGTTTGCTTTGTTAGCAGCAGCTTTGCATTGCATGCCATTGCTGAGCCTATCATCTACTAGGACCCAAAATCCTTTTCCATCCTAGATTCCCCCAGAGGTTCTCCCCCCAGTGTATAGATTGCATTCATATTTTTGTCACCCAAATGCATTATTTTACATTTTTCTACATTAAACCTCATTTGCCATGTAGTTGCCCACCCCATTAATTTTTTCAGATCTTTTTGAAAGGTTTCCACATCCTGAGGAGAAGTTATTGCCCTGCTTAGCTTAGTATCATCCGCAGAGATTGAACTGTTTACCCCATCCTCCCGGTCGTTTATGAACAAAATAAATAGGATTGGTCTCAGCACAGAACCCTGGGGGACCCCACTACCACCCCTGACCATTCCTAGTACTCTCCATTTATCACCACCCTCTGAACTTGCCCATGTAGCCAATTTTCAATCCATGTCCTCACCCTTTGGTCCATGTCAACGCGCCTTACTTTGTACAGTAAACGTTTAAGGAACTGTGTCAAATGTTTTTGCAAAATCCAGAGACACCACATCTACAGGCCTTCCTTTATCGAGATGGCAACTCACCTCCTCATAGAAGGTTAATAGATTGGTTTGGCAATAGGGAGGACAACATGGAGATCAAATGTTGGCCTGTCTCTACTGAACTAGACAAATTTTGATTTATCTATTTACTGTCTTAATTCAATGATCAAATCTTAAGAAAAGATCTCCAATTGCTTGGTGGTACTTAGCATAAATGCATTTGCAGTAATACCAAGCAAACTGATTATTAGTGCGAGTGAATCTGCCTGGGTTCAATATGTATGCAAGCAGTTCAGCAAACTTGCAAAACAATCCACAAATTTAAAAACTTAAATGCAGACTCTTTTCTAGTTTCTAGTCAACGGGAGGAGAATCTTGAAAATTAATTATCTTCATTTTCAAGGCTAAGGCCTCATGCACACTGGACGTTTTTACAGCTGCTGTTTTTGGCTTCAGATATTTTTTCCTGCAGCCAATAAACTCCCCAGCATGTTATCATATGTGTCCATGCACACATAGGCTGTTATTAGCAGTTTTTGGCAGGGGAGTTTTCAGTTGAAAAAAAAACCCCAGAACTAGTGGGTTTTGAGAGGAGTTTTTCAGCTGTAAACAGCTCTTACTCTGAAAAAAGCTGAAAACAGCTTAAAAACGCCAAAAAACATTGAAAAACGCAGCTACTCTGTGTTTATCAGCGTTTTTGAGCCATACACTTTTATGGGAGTAGTTTTGCTAAAAAAAAGCTACAGCTAAAAAACGTGCTGAAAAACACTAGTGCAAAAATGTTAAAAAACTTCCTCTACAGCTACAGCTTTCTACAGCTAATATTACTGGCTTTTTTATAACATCCAGTGTGCATGAGGCCTAATAGGCAAGAGATTATCAAACAAAGGGCATGGGAAGTGATACATTGCCAGGAAGGACATGCATCAATGTAAAAAATAAAGTTTAGCTGGGAGCAGTTCTTTTTTAAAGTGAAACATTAAAAATGCACAAATTCTTTAAATATTATTCTTGGCTTTAAACCTGCCTGTGAAGAGACAAACCTCTATGACGTACTACATCAAACATGCTATTTGTTCCTGGGGAAATTTAACAATGCAAAATTAAGTTTAAAAATGCTATTAAACAGGGAGAGGCTCTTTTAATAAGGCTTAAAGGATAAATCCTAAAATTGTTGATTCCATTATGTGGGGGGGGGGGTTTCATGCATTTTTTTTTTGTTTGTTTTTTTGCCTTGGGATCCCCCTTACAATTCATACCAGACTCTCATTTTGGATAAGGAAAGATAAAGGGAATCCCTGTCCACTTTGTTTAAAAATGTAAAAAAGCATCTGGAAAACAGATGAAGGCTAACTCCCAATGTCCCTATACCTTGCTGTCTATCTTTACTGCCATCAGGAGAAATTAATTGTTGTCAAGCCTTAACACAGGTCCCCTAGTACATTCTGTCATGATGTACTGTCATTCTGTCATGATTTTATTAAAATCAACTGCTCAAACCCTGAAAATGGGGCAAGGTCTTTTTTCCAAAACACATTGGCTGTATTCAATGCTCTTAACCATTAACTGTTTCAAAAGTCCTTTAATGCCGTGTACACATGGTCAGACTTTTTAGCAACAAAAGTCCAACAGCCTGTCCGACAAACTTTCGACTGACTTTTGGCGGACTTCCGACAGACTTTTTAATGAACAGACTTGCCTACAAACGATCACACAAAAGTCCGACGGATTCGTACGTGATGATGTACATCAGACTAAAATAGTGAAATTGATAGCCAGTAGCCAATAGCTGCCCTAGCGTCATTTTTTGCCCGTCGGACTAGCATACAGACGAGCGGATTTCTGGGTCCGGCGGAGTTACGACGTAAAGATTTGAAGCATGTTCCAAATCTAAAGCCCGTCAGATTTGCAACTGGAAAAGTCCACTGAAGGAATTCACTGTCTGGAGAGCCTTTCTTTTTGTCGCTATCAGAGAGGTAGCAGTCTAGAACCAGGACAGGGTCCACTTATACTGTATTTTAGCCACAGATCTGTTTCTTTAAAGGAAAAATCACTTTATGGTAGATTCATCCAACCTAACTTTCGCTTCTATTGGTATACACACATCAGTCTATGTCTGTTTTGGTATATTATATTGTGTATTATTGTTTGTCTGTTTAAGTGTTTTTTTTAATTGAGTAGAGCCTACATTTAGGATTTTGTAATGATCTTGTGTTAGGATTTAATTCATGTTTTAGTCCTATTAGTAATGCCTGGTTTATTGACTTGGCTTAATTATTTAACAAAGGTTGTCTTTATTAATTGCAGGATATAGTAACCAATGTTTCCCCAAGAATCATCCGAGGAACAACATCTGGCCACTTGTATGGTCCCGGCCAAGGGTCCTTCTTGAATATTGAACTCATTAGTGAGAAGACTACTGCTTATTGGTGTAAATCTGTCACTGAACTAAAACAGGACTTTCCTAAACATGTAAGTTGGATTAACCAACATTGGCTTGACTTATTCAAAACATAAACAATATACCAGTTATATGCAAGTCTTGACGTATTTTGATATTTCAAAGGGGTTAATTTATTAAAGGAATAGAGGTTATTCTCCTGGCAAAGGAAGATTAACTTTGCAACGTGAATGATAGTAAATGAGGTACAGTTGTACAAATTGAATAGCCAATTTAATATCCAATCATGTGTGAGGGAGATTAAAATGCAAACAATTAAAGAACACATTTTGCTAGCAAATAATTTGTTTTTCAGTTTGAACATATATTTTGAAAAGTTTGCCTAGTGTTTCTATACCTTTAGTAAATTAACTACACAGTGATGAAAAACTGTACCTTAATTGCGGTTGAAACGGAATATTTTTATTTTAATTACAAAGATTAGGTGAGCATCTTTTTTAATGTATGAGTTTATCTTGCCACAGTACAGTAGTTCTCAAATTATTTGGCTGCTAACCTTCCGCCTGTTGAATTAAACATTCCACTCTGTACATATATAGGGTAGGAAATCCTACTAATTCTTCAAAGAAAAGTGTACAAAAAACAATTTTGTTACCTACTGTATTGGTAGCTAAAAACATATTAAAAACAAACATAACACAAATAGGCTACTTTACCAATTTGTTAACGCTTTCTTTAGATTCCACAAATCCATAGATTTTTTTCCAGTCTACAGTAGTCAGATAGCAATTTAGACATGATGGGAATTCTCTTCCCCACTACACTACAAACTAGTCCTTTTAAAATTTTAATTTGATGATGCAGGAAGCAGATCGGCTTCAAACCTTCCTTGGAAGTTGTAGAATGACTGTTCAGGCATGTCTATAAATGAAAAGATAGGGGTGCCAACATCCCAAATATGTATTTAAATTTAAAAGAGAAGGGGCGGGGCAAATAGGATTTTCCCAGTACCGTCACAAGACATTACATTTTGTTTAAAACCATTAAAGTTTATTTTACATGTAATCAACATTACACTTTAAAATCATTCAACATTGCATAGTAGATTCATCTAAGTCGTCATGATAACTTAGAGTTAGGGGTACCTCCAATCACCATGTGAACATATAGAAGGTCAAACTCTCAACATGTTTTGCTGTTCCCCGCTTCTTCAGGAGAGCAAATGGGAAACAAGGAGGACTATACACTAGGAATAATAATAAAATATATAAGTACAAAGCATAATTGAGACAATAATAATTATCCTTCATATTCTATCGTTATTAAAATCATTGGCAAGAAGGATCTCTACCTTGGAGGCTGAACTAGCAAACAGAGGAGGCATCAAGGTCAAATATCCCTGGGCGTGCATGGGAACATATCCAAGGGATACCCATAGGTGCTAAATAATATAACCATATAGATTCTTATAAGCTTGAATGTTAGTCAAACCCAATAGTCATCATTGAGTGTGCAGATAAAGCATACATACCAATCTGCCCTTTCCAATAAATAAAAATTCTATTTGAAGGAATCACAGGTGATAAGAAGGCGGTGGAACCAATAGAACAAGGCTAAATCTTAAAATATGAAATCATTGAATCCAACTAATTCACTCTCAACAGAGTTGATAACAGAAAAACGCTGTTATCATATATATGATTGAATATAAGAAAAAGATCCAATATCCATTCCTGACATGTAATATTATAGACAGGCGCTAGATGGCACATAAGGACAGTGAACAGGGTATAGGCATAACTTACCAATAATGAATCAGTTAGATTTAAAATCAAACAAGTGGAAATAGTAGTTACAATACGACTTTCATTCATCCCAGGATGAATCATACAAAGAATAGGATAGCTCATAGAGGTATATTTAAAAGGGCACCTTGCAAAATTGGTAACATTCAATATGTGTATATGAATACACGTACACAGGCCATAAGTTATACAGTAGTGCCAATAACTATGCAATACCTGTATAGAGAGTTGCAGCCACGTGCATCCACTGTTATATGTCAAATGAATATGGCAAACTGGGTCCTTTAAAGTGCTCCAACCTCCCATGCTCAGCCAGCCTGGTCGCTGGCTGATGATTGCGCATGCGCCGGAAGTATTAGCACAGGCGCGTTGCCTTATTGAAGCCCTGGATGACAGGGCAGAAGGCCGAAGATGCAGCTGTCACTAGGCCTGGATGGAGGAGTGGCCAAAGAAGCCATCTGCGTCCCAGTGGTCGGTGCATGCACCGATCACGGGGCGCTTGCCGGGGGCTAGCCCTGTCAGCCTATCTCATAGGCAAGGGGGAGAAGATCGGGGGGGTTCCCCCATTGACATTACTCCCTCTACAGTCATTGCATGCTCGCCCAGAGAAGAAAACACCCAAAAGGAGGGGAAAGGGGGAGAGGGAGAAGAGGGAAAGAAAAATAAAAAAAAAGATTACCTTAAACTATCATAAGAAATGTTTGTAGATATGCATTTAATTTAAACCTGGGAAAACAGTTGCATTCAATCTCTCAATTCAAAGAGTTTCCCATTGAAGTACTCACTGGTCCCAGTCATCTGCCTGTGAATCTGGGGGGATGACTTCCAAGACACTAAAAGAAACCACAGTGTTATCAAATCTGTGGTGTACATCGATGTGTCTCGTCACAGGGGTGAGTGTTTTACCATTTCCAGAATAGTAAATATGATCAGCTATTTGTTGACCAAATTGACATATTGTCTTTCCTATGTAAAAGGCTTTGCATTGACATGTCATTAGATATATAACCCGTCAGATTGTACAATCTGCATGGGTTTGTAACCTATGCTGTTGAGCATTGGGAAAATGAAGTGCTGGACCCTCAATCACCCACAGACAATGGGGGCATTACCCACACCATTAAGTACCATGGGGGAGTGAGGGTCCAGCACTGTCAGGACAGTAGTGGCTGGTTGTTAGGTGGTCGTGCAAGAATGTAGCTAACCTAAATACAAGTTCTGGGTGTGGATTTAACATATTTGGCAAGTTTGTATTCCTCCATAAGGATGTGCCAACGCTTTGATTTGATAGTTCATAAATGAGCTTCATTGGCTGAAAATGTAGTGATTAGTTTAACTGTTTGGTTTGTTTTTTGGGTTTGTATAGGAGCGACATTCTAAAGTTAGCTTGGGCCTTGTTATAGGCTTTCTTAAGAAATGAACATGAGTAACCGTGAGCTAGTAGGCAGTGTTGTAATTTTTTATTAGCTTGATATTGAATGTCGGTGTCCCGAGTACAATTTCTACGGAGCCGCAGGTATTGAGCATATGGAATGTTCCTCACCAGTGGCGCTGGATAGGCACTGGTTGCAGAAAGCTTGTAGAAATCTGACTGAATTGGACTACAAAGAAAACAAGCAAAATAATCACATGCATTGAAAAGGGTATTTGTTTGAGGAACAAATCAATACTATTACTCATTTATAAAACATCTGTTTGGCCTCATCTTGAATATACAGTTCAAATGAATAGGGGCCTGAGGACCTCGGTTATGAGGAATAACTAAATGACATGAAGAATGATTATGATCTATAAATTAATCAATCCCTGAACACAAATTAATATTGGAGGAAAGGAGGTTTAATCTGAAATTGTGAAGGGGGTTCTTGCATGGCCAGAGCAGCACAGATGTGGAACTCACCCCTCCAGGTAGTGGTATCATCTGGAAGTACTGACAAGTTAAAAAAAAAAAAAAACTTCTAGATGTTTTCCCCAATGAACACAATATGCATGGATTTGTATACCCCTCGAAAATAAAAACATGAACTGACACACACATTGGACTGTTTTGGGAAGTGTCTTTTTCCAATCTAACTTACTATGCAGCTATGTAAGAATAATACACAAGATGACAATGATGACAATAACAGTGATTGACCTAACCTTTTTCAAATGCTCTTAAAAGCAAGGTTTTAGGGAAAACCTTGTATTTGCTTCCTACCTAAACTATGCAAATCAAGGCATATGTCCAGCAGACCCACATTGTAAACATGGCTTTGTCCTTGCCTTTTTTACTTACTGTATTTATGATATGGTTTATAATTGCCACTTTGCAGTTCTGGGTCCTGTATATGGGCATTGAGCATCTGCAACAAAATTATATCCAACTGTGCTTTCCTGGAAAATGAGAGAGAAAATTAGTGTTTTCTGAATTATTTAAAGTCTGCTGGCTACTGCAGGATGATAAGTAGTGACGTTGAAACTGTGGGTAGAATGACTGCAAAAGTAACATCCATTTGACAGTTAAATCATTAAATGGAGATAATTAGTTAGTGATATACAGCTTAAAATGTTTTGTGCACCATCAATAATGATGAATACAGTGCAGGTTACAGTAGGTGAATTGAACAAAACATGTTTATCAAGTGGAATATGCACAGAAGTAAACTGAAAATAAAACCCAGTACTAACACAATATTAAATGAAGACTTTTACACTTTTGCCTTAATGTTTCTAATGCCGCGTACACACGGGCGGACTTTCCGACCTGACTGGTCCGACGGACCGAATCTGGCGGACAATCCGACCGTGTGTGGGCTGCATCGGACTTCCGACGGACCATTTCGGTTCGGAAATCCGACGGACTTTAGATTTGAAACTTGCTTCAAATCTTTACGACGTAACTCTGCCGGACTCCGTTCCTGACGGAAAGCCTGTTCGTCTGTATGCTGGTCCGACGGACCAGATACGACGCAGGGGCAGCGTACTACATCTCGCGCTCACTGCAATAGGAAAAAAAATTCTATTGTGGCAAGCACAGGGCATAGCAGGCCCTTAGGTCTGGTATGGATTTTAAGGGGAAACCCCTACGCCCAAAAAACGGCATGGGGTCCCCCAAAATCCATACCAGACCCCGATCCGAGCACGCAGCCCAGCCGGTCAGGAAGGGGGGTGGGGAAGAGCGAGTGCCCCCCCTTTAACCATACCAGGCTGCATGCCCTCAACATGTGGTGTGTGGGTGCTTTGGGGGGAGGGGGGGGCCCTGCAGCCCCCCACCCCAAAGCACCTTGTCCCCATGTTGATGAGGACAAGGGCCTCTTCCCGACAACCCTGGCCATTGGTTGTCAGGGTTTGCGGGCGGGGGGCTTATTGGAATCCAGGAGCCCCCTTTAGGAAGGGGGGCCCCCAGATCCTGGCCCACCCCATGTGAATGAGTATGGGGTACATCGTACCCCTACCCATTCACCTAGGGAAAAAGTGTCAATAAAAAAACCACACTACACAGGTTTTTAAAGTAATTTATTAGACAGCTTCGGGGGTCTTCTTCTGACTTCGTGGATCTTCTTCAGACTTCGGGGGTCCCTCCGGCCTCTTCCCCCAGCGTCCGGTTCTTCTCCGCTCTCTCCGGCCTCTTCTCCCAGTGTTCGACCTCTTCTCCCAGTATCTGGTTCTTCTGCCGGCTCCTCTGCTATCTTTTGCCACTTTTTTGCTAGCGGTGGTCCGGACTTCTGTGTCGCCTTCTTCCCTCTTCTCTTCTTCCAATGTTGACACGACACTCTCTCCGGCTGTAATGCTCTCTGAGCGCACCGCTATGACTTATATAGGCGTGACCCCACCCCCTTATGCCGTCACAGTCCCTGGGCATGCTGGGACTGTGACGGCATATGGGGGCGGGGTCAACATCACCTGGTGATTCTACTAGCATTAATGGATAGACTGATTTTCGCTAAACACAGGGGCAGCACAGTGGTGTAGTGGTTAGCACTCTCGCCTCGCAGCAATAAGGTCATTGGTTCATATCCCAACCACGACACTACCTGCCTGGAGTTTTCATGTTCTCCCTGTGCCTGCGTGGCTTTCCTCTGGGTACTCTGGTTTCCTCCCACACTCCAAAGACACGCTGGTAGGTTTATTGGCTTCTGTCCAAAAATTGGCCCTGTGGTATGGGTGAGTTAGGGACCTTGGATTGCAGACCCCTTGGGGGTGGGGACCGGTGTGGGTGTGTGTGGAGCACTGCGTAGATTGATGGCGCTACATGGCTACCTTAAATATATTTAAAAAAAAATAATAATAATAATAATATAGTGGATGGGCATCTTGATGGGACGCAATGTGCGGGGATGGGGACAATTGTGCGTTCTCACTCAGGTTGAACCGGATGGACTCTGGTGTCTTTATTCAACCTAACTATGTAACATGCTATGACATCACAACCTGATAATCACTAGGTGGCTGTAAGAGAACTGCCATTGCGCTCCGGGTGCACTCGCGCACGCACATACAGAATTCTGCTGATCGTAGATGCGCCAATGCACGTGTGCAGAGCAGTGTGCATGCTCGCAGGAGCGCGTCCATGCTGCCCTTTAGCACCAGATGGCTTATTTAGGGGCGCACTGACTTCTTATAGTTGCTGACAGATTTTCAGCTGTTCCTGTACCTGTATCCTGTTGTTGTTACCTGCCTGATACCTGTTGCTGAACCTTGGCTATCCCTGACCTTGCTGCTGGACTCTCCTATACTTCTGGTTATCGGTTCCTGATCCCGGCCTCCTATTTGACCCTGCTCCTGCCTGATAACTTGATACCTCGCTGCCCGCCTGCTACTGAACCCGGCTATCCTTGTGACTATGCTCTTGTCTGATGTTTGGCTCTACTCTTCTACGCAAGTATCTGCATCTTCGTTCCAGCGACCTGCTGTGACTTTCTGTCTTCCAAGAGTCGCATCTTCTGCTTCAGGCCTCCGGGGCTACATCTGCAGGCACTCGTGTTCCTCCAGTCCCTTGGTTCCTTCTGTCTTCACTCTCAGTGGGTCCAAGGCCGGAGATACAAGAGAGGCTGACCTCGTCATTTCAGACTCCAACCAGGTACGTGACAGTGGCAGTGGTACAGTTACTCCATATTGAGAGATTCTTGCAGATAGGGTTGGCCTTTGACACAAAGGATTCCAATGCAGTAGAGGTGAGTATGCACACATGGCTTTGAGTTTGCATACTGTTAGAATAGTTAGTGTAATGCCGCGTACACATGGGCGGACTTTCCGACCAGACTGGTCCAATGAACCGAATCCGGCGGACAATCTGACCGTGTGTGGGCTGCACCGGACTTCTGACAGGCATGGTCCCCCAGTGATGTTGACCACGCCCTCTTAAAATGTCATAGTCCCAGCATGCCCAGGGACTGTGACGTCTTAAGGGGGCGGGGTCACCGCCTATATAAGTCATAGCGGAGTGCTCAGAGAGCATTACAGCCAGAGAGAGCGTCGTGTCAACATCGGAAGAAGAGGAGAGGGAAGAAGACAAGAAGGCAGAAGTCCGGGCCACCGCTAGCAAAAGAGCGGCAGAAGATAGCGGAGGAGCCGGCAGAAGAACCGGATTCCGGGAGAAGAGGCCGGAGAGACCCCCGAAGTCGGAAGAAGACTCCCGGAGCTGTCTAATTACTTTAAAAACCTGTGTAGTGTGTTTTTTTTTATTGACACTTTTTCCCTAGGTGAATGGGTAGGGGTACCATGTACCCCATACTTATTCACATAGGGTGGGGGGCCGGGATCTGAGGGCCCCCTTATTAAAGGGGGCTCCCGGATTCCGATAAGCCCCCCACCCGCAGACCCCGACAACAAACGGCCAGGGTTGTCGGGAAGAGGCCCTTGTCCTCATCAACATGGGGACAAGGTGCTTTGGGGTGGGGGGGCCGCAGGGTGTCCCCCTCCCCCAAAGCACCCACCCCCAATGTTGAGGGCATGCAGCCTGGTACGGCTCAGGGGGGACGCTCACTCTTCCCCACCTCCTTTCCTGACTGGCCGGGCTGCGTGCTCAGATAGGGGTCTGGTATGGATTTTGGGGGACCCCACGCCGTTTTTTCGGCGTGGGGTCCCCTTAAAATACATACCAGACCTAAGGGCCTGGTATGCACCGCGATGGGGCTTGCAAGGTGTCAATCTTGCTGATAAAAGCGGCGAGATTGACTTCCTTTTCTAGTCCCGTCGTACCCGAGTCAAGTTCAAAATGAACGAACTAGTCTGTGTGTGGGCAAGTCCATTCATTCGGAAAGTCCACTCCATCAGAAGGTCAGCGGACCTAGTCTGCCGGAAAGTGCGGTCGTGTGTAGGCAAGTGCGTCCATTCTGAAAGTCCGTCAGAAGTCCGCCAGAAGTCCGTTGGGAAGACAGTCGGACCTAGTTTCCCAGAAAGTCCAGTTGTGTGTACACTGCATTAGAGTTAGAATAACAGACATTGTTGATTTGTGTGAGAGTTAATGCAAGGTTTGCAGGCAGTGTTAGTGTAAGGGTTAGTGTTCAAGCTAAAGGAAGGGTAGTGTGAAAGGTAGTGTTAGAGGAAAAGTCAGTGTTAGGGTCAATGTTACAAGAAGGGCTAGTGTTAGAGCTACAGAGCAGGTTAGCGTAGAGTTAATGCAAAAGCTATAGTTAAACAAACAGTTTGTGTTAGAGTGGCATGTGCTATTCAATTATTGAAATTTTTTATTAAGATGTAAATCCAATTTAAAATGGGTCTTTGCTGCAGCTCTCTGCTCCAGCATCTATGTCCCCCATACAATGTGTTCCACGGGTCAGACTAGGACTCCATCCTGACTCCATGCAATCCACAGAACAAATAGAAAAAATCTAAGCCACCGCACACCATACAAGCCCAGCAGGTAACAAGTGATAGCAGCCTCAGCCTAACTCCATCCAGGTCATGCCCCAACATGTTTAACCCAACCCACAAGGTTTAGTAATAGAGGTATGCAACAGACCTAATGGCATGATACCCAGTTTAAAATAAAGGGAAAAAGGCCTAAAAAACTAAATTAATATCCAAGAATTGGTAAACTGCAATATAAAAAATGTTTGCTTTTGGGTTTATTACTGTTTTAATTATTTTTAACAAATTCCAATCATGCTATAGCCAAAAGATGGCTACAGCATGGTCGTCTAGTTCTGGGAAGGCATCCATGGACTTCCTCCCAGAACCCCACTTCCTGCATGCCCCCTAGGGTGCACATCGGGCACGCTCTGTGAAAGCGTTAGACACAGCTGATCACAGATCACTAACAGGTGCCCTTTACCATGCGATCAGCTGTGTCCAATCATAGCTGATCACATGTAAACAGAATTTCTGGTTATCGGTAGTCCTTTCCTCACACGCCATGTCTGTGTGAGGAAAGGATTGCTGATAACCGGCAAGGCTGTCAGTACATTGTTCACACCAATAATTAGGGCACTGATCATCAGTGCCCTGATGATCAGTGCAGCCCCATCACTGTCGATCAGTGCAGCTTATCAGTACCCATCATAGCCGCCTATCAGTGCCACCTATCTGTGCCGCCTGATCAGTGCCCATTAGTGCAGCCTCATCAGTGTCCATCAGTGGCCATCAGTGCGCATTAGTGCCGTTTCATCAGTGCAGCCTCATCGGGGCACATAAAGGAGAGAAATTAGTTCTTTTCAAAATGTTATAACAGAAACCAAGAAAAATGTTTTACGTTTTTTATAAATTTTTGGTCTTTTTTCCTTTGTTTAGCAAAAAAATAAAAAAAAGTGGTGATTAAATACCACCAAAAGAAAGCTCTATCTGTCTCAAAAAAAAAGATTTCAAACAAATTTCATATGGGTGCAATGTTGCATGACTGCGCAATTGTCATTTAAAGTGCAACAGCACTGAAAGCTGAAAATTGGCCGGGCAGGAAGGGGGTGAAAGTGCCTAGTATTGAAGTGGTTAATAATACAGTGAGGAAATATTTGAACCTCTGTCATGTTTTGTTTTTGTTTACTGTAGTTCCTATTTAGGGAATGTTTCTTTCTTTCTTTTGGCACTAGGACAAGTAAAGAGAGATTTTTCTAAAGAAGGACATAGGAATTTTAAGAATCTAACATTTCCTCCCTTTATTTCACCACTAATCTACCTTATACTTCCTTTCAGATCTATTTGTTGGGGTAAAATATGGGTTTTATTGTATAATACTGCAATGTGTGTCTCTGTGTATGGTTTGTTGCCATTAATGTAGAATTGCAAAACAGCTACAGTCGGTACTTATGGACCCACAAGTCATTTTTTTCTTTCATTACTAATCATGGAGAGCCTTCTTAAAATAAATAATATTTTAAAATGATAAATTATATTATAACTTTGTTGCTATGTTAACAAACAAAATGAGAACCACCTTGTAAGAGCAGAAGTTGCATACTTATCTTTTCACTGGGCAAGTTGATTATTTGCTCTCATGCAGAGTGCTGGGTGCTGACTATATCCTGCAGTGACATTAGAGCTAGGAACTATGACACCCATTGTGGGGGGGGGGGGGGGTATGCTATTGGACAGACCCTTGAAGTGTTAGCTTCCCTGCCATTTTTAAATGTAGCAACCTGGCTATTTTAGTGTTAAGGGTGGAAATAACATTTGAGTGCTGCTTTGTAGGTCATAAAGGATCAAAATGCTACTGATCAGAGGCAGCTTGCAAGTTAGTCATATTGACCATTTAATCATATTATTAGCTGCAAGCTCACATTTTATATTTGTTAAATGACCTTAACTGTGTGCAAAAGAAAGTATAAATACCATATATATTCTGAAGCAGAAGGAATAATTTGCACCATAATTCTACTACATACAGTTCAATGAAATATCTTCTCTGCAAGTGTATTATGGTATTTAATTTCTTGGCTAAATATTCCAATCAAAAGTATGTAGTTCAGAAAGAAAAAAATAAAATAAAGCATGGGCTAAAAGGTTAATGTCTGATTAAATTATTCATACAAGAAAACCAGGTGGGGGAAATGTATAAAATGAGAAAGAATGCAGGTCAGATATGTCAAGCCATTCTGAATGACTTGTCTTTATCACTATGCAGAATCTTCTTATTAAACATTGCACCTTCAGTCTATAAATCTATTCTTTCCCTGCCACCTTAATATGACCATATCCATCCAGATTGACAGATTCTACAGACGCGGATTTCCCAAGAGGCAACAGTGTTACTTATGTCAGTAGATGGCATTATTTACTTCAATGTTCTATTATTAAATTGATAACAAGATAATTCCTCTGCTCCTTGCAGACATGACAGGATTTGCAATTGTTAGCTCTCTTACTGCACATGCTTTGATGTCCTGCATGGCTTTATGTTTAATAAGAGGCATCTTTTATTTCATTATTGTCCTGGATCAGATACTAGATAGAATAGGAGTGAAAAGGGGAGCATGTTCATATTGCAGATATATACATTTTCATATATTCTGTAATCTTTTTGAAAGCAAAGATGAACACATTGTTCAGATTAAAATACAAGTTATACAGCATCTTCATGCTTAAAGTGGACATAGCATCAGAGATCTTTTTCATGTTAAATGCACGCAAATAATTGGTTAAGCTGCTTTCACACTGCTCCGTTTAAAAAATGCATCAAAATGCATAGGCATGTTTGATGTGTTTTTAGTGTGTTTCCTGGTTGCCTAACTCCAAGCATGCACCTGTAAAACATAGACATGTGACCCAAACACTGCACCAAAAATGCAATGAGGTATACATTTCTGATGCATTTTTTTAAATGTTTTTGACAAGTTTTCTTTTTATTTCAATGGGGAGCTGCATTTTTGGTGTTTTTTTTTTTTTTTTGCAAAAATGCAGCAAGTGGGACTTTTAAAAACAAAATTGAAACACAACTCAGAATCAGAAAAATGTATTAGTATTTTACAATAAAAAACATAAAATGAAATAAAGATGCAGCCTCATCACATAAAAGACTTTACATACCTTGCATGAACACTATCTTCATTAAAACAACACATACTCATATAATACTGTAAATGCATACTCCCTATTTAATTTAACCCTAAAAAAGCACCTAGCATTCCAAAAAATGTATGGACTGGCTGAAGTTGTTTTGCATCCTGGTGGTACAAGAGGAAATACTCCTAAATCGCATTCCAGAAGGCAACACTGTAAACAAGGCATTCACAGGGTGGGAGCTATCCTTCAGTATATTAAAAGCTCACTGAAGGCACCTCCTCTACCCCAGGTTTTTAATACTCTGTACTCTGTAAAATGGTTGTTTAGTTAATGTGATTATGTCACAGTTTGGTTTCTTCAGTAACCTGTGCTGGTTTCTGAATCTGTAATGGCTCTAAGCTGGGCTTCGTGCCAATAGATATTTTCTTTTTTTTCCCTCCCTCCTCCCTGGGAACAGCCACCTAGTCTTTCATGTTCTCCCTTTATTAGTTTATATTGAAAACAGCACTGATGTCATGTGTCATTTGAACTTCCCCAGTGCAAATGGGAATTGTCTGACCAAAGGCCTCTGTTAGATTCTCTTCCCAGACTTCTCTTCCTGTGTTGTGCTGTTACTGTCTCTAATACCTGTTGACACCTTGGCCTCTCAATGACAATTCCTGCCTGCTGACCACTTTGGCCTTCTGCTTCTCTAGACCACAATCTCATCTCTCATTCTGTACTTCAGCTTGTTGCTTCCCGTTGTTGCCAGTGCAGTTGCACATGAGGGATGCAACTTGTGAACATGTGCAGTGACGAAAAATGTGTTTCTTTTTGTTTTCGTTTCATTCGTTTTTTTTTTTTTTTTCATTTATCGGATCATTGTTTGAATTCGTAACCTTCGTTAGTTCAGATTTTTTCATTTTATTTGTTATTTGGGAGTCAGCTTGTGGCACTGGGATTAATGTGGTAGGCCTCAGACAGCTATTAGCACATATATTTAAAAATGAAATTATCTGAATGTAATCATTTCTGATGTAATTTGGATGAACGAATATGCTGAATTTTGTCCGAAAACAAATTGGTAACAAAACTAATTGCACTAATTTGCTTGCTGGAACTTAGATAAAGTGGAACTGGACTAAGTGGGGAGTAAAAACCAGAGTTCAAAACAGGAGGTTATAACAGGGGTCAAAGTACCTGTGTAGTGTGAGTACTTGAGTGTTGTCTGAGTAGTGTGTGTGGATCATTCGTACCTGTGTATTGTGTATACTTGTGTATCATGTGTACCTGTGTATTGAGAGTGCACGTGGTCTGCGAGTGCACGTGGTCTGCGAGTGCACGTGGTCTGCGAGTGCACGTGGTCTGCGAGTGCACGTGGTCTGCGAGTGCACGTGGTCTGCGAGTGTACGTGGTCTGTGAGTGCATGTGGTCTGCGAGTAACTGTGTATTGTCTTGTTGAGTACCTGTGTATTGTATTGTTGAGTATTGGTGTCAGGAAGCTAGTTGTTAGGTAATTTAGACAGGGTATAAACCCCAATCCTCATTTAATTAGTAGGTACAATGCCCGGCGCGTGGAGATGCGACTCGGTGTACATCTTGCAGCATGTATGCGTTCATTGATCATCTGATTGAGAGTGAATACTGCTGTGCAAAATGTAAGCACATTGTTTCCCTGGAAGCCCAGGTTCTGAATCTAGGGAAGCAACTGTCAGCACTGAGAACACCCTCCATACTAAAGGAGAGCCGGGAGGCACAAAGGCGGGTGGAGACAAAGGTGTGCAGGCACTAGAAATGAGTAGATGTGTGACAGTCAGGAAGGATAGAGGGGGAAGTGCCAGGGAGGGCAGTTCTGGGCTGGAGCATCCCAATAAGTATGCTCCATTGAGTGACAATGGTGAAACCGGTCATGGACTAGCACTGCTGGAGCTGAGGAACTCTCCTAGCTGCCAGGGGAAGAACTCCTCCAGTGAGAGTGGGGGGGAAGCAAAGTGAAAGAATAGACAGAATCTGGTGGTAGGGGACTTAATTCTTGGAAGGACAGAAAGGGCAATCTGTCACAAAGACCTGAAGTGTCAAACAGTATGCTGTCTACCGGGCGCTCAGGTTTAGCACAACACTGATCTGGTGAACAGATTACTGGGAGGAGCTGGGGAAGACCCAGCTTTCATGGTGCACATTGACACCAATGACAAAGTGGGAGGCAGATGGAGTGTTCTAAAGACCGATTTTGGGGACTTAATTAAGGAAAAGGACCTCCAAGGTAATATTCTCAGGAATACTACCGGTACATTGAGCCACACCAAAAAGGCAGTGGGATATTAGTGAAGTAAACAAGTGGCTGAGGAGCTGGTGTAGTAAAGAGGGGTTTGGGTTCCTGCAGAACTGGGCCAACTTCTCAGTCGGTCACCCATTCTATAGAAGGAACGGACTGCACCTAAATGCAGATCTGCTGGGAGTGAAGATGGTGGAAAAGTTTATAAGCAAAAGATTGCTGCTCCAATCTCTCAAATCCGTATCAAGACAGCCGCCCTAATGGAACTCACAGGTGCTGGCTCTGCACAAGCTTGAGGAAAGAAAAAAATCCTGGACGGCCACACACCATAGAAGGCATCTTTATTGATATAAAGAAATGAAATCCAAATGCAGTCACCTCATGTACAGGGAGGAACAGGAAAGATAGCTAACATGTTTCACGCCCCATCATGGCGCTTATTCATAGCTGAATGATTAAAGTTTGATCATGGGTATATATAGGGACTTCAGGTTTTGATAGCCAATCCAGAGCCCACGTAATCAAACTCTAAAAACGACACCCAAGAGATAGGAGACACTTGGGATGTGAAGTTGAATTTTAAATCAAAAATTGAAGACAAGATAATATGACAATGTAATAATGCCTATAAAGGTCCACCAAACTAAAAAAGTTTACTAAGTGAACCAATGCGCATATATATATATATATATGTATATAAATGCACTAGACGCATGATTATTTTTAATGTTCGCATTATTCAACTTCTCCCATTGTGTACATCCATAACCTTGGGATGAAGACCATGATAAATACTAAAACAATATTAAACAATAGCAAAGTACAAAGTAACAACACTAATTTTGAAATCATAAATGATAAATAATCTCAAAGGAAAACTTGTGTATCAATGATGATAAACAAAATTCGTAAAAATGTAAAACATGCTAAAACCATACAAAATCGCAAAATAACATATACAAGAAATTGATGTGAAAATACCAATAATCCTATTTCCAACACAATCAATAATGTCTTGGTAACTGTGTGTGTGTGTATATATATATATATATATATATATATATATATATATACACACATCATCCTGAAATATATAAACCTAATTACATTTGAAAATTGTGTAAATAAAACCATAATTTTCGTTTAAAAATGATTATGTATAAATCATTATTCCCACATAAATCCATGCACTCAAGAAGCACGCAAGCCCCATTCGATGACATCTGGAATCCATTCATATTGGATTCATAAACAAAAAATATATCTCAAATTTGCAACAAACGGTCAAGAAAAAAAGAGAAGAAAAAGACAGAAAAAGGTCATCCGATGGGGAAGCATTTAAATGGTGCATGGAAAAGGTGGGAAAATAAAGAGGGACCCTAAAGGAGTTACGTGAACATCTTTTTAATAGACTAGCTATATGTGCTAAATAACGTAAACTTCAGACGGTGGTCCAAAATTTATAGAGGTCTATAAATATTACCTGGATGGCTATGCAAGGAACAGTAAACAAAGAGCAATGATCTCGTTGTACCTGTAATTGATATGGGAAAGGTGGTCACGCTACTGATTTTCTCAGTTGAATCTCAAAGAACCCCCAGAAAATCAACAGATATTGTGTGGATAGAAGTGTAGGAGATATAGTCTGTCTATACTTGCAATACCATGATTAAGATGATAATTTTGTTACAAAAGTGATAATTTAAACTTCCAGGCTCTAAGTAGATCACAAACAGCAATGGATCACCATATATATATAAAATCGCAAAAAAAAATCACAAAAAATGCACAAATCGCAAAAAGTCGCAAAATCACAAAATATCGCAAAAAATAAAAAAACATCAAAAAAATTTAAAAAAACATGGAAAAATACACAAAATTGATAGCAAATTGGAAGAACAGAGAACAAAAAACAAAAAATCGAAGTGAGAGATGGCCACTGACAAATATAAACCAGGGAGCATTACTTCATATACTGAATAAATTTAGGCTAAGGCATCAAGATAGACACACATGAATGTGAAATATTGTGGGAGTTAATGTGACCTAAATCAATCAATATGTTATTTGGATTAAATTGGGGATACACATGGGCATAACACGGTACGTATCCATTGATAAAAGTGGGACACGTCCCATTCAAAATTGAGGCCAGTGGGACGTCTAGTATTTAGATTAAAAATCCGCCGAACCTCTTGTTTGCACAATATGCCAAATTTGTCGCCACCTCCAGGAGGTTTAACAATTTGTTTCAATGCCTTGAATGGTCAAGCTGGAAGTATCCTTGAAATGAATATCAACCCAATGGCAAGCAATGTTAGTGGCATGTTCCTTCTCTATGTCATAGAGGTGATCGTAAAGACGATCCCTCAGTCTGCGAGTGGTCCTGCCAACATATTGAATAGAGCAAATGGTACATGTGATGACATAAATTATGTAACACGTGTTACAATTGATGAAGGACTGTATTTTATATGATTTGCCTGTTGAAGTAGATGTGACAGTGTCACCCCCTTTTATGAAGGGACAATATGTGCAAGACCGACCACCGCATCTGTATGTTCCCTTAAACTGCAGCCAATGAGCAGTTTGTTTTTTGCTAATGTAAAGGCTAGGGGACAAAAGTCCACCTAAAGAAGGTGCTTTCCTTGATACCATACGTATGCCTTTATTTAAAATTTGAGAATAGATATGATCGTTAGACAACACCAGTAGATATTTGGTAACAATTTTCTTAATTTTATGAAATTCAGCACTGTACTGAGTGGAAAATGTTGGAACAAAATGGGATTTTTCTGATCTATTCCGTCTACTGTGGTTATTGGGTTTGTCCATTAGCAAATTGGCCCAAGGTGTTTTATTTGCAATGGACCAAGCTCTATTGATAGCTGACCTGGGGTAACCCCTAGCTTCAAATCTAGCTGGCATATGTATGGCCTCCTGTTCAAAATCTATTTGTCTGGTGCATAGTCTTTTCAGCCTCAGAAATTGGCCCACTGGAATACTTTTGATGGTATGGGTCGGATGGCTAGAGTCTGCACATAGAAGAGTATTACCTGCAGTGGGCTTTCTATAGAGATTTGAAATTATTTCATTGTTGTCTCCTGTGAGCTTAACATCTAGAAACTCTATAGACTTTGGTTCATGTTGTCCTGTAAATTTTAAATTTAAAGCATTATCATTCATATACTCCAACCATTGATCTAAACAGATGTGTGGCTCAGAGACAATGTACAGGAGATCGTCTATATATCGACAATAGAATGAAGTGTCTTTTCGACAGGGACTTTCAGGTCCAAAAATGTGGGACCTCTCCCACCATCCCATATACAAATTGGCCAGGGATGGTGAGAACTTAGCTCCCATAGAGGCCCCGCACTTTTGGAGGTAAAAGTCCCCGTCGAACATAAAAAAAGTTATGTGTAAGGAGATATTCCAGGCACATGATAATGAACTCCTGTGAAGCCAGAGAGAAGTTTCCTGATCTCTTTAAGAAGAAGGATACCGTCTGTAGACCCAGGGCATGTGGAATTGAAGAGTACAGGTTGGAAACATCACATGTTATCCAACTGTAATTTTTATTCCATGTTAAACCATTAAGTTTAGATAAAAGTTGTTTGGTGTCACGGTGGTGATCTGGCAGCTCCACTACCAATGGTTGCAGTTGCTGGTCCACCCAATGACCCAATCTCTCATTTAGTGAGTCTATGCCTGCCACGATCAGTCTCCCTGTGAGGGGAGTTAACCCTTTGTGTAGTTTAGGGAGGTGGTGGAAAATTGGAATAACAGGAAACAGGTATAAACATCTCCTTCTCTTTTTGTGTGAATAGACCCATTTGGACGGCTCGATCCAACAGTGAGGAGAGCTCTGCCCTAAATGACTCAGTAGGGTCACCCCTTAATTTGCAATAGGTAGTGGTGTCCGATAGTTGTCGCATGGCCTCATCTCTGTATGTGGCCGCATTCATGACAATCACCGAACCCCCCTTGTCTGCACTTTTGATAGCTATACTGTCATCTTTGCGTAAATTTTCAATAGACATTTTCTCATCAACAGATAAATTATCAACTGATTTTTTTGAGATATTCCGTGCCAACAAAGGCAAATCCCTTTCAACCAGAGTCTGATATGTGTCCATGTCTTTGCCTCTAGAACTCACAGGATAAAAATCAGATTTCATCTTAAATGATACTGAACTGCAACAAACATCATTGTCATCCATATTAATATCTGATTCAATAACCAAGTCAGTGAGGTCAGTGAGTTAACCCTTTGTGTAGTTTAGGCTGGTGGTGGAAAATTGGCATAACAGGAAACATAGGTATAAACATCTCTTTCTCTTTTTTGTGTGAATAAACCCAATTGGACGGCTCGATCCAACAATGAGGAGAGCTCTGCCCTAAACGACTCAGTAGGGTCACCCCTTAATTTGCAATAGGTAGTGGTGTCCCTTAGTTGTCGCATGGCCTCATCTCTGTATGTGGCCGCATTCATGACAACCACCAAACCCCTATATATACCCATGATCAAACTTTAATCATTCAGCTATGAATAAGTGCCATGATGGGGCGTGAAACATGTTAGCTATCTTTCCTGTTCCTCCCTGTACATGAGGTGACTGCATTTGGATTTTATTTCTTCATATCAATAAAGATGCCTTTTATGGTGTGCGGCCGTCCAGGATTTTTTTCTTTCCTCAGTGGTGGAAAAGTTAGAGGGGTTTTTAAACTAGGTGACAGGGGAGGGTCCAGAGTTAGAGATAGTCAGCAATGAACATATTCCAGAGAGTAGTATTGGGAGCATTGGTGGTAGGTTGACTAAACCACATAAACCAGAGCTAAGTATAGTAACAAGTCCTATTTGCAATCTCGGAACACCCAATAAGAGGACAGTATGCCACCAGTCTAAACTATGTGGCATGTTCACCAATGCCAAGAGCCTGGTGGACAAGATGGGTGAACTAGAGATACTTTTGAACAAGGAGGATTTCGATTTTTTGTGGGAACAGCTCTCATGATTGGCTGGCAACCATTCAAGGATGTTCCCTTTATCGCAGGCATAGAGAGGGGAAAAGGGGGGAGGGGTATGCCTATATATCAAGAATAATGTACAAGTGAATGTGAGAGATGACATTAATAAGGGAGCTAGGGAGGAGGTGGAATCCTTATGGGTAGAGTGCCAAAGGGATGAAGCTAAGGGAAAAATAATACTGGGAGTATGCTATAGGCCCCCTAACCTGACGGAGGAGGGGGAGACAGACCTCCTATCACAATCTGGATTAGCAGCAAGGATGGGAAGTTTTATCATAATAGGGAATTTTAATTATCCAGACATAGACTGGGCAGAGGGAACCACGCATTCGTCTAAGGCTCGCCAGTTCCTAAATGTCTTGCAGGACAATTTCATGGGTCAGATGGTAGACGCACCAACTAGAAACAAGGCGTTACTAGATCTACTGATTACAAACAATACAGACCTGATCACGGATGTGGAAATATGGGGCAATTTAGGAAACAGCGATCACAAGTCAATTGGCTTCAGTATAAATCACACAAATAGGACACACAAGGGGAACACAGACACTAAATTTCAAAAGAGCCAACTTCCCTAAACTAAGAACCTTGCTAAAAGATATTATTTGGGATAAAATCTTGGAAACAAAGAACAAGGAGGAGAGATGGGTTTGATTTAAGAGCATATTAAATAAGGGCATTAGCCAGTGCATCCCATTGGGAAATAAATGTAAAAGTCCTGGATGACTTAACTATATTGTAAAAATGCATATAAATGCAAAGGAGAATGCCTTCACAAAAATACAAGGCTGCAGGATTATCATCAGAATTCAGACTTTACAAAGAATGCAACAAGATATGTAAGGGTGCAATTAGGGCAGCTAAGATAGAACACGAAAGACACATAGCGGAGTAGAGCAAAAAAATCCCCAAACATTCTTTAAGTATATAAACAGCAAAAAAGGGAGGACAGACCATATTGGCCCCATTAAGAATGAGGAAGGATATCAGGTTACAAAGGATGGGGAGATGGCGAAAGTATTGAATTTATTCTTCACGAGGGAATCGGGGGGCCTGAGTAACCATGACACATCACAGGAAGCACCCTGTCAGACTTACACGTACCTGACTGACAAACCCGGTACAGCAGGGGAGGCCTCCCATACGTATCTGGTTCCCGGCCCCTGGTAGTGTAAACAGAAGGCACAGGAGCGCAGAGTGGTAAGAGAGCCTTGCAGGTGACTTGGGAAGGAAAGGCCCAGGATCCTGATGCGTATGGTCTGGAAGCCCTAGAAAGTAAGGGTCTAGGCAGCTGGTGCAGAACAGGAGCAAGTGGGCTGGTCCGGTCACAGGCAGAGTTGGCAACAAACGGTCAACGAGGTACAAAGGAGCAGGCAGGCTCAAAGTCCGGGTCACAGGCAGGGTTGGCAGCAGGCGGGCAGCATGGTACAAAGGAATAGGCAGAGTCGTAGTCAAGGAAAGCCGTGGCCAGGTGCAGGCGGATAACAAGAGGAGTCCAAAGGCAGGCCGGGGTCACTTAGGCGATCAAACAGGAAACAGGAAGTCAGGAACTGGGAGCTGCAGATCGGACAGCACCGAGCAGAAGATTCCAGCAGACTAAATAGGGCGCCGGCGCCAAGAGCCGTGCGTGCGCCCACACCGATGCGCCCGCACACACCCGCATGCGCACGCACAGCGGTGCGAACTAGCGCGGACCGGCACAAACCAGCCCACACCGGAGCGCCCAATAGCCAATCTATTCGGAGAACTCCTCTGACACACCTCATGGTTAACAGAGGACAGAATTAGAAATAGACTTGGGAAACTTAACATTAATAAATCACCGGGACCAGATGGCTTGCACCCGAGGGAACTTGGGGAACTAAGTCAAGTAATTGTCAGACCATTGTTCCTAATTTTTACTGACTGGAATGGTACCAGCTGATTGGAGAAAAGCCAGTGTAGCACCAATTTTTAAAAAAGGGCCAAAATACATCCCTGGGAATTACAGACCAGTTACATTACTAGTATGCAAGCTCGTGGAGGGAATGATAAGGGACTATGTACAAGATTTTAGTAATGGAAACAATATCTTTAGCAGTAATCAGCATGGATTCATGAAGAATCGTTCTTGCCAAACCAATCTATTAGCCTTCTATGAGGAGGTGAGCTGCCATCTAGATAAAGGTAGGCCCATAGATGTGGTGTATCTGGATTTTGCAAATGCAATTGACACAGTTCCCCATAAACGTTTCCTGTAAAGTAAAAGTCCATTGGCATGGACCTTAGGGTGAGTACATGGATTGAAAACTGGCTACTAGGTCAAGTTTAGAGGGTGGTGATAAATGGGGAATATTCGGAATTGTCAGGGGTGGGAAGTGGGGTCCCACAGGGTTCTGTGCTGAGCCCAATGCTGTTTAATTTGTTCATAAACGGCCTGGAGGAGGCACTAAGAGGATGACACTAAGCTAAGCAGGGCAATAAGGATGTAGAAACCTTGCAAGAAGATCTGAACAAATGAATGGGTTGGACAACTACATGGCAAATGTTTAATGTAGAAAAATGTAAAATAATGCATTTGGCTGGCAAAAATATGAATGCAATATATACACTAGGGGGAGAACCTCTGAGGGAATCTAGGATGGAAAAGGAAACCTTGGGTCCTAGTAGATGATAGGCTCAGCAATAGCATGCAATGCCAAGCTGCTGCTAACAAAGCAAACAGAATATTGGCATGCATAAAAAAGGGGATTAAAGCCAGGGATAAAGAGATAATTCTCCCACTTTACCAGACTTTGGTCTGGCCTTCCCTGGAGTATGCTGTCCAGTTCTCGGCACCAGTCCTCAGGAAGGATGTACTAGAAATGGAGCGAATACAATGAAGGGCAACAAAGCTAATAAAGGGTCTGGAGGATATTAGTTATGAGGAAAGGTTGAGGGCACTGAACTTATTCTCTCTGGAGAAGAGACGCTTGAGAGGGGATATGTTTTCAATATACAAATTCCATACTGGTGACTCCACAATAGGGATAAAACTTTTTCACGGAAGAGACTTTAATAAGACACGTGACCACTTACTAAAATTAGAAGAAAAGAGGTTAAACCTTAAACTGCATAGAGGGTTCTTTACTGTAAGAGTGGCAAGGATGTGGAACTCCCTTCTACAGTCGGTGGTTTCAGCGGGGGGGGGGGGCATTGATAGAAAAATCTATTAGATAAGCACCTGAACGACCGCAACATACAGGGATATACAATATAATACTGACATATAATCACACACACATAGGTTGGACTTGATGGACTTGTGTTTTTCTTCAACCTCACCTACTATGTAACTATGTCTAGCAACTTGGGTGATGTCCATGATCCCTGGAATGATCTTGTAATTACTAAACCGCTTCTTAGATTCTGAGCCTTGTGTCCCTTTAGTAACTACATTTGTCTAGTGACATGGAGGGTCAACTAACACCATGATAGATGAATATACATTAATTGGGATTTTTTTACCAAAGATATGTAGCACAATACATATTGGCCTAAATAGTAAAAAATATTGTTTTTTTTTTTCTAAATTGTCGGTCATTCTTTGTTTATAGCGCAAAAAATAAAAACCGCAGAGGTGATCAAATGAAAGCTCTATTTGTGGGGAAAAGGACATAAATGTTAATTGGGTACAGTGAGGCAAAACTGCGCAATTGTCAGTTAAAGTAACGCAGTGCCATATCGAAAAAAATAGCCTGGTCAGGAAGGGGGGTAAACCTTCTGGAGGTGAAGTGGATATAGAAACTCACTCTAAATCTGATAGTATGGAACAACTGATAAGGGAAAAAAACATTCCCCCCTTTTCTTCCCATTTTTCTCCCCCTTTCTTTCTTGCTTTCTTCCTATCCTCCTCCTCTTTATCTACCTTATTCCTAATCTTTTCAAACCATATCTTTCTTAAATTCTAATCAAATTAGTTACCACAACTAATATGGGACTAGCCTTAAGCACCTATCTAGAGACATGTTGAATTATATTGTCTTTGACAAAATGTGTCTAACACCAACAATTTATTGAAAGAGCAATTTTGACCTTGATAAATACATATTTCCTTGTGTAGAAATTGCAGTTGATCTTATAACTATTGTAGCAGAGCATCCCAGAGAGAGCCAGGAAAATTCCTGTTTAGGGTTTGTACATTTTTCAGACCCCTCTCATACACATTCAGGGATCTCTAATCCACAGTCTGGTTCAGGTCTTGGTCCTCTCCCATGTGCCAATTTATACTCACCTGAGAGAGGCAGACAGAGCTCTCAGCCTGGGGATAAGACATGTTCTGCCTGTGAGAGCTAAAAAGGTTGGTGAAAGCTACTGTAACAAGCTGTATCTGTGGAAGCTGAAAAGCTGTAGGCTTGTTCAGCCTGTTGGTTAGGACCTGTATTTTTGTATAGTTAGTGCTGGGATACGGCTAGGTTTTTGTTTTGCTATTATTTGCCCAGTTTATTTTCTGAGACACTGTACAGCACCTATGAATAGACTTTTACATAGCACAAATAGACATCACACTGTTTGTCACTACCTCTTTGGATTTGGTATCTGTGCCTGAGAGACTGCTTATCCCAGGGAGCTTTTTTACTTTCTGTTATAAACCCTATCCAAAAAAAACCCCTGAAAAATCAATTTTTTTTGTAAATGTAAGCCCATATGCATTCTGGTATATATTTTTGGTTAGAAAATTCCAGTAAGCGTATATTGATTGGTTTGCGCAAAATTTCTAGCATCAATTATGGGATATTTTAATTTATTTTTACTAGTGATGGCGGCGATCAGCGACTTATAGCAGGACTGCGATATTGCAACAGACTTTCTGACACTAACTGACACTTTTGACACTTTTTCGAGACCAGTGACACTAATAGAGTGATCAGTGCTAAAAATATGCACTGTCACTGTACTAATGACACTGGCTGGGAAGGGGTTAACTGAGTTTTACTAGTGTTTTACTAAACAGGTGTTAGGTGCTTTTACTAGGGGAAGAGATCAAATTTATTCAGGGACACAAACTCCATCCCTTCCCTCCTGTCAGAACCACATTCTTCCTTGTTTACATAGGCAGATCGCTGTTCTGCCTCTCTGCTTAACAATTGGCAGGTCCCGGAGGACATTGGGTACCATGCAACCCCCGATCGGCTTCCATTATATGTAATCACAGCAGAAGCGAGCCACCTAAAACGTTAATGTGCGTCCCCTACCTGGAAGTGTCAGATATCTATGTGATCTGGTGCACAGGTGCCACCCTGTAGCAGGAAAATTGCTAAAGGATGCACCTGAAGCAGATAGAAAGGAATTCTGAATCCAAGAAAATGGTGGAAGTGAGGCAGATATTCTATGCAGAAAATAAATAGACATATGCACTTACCTCAAATTAACTGAAAGTATTCATTCCTAAAGCTCCATAATTATGAGCATAACAGCGGACTCATTCTCTTTCTGGTAAAATCTCCATGCCAATGGGAAAGAAAGTAATTCTCAATGGTACACATTAAAATATATTTACTAAAGATGATTAGTGTAAACCTTGCTTTGTAATGGTAGCAAAGCTTAGTTGTTATTGGAAAAGAAAAACAAATAAGTCCTTAGAACTGATTGATAGTCTATAACAGCCAACTGCTAGAACTTTTTAATGGGAAATCCCAGGCAAAACATAAAACTTATTAGAAATATATAATGTCAAAAGGTATTTCCTTATGTCTGCTTTTTCATTTTGAATGCAGTGTGGGTAAAATTTAGGACCTGTAGTGGAAAAAGGAGGGTCATCCCCTTTCTAGTCAAACCCTCTTCCTAATATATTTATTTTTCACCTAGAAATAAAGATTGAATAAAGTAGAGTGAACATTTCTTGAATACTGCAATGCAGAAGATACGTGTCAGTGTTGTTTTCCACCTTAAAAAATTACCATGCAATGTTCTGTAATAAAGATTTAAACAAGGCAATGTTTCTCTAATTAATAAATTTGTTAATGAAATTAACAGCTGTTGAAGGTATCACATTCCAGAGTCTACACTTTTTTTTGTGAGATCCCAGAGGACTTTCGTGCTTCATGAATATAATTTGACAAAACCTAACTCAGCCACTTCTAATTTACAGCAGCTCACCTCTGACTCTCTTGTACTTTTGTCTAATAAAAAATTTAGCGTATATCCTGAACAGAAATAGTTGCCTTGATTTCCAATGTACTTGACAATAGCATTCTATTCCAGTCACGTCACTGAGGTCTATTTACAGGCTGCTTAGCATCAGCGCACTACGTCTGAGCAAGACATGAATCTTATCCTGTACCTTGTTCTGGATTTTTCATTGTGAATTCAATTTGTCTGCTTCTTTTATTTAGTTCATTGGTCCCACTACCAGTTTTTTAATATGTGATGAATAGCAGAAGGTGCTGCAAAATGCCATGCGGAATAGAAATTTGTTTGTGTCAAAGTGTTAGAACTTGGAAATGTTCCATATTCAGGAAATGGCGATTTGCATAATCACTAGTAGAGCAATTAGCATATATGGCCCTGCAAATTTACTCTTTATACACCTGAGCTCCCACCTGGAGGGGACAGGATAATGGACATTTGATGATGTCATTAATTGTAAGTTAGAGAGAGGAGGGGTGTGATCTAAGTGTGATATAAAATGTATTGGAGTGAAAGACAATTGGCAACTTACACAAACAATTAAAAAGAACTTGCTCATCAGTAGGTTAGGGCCTCTGGTGTTAATCTTCAGCATAGCAGGACACCTTGGTACAAGTGAAGACACTAGGTTGGCTGGTGGGTAATATGGTATATAAGAATGGTACATAAGAAATGTTGCTTTTTTTTATTTATTACCATGGACAGCAGCTAGCTCAGGTATGTGGAGTAGCATTTTTTGAGCGAAAAGTTGGAGCGTAGCGAAAGTTTGTCCCTAACATTGGCTTTTTGCCTGTTCGGTTAACACCTGAATTAGTAGGGGGTTCAACCTTTTGTTCAGCCCGCTGAATGCCCCACAATGCACTGTGCACTGCACAATGCATTCTAAGTCCTGATTGGCTATAGCAATAAAGGCTTTGCCCAATCAGGTCACAGAGCACTGTCAGAGCCATGATTGGAGAAAGTCATGATGACTTAGTCCAATCATAGCTCATTGCTCATAAGCTAGAGGAATTTCCCCGGGGTGGGGTTTTTTGGCAGCAAAGTAAGGGGTTAAGTCAATAGTATATGAAAAAATAGACGTATTTATTTTTACAAAAATAACATGACATGGAAGTTAAAACAATGAGCTTCAGTGGGAAGTACTTTAAAACTTGTTGAGCTGAACATACATTTGCAGACATAATTCCATAACAACATTAAACAAAGAATGTTGACAATATAAAAATTGAGGCTGACGCGTTTCAACCCATACACTAAGGGTCTTCTTCAGAGGGTCAGTCTGCTGAAAGATATATATGATATTGGTACACATGTAGGAGTTTTACTTGCGCATAATGAAATTAATGTACAATACATACATGTAATATAGTTACCCAACAATGTATGTCCAGCAAGAAAAAAAGAGAGAAGCCTCCCACATGGAGATCCCTTTAAGAAAAATTTTCTCCTCTTCCCCCAAAGGGGTCCCAAGGCACCTCCACCACCACAGCAGCCAAACACGGGGCAGTAATCCAGCGATGCAACTTATGAGAGGTCACACTAACAGGCACCACCTGCTAGGTCAGAGGACCGGCCGAAAGGCAGGCCACACCTGTGATAAGAATTCAGAGACAGACCAAATAGAACGCCCATTATGTAAAAAAAGAATTAATGAATTAAATAAGTAAACTATTGGCCAGCTAGGAGACAGGAGTCTCCAAATATATCATATGTATATAAGTAAAAAGGGCCTCAAGGCATTCAAAAGATATATATGTATACCAAATATACAAATAAGTAAATAAAGGGAGGGGGAGAACCAGTTGGATGAAGTGATTGCATAAGGGGTCAAAATAATAATAAAAGCCAGCTCAATCTATACCATGTGTCAAATTAGTGGTGAGATAAGTGTGAAGGAGAAAGAAGGAAAAAGAAAAGGAGAAGAAAAAGAAAAAGAAAAGTAAGAGGGGAGGTGAGGAAGTGATGAACATAGCATGAATGATGTGGAAGTGAAGAAAACCTGTGCAGTGTGCATGTGCTGTGTAAAATAAGTGATGACATGAGTGAGAAAAGATAAACAGCATTGAGCAAAACAAGTGAGGGAGTATCAAAAATAAATCCAAGAGATAAAGGAAAGTAGCGTGAATCCAAACATTACCTTAGAGGGTGTTAAAGAGCATTAGAGACTGCACCATGTTGCCCCATATAAATAGACTAACTTGTGACCCAACCCGGGATTGGCCGCAAGCTGTGTCGGGCTCAGTGGATCAGTATCCAATCCGAGTCGACCAGTCTAAAATAAATGCATATAAAAGAAATATCACTATAAGTAAATGAGAAAAAATAAAAGATTAATTTTATAATGAACCATAGCTATATTGGGCAGAGATGGTGCAAGGACATATTGCTGAGGTGTGTACTTACAGTGCGGGAGCTGCGTGTGCTTCTAATCCACCAAACAGGAAGAGGCTAAGAATGCCTGATTGCTGCCACCCATATATATACTACTTACTAGGCGCGTGTGTTCCTCCTCATAAATCCAACACAGGTGTGCACTGACGGTCAGTCGACCATCACAGGCGGCATGGTCGCCATATGAGCAGCCTAATGTGGCCTCCCCGGCATTCGGGAAAAGCCGAACGGCTCTGAAATGACGTCATTCTGATTGTAATTATGTGACGCCCCCGCGCCACATCGCACGCGCAGAGCCCCGTGCATGCGCAGTGATCGGGGACATCCGAGTGTGTTCCGGAACGCCGCTGGCAAGGAGGAAGGATCCCTAATGTGGCACCCGGTACCAGCCCGGGTGTCTGATGGGGAAGAAAGGAGGAGGAGCCGCCAGATGGTTACCGGCTCGCCCCCCCCTTGCCGGGAAGCCACATCAATGGACAACCCCCGTCCCGGAAGCGGCAGCGGCCAAAGCGCCAGGTTCCCAAGGGGAAAAGAGAAGAGAACAAAAGGAACAAAAAAACAAGTCATTTATTACAGAACTTGAAAACATAAGCAAAAAAGATATATGAAGAAAAGGGGGATAAGAATAATATCTAATACACATAAGCGTTAAATTCACACAATAAACATTTACACTTCAGCAGCGGTGCTACTAGGCATTGCATGTAATATGTATGCATGAGACATCAGTAAACATAGGAAGCTCAGTCGCATATATTGATAAATCTGCAAAATCAAAACAAAACTAATAATAGAACAAATAAGGAGGGGAGGGAGAAAGAAAGGGAAATTGGCCAAAAGATCTTTATTATTTAAAACAGATATTGGGGAAGATTGTATTACTGGGTTTTCCCAGAAACAAAGCCCTTTAGGAATGGGGCAAAAGAAATAGCCTCATTTAATCCTGGGAACGAGGTGGCATTTAGTTTAAAGTGTAAGTAAACCCACCTATCGTTTTCAGCCAAAAAAGCTGCCATCTTTGCCTCTGTTTAATCTACAACTACCATGAAGCTGCACATGTGATCAGTTATGACACCAGTCATTGGATGGTTTGACAGTTTGGTTGAGAGTGCCGGAAATGAAGCTGTTTTATGGATGGGTTTACTTCCGCTTTAAATATCCACCTCTGTTCATGTTGTAGCAGAGTTTTGTTCCAGTCACAGCCTTGTTCCGGTATATGAATCCGCTCGAGCGCGGTGAAGGACACTTTAGGCATCTTATAATTATGGACTTCCACCACATGTCACCCAAGTGGTAGGTAGTTATTACCAATTTGCATGTGATGAACGTGTTTAGATATTCAATGGTAGGATCCTTGTTTCGTCTTACCGACGTAATATGCTCCGCATTCGCATGACATGAGGTACACAACTCCTCGTGTCTGACAGTTAGTAAAGTGTGCGGGCTTAAATGTCGTCTCATTTGGAAGGTAGAATGTTTTCTCCCGTCTTATGTATTGGCAAAAAGAACAATGTCCACAGGGGAATGATCCAGAAATTGAGCAATGTTTCCGTTTTTTTTGTGCATCCTCGAACTCACTTTGAACCAATTTGTCCTTCAACGAAGTAGCCCGTCTGAAAGTAATCGAAGGGTTAGCTGAAATAAACCCACTGACTTTCGGGTCATCCATAAGTATAGACCAGTGTTTTCGAATAATATTTCTGATCACGTTATGTTGTTTAGAGAAGCGTAGGATGATCCTGGTAGGATCCATATCAGGATCATTCCCTGCCTTCTTTTGGGATAGCAGGTCACATCGGGATTGCGCAGCCGCTCTATTAAAGGCCTTACATAAACAGGAGCGACTGTAGCCGCGTGCTAACAGTCTGGTTTGAAGGTTATGTGCTTCTTGTTTGAAGAGAACATCATCATAACAGTTCCTGCACAGTCGCAGGTACTGTCCATATGGAATGATTTTTTTAGAGCTGTAGGGTGAAAGCTATCCACATGGAGTATTGTGTTTCCTGCTGTGCTTTTACGGAACAGAGTACTGGAAATTTGGCTCTTGGGGGTACGCCTCAACTGTACATCCAAGAAGGTCATTTGGTCATGATCATAAGTCATGGTGAACTTTGGATTGTATTTGTTCTGATTGATGCGGTCGAAAAACTTCAACAACATTTCCTCAGAGCCCCCTCAGATGAGGAGGGCGTCATCAATGTATCGTAGCCACATAAAAATGTGGCTCGTATACATGGCGGGATGCTCGTCACCTCGGAGGGCTCTCTCCCACTCCCTCAGGTACAGGTTGGCGTAGGCTGGGGCACAACAGGTGCCCATAGCCACGCCCTGTACCTGCAAATTGGTAATCACTACCTACCACTTGGGGGACATGTGGTGGAAGTCCATAATTATAAGATGCCTAAATTGTCATTCACCGCGCTCGATCGTATTCATATACCGTAACGAAGCTGTGACTGGAACAAAACTCTGCTACAGCACGAACAGAGGTGGATATTTAAACTAAATGCCACCTCGTTCCCAGGATTAAATGAGGCTATTTCTTTTGCCCCATTCCTAAAGGGCTTTGTTTCTGGGAAAACCCAGTAATACAATCTTCCCCAATATCTGTTTTAAATAATAAAGATCTTTTGGCCAATTTCCCTTTCTTTCTCCCTCCCCTCCTTATTTGTTCTATTATTAGCTTTGTTTTGATTTTGAAGATTTATCAATATATGTAACTGAGTTTCCTGTGTTTACTGATGTCTCATGCATACATATTACATGCGATGCCTAGTAGCACCGCTGCTGAAGTGTAAATGTTTATTGTGTGAATTTAAGAAATTATGCAAGTTTGGGGGAAAACACTTATGTGTATTAGATTTTATTCTTATCCCCCTTTTCTTCATATATCTTTTTTGCTTATGTTTTCAAGTTCTGTAATAAATGACTGTTTTGTTTTTTTTGTTCCTTTTGTTCTCTCCTATTTTCCCCTCGGGAGCCTGGCGCTTTGGCCGCTGCCGCTTCCGGGACGGGGGTTGTCCTTTGATGTGGCTTCCTGGCAAGGGGGGGAGGAGCCGGTAACCATCTGGCAGCTCCTCCCCCTTTCTTTCCCATCAGACACCCGGGCTGGTACCGAGTGCCACTTTGGGGATCCTTCCTCCTTGCCAGCGGTGTTCCGGAACACTCTAGGATGTCCCCGATTACTGCGCTTGCGCAGGGCCCCGCGCATGCGATGTGACGTGAGAGCGTCACGTAATTAAGACGAGAATTACGTCATTTTGGAGCCGTTCGGCTTTTCCTGAACACTGGCGAGGCCACACTAGGCTGCTCATATGGCGGCCATGCCGCCTGTGATGGTCCGACCGACCATCAGTGCACACCTTGTTGGATTTACGATGAGGAACCAGAAATCAGACATTCTTAGCCTCTTCCTGTTTGGTACACACCTCAGCAATATGTCCTTGCACCATCTCTGCCCAATATAGCTATGATTCATTATAAAATTAATCTTTTTTATTTTTATTCATTTACTTATAGTGATATTTCTTTTATATGCATTTATTTTAGACTGGTCGACTCGGATTAGATACTGATCCACTGAGCCCGACACAGCTTGCGGCCAATCCTGGGTTGGGTCACAAGTTACAGTCTATTTATATGGGGCAACATGGTGCAGTCTCATATGCTCTTTAACACCCTCTAAGGCAGGGATATGCAATTAGCGGACCTCCAGCTGTTGCAGAACTACAAGTCCCATGAGGCATAGCAAGACTCTGACAGCCACAAGCATGACACCCAGAAGCAGAGGCATGATGGGACTTGTTGTTGTGCAACAGCTGGAGGTCCGCTAATTGCATATCTCTGCTCTAAGGTAATGTTTGGATTCACGCTACTTCCCTTTATCTCTTGGATTTATTTTGGATACTCCCTCACTTGTTTTGCTCACTGCTGTTTATCTTTTCTCACTCATGTCATCACTCATTTTACACAGCACATACACACTGCACAGGTTTTCTTCACTTCCACATCATTCATGCTATGTTCATCACTTTCTCACCCCCCCCTCTTACTTTTCTTTTTCTTTTTCTTCTCCTTTTCTTTTTCCTATTCTTTCCTTCACACTTATCTCACCACTAATTTGACACATGGTATAGATTGAGCTGGCTTTTATTATTATTTTGACCCCTTATGCAATCACTTCATCCAACTGGTTCTCCCCCTCCCTTTATTTACTTATTTGTATATTTGGTATACATATATATCTTTTGAATGCTTTGAGGCCCTTTTTACTTATATACATATGATATATTTGGAGACTCCTGTCTCCTAGCTGGCCAATCGTTTACTTATTTAATTCATTAATTCATTTTATACATAATGGGCGTTCTATTTGGTCTGTCTCTGAATTCTTATCACAGGTGTGGCCTGCCTTTCGGCCTGTCCTCTGACCTAGCAGGTGGTGCCTGTTAGTGTGACCTCTCATAAGTTGCATCGCTGGATTACTGCCCCGTGTTTGGCTGCTGTGGTGGTGGAGGTGCCTTGGGACCCCTTTGGGGAAGAGGAGAAAGTCATTTTTAAAGGGATCTCCATGTGGGAGGCTTCTCTCTTTTTTTCTTGCTGGACATACATTGTTGGGTAACTATATTACATGTATGTATTGTACATTAATTTCATTAAGCGTAAATAAAACTCCTGCATGTGTACCAATATCATATATATCTTTCAGCAGACTGACCCTCTGAAGAAGACCCTTAGTGTATGGGTTGAAATGCGTTAGGCTCAATTTTCATATTGTCAACTTTCTTTGTTTAATGTTGTTATGGAATTATGTCTGCAAATGTATGTTCAGCTCAACAAGTTTTAAAGTACTTCTCATTGGAGCTCATTGTTTTAACTTCCCTGTCATGTTATTTTTGTAAAAATAAATACGTCTATTTTTTCATATACTATTGACTTAACCCGTTACTTTGCTGCCAAAAAACCCCACCCCGGGGAAATTCCTCTCTCTTGTTCTTATTCTTAGGGGTGAGCAGCATCTTTTCTCCTCTCCTTGTGTCCTCTCCTTGTAGCTCATTGCTCATAGACCCACCTCAAAGTATAAAAAGGTTCCGTCCCAGAGGAGCCTTTGTAGTGTGATGTTGAAGTGGAGGTAGATAGAACAGTGCTCTGTTCATTGCTACTAGCGAGTTAGTGTGCTATTGTGATTCTATTGTGAGTATAGTGTCAGTGTAATCTGAATATAGCAATAGTGCAGCATCAGTGTAGTGCACCTGTGAAGTTTTACTGTAGTGTCAGTGTAGTGCGGCCGTGCAGTTTTACTGCAGTGTATTGAAGTGTGTCAGGGCAGTTTTACTGCAGTATATTGAAGTGCGTCAGTGCAGTATTACTGCAGTATATCGTAGTGCTTCAGTGCAGTTTTAATGCAGTGTATTGTAGCTTGTCAGTGTAGTTTTACTACAATTTATTGTAGTGCGTCAGTGCAGTTTACATGAAGTGCATCAATGCAGTTTTACTGCAGTATATTTTAGTGCATAAATGCAGTTTTACTGCAGTATATTGAAGTGTGTCAGTGTAGTTTTACTGCAGTTTATTAAAGAGTATCAGTGCAGTTTTACTGCAGTATATTGTAGTACATCAGTGCAGTTTTACTGCAGTAAATTTTAGCGCGTCAGTGCAGCTTTACTGCAGTATATTGTACTGTATCAGTGCAATTTTACTACAGTATATTGCAGTGCGTCAGTGCAGTTTTACTGCAGTATATTGTAGTGCGTCATTGCAGTTTTACTGCAGTAAATTGTAGTGTGTCAGTGCAATTTTAGAGCAGGATATTGCAGTGTGTCAGTGCAGTTTTACGGCAGTATATTGTAGTGCGTCAGTACAGTTTTAATGCAGTATATTGTAGTGTGTCAGTGCAGTTTTACTGCAGTATATTGTAGTGCCTCAGTGCAGTTTTACTGCAGTATATTGTAATGTGTTAGTGGAGTTTGTCTGTGTAGTATACCCCCCTTTTTTTTGGTTGCTGCGTGTGTGTTTTTTTGTGTTTTTTGTCCCGTGCCTGTCCCCCTTTTTTTAAATTTTGAGGCACAGTTTTTTTGACTGAGGTACTGGTTTTTCCACTTTTTTTTATAATTTTGACATTTTTGTCAGCGGCAGTCCTCAAGTTTAAAGTGCACCAAACACCACTTTCCTTTGATTAATGTGAATCCAATTACACATTTCCCTGTCTCTAGTACATTTTGGTAATAAGCCCCCCATCTTATCTGGGTGGCCAATAAGGAGAGGAAGACATTCCCATGACACAGCAGCATCTGTGTCCACCGGAGAAGGTAGACATGGTCTGTTCTCAGGCAGGGCACAATTTTTTCTGTTTGGTGTTTTTGCCCATGCTATTCAGTCACAGCATGTAGAGGAGGTGATGGACTGGCCTACTAAACCATCCTCATGGTCTATCACCCAAGCAGAGACTAGTGCACAGTCCACCGCAGCTGCCAGAGCAGTTGGGTACCACATGTTTGACAAGGCATTTAACATCACACCACTCTTCCCATTGGCAAAAGCACCTGAAAGCCACACAAAAGGGACACAATTCTTCCCCTCCTCACTAGGGATGAGCCCAATGTTCGAGTCAAACATAAGTTCTACTCGAACATCTGGCGTTCGCTGAATTTAGAACATTATGGGATGGTTGCGGGACATTTGAGCACCCACGGAATGCCCCATAATGAACGGCGAGACCGTCAATTCATTGCGAGATCGCAGTGCATTAACAGCTGCTGATTGGCCAAAGCATGCACCTGACTTGCATGCTTTGGCCAATCACAGCTGCTGTGAGAGCCATGATTGGCCAAAGCCAGGGTGCCTTTGGCCAATCATGGCTCAGAGGGCTGAGTCCACGCCCCACACTAGGTTAGGCTGCTTACATAGCGGCCGTACATAGTTTTATGAATGAGAGCAGCAAAATGACATTTGTGAAGAAAAAAAATGGCATTTAAAACTGCTTGCGGCTGTAATGTATTGCCAGATCCCAGCAGTATAGATAAAAATCATTTTAAAAAAAGGCATGGGTTACCCCCAGTCCATTACCAGGCCCTTTGGATCTGGTATGGATATTAAAGGGAACCCTGCACACAAAATTAAAAAAAATGGCATGGGTGTCCCCCCTAAAATCCATACCAGGCCCTTTAGGTCTGCTATGGTGAATGGGTAGGGGTACAATGTACCCAATACCCATTCACATAGGGGTGGCGGGATCTGGGGGCCCCTTTATTAAAGGGGGCTTCCAGATTCCTATAAGCCCCCCACCTGCAGACCCCCACAACCACCGAGCAAGGGTTGTAGGGATGAGACCCTTGTCCCCATCGACATTGGGACAAGGTGTTTTGGGGGACCCAAAAACACCCTCCCCATGTTGAGGGCATGTAAACTGGTATGGTTCAGGAGGGGGGTGGGAGCTCTCTCATCCCCCCTTTTCCTGTGGCCTGCCAGGTTGCGTGCTTGGATAAGGGTCTGGTAAGGATTTTGGGGGGGACCCCAATGCCATATTTTTTACATTTTGGCATGGGGTTCCCCTTAAAATTCATACCAGACATGAAGGCCCTGGTATGGATTTGGGGGGGACCCACACGCCATTTAAAAAAAAATTGCTGCAGGGTTCCCCTTAATAATAACAAACCCAAAGGGCCTGGTAATGGACTGGGGGGGACTCGTGCTGTTTTTTTTTTGTTTCAATGATTTTTATCTAAATTGCCGGGACCTGACAATACATTACAGCCACGAGCAATTTTAAATGACATTTTTTCCTTTAGAAATGTCAATTTGCTGTGGTACTATTCTAAACACGTGAAATATGTGCTACTTTACGGGCAGACTAAGGACACCCCCAGGCACAATATTTAAAGGAATATTTAATTTTTATTGTTTCACTTTAAGCATTATTAAAATCACTGCTGCTGAAAAAATGTCCTTTTCTAAAACTTTTTTTGCATTGATACATGTCCCCTGGGGCAAGACCCAGGTCCCCAAACACTTTTTATGGCAATAACTTGCAAATAAGCCTTTAAAATTAGCATTTTTCGTGTTTGTGTCCCATGGACTTTAACTGTGTTTGCGTGTTCGCACAAATTTTTTGCCTGTTCACAAGTTCTGGTGCGAACCGTCCAGGGGGTGTTCGACTCATTCCTACTCTTCACCTTTCAGGTCTACCGTGCTATATCTCATGACCTCTCAGCAGCCCCCACTGGCAGGGTTGATGGTAAAGCAGGTCCTTGCAGCACTTCTGCCAGCACCACACCACCAGCTATAAGAGAATAGCAGGTAAATTTTTCTGCCCTAACTGTTGCAACTAAAAAAAAATACACACCCTGCTACTTACATGCCCAGCGTCTAAATTCCAGCTTGTTCAAGCTGCTGGCTTTACAATTCCTGCCTTTTTCATCTGGTGGATTTGCAGAATGTACTGTACCACAATACCAGGTTCCCAGTCACTATTTCTTTGCACGTAAGGCCATTCCAGCTCTGTACCATCACGTGGAAGGAAATGTTGTAGCATTGTTTGGTAAAGCAGTCAGCAGCAAGGTCCACATTACTGTTGACACGTGGTCCAGCAAGCATATATTTTGTTCAGAGCACACTGGTAAACTCTGCTTGCAACTAGGAAGGATGCAGGACAGGGCTCAGTGCTGAAGTTTGTTTTGCCACCATGTCTCCATTCAGCTAGTGGTGATGATGTGAGATTTGTCAGCTCCACCCCCTCTTCCTCCTCCTCCATGACCTCCTCTGATGAATTGTCCTATGAACCACCAGTACCCCCCTAAGCATTCAAGGGGCTATTCAACAAGTCAGGCTAAAAGATGCCATTCAGTGCTTCAGCTGGTCTGCCTAATGCTGTGTACACACGGGCGGACTTTTCAACAGCACTGGTCCGACGGAACAAATCTGTCGGACAATCCGACCGTGTGTGGGCTTCATCGGACCTTCAGCGGACCTTTTCTGTCTAAAATCAGACAGACTTTAGATTTGGAACATGTTTCAAATCTTTCTGACGGAACTCCGCCGCACCCAGTTACTATCGAGAAATCCGCTCATCTGTATGCTGGTCCAGCGGACAAAAAACGACGAATGATCTGAAGCAAGTAAGAGACGGAAGCGCTTGTTCTGGTAAAACTAGTGTTCGTATTGGAGCTAGCACATCCCTCATGCTGCAAATGAGTTCTCACAAACAGATTTCTGGATTACTTCTCTTGATCTCATGAATGATATTGTATTTTTTAAAAGCTCGATCTCCATAATAATGTTTACCATCTTATTTTTTGAGTCATCTTTTATTATTTTTGATTTCATCAAGATTTTTTTTATGATTATTTAAAAATTATTTTCTAGTGATCTCCATATATTTTTTTTTGTTTGTGTGTCAAGTTACCACAATAACATTAATAATGTTTTATTTTTTTGTGTGTCAAGTTAACACAATAACATTATCTTATTGTCTTTTTGTAACCTCAAGGAGGTTGGTGTCCCTTGTTAATTTGACATTGTCTTTTAGAAAAAATATTTGAATAAAAACACATAAGCAAGTATTTTCATAAAATAAAATATCCATTTATTCTGGTTAACAAAATAAAGATGTAGGCAACGCTGGAGAAACTTTTGGAATTTGTGAAGCCTTTTGGCCCCAGGGCACACATCAAATCTATGGAAAAGAAAATTGTGATCTTGAGGAGTCCATAAAATAGGGAGCACAATCTGGTCCAGGAATTCCAGAGATCAAGACCAGCAGCAGATGACATATATGTCCCCAGGCCTGCAGCTTCTGTCAGACCAGACTGAACCCAGGTCATCACTTTCTTCTCTTCATTGCAGCCTTCCCTCCATGCTGCCCTGCAGCCTTCCTTGGAGGCTGTGGCTCTGGTAGTGGACTTGTGGCAGGAGGAGGATGAGGAGGAGGATGGGCTTGCTCATATATTTGGCTGTTGGCAGTTAACTCGCCCCTCAGCCCCTTGTGAAGGGCATCAAAAATAATTCTTTCACAGAGGAGGCATTGGCCCTTCTCCAATTTGACCAACCTGCTCGCTATATAGCAGCCATGGGCCTCTTCAGTGTCGGGGGGGCTCGTGAGGACATTTGTAGCTTCTCTAATGAGGCGCAGTGATGCCTCCTCTGTCATTGTCCCCTTCCTGGGCCTTTTTGTATGAAGGCGGAGGGGAGGCACCTGCAATTTGGTGAGGCTCCTACTGGGCCAGGCCACCTCCTGGCTGACACTGGGTCCAGCCACCTCCTGGCTGTCACTGGGCCCGGCAACCTCCTGGCTGTCACTGGGCCCGGCCACCTCCTGGCTGTCACTGGGCCCGGCCTCCTCCTGCCTGCCACTTTCCAGAACTTCCTCCTGGCTGAGCTCATCCTGTGCATAAAAAAGGGACATAGTTTTAGTTTTTGGTTCATCAATCACACACAATTTTCAGTTCATGACTTGCAAATTCAATGTTAATACATGTAAAGGAGTATCATTCTGACCCCAGCATTTTTTCAAGCTGGTGACAAACATTTTTGGCCACTATTATAAATTGATATGTATACATCATATTTTGGATAAAATCTTAATAGGTAATCAATTATAATATCTAGTTAACATCATTAATATTAGAACACTAAATATGTCTAAAAATAATATACCTGGCTCCAGCTGGACACATCCGGTTCTTCCAGGATGGAAGGCCCAGGTTGTTCCTTGTCAGCCTCTGCTTGGGGGGAGGGAAGGGTGGAGGAAAGGCTGCAGGGAAGGGTTGAAAGAGATTCCCTGGCTTCAGTCTGGTCGTCAAGAAAACACAGTTTATTGAAGTACCACAGCCTGGGTACATACACATCATCTGCTGAGGCTCCTGATCTCAGGGAAGCCTGGATCTTGTTATGCTCCCTCCTATACATATTCCTCAAGATCCCAATTTTACGTTCCAAAATTTCCAAGGTTTCTTCTGGGATCAAAGTCTGCACAAATGCCAGAAGTCTCTCCAGCGTTGTCTTCCTTACTGATTTGTTGTAATATGCACTCTGTTTGACCTTCCACAGATTCCTCATCTCCCTGTACTTGTCAATAAATTGGGACATGAATTCAGGGTCCTTAAACTTATTATTCAATTTTTCTGTAAGACAATACACAAGACAAAAACACTAATGTTAGCCTAAACTCTTACATAGTTACATAGTAGGTGAGGTTGAAAAAAGACACAAGTCCATCAAGTCCAACCTATGTGTGTGATTATGTGTCAGTATAACTCTCATAATCTTATCCCAACATAGGCCTCAATCTTTAAGTAGTATAGGACACTGATGTTCCAAATTTAATAAAATTTATCTTCGTTTCGGACGCTCGCAACTTCAGTTCCTCTTTCCTCTGTACACAAAACGTACGTACGGCACATGCGTGTTAGCTTTATATACACTGTGCAAGCGTGAAACTCCGCCTGCGTCGCCTGCCCCTGATGTTCTTTTTCACAAATATTCCCCGCCCCCTGCGCAGTTAGGAGCAACATGGTGTAGACACAGCAGGTGTGTGTTAATTAAAGCCTGGAGCCCGAAACGTCCCGATCCGGGAAGAAGAGATTTAAGGCCTTCAATATGACCTTTGAAGAAATGGTGGAGATGGTGGACAACTTGCGGAGGAGCGATTATGATGGGAAGCATGGACTGTACACCCAGCCAAATTTGCGCAAGGCCAAAATCATGTCCTAAGTTGTGAAGACTCTGGAA
Organism: Lithobates clamitans; assembly: GCA_037952925.1. Lineage (NCBI taxonomy): Eukaryota > Metazoa > Chordata > Amphibia > Anura > Ranidae > Lithobates > Lithobates clamitans. Next base: position 3,131,654 of record JBBGZY010000406.1, read on the forward strand.
CAGAATTTTGGGGTACACAGCTCCAAAGACCAAATGAGGAAATGCTGGTCTGACCTTACACTGAGGGAGCCAGATCGGTTGAAGAATAAAAAAAGTGCTTACAAAAAGTAAGTACTTGTCGTTGTGTTCCTATTCTGATTATTAACTTTCATGCTGCTTCATGTGCTTCTTCTCTACTGTTGTACAGCTTTAAATGGCTACTTTCATGTTCGTGGACATGGTATTCGTTCGTAGGAAAAATTATTATTAGTAGGAAACATTGTTCGAAGGAAACATAGTTTGACAATATATACAATGTATTTAGTTTGATACAGGGTTTTAAATACATTTTTGGTCTTGCTAATTTGTCTTATTACAAGAAATTTAGGATGTTGTTGTCTAGATGTCTTTGAAACTTGAATAAATTGCAAACTTGATTCAGTGGTATGTAAGGAGAGGACACTCAGCAGCTGTTTACACATCTGGACTCAGAAGCAATAGTGTGGGACACCAGAGCACATTTTTTAGGGTAACCCACACAGGTGAACCAGTGGATACTTGGAGTGTCTCCATCTGTGAAACTTGGCCAAAAAAGGTAAGTATTGTAGTTTGGTTAAAAGGGATTTTTAATCATGTCTTCAAAATTAGACAACTGTACACCACTTTAAAGCAATGTTTCATATTCATATTTCTGGACTCAAATATCTGTGTGCTAAGTATACCTTTTGTTTCATTCTCATAGGGGAGAAAAGACTCAGACAGGCTACCATGGACCCCCGACCTCTCCAGCCTGAATGGGTAGTTAGTCCCAGCCCCCCGAGGATGTGGAGGAAGTTTACGACATGGGCACCCCACCAGGTGAGTGTCTTACACCCCAGCTTCAGGTAATCTATGCATGCCTGCGTATTTCTAAATACCTGTTTTTTCATCAATTTTAGGTGATGTGCTGGTTGTGGAAGGGGAAGAGGCCGAACTGGTTACAACGGACAGCGCACAAAGACTGATTGGCCAGATCATGGCCTGGAATGTTAAAAAAAGATATATATATATTTAAAAAAAAAACATTATTATAAATGCACATGTAAATGTGCACAGATTAAAAAGTTTACTAATCAGCAATGTGGCTTTTTCTTTCAATGCTCAATACCAGTTTTGGTAACCTTGTGTTTACAGTGACAATGGGGCTTATTTGCTAAAGGAAAATCCACTTGGCACCACAAGTGCACTAGGAGACAGCGAAAAAGAAAAGCAAGCAATAAATACAATTCGAGATTTTATCTGATCATTATTTTTTTTATTAAGAAAAGTCAGACATTGTCTGGCATTGCAATGGCCCCCCTACCCGTAAAATAAGTAACATATTTCTCCCTAACTTCACGGGCGCTTTGGGGGGGCCTAGCCAGTATCCAGTATCCAGTAGCCCATCAGAGGATTGTCTGTAAATCCAGCCTCAGGCCCAACTGATGAAATATAATTTCTGGCATTTTTTCTTAAAAAATTGTGCAGGATGCAGCATGCTAGGGCAACATGAATAAGTTTGTATTCCGCCAGATGGATTTCTGTCAGAAACAGGCGGAACTGGCTGGCCATTATCCCAAAGGCATTCTCCACAACTCTTCTTGCTCTGGCCAGCCGGTAGTTAAAAACCCTCCTCTCCGGGGTGAGGGTCCTTTGAGGAAATGGCCTCATCAGGTGCTCGCCCAGACCGAAGGCTTCATCTGCAATGGGGAGTCCTTCAATGCTATCCACATCAGGTGGCAATCCCAGGCCACCACTCTGGAGATGCTAGTAGAACTCTGTCTGGGCGAAGACTCCTCCATCCTCCATCCGACCATTCTTCCCCACGTCCACATACAGAAATTCATATTGTGCCGACACCACTGCCATTAACACAATACTATGAAACCCCTTATAATTAAAATAGTATGACCCCGAATGGGGTGGTGGCACAATGTGGATGTGCTTCCCATCTATAGCCCCTGCACAGTTGGGAAAGTCCCAACGGGTGGCAAAATGGGATGCCACAGTCTGCCATTCCTGTGGTGTTGAAGGAAACTGGGGAGTGAAACAAGAAAAAAAAATATAAGTACTTTTGCACATAACATTGCAAGCACATTACACAAAAAAAAATCTTGCCCAACATCAGTATAACATTTATTTTAATTATTATTTAAAGAATTAAATATAAGGCCCACTTATCGGATTCCTCACCCCCTCTGATGGCCCATTGCTAAAATTTAGGTGGGGGGCTTATAAATTAATTTAAAGACACACATACCATTTGGAATTTTTTTAAGGTGGGAGGCTTAAAAATTAATTTTAAGGACACACAGACCATTTGGACATATTTTAAGGAGGGGAGCTTATAAATTAATTTAAGGGCACACAGACCATTTGGACATATTTTAAGGGGGTGGCTTATAAATTATTTAAGGACACACATAGCATTTGGACATATTTTAAGGGGGCTTGTAAATTGATTTAAGGACACATAGACCATTTGGACATATTTTAAGGGGGGGCTTATAAATTAATTTAAGGACACACAGACCATTCGTAAACATTTTAAGGGGGTGTTTAGTGTAAAGCACTACAATGGAGCTGACAAAATACATTGTTAAGTGACTAGACTAGGTGAATATGGGCCCAGCATAGCATGCTGGGGAGGTTAGTGAAGGCAAATATGCATGAAGGACAAAAAAGGAGCATTAAAAGATTACAGCATGCATGAGGACAAAGGGGACATTCACAGCATATTGCAATCATGGTATTAGGGATTGAGGAAAGAAATACAATACATTCGCACACATTAAATACAATAAAATGTGATGTTAAAGGAAAAATCTTACCTTAATATAGTCCTTCTGCAGGAACTGAATTATAGCAGATAACGATCCCCAGAGCCTGGGGGAGATGCCTGTTGAGAACTTAAGGTCCTGCAGGCTTCTCCCAGTCACCAAGTACCACAATGTGGTGGCTAACCTCTGCTCTAGAGTGATGGCTTGCCTCATGCAGGTATCCTGCTTGTTGATATAAGGGGTCAGCAAAGCCAACAAATGGTGAAAAACGTGGTCCGTCATTCTGTGAAAGTTTCTGAAATCGTCAGGATTATTCTCACGGATCAAATAAAGCAAAGGCAAACTCATGCTGGAGCAACCAATTTTTGGTCCATGAACTCCTCCCCACCCTGTTCATGGACTGGGTTTTGGTTGAAGAATTAACTATAACACTAAGCCCAAGCAAAGCATGAACTCTACAACGAGTACGTACATTCAACATTGCTTCAAAATGGTCGGCTGGTCAGAACGAACTTAAACAGAACACACTGAAGAACAGCAAGGCCTATGAAGAGCGAGCTGAAAATCAGCAACGAGCGGACAAGGACGCACTGAATAAACCTATGCTAAACTGACTACACGCACTGAAAAGCAGATACAAACCTCACAAGCACAAAATGAACAACAGTTAAACGATCTGAAAAAACACGAGTCTGAAAAGCACGAATCGTCTCTCACCAAACTTCTACTTTCACGAGGTAAACACAAAATTAGCAGAAGGGGCCCAAAGGATGGCGCACTTGCAATTGAACTTCCGTTTTATAGACTCTTTGGACCTGGTGTACGTCACCTCGTTCTAGACGGTCGGACTTTGGTGTGATCGTGTGTAGGCAAGTCCGTTTCAGCGGAACTCCATCGGAACTCCATCGAAAAGTCCTTTGGACTTTCGTCGGACTCAAGTCCAATCATGTGTACACGGAATTAGGGACAGGAGCCACACTGGAGCAGAGATTCTTTCAGCTCTGCAGGGGCAGGCCCAGAGGTGGTTCATACCATACCATCTTGAGCCAGGAATGGTGGTGTGTGATAATGGCACTAATCTCCTGTTCGTCCTTCGACAGGGAAAGTTGACACATGTGCCATGCCTGGCACGTGTCCTCAATTTGGTGGTGCAGCACATCCCATCGGCAGCATCTGCATCATATGGTAGAAGATTATCTAGGGGTGAAAACAGACATATAGAGCTTTCCAGTCGATAATCCACTGGGTTTATTGGGTCATGAGAATAGACCACTGGTCAGAACTTGCCCAGTATGCAATTGAGCTGCTGGGCTGCCTTCTATCCAGCGTGCTTTCCAAATGAACATTCAATGCTGCCAGAGGTTTTGTGACAGATAAAAGAGTACATCTGTCCACAGACTCCGTTGACTGGCTGCAATTTAGCAAAATGAATCATTCCTGGATTCGCAGCAGCCATCAAGCCCCTGATGCCAATGTCACCGATTAAGTGTTTTTAGGATGGGAAATCTCTGTCTAGGCTACCTAGCTTTGTGGGTGTTGATTTTATCTAGAAAAATTTTTTTGGTATAGGTTTCATGGGCACAATTAACACCCAAAGCCCAATTTTTCCACCACTGTTTGACCGGGACATATACTTAAATTTTTTTATAGCAAGGTCAATTCTTGCTTTCATCAAAAATACCTCTATAGGGTTACAGTGTGAAGGCACACCAACACCCAAAGCCCAATTTTTCTGCACCCGTTACTTCTATCCAAAGTTTGCGAAACAGACACCAAAATATATTTAAAAAATCTCTAATCTTGTTCCCAGTGTGCTACATTGTGGCCTCATCATACAGACTGGCTCCCCAAGCCGTTTTTCACAAAATAAAAAAAAATGTGCAGGGAAAATTTCATTTTCCTCTTCATAAATGCAATTTTTGCTGCAGAGGTTTCTATACATGGTACAGATGTGCCACTTTACAGGCAGACTAAGGGGACCCCCCCCCCAGACACTATATTTAAATACATCTTTCATTTTTATTGTTTCACTTTAAGCATCATTAAATTGCTGCTCATTTAAAGATGATCTTTTTTAAAAATGTTTTTGCATTAAAACATGTCCCCCAGGGCAGTACCCAGATCCCATACCCTTTGAATGCACAATAACTTGCATATAAGCCTTCAAAATGGGCACTTTTGATTTTTTCCAGTTCGGATCCCATAAACTTTAATGGGGTTCATTGCTGGGCTCCGAACTTTTGCGATGTTTGAACCAGGGCATTTTCGGCCCATCTTTAATGTGGAGCATAGAGTCTCTTCTGTAAAACTTGCAGCCTTGTTTACAAGTAGGGCAAAAAACTGGCTGTGAAGGAGGAAGCAGAAACCTAAACTGACCACCGGACTACTTTTGAGTAGAGATGGGCCGAAAGACCCCCTGTTCGGTTCGCAGCAGAACTCCCAAACGGGAAAAATTCTAACCTGGATGGCGAACCCCATTGAAGTCTAAGGGAGCTTAACAGGAGAAATCAGAAGTATCCATTTTTAAGGATTATTTGCAAGTAATTAGCCACAAAAGGGGTATGGGGGTCTGCCCTGGGGGACATGTATCAATGCAAAAGTTGTTTTTTTAAATGATCGTTTTTTCAGGAGCAGTGATTTTGATAATGTATAAAGTGCAACAATACAAAATAAAAAAAAAAACTTTAAATATAGCACTTGCGGGATCCCCCTTAGTCTGCTTGTACTCTATATATAACATGCTGCAGCAAAAATGACATTTCTAAAGAAAAAAAATTAGTCAAATTACATTTAAATTGACTTGTGGTTGCAATTGCCGCTAAAAATCACAGGTTGCTGCCATTACTAGTAAAAAAAATAATAATAAAAATGGCATAAATCTATTTCCTATTTTGTAGACGCTATAACTTTTGTACAAACCAATCAATGTACACTTATTGCAATTATTTTTACCAAAAATATGTAGAAGAATATATATCGGCCTAAACTGAGGAAGCAATTTGTTTTATTATTTTTTTTTAAGGATATTTATTATAGCAAAACGTAAAAAATATTGCTTTTTTTTTCAAAATTGTTGCTTTTTTGCTTATAGCGTAAAAAATATAAACCAGAGATGATCAAATACCACCAAAAGAAAGCTCTATTTGTGGGAAAAAAAGGAAGTCAATCTTGTTTTAGTATAGCATTGCACGACCGCACAATTGTCAGTTAAAGCAACGCAGTGCCATATCGCAAAAAACGGTCTGGTCTGGTCATTAGGGGGCAAATCCTTCTGGGGCTGAAGTGGTTAACTGATTATTTTTTATTAGTATTTTTTATTTAGTATTTTTCTTTAGCCGATAACTCATCTGTTGTTAAGGACGCCGCGGCTGGCCCCACTCCTTAAAAAACAGCTTACTCTGCAACCTGATTGGGCAGAGCTTCAGGGTGCAGAATGAACTGTGCAGCTCTATGTGCATTGCAGGGTGTTCGTTGGGGCGAACACCTGGTAAATGCCCTAAAAAATTTGGATGTTTGGCGAATGGCTAAACAGGCAAATGTTCGGTCTGAACTAATGCTTCAGCCGAACCGTTCGCTCATCCCTACTGTGCCATGCCTGGTACTTGTCCTCAATTTTTTGGTGCAGCACATCCCATCGGCAGCATCTGCATCATTTGGTGGATAAATATCTAGGGTGAAAACAGACATGGAGAGCTTTCCAGTTGATAATCCACTGGTGGTGCAGCATTTCTTAAGCAGGTACCCAGGGTTGGAAGATCTGCTAAAGAAGGCCACAAGAGTCTGTAGATATTTCAGGTGGTCATACACAGCCAGTGCTCATTTAGCTGAAATTCAGCGGGAATTCCACCTACCCATAAAGCACCTGATTTGTGATATGCTCACCAGATGGAACTCAACTTTGTCAATGCTGCAGCGGCTACAAAAACTTGCGGTGCATGTGCTCCCTCATTCTTCATAGACTGTGAAAAGAACCAAGAATACGTGGCATCAAGAAGAAGAATCACTATTAGTTGGCAATCCTCTTTAACCACTGTTACAAGGGGAAAATCTCAGAACTCATCCCATCCCCACAGAGGGAGCAGAAGATGAAATCTCTTGAGGACACCTTAAAGAGGAGTTTATATACTGCCTTTCCCAACTCTGGTAGGATACAGTCTCATGGAAAACATAGTTTTGCGTCTTCTGTTGGTCAAGAGAGAAGTGGAGGAGAAGAAGGCCTCAGTGGGCTGTCAGCTTCCACATCCCATAGGCAGCGTCTGCATCATATGGTGGGAGATTATCTATGGGCAAAAACAGACATGGAGAGCTTTCCAGTTGGCGATCCACTGGGTTACTGGGTCATGAGAACAGACCACTGGCAGAACTTACCCAGTATGTAATTGAACCGCTGGGCTGCCGTCCATCCAGTGTGCCTTCCAAATGGGTGTGTCTATCCACAGACTTCGTTGACCGCCTGACATTTATCAGAATAATTCATTCCTGGATTAGCAATAGCTATCAAGCTCCTGGTACCAATGCCACAGATTAAGAGTTTTTGGGTTGTGGAATCTCTGCAAGACTGTGTAGGCTGCTTAGCTTTGTGGGTGTTGATTTTATCTGGAAGAAATTGTTTGGTATAGGCTTCATGGGTATGATTAAGGCAAGGACCACCTTTTCCACACCTGTTTGACAGATGCATATCATTTCGGTTTTTGACAGCAAGGCCAATTCTTGCTTTCATCAAGAGTACCTCTATGAGAGTTACAGGGTAAAGGAACCTCTGACACTCAAAGACAATTTTTTCCGCCACTGTTTTGCTGGGACATATTTAAATTTTTGACAGCAAGGCCAATTCTTGCTTTCAGCAAGAGTACCTCTATAGGGTTAAAGTGTGAAGGCACCACCAACACCCAAAGCCCAATTGTCCTGCACCTGTTACTTTTATCCAAAGTCTGTGAAAGAGACTCCAGAATTTATCCAAACAAATCTCTAATCTTGTTCCGAGTGCACTAAATTGTGGCCTCATCTAAAGACATGTCATTGCTGCTGCAGCAGGTTCTGTACATGGTACAAATGTCCCACATTGCAGGCAGACTAGGGGGACCTCCATGCACTATATTTAAAGGAATTTTCATGTTTATTGTTGTTTCTCATTTTTATGGTAATACTTTTAAACATCAGTAAATCACTGCTCATTTTAACCACTTAAGGACTAAGCCTCTTTCTTGTTGTTTTGTTGATTTGTTGTTTACAAGTTAAAAACTATTTTTTTTGCTAGAAAATTACTTAGAACCCCCAAAAATTATATATTTTTTTCTAACACCCTAGAGATTAAAATGGCGGTCATTGCAATGCTTTCTGTCACACTGTATTTGTGCAGCGGTCTTACAAGTGCACTTTTTTTTGAAAAATACACCTTTTTGAATTAAAAAATAAGACAAAATGAAAGCTAGTGCAATTTTTTTTATATTGTAAAGGATAAGGTTATGCAGAGTAAATTGATACCCAACATGTCACGCTTCAAAATTGCACCCGCTCGTGGAATGATGACAAACTTTTACCGTTAAAAATCTCTATAGGCGATGTTTAAAAAATTCTACAGGTTGCATGCTTTGAGGTACAGAGGAGGTCTAGGGCTATAATTATTGCTCTCACTCTACTGATCGCGGTGATACCTCACATGTGTAGTTTGAACACTGTTTTCATATGCGGGCGCTACTCACATATGCGTTTGCTTCTGTACATGAGCTCGGCGGGACAGGGCGCATTTAAAAAATGTTATTTTTTTTTTTCTTATTTATTTTACCTTTTTATTTTTGATTTTTACACTGTTCTTTCTTTAAAAAAATGTGTCCCTTTCATTCTTATTATTGCAAGGGTAAGCATCCCTTGCAATAGAAAAAAAGCATGACAGGACCTCAGATTTGTTATTTTAAAAAAAATGGTCCTTTAGGAGCTATGGGCGGAAGTGACGTTTTGATGTCGCTTCCGCACTGCAATGATATGGAGATGGGTGCCATCTTCCCCTGACTCATCTCATACCAAGCAGGAGAGCGGTCCCGATTGCCTCCGCCGCTACCCACAGCTCTGGTAAGCAGTGGAGGGCACCGAAGTGCAGCGGGGGGCCCCCTCCCACCACCAATAAGTGACCTTGCGGTGAGTCCACCGCAGAGACCACTTTTATCTTGAAGCAGACCACCCGCTGAAGAGGATACCGGGGTTTTGGCAGCTAGCTTCTGCCATAAAAATGATATTCCTCTTCAAAGTAGCAACATAAAACTGTGGCAGGCGGTCCGTAAGTGGCTTATTTATTTAATTATGGTTTTTTTCCAACTTTTTTCATTGATTTTGTCCCCCATAACCATTGTATGACAAACCACTTGCATATAAGCCTTCAAAATGGGCTCTTTTGATTTTTCTGGTTCGGGTCACATAGACTTCAGTGGGGTTCGTTATTCGGTTCTGAACTTTTGCGATGTTGGAAAGTTCTGCCATGAACCAAACTGGGGGTTGTTTGGCCCATGTATATCCACTAATGAGACCAGAGGGTAACACCCCAAACACCATAACAAAAAAACAGGGATATGAACAATACAGTATCTGAAAGTCACAACCAATTGTTCACTTAATACAACAGTCCTCAGAATAATGCAGAATCAGGCCCAAGTATCCATCAATAATCTCCATTAATAACATTGTCAACCCATCTGGTACCTCCCCATGGGTTCCAGGAATACTACCACCAGATACCCTGCCCCAGGCAGCATCAATCGATACCACAACCTCTCCAAATCCCAGTGCTACATCCTTTACTGTCCACCCTATCAGAAAAGTACAAAGCATCCAGTGACACTGGGTACCAAACCAGATGTATCTGCTTTTGCTCTAGCAACACAATCACCAAATATCACACCTGACACCTCTCCTCCGGAATTAGTTATTGGTGATGATATCACTGCCCCTCTACTGCTTACCCTACCACCGCATCTAGCTATTTTTTAAGAGTTCCCTCTCAAACCTAAACCTAAGCTAAAGAGAAAACATACCAAAGAGGAAGGAAAGGTGGAAAATGGAAACACTCCAAAAAAGGACAAAGGAGAAATACGAACACCAAAAACCAATCTCTCTACATAGTCTCTATCTGAAAAAAAAGACTTCCCTCCTCAGCAAAGGCCTCAGCTTTACCCCATCTATCAAAATGAACCAGTTCACTATTTTCAAGTATCTTAATGGATTCATTAGAAATCTCACAGTAAAACGCTTCAACAACATGAAAAATACATAAAATGAAACATTTGAACTTGAAGACTTACACAACACTTCTCCAAGTGGAACGGCATGCCTCTGTCATTGCATACCGGAAGTGATGGGAAAATTGTCATTTTACAAGGGTGGAGCGGCCTTGCTTGCATCATCACATACTGGAAGTGATGGAAATTGCTATTTTACAAGCCAGCAAATTTGTTCATTTTGCAATCTAATTTTATCTATATGAGCTGCATTTTGTACATTTGAATAAATATTTTAAAAAAGTTTTACACTATCCGATTCCTATATTTCTTTCATGCCTATATTGGTACTTGAGAGAATGTTTTGGAGTACAAAGTGTATCGCCCATGCTTGTGAATGTTCCAGATGAGTAATAATTGTTCATTTGACCTGTCTTTAATTAGAAGGTCCATACATTCTGGTAACAGTATATGTTACTCTCTATGGTAGTGGTCTTTATCCTAAGAGGTGACAGTGGATGTTCATAACTTGTCCAGTGATACTATTATTTCTCTTCTTTGCACATTGGAGGAGTTGTTTACTTATTCACTATCTGCTTTCACAGAAGGACTTCTTGAACTGTATGTTATTGTGCAACACTTTATATTATTGTGCAACACTTTTCTCCGAACATATTTAGAAACCTTATACCAGGTAGTCTATGCAGAACTACTAGCAGTGTGTGATCCAAAACTCTCCAAATCCAAACACTCATGTTCCAATGTTACAATAAAAGAAAGCCAGGCCCTGAGGGAACTATTCAATAACCACAACTTCATAATTAAACCTGCAGACAAGTGTGGGGTGATTGTTATCTAAGACAGATCCGAGTATCTTAGGGAGTCTAATGTTTACTTTTGGATAATACCACATACCACAAATTACCCAAAGACCCCAGCTTTGAGTTTACATTTGAACTTTGTGCCAAAAAAGAAGGTATAATCAACACAAATGACGTAGTGTTTCTGATCAAAGATTTCTTTAACATCCCATATTTCTATCTTCTCCCAAAGGTACACAACAATTCCACTAATCCCCCAGAGTGACCCATTGTAGTGTCCATGGATAACGTGACCTGTGGGCTGTGCTTGTATGTTGAGTATTGCCTACGGTCTTTGGTCACCTCCCTACACTTCTATATCAGGGATAGTCCCCCCTTTGGAAAACCTGCAACCGTACACATGGCAGCTCTCTCTAGATGTGTCTCTCTAGATGTGTCTTAAATCTATACATCCATCCCCCCATGGCAGCGGTCTTCAGGCTGGTAACTACTTCCGGTTCACTGAACCAAATCGCAATGTTCGACAGGCCAGCATTTATTCTAGAGGTTTTTCTGGAGCATAACTACTTGGAAAACCAGTGCAATTTCTACCTCCAGTTGACTGGCACAGCCACATAAGCTCACTTTGCCCCTTGCTATGCCAACTTTGCTATGGGGCATTGGAACTCCTCCGTATATGGGCACATAACCCCTTTGCTTGCCATATCATCATCTATTGGAGGTATATAATTGCTGTCATCATCATTTGGGATGGCCCTCGGTCACTGGTAACTGAATTTGCCCAACATTGCAACAACAACACTTTTGGCCTGTCTTTCACATATGTCTGTGACAAACACTCATTGGTCTTCTTGGATTTGGAGCTTGACTCAGATGATCATAACATCATTACAAGAAACCACTTTAAGCCAACAAGTGAAAATTCATATCTTCACTTTTCCAGCTGCCACCATCCCAAGTGGATAAAAAATATATCGAAGACACATTTTCACAGGTTGGCCCAGAACTGTCCCAGAGGGACTACAAACAACAGTGCAAAACCCTTATCAACAAACTTGTAGACAATGAATATCCTCAAGATCTAGTTTAGGAGGCCTACTCCCATATCTTAATCCCCCCAAAAATATAAAAAGGGTAAAGAGGGTGCACACAATTTCATGAACAGTACTGTCAGATGGAGACAACTTTTTTCGAAACATTGGTCCATACTTCTACATGACCCACATTTAAAGATCACCAATCCCCCCAAAAAACGAATTTTCATATCAAAAAGCCCCATGCATTAATAGGAAAAGTTCTTGTAGTCACTGCTCCCTTCAAGCCAACTGTGGAAGCCTGAAACATGTTTGGAGACTTCAGGGGCATATATCACTGTAGGAAGCTGAAATGCTGTGGCAATATATAAAAAAGTGCAATTTCTTATGTACTATAGTACCCACCAGCCCACCTAGTGTTTTCACTTGTACTAAGGTGTTCTGCTATGCTGAAGATTACCACCAGAGGCCCTAACCTATTGGTGAGTTTAACAGTTTGTGTAACTTGCAAATTATCTTTCACTCCAATAAATATGTTTTATATTACACTTAGATCATGCCCCCTCCTCGCTCAGTTCACCTATAGCCATGTCAGTCGCTAAGGAGGTGTTGCATCAAGTGTCTGAGGCCAGCAAAAAGCCACCCCAAATGTTCCAATTGAACTGATAGACTTTTTGCTGAACTCATTATATCATCAATCAATTTTGCCAGCTACAGTGATGACCTCAGCTTTTATATGCAGAATGAGAGTAAGCACACTTGACAGATGTACAATCACGTACATGTAGGTGAATGAAAATCACGGGACACTTTTCTTTAATAAAGGAATTGTCAAAAACTGTCTATTGTGTTTTTTACTTTTTGACACTTTTTTTTTTGGTGAATGGGTAGGGCTACAATGTACCCAATACCTATTCACATGGGGGCTTGGTAAAGGGGGCTTCCAGATTCCAATAAGCTCCCCACCCACAGACCCTGACAACCAATGGTCAGGGTTGTTGGGAAGAGGTCCTTGTCCCCATCAACATGGGGCAAGGTGCTTTGGGGGGACCCTTCTAGCTCTAGTCTTCCTTAGTAACTCCAAACTGGTAACCTGTACACATTTTTAAAGCGTCACCTATGGAGATTTTTAAGTATCATAGTTTGTTGCCATGCCTCGGGCGTGCACAATTTTAAACTGTGACATGTTAAGTATCTATTTATTCTATTGGCGTAACATCAACTTTTACATTTTACAAAAAAAAAAATGTGTTATGCTAAAAAAATATATAATGTTTGAATGTTCTAAGTAATCTTCTATTAAAAATACTGACTTGTAAACTGACTACCTGTAAACAAAAAGTGTCAGAAATGGCCTGGTCTTCAAGTGGGTAAGGCTGAACTCCAGGCAAACAGCTATATACACTGACAAAATACTGCTGATATTTCTCTTTTTTTAGTTAGGAAACACTTTTGAATCTTGTCCTTCCCTCAGCCTGTAACTGGCCAGTAAAAGCTGAAGCAGCAGACTGATGAGCTTATCTCCTTTTCTGCACTCTCCACCTGTCCGCATGTCCCATGTTAGCACACCAAATTGGCTCCTTTGCTATACAGTGAATTGAAGTCAAGCTTAAGTACTTACAATGCTTGCATTAAAAATAATAATAATATTAAGTTAAAAAAAAGACTTGTGCAAACCCCAGTACTGTAAAAGACAATACAGAAGTAAAATATTTTCATACTTTATATAAGGAATATTTAATATTGTGTTTGTATAGTTAAGAATTAGATTCCTTTACAGTGCTTTACAATTGTTCAGTTTGATTCTAATTTTCCATTAAGATTACTTTTTTGATCCCTTGCAACACACACATATTTTTACTGAATACTGTAACATAATTAAAAAAGTTTTGATAAAAAGGAAAATACTTTTGGGATAACAGATATCGAAGATCATTAAACTGACTTCAAAACCTTCAAAAGGCTGAATGCTGATACATTATAAATAAACACTTTGTTAAAATGTCTTCTGAAACTGATACTTCTAGGAATGTCCATTTGTTGTGCCCTTCACAGTGTTCAGTGGTTCCTCCCACACTGGCACTGATATTGCTACAGAACATTGATGGTCAGCAGGAGGCACCACTGAGGACTGCGGGGGTATATCTTATAAACACTCGATATTTCACGGAGTGTCGGATATAGAAGACACTTCAGCAGTCATTTACAGATTAGTTACATGCTTTCACTTTATTCTTTTAAAGGGTGTGAACATTATATAAGTGACAGATCCGCTTCAAAATCTGATATTGAAAACACAGGTCATAATTTGTTGGGATTAAACATTTTTACTATGTCTAATCAGAATGCCACCACCACTCACTGCAATCATCACATTAGTGAATGAAAAAAAAATGAGTGAAATGAGAAATGTTTGCATTTTTTGGGCATCTTAAAGCCTTTATTTTAATTGAGTGGCAAGGAACTACTGAGGACACTTTCTATTACTTCCTGTCCTGGTTATAATATTCACCTTGACCAGGTTTTCTCAGGCAAGGTTTCTCGAGAGGTTGCTAGAATATCAACAGGGGTTCCTTCAGCAGTGGCAAATGGATCTCCTGCCTGATGATACCTGCATAGTTCTGATGTGGACTTCGCTTAGTGAAACCAGTGGAGTCTGCATTCTCATCTCCCAAATAAGTAACCACTGATAAACATTATCTTTTTAGCTGTCACTTGGGGGAGGTCTTCTCACTAATCGCCAAAACAAGGCACATTCTTTCTCCACCTCACCACCAGTGTAACAGGGCCTTTCTCTACTAACCATCAATGTAAGTGCCCCTTCCCCACCAACGTACAGGGCCCTTCTTTACCAACCAGTAATGTAAGGGAATATTTTTTCTTTTTTTGGTCATTATTATTTGTTTCATTATTTATTAATACGGTAATTCATATCTCTGAATATATTGTGTTGTATAGAAAATGTTCCACCATAGATGTCAAATACTCTAGATATGTTGAATTACTGTTAATTTTTTTTAGTAAATTTAAACTCACAGGTCATACTTATGTCCCATGAGCTGCAGACATAACAGTTTTTAGCATTAGTGCCTAGGACCTAAAATAGTTTCAGGCATTTCCCTGAGGTAAAAAGGTTGAGAATAGTACCTAATTCAGCTTTGTCAGAATTAAATTAAAATACCTAAATGTCTTGACAGTAATCATAGAGAAAATCTAATGAATCCTATAACCTCAAAACCACACAAAAACTCATATAATCTCTCTGAGAGAGACACTGCTCTGACACAGTTGTCAGAGCTGACAACCGCGTCACATTAAATGCTTTCATGGAGTATGGTTCTGTTTATCAAACAAGAAAGACATCCTCACTAGTGTTTTTTTTTTTTTAATATACACATAAAAGCCTGACTTTAGACTATTGATTATTTAACACACTGTACACCAGAGGAAAGATCAAAGATGTGTTGATTTGGTCAATCATTTAAAGTTAAAAAGGCTCTGATCCTGTCTATGTGCTACATTATGCTAGTGTGGTTCTCTTGTTTACGTTTATAGAGAACAACAGAGTTACAGTGCCTTGCAAAAGTATTCACCCCCTTGGATTTTTACATATTTTGTTACATTACATCCTTTAGTTATTTTTTTTTTTTTAATCAGAATTATATGTGATGGATCAGAACACAATAGTCTAAGTTGGTGAAGTAAAATTAGAAATATATATGCATGAAACTATTTTTCATGAATAAAAAACGTATAATTGACATGTGCGTATGTATTCATCCCCTTTGTTATGAAGCCCATAAAAAGCTCTGGTGCAAATAACTACTTTCAGAAGTCACATAATTAGTGAAATGATGTCCACCTGTGTGCAATCTAAGCGTCACATGATCTGTCATTACATATACACACCTTTTTGAAAGGCCCCAGAGGCTGCAACACCTAAACAAGAGGCAACACTAACCAAACACTGCCATGAACACCAAGGAGCTCTCCAAACAAGTAGGGAACAATGTTGTTGAGAAGTACAAGTCATGGTTAGGTTATAAAAAAATATCCAAATCTTTGATGATCCATAGGAACACCATCAACTCTATCATAACCAAATGGAAAGAACATTGCACAACAGCAAACCTGCCAAGAGACGGCCGCACACAAAAACTCATGGACCGGGCAAGGAGGACATTAATCAGAAAGGTGGCACAGAGACCTAAGGTAACCCTGGAGGAGCTGCAGAGTTCCATAACAGAGACTGGAATATCTGTACATAGGATGACAATAAGCCGTACTCTCCATAGAGTTGGGCTTTATGGTAGAGTGGCCAGAAGAAAGCCATTACTTTCAGCAAAAAGCAAACTGGCACGTTTTGAGTTTGAAAAGGCATGTGGGAGACTCCCAAAATGTATGAAGGAAGGGGCTCTGGTCTGATGAGACTAAAACTGAACTTTTTGGCCATCAAATAAAATGCTATATCTGGCGCAAACCCAACACATCACCCAAAGAACACCATCCCCACAGTGAAACATGGTGGTGGCAGCATCATGCTGTGAGGATGATTTTCAGCAGTCGGGACTGGGAAACTGGTCAGAGTTAAGGGAAAGATGGATGGTGTGAAATACAGGGATATTCTTGAGCAAAACCTGTACTATTCTCTGTGTGATTTGAGGCTAGGAAAGAGGTTCACCTTCCAGCAGGACAATGACCCCAAACACACTGCTAAAGCAACACTTGAGTGGTTTAAGCGGAAACATGTAAATGTGTTGGAATGGCCTAGTCAAAGCCCAGACCTCAATCCAATAGAAAATCTGTGGTCAGACTTAAAAATTGCTGTTCACAAATGCAAACCATCCAACTTGAAGGAGCTGGAGCAGTTTTGCAAGGAGGAATGGGCAAAAATCCCAGTGGTAAGATGTGGCAAGCTCATAGAAACTTATCCAAAGCAACTTGGAGCTGTGATAGCTGCAAAAGGTGGCTCTACAAAGTATTGACTATAGAGGGGTGAATAGTTATGCCCATTGACTTTTTGTGTTATTTTGTCCTATTTGTTGTTTGCTTTACACTAAAAAATCTTCAAAGTTGTGGGCATGTTCTGTAAATTAAATTATGCAAATCCTCAAACAATCCAATCCATGTTAATTCTAGGTTGTGTGGCAACAAAACACGAAAAATGCCAAGGGGGGTGAATACTTTTGGAAGTCACTGTAAATTGTTGTTCAAATGCTATGTGGCTTACTGAAACCTTAGTGGACATCAGCACTATCATTCATTAACAACTAACAAGCCTTTTTTATTTATTTATGCATGTGCTGTAACTATAGGGGATTTCTATTTCACTTAGGTCCCATTCACACTTTGGCGCTTTGGGAAAGCATGCAAAAACACGCAATTCTGAACGGTTCCTGGAAACATGTGAACAATGTGCCAAAACACACATTGAGCTTGTGGTGCCATACATTCCTTATGGAACTCCAACCACAGGTAGAGTTTTGTCACATGCAAAAAATGTGCATCTCAATGCGCACTTGGACCACTGCCAAAAAAAAGTACAAGAGCTATTTTGGTGCATTTGTCTTGTGTATGACTGCCCATTCCAGTGAACGCAAACGCATAAAAAAAGCAATGCGTCACATCATACAGGTGTGGATGCGGCCTTAGTGTGTAAGTGTATACACACTTCACCAAGAACATTGGGCCTTGTTAGTAAAGAAACTTTAAAACAGTTTTTTACAAAATTTCTTGTCTCCCCTGGTATCTTATAAAGGCATCTGATTAATTATTTTATGTCCCAGTTGAAGTCTCATATCTTTTTTTATTTTTAATATAGTGGAGTACTATCATGTGTAATTTGTGATTTTTTTTCTAGGAGATGCCTCAAAGTACCTTTTTCTCTCAGTAAAATTATGCTGCGTGTAATTACTTTGCAATTCTCTGAGCTGGAAGAATAGCCACACACTTGCTTTGCAGAGAAGAAAAGGGTTGTGTCTGAGCAGATCTGTGACATTGCACAGTGAACTGCATCTAAAGCTGTAGCTAAAGCTGAAGTGTGTGTTGTTTAATTGACCTCTGTTGAAGGCACATGTTGAAAAATGTTCCAACAATCAGCAGCTGCAGCCACTAATCAGTGTATTTTGACAGGGATACAATGTCCCAGGTGGATTTCTTCTATCACTTCACTTGTGTGGATGGAGAAATCAGTTTGTTTTTTTAGCCCACTGACTGAATGGGAAAAAACTGTGTATAGCAAAATCTGTGTATGTACAGATTAACTCTGGTCAGGGCTGGCACTACCACTAGGCAAACTAGGCAGCCGCCTAGGACGCACTGCTGCCTAGGGCGCACTGCTGCCTAGGGCACCCGGCCACTGGTGTTAATACCCTCTTCTCTCTGCAGCAAGCAACTAAGTCTCAGCATCAGCAGGCAGCCACCGCTCTGTTCGCACATAGTGTCAGAGATGCAGCTGCGGTGGAGGACTGTGTCTTTGTCCCAACTCCCGAATGAATGGAAGCAAGCAAACATTCATTGATGGGCACTGGTAGGCTGCATTGATGGGCGCTAGTGGGCTGAATTGGATGGGCGCTTCATTAAAAAGGTGGGGTGTGCATGGGCAGGGCAAAGGGGGTGGAGTCAGGGGTGGAGCCAGGGCCAGAAGCAAAATGAGGTTTTGCCTAGGGTGTCAAAAATCCTTGCACCAGCCCTGACTCTGGTCCAAGTTGGTCTGCATTATCTTATTAAAGAGGAACTTAATATAACAACTTGATAAAAAATGATGTTCTTTAGCAAGGAACATACATTCCACGTTATTAAATATGCCTACCAAATTTGTTTGTGCTGTAAATTGCCAGTAATGCATTGTCTCATCCTGCCCTGCACAGCCTCAATTGTTCTCTATTCTCTGTTCTTGGCACTGTGCCAAAAATCCAGAGCCATTAAAGGATGATCTACTGACAGCCTAAAGATTTACTACTGCCCAAGGGCTCTGGGCTTCAGCAAAATTGCAGCCTCCATATTAAGAAGAAGAAACAATGCTGCCATTTTTCTGAAACCCAGAGCTGGATGAGACCGTGCAATACTGGATTTTAAACGGTATAGGCATTTTTTTCTGACTACTATTCCATTTTAAGACACCTTGTACAGCTCTTGTGATAAGAAAGTGGTGGAAAGACTATGATGATAAATATTATAGGCACAAAATCTGTCTGACTGAATATCTAGTTTTGTCACTTCAGTTGGGCTTTAAAAGGCACCCAAACTTTTCAGTTATAAGTAGATTCTGGAGGGTTGAATCGCCTGCCAGCTTCTTCAGCAAGGTTTCTTGGCTGCAGTTTGTCTCTCTGCCCTGTCCAACATTGTCATTATGACGGGATCAGTCTTTCACACCCTCATTCTCAAATCATTAGCAGAATCCATTAAGGTAGCCTGCAGCCATTACTTCACTTTGCAATGGCTTCTGTAGATGGATTTAATTTAGACATCTGGTGACAGTATGTTATCAAGAAGTCCCAGAAAGGTATAAACAAGCAGCATGACATTCTACCTTGCAAAATATAATGATAACTTATATGAGAAGAACATTTTTAATGCGTATATAATGATCACTTATGGGTGGGGAATGTTAAGTGTATAAACTGTATGGTCAAAAATTTTAAATCATTTATTCATTTCCACATTGCAATTCAAATATTTTTACCCTACTCCTATTCTAAATGATCTTGATGTTTGTAAGCTTCATTTTGTGAAGATCCTGATATATTTACTTCCTTAAATTCTATGCCCTGTAAGTAGGCACTGCTGTGGGTCAGAATTCATAGAGCCTGCCTTCTGAATTACAGAGGTGCTGAAAGGAGGAGTTTGGGAAGGCAGCAGAGTCAGTACAAGAATTACTACTTGCAGGCAGCAAGGTACCATGGGCTATAAAGTCCTTAGAAATTGAAAATAAACAGAGAATGAGCTTTAAACGCTTCCAGACCAGCCGCCACAGTTACACGAGCTGAGCTGTCATAGCTGTACGTCAGCTCTTTAAGACGCTTTAGCAGGCGCGCGCGCCCGCAGCATGTCCTCAGAGCCGATGCACGTGCCCGGCGGGTGCAATGATCACTCATGACAGAGCGAGAACCGGGATCTGTGTGTGTAAACACACAAATACCGGTTCTCTCAGGGGAGTGGAGACAGATCGTGTGCTCCTACTAAGCAGAAACACAGATCGGTCTCCTCCCCTAGTCAGTCCCATCCCCCCACAGTTAGAACACACCTAGGGAACACAGTTAACACCTTGATCACCCCTAGTGTTAGCCCCTTCCCTGCCAATGACATTTATACAGTAATCCATGGCTATTTTTAGCTCTGACTAGGGATGAGCTTACCACCCCCCCCGGTTCGGTTCGCACCAGAACCTGCGAATGGACCGAAAATTTGCGCAAACTTTAGAACCCCATTGAAGTCTATGGGACTCGAACGTTTAAAATCAAAAGTGCTAATTTTAAAGGCTAATTTGCATGGTATTGTCCTAAAAAGGGTTTGGGGACCCGGGTCCTGCCCCAGGGGACATGTATCAATGCAAAAAAAAGTTTTAAAAACTGACATTTTTTGGGAGCAGTGATTTTAATGATGCTTAAAGTGAAAAAAAATTGAAATATTCCTTTAAATATCGTATCTGGGATGTGTCTATAGTATGCCTGTAAAGTGGTGCGTGTTTCCCGTGCTTAGAACAGTCCCTGCACAAAATGACATTTTTAAAGGAATAAAAGTCATTTAAAACTGCTTACGGCTTTAATGTAATGTCCAGTCTCGGTAATATGGATGAAAATCAATGAGACAAATATCATGGATACCCCCCCAGTCCATTACCAGGCCTTTGGGTCTTCTATGGATATGGGGCCCCAGGCCCTCTGAACAGCAGTATACAGGCGGTGCAAATAAGACAGGGACTGTAGGTTTGTTTTTAAGTAGAATCTGTTTGTAATTTTGAACTAGTACATTTTTAAAGTGTAGCTCCAGCCAAAAATCTATTTTTAAGCTTTTTGAAAAAAATAGGGAAGGGTTATCACCCCTATGACATTTGTTTTGCTGTCTGTGCACCTCTTCAGAAGATTTTACCTCACTTTCTGTCCCAATGACAAATGTTTTTTGACAATTTGGGGTTTTTAGTGAAACAAGGATTGGTGATAAAGCATTAGTGGAGAGGAGACACGTTTTTCCCATATTAACTCTTACAGAAGAGAATTTCCCTTCCTAGGGGTAGATTTCATCTCACTTCCTGTTGTCTCCTTCCGTTTGCAAGTAGGAGTCATTTGTAAGTTGGATGTTTGAAAGTAGGGGCCTGCCCTATATGATCAGCAGAAATTGGGGCCTTTGGTGTTGGTGTTGCCACAACACTGTAGGCCCTCACAGTTACTTTTGGTGGGCGCAGGAACGGGCTCTGCTGTGAAATATTAGATCAAGAATTGTAATTACATGCCCCTGTTGAACAGGGTCAGAAAAATTGGGCCTTTGGTGGTGGTGCTGCTGCCACAACATGGTAAGTCCTCACAGTTACTCTTAGTGGGCGCAGAAATGGGCCCTGCTGTGAAAAATATTAGATCAAGAATTGTAATTACATGTCCCTGTTGAACAGGGGCAGAAAAATTGGGCCTTAGCACTGGTGCCACAACACTGCAACCCCTCACAGATACTCTAGTTGGAGCGCAGGAATGAGCCCTGCTGCAAAGTATTGCATCAAAAATTGTAATTACACGCCCCTGTTAAGCAGGGGCTGAAAAATTGGGCCTTAGGCACTGGTGCTGGTGCCACAACACTGCAACCCCTTACAGATACTCTAGTTGGAGCGCAGGAACAAGCCCTGCTGCAAAGTATTGCATCAAAAATTGTAATTACACTCCCCTGTTAAGCAGGGGCTGAAAAATTGGGCCTTAGGCACTGGTGCTAGTGCCACAGCACTGCAACCCCTCACAAATACTCTAGTTGAGTGCAGCAACGAACCCTTCTTGCAAAATATTGCAACAAAAATTGTAATTACACGCCCCTGTTAAGCAGGGGCTGAAAAATTGGGCCTTAGCCACTGGTGGCGGCGCCCAGAACCAAAAATATTCTTACAAGCTATCAGCATGATCATTGAGGAGGAAGAGGATAGTCACTCAGCATCAGCATAGCCAGTCTTGAAGGGATCAGACATTTCAACAAAAATTATTTGGTTACATCAGCATCAGGTGCTTGGTAGCTGGTGGTGATCCAAGACTGATTCATTTTTATGAAGGTCAGTGGATCGACCGAGTCGGTGGACAGGCGTACCCTGTGATCGGTTACAAAACCTCCAGCAGCACTGAATGTGCGTTCCGAAAGAACGCTGGATGCAGGACAGGCCAGTAGCTCAATTGCATACTGTGCAAGCTCTGGCCAGTGATCCATCCTCAAGATCCAGTAACCTAGAGGATTTTCAGTGGGAAAGTTGTCCAAGTCAGATCTTGCCCCTAGGTATTCCTGCACCATTTTAAGACGCTGGTGATGGTTGCTGGAACCGATCATACCTTCGGGCTGCGGACTAAAAAATAGTCTGAACACATCGGTCAGACGGCCACCTCCTCCACCGCTCCTTCTTTGACTGACCGAAGCCTCAGCAACATGTTGTCCAGGAACAGGAGTTTGTAACCTCCCAGTCTCTGGGAACTCGTTGCACAGACCTTTATGCAAGGCCTCCCGAAGATGTTTCATCCTCTGCTCTCTCTGTGATGGCAAGATAAGGTCTGCAACCTTACCCTTGTAACGTGGATCAAGGAGGGTTGCCAGCCAGTATTGATCCCTCTCCTTGATACCACGAATACGAGGATCCTTCCGCAGGCTTTGCAGGATCAGGGAGGCCATGCAGCGTAGGTTTGCTGAGGCATTGGGTCCGGAGTCCTTTGGGTCACTAAGGATGACATGAGCCGCAGCCACCTTCTCCCAGCCACGCACAAGTCCATGGGTTTCTTGGTACTGTAAATGATCCCTTAAAGACTGCTGCTGATGCTGAGTGCCAGGCTCCACCTCCATGCTGACACAATCCTCCTCTTCCTCCTCCTCCTCCTCCTCGTCCTTTTCCTGTGTGATCGGCGGGCACACAGGAACACTGTCTGGATAAAGGGGGTCTTGAGAGCTAAGGAAGTCCTCCTCTTCCTGCTATTGTTCTGCTTCAAGTGCCCTGTCCATTATTTCACGCAGCGTGTGCTCCAACAGGTGGACAAGGGGGGACAGTGTCACTGATGCATGCACTGTCACTGCTCACCATCCTCGTGGCCTCCTCAAATGGTGACAGGACAGTGCATGCATCCATGATCATGGCCCACTGGCGTGGGAAAAAAAAACAAGCTCTCCTGTCCCTGTCCTGGTGCCATAGTCACACAGGTACTCATTGATGGCCCTCTGCTGCGTGTGCAGCCGCTGCAGCATGGCCAATGTTGCGTTCCACCTGGTGGGCATGTCATAGATTAGGTGGTTCTTGGGAGGGGTAAATTCCTTTTGAAGGTCAGCCAGCCGAGTACTGGCATTATATGACCGGCGGAAATGCACACAGACTTTCCTGGCCTGCCTCAGGACATCCTGTAAGCCCGGGGACCTGCCCAAGAGCCGCTGCACCACCAAGTTAAGGACGTGAGCCAAACAGGGCACATGGGTCAGTTGTCCCTGTCGGAGGGCAGAGAGGAGGTTGGTGCCATTGTCACAAACCACCATTCCTGCCTTAAGTTGGCGTGGCGTCAACCACCTCTGAACCTGCCCCTGCAGAGCTGACAGAACCTCTGCCCCAGTGTGGCTCCTGTCCCCCAAGCACACCAGCTCAAGCACCGCATGGCATCTTTTGGCCTGCGTACTTGCGTAGCCCCTTGAACACCTACGAAGCACCACTGGTTCCGAGGACAAAGCACAGGAAGAGGCCATGGAGGAAGAAGAAGAGGAGGGGGTGGAGGAGAGAGGTGTGTCAGAATCACCAGTAGTAGCATTTTGGAGGCGTGGTGGCGGAACAACCTCCAACACTACTGCACTTTGTCCTGCATCCTTCCCAGCTGCCAGCAGTCACCCAATGCTCCGTGAAACTTAGGTAACATCCCTGTCCATGCCTGCTGGACCATGAGTCAGCGGTAATTTGCACCTTACCGCTGACCGCCCTGTCCAGCGAGGCATGGACATTGCCTTCCACATGCCGGTAGAGAGCCAGAATCGCCTTCCATGAGAAAAAGTGGCGTTTGGGTACTTGCCACTGAGGAACCGCACATTCCACAAACTCCCGGAAGGGGGCAGAGTCTACCAACTGAAAAGGTAGCAGTTGAAGTGCTAGCAATTTTGCCAAGCTAGCATTCAACCGCTGGGCATGTGGATGGCTGGGAGTGAACTTCTTTCGGTGGTGCAGCAGCTGGGGCAGGGAAATTTCCTGGTACAATCTGATGTTCGTGTACCGAAAGCAGATTGCCCACAAGTACTTGGCTGTGACACACCTAATTCTACACCTTCATTCCTCTCAGTACAGGTCTCAGAGTGGACTTAAGGTATAGTGGGTTTGGAGATCTCAGCTGATGAGGAGCAATGAGAGGTCCTCTTTGTTCTTTGGTGTGGGTCTTTTAGGTACGCTTGCCAACGAACTGCATGGCATGTCAACATATGTCTGGTCAAGCATGTGGTGCCCAAGCAGGAGATGTTTTGGCCACACGAGATACGCTTGAGACATATGTTGCAAACAGCAGCGGTGCGATCTGATGCACTTGTCTCAAAAAGGCTCACAGCAAAGAACTTTTGGAATAAGATGCAGAGACAACAGCGCCCTGCACATGCGGAGCTTTGCAATGTGATGCAGTCAGTGTGCTGCCCTTAAGCTGGAGGGCATCCTGCCTCGTTGGTGATGTGCCTCCTCCTATTCTCTCCTATCAGGCACCCACGTGGTGTTAGTGACTTCATCATCCCCTCCCTCCTCATCACTGGAGCAAACCTGGCAGTATGCTGCAGCAGGGGCAACATGACTGCCAGATTGCTGTCCTTCTTGGCACACCCTCTCTTTGGGCTCACGTTACTGCCTTCCTCTAGCTGAGTACCATCATTGGAGCCTTCAAAACGCTGGGCATCCTCCTGGAGCATGTACCCAACACTGTGGTCAAACAATTCGGGGGACTCCACAGGAGGACATGGTGGGGTTAAGGACGGAGTGACTGATTCCATTGAGCCGAGGGAAGAGGCCGGGTTGGCAGCTGCTTTGCCAGACAAAGTACCCTGAGCAAGGGTGAGAGAGGATGAGGAGGACGAGGATGGCTTGGTCATCCACTCGACCAAGTCTTCCGCATGTTGCAGCTTAACATGACCAGCTGCTAAAAATAAAGGCCAAGCGTGTCCCACGGCCACGTGCTGATGAGGATGCACCGTGTCCACAACCAGCACTGTTGCCTCTAGACACAGAGCCTGCTTGCCCTCTTTTATTGGCTTGTGACTGTCTGCCTCCCCTTGTTGGCCTTCCAGACATACTAATGGCTTGCAGTGAGATGTAGCTGCACTAAACTGGGATATATATATATATATAATATATATATATATATATATATATATATATATATATATATATATACTGATACTGCAACTAGCAAAATCAACTGCCTGGCTGTAGTATTATTAGTATGAGAACACCACCAATCTTCTACAGGTAGCTTTAGCTGAACACTGTGCAGAGGTCGCACTACACTAACCTGTAGCTTTAGCTGAACACTGTGCAGTGGTCACACTACACTAACTTGTAGCTTTAGCTGAACACTGTGCAGAGGATGCACTACACTAACATTTAAATAATGTAGCTGCCTGCGGTAGTGATAGGATCAGGAAAACACCACCAACCTTCTACAGGTAGCTTTAGCTGAACACTGTGCAGAGGTCGCACTACACTAACGTGTAAATAATGTAGCTGCCTGCGGTAGTGATAGGATCAGAAAAACACCACCAATCTTCTACAGGTAGCTTTAGCTGAACACTGTGCAGAGGTCGCACTAAACTAATTTGTAGCTTTAGATGAACACTGTGCAGAGGTCGCACTACACTAACTTGTAGCTTTAGCTGAACACTGTGCAGAGGTCGCACTACACTAACTTGTAAATAAAGTAGCTGCCTGCGGTAGTGATAGGATCAGAAAAACACCACAAATCTTCTACAGGTAGCTTTAACTGAACACTGTGCAGAGGATGCACTACACTAACTGTAAATACTGTAGCTGCCTGACTGTAGTACTAATAGGATCAGAAGAACACCAGAAATTTTCTTTAGGTAGCTGTAAATACTGTAACAACACCTGCCTGCCTGTCAGTAGGAAGAGAATAACAAGAACAGATCTAGCTAGACTGAATACAATGTATATATGTATATATATATATATATATATATATATATATATATATATATATATATATATATATATATATACACACACACACACACAACACCAGGGTTGCATATATATACACAATACACTGTAGGTGCAGCTGACTGACTGTCCTGCCTAATCTATCTAACTTAAATCAAATGACACTGTCTCTCTGTCTCTGTCTCTCAACGCTGGAACACACTACACAGGGCAGACGTGCAGGCGGCCTTATATAGTGTGGGGCGTGTACTAAACCCCCTGAGCCATAATTGGCCAATCGGGTCATAGTGTATGCTTAGCCAATCATCAGCCAGCAATGCACTGCGATGCCACAGTGAATTATGGGCCGTGATGCGGTACTCGAATTTGGCGCGAACGGCCCATATCGTTCGCAATTCGGCGAACGACTGAACAGACGATGTTAGAGTTCAACATGGGTTTGACTCGAACACGAAGCTCTGACCGCTGCAATAATGTCACTGGTCCCAAAAAAGTGTCAAAAGTGTCCGATGTGTCCAATCTGTCCACCACATCTTGCAGCCATGATAAAAATCGCTGACCGCCGCCATTACTGGTAAAGAAAAAAAAATGCCATAAATCTATCCCCTATTTTGTAGATGCTATAACTTTTGCGCAAACCAAGCAATATACGCTTATTGCGATTTTTTTTTTTTCAATCTCTTTATTGATTTTCTTTATAGCAAATATATATCAGACAATAAAAAACACTTTTCAATCACCATCACAATTTGCAGTTATTATTCCCCCCTCTCCTTCCTCTCTCTTCCTGCCTTTTATTAACCAAAGTTAGAGTGAACAAGTCTTGCTTTTTGTTTGCTGGGTTGCATTTTTGGGGATTTTCCTTTTAGTTTTTCAATCACCTTTTTTCTGTCACTTTTTAAATAGCTTTTTTTTTTTCTCTGGTTCCTTCAGTCTATCAATTAAGGGGGTGGTTAATTGCTCACGGGTGCCTTTTTAACTGGGTGTAGGACTGTCTGAGCGTGCTCAGTCTGAGGCTGTGGAACTCTGTGTAAGTGGAACTGGTATAAGTGGTGAGTTAAAAACCAGAGTTTAAAACAGGAGGTTATAACAGGGGTCATAGTACCAGTGTAGTGTGAGTACCTGAGTGTTTTCTGATTAGTGTGTGTGGATCGTTAGTACTTGTGTATTGTGTACTGTATACTTGAGTATTGCGAGTGCACGTAGGTCTGCGACTGTTCTGCGATTGCACGTAGGTCTGTGAGTACCTGTGTATTGTCCTGTTGTGTACCTGTGTATTGTCTTGTTGTGTACCTGTGTATTGTCTTGAGTATTAGTGCCAGGAAGCTAGCTGTTAGGTAATTTGGACAGGGTAAAATCCCCAAATCCTCACTAAATTTAATAGGTACGATGCCCGGTGGGTGTGGAGAGGCGACTCTTTGTACATCTTGCTGCATGTATGCATTCCTTGATCATCTGATCGAAGGCGAATACTGCTGTGCAAAATGTAAGCACATTGTTTCCCTGGAAGCCCAGGTTCTGAATCTGGGGAAGCAACTGTCAGCACTGAGAAGTCCCTCCATACTAAAGGAGAGCCAGGAATGTACACGGCAGGTGCTGGCAGTGGCAGCACAGAGGCGGGTGGAGACAAAGAGGTGCAGGCACTAGCAAAGAGTAGATGGGTGACAGTCAGGAGGGGTAGAGGGGGAAGTGCCAGAGAGGCCAATCCAGGACTGGAGCATCCCAATAAGTACGCTCCACTGAGTGACATTGGTGAAACCAGTCAGGGACCAGCACTGCTGGAGCTGAGGGACTCTCCTAGCTGCCAGGGGAAGAACTCCTCCAGTGAGAGTGGGGGGGCAGCAAAGGGAAAGGAAAGACAGATTCTGGTGGTAGGGGACTCAATTCTTAGAAGGACAGAGAGGGCAATCTGTAACCAAGACCTGAAGCGCCGAACAGTATGTTGTCTACCAGGCGCTCGGGTTCGGCACATCACGGATCTTGTGGACAGATTACTGGGAGGGGCTGGGGAAGACCCGGCTGTCATGGTGCATGTTGGCACCAATGACAAAGTCAGAGGCAGATGGAGTGTCCTAAAGAACGATTTTAGGGACTTAGGAGCTAAATTGAGGAAAAGGACCTCCAAGGTAGTATTCTCAGGAATACTGCCGGTACATCGAGCCACACCAGAAAGGCAGAGGGAGATTAGGGAAGTAAACAAGTGGCTGAAGATCTGTTGTAGTAAGGAGGGGTTTGGTTTCCTGGAGGACTGGGCCGACTTCTCAGTCGGTAACCGGTACTATAGAAGGGACGGACTGCACCTAAATGAGGAGGGTGCAGATCTGCTGGGAATGAAGATGGCCAAAAATTTAGAGGGGTTTTTAAACTAGGTGATGGGGGGGAGGGTCCAGAGACAGAGATAGCCAGCGCGGAAGATATTCCAGAGGATAGTATTGGGGGCATTAGTGGTAGGTTAGCCAAAGCACAAAAACACAAGGTGAGTATAATAGCAAGTCCTAGTTGCAATCTCGAAACACCCAATACGAGGACAATATGCGACCGGTCTAAACTATGTGGCATGTTCACCAATGCCAGGAGCATGGCGGACAAGATGGGTGAACTAGAGATACTGTTATACAAGGAGGATTTGGATTTTGTGGGAATTTCAGAGACCTGGTTCAACAGCTCTCATGATTGGCTGGCAAACATTCAAGGGTATACCCTATACCGCAAGGATAGAGAGGGTAAAAAAGAGGGAGGGGTATGACTATATATGAAGAATAATGTACAAGCGAATGTGAGAGATGACATCACTGAGGGAGCTAGAGAGGAGGTGGAATTCTTATGGATAGAGCTCCAAAGGGATGAAGCTAAGGGGAAAATAATACTGTGAGTATGCTATAGGCCCGCTAACCTGAGGGAGGAAGTAGAGACGGATCTCCTATCACAAATTGGATTAGCAGCAAGGATGGGAAGTGTTATCATAATGGGGGATTTTAATTATCCAGACATAGACTGGGAGAAGGGAATCGCGCATTCATTTAAGGCTCGCCAGTTCCTTAATGTCTTGCAGGACAATTTTATGGGTCAGATGGTAGACGCACCAACTAGAAATAAAACATTACTGGATCTTCTGATTACCAGCAATACAGACCTGATCACGGATGTGGAAATACGGGGCAATTTAGGTAACAGCGATCACAGGTCAATTAGTTTCAGTATAAATCACACAAATGGGAAACATGAAGGGAACACAAAGACACTGAATTTCAAAAGAGCCAACTTCCCTAAACTACAAACCTTGCTAAAAGGCATAAATTGGGATAAAATATTAGGAACAAAGAATACGGAGGAGAGATGGGTTTGCTTTAAGAGCATATTAAATAAGGGCATTAGCCAATGTATCCCATTAGGTAATAAATTTAAAAGAGCGAACAAAAATCCTGGATGGCTTAACTTCAATGTAAAAATGCATATAAAAGCAAAGGAGAAGGCCTTCAAAAAATACAAGGTTGAGGGATCATCCTCAGCATTCAGACTTTATAAAGAATGCAACAAGAAATGTAAGGGTGCAATTAGGACGGCTAAGATAGAACATGAAAGACACATAGCGGAGGAGAGCAAAAAAAATCCCAAGAAATTCTTTAAGTATGTAAACAGTAAAAAAGGGAGGACAGACCATATTGGCCCCATAAAGAATGAGGAAGGACATCTGGTTACAAAGGATGGGGAGATGGGGAAGGTATTGAATTTATTCTTCTTCTCAGTCTTCACGAGTGAATCGGGGGGCTTCAGCAACCAAAACTGCAGTGTTTATCCTCATGACACAACACAGGAAGCACCTCCATGGTTAACAGAGGACAGAATTAAAATTAGACTTGAGAAACTTAACATTAATAAATCACCAGGACCAGATGGCTTGCATCCGAGGGTACTTAGGGAACTCAGTCAAGTGATTGCCAGACCGTTGTTCCTAATTTTTACTGACAGACTATTGACTGGAATGGTACCAGCTGATTATAGAAAAGCCAATGTAGCACCAATATTTAAAAAGAGCCCAAAATACATCCCTGGGAATTACAGACCAGTTAGCCTAACATCAATAGTATGTAAACTCTTGGAGGGGATGACAAGGGACTATATACAAGATTTTAGTAATAAGAACGATATCATTAGCAGTAATCAGCATGGATTCATGAAGAATCAATCTTGCCAAACCAATCTATTAACCTTCTATGAGGAGGTGAGTTGCCATCAGATAAAGGAAGGCCCGTAGACGTGGTGTATCTGGATTTTGCAAAAGCATTTGACACAGTTCCCCATAAACGTTTACTGTACAAAATAAGGTCCGTTGGCATGGACCATAGGGTGAGTACATGGATTGAAAACTGGCTACAAGGGTGAGTTCAGAGGGTGGTGATAAATGGGGAGTACTCAAAGGGGGGTGGTCAGGGGTGGGTAGTGGGGTTCCCCAGGGTTCTGTGCTGGGACCAATCCTATTTAATTTGTTTATAAACGACCTGGAGGATGGGATAAACAGTTCAATCTCTGTATTTGCATACGATACTAAGCTAAGCAGGGCAATAACTTCTCCGCAGGATGTGGAAACCTTGCAAAAAGACCTGAACAAATTATTGGGGTGAGGGACTACATGGCAAATGAGGTTCAATGTGGAAAAATGTAAAATAATGCATTTGGGTGGCAAAAATATGAATGCAATCTATACACTGGGGGGAGAACCTCTGGGGGAGTCTAGGATGGAAAAGGACCTGGGGGTCCTAGTAGATGATAGGCTCAGCAATGAATGCAATGCCAAGCTTCTGCTAATAAAGCAAACAGAATATTGGCATGCATTAAAAGGGGGATCAACGCAAGAGATAAAACGATAATTCTCCCACTCTACAAGGCTCTGATCCGGCCGCACCTGGAGTAGGCTGTCCAGTTCTGGGCACCAGTCCTCAGGAAGGATGTACTGGAAATGGAGCGAGTACAAAGAAGGGCAACAAAGCTAATAAAGGGTCTGGAGAATCTTAGTTATGAGTAAAGGTTGCAAGCACTGAACTTATTTTCTCTGGAGAAGAGACGCTTGAGAGGGTATATGATTTCAATTCACAAATACTGTACTGGTGACCCCACAATAGGGATAAAACTTTTTTGCAGAAGAGAGTTTAATAAGACTCGTGGCCACTCATTACAATGAGAAGAAAAGAGGTTTAACCTTAAACTACGTAGAGGGTTCTTTACTGTAAGAGCGGCAAGGATGTGGAATTCCCTTCCACAGGCGGTGGTCTCAGCGGGGAGCATTGATAGCTTCAAGAAACTATTAGATAATCACCTGAATGACCGCAACATACAGGGATATATAATGTAATACTGACACATAATCACACACATAGGTTGGACTTGATGGACTTGTGTCTTTTTTCAATCTCACCTACTATGTAACTATGTAACTTAACTTCTGCTGTGTCTCCCAATCTCTCCCTATCATCTGCTCCCATCATTTATACGTATCTCCTTGTCTGCCTAAACTCTCTCCAGACCTTCCACTTGTTATCAAATCCTTCCATTCCCTCCTCTCCACAAAACCGAAGATATTCCATAATATAAGTTTCATTTATTTTCTTACTCCAATCCCCCATCGTTGGGCTTTCTGTCTCTTGCCACTGTCAAGGTGTTTAACTTTTGGCTGCATTCAATAAATGGGGCACCAATGTTTTAGGTATTGTTTAGTTGGCATACTGACCCCATGAAACACCTCCAAGGTTCCTCTGGTATCTCAATATTGGTGATCTTCTTAATGAACTGCAGCACTTCTCTCCAATATCTTTTAAAATTTTTGGGCACATCCAGCATATGTGGGCTATAGTTCCCACTGCACCGCATCCCCGTCAGCATAGCCGTGAAACCTCCTTCTGACATTTATGTGCCTTATCAGCTATTAAATACCAATGTGCTAGACATTTGTAATTAATTTCTGTGGTGTTAATATCTATTGCTGTGGCATGTGTCATCTTAAGTATTTTGCCCATGTCTTGATCTTTTTCTCGCTTTTCAAGTTCCTCTTCTTACTTAACTATGAATGGCAGTATTGCCAGCCCTTTCAGTCCCACAAGCACTTTATAGATCCTAGATATCCCCCTCTTTGTGTCTACTGATGTACATAGCCGGTGAAACGGCCATAGTTTCTCCTCGGATCTTACTGGTTGAGGCAGTGATGTAAGCAAATTCTTCAGCTGGGAGTACCGCCATTCATCAATTACCATTAAATCTGTTTTGTGTTTTAAGTCCTGTAATGTGTATATTTTACCTTTCACCATGATGTCTTTTAATTGTGCATTTTCTTTTTTTATCCATTCCCCGAATACCTTCCCCTTCCCCCGTGGAAAAAAAAATGGTTTCTCTTAATGGTATCAGGGGTAAGTTGTATTCCCATTTTCCTTTATGTGCATCAGATCCCATGTTGCCAAAACTTTCTTTGTTATAACGTGTGTTTTCCAAATTTCCCCATCTTTTTTCCTTATTCTCATTTACCCATTCTAACACACGTGAAAGTAATATTGCATTATAGTAATTTTTTATATCAGGCACCCACAGCCCCCCTTGCTTTTTATCTCTCATCAATATCAGGAGGCATATTCTAGGCTTCTTTTTCTGCCATATGAACCTTTTTAATGTCTTAAAGTATCCTTGTGGGAGGGGAATTGGCAACAATTGCATTTTATACATGATCTTTGGCAAAATTACCATTTTAAGGATATTTATTCTCCCTAACCAAGAGAGGTATCTTGTTGTTGTTTTATTATTTTCCACTTTTATTTCATTCAGAAGCGGGATACATTTGTTTGGTATGTTGTCTCCTCAAATGGTGTTATTTTTACTCCTAAATATTTTAGTTCTTTTTCTCTCCCTATAAATGGAAACTCTTGTTGAAATATCTGTGCGTCATGTTTCCTCACATTTGATATTAAGAATCTCTGATTTAGAGGGGTTCATCTAAAAATGTGATATTTCTTCATAGGATTTTAATAACTTTATTAAGTTGGGCAAGTTACCCTAGGCTTAGTAACGTAAAACAGTATGTCATCGGCATAGGCCACTAGTTTGTGCTCCTCGTCCCCTATCTTAATCCCCCCTATTAATCCCCCCTATATCTTAGTTCTGTCTGATCCCTGCCAAAAGTGGTTCCAATAACAGAACAAACAGCAAGGGGGACAGAGGGCATCCCTGTCTTGTTCTGTTATACATCTTAAAGGGCATAGATACTGTCCCATTAACCTTTACCCTAGCTATGGGGTGATTATACAGTGCTTTAATCCAGTGGGTCATCTTTGGACCCACTCCCATTACCTCCAGTGTCTTCAGCATAAATTCCCAGTCTACCATGTCAAATGCTTTTTCAGCATCTATTGAGAATAGTAGCCCTGGGGATTGACCTTTTTTTAATTTTCTACACTAGTAGCAGCGTTCTGACCCCGTTATCATGCCCTTCCCTGCCTGGGATGAATCCGACTTGGTCCGCATGTACCAAGTCTTCATTATCACTTTCATCCTACTGGCTAGTACCTTGGCAAATAGTTTTGTATCTGTGTAAAGCTTGAACATAGGGTAGTGTCTTTTCTTTCGAATAATGGTAATGGCTGCCGCTAGAGACTCCCTTCTCATCTCCCAAATGGTTCCTATCCCGTTATATATGTAGGGACATAATTTAGGGATGAATGTTTCCCTGAACCTCTTATAGTAAAATGTTGTCAGCCCGCCTGGGCTTTTCCCTGAGGCTGTATCTTTTAAGGTCCGACTGATCTCTTCCTCTGTTATGGGTTCTTCTAAAACACTTAGTTTAGAGATCTTGTTTAGGTTCACTTCCCTCGGAAAGGCTTTTAATTTTTCCGTTCTGTCCTTTTCTCCCTCTGGTGTCTCTGTTTTACTGAGTACAGTTCTCCGTAGTATTTTTGGAATGCTCCTGCTATTTCTTTTGTTGTATATACCATTTCCACAGTGCTATTTTGAATTTCCTCTATATAGTTTTCAGTTTTTTTTCTTTTTTAACATTTTTGCCAGGTACTTTCCTGTCTTATTCCCTCCAAGATACCTCTCTTTCCTAATTCTATTAAAGGTCTTATGGGTTTCCTGTTCTATTAGTTCTTTTAATTCGTCCCTTTTTTAGGGTGAGCGCATGGTATACTCCTTGCTCGCCTTTTTTTTGTGCTGCTGTTCTAACTCGTGAATTTCTTTCATCAGTACTTCACTTTTTCTTACGCTCTCCTTTTTTTTCTGCTCACATATCAGAATTCCTCTTATGTAGGCCTTATGGGCCCCCACAGCGTTGCCTCTGATAGTTCTCCATTATTAATAATTTAAGTAATACTCTTTTTTTATTCTATCTTCCGCTTCTTTTCCCTGGATTAGTTCTTCATTTAATCTCCATATATTTACCATATTTTGGACACCAGCTATTTCCATTTTCATAATCACTGAGGCGTGATCTGAGAGGGATGTAACTTCTATATTTGTACTAAATGACAAGCACATCATCGATATACCTGCCATAAAGAATGAGATGCTTAGCATAGGGATTATTATTCCAAATCGAAGAGTCCTCCCAAAAACCCATCGTTAAATTCACATAGCAGGGTGCGAAACTTGCACCCATGGCTGTGCCTCTAGTCTGAAGATAGAACTTGTTGTGAAAGGAAAAACAGTTGTGTTTGAGGCAGAATATAGTTCCCTCAAGTATGAACTGGGCCTGATGGGAATTGTACCTTAAGTCTCTGGACAAGAAATGATTGAGAGCCTCCAGACCCACCTAATGGGGAATGGAGGTGTAAAAAGAACACACATCCAAAGATGCCCAAATGGTAATGACCCTCCCATGAGTAGTTCTGGAGGATATCAGTCACATGTCCAGAGTCCCAAATGTAGGAAGGAAGATTTTGAAGGATCAGCTGTAAAAACCAATCTATATATTGGGAGAGTCCGCTGATGAAGCTGTTAGTACTAGCCACTATAGGTCTACCAGGTGGATTCTGAAGCAATTTATGCACCTTTGGAAGGTGGTAAAAGTATGGAGCGCTGCAAGAAGAAGCCGTTAAAGACTACATTTCTTTATCGCTAAGAACACCATCCCTGGTAGCTCCAAGGGCCATTTTAAGGAGATCCAAATGGAACTCCGGGAGTGGATCCTTGGGCAAGACTTGGTAGGTATTACCATCAGATAGCAGCCTGAGGGACTCACTAGGATACTCAGTCTGATCCTGAATGACTATACTGCCCCCCTTATCAACCTGTTTAATAATGATGCAAGAATTATTTTCTAAGGCCTTAAGGGCAAGTTGTTCAGACACCTACTATCAAGTGGTGTATAAGGACTTGGTTCAGCTATGTGATAATAGTTTGAACAATAAGTTCAATGTATTGCAGTCTGAACCACTTGCCCTTAAGGCCTTAGAAACTAATTCTCAAATCATTATTAAACAGGCTGATAAGGGGGCAGTATAGTCATTCAGGATCAGACTGAATATCTTAGTGAGTTCCTCAGGCTGCTATCTGATGGTAATACCTACCAAGTCTTGCCCAAGGATCCGCTCCCGGAGTTCCGTTTGGATCTCATTAAAATCATCCTTGGAGCTACCAGGGATAGTGTTCTTAGCGATAAAGAAAGGCAGTTTTTAACCCCTACTTCTTGCAGCACCCCATACTTTTACCACCTTCCAAATGTGCATAAATGGCTTCAGAATCCACCTGGTAGACCTATAGTGGCTGGTACTAACAGCTTCACCAGCAGATTCTCCCAGTATATAGATTGGTTTTACAGGCGATTGTTTAAAATCTTCCTTCCTAAATATGGGACTCTGGACATGTGATTGATATCCTCCACAACTATTAATGGGAGGGTCATTACTTTTGGGCATCTTTGGATGTGTGTTCTCTTTACACCTCCATTGCTCATGAGGTGGGTCTGGAGGCTCTCAGTCATTTCTTGTCCAGAGACTTATGGTACAATTCCCATCAGGCCCAGTTCATACTTGAGAGGACTAAGTTCTGCCTTGAACACAACTATTTCTCCTTTCACGACAAGTTCTATCTTCAGACTAGAGGCACAGCCATGGATGCAAGTTTCGCACCCTGCTATTCAAATTTAACGATGGGTTTTTGGGAAGTCTCTTCGATTTGGAACAATAATCCCTATGCTAAGCATCTCATTCTTTATGGCAGGTATATCGATGATGTGCTTATCATTTGGGATGGGACTGTTGATGATTTTTCAGCCTTTGTGACATCATGTAATAGCAATCCCCTTGGATTCACATTCAGGCATGTTATCAATTGTTAACAATTGGTATTTTTGAATCTGGAATTGACCCATGAGAATGGCTCAATTACTACCATCAACCATTCCAAACCAGTTGGGGGTAATTCCTACTTACACTTTGGGAGCTGTCATCACCCTCTTTGGAAGAAGAACATTCCAAAAGGGCATTTCCTGAGGTTACGTAGGAATTGCATGAAGGATACCGATTACATTACCCAGAGCAGGTTTCTTACCAACAAGTTTAGAGAGGCTACCCGGATGATCTTTTGCAGGAAGCATTTGAATCCTGCCTTACCGAACAGACTGCCGACAGAGCCATTGCAGCCCCTCATAACTCGGGAGCTAGGTTCATCACAGGTTTTAATGGCAATTATAAAGCAGTTTCCAGCATTATCCATAAGCATTGGCTTATTGTTTGTTCAGACCCCAGGTTAGGTCCGCATTTACCACCTGCCCCTCAGGAACACAGGAGCACCAGCGGTGCATTTTATTATTTATTTAACAATAATAAAAAGTTTTTACTTTGCCTCTGAGGGTCCTATTTATGTCTGCTGATCAGCGCTGTTCACCCCTTTGATTATATCTTTTGTCCTCATTTGTCTATTAGTTTTGGACAGCAGCGCCACCGCTAGGGATGAGCCGAACACCCCCCTGTTTGGTTCTCACCAGAACATGCGGACAGGAAAAAAGTTAGTTCAAACACGCGAACACCGTTAAAGTCTATGGGACACGAACGTGAATAATCAAAAGTGCTAATTTTAAAGGCTAATATGCAAGTTATTGTCATAAAAAGTGTTTGGGGACCTGGGTCCTGCCCCAGGGGACATGGATCAATGCAAAAAAAGTTTTAAAAACGGCTGTTTTTTCAGGAGCAGTAATTTTAATAATGCTTAAAGTCAAACAATAAAAGTGTAATATCCCTTTAAATTTCGTAGCTGGGGGGTGTCTATAGTATGCCTGTAAAGGGGCGCATGTTTCCTGTGTTTAGAACAGTCTGACAGCAAAATGACATTTCGAAGGAAAAAAAGCCATTTAAAACTACCCGCGGCTATTGCACTGCCGACAATACACATAGAAGTTCATTGATAAAAACGGCATGGGAATTCCCCACAGGGCAACCCCGAACCAAAGTTTAAAAAAAAAATGACATGGGAGTCCCCCTTAATTCCATACAAGGCCCTTCAGGTCTGGTATGGATATTAAGGGGAACCCCGGCCAAAATTAAAAAAAAAAAAAAAGACGTGGGGTTCCCCCTAAATTCCATACCAGACCCTTATCCGAGCACGCAACCTGGCAGGCCGCAGGAAAAGAGGGGGGACGAGAGTGCGCCCCCCCTCCTGAACCGTACCAGGCCACATGCCCTCAACATTGAGAGGGTGCTTTGGGGTAGCCCCCCAAAACACCTTGTTGATGAGGACAAGGGCCTCATCCCCACAACCCTGGCCGGTGGTTGTGGGGGTCTGCGGGCGGGAGGCTTATTGGAATCTGGAAGTGGACCCCCAGATCCCAGCCCCCCCCTGTGTGAAATGGTAAGGGGGTACTTACCCCTACCATTTCACTAAAAAACTGTCAAAAATGTTAAAAATGACAAGAGACAGTTTTTGACAATTCCTTTATTTAAATGCTTCTTCTTTCTTCTATCTTCCTTCATCTTCTGGTTCTTCTGGTTCTTCTGGCTCTTCTGGTTCTTCCTTCGGCGTTCTCGTCCAGCATCTCCTCCGCGGCGTCTTCTATCTTCTTCTCCTCGGGCCGCTCCGCACCCATGGCATGGAGGGAGGCTCCCGCTCTTCTCTTCTTCTCCTTCTCTTCTTCCTTCTTCTCTTCTTCTCTTCTTCATTTTCTTCTCCGGGCCGCTCCGCACCCATGCTGGCATGGAGGGAGGCTCCCGCTGTGTGATGGCATCTCTTCGTCTGACGGTTCTTAAATAACGGGGGCGGGGCCACCCGGTGACCCCGCCCCCCTCTAAAGCACGGTGACTTGACGGGACTTCCCTGTGACGTCACGGGGAATGCCACAGGGAAGTCCCGTCATGTCCCGTGCATCAGAGGAAGAACCAGAAGAACCAGAAGATGAAGGAAGATAGAAGAAAGAAGAAGCATTTAAATAAAGGAATTGTCAAAAACTGTCTCTTGTCATTTTTAACATTTTTGACAGTTTTTTAGTAAGATGGTAGGGGTACGTACCCCCTTACCATTTCACACAGGGGGGGCGGGATCTGGGGGTCCCCTTGTTAAAGGGGGCTTCCAGATTCCGATAAGCCCCCCCGCCCGCAGACCCCCACAACCACCGGTCAGGGTTGTGGGGATGAGGCCCTTGTCTTCATCAACATGGGGACAAGGTGTTTTGGGGGGCTACCCCAAAGCACCCTCCCAATGTTAAGGGCATGTGGCCTGGTATGGTTCAGGAGGGGGGCCGCACTCTCGTCCCCCCCTCTCGTCCCCCCCTCTCGTCCCCCCTCTTTTCCTGTGGCCTGCCAGGTTGCATGCTCGGATAAGGGTCTGGAATGGATTTTTGGGGGGACCCCACGCCGTTTTTTTGGGGTTTTTTGGCATGGGGTTCCCCTTAAAATCCATACCAGACCTGAAGGGTCTGGTATGGAATTTAGGGGGAACCCCACGTCATTTTTTTTTAAAATTTTGGCCGGGGTTCCCCTTAATATCCATACCAGACCTGAAGGGCCTGGTATGGAATTTAGGGAGACTCCCACGTCCATTTTTTTTTTTTAATTTTGGTTCGGGGTTTCCCTGTGGGGAATTCCCATGCCGTTTTTATCAATGAACTTCTATGTGTATTGTCGGCAATGCAATAGCCGCGGGTAGTTTTAAATGGCTTTTTTTCCTTCGAAATGTCATTTTGCTGTCAGACTGTTCTAAACACGGGAAACATGCGCCCCTTTACAGGCATACTATAGACACCCCCTGGGTACGAAATTTAAAGGGATATTACACTTTTATTGTTTGACTTAAAGCATTATTAAAATCACTGCTCCTGAAAAAACGGCCGTTTTTAAAACTTTTTTTTGCATTGATCCATGTCCCCTGGGGCAGGACAGGTCCCCAAACACTTTTTATGACAATAACTTGCATATAAGACTTTAAAATTAGAACTTTTGATTTCTCCCATAGACTTTTAAAGGGTGTTCCGCGGCATTCGAATTTGCCGCGAACACCCCAAATTGTTCGCTGTTCGGTGAACTTGCGAACAGCCAATGTTCGAGTCGAACATGAGTTCGACTCGAACTCGAAGCTCATCCCTAGCCACCGCTACATTTAATTTTCCAATCTTAAGAACATATCCGCCATTTAATTCTTATGCCCTGTACACACAGTTGGATATTGATCAGACATTCCGACAACAAAATCCATGGATTTTTTCCGACAAATGTTGGCTCAAACTTGTCTTGCATACACACGGTCACACAAAGTTGTCGGAAAATCCGATCGTTCTAAACGCAGTGACGTAAAACACGTAAGTCGGGACTATAAACGGGGCAGTAGCCAATAGCTTTCATCTCTTAATTTATTATGAGCATGCGTGGCACTTTGTGCGTCGGATTTTTGTACACACGATTGGAATTTCCGACAACAGATTTTGTTGTCGGAAAATTTTATAGCAAGCTCTCAAACTTTGTGTGTCGGAAATTCCGATGGAAAATATGTGCTGGAGCCCACACATTTCCAACAACAAGGTCCTATCACACATTTTCCGTCGGAGAATCTGACCGTGTGTACAGGGCATAAGTTGGGAGTTGGCCTTTTATTCTTTGTTCTTCTTCATTTTCTTCCTCATGCTCTTCATTTACATAGACTGAGCTATTTGCTCCCATGTGTTGTCTGTTTTGCCCGTTTTTATTAGTTACATATATTTGTTTACTCTTTGCTCCCAACTATTTTCTAGGACTATACTTACCCCCTTCTTGGGTCATATATTTCTTAATTGTACCTGGGCTGAAGCTTACTT
Organism: Lithobates clamitans; assembly: GCA_037952925.1. Taxonomy (NCBI): domain Eukaryota; kingdom Metazoa; phylum Chordata; class Amphibia; order Anura; family Ranidae; genus Lithobates; species Lithobates clamitans. The sequence goes on from JBBGZY010000406.1 coordinate 3,172,098, forward strand.
TGGGGGGTTTAGCCCAGCACCTCTGACTGTTTTTTGTTTTGCAAATATATTTTTATTGCGTTTTCAAACTTAGGGCAAGGCCCCAAAAAGTGCAGTAGTAACTTTAAACAGTGAAGGTCGCAGCCTCCTAACCATGTGTCACAATAGGTAGTAGTGTACAACAGAACATTCAGTACGCATGTTAAGGATTCCATGACATGACGTACAGTTATTGCTCAGCTACGTAAGTTTAGTACATAAAAATGTTAAAGATGACGGGTAGCCCGTGTCTCTAGACTCCAAACAACTGTCTTATCTAAAGAGCAAGATGAATGAATTAGGGGTAGCGACCGAAGCGAAGAAGCGAAAGAAAAAGAAAATACAAGTACAGGAGAGGGGGGAAGAAAAGAGTGGGGGAGAGGGGGGTGGGGGAAACCCTCTGACTATTTTGCCTCTCATTGTGTTCTTATACTGTATACGTTATGTGTCCACTATATCCAACTCTCCACTCCCCAGTCCTCTGATGAAATTCTATATCTCTGTTTGTCCTAAGGGTGCCCAAGGATACACTCCTTCTGTCTCCAATGGGGGGATATTTGGCCGGCACAAAACAAAAACAAACAAAAAACACACCCCACTGCTTTTAGTTGGTAGCAAGGAGGAGTGTACCTCTAGGCCTTGACTCCCAGCCAAGGCCTTTATGTAACAAATTTTCTTTCTGTATTCACCTTTGCTTTTCTTTGATAGTTTAATTTTGTGCGTTACGAGAGTTTATCACCCACCGTTCATCTTTGTTCAGAAAAATTCAAGAAGTTGCCGTAATCATGTTTCCCTTCCTTTCTCCTTAGATATAAGAGGGTATAGAGGGTATCAAGGGGTATTAGGGGGTGTGGGTGTCCGGACTATTCCCCTCCAATTTTATCGTTCCAGACCAATTCAGCTTACAGTGCCACCTCTGATCATCTTCTATGCCTTATTAGCCTCTTTCACAGTCTCTCTCACAGTTTCTCTCACAGTCTCTCTCACAGTTTCTCTCACAGTCTGTTTATTATGTATAATGGCTAGGCACTACCCGGCATACATATCAAATAGAAAATGAGGCTTGACTCACCCCTCTGTAGCTGGGTCCTTGCTGACGGATGAACAGAGGTCTGGTAGGTTCAAGCTTTTTTTTCCAGTTATATTACTGCTTTGCTTTTTCCAAAGCTGTTCCTCTCCCCCTCATCCATCCAGAATGCTCAAGGGGATGGGGGGTGGGAGGTGGAGGCTACAGACCAGGAGCTGGGGGCTGGGGATCAGCCAGACAGCTTGCTGCCTTGGCTCTCGAGTGCTCCCTGGGTTACTCAGCAGTTGTCAGTCCTTACTGCCACCTGAGAGCCGTTCAGATGTCCCATCTCACCAAAGGTCTCTGCATCTCTCCTCTGGCACTGGCTCTCGTGGTGCGCTCTGCCTCGCTTCCGTCTTCCACACCAGAAGCTCCCTCAATCCTGCCATTCTATACCCAGCCCACGGCCAGCGTCACTTCAGCGGGTCCTGAGGATCGAAGGTGAAAGTAGGGGGACATCCTATGGAGAGGGAGGTGAAGGGGGAGACAAGAGGGACTCAGGCTATCATTGCAGTGGCATGCGGGTGAGAGCTTCACGAGCTCAGCAACGGCTCTCCACCGGTGCCATCTTCAGGATCCTCCCTCCTCGCATCCAGATGTCATATTGCGATTTTTTTTTTACCAAAAATATGTAGAAGAATATATTTTGGCCTAAACTGAGGAAAAAATGTGTTTTTTTTTTATTTTTAAATTTGGATATTTATTATAGCAAAAAGTACAAAATATTGTTTTCTCCAAAATTATCGCTTTTTTTTGTTTATAGCGCAAAAAATAAAAACAGCAGAGGTGATCAAATACCACCAAAAGAAAGCTCTATTTGTAGGAAAAAAAAGGACATCAATTTTGTTTTGGGTACAATGTTGGACGACCGCGCAATTTTCAGTTAAAGCGACGCAGTGCGGTATCGCAAAAAATGGCCTGGTCAGGAAGGGGGTAAATTCTTCCGGGGCTGAAGTGTTTAAAGCATGTAGGGAACTCAGAAAGTTGTGGAAAGAGATGGCCAGCAGACAGGCAGAAAGGAGATTTTTCAAGTAACCCTGTATTGGTTTGTCAAAAATTTTACTTTTCTTTGTATTGGTATTACAATGCTGATGTTATAAAATGAAAGTGTATGCTGTGACCATAGAATTAATTTAGGAGGTAAACAATGATATTTTCAGGATGCTGCTTCCTATTTTATTTATATTATATTTATTGCAAACATAAATCTTAGATAAAGCTCCCTTAACAAAACAGACTTTTCTCTAAAAGATTTGGATCAGATTTAAAAATACTTTTTTTTTAATCACTCTGAGGAGAAACAGTGCAGATTACCGATTTATTTTGTATAATTTACTTTACTCAGTATATGATTGTTCCTGGACTTCCTGTGTCCTAAGGTGGCCCTGCGTTTAATTCAAAATGTGCCCTGGGGTATAAATATTAAATACTTATATGGATGTAATAAATAAGGTCCTGTTTTATCATATAATTGAATTCATGAATATCAGATTAAAATGTGGGTGATACAACAGAATTCAATAAACTCCAGTATCCATATTTTATTTTTATTTTTTCCTGTAAAAGTAATTGTGTGTCTATATAAAAAAAAATAATAATAATGTTGCAGCTTACCAGCTGTTAGATGAGGTGCAATTGTTTTATTTTTGGGGGCTTTTTTCTTTATTTTCACCATAATCCTGCAAATAACACATTTCTTGGTCACACTCACTCCTCCACTGTATCTATAGAGTGAGCCAAAGTTGTCACTTTGGGCTGGACTAGACATATCTTCTTCTCTTCATCTTCTTTACATGGTACAGTATTTGGGTGGGTTATTCGTTTACAGAATAAAGATAAGATTGTATAATGCTTCTAGTCCAGCTCACAGGAAGTAACAAGGGGAACTGTATATCTAGCAAATTAAACAGGTATTTTACATTTTCAAAGATAAAAAAAATGAATGCAGCCACCACATCTAAGGACTTCTGCAATATATTACATTGAGGACTAAAGCTGCAATATGCGAAAATGTTGTTTTTGGGTTTAGCTATGTTTTAATCCAACCTCCTCCTACCTCCTATGCCTCCATGCTGGTCATATGGTTTTGTCTATTACATAAATTACCAATATGAAAAATCGAAATTCAGAAAGTAATATGGCCAAACTTGACCTTTGAAGAAGCATTGAAGTTTTTAGCTGCCAAAATTTCTAAAAGTGTAATCTTGTATTTTAGATTCTCATTGCGAGCATTATGTGCAGCTACAACAAAGATGACTGGACCACGCTATCACAAATGGCTGAGGTAACTTACCCCTGTCACCTTTTAATTTGCAAATCATGTTATTTATTAGCAGGCAGCATGCAGGTAGACTACATACAGTATTTATACTTAGTCTATAATTTTTGGGTCTAGATTTCAAAAGTAACATATGACATTTTATACTTTGGGTTTATAAACAATTTGAGTTTGAAAGAGATTTAATGGATAGTGCATGTGACCAAAATAAACCCCAAAAAAGAAGGATTTAGTTTTATTTCCATGATATCATAAATTATTTAAATTCAAAACCTGTATATAAAAAAAAACTAACTTGTATAGTATACCATCTTAAAAATTGCCTTTGTTTTCCTTTTCTAAAACATTCAAGGTTCTGTAAATGATTTTTTATACTTTCACATTAGCTAAGTATAACAGCCTGCTAATTGGTTTTGCTTCACAAAGTGTTTAATGTATCTAACTACATATTGCCTATTTTATATTTTCTCCTTACAAAGTAAACTATTAATGGAGGGGAAAAACATACTTTGGGGATTTAGGGGAATGGGATTAAACATGATCAGTAATTGGCTTTCTGATCTTCAGGACTAGGTCCATTTTATACCTGTATTTACCTAATTGACCATGAAATCTTTTGTAAAATCCATGCTTGACAAGAGCTTTGCTACTTTAAGCAGTCTATGATGAATGACTTTATTATGTTGTGTTCTACTTTTTAAAAGGCTGCAGTGCTTAGTGTTCTTTTCATCTTTAATGGATGCCAATTTGCTAAAGGGGGCCTTGGATGGGGGTTTGATGTAGATTTACAATTCAATGTGCTGCTGTATTATATACTATGTTAAAAACGACAGTCATGTGTAAAATGTAGTTTATCCTACCCGTATTTCATTTAACAAGCAGAACAAGGTTGAGAAGGGATTTCTGCTATGAATGTGACAGTATATTGGTTTATAGTTTGCATCGTATGTGTCAATTTACTTCAATATAAGGCCTCTGTTACACACCAAAGCAATTTAGAGTAGGCCTGCCTTGCACCAAAGTAGTCAATTGTGCATTATTGATTAAACAATAATTCTCAAAGTAAAGTGCCACGTTAGGCAGGGGTCAAAAGCTGAAAGCATAGCAGGGGCATTAAGTAGTAGTTTAGGCCACTTACAAAATGGATTACATATATTAAGTCTAAGTCTCATTTGCCAGCCATTTCTCAAACTGTTTTGTGTAGACATATGGGTTCTCTGTGAATAATGCAGTATGTTCTTTGCTAAATCACAGGGGATGACTTTGGTATTAATTGCTGAGCGATGATCTTACATAATGTAAAATGATAAACTAGACCCACTATTAAATAATGGAAGTAGGGCTTTGTGTTTTTTTTTCTTTTTTTAGTTTAAGAGGATCCACAACTCCCAGCATGGCCTGTGAGTCACTCTGAGACTTTTTGGTTCCTAATAGGAAAAAAAGCCAGTCTTTCAACTTGTTCCTGTTTACTTACTGTCCTGGGACTGTGTGTATTTTCTGTGAAATTTAACGCAATTATCTAATAAAGGAAACTTTATTCTCTTCTATCCTGAAGTGCTGCCATTCTCATCTCTCAGTTACTCATTTTGTTGCTTCAGTCAAGCCACTGTTTTCACCATGGGACCTTAATGAAGTATTCTTGGTATTGCACAAATTTCCCTTTGAGGATATTAAAAGAAAGAAAATGTAAAGTGAAGTGCCACACCACTATCAAAATGTCCAAATACAACTTTATTCTGGTAAAAATCAGAGGAACAATCCAAACAGTAACCAACACATTTTGGGGGTCCAAGAATGCCCTCTTCAGGTATCGAGATTGATAACAATGTTACTAGAAATGAACTGGACTGTGATTACAAGCACAGGTGTAAGAGAAGTCCAGTTAACAGATGTGCATTGGCGCAAAGGCACAGCCACACCAGTGTGTGCACAAAGAATATGTATAGAACATGTACTGGCGCGTGCGTGAGCAGGCCCACGTGCACGCACTGGCGCTAGTCAGCCTATTTAAATGGTGCAATGACACATACACATTGCTGAGTGGTCTTTTAACTTATTCCTGCTTACCTGTGCCTTGATCTGTTCCAGTTTTCCTGTGTTTGACCCGGCTTCACCTGAACCTTCCCTTGGACTTCCACCTGCCTACCTGTGACCCTGGCTTGTGTTTGACCCTGCTCCTGCTTTATGCTTCTGTACCTCGCTGCATGACTGTGTACCAAATCCTGTCTTAGCTTCTGCCTCACATTCCGATACCTGCTCTGCCCGGCTGTTGATGACCCCCTGGCTTATGTTTCAACCATGCTGCTGCCTGCTGATCCAGAGACACAGAGTTCCTGTGCTCAGTATCTATCCGTGATCTTCAGCTATCAGGTACCTGCCAAGGCCCAGCCGGTGCCACCTGTCACATTGGCCCTCGTGTCCATCACTCCCTGTCATCTCTACCAGGGGCGTTGGACAGGAGGTGCAAGAGAAGCCCTCTCTACAGCTCGATCTCCACCAGGTATGTGACAGTACCACTCAGCCAAATATCGGCGATGGAGAGAGGGGCTTCGCCTCTGTAGTTGCTATGCCTGTAACTTGCCTCTTTTACCTAGGCAGTCAGCACCCTGCAAGAAAGTTACCTGCAGCTGGAAGGTCGCATCCAAAGCTCTGCCTTCACCTCAGCAACTCCTGCACCTGCTACAGTACCTGGCTACCCCACATCCGAACAGACTGTCTTTGCATCTACAGATGTTATGCCGCCACCAGAACCCCGAGTTCCTGCACCAGAATGATTTTCAGGGGATCGGCACAAATTCCGTGCATTTATAAACTCTTGTGAAGTTAACTTTTACCCTGCAGCCAAGAACCTTCTCGCTTGAAACCACCAAGGTGGATTTTGCCATATCCCTGCTTCTCGGAGAATCACTGTCATGGGCCCATCAGCTCCTAGAACTGAATAATACAGTCTTGGACTCTCTCTCTTCATTTTTTGAAACAATGGCTCAGCTCTATGATGACCCCCAGCATACAGCTACTGCAGAGTCTACCCTTCATACTCTACGACAGGGTCATTGACCCACTGAGGACTATTTTGCAGAATTCCACCTGTGGGCCTCTGATACTGGGTGGAACGATACAGCCTTATGACATCAATTCCACCTTGGCCTGTCTGAAGGGCTCAAAGACGGACTTGCTTGAGTGGGGGTTCCCTTGATAAACTCATTAGTCTTGCTATCCAGCTTGACCATAGATTTAGAGAAAGGAGAACAGAGAAGGTTGGCATCACCACTATACCTATAAATCTGTGAGCAAGACCCATGCAACTACGACTTTTTCATTGCAAAGACGCCGAAAGGGCTTGTGTATATACTGTAGGGTGGCGGGACATTATCTACAAAACTGCCCTGTGAGGCCCACAAAGACCAAGACCATTCCCTCCACCTACCTTGCTAACTGTTCCATAAGGAAGGAATCTGCCCATATCACCCTGTTCCTGTCACTTCAGCTCCCCGGGAGAGACATCCAAGTACCAGCCATAGTCGATTCTGGAGCCTGCATCTGCTTCATGGACAAGGAGTTTGCAAATCCCTTTGCAAGCAAAGACACATCAGTTATCTATCCATCCATGGGGCCGATGGATCCTGTCTCAGGACATTATTCCATCTCCTCTGTTTCCCGTTATCCTGGGCATCCCTTGGTTACATGCCCACAACCTGCAGATAAACTGGGAATCAGGAGAAATTACCTTTTTATCCACCTACTGCCAGCAGTCCTGCCTTCACTCCATTCCCTGAGACCTGCACCCCTTCTGGGCGTACATACTGACTGTCCTGTGTCACAGCTCATACCTGCAGCTTATCATGAATTCCTGGAGGTCTTTGATAAACGGAAAGCAGATATCCTACCACCTCATCACCCGTATGACTGCCCAATTGAACTTTTGCCTGGCTCTGAAATTCCTCTTGGGCGCATCTTTCCCCTCTCTGAACTGAAACTTAAGGTACTACGTCAGTACATTGATGAAAACTTGAAGAAGGGCTTCATCCGGCCTTCCACGTCCTATGCAGGTGCTGGAATCTTCTTTGTAGAGAAAAAGGACCATTCCCTGCACCCCTATGTTGATTACCGGGCAGGGGCGGACTGACAACTCATGGGGCCCCCGGGCAATAGGAGATCCTGGGGCCCCCTGTCCCCGCTCATGTGTTCCCACCCACACTCAAGCCACACGCACACAAATCCCCACCTACATTTTGCACTGCCCACACTACATGCGTTCGTCACAGAATTACATTAAAGAAAGTGCAACAACCGTACCTTTCTAAAATTAAAGTGATTGTAAAGGCTCGTTTTTTGTTTTTTTTAAAATAACAAACATATTATACTTACCTTCACTGTGCAGCTCGTTTCGCACAGAGTGGCCCCGAACCTCGAACATCTGGGGGTGGCTCTCGCGGCTCCTCCCCACATCAGATAACTCCCTAGGAGAAGCGCTCTCCCGGGGGGGTTACCTTGCAGGTGGGCTCCCGTGTCCAGCATTTGCGTCTATAGACACATGTTTACATACATGTGCTCATCCTACATAAAGCTTTTCATATAGAGCATGTGCGGGGATCATGGGGGTGCTTTACATTTTTTTTTAAATTATTTTTCTTAACTTTATATAATTTTCACTGATCACCAATGTAAGGAACATTCTTCCCACTGATCACCAATGTAAGGAACATTCTTCTCACTGATCACCAATGTAAGGAGCATTCTTCTCACTGATCACCAATGTAAGGAACATTCTTCTCACTGATCACCAATGTAAGGAACATTCTTCTCACTGATCACCAATGTAAGGAACATTCTTCCCACTGATCACCAATGTAAGGAACATTCTTCTCACTGATCACCAATGTAAGGAACATTCTTCCCACTGATCACCAATGTAAGGGACATTCTTCTCACTGATCACCAATGTAAGGAACATTCTTCTCACTGATCACCAATGTAAGGAACATTCTTCTCACTGATCACCAATGTAAGGGACATTCTTCCCACTGATCACCAATGTAAGGAACATTCTTCCCACTGATCACCAATGTAAGGAACATTCTTCCCACTAATCACCAATGTAAGGAACATTCTTCTCACTGATCACCAATGTAAGGAACATTCTTCTCACTGACCACCAATGTAAGGAACATTCTTCTCACTGATCACCAATGTAAGGGACATTCTTCCCACTGATCACCAATGTAAGGAACATTCTTCCCACTGATCACCAATGTAAGGAACATTCTTCCCACTAATCACCAATGTAAGGAACATTCTTCTCACTGACCACCAATGTAAGAAACATTCTTCTCACTGATCACAAATGTAAGGAACATTCTTCCCACTATTCACCAATGTAAGGAACATTCTTCCCACTGATCACCAATGTAAGGAACATTCTTCCCACTGATCACCAATGTAAGGAATATTCTTCCCACTGATCACCAATGTAAGGAACATTCTTCCCACTGATCACCAATGTAAGGAACATTCTTCCCACTAATCACCAATGTAAGGAACATTCTTCCCACTGATCACCAATGTAAGGAACATTCTTCCCACTGATCACCAATGTAAGGAACATTCTTCTCACTGATCACCAATGTAAGGAACATTCTTCTCACTGATCACCAATGTAAGGAACATTCTTCTCACTTACCACCAATGTAAGAAACATTCTTCTCACTGATCACAAATGTAAGGAACATTCTTCCCACTGATCACCAATGTAAGGAACATTCTTCTCACTGATCACCAATGTAAGGATCATTCTTCTCACTGATCACCAATGTAAGGAACATTCTTCTCACTGATCACCAATGTAAGGAACATTCTTCTCACAGATCACCAATGTAAGGAACATTCTCCTCACTGACCACCAATGTAAGGAACATTCTTCCCACTGATCACCAATGTAAGGAACATTCTTACCACTGACCACCAATGTAAGGAACATTCTTCTCACTGATCACCAATGTAAGGAACATTCTTCTCACTGATCACCAATGTAAGGAACATTCTTCTCACTGATCACCAATGTAAGGAACATTCTTCTCACTGATCACCAATGTAAGGAACATTCTTCTCACTGATCACAAATGTAAGGAACATTCTTCCCACTAATCACCAATGTAAGGAACATTCTTCTCACTGACCACCAATGTAAGGAACATTCTTCTCACTGATCACCAATGTAAGGAACATTCTTCTCACTGATCACAAATGTAAGGAACATTCTTCCCACTAATCACCAATGTAAGGAGCATTCTTCTCACTGATCACCAATGTAAGGAACATTCTTCTCACTGATCACCAATGTAAGGAACATTCTTCTCACTGATCACCAATGTAAGGAACATTCTTCTCACTGATCACCAATGTAAGGAACATTCTTCTCACTGATCACCAATGTAAGGAACATTCTTCTCACTGATCACCAATGTAAGGGACATTCTTCCCACTGATCACCAATGTAAGGAACATTCTTCCCACTGATCACCAATGTAAGGAACATTCTTCCCACTAATCACCAATGTAAGGAACATTCTTCCCACTAATCACCAATGTAAGGAACATTCTTCCCACTGATCACCAATGTAAGGAACATTCTTCCCACTGATCACCAATGTAAGGAACATTCTTCCCACTGATCACCAATGTAAGGAACATTCTTCCCACTGATCACCAATGTAAGGAACATTCTTCCCACTAATCACCAATGTAAGGAACATTCTTCCCACTGATCACCAATGTAAGGAACATTCTTCCCACTGATCACCAATGTAAGGAACATTCTATTCACTGATCACCAATGTAAGGAACATTCTTCTCACTGATCACCAATGTAAGGAACATTCTTCTCACTGATCACCAATGTAAGGAACATTCTTCTCACTTACCACCAATGTAAGAAACATTCTTCTCACTGATCACAAATGTAAGGAACATTCTTCCCACTGATCACCAATGTAAGGAACATTCTTCTCACTGATCACCAATGTAAGGATCATTCTTCCCACTGATCACCAATGTAAGGAACATTCTTCTCACTGATCACCAATGTAAGGAACATTCTTCTCACTGATCACCAATGTAAGGAACATTCTTCTCACAGATCACCAATGTAAGGAACATTCTCCTCACTGACCACCAATGTAAGGAACATTCTTCCCACTGATCACCAATGTAAGGAACATTCTTACCACTGACCACCAATGTAAGGAACATTCTTCTCACTGATCACCAATGTAAGGAACATTCTTCTCACTGATCATCAATGTAAGGAACATTCTTCTCACTGATCACCAATGTAAGGAACATTCTTCTCACTGATCACAAATGTAAGGAACATTCTTCCCACTAATCACCAATGTAAGGAACATTCTGCTCACTGATCACCAATGTAAGGAACATTCTGCTCACTGATCACCAATGTAAGGAACATTACACCACTGACCACCACTATTTATTTAATCCATATTGAGCACTATATTTGATTGGCTGCTTCTGCTTGGCACACACGCACAATCACAATCACGCACATGATGATGAAGTCATCATCATGTGCGATTGTGCATGTTTGCCAGGCCTAAGCAGAAGCAAACAGCCAATCAAATATAGTGCTCAATATGGATTCAAGAAATATTCATAGCCATAGATATCATAAATGACTACAGGAGATAACCAGAGACTACGGATGCAACTACAGGAGATGACCAAAGACTGCAAATGCGACTACAGGAAATAACCAGAGACTGAGGATGCGACTACAGGAGACAACCAGAGACTGCGAATGCGACTACAGGAAATAACCAGACTGCGAATGCGACTACAGGAAATAACCAGACTGCGAATGCGACTACAGGAAATAACCAGAGACTGGGGATGCGACTACAGGAAATAACCAGACTGCGAATGCAACTACAGGAGATAACCAGAGACTGCGAATGCGACTACAGGAGATGACCAGAGACTGGGGATGCGACTACAGGAAATAAACAGAGACTGCGAATGCGACTACAGGAAATAACCAGACTGCGAATGCAACTACAGGAAATAACCAGAGACTGGGGATGCGACTACAGGAGATAACCAGAGACTGCGAATGCGACTACAGGAAATAACCAGACTGCGAATGTGACTACAGGAAATAACCAGAGACTGGGGATGCGACTACAGGAGATAACCAGAGACTGCGAATGCGACTGCAGGAGATGACCAGAGACTGGGGATGCGACTACAGGAAATAACCAGAGACTGCGAATGCGACTACAGGAAATAACCAGACTGCAAATGCGACTACAGGAAATAACCAGAGACTGGGGATGCGACTACAGGAAATAACCAGACTGCAAATGCAACTACAGGAGATAACCAGAGACTGCGAATGCGACTACAGGAGATAACCAGAGACTGCGAATGCGACTACAAGAGATAACCAGAGACTGCAAATGCGACTACAGGAAATGACCAGACTGCGAATGCGACTACAGGAAATGACCAGACTGCGAATGCGACTACAGGAGATACCCAGAGACTGCGAATGCGACTACAGGAAATGACCAGACTGCGAATGCGACTACAGGAAATAACCAGAGACTGGGGATGCGACTGCAGGAAATGACCAGACTGGGGATGCGACTACAGGAAATGACCAGACTGCGAATGCGACTACAGGAGATAATCAGAGACTGCGAATGCGACTACGGGAAATGACCAGACTGTGAATGCGACTACAGGAGATAACCAGAGACTGCGAATGCGACTACAGGAAATAACCAGAGGCTGGGGATGCGACTACAGGAAATAACCAGACTGCGAATGCGACTACAGGAAATGACCAGACTGCGAATGCGACTACAGGAAATAACCAGAGACTGGGGATGCGACTACAGGAAATAACCAGACTGCGAATGCGACTACAGGAAATGACCAGACTGCAAATGCGACTACAGAAAATGACCAGACTGCGAATGCGACTACAGGAAATGACCAGACTGCGAATGCGACTACAGGAGATAACCAGAGACTGCGAATGCGACTACGGGAAATGACCAGACTGCGAATGTGACTACGGGAAATGACCAGACTGCGAATGCGACTACGGGAAATGACCAGACTGCGAATGCGACTACAGGAGATAACCAGAGACTGCGAATGCGACTACGAGAAATGACCAGACTGCGAATGCGACTACGGGAAATGACCAGACTGCGAATGCGACTACGGGAAATGACCAGACTGCGAATGCGACTACAGGAAATGACCAGACTGCAAATGCGACTACAGGAGATAACCAGAGACTGCGAATGCGACTACGGGAAATGACCAGACTGCGAATGCGACTACAGGAGATAACCAGAGACTGCGAATGCGACTACGGGAAATGACCAGACTGCAAATGCGACTACGGGAAATGACCAGACTGCGAATGCGACTACAGGAAATAACCAGACTGCGAATGCGACTACAGGAAATGACCAGACTGTGAATGCGACTACAGGAAATGACCAGAGACTGCGAATGCGACTACGGGAAATGACCAGACTGCGAATGCGACTACAGGAGATAACCAGAGACTGCGAATGCGACTACGGGAAATGACCAGACTGCAAATGCGACTACGGGAAATGACCAGACTGCGAATGCGACTACAGGAAATAACCAGACTGCGAATGCGACTACAGGAAATGACCAGACTGTGAATGCGACTACAGGAAATGACCAGACTGCGAATGCGACTACAGGAAATGACCAGACTGCGAATGTGACTACAGGAGATAACCAGAGACTGCGAATGCGACTACGGGAAATGACCAGACTGCAAATGCGACTACAGGAGATAACCAGGTAGCCAGTTTTAAAATTTAAACTTTCAGCAATGCACAGCTATACAGGGGGGTAAACAACATTTCCAGGGATGGTTTAGGGAAAAAAGGGCTCTACAGGCCGTGTATATAATGTAAGCAGAAGGACCTACCTGACCAGTCGGGCTCACCTCCCGCCCTCAGAGGTCCAGGGGCGGAGCTTTCGTCGGTAGGGGGCGGAGCTTTCGCCGGTAGGGGGCGGGGCTTCCATCGGTAGGGGGCGGGGCTTCCCTCGGTAGGGGCGGTGATCTTTGTGGTCAGAGCGGAGCTCTCAGAAGTACAAGAGAGACGCTCTATTTAGGAACAGACTGAGACTACATAAGGAGGGGCGGGGCAGGGCAGGGTCAGAGCGTCAGTGGAGCTCCCTGCCCCGCCCCTCCCTGCTGACAGAGCCTCTCTCAGCCTAAGCCGAGGTCTGCTCGGCAAGGGGCTGGCCGCGGTGCTGGGAGCGGAAATAATCCGGGAGGACGGGGTTTTCGTGCGGTGCGGCGGGCGGCTTTTTTCCGCTGCTGACTGAGCCGCTCATGGGGCCCCTCCTGACGCCGGGCCCTCGGTCGGCGACCGAGTGACCGAATGGTCAGTCCGCCCCTGTTACCGGGAGTTAAATAAAGTCACCATCAAGAACAGATATCCTTTGCCCCGGTTCTCGAACTATTCCAACGTTTCAAAACATCTACTGTGTTCACAAAACTTGATTTACGAGGCGCATATAACCTGGTATGAATCCGCAAAGGGAATGAATATAGGACAGCCTTCTGCACTAGATTCGGACGTTATGAATATCTTATGCCCTTCGGGTTGTGCAATGCTCCAGCAACATTACAACATTTTGTTGACGATATTTTGAGAGACTTCCTCAACCTATTCCTGATCGTATACTTAGACGATATCCTTATCTTTTCTAATTCCCTCTCAGCACACTGTGAATATGTGAAAAAAGGTTCTTGGCTGATTAAGAGATCATGGACTAAATGCAGAGACCGAGAAGTGTGAATTTGAAAAGGAAACTATCCAATTCTTGAGACTTATCATTTCCACTTCAGGCATCTCCCATGGATACCCAAAAGGTCAAATCCATCCTCGAATGGTCCACTCCTACAGACAGGAAGAGCACACAGAGGTTCATTGGATTTGCCAACTTCTATCACAAGTTTATTCAAAATTTCTCCGCCATTATCTCTCCAGTCACCCAGCTGACGAAACAGAATACCTGTTTTCAGTGGACACCTGCAGCACAAGCAGCTTTTGATTAGTTAAATACTCTGTTTACCTCAGCACCCACCTTACAACACCCAGATCCTGCATCACCATATGTTCTCCAGGTGGATGCTTCAGAGAATGCCATGGGTGCCATCCTGTCACAGTGCCAGGGAATGAAGTCACTTTTACATCCCATTGCCTTCTTTTATAAGAAACTCAGCCCTGCAGAGAGAAATTACGATGTGGGAGATCCAGATTTATTAGCTATAAAGACAGCCCTAGAAGAATGGCGTTATTTGCTAGAGGTGGCAGCCCACCCAATTTTGATCTTTACCGATCACAAGAATGAACGATTAAGACCTCGGCAGGCCAGGTGGGCACTGTTCTCTTCCTGTTTCTCCTTCTACACTACTATCGCGCATGTACCCAGAGGAAGACACAATCCTGCCAGCCCAAAGTTTTCTGCTACTACAAGTAGACCTAATCACCCAGCTTAAGCAGGCATCCATGAGGGACGTTCTACCACCAGGTGTTTGCTTCCAGGAATTAGAGGGATTATTCCTACATAACCAAAAGGTGTTTCTACCCCGAGTCTGTGCCCCAACATCCTTAGCCTGTCATGACCATCCCTTGGCAGGATTTGAGCAAACAAGACAGTGGATCTAGTGCAACGGTCCTTTTGGTGGCCAGGTCTAAGGTCCGATTGCAAGAATTATGTCAATACCTGTGGGGTCTGCAACAGAAACAAGAATGATAAAACCAAGTCCTGGGATCTGTTAAGGCCATTACCCATTCCCAAGAGGCCCTGGGAAATGATCAATATGGTCTTTATCGTTGAGCTCCCACCATCCAAAAAATTCACCACCATCTTTGTGATCATAGACAGATTAACAAAGATGGCCCATTTCATTCCTATGTTAGGAACCCCTTCAGCAACAGAGACTGCTTGCACCTTCGTCAATGAAGCGGTTAGACTCCAAGGGGCACCCAGCAGCATCACCTCCGACTGAGGGGTACAATTTACATCCAGATTCTGGAAAGATTTTTGCAGGATGTTAAAAATTTAAACTTGTTTCTCATCAGCGTACCATCCCCAGACAAACGGGCAAACTGAATGCACAAATCAAACTCTGGAACAGTATCTTCGGTGCTTTTCATCCTTTGCCCAGGATGACTGGGCATCACTTTTACCCCTGGCAGAATTTGCATACAATGATGCAGTTCACTTGGCTACAGGACAAGCCCCATTTTTTGCTAATTATGGGTGCTTCCCAACCTTCCTACCCGACATCTTGCCTGATTCCTTGGTTCCTGCAGTCCAAGAAAGGATAAGTGCTCTTCAATAGAAGAACAAAGTATTGCAAGATGCCATTTCTAAAGCACAACAAGACAACAACAAATTATTTGACAGCAAAAGAAGAGGAGATCTAAAACTTCAAGTAGGGGGCAAGGTCTGGTTGTCCACTGCCAACTTAAAATTGTCATGTCCATCTAAGAAGCTCGGACCTAGATATATTGGTCCTTTTCCTGTCAAAAGGCAGATTAATCCAGCAGTCTACGAACTTTCACTCCCTGAGACTTACAGAATTCACCCTGTCTTCCACGTTTCTTTACTAAAAACCGCAAGGTTAGACCCTTTTCCTGGTCATGAGTCAGGTCCACCTGCACCTACTATAATCGATGGTAATGAGGAATATGAGGTTGAGACAATTGTGGATTATAGAAAAAGAAGAAACATGATCCAGTTTTTAATAGAATGGAAAGGCTACGGACCTGAAGACAACTCTTGGGAACCAGAATCCAATCTGCATACCAAGAGATTGATACCGGCGTTCTTCCAGGCTCACCCCGAAAAGAAGTTACAGATGGGCATCCAGAGGTTACCCGTTGGGGGGGAAACAGACACGCATTGGCACACAGATGCAGGCACACCAGTGTGTGCGAAAAGAATATCATGTATGTGGGTGGGCGTGTGCAGGCGCATGTGCGCATGTGCACGTGCTAGCGCCAGTCAGCCTATTTAAATGGAGCTATGACATTGCTGAGTGGTCTTTCAGCTTGTTCCCATTTGCCTGTGCCTTGATCTGTTCCAGTTTTCCTGTGTTTGACCAGGCTTCACCTGAACCTTCCCTTGGACTTCCGCCTGCCTACCTGTGACCCTGGCTTGTGTTTGACCCTGCTCCTGCTTTATGCTTATGTACCTCGCTGCAAGACTGTGTACCGAACCCGGCCTGTATCCTGTCTTAGCTTCTGCCTCACGTTCCGGTACCTGCTCTGCCCGGCTGTTGATGACCCCATGGCTTATGTTTCAACCGCGCTTTAGCCTGCTGATCCAGCAACACGGAGTTCCTGTTCTCAGTACCTATATGGTGATCTGCAGCCATCAGGTTCCTGCCAAGGCCCAGCTGGTGCCACCTGCCACATCGGCCCTCGTGCCACTCTGTGTCCTTTACTCCCTGTCATCTCTACGGGAGGCGTTGGACAGGAGGTGCAAGAGAAGCCTTCTCTACAGTTCGCTCACCACCAGGTATGTGACAACAAGTCAACTTGTCAAAAGTAGGGATGAGCCGAAACCCCTCCAGTTCGGTTTGCAGCAGAACATGCGAACAGGCAAAAAATTTGTTTGAACACGCGTACACCGTTAAAGTCTATGGGACACGAACATGAATAATCAAAAGTGCTAATTTTAAAGGCTTATATGCAAGTTATTGTCATAAAAAGTGTTTGGGGACCCGAGTCCTGCCCCAGGGGACATGTATCAATGCAAAAAAAGGTTTCAAAAACGGCAGTTTTTTCAGGAGCAGTGATTTTAATAATGCTTAAAGTAAAACATTCCTTTAAATTTCGTACCTGGGGGGTGTCTATAGTATGCCTGTAAAGTGGCGCATGTTTCCCCGTGTTTACAACAGTCCCTGCACAAAATGACATTTCTAAAGGAAAAAAGTCATTTAAAAGTACTCGCAGCTATAATGAATTGTCAGTCCCGGCAATACATATAAAAGTCATTAAAAAAAACGGCATGGGATTCCCCCACAGTTCATTACCAGGGTCTGGTATGAATATTAAGGGTAACCCTGAACCAAAATTTAAAAAAAAAATTGCGAAGGGTCCCCCCAAATTTCATTCCAGGCCCTGCAGGTCTGGTGTGGATATTAAGGGGAACCCCATGCCAAAATTTTTAAAAAATGGCGTGGGGGTCCCCCTCAGAATCCATGCCAGACCCTGCAGGTCTGGTATGGATTATAAATAGGAAAATAATGATGAATCCGAGCAATGGGGGTAGGTAAAAAAGTGGTTCAGAACTGCTGCCTCCACAAATGCAATCACCATCGAAGTGGAAAAAGCTGATTTCTTCTCTGGTATGGATTATGGATTTATTTTTTTATTTTTTAATAAAGGACTTTTACCATTTTCACACTTTTTTTGTGAAATGGTAGGGGTACATTTGTACCTCGTTACCATTTCACACGGGGGGGCAGGATCTGGGGGTCCCCGCCCTCAGACCTCCACAACCACCGGGCAAGGGTTGTGGGGATGAGGCCCTTGTCCCTATCAACATGGGGACACAGTGCTTTGGGGTGCTACCCCAAAGCACCCTCCCCTTGTTGAGGGCATGTGGCCTGGTATGGTTCAGGAGGGGAGCACGCTCTCGTCCCCCCCTCTTTTCCTTCGGTCTGCCAGGTTGCGTGCTCGGATAAGGGTCTGGTATGGATTTTTTTTAAATTTTGGCGCAAGGTTCCCCTTAAAATCCATACCAGACCTGAAGGGCCTGGTATGGAATTTGGGGAGACCCCCATGCAATTTTCTTTTTTAAATTTTGGTTCAGGGTTCCCCTTAATCATACCAGACCCAAAGGGCCTGGTAATGGACTGTGGGGGGATCCCATGCCATTTTTTTCAATAACTTTTATGTGTGTTGCCCGGACCGACAATTCATTATAGCCGCGAGTACTTCTAAATGACTTTTTTCCTTTAGAAATGTAATTTTGTGCAGGGACTGTTGAAAACAAGGGAAACACTTTACAGGCATACTATAGACACCCCCCAGGTACGAAATTTAAAGGAATATTTCACTTTTATTGTTTCACTTTAAGCATTATTAAAATCACTGCTCCCGAAAAAATGTCCTTTTTTAAAACTTTTTTTGCATTGATACATGTCCCCTGGGGCAGGACCCAGGTCCCCAAACACTTTTTATGACAATACAGTAGGTGACCGCGAGATTGTGTCAATCTCGCCGCATTTCTCGGTGAGATTTGACACCTGTGAGCCCCGTCGCAGGAGCCAGCGCCGAGATGCTTCACTCATCGCGAAAGGAAAACTTTGTTTTCCTTCCGCGATGAGTGACAGGCAGTGCTGACAGCTGTCTGGTATGAATCCTGAGGCGGGAACACCGCACCAAATTTTAAATGAAAAAAACGGCGTGGGTTCCCCCCAGGGGCATACCAGGCCCTTAGGTCTGGCATGGATTGTAAGGGGAACCCCCTACGCCAAAAAATTGGCATGGGGGTCCCCCCAAAATCCGTACCAGACCCTTATCCAAGCACGCAGCCCGGCCGGCCAGGAAAGGG
Source organism: Lithobates clamitans (assembly GCA_037952925.1). Lineage (NCBI taxonomy): Eukaryota > Metazoa > Chordata > Amphibia > Anura > Ranidae > Lithobates > Lithobates clamitans. Next base: position 3,191,117 of record JBBGZY010000406.1, read on the forward strand.
GGTGGGGACGAGCGAGCGCCCCCCCTCCTGAGCCGTACCAGGCCGCATGCCCTCAACATGGGGGGGGTGCCTTGGGGGAGGGGGGCACCCTGCGGGGCCCCCCCACCCCAAAGCACCTTGTCCCCATGTTGATGAGGACAAGGGCCTCTTCCCGACAACCCTGGCCGTTGGTTGTCGGGGTCTGCGGGCGGGGGGCTTATCGGAATCCGGGAGCCCCCTTTAATAAGGGGGCCCCCGGATCCTGGCCCCCCACCCTGTGTGAACGAGTTTGGGGTACGTGGTACCCCTACCAATTCACCTAGGGAAAAGTGTCAATATAAAAAAAAAACACAGTACAAAAAAAAAAACACAGACAGCGGCGACAAGACAGCGGCAGCAGAGACTGGGCCCCTCGCTGGCAATAGAGCTGGAAGAAGATAGCGGCGGGGCCCGGAGAAGAGGCCGAACACCGGAAGAAAAGGCCGAACACCGGGAGAAGGCGGAAAGAGACCCCCCGAAGTTGTGTACTGTGTTTTTTTTTTATATTGACACTTTTCCCTAGGTGAATGGGTAGGGGTACCATGTACCCCAAACTCGTTCACACAGGGTGGGGGGCCGGGATCTGGGGGCCCCCTTATTAAAGGGGGCTCCCGAATTCCGATAAGCCCCCCGCCCGCAGACCCCGACAACCAACGGCCAGGGTTGTCGGGAAGAGGCCCTTGTCCTCATCAACATGGGGACAAGGTGCTTTGGGGTGGGGGGCCCCGCAGGGTGCCCCCCTCCCCCAAGGCACCCACCCCCCCATGTTGATGGCATGGGGCCTGGTACGGCTCAGGAGGGGGGGCGCTCGCTCGTCCCCACCCCCTTTCCTGGCCGGCCGGGCTGCGTGCTCGGATAAGGGTCTGGTATGGATTTTTTGGCGTAGGGGGTTCCCCTTACAATCCATGCCAGACCTAAGGGCCTGGTATGCCCCTGGGGGGGGAACCCACGCCGGTTTTTTCATTTAAAATTTGGTGCGGTGTTCCCGCCTCAGGATTCATACCAGACAGCTGTCAGCACTGCCTGTCACTCATCGGGAAAGGAAAACAAAGTTTTCCTTTCCCGATGAGTGAGCCAGCACGACATGCACAGTACCCTGTCGCCGAGAACCAGCGCGATGCTATCGCGCTGGAAACACAATCTCGCGGTCAGGTACTGTACCATGCTTTTAAGCCTTTAAAATGAGCACTTTTGATTTCTCCTATAGACTTTTAAAGGGTGTTCCGTGGCTTTCGAATTTGCAGCAAACTCCCCAAATTGTTTGCTATTCGGTGAACAGGCAAACACCCGATGTTCGAGTCAAACTTACGCTCGACTCGAACATCGGGCTCATCCCTAGTCAACAGCTGGTTTAGCAGCTAAACTCACTGCTCCTACTGCTGTTATTATCTCAGAAAGTGGCTTTCCAAGTGGCCATCATTTCTGCACTGGCACAGCTCTGTCCAGCTCTGTTCTGTGCAGGCACTGCTTTATTAGTTTCCAGCTCTGTTCAGGCATTGCTTATTACAGCTCTGTCCTTCTCATTTTCAGCCTTGTTCCAACTCTTCATGCTCTGCTGCTGCCTAGAATTTCCTTGTGACTTTTATTTCAGTTTAGACCTGGATTTCCAATGTTCGCACATGCTGATGACCATGGGAGTGTTGTGGAGAGTATTTAAAGGAGAAGTACAGCCAAGGCTCATTTCACTGTACTTCTCCTGTGGATCGCAGGAGTGCAGTTCATTCTGCACTGAAGCCTGCTGTCGGCTGATGCCACAGCTCCAGGCTGGGGAAATATTGTGACAATATGGTCAGAATCCAACCACATGCCTGGATGCTCCCGCCCCTTCCACAGCCCAGTGCTTCAGTGAGCGTAGAGGGGGCAGAGCAGAGAGCGGTGACTGAGAGTCACCAGATCTCTTCTCAGGGAGCACTGAGAAAAGCGATCAGTGATATTTTATCACTTGGTTCTCAGTTTTCGAGCAGGTGGGGAACAGATGCAGCATTGGACTAATGCTGCATCCACCCAGGTAAGTATGATTCTTAAAACATTTTTTCCCATACTTCTCTTTTAAACACTAGCACTCAAACAGGTTGTTGCTGTGTCTTCAAACTAGCTGCCTGAGAGCAAGAGGAGAGAGAAATGTATCTTTGCTGGACATGTCCAGGAAACCAGAGAGTTGCAGGAAAAGAAGTTAGACATGGGCCTGTATCTGAGCATAATGAGTAAATAGTAACTTTGCTACAATGTCAGTTCAGAAAAGCTCCATGCTGCAGTCTAGAAGAGTAGATGGTGGTAACATGGAAAATATTACTTGACAGCTTATTCTGCCTGTTGTTAGTTTACAGTATGTGTTTATATATTTTAGATTTTACTGTCCATTGTATAGTGCTGTCTGATATGGACTGTGTGTCTGAGACACAAAAAAAGATTGTAAAAGCTTCAGCTTACATTTGTCTTAGGAAAAGACTTCTGCATTGCTCTCAAGTTATGATTCAGGTTCAAGTAATTGTCTCATAACAGTCATTTCTCAGTGCAGTTTTTAATTTTATTGACATCTATATGGCAACATAACAGAACAATTTGTTCCCAAATAAACCTGTCATAAAATAAATACAGTGAATGCTACTGCTAACCACCTTCTATAAAAAAGGTTGGCCTACTGGCAGTGGATGTAAACCCTCACATATACCCAGTGAAGTAAACCTCAGATGATGCACAGAAATAAAACAAATCCTCCTACATACGTTTTACATGTATAATCTTAAGCTTTATTTACTGTTTAGAAAGTGCACATCATGTTAGATAGTTTGCACTGAAGTTGAGCTAATATTTAAATACATACAGCACCTAAAGTAGTGCATGTATATCTGCATTTAAGTATTTGCAATTATGTTTGTAATGCAAACATTCCTCCCCAACAGCATAGCTAGGTTGCTGACCTTTATATTTCTCTGCTATATTTAGGCTTTTTTTTGGGCCCACCCCCAGTTTGCTGACTGCTAAAGAACACATAGTGGGGTTGATTTACTAAAATTGGAGAGTGCAAAATCTGGTGCAGCTGTGCATGGTAGCCAATGAGCTTCTAACTTCAGCTTGTTCAATTAAGCTTTGACAATAAAACGTGAAAGCTGATTGATTTCTATGCAGCGCTGCACCAGATTTTGAACTCTCCAGTTCTAATAAATTAACTCCTGGGTGTCATCACTCACACAGCTCTCTTCTTCCACCAGCAAATTAGCAGTGGATTGACAACACTGTGCACTACAATTAAGCATGGCTAGTAGTAATGACACTCCTTCTTGTGGTCTAAGGCCTTTTTTTGAAGCAAATTGTAAATGATAAGATAAAGACAAAATTTAGTTATATATAATAGCTTTAAAATATGTCATTATAGGGGAATGCACCACATATGGGGAAGCCATTGTAATCTCCTGAGTCCCATAAATTCAGCTCTGGTTACCTAGAAGCTACCATTTATATCACATTCATAAGGAAGAAATGCTAAATCCTCCACAGTGATTTTAATGATGAGCCGTTTTATAGGCTGTAACCTTCATGTAGTTATTTGCTCCAGTATTATCTGAAAGACAAAAGAACAGTGTGGAGTAATCCTCCCTCCATGTGGTACTAATCCTCACTCCATGGGATCGTGCTTATGTTCTGCATGCTGTATCAGCTGTGTGAGGGCTCATGTTGTTCTTTGAAGATGTCTTTCTTATTATGTGCTTGTGATCAGTGCAGGACAGGTAATTCTCTTTTATTCCCAAGTATCCACTATTCAAAGACATATCAGGTCAATATTTACAGTGCCTTGCAAAAGTATTCACCCCCCCATTGGCTTTTTACCTATTTTGTTACATTACAGCCTTTAGTTCAATGTTTTTTAATCTGAATTATGTGTGATGGACCAGAACACAATAGTCTAAGTTGGTGAAGCAAAATTCAAAAAATATATACATAAAACTATTTTTCAGAAATAAAAAACTGATAATTGGTATGTGCGTATGTATTCACCCCCTGTGTTATGAAGCCCATAAAAAGCTCTGGTGCAACCAATTACCTTCAGAAATCACATAATTAGTGAAATGATGTCCACCTGTGTGCAGTCTAAGTGTCACATGATCTGTCATTACATATACACACCTTTTTGAAACGGCCCAGAGGCCACAACCCCTAAGCAAGAGGCACCACTAACCAAACACTGCCATGAAGACCAAGGAACTCTCCAAACAAGTAAGAGGCAATGTTGTTTGGAAGTACAAGTCAGGGTTAGGTTATAAAAAAAATGTCCAAATCTTTGATGATCCCTAGGAGCACATTCAAATCTATCATACCCAAATGGAAAGAACATGGCACAACAGCAAACCTGCCAAGAGACGGTTGCACACCAAAACTCACGGACTGGGCAAGGAGGGCATTAATCAGAGAGGCAGCACAAAGACCTAAGGTAACCCTGGAGGAGCTGCAGAGTTCCACAGAAGAGACTGCAGTATCTGTTCATAGGATGACAATAAGCCATACACTCCATAGAGTTTGGCTTTTTGGCAGAGTGGCCAGATAAAAAAGCCATTACTTTCAGCAAAAAACAAAATGGCACATTTTCAGTTTGCGAAAAGGCATGTGGGAGACTCCCAAAATATATGGAGGAAGGTGCTCTGGTCTGATGAGACTAAAATTGAACTTTTTGGCCATCAAAGAAAACGCTATGTCTGGCGCAAACCCAACACATCACTTCATCCAAAGAACACCATCCCCACAGTGATACATGGTGGTGGCAGCATCATGCTCTGAGGATCTTTTTCAGCAGTCGGGACTGGGAAACTGGTCAGAGTTGAGGGAAAGCTGGTTGATGCTAAATACAGAGATATTCTTGAGCAAAACCTGTACTACTCTGTGTGTGATTTGAGGCTAGGATGGAGGTTCAACTTCCAGCGGGACAATGTCCCCAAACACACTGCTAAAGCAACACTTGAGTGGTTTAAGGGGAAACATGTAAATGTGTTATAATGGTCTAGTCAAAGCCCAAACCTCAATCCAATAGAAAATCTGTGGTCAGACTTAAAGATTCCTGTTCACAAGCGCAAACCATCCAACTTGAAAGAGCTGGGGCAGTTTTGCAAGGAGGAATGGGCAAAAATTCCAGTGATGAGATGTGGCAAGCTCATAGAGACCTATACAAAGCGACTTGGACCTGTGATAGCCACAAAAGGTGGCTCTACAAAGTATTGACCTCAGGGGGGTGGCTAGTTATGCACATTGACTTTTTCTGTTATTTTTTCCTATTTGTTGTTTGCTTCACATTAAAAAAATCTTTAAAGTTGTGGGCATGGTGAACAGGGCGTGGCCAAGATGGCGGACTGAGCGGACGTGTGCTCTGAGCTCTCCCGAGTGTGATCCTATAAAACTATCCGCACTGTCCCACTGCACCGTTTAACGGAACCCTGAGCCTGTTGGATGTCTTCCAGAACCCCCAGCTACAAGAAGAGGGGTAAGAAGTTAAAGTTTCCTCCTAACATCCCAGAAGAGGACGGATCAACCCCCCGCTCTGTGGGATCTCCTGCGCGCCATAGCAATATGGCATCACAGACGGACCACGAGGAGAATCCTACTCTGACCCCTCCGGGACTGACGGAGCTCATGGCGGCTATTACCTCCTGCCAGTCTGCTGTAACCTCGTGTCAGTCTACCTTGGCCTCAAAGATAGAAGAGGTCCAGCTAAACGTGGGCATAGTTCGGCAGGATTTTGATAAAATCCGCTCTAGGGTTTCGGAGGCTTAACGGAGAATAGGAGAGGCAGAGGACAACATCACGGACCATGATACCTCCATCCGCGCCCTTCAAACAAAGGTACGGGCCCAGGAATACCGTGCGGAAGACGCCGAGAACCGGAGCAGGAGGAACAACCTACCCGGAGGGGGTAGAAGGCCGAGCCCCAGCCCAGTTTGCAGAGGAGTTGTTACGCTCCATGCTCCCGGCTGCTCAGCTTTCCCCATACTTTGTGGTGGAGAGGGCCCACCGAGTACCGGGGCCTGAGGGATCCCCCCCCTCGCACTTTCATCCTCCGTTTATTGAACTTTCGTGACAGAGATGAGCTGCTTAGAGCCTCACGAGTTGCTGGGGAACTGCCTTACAGAAACGTCAAACTCCTGCTATTCCCGGACTATACCATGGAAACGCAACGCCAACGCCGCTCTTTTGACTCGGTTAAAGCTGCCCTGCGGAGAAGAGGCCTAAAGTATAGCATCTTATTTCCTGCAAAAATGCGAGCGGTGGATGGTGAGACGGTTAGATTTTTTACTAGCCCCGAAGATGCGTCCGCCTGGCTGGAGACTCTCCCCCCATAAGTCTAACATTCTTATTTTGATCTTAAGGGCATGCTGTGCGGAATTACCTGCTTTACATATCTGGGAACAAATAAATATACAAGTCCCCTCATGTGTACTATGGCTGCATCTCAACCTTTTTTCACATATCTTCCTTAATGGATTAAGCCATGCTTAGGAACTGTTCCTAGAGGACTGCTGCCAGAAGGAAGGATTGCTTGGTCCAGCAGCTCAGGCCCTAACCGGTACTAAAGGACACATGCCCCTCTTATAACTTCTCCTATGTATGCTCCTCTTAGGGGTTCCTGGAGGACAGTTTTACTTTGGAAGTTTGTTTTCTTTACTTTTTCATTTTTTGCAACGAACAAGAAGGTGGTGCCCCTGCTTAGTCAGGTGATGGACAGAACATTTTATTCTCTCCTACTTATCACTCCACCGGCTCTGGGATACGAACTGTTACACATACACCTAGTTCCCATACTTAATGATGGTGTTGTGAGGTCCCGTTCCGGCTACACGACCTCAACTTAAGTTAACAGTTCTAAAGGGGGTTTTTGGGACTTATGTGCTCCTCAACATTTTGGGGGGTGCGGGGTGGGGGATGGGGCTGTTCAAGGGTGGTTGTGGTTGGTTGTTTATGCTAACCCTTTTTTATTTTCAGGTTCGAGTTGGTCTACTAGGACATATATTTGTCTTCATTTTCATGTATAATGTATGCAGTGTGCTTTTACATTGTGCTGAGGTGTGTGCCCCCGGTGTAACCGGATGTGGGGTTTTTTTTTCCCCCCCGGGGGACTGGGGACGGGCATCCTCATCAGGACAGGGCCCTTTTAATATTGAAGAGTTGCTGCCATGGCTGGGTGCTTAGTGGCGTCATGGAATGTACGAGGCTTAAACTCTGCTGTGAAGCGATCCTTGGTGCTCAATTACTTGCGCAAGCTCCACCCACAGGTGTGTATCCTGCAGGAGACGCATCTTGTGGGTTCCTGCATTCTTAGTTTAAAGCGGGCATGGATTGGCACACATTAACATGCGACATATTCCAACTATGCCAGGGGGGTCAGTGTGCTAATCCACAAGTCCCTGCATTTTCAACTATTGGATATTCGTCTAGACCCAGGAGGCAGATATGTTTTACTACATTCTCTGATTGAAGAGATCCCTGTTGTTATTGCGGGAATCTACCTGCCTCCTCCGGCGGACGTAGGGTTACTTCATGACCTGATGCAACAAGCCACGTTATACAATGTAGATAATGTCCTGTTTTTAGGTGACTTTAATTTGACTCCAAACAGGGAGCTGGACAGGATGCAGGCGGTGGGCCCTCAGCAGCAGGACCTTTCCCGCTGGGCATCCACCTTTCATATGACGGATGCATGGCGCCATTTCCATCCCACTGATAGAGAGTTCACTTGCCTCTCTACCACACACCGAACCATGTCCCAAATTGATTTAGCATATGCCTCCCCCAGTCTTCTGAGGAGGTTGACCTCGGTGGAGATTCTCTCCCGTGGAATTTCAGACCATGCTCCGGTGTCTGTGAACATCCAGCTTTCTCCGGCAGTGGGTGAGAGGATGTGGAGGTTGTCCAAGTACTGGATTATGGAGCCGGAGATCCAAGAGGAGATACCGGAGACATTGTGCGTTTTTTGGATTAACAATGCAGGCTCTACTGGACCCTTGGTACAGTGGGATGCGTTCAAGGCCTGGCTTAGGGGAGAATATATGACCCGTATATCTGTGAAAAAGAGGGCATCTGCGCAGTCTCTGAGGCTACTGGAGGAACAGGCTAGGCTGAAGGAGGCGGAATATGTCCAAACTCCTGACCAAGCACATTATGTGCATTGGCAGGATGTCCTCAGAGAGTTGTCTCTTTGTATGATTGAGCTCACTAAGAAGTCGATGCTAGATAGTGCCCAGAGGGTATTTGAGTTTGGAGACAAGAACGGTAGGTTGTTGGCCTGGCTCGCAAGGGGACAGCATACTGTTACTCGTATTGGCAGATTGAAAGATCTAGATGGCAGTCTATTGACGGCGCCAGCGGATATTAGTGCAAGATTCCTAGGCTTCTATAAAACCCTTTACTCTTCTAGAACTGATTATGACCATTCCCAATTGCTTGTGTATCTCAACCGGGTCTCCCTCCCTTCTCTAGAGACAGAAAAGAGGGAAGAAATGGAGAAGGATATTTCACTGGAGGAGGTTCAGGAGGCCCTGGGGTCCATGCAGCCAAGGAAGGCCCCGGGACCAGATGGGATACCCATTGAATTTTATGCTGTATATCAGGATCTCCTTCCACCTAGATTTACCTCATTGATGCAGCAATCTTTTACTCTGAACGCCCTGCCTGAATCTTTCTCGGAAGCGGTGGTGGTGTTGGTGCCCAAACCCGGTAAGGACCCTGAAGAATGTGCCTCCTATCGACCTATCTCCCTCATTAACGCAGATGCCAAATTACTGGCAAAAATTTTGGCTAGGAGACTTGGAAAGGTGATAGAGGACCCTGTACATGTAGATCAAACCGGGTCCATGCCGGGAAAGGGCACCGATATCAATATACGTCGTTTGTTCCTAAACTTGGCTGCCACCCATGATAACAAAGGAACACGAGTCATAGCCTCTCTGGACGCGGAGAAGGCTTTTGACTCCGTGGAATGGGAATATTTATGGGAAGTGCTGTGGAGATTTGGGGTGGGTCCCAAGTTTCTTCACTGGCTGGGCCTGTTGTATAGGGCCCCCAGAGCAAGGATTAGGGTAAATGACTCCCTTTCTGTTTTCTCCTCCGGAGGGGACCAGGCAGGGGTGTCCATTGTCCCCCACTTTGTTTGCCTTGGCCTTAGGGTGCGTGAATCTAGTCGCATTGTGGGACTGCGAGTTGGCCCTCTGGAGGAGAAGATATCCCTGTATGCCGATGATGCACTACTCTATTTACAGGATGCAGATACTTCACTACAAGCGGCGCTAGAAATTTTTGACGAGTTTGGACGGTTTTCGGGAGTTCGCATCAGTTGGTCAAAATCGATACTTTTTCCTCTAGATGATAAGGCTAGAGATCTAGTGAATCAACCTGCACTGAGGTGGGCGGAGGTATTTACATACCTGGGAATAAAGATATCAAGAGATTTTAGGGCATTTCAACGCCTCAACCTACAGCCTATTGTCGCGCGTCTCAAAGATCACTGCTCTAGGTGGGCTAGTCTTCCCCTTAATTTGCTAGGGCGTATAAATATATTGAAAATGATTCATCTCCCTAAACTAAATTATATCTTTCGTAATTGCCCCACATGGATACCCCAGAAGTTTTTCAAAGAGATAGATGTCTGCATTGGATCCTTCTTATGGCGGGGATCCTCCCCTCGTATAGCCAAGTCAACTCTTCAGCTCCCTGTCAGATGTGGGGGTCTGGCCTTACCTAACCTATTGGTGTCCTATTGGGCAGCTGTGTTGGTCACGGTTAGATGGTGGTTTGAGCAGTCTAAGGCCAACGCAGCGGTTTGTTTGGAAGCGGCTATGGTGGGTTCCCTTAAAGAACTCGGGAACTTGGTATATCGTGGGGCCTCCTCCAGTCCTGCCCTCGCCGATCCCACTCAAACCACTCTGGGTGTATGGGGGGTGGCTAGGAAGTGGTATTTTGTTCCAAATAGGTGGTCCCCTTATTGTCCGCTATGGGGTAATCCTAATCCCCCGCATTTTAGGACTGTTCCTGACCCTCAAGTGTGGGCCCGGCATGGAATCAAAGTTCTGAAGGATATTGTTTCATCTGGGATCCTAGTTTCCTTCCAAGATTTGGTAGTGAGATATGGCCTTCCAGAGGGGATGCTGTTTCGCTATTATCAGCTACGCCATGCTTTCCGGGCTCAGTTCCCGACACCACCCGACCTGTTGACAGGTGGGGTCGAGGAACTATTGGCGCAAGAGTCCCTGGTTAAACCCCTATCGATGTTATACTTGACGTTACTTAGCACAGATTCCAAAAAAATGGATGTAATATTGGACAAATGAAGGGCAGATATCCCATCCCTGGATAGAGAGACTTGGGAAGAATGCTTTGAAAATTCCTCCCAGCTGGTGATATCCTCTAGGGACAAATTAATACAAAAAAAATTCCTGCATAGGATTTACTTTACGCCTCAGAGACTGCACAGAATTTACCCGCTGAAACCCCCGAGCTGCCCAAGATGTCAGTCTTTGGACAATGATTATATGCACATGTTCTGGCTATGTCCGAAACTCAACCGTTACTGGGCTGATATTTTCGAGTTTATTAATGTACGGCTCCAGCTGGAGCTCCCCCTGTCGGCTGAATTGGCTCTACTGGGCATACAGGATGATGACCAAAGGCCTCGATACACTAAACTTTTGCTTTCATTGCTACTCTTTTATGCAAAAAAGGAGATCCTCCTTAGATGGACGTCCTCTTCACCACCTACAATAAGGTCATGGGAAAACTCAATCAATGCTATTTTGCCAATGTATAAACTTACATATATAAGTAGAGGTTGTCCTCGTAAATTTGAGAGGGTCTGGCGGCCATGGACCCGACCCCCTGTGATCTTGTTTTACATTATCCTCTTCTGCAGTCCCCACCCTATAGGTTTATGCTGCACTGTATTCGACTGCGCTGTATTATCTGGTGCTCCCTTCCCTCTGACCCCCCCTCTCCCCTCCTTTTTCTCCCCCCTCTTCCTCCCCCCCCCCCATCGCGTACTGCATATGTACTGCTTTTGTTCCATCGATGTGTTCACGGCAATGCTTTCATGCCTTATAATGTACTGCAACTTAATTTTTTTCCAATAAAGACCAACCTTGTTGTTAAAAAAAAAAAAAAAAGTTGTGGGCATGTTCTGTAAATTAAATTATGCAAATCCTCAAACAATCCATGGTAATTCCAGCTTGTGAGGCAAAAACATTAAAAATGCCAAGGGGGTGAATATTTTTGCAAGGCACTTTATAAGCTGCTCAGAAGACTTAATGGCTACAAGTTAATTAAAGGGATGCTAATATTAATATTAAGAGATATGTTAAACTATAACATCGTTTTATATGTAGTTTAGTAAATACATGTGCTTTTTGGTAAATTTTATTAAAGAAGAATTCCTCTAAGCAACACTTGCATCTGATATAACATAAACACACAAAATTTCAGAATCTTCCTCTATTTCCAAAATAGCACTAACTTCTCTGAAAGCATTGCGTTGGTAAAAGTCCCATAGGCTGTAATTTATCACTTAAAGGGACCCGAATTAAAAAAAAAAGTAGAACTTCTATTTCATAGGGCTAATTTAGAAATTTTAATGCTTAAAAGTGATGAGATTGGGTTCGCTCTGGACCCAGAAGTTAGCATTCATTGCTTGACCAATGAACTGCAGGTAGTAGATTCCCTTCCCGCAGCTGACATAAACAAAGGGGCAATGATGCTTATGACATCATTGACCTGATTAGACACATGACCATATTAAACAAAAGAATTTGAAACCATCCAGCTCTCAGTTCAAGGAACCTCTCAAATTGACTATGGCACATAATGATTTCCTCAATGCAGCCCTTCTCAGACTGGGCAATTTTGAATACACTGTAAAAAACACACACAAGAAGGCACAAGCACCTAGTGCATTCCCACCATAACTATTATAAACACAACAAGATCATACTCCCAAACACAGATAAAATCAGGCTTATCAAAAACACAGCTCCAACAGGTGGGATGGGTTTCCTCTTCCAATGCCACACGGTGGAGAAGCTTAGTCATTTGGAGGAACAGGCCCCCCCTTCCACAAGTCATTTGCCTGGGAATGACTGCTAACATCTGGGTTCAGATCGAACCCAAGGTCATACCTTGGCTACTTGAACCTGTTGCATGCCCCTCTTCGACCCCCAATCCTAAACTGCAAGTGCGATCTAAGGCATTGATGCCTCTGACTAGGAGATTTGGAGTGAGAATTAAGGACTTTATTTACTGTGCTGCTCACTGTTCTCTTTGCTTGAGGCTCTGACATGAGAAAGCAAAACCCGGCTTATTCCAAGATGCTAACCTCCACACAAAAACACAGAGCAGAACAAGGCAAGTTACAAATGGGGAACAGATCATCTGCAGGAAGACCACAGGCAATACTAATAACTAGTCCTCTACCTTCTGCTTGCTTTTTTATGGGCACAGCTTCCAGAGATCAGTTCTCCTTTAACAATGCACAAAATAAAATTAATTAAATTAGACAATGTGGTTACTGTATATATTTTGTCTCAAAAATTGATGCCGTTTCATTATTTATACTTCATTATATACTTCATTATATGTCAGCATCTATTTGCATTTGCATTGACTGTAGAAGTTGCGTGTAAAAACTAAAATAGGACCTCCTTATCCAATAATGATCTGTTCCTTAAACAAGCTCTGTCCTGAGAAAAACTCTTTTATGTGGAGTGAATCTCTTTGAGTCCAAATTGGATAACAAAAAGACCACAGAGATTCTTTCCTATCTCAGCTGCCTGCATTGACATAAACCCTGTTCAACAGTAGACAAAGCCCAAGATGAGGCTTTGTGCTAAGTGAGATCATCTATAATTTTGTATGCAATACCCAGGACCAGCGTAGCAGGGAAATCATCCCTAAAGCATAAATGTGTATAGTTTTAATACCGATTTGTTATGTTATTGTATTTCTCTGGAAAAGGTATACATTTAATATTTATCTTTAGATTATTGTTACTTTTAAAAAGTTTTACCGAAACTTTAGTCAGGTTTAAAATGCATTCACAAAGAGCTGTTTGCATATACTTGCAGCAGCCCCTGAGTCCTGTGGATGCTGAATTATTCTGATGGGCAAAGCTTCCATGCACCATGTAGGCAGATATTATCTGTAGCCTCCCTGGTGGTACAATTATGTCAGATTTTTGCGTCTCAAAGCTGTACTTATTGTACTTATACAATTATTTTGCATAGAAATTTGGTGTTTTATATTGTAGACCTATAATTCTTAGCAATAACACACTTAAATCTGTCCAAACAAGAGTCTAGTAGATATCCCGGGAATGATAAAGTTTGAAACACAAAATCTTAAATTATAATATAATAAATAAATATAAATCATTATAAAAAAATATAATATAATAAAATAAATTTCCCCACGATTCACTATCTCTCAATTCTGCAAGTGTTCTAATTTACTATCGCTGTTTTCTATCTGGTCTAAAACCACTTTTGATGTAAAGGGACACTTTTTGGTTGCTATGGACAATCTCAAGTTTCCAGGCAGAAAGAACAGTATATATATAATATAAAACTGCATGCAGGGCATTAGACAAAGCACTGGGGACAAAAGGGATGTGAAATAATTTCATACACTAATGTAATCTGTAAGATTACACTGTACTGTATGTATTATGATTTTAAATTTTTTTTAATTTGCCGCCGGGCTCCGCCCCTGTGCGTCGCTACGCTCGCAGGGAATGAAGCCCGGCACACAGAGGCATTGGGCGGAGGACAGAGCCCACGTACACAGCGGGGGGACATCGCAGGATCCTGGGGACAAAGTAAGTATACCACACCAGGATCCTGCAATGCAATCCCGAGTGTGGCTCAGGGTTACCACTAATGGTACTGAAATTTAACCCCAAGCCACACTCGAGAAAACTGCCAGGGAGGTTAACAAATTGATATAAAACTACAAGATGCTCTTATATGGTCTTTTTATATTTAAATAGTACATAGTAGTTTTTATTTAAAGAGTACACATAGCCAAACTTTTTTTGGATAATATAGGGAAGGGTTAGAACACATGTCAGTTAATGTTTTGCTGTCTATCATTGGTGAAATTTCCCTTCATTTCCTAACTTAGACACACAACAGGAAATAAGTGGAAATGATCCAGCATGAAAGGAATTCCCCTATTAGACAGTTGTTCCAGAACAGGTATCACCATTGAAAAAGTTCCTCCTTTCTCTTATTCTGGAAACAATTGTAACATTTAGGATTTTCCCCTATTTTCCTATTTTCTTCCTACCTCCTTCATCGGTGACAATGATCACAAGTACTAATAGAAAAGAGAATCTCCCCCGCAAAAAGGTTTTGCCTAAACTTTAACATTCAAGTGTTTATCCAGCCAAAACTTTTCCTTTGTTTGGGTAGACTGAGGAAGGGTCAGAAAGCATGTTGAGTTTTTACTGATATCCAGTGCTGTGTTGGAGAGATTTCCCCTTATTCCCTCACTTGGGGACAATGGTTTCACCAAACAGAAAGTAAGGATAAATCTCCAGTGGTAACAATGGTGACAAAGAAATAATTAAAAACAGTTTTAGTAGAGCAGAGGAAGGCTACAACCCCTTTCAGCTTTAGTTTCTGCTGTGTCAATGCTGAAAAATGTCCCTCATTTCAAAGTAGATAAAACCATTGTCTAATGGAGCCCTGGATAGCAGTAAAAGCTGACACTGGTTTTAACCCTTCCTCACTTTATTTAAAACTGAAAAAAATATTTTTTCTACATGTACAGTGGGGACGGAAAGTATTCAGACCCCCTTAAATTGTTCACTCTTTGTTATATTGCAGCCATTTGCTAAAATAATTTAGGTTCATTTTTTTTCCTCATTAATGTACACACAGCACCCCATATTGACAGAAAAACACAGAATTGTTGACTACAAGGAGACTCGGAAAGTATGGATGTCATTCCATTGTAAATGATGATCCAAGGGTATGGCTGAACAGCAGACAGACAGTAAAGTATTTGTTGTTCAACATTGAAGTAGTCTCGACATGTTGTGTGTGCATTCACGTTTCTTCAGGAGCATAGAAAATTGTGGCTGACAGAAATAGAAAAAGTAGTACAATTAATATAGAGCAATCTACCAACAGGGGTCAATTCATAAATCATAACAGCCAGATAACCCCTGTGGTACCAAGCCCAGACAGCGCAAAATAGGCAGATTAGGCAAAAGGGGAAACTGGTGTGGTCACTACAGTGGTGTACATAACATTGTAGCAATACGTAGAAGTAGGGAATAGCTAGTAACCTGGTTACTGTATGGAACATTTTTACAATAGAATGACCAGAATTATCAGATCCAATAGTATTGACAATATATATGACTATAACCATAATAATAGGTACATATTTGTAACCAAGATTATAGGTTATATGAGAGAGAAGTGATACTTACTATATGTTGAATTTAAAACCAGAAATAAGAGCAAAACCCCTACAAAGACGTTATAAGAGATGGAGTAAACATGTAGAATGTATATCCAGTATATACAAAAATGTATATAACAAAACAAATAATACAATAGCAAGGATATTAAATATACAAAAAGACAAATTATATATCCCTGCTATTGTATTATTTGTTTTGTTATATACATTTTTTGTCAAGCAGCTTGTCCCTTGTTGTTCTATGGCTCACTCAGTGCAGGTGGACTGGCTTTAGGGGTACATTTCGGTCACTATGCAGCTGACCAGCGTCTCACCATGTATTAGATCTGCTGGTGTGGCGCAGGCTTTGGCCAGCGGGAGGAGCCCTTAGCTCTGTAACTCCGCTGACCTTTGCCAGTCACCGCAAGTGTTTCCCTTTCCTTGACATGGCGTCACTATGTTCAGCTGGCACGCTCACTGATTGGGCACATGTGCGGTGACTACTCTGGCAGGTCCGGATGAAGTCACATTGGCTTCGCCGATTTGCTGACCACGGGCAGGACGTACATACAAATAAGACATGAAGACATGTTTGTAGTTCGTTCCAGCAGCTGACCTTGCAGACGGTTGCTGGATTTTATGAGGTTGCTGGTTTTGGGGGTTCCTTTATATGAAGGTATGCCCTGTCTGTATTATTTTCTACCCGTGTGAGCTGCTTTATTCACTGCATATTCTTATCTAGATATGTTGTTTATTCTATAGGTTAAACCATTGATATCACTTCCTGGTGCCCCCCCCCCCTTTCTCCATCAGTGTGGGACCCAGTCCTTTTATGTGCATGTACTAGTTCTCTGCCGGGCTGTTTATACCATGGACTCCTTGCCTCCAACATGAACATCTATAGGTCCCCTGGTGCTACCCTCTCCCCTCTTTCCCTGCTTGTTACAGCATTTTTTTTGGGTTTATCTTCTGATTGGTGAGTTTTTTGCAGCCTACCTACCTTACTAAATATAGTGGCTATTGCCATCATTTATTATCATCCAAGTATCTATGTTCCTTTATAGGCAATTACTAAACTAGTGCTGATACTGGACCACATTCTGCATGTTTACTCCCTCATTCAGCGCCTCTTATACCATCTTTGTAGGGGTTTTACTCTTAGTTCTCGTTTTAAATTCAATATATAGTAAGTATCACTTCTCTCTCATATAACCTCTTGGTTACAAATATGTACCTATTATTATGGTTATAGTCATATATATTGTCAATACTATTGGATCTGTTACTACTGGCCATTCTATTGTAAAAATTTTCCATACAGTAACCAGGTTACTAGCTATTCCCTACTTCTACGTATTGCTACAATGTTATGTACGCCCCTGTAGTGATCACACCTGTTTCCCCTTTTGTCTAATCTGCCTATCTTGCGCTGTCTGGGCGTGGTACCACAGGGGTTATCTGGCTGTTATGATTTATGAATTTACCCCTGTTAGATTGCTCTATATTAATTGTACTACTTTTTCTATTTCTGTCAGCCACAATTTTCTATGCTCCTGAAGAAGCGTGAATGCACGTGCAACATGTTGAGCCTACTTCAATGTTGAACAACAAATACTTTACCGTCTGTCTGCTGTTCAGCCATACTCTCTGATCTTCATTTACAATCGTATGACATCCATACTTTCCGAATCTCCTTGTAGTTGTATTATTATTATTATTATTACTCAGGATTTATATAGCGCCAACAGTTTACGCAGCGCTTTACAATATAAAAGGGAGACAATACAGTTATAATACAATACAATACAATAGGATTAAGAGGGCCCTGCTCAGAAGAGCTTACAATCTAATAGGGTGGGGCAAGTGGTACAAAAGGTTGTAACTGTGGGGAATGAGCTGGTGGAAGTGGTAGGAGATTAGTTGGAGACATGATAGGCTTTCCTGAAGAGATGAGTTTTCAGGGATTGCCTGAAGGTAGCAAGAGTAGGGGATAGCCAGATAGATGAAGGTAGCGAGTTCCAGAGGATGGGAGAGGCTCTGGAGAAATCCTGGAGACGAGCATGGGAGGAGGAGACGAGAGAGCTTGAGAGTAGGAGGTCTTGAGAAGAGCGGAGAGGTCGATTTGGGCTATATTTGGAGACAAGATTAGTGATGTAGCTTGGGGCAGAGTTGTGAATGGCTTTGTATGTTGTGGTTAGAATTTTGAATTTAATTCGCTGGGTGATTGGGAGCCAGTGTAGGGATTGAAGTAGAGGGTTGACAGACACTGAGCGGTTGGTAAGGTGGATAAGTCTGGCAGCAGCATTCATGATAGACTGAAGAGGGGATAGCCTATGGTGCGGTAGGCCAATGAGAAGGGAGTTGCAATAGTCAAGGCGAGAGATAACAAGGGAGTGAATGAGGAGCTTGGTGGTTTCATTTGTTAAAAAAGGGCGAATTTTAGAGATGTTACGGAGGTGAATTCTACAAACTTTTGACAGCGATTGGATTTGAGGCTGAAATGACAAGTCAGAGTCTAGGATTACACCTAGTACCCTGGCGTGAGGGGAGGGACTGATGGTTGCATTGTTGATTTTAATGGAAAAGTCATGGAGGGGGGCACGGGCAGGGGGGAATATTAATAGCTCAGTTTTAGAGAGATTTAGTTTAACCACTTCAATACCAGGCACTTAGACACCTTCCCGCCCAGCCCAATTTTCAGCTTTCAGCGCTGTCGCAATTTGAATGACAATTGCGCGGTCATGCTACACTGTACCCAAACAAATTTTTTATCATTTTGTTCCCACAAATAGAGCTTTCTTTTGGTGGTATTTGATCACCCTTGCGGTTTTTATTTTTTGCGCAACAAATAAAAAAAGACCGAAAATTTTGAAAAAAAACAAGTTTTTCTTTGTTTCTGTTAAAACTTTTTGTAAATAAGTACGTTTTTTTCTTCAATGACGGGCACTGATATGGCTGCACTGACGGGCACTGATATGGCGGCACTGATGGGCACCGATGAGGTGGCACCGATGAGGTGGCACTGATGAGGTGGCACTGACGGGCACTGATGATGGGCACTGATAGGCGGCACTGATGGGCACTGATGGGCACTGATAGGTGGCACTGATGGGCACTGATAGGTGGCACTGGTATGCGGCACTGATGGGCACTCATAGGTGGCACGGATGGGCACTAATAGGTGGCACTGGTGGGCACTCATAGGTGGCATTGATGGGCACTTGTAGGTGGCATTGATGGTTACTTATGGGTGGCACTGATAGTTGGCACAGATGGGCACGGATGGGCACTGATAGATGGGCACTGATGGGCATGGATGGGCACTGACAGGTGGCATGAATGGACACTGATGGGTGGCACTGGTGGCATTACTTGTTTGCAGTGATGCCCCTAAGGGTGGCATTGCTGGGCATCACTGCAACATAATTGTGCCAATCAGTGCCCATTTGTGGGCACTGATTGGCACAGATTTGGCATACTGGGCACATGTGGATGGCCATGGGGTACATACCTGGCCATCCACATGTTGCCCCTTCCCTGGTGGTCCTAGTGGTGATCCCTGGTGGTCCAGTGTGGTGATCTGCGGGGGGGCTGCGCTGATAAACAATCAGCGCAGACCCCCCCTGCCAGGAGAGCCGCCGATCGGCTCTCCTCTACTTGCGTCTGTCAGACGCGAGTGAGGAAGAGCCGATCAACGGCTCTTCCTGTTGACAGCGTGATCAGCCGTGATTGGACACGGCTGATCACGTGGTAAAGAGCCTCCGCCGGAGGCTTTTTACCAAGATCAGTGTAGCGGTGTGTCAGACTGACACACCGCTCCACCGATCGCCGCGATGCGCGCCCCCGGGGGCGCGCTGCGGCATGTTATCCTGAAGGACGTCATATGACGCCCAGTCAGGATAACACAACCACTTCCCGGACGTCAATCCGCCATAGGGCGGGCGGGAAGTGGTTAAGGAAGTGGTGCGACATCCATGCTGATATGTCAGTTAGTAAGTTAGTAATGCGAGAGGAGACTGAAGGAGTGAGGTGAGGAGTAGACAGATAGATTTGGGTGTCATCAGCATATAAGTGGTATTGGAAGCCATGGGCAGTTATTAAGTGACCAAGGGAGGGGGTGTAGATAGAGAAGAGAAGGGGTCCAAGAACCGAGCCTTGGGGGACCCCCACAGAAAGGGGCAATGGAGAGGAGGAGACAGAGTTGTAGGTGACACTGAAGGAGCGCTGTGATAAATAGCCAGAGAACCAGGATAGAGCAGAATCTCGGAGGCCAAGGGAATGTAGTTTATTGAGAAGGAGCTGGTGGTCAACAGTATCAAAGGCCGCAGAGAGGTCAAGTAGTAGGAGTATGGAGTACTGGCTGTTGGTTTTAGCAGTTAGTAAATCGTTAGTGAGTTTTAGTAAGGTAGTTTCCGTGGAGTGCTGCGAGTTGTATGGTCTCGTACAGCAGTGGTCTTATCGAGTATAAATGTATTTAGATTTTTTGTGTTTTTTTTATATAACTGTCTATTTTTATATGTTTTTTCAATAAATATTTTTGTATTATTTTCTGTGTTACTGTGCCTAAAAAGTGCAAAGTCCCCCTCCCTTTTTCTTTACTTATAATTCATAGGACGTGGCACATTTCTACCTCACTTGTATCCACAGTACCACTCTGTGCTATGATACAATCCATTTTTTTATAGAAAATTGTTGACATTTTTGCAGATTTATTAAAAAAGAAAAACTGAAATATCACATGGTCCTAAGTATTCAGACTCTTTGCTGTGACACGCATATATTTAACTCAGGTGCTGTCCATTTCTTCTGATTATCCTTGAGATGGTTCTACACCTTCATTTGAGTCCAGCTGTGTTTGATTATACTGATTGGACTTGATTAGGAAAGCCACACACATGTCTATATAAGACCTTACAGCTCACAGTGCATGTCAAAGCAAATGAGAATCATGGGGTCAAAGGAACTGCCTGAAGAGCTCAGAGACAGAATTGTGGCAAGGCACATATCTGGCCAAAGTTACAAAAAGTTCTGCTGCACTTAAGGTTCCTAAGAGCACAGTGGCCTCTATAATCCTTAAATAGAAGACTTTTGGGACGACCAGAACCCTTCCTAGAGCTGGCCGTCTGGCCAAACTGAGCTATCGGGGGAGAAGAGCCTTGGTGAGAGAGGTAAGGAAGAACCCAAAGATCACTGTGGCTGAGCTCCAGAGATACAGTTGGGAGATGGGAGAAAGTTGTAGAAAGTCAACCATCACTGCAGCCCTCCACCAGTCGGGCTGTATGGCAGAGTGGCCCGTCTGAAGCCTCTCCTCAGTGCAAGACACATGAAAGCCTGCATGGAGTTTGCTAAACACCTGAAGGACTCCAAGATGGTGAGAAATAAGATTCTCTGGTCTGATGAGACCAAGATAGAACTTTTTGGCCTTAATTCTAAGCAGTGTGTGTGGAGAAAACCTAGCACTGCTCATCACCTGTCCAATACAGTCTCAACAGTGAAGCAGTGAAGCAACTTTCTCCCATCTCCCAACTGTATCTCTGGAGCTCAGCCACAGTGATCTTTGGGTTCTTCTTTACCTCTCTCACCAAGGCTCTTCTCCCCCGATAGCTCAGTTTGGCATCATGCTGTGGGGGTGTTTTTCAGCTGCAGGGACAGGATGACTGGTTGCAATTGAGGGAAAGATGAATGTGGCCAAGTACAGGGATATCCTGGACGAAAACCTTCTCCAGAGTGCTCGGAACCTCAGACTGGGGGAAGGTTTACCCCAGTCTGACAATGACCCTAAGCACATAGCTAAAATAATGGAGTGGCTTCACAACAACTCTGTGGCTGTTCTTGAATGGCCCATCCAGAGCCCTGACTTAAACCCAATTGAGCATATCTGGAGAGACCTAAAAATGGCTGTCCACCAATGTTTACCATCCAACCTGAAAGAACTGGAGAGGATCTACAAGGAGGAATAGCCGAGGATCCCCATATCCAGGTGTGAAAAACTTCTTGCATCTTTCCCAAAAAGACTCATGGCTGTATTAGATCAAAAGGGTGCTTCTACTAAATACTGAGCAAAGGGTCTGAATACTTAGGACCAAGTGATATTCCAGTTTTTCTTTTTTAATAAATCTGCAAAAATGTCAACAATTCTGTGTTTTTCTGTCAATATGGGGTGCTGTGTGTACATTAATGAGGAAAAAAATGAACTTAAATGATTTTAGCAAATGGCTGCAATATAACAAAGAGTGAAAAATGTAAGGGGGTCTGAATACTTTCCGTCCCCACTGTAAATATTGACACACATAAAACAAGAGCCTGGCATCTAAGCACTTACAGTTTATTTAATTTGCACAACCTTTCCTTATAACACTGAACCTCTAATTGTTTTCTATTCTCTCCATTTTAGTCTTCTGGAGCAGATGCCCTGGAATTAAACCTTTCGTGTCCCCATGGAATGGGGGAAAGAGGCATGGGTCTTGCTTGTGGACAGGTGAGAATGTTTCTTCAGCTTGATAAGAAATTTACTTGGAGAAAATATTGATGATTGGTTAGCACTGTCTGAAACAACATTGGATCTGTTCCAGTAACGTCTGCAAACATTAGGTCCATGTCAGGGGTATAGTCATATGATTGTACAGTGGAATTATGTATATTCTACCATATGTACTGTATGTGCTACCTTGCGAATACACTTTGTATAGCAGCTTGCATTTGTGAAAAAAAAAAAAAACGAAGAACCTTAAGGCGTCAGGTTTAGAAGCACATCAGCTGCAGTCATAAGAAAGCATGCTTTTAAGTGCTTTTAGGGAAAAATTGACCTTTTTATAGATGCTTTTATTATGTGCTGATGGTGGTATTGTCATGGATGTGCCAAATATTTTCTATGCAAATACACTGCATTCTAATTGACTTGCATAGTGGAATAAAAATAGACCAAATACAAAATTATTGTATTTACTAAAAATCAAACAATCCATGGCAAAGCAACAATAGACATAAGCTGACATTGCCGAATACCTGCCAATACAAATTCAAGCACAATACTGCTAACTCTTCAAAAATGTTTAATAAAATTCCCCCCATTAGACCTATGGTGATCTATGCAAATACAATACTTTATAACATCTATGTAATTAGGGAGAGCCCCTCTGGGAGCTATCCTACCATTTGTACAATACTGCCAAGATGCCGCCCCACTTTGACATGCATTGTCTGTTTCTTACACCCTGATTAATACACCACCTAAGGGCTATGTCCCTCCTTTCTTGCAGAAATGGAAATGGGAGTTGGGCAGGACCTTTATGAGTAAAGAGAGGGACCACATCCTCTTTTTTTGCTCAAATATATATATATATATAGTAGACACCAAGAAGATGGCTACAAATTACTGAAACACTGGTACAGGACACCCACCCTCCTACACAATTGGGATTGCCAACAGGATGCTGGCACCCTTTTGTATGTTTTTTTTTTGCTTGTGTCCCAAGTTGCATCCCTTCTAGGAGTGACTGATCCATAAACGTACAGGCTTTTTCATAAAGATCCCTCCTGATTCACTTGCTCAATGTGGCCAAGGTCTGCATCCCACAAATGTGGAGAAATACTGACCCGCTACTGTAGGCCAATGGATCGCAGTGATAAATTAAATTAATGACATGACCCCTCATCCCCTTAGACTCCTCATTTATCATATCTATTTATTATAAATATGTCTTTTTGAGCACAGTGGAGTCTGATATCTTTTTGTTTTATGAGAGGATTTTGCGGATTTTTGTGAATGGCTGAACAGCGCTCAGCCCAACTCAATTTTATTCTGAGAATGGGACAGGAAGTCCTGTACTGCTGCTAAAGTTACATAAAGCTTATGCAGAGCTTATAACAGTGGCATGCACTAGAAGGGAAATAGTTTTTTTGGAGCAGCTTGGTCCAAATGAACTATTTAAAGTTAAATGAAAGCTGGAGTTTGGCTATAAGGGGTGTATATAAAGAAAACAAAAATTCACAGGGCTGTTCATTATGAAGAATTACATGCACATGTCTGTGCAAATCAGGGTAGAATGGTCATAAGTGACACATACATCACTGTTAATATCATTGCTTCTTGCAATTCCCCTGGAGCAGCCAATTTTGTGCCTTTTTGTTTTTTGTTTTTTTTGCTTTTTGTTTTTTGCCTTTACCTACCACGCATTTCCACGAGTGATGTTTTGGATGAATATCCCCCGGGATGATGGTTTACAGCTTTCTATACTGATTTCTATACCCTGGGAGACTGATCCGGGATATGACTGCCAGGCACACTTCTGCACTGCCCGCTATCAGCTACTGGCTCGCTCGCCCCCTCCTACCCTTTCTCTCTTTTTCATTTTTGATCAAGTTATTGCACTCTATTTGGAGATGGACCGCTCAACTCCTAGCCATGAAGTGCCTCATTGCATCGAGAGTCAATATAGAATACAACTTCTAACCTTGGCCCCCTCCCCCCCCATTGGTTCGCACCCCCTACTTCATTTGACTCTTGGACGAAGAAGGACAAACAGTCATCCCCATTTAGTTACTGGGTGTATGGATTGACTGAAGCGTGATATCCCCTAGTAGGGGTATATCTACAGTTGGTAGTTTGGTTTCTGGGTAAAACTATTCCCAGCCCTCCTCCCTGGTTTTTTTTTTTTTTTTTTTTTGTGGCGAGGAGATGGGAATTAGTAAGATAAGCACTCCGTGCTTGGGTCTTTTATGTTTAAGTTTGCTGGTTTTTGTTTTAGGTTGTATATGGTTGCTGCAGTGTTTAAATGCTATTGGTGCACGGTGGTATAACCCAGTGATTTTGCTGCCTGTGAGTTGCCCCCTAATACGCTCCTCTCACCATCCTATTTGTATATGGTTCTCTAAATTTACATGGCTACCTCCCTAGCTGATTCATTCACTGTCCTCTCGTGGAACGTCAGAGGCCTAAATTCTAAATTCAAACGCGCGCTGTTAACAAGATATCTAAAATCACACTCCCCTCATCTCATTCTTCTTCAAGAGACCCACCTCACAGGCAGCAAGGTCCTGACTTTAAAAAAACCTTGGATCCAGAGGTCCATACATGCTACGTACTCTTCCTATGCAAGGGGGGTCTCAATATTAATAAATAAGAAATTTCCATGTACAATTGAGGAAGTTTGCACGGACCCTCAGGGCAAATTTGCTATTGTGGTGTTCACACACTGGTCTCAAAGATTCATTATTATTAATGTTTATATACCCCCACCTTTTTCACCTGACCTACTGTATACGGTCTTGGAAAAAGCTGCACCCTTTTGTCCGGGGAAACTATTAGTAATTGGGGATTTTAACGCTATCATCTCTCCTGCTTTAGACAGGCCTGTCCCACCTAAGAACCATAGTGCTGACCTATCTAGTTGGGCCCAGGCTATGGGGCTAGAGGAGATCTGGAGATGGAGGCACCCTGACATCAGGGCTTATTCGTGCTTCTCGGCTTCCCACAAGACTGCTTCACGAATTGATTTGGCTTTTTTCAATCCAGCATTGCTGGCGGACGTAATAGAAGACACCTACCTACCTAATGAGCTATCGGATCATAGCCCACTGGCTGTAGTGTTCCGCTCCCCTGCATACCATGATGCGGCTTTGTGGAGGCTGGGGGCACAGTGGATCTCCCACCCTGAGGTAGCTGACATCATCTCACCCAGGTTGGCAGACTTTTGGGACCATAATAAAGGCTCCTCATCCCCACCAGTGGTTTGGGACACGTTTAAGGCCTATACTAGAGGGCAATACATTTCATCTATAGCTAGTGTCAAGAGGCAGCAAGGTCAGGAAACCCATTTATTACAACAGTCAGTGGAGGATCATGCTGCGGCGTATAGTGCAGACCCCACGCCGACCCATTTTGATTCGCTAAGTGCTGCTCAGAGTACACTAAATTTACATTTGACACAGGTCACAAGACTAGATATGCATAAAGGAAGACAACGTTTTTTTGAGCAGGGTGACAAAAATGAGCATTTTTTGGCCATGTTGGCACAACATGAACACCCACTTACAGTAGTCTCCAGTTTGCGTTCTCCTGATGGAGATACAGTGACATCCTAGACTGAAATTTTAGAAATGTTTAATGCCTTTTATGAAAAGCTCTATGCCTCCGCTCTTCCCTCTGATTTCCAGCCTGAGTCACTTCAAAACCTTTTGGATCCGTTGGCACTTGGCTGGCTCTCGGATGAGGAGCGAGAGTCACTGGTTCAACCGTTTACGGCATTGGAGGTTTTAAATATTATCCGGTCCTTTCCCACCGGTAAGGCGCCGGGACTGGATGGCTTACCAATAGATTTCTATCGAACATATAGTGAACTTTTGGCACCCATATTGGCCCAGTTGTACACTGTTTGTTTGTCCAAAGTTGATCTACCTTCATCAATGCACCAGGCCTACCTTACCTTAATTCACAAAGCCCCTAAAGACCCAGAGCTGTGTGCCTCATATACACCGATTGCGCTATTAAATAATGGTTTAAAAATTGTAACTAAACTGCTGGCCTCCCGCTTATACCCACTGTTGCCTTCGGTAATTGATCCCGACCAAACAGGATTTATGCCCAAGAGGTCCACTGATGTCAATCTTAGGAGACTCTTTACTAACATCCATGCTCAGCATCACAATTCTGGGAGAAGGGCCATAGCCTTATTAGACATAGAAAAGGCGTTTGATACGGTTGAATGGCCTTTTTTGTTGGAGACACTGCGTAGAATGGGTTTCCCATTACAGTTCATTTCGTGGCTGCAGGTGATATACAAGTGTCCCACCTCCTCGATATGCCTGGGTTCTAGAATATCGTCTCCTTTCCGACTTTTTAGGGGAACTAGGTAGGGCTGCCCTCTTTCTCCGGCCCTATTTGCTCTCGCCATTGAGCCAGTCGCTGAGGCCCTGCGTACATCACCTCACATCAAAGGGCTCCGTATTGGCTTGCCGGAGGAGAGGGTAGCCCTGTACGCAGATGATATGGTCCTCTTTCTCTGTGATGCTGGCCCATCACTTCAGGGTGCATTGACAGTCCTAAACACATTCTTCGAGGTAACTGGCCTTCGGGTCAATTGGTCAAAATCTACCTTATTCCCGATAGATCAAGGGGCCAAATTCACTTCCCCCCTGATAGCCCGTTAAAATGGGTCCACACTTTTAAATACCTGGGGATTCATGTCTCCACTCAAGCCCAAGATTTCCTCAAACAAAATTTAGATCCGGTGGTGGGACATATGAAAATAAAAATTAAAACATGGAGCAATCTACCCCTATCCGTTTGGGGCAGAGTCAATCTCCTCAAAATGAAAATTATTCCTAAATTCACTTACCTTTTTAGCCATTCTCCACAGTGGATTCCCAAATCATTCTTTACCAAACTAAATCAAAGATTTTCAGAGTTTTTATGGGGCCCTGCCCCACCCAGATATCGGCTGTCGAAACTTATGAGGCCAACGTCACAAGGTGGCATGGCATTTCCTGACTGCCATAAATATTTTTTGGCCGCTCAGCTGGTGACTGTGGTTTGGTGGCTAAACCCTGACAAAACCAACGCGGCCTCCGCCTTAGAGGCCACGGTGGTGGGTTCCTGGGAAACCCTTCAATTCTTAATCTATAGAGGCTCACGTGCCCTATACCCACTAACCCCCTCCATGCTCACTACCCTGCGGGCTTGGCGAATGGGCCTAAATATAGGAAAACACAAACAGTCAGAAACTTCCCCTAACGCGCCTCTATGGTTAAACCCCAATTTACCACATATAAACAAACTCACAGACCCTCAGAAATGGACCAAATATGGCATCAAATTAATATCGCAGGTTGTGTCGCAGACTTCTTTGCTTTCCTTTACGCAGCTCTCCTCCCTATACAACTTGCCAAAACATTATCAGTTCCGTTATTTCCAATTATCACATGCATTTGCTGCACAATTTCCACACTCCTCCTGCATCCTGACCCAATCCGAGCTGGAGAAGACACTTAGATCTGGCTGTGCCGAGAAACCTACATCGCGCTTATATGCGCATCTAGTCTGTGTGTCTTTGCCACCTCTGGACGGGCTCTGGTCCCGTTAGCAACGCGATATCCCCACGTTGGATAATGACGACTGGGATGATGTCTGGGACTTCCCCTTCAGGTCCCTAGTTTCCATACGTGCCAGATTAGTACAATTCAAAATTGTGCATAGGGCTTATTTCACCCCACACAGACTTCATGTGATGAACCCTGATCACTCTCCCGAGTGTTGGAGATGTGGTACCTCTCCAGGGGATTTCTCACACATTTTCTGGCATTGCCCAAAAGTACAACAGTATTGGGGGGAGGTGCTTAACTTAACGAACAAAGTTGCATCAACTCATTTACCAATGTTGATGGAAATATGTCTACTGGGCCTAATAGAAAACCTTATTCCTACAATAGCCAAACACACGATGGTTGGGTTGTTATTATTTTATGCTAGGAAAAACATTGCAATGCAGTGGAAAAAGCCTAACTCTCCTTCAAGTGCACAGTGGAAGCGTTTGGTTAATGATAGCCTTCCGTTATATAAAGATACCTATGCTAACAGAGGTTGTCCTTTAAATTTGACAAAGTCTGGCGTCAATGGATGGAAGCATTGAACATTGCACAATGACTTCGATCTGCTGTAGGTACTATGCTACAATGATGGTCTGAGTACTCAAACACTAGACTCAAATAACTGTTGCCTTAGTCTCCTTTTAATTACTGGTTTAATTGAATAACATCACTAGTAGGAGGACGATGATAGTAATTCTGAATCTGTTATCTATTCAGCAATTCACTTTGATGGATGATTATATGTTTTCTGCCTTTGTACCGGTGAACTGTAAGCAACCAAGTTGTTAATGTACTGTTAATGTATTGTTTGTCTTAAAAATCTGTAATAAAAATAATTAAAAAAAAAAAAAAGATACTAGCAAATAGGTTTCTTCCCCTGATTCCTTGTCTTATGTCATCAGGTCAAGTGGGATTCATCCCGGGTAGGGAGGCCAGGGATAATACCATTCGCACTTTAAACATACACCATCAGCTTACTCTATCTGGGACCAGGGGTTTTCTCCTTTCTCTTGATGCAGAGAAGGCGTTTGACAGGGTGGCATGGGATTATATGCGGGAGGTACTAAAATAAATAGGCATCCTACCCCGCATGTTCGCGCATATCAACGCTCTGTATACTAATCCCTCAGCTAGGGTGAAAACAAACGGGCTCCGATCAAACGCCTTCTCGATAAACAATGGTACCCGTCAGGGATGCCCATTATCCCACTTGATTTTTGTCTTGATGTTAGAGCCCCTGTTAAACAGACTGTGAAGCAATACAGATATCAAAGGAGTCCCCCTTGATCATAGGGAGTTTAAGGTGGCGGCGTTTGCCGACAATATACTGCTTTCCTTACAAACTCCCCGGCTATCCCTACCTAGCTTGCTGAAGGACTTAAAACATTTTGGTGAGTTATCAAACCTTAAAATTAATTATTCTAAATTGCATGCCCTAAATATAACACTATCCTCACAGGATGTCTCTCATTGCCAAGATGCTTTCCCCTTTCAATGGAAGGCAGAAGCCATCACCTATCTTGGCATTCAAATCACCAGAAAACTATCTGACCTGTATAACCATAATTTTTCACCCATTTTCTCTAAAATCCAAGCAGACTTGAAGGAATGGGCTAATCTAAACGTATCTTGGTTTGGTCGATCAGCTCTCATTAAGATGGTTATCCTCCCTTGCCTTCTATACTTAATGCAGACAATCCCAATTCACCTACCCCCCTCCTTCTTTGCGACATTCAGGAGATCCTGCACAACCTTCATATGGAAAAATTCTGCTCCACGAATTAAATTCTCACTGTTGACTTGTACCAAAGGTGGAATTGGCCTGCCTGACTTATATAAGTATTATCTAGCTTGCCATTTAACCAGAGTAGTAGATTGGAAAATCCACAAACAGGGGAAAGTATGGGTAACGTTAGAAAACTCTTATACGCGAACCCCAACACACACACTTCCATGGCTACCACCCCGTTTTTGGCCCCAGACCATTAAGCTACACCCGCACATTCTCCCCTCATTAATGGTCTTTAGGAAAGCAGTTTCTCTCTTCAACCTATCCTCACAACCAGGACCATTAACTCCCATAAGGGGCAACCCTGAGTTCCCTCCGGGAGTCTCTTCCACATTCCCTCAACAGGAATGGCCACACGAGGAGGTTCTAGCTTGTCACTTCTTTCACAAAGGTCGCCGACGTTCCCTGGAAGACCTGAGGTCCGAATCGCGCACCAGCATATTTCCTTTCTGGCCCTACAGACACCTGACGCACTTTCTTTCCTCATCAGGTCCAACCGTCACATGGAATAGACAGCTTACACCATTCAAAACACTTTGTTCACATAACACACCACAGCGATACCTCATATCATACATTTATACCCTACTCCAAGATGACACCGACCTCTCCATGACACAACCCGCCCGGGCATCTTGGGAAGCAGATCTACATTTGACACTCACGTATGACGATTGGGATTCCATCTACACATTTGCTCACAAAGGATCATTGAATGTAGTGATCCAGGAAAATGGATATAAAATCATAACCAAATGGTATAGGGCGCCAGCTCGCTTACACAAATTTTCACCTTCAGTTTCAAACATCTGTTGGAGATGCAAAGGAGCAATAGGCTCCATGATACACATTTGGTGGGAGTGCCCTGCGCTCCAACCATTCTGGAGGGAAGTTTATTCCATAATATCGTGGGTCACCACCTACACCCTAGATTACAATCCTGCCCAATACCTTCTACATCGTTCAACCCTACCCAAACATACATATCAGAAATCTTTGGCCATGTATATGGTCAATGCGGCCAGACTTTGCATTCCCACACATTGGAGGTCGACAGATACCCCAACCATTAGAAAATGGTTGTCCAGAATAGGCAAGATAGAGGAAATGGAAGAATTAATACATACCTCCCAAAAACGCATCCAAAAATTTACTAAGACCTGGGCCTGTTGGACACACTTTAAAAATTCAGATTATCACAAGTCCTTCTTATCTTTATAGCATTCTTTTGTCCAGAAGGCCCACTAAAGATTCCCCAGCATCATTGATAGATCTGGGGATGAGGAGCGACCCCCACTATCTTTTATCTTCTATCTTTTATCTTTCATCTTTTACCTTCTATCTTTCATCCTTTATCTTTTATCCTGTATCCCATACCTTCCTACCTCCCCTCTCTCCCTCCTCCCCCTTCTCTTTCTCCCTTTCCCCTCTAATGTCATGTCTTCTTCTCCCCCTCTCCCCCCTTCTCCCACCCCCCCCCCTTTTTTTTGTATTTCTTTCTTCTTACTCCTTCTCCCCTTCCACCCACTTTATGCCTTGATAACGATATGACCAGTCAGTCTTATCTAGGTTCCACACCTTAAACCCCTGTTTTTTCGCCTACTTTAGGTTTATCAAGTGTAGGCATTAGTTTAGGCCGCGAAAAACTATCTGGGTAAATGCACAAAACCACCCTGTTCTAATCCCTATGATTCTCATTGTCTTAACATTTCACGTTGCCTTAATATGATATCCTGTTATGATTACATCTACAGATGTTACATCAAATATTATGTACATGCAATGCTGTTTTCTTTCAATAAAAATCTTTTTGTGGAAAAAAAAAAAAAACATAAACAGGTTCCAAACCAATATTACATTCCTCAATTTTAAAACCCACTTCCAGCCTGGACCCCCCTCCCCCTTCCCCCAAGGTTTCAAAAATGAACTATGCATATACATTTTTTAAAGAGGACTTCAAGGGGGACTGGGAAGGGGAGGGTTAACATCTTCCTGTTGAAGTTTAATTAAAAACAATGCAATTATTTATTTGAGAAGTAGTCTGGAGTAAAAGCTTGTACTCAGAAAGGAATGAATTGGTGGGCACATTACA
Source organism: Lithobates clamitans (assembly GCA_037952925.1). NCBI lineage: Eukaryota > Metazoa > Chordata > Amphibia > Anura > Ranidae > Lithobates > Lithobates clamitans. The sequence goes on from JBBGZY010000406.1 coordinate 3,222,529, forward strand.
TGCATATGGCAAGCAAACTTACGCAAAGGAGTTATTTAGTAAAGCCCCACTCCAACCGATTTTTTTAAGTTTTGGGTAGCATCATTTTTGGCTTTGGCTTTGTGCTATTTTTGTTTTTTTTCTTGTTACCATATTAGTGAGATTTTCAATCACTTGTAATTATGTGACCCTAACATTAAAAACAGGCAGTGCAGATATCACTGGGACAGGAAGACAAACATAACAATGAAAATATCACAAGACAAATCATTACCCTACTAAAATGTGTACTTGTTTTCATCTGTGTCTTAGTTGAAGAGCTTTCCCATCACTTCTTGTTCTGAAGACAGGGAGTGAAAGTCTCCCCAATAGAGATGCAGACAATAATAATAATAACCAAACAAACCCACAAACCCTTTGCCCCCACTAATAAAAACAAAACTACAGTTGGGCTTTAACTATGTAAGAAAGATGACCTGCACTCTGGTTGCTGCCCCATTATAGTTGTGTTTTAGGAATGATACACTAAAATGCTTATACAATTTTAATAATGAATATGGCTATCATTGTTTATAAAAAAGTTTTTTTTTCAAAAACAACATTTAATAGTATGTGTTATATTTAAAAAACTCCACCCTAGTGCTTCCAAACCTAAGAAAAGAAAAGAAAATCGTGAAACAGTCCACCTAATTGAATTAATATGAACAAAGGCAGGAAAAAAAATCTAAAAAGGTATATAATATTTAGTAATATATAGTAAATAAAATACATAAAAAATAAAATATGTTACCTAAATATATTTACAACCACACTTTAATGCATGTAATACTTTGAAATAAAACGCAGGGGAATTCTTTTTTAAACTTAAAATTTGAAAATGCTGGGGGGGCGAGTCCGGATGTGAGTGGAGAAGGACGTGTGAGAGAGGAGCTCCATAAATCCTTCAGTTATCCGAAGCCATCCGCGCTCAATAGCCAATATTACAACCTTTTTTGTGCACCTACCTGTTCCTTTGCTTCCTCCGCTGTTGCCTGGGGGTTTATTGGCAGGGATCTGGCCGGATAGAAGGGGATTCTTCCAGGCCCGCCACCGCCGCCGCCATCAATCTGGCCTCTTTCCTCCTGTGCAGTGCTGCAGATGGTCTGGGAGTGAGGTAAGGGACCTCCAACACCATCCAATAGACCCTCCTGAGTGTCCAGCGGGGTCTGGGAGTCTGTGGGGCCACCGTGATCCACCCGTGGAGGCCGCAGCCTGTTGTGGCCTAGTGAAGCCTGCCGCGCACCGGACTTTCCTGGGTAGCCGACCCGCGGAGGAGCGCCGCAGTCGGCGCAGACTGCAATCTGGATCGCGGATGCGGCTGTACCCTGCTATACCATCAGCTTAAAAGCCATAAGAGTTGACAGAGGCTGCTTGTGAGACCAGGCCACAAAATCTAGGGGCCCTGCATCCTCTGCACCATCCTGATTATAACCCGGCTCTTTGTTTAAATCTCCTGCACTGCTTGCTTTGTTGTCTGTCCATTAGATGCCATCCAGAAGATCAACAAAGAAACAGCCGCCTCCTAAGATACAAAGTCCGGCAGGGATACGTGCAGGGTTAGGTCGGTCTCCGTGTGTGGACAGAATCGCGGCCACGTTGACGGCGCTGCAGCTTCTTGGAGATATGGAACACGGCATTGGAGACCAGCCACAGCACTCAGGTGCGGGGCAGGTAGAAGCTACCGACTCCACTGCAGCTATTCTGGCCGCCATTGAGGAGAGTAAAACTATGGTCATGGGAAGAATAGACACATTGGCCATGGAGTGTGGCCTTATTCGACAAGACATGGACGAGTTTAGAGGCAGAGTCACTGCCGCAGAGAACTGCATTTCCGACCTAGAAGATAATACGGCTACTACCTCGCAGAATGTTGCTGACCTGCAGCGCACAGTAAAGACTCTGATGTCACGGTCCGAAGATGCCGAAAACAGACTGCTGCGAAATAATGTGCGTGTGGTGGGTCTTCCTGAGGGCGCAGAGGGCTCTCAGCCAGCCAGCTTTGCTGAAAACTTCTTTAAAGATATCCTGGACTTGCAGCAAGTCTCCTCAGCGTACATTGTGGAGCGTGCTCACAGGGTCCCAATGGGCCCAAGACCACAGGGCGCTTTTCCCAGACCATTCCTGGTTTGGTTACTCAACTACCGAGATAGGGATCTCATCCTTGCTGAAGCGCTGAAGAAACCACAGCTCCGGTTTGAAAATACCACTCTGCATTTCTTTTCGTATTTCTCCCCGGAGCTACAGAGGGGCCGTCGCACGTTTGTGGAGGTCCGGAAGAGGTTACGGGAAAAGGGGCTTAAGTATAGTATAGTATAGTACCCCTGTAAGCTCAGAGTTGAACACCGGGGCTCTGTGAAATTTTTTGAGGCCCCCTCGGATGTCTCGGAGTGGTTGGACACCCTGGGTTGAAGTGAATCAATGCCTTTATTTCATATTTTTCTCTCTTATTTCTTTTTTTTTTTTCATGTTAAGCGGTTATATAAGCTTTAAATAAACTTTCACTCATTACGGCTTTAGGGCCTTGTATGAGCGGAACTGGGCTCTTTGATCCGTATCCCACAGGGCTCCATGAAGACACAAGAAGAAGTCATCTACACTTGTTGAACAGTTCGGCACACGGGCTTCCAATTTTTTGTTTTTGTTCTCCCCCTTTTTGGGAGTTTTTTGGGACTAAGCCACATACCAGTGGTTGTGTTTTTTCTTTTAATCGGTTCTAGTATAATGGCAGAAGGGGATGGTTATACCACAGTTCACAACTCACAAGGGGGAATATGTATAATTTGTATGTGGTTTGGGTATGGTGTATCCGAAAATACTTGCAGAATGATCAAGGCTTTGCACATAAGCTCCTGCTACTTCATATTCAGTTTAAGGGGTAATGGCTAAGTCTGCAAAAATTGTCTCCTGGAATGTGAGAGGACTGAATAACAAGTATAAAAGAGCATCCATATTTCAGTTCCTTAAACAGTCCATTTACCAGATTGGCTCCCTTTGATCACCTCCCTCTTATATTGATAGGTGATTTCAACGCCGTTTTGGATGCGTTGGACTCTTCCAATGCAGGGAGAGTGGGTTCTGGAGATCTTATATCCTGGGCCGCAGTGACTGGGTTGACGGAGCTGTGGCGAGCTAGAAATCCATCTCGCAGAACCTATTCTCATGTCTCACTGACCCACCGCTCGTCGGCCAGGATAGACATGGCGTTTGGGAACAAAGCCTTGTTACCATTTGTAATGGACATAGCCTACCTGGCAGGGGGTTTATCTGATCATTGCCCTCTGTCCCTTGACCTCAGTTTGTTGGCTGGAAGGGGGGCTGGGGGTTGGTGGCTGTCCCCAGGATGGCTGCAAAATGAGCAGGTATCTTCACGCTTACAGGAGTCTATCGACTCTTACTGGACAGCTAATGAGAATAATGGGAATACAGTGGATCCTCCAGTGGTTTGGGATGCATTTAAGGCACTGATAAGGGGAGAATGTATTTCTGCAATAAAAGCTGAAAGGGTGGCTCATAATGCTGAGGTTGCCAGATTACAGGACGATGAGAAGGAATGTGCGGAGAGACATGCTGGCAGTCCTTCTGAGTCTACTTATTTGTCTCTGATGGAGGCTAGGCGTCTTCTCTCCCTGCATTTCTCAGATCTGGCTCATACCGAGTTGGGTCACAGGGCGAACTTAGTGTTTGCAGAAGGCGACAAAAATGGGAAGTTGTTGGCAAGACTAGTGGCAGTTGATAATCAAATAACAAACAGGCGGGATTGCACTATGATCACTGACCCCTTAGGCATACTGGATGAATTCAGAGCCTACTTTTCTGAGTTATATGCTCCTATACCGAGGTATGATCAAGCAGATTTAAATGCTCTTTTGGATAAGCTGACCCTCCCGAGTTTATCTGAGACTGACCGGGTGGAACTAGAAAGTAAAATCACCACCAAAGAGATAACTGCAGCTATTTTTGACTTCCCACCTTGCAAGGCTCCAGGACCGTACGGCCTTCCTGCGGATTTTTATAAAAACCATGTTGACGAACTAGCCCCCAGACTGAATACCCTTTTGGCCAAATGTCTAGAATTGAACAGTCTTCCGGCCTCTATGCTGGATGCCTATATGGTGCTATTACTGAAACCGGGTAAAGATCCATTAGATTGTTCTTCATACAGGCCTATATCCCTCTTAAACACGGACCTGAAGATCCTGACGAAGGTATTGGCCAACAGACTGGTCAAGGTGATCCCCTCCCTGGTCAATATTGACCAGACGGGGTTCATGCCCGGTAAATCCACTGACACTAATTTAAGAAGGTTATTTTCTGAGGACGGAAGCAGAATTATTGTGTCGATCGACACAATAAAGGCGTTTGACTCAATTGATTGGTTGTATATGCTCCGGGTGCTGGAGGTGATGGGGTTCGGCAGCACGTTTAGAAGGTGGATAACGTTGTTATATTGCAACCCTAGAGTAGCAATTAGATTGGGTCAGGATGTTTCTCCCCTCTTCTCGGTGGGCAGGGGCACCAGGCAGGGGTGCCCTCTATCCCCATTTTTATTTGCGCTTATGATGGAACCCTTAGCAGTAGCACTTAGAATGTCCAGTGAAGTCAGGGCGATTAGAGTGGGTTCCATTAAGGAATGTCTAGCACTATATGCGGATGACATGATTTGTTTCTGGAGGATCCTAGTTCATCATTGCAGGCGGTTCTAAAAATTTTCAATGAGTTCACATTTTTTCAGGTCTTAAGGTGAATTGGAGCAAATCCTCCATTTTGCCATTAGATACTAGGGCCAGTAAAGAGGCTGACCAAAGTCTGCCGCTGAAGTGGGTTTCTTCCATCACATATTTAGGAGTTAAAATTACAGCAAACAGTGCTGATTATGTGACGCCTTTATTGTCCTTTTTTAAGCAGAGGGCGCAGGCCTGGGAAAGGCTTCCTCTGTCACTGATAGGGAGGATAAGTTTACTCAAAATGAAAATTCTTCCAGTTATACTTTATTTCTTGAGACACGCTCCGGTACGGCCTCCCAAATCCTTTTTTAAAAAACTAGAGGGCATTACCAGTTCATTCATATGGGCCCCCAAACAACCACGCATAGGACTTAAGGTGTTGCAGGAGCCTTGGGGGCGGGGGGTTTGGCCCTGCCTGACTGGAAGAAATATTACCTAGCTGGTCAGTTGGTATTTGTCCATAAATGGTTGACATCTGACGACGGAGATTCAGCAACTGTGGTGGTGGCGGCTCATTTGGGTCGTATGAGACCCTCCGTTTGGCCATTCATAGGGGGGTTGGATCGGAGCTTCCTTTGACTTTGGCCATGAAGGCCACTATTTAGGCTTGGGGGGAGGCAGTGGTGTTGGCGTATCCGAGCTACTTGGGTTTCTCACGTCAGACTCCCTTGTGGGGAATTCCCAGGTTGTCTCACTTCTACTCCTTTCAGGACCCCATGGTGTGGGTGGTCAGGGGAATTAAATTACTAAAGGACATTACCCAATATAGCACACTTCTGACTTTTGACCAGCTGAAGACTAAGCATGACCTCCCTAACTCATATTTTTTCAGGTTCATACAGCTTCGACACGCGTTTCAGGCCCAATTTAGGGATAGAGCGGTTGAGTCCATTCCATCGGCTTTAGAAGACATGCTTTTGGTGGAAGACCTCCCTAAAACTTTGTCAGTCACATATAAAGAACTAAGAATAGTCCGGCAGCAATGGCTAAATGCAGAGAGCGTTGGGAGAGTGAAGTCCCTGATATGGATGGGGAGGACTGGGATGACGTGTGGGTGCACCCCTTTAAACATTTAGTGTCTGCGAGAGACAGACTCATTCATTTTAAATTTTTACATAGAATTTATTTTACACCGGTTAGATTGGCAGTAATCTACCCATCAGTCTCTTCGGCTTGTTGGAGGTGTGACTTTTCACCGGCAGATGCCAAACATATTTTCTGGGAATGCCCACACGTCAAGACCTTTTGGGAAGGAGTAATAAAATAAAATGTATAGAAGAAATTTTAATATATTCCATTATCCATCAGGGTATGTTTGTTGGGCCTAGTAGAGGAGGTGGTTCCGTCCAGAGCTCTTAGAACGTTACTGAACATTCTATTCTTCTATGGAAGAAAAGCCATACTATTAAAATGTAAGAATTCCGCTCCTCTTGGTGTTCCATTTTGGAAGGGGCTGGTGAATTCCATGATGACATATTATAAGGCAACATACCACTCTAGAGGGTGCGGAAAAAATTTTGACAAGGTTTGGCAGGCCTGGTTTGGATCAGAGGTAACGGCTGGTTAGTTATGCCCTAGGTCTTTTATGCAGTAAAGCAATAGTCATGGGATTTTGATACAATCAAGTACATGAGGAGGGGTGGTAATAACAGGTAGTTGTGTCCTTTGGATCATAAATTAGCTAATCTTCAATTGCGGTGCAGTGCTTTGGGAGCACAAAGCACGCATACATATAGAATTACATGGTCTTATTTCAGATGGTCCTCCAGTGGTAAAATAAAGTGAAGTAATTTTTCTTGAATGTGGTGAACTGTGGTATGGGATGTTGGGGGGATAAGTTTGGTACAAGGAGTTACCTGTGTTAGGTTGTTCCAATGTTAGATTTAGGTTGACCTAGTGGGTCCGAGAATGGCCGGTGTTGTGCCGGATCATTCCACTCTTTATTGTATGTTTATATGTATAAAATTTAACAAACAGGATTTTTAAAAAAAAATAAAAATTTGAAAATGCCTATTTGGATTTGTTCTATGATCTCTTCCTCCTTTGTATTGTGTTATCTTTAAATACCTTCTAATATATACTGTATACTAGTACTTTAAAATAAATTAAGCACAACAGACTTCCCCTGGCGGTCTCCATCCTCTTTATACCATATCATAAGGTCTGTAACCTTATATTACCAGGCAACATGGAGCTGGTGGCACACCCATCCTCTCTGGAGCTGGAGAGTCACGTGACACTTACCATGTGTAGCCTTTTCTCCATATGCCCTAATCAAGAAGATTTAAACCTGTAAATTTGCAGAAAGATACTGTATTTATTGGCGTATAACACTCACTTTTTCACCATGAAAATCAGGTGCAAATACCATGTGCGTGTTATAAGCCAATACTTCAATTTTAGCTGCTTCAGAGGGGACAGGGAGGGGAGCAGGATGAGCGCCATCACATTACATACAGTGAGAATCTCCTTTTTACTTGGCGGCCTCTGTAATGTGAAGTCCTGTCTCCTGGGCCGCCATTGGACCACTGTTCTGTCTATCATAGGAGATTCTCACTGTATGTAATCTGTTGACACTCGTCCCTCCCTGTTCCCTCTAGGCTGCAGATGGGCATCAATCAGGCTGCACTGATGGCAATGGTAAGGCTGCTGCATTGAAGGCAATGGTGAGGCTGCTGCGTTGATGGCAATAGTAAAGGCTGCTGCATTGATGGCAATGGTAAAGGCTGCTTGCTGCCTTGATGGCAATGGTGAGGCTGCTGTATTGATGTGGACTGATGAGTGAGGCTGCATTGATGTGGACTGATGAGGCTGCATTGATGGCACTTGTGAGGCTGCAGATGGGCACTGACCCTTTTTTTGCTTCAAAGTTCCTTATTTAAAATGTAAGTTTTTTTTCCTGAAACTTCCCTCTTAAAATGAATGTGCATGTTATACGCCTGTGCATGTTATACACCGATAAATACGGTAGCTTCTCCTCTAGGGTGTATGGCCTGTCACCCTAAGAAGTGTGCTTAAATTGCTGGCAAAATCACAGTTCTCAGCTGCTTCATTCTGTTTGTAAATAAAGTGACTGGAGATTTCATTCATCTACTGTATAATAGACTCTTATCCTAGAGGAGTATCTCATATAGGTGTTGATTGAGGGCCCCTCAAATAAGAAAACAGCATGGGGTTCCCCAAATTCATGCCAGGCCTTTTAGATCCAGTATGAAGTTTAGGGTGGCCCCATGCAAAAAAGTAGAGTTGAGGGAAGGGAAATGGTGGAATTTGGAGGGTGGGTGGTGGGATAGGGAGACTGTAACTGTGAAAATGATTATATGATTAGGAGAAATACTGTATATGTGAAAATGATGAGGGGGAGTGAAATTGTGGTGGAAATGGGAAATTAAGAGGTGTGGATGATAATAAGGAGTAAAGACAGTGATGTAGAGATGCTTGCATCTGGGAGGATAGGGACCATAGTGACATGAGTTGGGAAGGATGGTATATGTGAAAAATGGTGGCTGGGAACTTAAGTGTGATATTGGTGGGGATTTGTGGCTTGGGGTGGCCCAGGAGTAAAGATGAAAATTTGACAGAGAGAGGCTAGCATTCAAAAGTGCACCGCTGGTCTGTAGAGTCTAAACAAACTTTTCTGTCTGCTAATCATGTTCCCCATAATTAAGCTCAGAGGGGCGGAGCGGCATGAAATGCATTTTACTGTGGCCTGGTCAGGACTAGGGATGAACCGAACACCCCCCCCCGAACAGGCAAAAAATTTGTTCAAACACGCGAACACCGTTAAAGTCTATGGGACATGTATGACACGTAACATGAATAATCAAAAGTGCTAATTTTAAAGGCTTATATGCAAGTTATTGTCATAAAAAGTATTTGGGGACCTGGGTCCTGCCCCAGGGGACATGTATCAATGCAAAAAGAAGTTTTTATAATGTCCGTTTTTTCGGGAGCAGTGATTTTAATAATGCCTAAAGTGAAACAATAAAAGTGTAATATTTCTTTAAATTTTGTACCTGGGGGGGTGTCTATAGTATACCTGTAAAGGGGCGCATGTTTCCTGTGTTTAGAACAGTCTGACAGCAAAATGACATTTCAAAGGAAAAAAAGTCATTTAAAACTACTCGCGGCTATAATGAATTGTCGCTCCGACAATACACATGCCATGGTCTGGGAAGGCATTGTTGATGTTGAATCTGTGCTTGTCAAATCTCTGGCAGAAGATCTGACTAGTCCCACCGATGTACTGTAAGTTGCATGGACAGGTGAGCAGGTAGATCACAAACTGAGAGGTGCAGTCAAAGTGGAATATGTTGGGCCATGTGATTGGGGTGCTGGTTGAGTAGAATTATTTAATGGTAATCATCACATTTTTGCAGGAGAGGCATGTCAAGTTGTTACATCTGAAACAACTGGCATTGATCACTGTGGAGGAGTCTTGCTGGATGGATGGAAGTCTACTGGGGGCCAGGTGGTTTCTGATGGTTTTCTCTCTTCTAAATGTCATTTTCAGTTTTGACGATAAATCAGGTTTGAGAAGTGGATCCAATTGGAGGATGTGCCAGCATATAAATAATGCTTTTGATTGAGGTATGGTTGGTATTGTATTGGGTGATCTTGGAGTGGTCGATGGCTGGAGACATTGTGTGGAATGATCCTGGCATGTTAAAAAAAAATGGTTTGACAAATTTATCAGGCAATTTCTTGTCTTTAAATCTGGATTTGAAAATGTGTGATTGTGTGATGAAGGCTGGTTCTGTGGTTCAGTGCATCTGAGTCTTTTGAATTTGTTAAACAAAATGTTTCTGAGCCAGGGTCTGTGGCATCAGCTGTTGAATTTGAGGTAGCTGTTGCTGTCCACTGTTTTGAAGAAGGTGTTAGTTTGCTATCTTTACTGCCAGTGAGGGTGATTTTGAGATAATTGAAAGGTTAGAGGTTGGTAAATGGGAGGCCCCAATCATTCTGATTCAGTTGTTCAATGAAACAGGCTACTTTCTGGATCTCCATGCCAGATAAGAGTGATTTCATCAATATATCTTTAAGATAGGGAAATGTGCTTGCAGTATGAATTCTTGGGATGGATATATTCTTACTCATAGTTACATAGTAGGTGAGGTTTAAAAAAGACACAAGTCCATCAAGTCCAACCTATGTGTGTGATTATGTGTCAGTATTACATTATATATCCCTGTATGTTGCGGTCATTCAGGTGCTTATCTAATAGTTTCTTGAAGCTATCAATGCTCCCCGCTGAGACCACCGCCTGTGTAAGGGAATTCCACATCCTTTCTGCTCTTACAGTAAAGAACCCTCTACGTAGTTTAAGGTTAAACCTCTTTTCTTCTAATTTTAATGAGTAGCCATGTGTCTTGTTAAACTCCCTTCTGTGACAAAGTTTTATATCTATTGTGGGGTCACCAGTTTGGTATTTGTAAATTGAAATCATATCCCCTCTCAAGCATCTCTTCTCCAGAGAGAATAAGTTCGGTGCTCGCAACCTTTCTTCATAACTAATATCTTCCAGACCCTTTATAAGCTTTGTTGCCCTTTTTTGTACTCCCTCCATTTCCAGTACATCCTTTCTGAGGACTGATGCCCAGAACTGGACAGCATACCCTAGGCGCAGCCGGACCAGAGCATTGTAGAGTGGGAGAATTATCACTTTATCCCTGGAGTTAATCCCTTTTTTAACGCATGCCAATATTCTGTTTGCTTGCCATTGCTGAGCCTATCATCTACTAGGACACCCAGGTCCTTTTCCATCTTAGATTCCCCCAGAGGTTCTCCCCCTAGTGTATAGATTGCATTCATATTTTTGCAAGCCAAATGCATTATTTTACATTTTTCTACATTAAACTTAATTCGCCATGTAGTTGCCCACTCCATTAATTTGTTCAGATCTTCTTACAAGGTTTTCACATCCTGCGGAGAAGTTATTGGCCTGCTTAGTTTAGTATTGTCTGCAAATACAGGGATTGAACTGTTTACCCTATCCCCAGTTCATGTATGAACAAATTAAATAGGATTGGTCAGTAGGTTTAATGGTTTTAGGGTCATCTTTAAGGTTATTTAAACTCTTTTAATATTATTTAAAGGTGTTGGCTATATGGTGCGGATGGTAATGGTAGACTTTAGATTTGGTTTCCGGATCAAGCATAGGAGCCAACTTAGTCTTAGCTTGCCTCTGTCTCAGGTATGTCGCCAGAAAATGTACCTGCTCTATTATCATGAGAGTAATGCAAGGCTTTGATCCTTCTCAAGCATTTTTTGGAATCGGAAAGAAGAAGCTCCTTGAGGGATTTACTCCAGGTTGTTAATTTTGCTAACTGAGAGGTGGATAAAGTGGTTTTATGTTGGGACTTAAGGGATTTGATAGTGCTCAAAAGGGTCAATAATGATTGCATCTTGCACATCTTTTCTCTAGACGCCATCTGCAATATTAGATTTCTACAGAAGGCTTTATCTACACACCAAACAGAGACAACATTAACATCAGGAGTAGAATTAATATGAAAAAAATCATTCTAGGTATTGTTACAATGTGTCACGGAAAGGCAACTTGGTGAAAAGTGAGACTTTATTGCGCCACATATAGGTCGGAGCAATAGTATCAGTCTCTTTGAGGTCTATAGAAATAGGGGTATGGTCTGACCATGTAATTGAATGTATTCTAGCAACAAAGATCGTTATCAAGGCTGGGAGATCAGAAACAAATAGATCAATTCGGGTGTACACTTTGTGTGGTGCTGAATAGTAGGTGTAATCCCTGTCCGTTGGGATAAGACAGCGCCAGATTTCATATAGGTCCATAACATGTAGAAAAGATTGAAGGGTGGTGCAATGGGTAGTAGACCTAGCTGTAGAATCCAGTGTATTGTTGACCACTGCATTAAAGTAATCTCAAATCAATAAAGTTCTTTACGGACCTTTGAAATGGATTTCATCAGGGCTCGAAGAAAAGGAAGTTGTCTTTCATTTGGGGCATAGATGTTTGCAATGGTATATGTGGTGGTGTTCAATTCACAAACAAGGATAATGAAGTGTCCCTGAGGATCCAGTATGCTATCATGGAGGATGAATGAAACAGAGCTACTAACAGCGATTAAAGTTCCACATATTTTGGTTTCTGGGTAAGGGAGAGCCTCCTGCTTTGTCCAAGAGTTATCCAATAACAGGATTGAAGACATCAACCTCTGAGGACGAAATTTGATGTCCATTAAGTAAAAAAGAATGAGACTATCTCTGAAAGCGGGTAATTCTGTTAATGAATATGGGGGGGAGGCTCATTGGAGCAACACTGAAGATTTAGGCTAGGTGTATACCCAGTTACAGCAATATAATTTGGAAAAGGAATCGGGCCTTGGAGGTAGTACATCCTATATCCTTAATCCGGAGCATTTTCCCCACAGAAATTCCACTCTAGAATGAAGGACAAGCCAAGAGAGAATTCTCATCCGCCAGTATTAGGCCCCACTGTTTAGCAAGTCTAATTTATTCTGACGCAGAAGACACTTCATAAGAATGGTGATCCTATGTGACCAGCAAGTTTGCAGGGAATTCCCACCAGTAGGAAATGTTGTTGTGGAACTATTTGGTCAGTCTTGACAGTTGTTTACGAGCTTGCATTGTATGGCGTGAAAGATCTGTGAATATGGTGATCCCTTTATATGGCTTTGGCAATGTGGATGTCTTTCTTGCGTATTGTATTAAGGCATCCCTCACATGGTAAAAGTGGATTCATGCAATAATTTCCTGTGGAACAGTATCAGGCAGGTAAGATGGTTTAGAGAGCCTCGGGCATGTACCAGTATATCTGGCAGTAGGGCTGATATGAGCTGTTGAACATATGCATGCAACTCAGGGGTGAACTGTTTCCACAACCCCTTTTAAATTTAACATTGTTTCTATGGGAGCGGTCTTCAAGATCTGCAATCTTTAGTTTTAGTGCTTTGATCTTCCTCTTCCTCGTTGTGGACATCTAACAATTCATTATGCGACAATGCAAATTTACTCATCTTATTCTCAGTGTGGTTAACTCTGTCCCCCACCACATTCACATCTGTTTTAAGTTGGGTCACCATTGTCAGCATGTCTTTCAGGGCTGTATCAGAGATAGGCTGCCCAGCAGTGGGGTAATCATCAATAACTTCTATAAATTCCCTAGTGGAGTCAGCAGACCTGTCCCCTTTAAGCTGCTCACCTGCATAGCAATGTGACGGTGACAGCACATCTTGAAACCCCAGTATGCTTTGAAATCTTAGCCTGGGAGAGACCTTGCTGATGCAGTGTAAATAACATGTGTCTTATTGATGTGCTCAGTCCTGCCATGGTGTATGGCCTGTGCCATGAAACTGTCTTCAAAAAGCTCACCTTAGTAGCAGAGTTTGTCTGTTCCTTACCTAGTTTTAAGTCTCCTACTCAGCTGTTTCTGTTTCAGCAAATGACTGTGTTTCCGCCTACATATGAAATTGATGATTATTAGCAGCTGCTAAAATCATAAACCTGATTCTAATCCTACAAAAGCCCTTACTTTATGCTGTTTTGAAGTCAAAGGGTAGTCACACCAAAGATTGACTCTTCTGTTCACTTACTTTCCATTTTGGTAATATAAAGATAAAAATACATTTGTAATACTTCTATTTCTGAAAGCATTTTTAATTTACAGCATTTTTTCACACCTGGTAAAAACTTTTGAACGGTAGTGTGTGTATGTGCATGCAATCTGTTGACATATATTGAGCTCTAGTTTTCATTTTACAACTGCAAGTACACATCTGAGACTGGATCCTCTTGAATTTGTTGCAATCATGTGATTACTCGTGTGAACACTGAAATTCCTACACCAGAAATATCCTATCTTAATGGGGTAATACATTATTTAGGCTTTCCATGCAGATTTCAGTAATAAAAAAAAAAAAATCTGAGTAGCCCACCAGTGATAAAGGAAAAGTGGCAGAACTTTTATCATCTTTTGTAATTAAAAATTGTGGAAGAGTAGTTAAATATACTTTATATTTGAATGTTATTTACAAAGATGCTCTTAGCACAGAAAGCAAAAGTACCTTATCAAAGCTGCATATGGATGACTTTACACCTTATCAAAAGGCAAATAGTTTGCCTGCCAGAAAGAGACATATACTGATTTAAAAACATGTAATGTATGTGAATGTTTTTAACTAAACATTACATTATTTGATAAAGCAAAGACTCTGACGCCTTCTATTTAAAAAAGGACTTAACAGAGTAAACCATTTAACATAGCATCACATGCATTTGAACAACAGATTTGCAATAATGAAGCAAATAGCAGGTTACACTGGTTCATCTGTGTGTGTATTTTGACAAAGCTGAGCTGTACTTCCCTGTAGATTATTTCACATAATAGAAATCTTGTAATGAGAAAAGACCTACCAGATAATTTCAAGGAAAGACTGGTGCACGCATTCCCATTGCATCCATGCTACCCCTTGTTTTCTGAGTATGTAGCAATGGTTGTATTTGACAAATCTGGATATCTAACACTAATGCCCCATACACACGGTCGGATTTTCCGATGGAAAATGTGCGATCGGAGCGGGTTGTCGGAAATTCCGACTGTGTGTTGTCTCCATCGGACATTTTTCATCGGATTTTCTGACACACAAAGTTTGAGAGCAGGATATAAAATTTTCCGACAACAAAATCCGTTGTCGGAAATTCCGATCGTGTGTACACAAATCCGACGGACCAAAGTGCCACGCATGCTCAGAATAAATAAAGAGACCAAAATCCAAAGTGCCACGCATGCTCAGAATAAATAAAGAGATGGAAGCTATTGGCCACTGCCCCGTTTATAGTCCAGACGTACGTGTTTTACGTCACCGCATTCAGAACGATCGGATTTTCCGACAACTTTGTGTGACCGTGTATATGCAAGACAAGTTTGAGCCAACATCCGTCGGAAAAAATCCTAGGATTTTGTTGTCGGAATGTCCGAACAAAGTCCGACCGTGTGTACGGGTCATAAGGCTCAATGCAGACTAGCATTTTTTTAAGCTTAAAAAGCGCTGGAAAAAACACTGGATAAAAAATGCTGGTAATAGCTTTTTAGGAGTGTTTAAAAGCATTTAGGGGGTTAGTGTTTTATTAGCATTTTTGCAGTAAAAGGAAAAAAGCTAAAAAAAATGCTATTGGTAGCGTATAGGAACATTTACCAGCTAGTGTTTTACTAGCATTTTTGCAGTAAAAGGAAAAAAGCTAAAAAAATGCTATTAGTAGCATATAGGAGCGTTTAGCAGCTAGGGATGGGCCGAATGGACCCCTGTTCAGTTCGCACCAGAACTTTCGAACACCACAAAAGTTCGGACCTGAATATCGAAACCCCATTAAAGTCAATAGGACCCGAAAGTCAAAAATCAAAAGTGACCATTTTGAAGGCTTATGTGCAGGTAATTGGGCATACAATGGTCATTTTTAAATGAGCAGTGATTTTTTTTTTATTTTTAAAGTGAAAGCATAAAAATTAAAAATGCCTTCTAATGTAGTACCTGGGGGGTCCCCTTGATCTACCTGTAAAATGGTAGATTTGTACCATGTCTAGAATCTGCTGCAGCAATAATTGCATTTATAAAGCCCAAAAAAATACATTTTCCCTGCAAGCTGCCTTTATTTTGCTCAGCAACAGCTGGGGAGCAATGTGTATGATGTAGTGCACTGGGAACAAGATTAGAGATTTTTTTGGATAGAAGTAATGATTGCATAAAAATTGGTCTTTGGGTGTCGGTGGCTCCTTCCCACCGTAATCCTATAGAGGTACTCTTGATGAAGGCAAGAATTGGCTTTGCTGTAAAAAATTGCAATGATATGCACCTGTCAAACAGGTGCAGAAAAAATTACTCTAAGTGTCGGGGGCGCCTTCCCACCGTAACCCTATAAAGGTGCTCTTGATGAAGGCAAAAAAAATTGCAATGATATGCACCTGTCAAACAGGTGCTGAAAAATTGGTCTTTGGGTGCTAATTGTGCCTATGAAACCTATACCAAAAACATTCTTCCAGATGAAGTGATTGAACACCCTCAAAGCTAGGAGCCTCCAAGTCCTGCAGAGATTCCACATCCCAATAAGACTTAATCAGTGACATCGGCATCAGGGGCTTTATAGCTGGTAATCCAGGACTGATTCATTTTTATAAAAGTCAAATGGTCCACTGAGTCTGTGGACAGACACGTTCTATGATCAGTAACAAAACCTCCTGCAGCACTGAATGCCCGTTCTGAAAGTACACTGGATGCATGGCAGCCTAACAACTCAATAGCATACTGGGCAAGTTCTGGCCAGTGGTCTATTCTCATGACCCAGTAAGTCAGTGGATCATCAGCTGGAAAGATCTCTATCTCTGTTTTTCCCCCGAGGTAATCATCCACCAAGTCATGCAGATGCTGCCGATGGGATGTGGAACCTGACAGCCTTGGGCGGCGAGGACTAAAAAAATTCTGAAATGCCTCACTTAGGCGGACGCCTTCTCCAACGCTCTTCTTTTGACCAACAGAAGACTCAAAACTATGTTTTCCATGACACTGTAACCTACTGGAGTCAGGAAAAACATTCAATAAAATCCTCTTTAACGTGTCCTCAAGAGATTTTATCTTCTGCACTCTCTGTGGGGATGGGATGAGTTCTAAAACCTTCCCCTTATAACAGTGGTCAAGGAGGGTTGCCAACCAGAAATCATCCTTCTCCTTTATGCCACATATTCTTGGGTCCTTTTGCAGGCTTTGAACCATGAGATTGTCAATGCGCCTCAAATTTGCCGAGGCTTGTGAAGCAGACTTCTCGGGGTCACTCAGGATGACAGCATCTGGAACTTCCTCCTTCCAGCCACATACTACTCCCAAGGGTCCTGGGGTTGGAAAGCCATCTCTTACAGATTGACGCATATCTTCCTCTTCTTCAAAGCCTATGAAAGTGGCAGCATCCTCTTACTCATCCTCCTCCCCTCTCTCCTCCTGTGTGTTCTGTGACATAGGAATGATGGTGTCTGGATAAAGTGGGCCTTGAGATGAAAGGAAGTCCTTCTCTTCTTCCTGTTGCTCTGCCTCCAGTGCCCTGTCAATAATGCCACGCAGAGCCTGCTCCAGCAGGAACACAACAGGGATTGTGTTCCTGATGCATGCACTGTCACAGCTCACCATCCTTGTGGCCTCCTCAAATGGTGGCAATACAGTGCATGCATCCCTAATGATCAGCCATTGGCGTGGGGAAAAAAAGTATAGGTGGCCTGCGTCTGTCGTCATGACGTACTCGCAGAGGTACTCATTGACGGCCCTCTGCTGCATGTATAGCCGCTGCAGCATTGCCAAAGTTGAGTTCCACCTGGTGGGCATGTCACAAATAAGGTGGTTTACAGGCAGGTGGAATTCCTGCTGATTTTCAGCCAACCGAGCACTGGCTGTGTATGACTGCCTGAAATGGCTACAGACTCTTCTGGCCAGCTTTAGCACATCTTACAACCCTGGTTACATATTTAGGAAATACTGCACCACCAAATTGAGGACATGTGCCAGGCATGGCACATGTGTCAACTTTCCCTGTCTAAGGGCGGACAGGAGGTTTGAGTCATTATCGCACACCACCATTCCTGGCTCCAGCTGGTGTGGTATGAACCACCTCTGTCCCAGGGCCTGTTCCTGCAGAGCTGCAAGAATCTTTGCCTTGGTGTGGTTCCTGTCCTCTAAACACAACAGCTGAAGCACTGCATGGCACCTTTTAGCCTGACTCATGGAATAGCCCTTTGAACACTTAGGGGGTACCTGATGTTCATAGGACAATTCTGCAGAGGAGGGCATGGAGGTGGCGGAGTTGGAGGGGGTAGAGCTCACAGGTCTGGCATCATCACCACCAGCTGTATGGTGACGTAGGGCACAACAAGCTGCAGCACCGAGCCCTGTCCTGCATTCTTTTGAGTTGCAAGCAGCATTACCACGTGTGCTGTGAATGAAATATATCATCCCTACCCATGCTTGCTGCCCCAAGTAGGTATAAATATAAAGAAGGACCGTGTTATAAAAATGTTGCTGCCTTCCCTAACAGGGCTCCCCTAAGAGGGCTCTGGGAAATAGATGAATAGACAAAAAATGGGGTGAATGACGCTACCTAATAACTAAGTAACTGATAATGTGATATAGGGCTAAGCCTAAAAAGGGGGATATATGGCAGGACTCAACACCTTTTATCCTAGCTAAAAGAAACCACAACAAGACCTCTAATGGGGTTAGGTTAAGAAGTCTGTGCAGGTAAGTATGTGTAGAGGGCAAGGGCCTCAAAGATACCTCAATATGAGCAACTATGCCCAATGACCACCCATCAAGGACTGCCCAAACAGTGGCTTAATGGTTCATAATAAATGTGTGGTTATGTAAAAAATCATTTAAAGGTGAGTATAATAGGTGTGAACCATACAAGTGTGAATAAAAGTGTTCCGCATTAAGCATAGTGCAAAGCCATACATATAAAAAAAAAACTTGTACGTGAAAAATGTGCAATACAGTTGCTAACTGCATGCAAAAAATATATATTGATACAAAGTGAAATATATAAATGCAAAAACCATATAAATGCAAAAAATATAGATAATATCAAATATTCAGAAGCAGATAAACCTTACATCAAAACGGTGTAGTAAAAATCCATAGAAAACAAAAAAACAGAAAAAATCAGGGCTCCATCAAAAGAGGCATGTAAGTCTGTATTATGAGTGAAAAAATATATATAACAGTTCCCGTATACAGGATAATCAGGTTGTGCCCATATATATAGCAGAAAGAACATTAACAGGTGAATTGAGTGCGTTAGGTAACTCCAGGTGACTTCTGTGCTCCCCCTCCAGGGTCCCTACTCACCGGATACAGTCACCCCTGCAGGGGTAATAGGCATGTAGTTACTCTCTGTTTGGGTCAGTTCAGCCAGATGTCTGCTATATGGGTCTCGGAAGCGTCTCTTTGGTTCCAGATAGGATGAGTATGCCCATGGATATATTCCTCATATAAGAAAAAGAATGGCTCCCATAGTGTAGTAAAATATATTTTGTCCATTTATTAAAATTAAAGCATAAAAATAAAATTAAAATCAGCATACACAGGGTACAAACAGCGTGTGTATCTGCAGCCAGCTGATACACGCTGGTAGTGAGCAAGCAGTAAGCCTAGATGTGGGTACAAGCCGAAATAGGGGTTAGCAGCGGCTCGCTGCACTCCAGCTGTGTTCCACCTGCTCGAGTACCTGGAAGTGACGTAGTGTGCGTGGCTCCGTTGTACACATTTCGTCATTGACGTCCTCAGCGAAGGTGCCACACTAGTACACGCTACGTCAATGTATAGGAAAGCGTCCATTATTGTCCCGCCCCCAGCCAGGGGAATAGCCAATGGGTCTATCAGCCAAATGAGAGTCCCAGAGACAGGCTGTGCACACAATCCAGCGCATGCAGTAAACCCGGGCCAATAGAGGCATTAATAAGAAATGTACAGAAATAGAAATTAATGGACACCATGGTTGCACTCTCCCCCATTACATGATAAACCAGGATAAGAGACATATTAAAATAGAAACCTAATGTATCAGAAATAGGCATGTGTATCAGATATCTCATCAGAATCTATGAGAGCGGGGTGTGGACTCCCCCTAGGGGCAGAGAGAGATATTTATACAAACTCCAGAGTTAATATGGTTAATGCCAGATATTACCTGGTAAACCTCAAATTGACAATATCAGATGAAAGTAAATACCATAAGGCAAATACTAGCCCCTAGTAACCAATACACACATACCCTAATTAAATTAACAATATATAGTAACAAATATAGAAAATACAAGTATAAAAAAAAATACCAAAAAGTATATAAACATAATAAATAAATAAATTAATTAATGAATTGATATGTTGGAAAGAAAGTACCCAAGAATATGTGCTGGGTAATGTGAAACTAATTGTATAGTGCAGTAACCCCATCTCATAAATTGAGGTTGTGTGCAGCATATAAAACATATAAAACGAGGGGCTGCGCATTAAAAAACCCCGTCCCCATAATATAAAGGAATAACAATGGGGAAGAGACGAAAAAGGAAAAGAAAAAGAAACAAATAGGAAAATTATATAAAAAAAATTAGTAAAGATGTTAATGAAAAATGAAAGGAGGGGGGGGGGCGACGGGAACCAACCACTCCTAAAGAACCACCCAAACAACGCCCACCATACTATAGTGGGTTAGACCATAAGCCCGACTATATACAGTCCAACCATAATGGTAAATGTGCGGTGGGATAATATATGGTAACCAGGATACAAGAATAATGACTAAATGAACAAGCTAGAGCCAACCTGGGGCTAGTAAATGAAGATGGGGGAGTCCCAGCAGGGGACTGGGTTAACCAACACTAAGATCCCTATGTATGGAAGTCCACCAAAAAGCAGAAGGGGGAAATGGTCAAAATAGTAAAGGGGACAATCAGAACACCATCATGGGTTAGCTATAAAACAATTCGGGTCAATATCTAAGTTGAGGCCTCTTGGGACCAGGGATCCCAACAGATATATCCAGGCATTTTTATTTTGTGAAATCAAAATGGTCTTGTTACCACCTCTCCAGTGATCTTTTATACAATCAATTCCATAAAATATTAAAACAGAGGGATCTCGATTATGCACCTGGTCAAAATGATGTGATAAATTGTGTTTCGGGAACCCCTTCTTGGTGTTATTAATGTGTTCCCATATACGTACAAATAGAGGGCGGGTGGTTCTGCCCACATACTGAAGGTGGCAAGGGCACTCTATGACATAAGTCACATGAGTGCTATGACATGTGATCAGCTCCCTAATGCAATACTCTCTATGGTCAGTTCTAGATATAAAGGTTTCTCTTTTCCGAGGTTGTTTTTTACTAACCCTACATGGTAGGCACCTTTTGAAATTTGTAGATACCCCCAATATGGGAGAGATCATAGAGAATATACAGGCTCTCAACAGTCAGGATTACAGAGATGGAAGGGATTTTCCCAGGGGAGGCCCACGAGACAGACCACCAGGAAGATGGAAGGCTCGGGTCCCTTACAGGAACCCTGGATGGAGAGGAATGAATGGAAACAGAGGAGGACAACACCGCACAACGGATGATCAATCCCCAGACGAACATCAGAAACATGTGGAACATGGATACCCAAGTAGAGATCAGGACAGCAATTATGGAAGAGAGTTGGCACACACTCAGAGACCCATAGAAAGAGGAAGCAGACCAGAGGAAACAGAGGGGGGAAGAAGAAAACGAAGAAGAGAGTATTAGGAAAGGGAATCTACAATCTTAGTGATGTCCAGTTTACAATGATGAAATGAAAATGTTGGACTTAGGCCTTAAGTTTGCTCCTGCTAAACCTTTAGACAAATTTGAGACCTACATTGATCTACAAAATTTCATGAGAAAGCTTAATCTCAAAAAGCATTATGCGTTAAATGGAGATACCCGAACGAGGGAAGACCCACCTTATGTACAAATGCAACTCAAAAATAAATCTATTTTCAACCCTAAGACTCCAGGGAACCAATGTATGGGAGCATTTAAGAAAATGATAGAGGATGACCTAAGGAAATTATTAACATCTTTACTTACATATTTTTTTATATAATTTTTCCTATTCATTTCTTTTCCTTTTCCTTTTTTGTCTCTTCCCCATTGTTAATCCTTTACGTATTATGGGGACAGGGTTTTTAATGTGCAGCCCCTCGTTTTATGTTTTATATGCTGCACATAACCTCAATTTATGAGATGGGCTTCATGCACTATACAATTAGTTTAACATTACCCAGCACATATTCCTGGGTACTTTATTTCCAACATATCAATTAATTAATTTATTTATGTATTTATTATGTTTATATACTTTTTGGTATTTTTTTCATACTTGTATTTTCTAAAAGGTTCAGTACAAATCAGGTTTGCATCATTCACAACAAATGATCCATTTATAAGAAAGCTTAGTATGGCTTAAGACACGTATAAACATCTAATAAAGGAAAATAACAACTCAAAGATAAGTCTACCCATTCTATATATTTCTGTCAAACCAGTACCGCTTTAAATCTTCTGAGTCTATGGCTAGGATATCTCCAGATGTTTATTCTATGTTTCAAATGTTGGTTAGCAAATAAATCTCCTGACTTATATGCTGTCTTAACATAGGGGAGTTAGGAAAAGATGATAGGGAAAAAGAGAGAGAAAATAGATATAGTAAAGAATAACACTCAACCACATAAACAGCCCTTTCTTAATCATTCATGTTCCAGAATGTTTAATGAGTTCTTCATACAGTACCGGTCCCGGTAATGTGTCCAGCTGTGTAGTCTGCATATACTGATGAATATTTAAAAATCGTCCACGGTTGCCATGTCTTGTGGAATCTTTCTATCTGTGCATTGGACTGTGCTAATGTGTCTTCCATTTCATAAATTTCTGCAACTTTGTGGATCTAATCTGTTATCGATGGGACCCTAGTGGAATTCCAGTGAATCGGAATAAGTGATTTTGCTGCATTCAATAAATGTTTTGTAAGAGAGTGCTTGTATTTCTTTAGGGGCCATGTTGTAATGTGCAGCAGGCAACATGCCGCATCGAGTGTCAGGGTGGTTTCTGTAATCAATGAGACTAGCTCTTTTACTTTGTCCCAATAAGGAGCAATTAAGGGGCATTGCCACCAGATATGGTATAGGGAGCCGATTTCTGACGAGCATCTCCAACATAATTTCGAAATCTGAAGATTCCACTTATTCAGCTTCCCTGGAGTTAAATACCAATGAGTCATTAATTTCTATGCTGTTTCCTGCATTTTAGTGCTGATGGAACATTTATGTGAAAAGATATATGCCTTTTTCCTTGGATGAAATGTTTATCTGCATCATCTCGGACCACCTCCTCCTGAGTCTGTCATCCGTTGGTCTTTTAGCCGCTTGTAGCCAAGCATAGATAAAGGATGTTGTTCTTTCAACCTTCTCTCCTGTGAGACACACCGACTCAAGTTCCGCCAAAGGTCTGCAAAAATTTCCCATTTTCCCTTTGCTATAGAGATAACTACGGATTTGTAGGTATGCCCATAACTGCATCTGGGGTAGGTTATTGTCTTCCTTGAGGGTGGGGAGGTCCTTAATTCCACCGTGTTTATAGCAGTCCCTGGCTAAAAGTGGTTTGTTGTGTGCGTGTGACCTGAGTTGAGGGTTCCCCATTCCCGGGATAAAATCAGGGTTATCTAGCAGCGGAGTGAGCGGTCCCCGTGTAGAAGAGATCAACTTCTCTTTATTTAGACCATGAAACAATTTTAGAGTGGTTTCTGTTAGGGGGTGTTGCTTCAGTTCAATCGGGTATGCTGACCATGGTATCCAGGGTGCAAATTGTAGTGGTATAGAATTAAGGTCCTTCTCTAAGTTAACCCATTCTTTAGAGTCTTGATGGCAATGCCAGTCAATAACCCTCGCTAGATGGGGAAGTCAAATGGTAGTCTCCAAAGTTGGGCAAACCCAGTCCTCCATGTTCCTTTATCCTTATTAACATTGCATACTTGATTCTTGGCTTTTTATGTGCCCAAATGAATCTTAGGAGTATTGAGCGCAGGCTAGCGAACATACTACGTGGTAGTTTAATTGGGAGAGTGCACATGAAATAAAGAAGTCTGGGGAGGATAGTCATTTTGACAATGGCCGCTCGGCCAAACCAAGAAAAGGTTTCAGCATTCCATTTAGCTAAGTCCCTCTCAATGTTTTTAAGTAAAGGAGGGAAATTGTATTCATAAATTGAGTAAATTTTAGGTATTAATTTAATACCCAGGTATTTCAGGGACTTAGAGTCCCAGTTAAAGGGGGAGTTCTCCACTGTGGACTTTAGAATGTGTTCTGGAAGAGTTATATTCATAGCTTCCGATTTGGAGTAATTTTTCTTTAGGTTGGATATATATCCGTAGTATGCAAACGCTTTCGACAAGTTGGGTATAGTGACATGGGGATTAGTTAGAAAGAATAAAAAGTCGTCTGCGTAAGCAGCTATCTTGAACACCCTGTCCAACACCCGGAAACCAGATATAGAAGGATCAGCATTGATCGTTCTGATAAATGGTTCTAGCGACATTATAAAAAGGAGAGGGGAGAGTGGGCAGCCCTGCCTTGTACCATTGGTAATGTGAACCTTCTCGGAAAGTGTGCCATTTATTTTTAGCTTCGCTGTGGGATTCTGATAGAGGGCTGAGATCCACACCAACATCCTAGATCCCAAACCCACATGGCTACATGTCGCCAGCATGTAGTCCCATGCAACGCGATCGAAGGCCTTCTCCGCATCAGTGGACAGGAGAAGGCCTTCTGAGTTATGAGACCTGGCTGAATGGATTAGAAGTAATGATTTGATTACATTGTCTATGGCCTCATGGCCTGGCATAAAGCCCACCTGTTCAGGTCCAATCAGCTGCTGTAAATGGGGTCTCAGTCTGTTGGCGAGTATCTTTGCGAATATTTTTATATCCAAGTTGAGCAATGAAATAGGGCGAGGGATCCTTGCCAGGTTTCGGCACAACTGTTATGAAGGCACAGAGCAGGTCTGGGGTCACCTCTCTGGGTTTGGACAGGGAGTTCAATGCCACCGCCAATGGGTCCGTCAGCAGATCTACAAAAGTTTTATAATAAATGGCTGTGAAACCATCTGGTCCCGGACTCTTGCCCAGTTTCAGATGTTTGATGGCACCTCTGATTTCTGTTGAGTCTATCGGACATTCTAGAGCGTTAGCATCCAAGTCGTCTAGGGAAGGGAGTCCACTTTTAAAATAAAGGTTTTATTAGACACAGGTACACATATCACATGAAGGAAAAAAAAATGGAACAACACAAAAAAAGAAAAAGGTTTTCGGTAACACATCATATACGTCATTTACAACACAGATACAAATCATCACATACTTGGTAGGCACTTGTTTGTGTGGAAATGCGCAGCAATTTGTATAGAAGGATATGTAATATTTACATACAGTATGTCTTTTATGTCTCTTTTCACATCTCTTATGTACAAGTTTCGGATTCTTGTAGCCATCGGTCCCAAATTCTGTTATATTTAGCTGGACAGCCTCTATTAATATAAAGGAATTTTTTATATGGCAAGGTTGTGTTTATATCCCTTTTCCATTCTAGTATATTTGGGGGTTCAGGTCTCATCCATTTCCTAGCAATTATTTTCCTGGCCGAGAACAGAGTTTCTTGTAGGAATATTTTTGGGAATTTTTCAATAACATCAGGAAATATCCCAAAATGCTAATTTGTAGTCCTGTGAGCCTCCAGGTAATTGACCAAATCTGGTCTCCAAAATAGTATATCTTTGCAAATGATCAGCTGCTAACGTTACGCATGTCTCATAACCATGCAAAATAGTTAAACCAAATTGTACACACGCTGCGCTTATCAAAATAAAAAATAAGAAATTTCCACTAAAATATTAATAAAGTGATATTGTGCTTAACATATACAAAATCTATTAATAACTATTAATACTATACTATACGTTAATGTGCAATACATTTCAATGAATGAATAAATAGGTAAAAGTGCTCCAATAAGCCTGTGTATTGCAAATATTCCACAAAGCTTGTGCAATTTTCAAACATTAATAGATAATTCAACACAAACATCCATGTGATTTCGTTTTGCATCCAAGCATATCAGTACAGCATCTATGCAATATGGTGTTAGTGCAATTTTCAAACAATAAAAAGTTAAAAAATACAAAAAAATGCATCCATGCGATTTGGTGCTACATCCATGTGATTCTATTCAATTCAGTGCTGTGTTGCTGTGCAATGATCAAATTAACAGTCCACAGATCTTCCACAATCCATTCATGTGTTATGGTGAACACAAACTAAAGTGCTGTGCACTCATACAAGTGCTCCCCCCCAGGTGATAGCCCCTCACCTTAGGGCGTGTGACCTTGCAATTAAGCTTGGTCAGAATGCGCCTTAGAACCTCTCTGGGTTTGATGTTATATGCAGGGTCCTGGATAGATTTGCACTGGTGCCTCTGTTCTTCACCGCAGTCCCATTTGTACCTCAATATATCAACATAAAAAGGACTTCATGGTGCAGTATGTACTAAATTTATTAAAATCATAAACAAATTCCGCAATGGGTACTCACAGTAACAAGGTGCTTAAGGGCGCCACACTAAAACAGCAGAGACGAACGGGCAACAGCGGCCGGTATGGGGTGGCGTGCCACCCCATACTGGCCGGCATGTTTGTGTTCACCATAACACATGAATGGATTGTGGAAGATCTGTGGACTGTTAATTTGATCATTGCACAGCAACACAGCACTGAATTGCATAGAATCACATGGATGCAACACCAAATCGCATGGATGCGGTTTTTTGTATTTTTTAACTTTTTATTGTTTGAACATTGCACTAACACCATATTGCATAGATGCAGCACTGAAATGCATGGATGCAACACTAAATCGGACTGTTAATTTAATCATTGCATAGCAACACAGCACTGAATTGAATAGAATCACATGGATGTAGCACCAAATCGCATGGATGCATTTTTTTGTATTTTTTTACTTTTTATTGTTTGAACATTGCACTAACACCATATTGCATAGATGCAGTACTGATATGCTTGGATGCAACACTAAATCGCATGGATGTTTGTGTTGAATTATCTATTAATGTTTGAAAATTGCACAAGCTTTGTGGAATATTTGCAGTACACAGGCTTATTGGAGCACTTTTACCTATTTATTCATTTATTGAAATTTATTGCACATTAACGTATAGTATAGTATTAATAGTTATTAATAGATTTTGTATATGTTAAGCACAATATCACTTTATTAATATTTTAGTGGAAAATTCTTATTTTTTTATTTTGATAAGAGCAGCGTGTGTACAATTTAGGAAATATCCCAAGTAAGCACAACTTCGGATCTAGCACTAGGGGAGATCCCATGACATCCTGTAGGAAGGTCACTATTTGTTTCCATAATTCCTGTATTTTGGGACATGACCATATGAGATGGAAGAATGTCCCCGTTGCAGTATTACACATTGGGCATGTAGTGGGCTGATTCCTTTTGTATCTTGCTATCCTGAGAGGGGTGAGATATGCTCGGTGAAGTATGCATATTTGGAACAGTCTGTCTGAGAGTTTGGGGGACACTGTCTTGCAAGTTTCTAAGGCCTCTTCCCATTCCTCAACCCCCATCGTTCCCACATTTCCCTCCCATCGGGGTTTCAAGGCATAGGCTATTTTTGATGAAACAGGTGTGGAAAGCATATTATAAAAGCATGATATAAGCTTTTTGGGGTCAGTGTTTTTAATTATTGCTATAATAGGATTGGGGGTGGATTGCGGAAAAGACTGTGAGAACTGCGTCTGTGCCGTGTGACGAATCTGGAGGAAGCGATAGAACATGTGGTCTTGAAGTGTAAATTCTTCCTTAAGTACCTCAAAAGTTTTGAAGGTCCCCTGAGTGATCAAGTGGTGTAGGTAGTATATACTCCTCGAGGCCCAAAGTTCTGTGTTCTGAATGTGATGAAATTCCTGCAGATGTTTGTTGTGCCATAGTCATTGTATGATGGTATGTCTAATTTGGTTGATGCTATGTCCCATATGCACCTATAGTGAAAGAGTAGGGGCTGTCTGTGTTCCCTCTTTTTTTATTTTTTATTTTTTTGCCACATCAGTTAACTTTTATCCAGAGACTGTTTTCAGAGTGGTGTTCATATATGTCTCTACTCCAGTCACATCATTGTGGCCTTTCCAAGTTTACCCCTTTTTTTTTTTTTTTTTATATTATAACTTTGAGCATTGTTACAGTATACATTACAGGATATATGCAATTGTAACAATGCCACATTGCAAAGTGCATAGCGTACGTCCTGTGTCTCAAAAACCACTTAACCACGTACCCTGGTATTACTACTATGCGTATAATGTATTGATACTTTTCTTTCTGAAGGTCCCGCCCCCCCCACCCTCCTGTGGCCCCCCATCCTCCCGTAATCCCCCCCCTTTAAACCCCTGTAATTCCAAAGCACGTCCGGAGGACAATGTAGGGTCATGCGTTATTCTCTCTCGACTCTAGACTCTAAGCTGCTCCTAGCTCAGCCTCTCCCCATTAATAGGGAGACGGATATTCTCAGCACTAGGGTAGCACTGTTGACGGGCAAGGCATTGTTTGAACCCACAGGTTCCACATTCTTGCAAACTTATTATAATTGCCAGACCTAATGTAGAATGTTCTTTCGCTCCACACTGTGGAGTTGACAGCTCCTATCCACTCTTCCGGGGTAGGGGGGGTCCTAGATTGCGAAGACTGTGCAATTAGTTTTCTAGCTTGGAATAGGCACCCTGCTACCGCTACCCCTGTGCTACTGTCTCTCAGTCCGCTGGTAACATATCCCAGCACACAGATCTTAGGGTCTGGCTCTAGATTAGCTTTAAACGTGGTGTTTATTTTCTTTAGGATCTCGGGCCAGTACCTGACTAGTTTTGGGCACCTCCAAAACATGTGGATCAAGTCGCCTGTTCTTCTACATCTGGGGCATTCGTCATTAGTTCGGCGACCGAACATAAAGAGCTTTTTTGGTATATAGTAGGATCTGTGCAGCAGCATCAGGTGGGAGGCCTTTTGTGAGGGAGAGACCGATACCTCTGGTCCCAGTTCCAGAATCCTTTTCCATTGTGTGTCCGTTATCTCCCCCACATCAGCCGCCCACCTGTCTCTACCCCCCGAAGAGCCCACCTGCGTATTTGTTTTCTTTATTAGCTGAGTATATATCTCTGTGGTCAACCCCTTGAAGGTCTCTGATTTGATTATTGTTTGTAGTAGTGGGATCTTGCCCCATGTGGGGGGTTGCCTTCCAAACTGCTTTCCCAAGGCGTGTCTAATCTGTAGATAACTATAGGATGCATGATTTGGCAGCCCGTACTCTTGCCGCAATTCCTCGAAAGGCTTCAGGGTGTCCCCCTCATATATCTGTATCAGCCGACATATCCCATTCCTCTCCCAATGCTTATTCCTATCAACAGGTAGTAGTTCCTGCAAGTTCTTGTTATTCCAGATTGGTGAGTATTCTGAGATTCCCTTATACCCCATTATTCGCTTGGCAGTCTGCCAAACCCTGGTGATCATTTTAAGTGTCGGAATCTCTCTTTGTAATGAGTCTGCCTCCAGCGCTTCAACTAATGAACTATGTGGGCTTCCCTGTAGGATAACCTGGGCGCTCTTACTTCCCCCTCCATCGATGGCGCATCCCCCGAGTTGCTGTAGCTGAGCTGCCAGGAAGTAGGTAAACGGGTGGGGGACCCCCAGTCCCCCCTCCGTGACGGGGCACTGCAGTTTTTGTAGGCCTATCCTGGCCTGCCCTTTTTTCCAAATTAATTCCCTAAAAAGGGATTGGGTTTTTTGAAACCACTTCTCCCCGATCCACACTGGGGAGTTGTGGAGCAAATATAACAACTGAGGCAGCCATACCATTTTGATCAGATTGGCCCGGCCTGCCACGGAAAGGGGGAGTCTACTCCAAATATCGCATTTTTTTCTAAATTTTAATAGGAGAGGGACCAAGTTGTCCTCAATAAACGCACCGGGGTCCTTGGACAACACGACACCAAGGTACTTCCTTTTCCCCGTGACTCTCAATTGGGGCAGGCTCGTTGGGATAGAATTGGCCAATGGGTCGACCGGCAGGAACGATGATTTCTCCCAATTGATGGTCAATCCTGAGAATTTTCCGAAGTCCTTCACCAGGTGCATTACTTCCTCCAATGAGGAGGTCGTATCCCCAAGGAAAAATAGGACATCGTCCGCAAAAAGGGCTATTCTCTCCTCCTCGCCCTTCCTGCGGAAGCCCTGCAATTTAGATGATGATCTCACCGCTCCAGCCAATGGCTCCATGGCCAAGACAAACAACAAAGGGGACAAAGGGCAACCCTGTCTAGTCCCTCTTTCGAGGGGGAAGCTTTCCGAGTAGTCATTATTTATCTTGAGTCTTGCCTTTGGGTGATTATATAGGATTTTTAACCAGCTAATAAATACGGGGCCGAATCCAAACCTCTCTAGTACCCACCAGAGGTATTCCCACTCCAGGCTATCGAAGGCCTTGGCGGTGTCCAAAGACAGTATGGCTCTAGACCCCGCATTCTCCGCTGGGACCTGGAGGTTCAGATACGCCCTTCTGATATTAATGCTGGTAGACCGACCGGGGATAAACCCCGATTGGTCTGGGTGTACAAGTTTTGCAATACACTTGTTTAACCTGGACGCCAACACCCTTGCTATGATCTTGGCGTCCGAACACAGCAATGATATTGGTCTATATGAGGTGACTTCCAGTTGGTCTTTCCCCTCTTTTGGTATCGCCACTATGTCAGCCTCCAACATTGATGGGGGTAGCCTTCCGTCCCTTGTCGTCTGTTCCAGTACTTTTAAAAGCTCCGGGAGTAAAACCTCCCCGTACTTCCTGTAGATTTCCAATGGCAAGCCGTCCGGGCCAGGAGATTTCTGGCCTGACAGCTCTGCGACAGCCTTTTGCAACTCCTCCAGAGTCAGGGGAGACTCCATCTCGCTCCTGTCCCCCGCACAGGCAAAGCTACCCCCTCCAGAAATCTATCCATATCGCGCCGGTCCGACCCCCGGCGCGACCTATACAAGTCCTTGTAAAACGTGGAAAAGGTTTCTAGGACCTCGGCGGGGTCTGAAGTAATCTCTCCAGCCGGCGTCCTAATTGAAAAAATGGCCGATGGGGATAGGTTAGACTTGGTTATAAGTGCCAACATCCAACCTACTTTCTCCCCTTCGCCATAGTAATTTTGTTTCTGGAAGAGCCTTTTATTTTCTGTTCTTCTATTAATTAACTCTCTGTACTCTTGTTGTCTACTGAGCCATACCTCCTGTTTTTTAGGGGTTGGGTCCGCCACGTATTGTGCCTCTGATTCCATGGCTTCCCTGCTGGCTCTCGCCTCCCATTCCCTTGACATTTTCTTTACTGTGACGACCTGCTGGTGAAGCAGTCCCCTAAGGTATGCTTTTAAGGTGTCCCACACTACCCCCGCAGGGGCTGTGCCTGAGTTAAATGTTACAAACTCTTTTAATTTAGATGTAACTTCTTCTGGACTGCTTATTAAGTCCAACATAGTGGCTTTATTGTCCACCTTTTCCGATTAGGTCTAATGCTTAAATTCAGAGTCAAGGTCAAAGGAGAATGATCTGAAATACCCCTCGGCTTATACTCTATATTCCCTATTAGTTGCAAAGCCTCATTGTTGCCTACTGCCATATCTATACGCGATAGAGTAGAATGTGACCCTGAGTAGCAGGAATACTGCCGGGTTTTTGGATTATGGGATCTCCATAGGTCACACCACCCAACCTCTGCCAGGAGTTGGCCTAACCGGCCCTCCGATAGCCTTTCCGCCCGGTTCATAGGTGGAAACCGGTCCATTTTATTATTCAAAACTGCATTGAAATCTCCCACCAGTATTATCGGTACGTCTAACTTGCTTTCCACAAATTCCAACAAATCTAAGATGGTCTCTGTTTTAAACGGAGGAGGAATATAGATGTTTGCTATTACTAGAGGCTTATTTTCCACAACGCAGCTCAAGAAAACATAGCGTCGAAACGCGTCAATTCTGGCTTCCCTGCAGGAAAACGAAATACTTCTCCCCACCAATATGCTCACCCCTCTTGAGTACGAAGTGTAAACTGAGTGGTACTGTTCTTGAAATTTGTGGTTCCGAACATGTAGTTTAGTGTCATTAGTAAGGTGGGTTTCCTGCAGGCAAGCCAGTTCAACGCCGTAGGCTTCCAATGCCGTGAAAACTGCTGCCCTTTTGGCAGGATCAGCCATGCCCCTGATGTTCCAGGAGCCTATCTTTAACGTTTTAAAAGGCATCTAGAAAAAGAAGGTAAGAAAAATAAATAAGAAAAGCCAAAAAAGGAAAAGGGAAAAAATGCCGAAGAGAAAAAAAAAAAAAAAAAGAAAGGGCAATTCCTTAGTGCATTTGTGAATACCAAATTGGTCGTGGGCGCTGTGATTGTGTTAACCAAAGAGAAAAAAAAAAAGAAGAAAGAATAATAGATAGGTAAAGTGGAGAAGGGCAGGGGGCCCCCGCGTCCAGGGACCCCCCCCCACATTTACTAACTGCGAATGCAAACCACCTGTGCTGATATACTTTGCTTTTGCTATTGTGAACCCGCCCTTCGTAACTCTGTGTACCTTACAATCACCCCGTTGCCTAACCCTATGACTCGCTGTAAGCCCCCCTTCCCCCCCACCCTCTCCTTTATACAACCCCCTTCTTGCCGCCCTTCTTCGTGACCCCCCCTCCTGCCTAATTAGGCTAGCCCTAGGGGCTGTGCTTGTGACCATTTTCCCCCCACCCAACCACGCAAAAAATACCTCCCCACACATGCACTGAAAAAATACATTGTGACTCACTACCACACTCATCCCCCCCTCCCCCCCTTCCATAACCCTCCCCCAAACCCCCAATACAACACTTGAAACATACAAAACTAGTGGAATCATGTTTTTCATCCGTGCTTCCATCTCGCATACCCCCCCTTCCCCCCTCCTCCGTGCCAACTGCTCATTATTGTGAGAAAGGAGAAAAAAAAAATCGCACCTTCCTCCTTTCCTATCCAAATTTAAATAGCCTTGTTTAACCCCTAACTCTGCAGGTCCGCTTTGTTATCCTCCAGCCACTTTGTTACCCCTGCTGATGTATCAAAAAAATGGGTAGTCCCTAGGGCAGTGACGCGTAACCGTGCAGGATACAACAGAGCGTATTCTATTTTATAAGTCCGTAGGTTACGCTTAATGTCCCTGAATTCAGCTCTCCGCTTTTGGAGGTCTGGGGAGTAGTCAGGGAAAAATGAAATTCTGACTCCATTGTACAGGATCTCCCCCAGCTCCCTAGCCCTACGCATCAATGTCACCTTGTCTCTAAAGTTAAAGAGCTTCATTATTATTGGCCTAGGATCCCCCCCTGACGGTGAGGCCCTGGTTGGCACCCTGTGGGCTCTTTCAATGGCGAAGAGGTGAGAGAAGGTTTCCATCCCGAATATTCCCTTGAGCCACTTCTCCAAGAATTCCTCCGGCCTCACACCGCTCCGGTAGGCCTACCACCCTCACGTTGTTCCTGCGAGACCTATTTTCAATTTCCTCCATTTTAGCTTTATGCAAACCCATCTGTGTTTTCAATGCCTTGAGCTCTTGCTTCAGTGGGGTTAATTCATCCTCAGCCTGGCTAACTCTCTCCTCCAGAGCAGTAGTTCTAGCAGTAGTCCTTTGCAGTTCTTGGCTTACTCTAAATAGTTCTTCCTTTAGTCCCGTCAGCTGATCACACAAGTCACTTAGGGAGGCCTTACAGGAGTTGACGGCACATAGGACATCTTTTAGTGTGGGTTCCGCTTCTGCTGGT
This sequence comes from Lithobates clamitans, assembly GCA_037952925.1. NCBI lineage: Eukaryota > Metazoa > Chordata > Amphibia > Anura > Ranidae > Lithobates > Lithobates clamitans. The sequence continues at coordinate 3,255,756 of JBBGZY010000406.1, forward strand.
GCATCCTGCGCAGCAGCATTGTTAATTGCTAATCCTGCAAGCTCACCTGCGGAGCTTTTACCGCTCGTCGTTTTTATTGTGTGCATTGCTGCTGGTCCTTTTCCTAGGCTCTTCCTGTCCCCTGAACCCCCCGCGTGCGATCTGTCCTGCTGCTGCTGGTTGTTTTTAGATGGTGATGAGGTGGAGGGGTGCGCAAATTTTTCCAGTTTGGCCGCTGCGGCAGCTGCTGCCTGGTTCGCCTTTTCTTTTGAGGTACGGGTCATTTGGGAACTAGTATTGTCCTGCTGTTGCAGTTCCTCGCCCTTTTTTCTAGTCATGGCTATTTATGTAAGCAAGGGGGAGTATATAGAAGAGTCGAGCCGCTCGTGGGATTAGTGTCTACCCCCCCTCTTCTCACCCCTCTCTTCACCTTTCCCTTACTCTACCTCCCTTCCCTCAGTACTGTCTCAGCCCCAGCAGTGCCCTTCTGGTTTACAGCTGTCGCTAGACTAATTGCCCAGTTTAGAGTATCCGGTATTTCAACTCTATTGAGGTTGTGTAATGTGGCAAAGGGTTAGTGACTTTCACATTGATGCAGCCCTCCACCAGCCAACAAAGAGGTATCTTCTCCCTGGTGGACACAAATCGTTATGTGCCAGTGTGTCAGGCTGCCCAAGCCTGCCAGGACCTGAGGGCAGTTCGTTGAGTGACAATGTAGCCGGCTGCCTGGGCCCGCCCGTACCTCCACCCCCCCTCATCCGTGGCAAAGGGCTAGTCCTTGGAGAGAGGCAGTCCACCTCTAAGTTAATCTACAAGGGTTGGTACCTTGGTGCTGCCGGGGCCTGGGCAGTACAGGGACGCTTCTAGAGGCGATTCCTCACACTGATGGCGCACGCTGTCCCCTCCGCCTCTTCCTGTTGAAGCCGTTGCCCGGGTAACCTAGCCCGAGCTCCTCCTCGCCGCTCCGAGGGCTCTCATCCACGTCCTATCCCGAGCGGCTGTACCGAGGCACCGCCGGCACACTCCGGGCTGGGCGGCGATGAGAGAGCCAGGCAGGTGCGAACACTGCGGGGGAAGGGAGGCTCACACAGCCGGGCCAGAGCACTGAGATAGTTCCGGTGAGCACGGAGGCATCGAGCTGGGGGAAGCTCACTCGCCCCTCCTCTCACTCCTGCATCCGGTCACGCCCCAGAAACTGTCCTGATTACATCGTGTTCCCTCGATACCATATTTCCTGCACCCACTGATATAGGAGTTATAGGGTCCCCAGTGCGTTGTGCCAAGCTAGGGCATAAGAGGGCTAGGAAGCGATCTTTGTCTGATTTGTCAATATGGAACAGCTGGGATAGTTGTGATGCAATATAATAGTTATTAAAGTCTGGGAGGGCAGTGCCTCCCATGTCGGTTGAATTTTTAAGTGCCTGCCAGGAAAGTTTGTGTCTATTGTTGCCCCATACGAAGGGTTTAAGGAGAGTCTCCAGCGATTTGAAATATTTGATGGGTATGTATACAGGGGAGTGCCATAGAATTTACAGCACTTTGGGTAACAGTGTCATCTTTATTAAGTTAATACGACCCCATACTCCAAGGAGCAGGGGGACCAAGTGTGTATTTTAGATTTGACTAGGGAAAACAGTGGTTCAATATTAAGAGCTATGTAGTCTGACGGGGACCTGGATATAGAAATACCCAGGTATTTGATTATGGCGACTCTCTGAAGTGGTAAGTTGGTCTGCGCCTCTGTGGGTGGAAAACTGTCAACCGGTAGAATCTGAGACTTCTCCCAATTGATCTTCAGAACGGAAAATGTCCCAAACCCTTCAATCGTTTGGAGGGCGTTGTGTAGGGAGGGGCCTGAGTCAGCCAAATAAAGCAAAGTGTCATCAGCATAGAGACTAATTTTTTCCGTTAAATGTCTGACTGTCAGCCCTCTGATCTCTGGATTTGTGCGGATGGACACAGCAAGGGGCTCCGCAGCCAGTGCATATAGGAGTGGGGATAGTGGGCAGCCCTGTCTCGTGCCCCTGTTGAGGTCAAACATCTGAGACGGCCATCCATTCGCCACCACCCTAGCTTTTGGGTGTTGGTATAGTAATTGAACCCATCTGATGAACTTCGGCCCAAAGCCGTATCCCTCCAGGCACCGCCACAGATATCTCCACTCCATCGAATCAAATGCTTTGGCTGTGTCTAATATCACCACCACTTGAGTTCCCACATTGTCATGTGTGGCCTGTAAATTAATAAATAATTTTCTAAGGTTGAAGGAAGTGTTACGGCCTGGCATGAACCCCGCCTGGTCTGTATGTATCAGGGAGAGTATTACTTGATTTAAGCGCAAAGAGAGTAGTTTAGCTAATATTTTGATGTCTACTTGCAATAAGGATATAGGGCAAGGATATAGGATTCTGGATATCCTGGGTCTTTGCCTGGTTTGGGTATTAGGACTATTGTGACCTCTCTCATAGAAGGTGGTAATAGTAGGGTTTCAAAAAGATTATTGTACAGGTTTAATAGCTTTGGTATGAGTATCTCACTAAATTGTGAGTAAAATTCGATGGGTAATCCATCTGATCCTGGGGACTTGGACCTGGCAAGTTGGACCATAGCAGTTGCTATTTCCTCTAAGGTAAGGGGTGCTTCAAGGAGATCAATCTGATCCTCTGAGAGTTAGGGGAGTGAGATATTGTCAAGAAATTGATCCATGGGTGCTGTATCCCCCCAGACTGTAGAGGTGTATAAATTGTTAAAGAATTCTCTGAATTTGGAGGTAGGTAACAGCGGAGGGGTCTGTGATCTGTTGTCCTCCATGGCCATGTAGAGTAATGACAACTGGGGGTCTGTCCTCACTATGTGCTAGGTATGCAAGAAGTCTACCGGCCTTCTCCTCATGCTCGAATTGTTTCTGTTTAGTGAAAAATAATTTCTGTCTGGCTTTTTCATATTGCAATTGGGACACTACTCTCTCCTGTAGCTTAAGCATATTAGCGTTTGGTAGAGAGGGATCGGTTACATAAGCTCGCTCTGAGGAGGAGAGCTCCGCTACCGCCTTGTCAAAGGCAACTGTGGAGTCTGCCTTTATCTGGTTTATGCGTGAGGTTAAGGTTGCACATACGTTTAGCTTAAATGAGTCCCACACTCCCGGAACAGATGCAGATTGATCATTTTCCAGAAAGAACCGTTCCCACTCAGTGGTAAGTGTATCCTGCATCCATGCAGCAAAGACAACCAGAATGGATTTAATCGCCAGGTCTGCGGAGGTCTATTAAGGGGTATACTAATTACCACTGAAAATGAGCTATGGTCTGACAACAGTCTGGGGCCAAACTTCGCTTCTAGTAGTCTAGGTGTGAGTTGTTGGGATATAAGAATAAGATCGATACGGGACATAGAGTTGTGTGTAGTAGAAAAGCAGGAGTACTCACGTACTTGCGGGAATTTATGTCTCCAGGTATCTATTAAATGAATAGAAGAGATGAGTTTAGAGAATTTAGTACTTCCAGTCGGTCCTGTGGACAATGATGGGGGTCTAAGCCTATCTAGGGATGTATTTAATGTGGTGTTAAAATCCCCTAGACAGACCGCCTGTATCGTAGGGTGTTTGACCATAAATGAGAGCCCTTCCATAATGAGTGATAGGGAGAATGGGGGGTACATAGAAGGCCATAATAAGAAACGGCTCTCCATATAATTTAGTTGATAAGAATACATATCTACCCTGTGGGTCAGTGCAGGCCTCACAGAGTTCAAATTGCACTGATTTTGCTATGAGCACTGATACTCCCCTAGAATGGGATGTGTGTACCGAGTGGAACGCCATTCCAATCCATGGACGTCGAAAGGCCATCTGTAGTCTGCCTTCCACATGTGTCTCCACCAATACCACCACATCAGCTCTTTGTTTCTTAAGGAACGTGAAGGCTGCCATGCGCTTTATTTTCTCACGCAGGCCCCGCACGTTCCAAGTAAGAAATTTTACCGACGCCATATGAGGTTATCTACATTATTGTACATGTCGAGCATACCAGGACTCAATTTACCTATGGACCAGTTTACCGAGACCTTCCTACTTACAAATATCATTACCAATTGTGTATGCGACATAACGTGCATGTACCTGTTCAAAATTATATATCGTTGATAAGAAACCTGTGTCCAAACAGCAGTAACCGTTAAATTTAACCATAATAACATTCCCCCCTCCCTTCCCTGTACCTTCCCCAACTGGTGTGGGTATAGTCCCTTAACAACTGAAAACTGCCATCTGGGAAAGTCAGTATCGGTAGACTGAGAGAAAAATAATATGAAAAAAGCAAAAACACACAGATTAGGTGAAATCTCGACCATCAGGGTTTAGAAATCTCCAGGAGTCCACCAACTGAAGGGAATGCAGGAGCGTCTTAATGTGTTTAAGTATCTTGTATCCGATGCTAGTGGTGCCATTCGAGGTGTCTGTCAAAGGATTCAGAGGGATGTTGAAGTCTCCCCCTAATATTAAGCAACCAGTAGCGAAGCCTTGTAATTGGTTTTACAGAAAGTTAAGTGAGCCTTATCTGAGAAATAGACAGTTGCTATAGTGATGGGTGTGCCTGCGTATGACCCTTTTATGAATAAAAACCTGCCTTCCGGGTCGACCATTTGTTCCAACAATTCAAAGGGAGCGTCCTTACTCACCAAGATAGAGACCCCCTTTGACTTGGTGCAATCATTAGTAGCGTGAAACGCTCTGGTGAAAGTCGAGACGGTAAGTCTAGGTACCTGATGAGTCTTAAAGTGTGTCTCTTGCAGCAACACGAAATGTGGCTTACCTCGTTTAATTTCTCTTAGTAGGGTGGTGTGCTTTTCTGGAATATTTAACCCTTTAACATTGTGAGAAATCACTGTCGGTCGGCAGCCCAGCGAAGTGTATGCCATGATGAAGACTCAGGAGTGGTTTAGTCCGAGGATGTCTGAAATGTAAACTGAAATGCCAATTAAACCTCTTGCAATAAGTGATCAATGTGGTTAAGTAGAACTTATAAGAGAAAGAAAATAGGTAAATAAAAGTAAAGAGAATTATGTTCTATCTCTAGATAGAGCCCTATCTAGAATTCAGTAGTGGAGTCGAGACCAGGAATATATTCCGAGATCTCGTCCACTTTGCGGGGAAGAAGGAGGCGGCCACTCAGAGAGTGAATTTAAAAAAAAAAACAGTAAACAGTTGTACCTCCAAAAACAACACACACAGCCTTAATGGCAACCTATATTAAATTCTTAAGTTAACCAACCCGTTTGATCGACGTCTCTGCCATCCCCCTAATCTGTGAGATACCGAGACGTCCACCTCCACTTTAAAGCAAATCTCTGACCCCATGTACCACCACCCCCACCCTTGCCCCATCTAGTCTACACAAGATTTCCTTTGTACAAACTGTCCTCCATCCTGTCACAAGGAGAGGAAGGAGGAGCATCAATATTGTGAGAGGTCCCTGTGGTTGGGGTGTATTCTCCCAGCTAACTTCTCAAATACAACTGGTAGTGACAAAATATTAGTCCCAGAGTCTGAACATATTAAAAGAGTGCAGTGACCATGAGTGTTCTCTCACTCCATTTTGCAACGTGAACACTCTACTTCACCAGCAGATACCGAATTATTCAGCTATATATAACCAGGCTAGGGCATATAATTATGATCAAAGTCATCAACCTCTGTAAGATATATCTGCCAATGTTTTTTGGTCTAAGTCTAACCCATTACATATCTTAGGTTTGGGAGTGAGTCCAAGCTGAAAAAAAATAAAAATACAGAAAAACAGAAAAAAATGTGTAACTGAACAACCAAAAAGTAAAAGTAAAGAGCCTGGATCAAATATCAAAGTACCCACGGTTCTCTTGATCTCAAACATAAAGTAAAGTTCCAAGCTATATGGGTTAAGTGGTAAGTTTCACTGAGCTTTATCCTTCTGCTTGATCCCGCTCCTGAGTGCCTGCTTTGGATCCTCCTGTCTTGCCATGTTTCATCTTTTTGGGGAGTCTCTTTTCCGGTGTGGAAAATGGGGAGCGAGTTGGGCTCCTATCATGTGGCGGCAGGACAAAGTCCGCATACCAGTCAGGAAGTTCCACAGGGTCCAAACCTAATCCAGCGCAAAAGTCCGGTTAATCCGATGGAGTACGCAGAATTTGTTGGTGACCGTTCGCTGACACAATGAGTGCAAAAGGGAAGCGCCACGTGTATTTGAGATCTCTGTCTCTGAGCTTCTCAAGTAGAGGCCGCAGAGCCCTGCGATTTTTTTAGGATAAGCTGTGACAAATCTTGAAACAGCATTATGTTTTCACCATTAAAGATAATCCTGTTGTTTCTTCTAGCTTTACGCATTATGTCCTCTTTCAGTTGAAAGCTCTGCAGGCAGCAGATGATATCTCTCGGTGGAGCTGTCTCTGGACCCCTAGGCCTGAGAGCCCTGTGTGCTCGTACAAATTCAATCTCTGCATTTTCCTGTCGGTCTAATAAACTGTTGAACATTCTCTGGAGGGCAGGGGCAATTTGGTCACTCTCAACAGATTCTGGGACCCCTTTCACCCTGATATTGTTCCTCCTACCTCGGTTGTCGAGGTCCTCCAAATGTCTGCTCATATCAATGAAATGTTGTGCATGGGAGACTGTAACCTTGTCCAGCCTATGGAGTTCTTTATCCCTCTGCCTCCCTGCGTGTTCTGTAGCTGCTAGTTTCTCTGTGAGGACTACAAGGTTCGTATTTAAGTCCGTAATTGCAGCAGAGAATGTGGATTTTATATCTGCTGTGAAGCAGGACATGTCAGCATAAGTCAGGGGCTTGTTTGATCTAGCTTTCCCCCTACCTGAGTCCTCCTGTGCTGATTCTGAGTCACCGCTGAATTCCTCCTCATGGTGCTCACTACGCTGAGTCAGCACCATCTTGAGACCGGCCTTGCTGCGGCCCGCTGCGGATTGTAATCTAAACAGATCCGAGATGTCCCGAGCAGCGGATGGCGGCTGTCCACGGCGAGGACGTGTCTGGGGAGTGCTGTATAGCTTTCTGCCCGGCATTGAAGGCTCTGTGGACGGGTGTCAGGCTTAAAGGCTGTGTGCTTTATCGGAGCTCCTCTAGAATGCTGCCATCTAAGCCGTGCGCCAAGCCACGCCCCCTACTTGTATTTACTATATTTGTTATTATATATTGTTAATTTAATTAGGGTATGTGTGTATTGGTTACTAGGGGCTAGTATTAGCCTTATGGTACTTACTTTTATCTGATATTGTCAATTTGAGGTTTACCAGGTAATATCTGGCATTAACCATATTATTGGAGTTGGAGTTGGAGTGTATAAATTTCTCTCTCTGCCCCTAGGGGGAGTCCACACCCGGTCTCATAGACTCTGATGAGATATCTGATACACATGCCTATTTATGATACATTAGGTTTCTATTTTAATATGTCCCTTATCCTGGTTTATCATGTAATGGGGAGAGCACAACCATGGTGTCCATTCCTGGGTGGTCATTGGGCATAGTTGCTCATATTGAGGTATCTTTGAGGCCCTTGCCCTCTACACATACTTACCTGCACAGACTCCTTAACCTAACCCCATTAGAGGTCTTTTGGTTTCTTTTGGCTAGGATAACAGGTGTTGAGTCCTGCCATATATCCCCCTTTTTAGGCTTAGCCTTATATCCCATTATCAGTTCCTTAGTTATTAGGTAGCGCCATTCACCCCATTTTTGCTGGACCAAGTGTTAGCAGTAAGGTGGATTTTACGGCTGACCTCCTTGCCCATCGATGCCAGAACTTTCCTTTCCATGTGATGGTAGAGAGATGGCACGGCCTTACATGAAAAGTAGTAGCGACTGGGAACCTGCCTTTTTGGTACAGCACATTGTGCGAATTCACGGAAGGAGGCAGAATCCACCAGGCTGAAAGGCAGAAGTTGGAGAGCCAATAGCTTTGACAAGCTTGCATTTAGATGCTGGGCATGTGGGTGGCAGGGACTGTATTTTTTTCCGCTGCAGCAGATGGGGCAGAGAAATTTGCCGGCTACAGTCTACAGCTGTTGGTGTGCTGCTGGCAGATGTGCACTTGGGACACCCTGTGTTATACCATCATCCCTGTCAGTGGAGGCTGCTGAGAGGTAATGACTCAGTATAGCAGGGGCAGACTGAAGTGGGTAAGGAGGAGGAGGAGGGACAGATTTGTGTCCCTTTTGTGTGGCTTTTAGGTGCTCTTGCCAACTGGCTAAGTGGTTGAACATTAAATGCCTTGTTAAGCATGTGTTACCCAAATGGTTGGTGTTTTTGCCACGTTTGTTGTGCCTGAGACACAGTTTGCAGATAGCAACAGTGCAAACTGTTGCAGATGTGCTGAAAAAAGGCCCAGACAACTGAACTTTGGGGAGTGGGCCGGGAGGTAACAGCTGCAGAATGTGATGCAATAGAGTGGCTGCTCTCTCTTTTTTCTTCACCTTCAGTTTCTACCTCTGCTCCACCTGGCACCCAAGTTGCATCAGTGACATCATCATCATCATCATCATCATCATCATGTCCATCTTCTCCATCTTCCTCATTACCACTGGAGACAACTTGGCAATATGCTGCAGCTTGGGGGACATGAATGCCAATTTGTCTACCAGTGTTCCTCCCTCTCTCTAGGCTCATGTTCCTGTCATCCTCAACCTCAGAACCAACATCTGAATCCAGTAATGGCTGGGCATCGTCAAAGAACAAATGGCTGATGCTGTGGTCAAATTACTCAGCTGACTCCTCAATGGCTGATGTTGGGGCTATGTCAGGAATAGATGTGGACAAGGAGGCAGGTTTATCCACTCTGGCAACTGCAGGGGACTGCACACTTGTCTCTGGTTGCACGACAGAGGATGAGGAGGATGAGGAAGGTTTAGTAAGCCAGTCTACCACCTCCTCTGCATGCTGTGGCTGGATAGCATGGGCAAACTCACTAAACAGAGGAAATGATGCCCTGCCTGAGGTCTGACTATCAAGTCCCCCTTTGCCTGTGGACATATTTGTTGCTGGCCCCCTTACAGTGCCAAGGGAACATCTGCCTCTCCCTGTTGCCCTCCCAGACTTTATTGGGAGGGAGGGGGTAGTGCTTATAAGCAAATGTAAAGAAGAAGTTGAAATCTGTACGTAGATGCACTTTAATCAATGTAAAGAGGTGTTTGGTGCACTTTAATTTGAGTAATCACGCTACACAGACACAGTCCATGGATACACTATAATATACTGCAATATAATGTGCCAAGTGTACAGTGACGCACAGAACTATATGGTGTTAAACTGGCAGTAATGCATACAGAACTATATGGCGTTACACTGGCAGTAACGCATACAGAACTATATGGCGTTAAACTAACAGTAACGCACACAGAACTATATGATGTTAAACTGGCAGTAACACACACAGAACTATATGGCATTAAACTGGCAGTAATGCACACAAAACTATATGGCGTTAAACTGGCAGTAACAACACAGAATGATATGGCATTAAACTTTCAGTAATGTACACTGAACTATATGGCATTAAACTGGCAGTAATGCATACAGAGCTATATGGTGTTAAACTGGCAGTAACTCACACAAAACTATATGGCATTAAACTGTCAGTAACACACACAGAACTATATGAACTGTCCCTACTCTAGCTATACACTAATGTAAAGATTACTGACACGGTCTCACTACACTACACTGAAACTTTATGAGCTGTCCCTACTCTGCACTTATGTATTAATGAATGACACAGTCTCACTACATTACAGTGAAACTATCTGAGCTGTCCCTACTCTAGCTGCACACTGTGCAAAGCTGAATGATAGTCCTCCTCCCTACACTCACTCTATCCCTAGACTGACACTAAACTAATATTCTACACTGACAATTGAAGCAAAATAGCAAAGTATAGCACACTAACTAACTAATAGCACTGAACAGAGCCCTGTTCTATCTCTCTCCACGCCAAAATGACACTGGATATGGCTGCCATTGAAAGAATACTTTTATACAGTGGGGCGAGAATGAGCCAAGATTGGATAGTCATGATGACAGTGTCCAATCATGACTCTGACAGTACTCTGTGCCCTGATTGGCTTAAGCTTTCACTGCTTCAGCCAATCAGGGAAAGTTCAACCTGAACTTATGCTCAGGCCGAACCTTTCACCCATCCCTATTAGCAGCTTTAAGGAGTGTTTCTGCTGCAAAAACACTCCAGGAAGCCCTTTTTTTTCGTTCTGCTCCTAGATGCTGAAGCTCAAAAAACGCTAAAAGCTTAAAGTAGTGTGCATAGCTTCTAGGAGCAGAAACCAAAATGCTAATAACAGCTTCTAGGAGCTTAAAAAAATGCTAGTGTGCATGCCTAATACTGATCTTCACAATGTGTGGTAATTTCAAAAGAAGTATTGGTGGAGTGCTGGACCCACCACTAAGTGAAAAATAACTAAAAACAGTGATAACAATCCCCTCTCGGTGATCAATGTACCAATTGCAAGAATTTTAACAAAATTTGTTGCAGAGTCCTACCTGTTCTTGCTCTGAAGGAATAGCTCTTTGGTAAGCCTAGTTAAGCCTTCAATTTTTCCCATCAGTTTATACATTTTGTTCCACCTTCCCCTCCATATTAGATTTTAAGCTCACAGGAGTAGGGCCCTCCTAAACCTCTTGTATTGAACTGTATTGTTGCTGTATTGCCTCCCTGTAAAGCGCTGTGCAAATTGTTGGCGCTATATAAATCCTGTATAATAATGATTCTGAATAGGTGTGACGTTACATTTTTTATCAGCTGATGCACTTGTAAGCCTCGTTTATGATCGATTTTCCAACGGGAATTGTGTGATGACAGGCTGTATGCTCCATCGGACAATTGTTGTTGGATTTTCCATGGACAAATGTTGGATAGCAGGTTTTAAAATTTTCTACGGACAAATGTCTGTTGTCTGATTTTCCGAGCGTGTGTACACAAGTCCGTCGGACAAAAGTCCGAAGTACAAACATGCATGCTCGGAAGCAAGGACAAGCTGGAATCGGTCGCTCTTGTAAACTAGCGTTGTAATGGAGAATTAACATTCATGACATCGAAAATTATGAAATCTCGAAATGCAGTGCACAATTCTCTTCTTCTTTAATGAGATAATAATGAAGCTGCTTTGCTGGTGATATTGATGGAGTTATTGCAAACTAATTTTGAACGGCTTTTTTTTTTCTAGTGACATCAAGAATAATATTATGCTTTTTTTTTTGGCAAGTTACCACAACACCATTATCCCGTAGTTTTTAAGATCAAAGATACAACTATGTCAGTGTCCCTTGTTAATTTTACATTGTATTTTTTTACATTTAACTGCCTACTCCCAAACTGTCATTTGAAGTAAAACACATAGCCAAGTATTATTCTTCACAATTTTTTTATTGTGCATTAAAAAAAGAAAACATTAGACATGCTATCTGCCAGAAGAACTTAACCAAAAAGTGCATTCTGTGTATCCAAAAATATAGAAAATATAACAAATCAAATCATTATTATTCAGCCAAAAAATAAAATAAAAGCCTCATGCATGTGTCCTGCTTCTTAATATAGGGGGCCAACAATGCCAAAAGTTGGTGAAATCAGGGGTCTGTCATCCGGAGATAATTCAGAAAATCATCTGGATTATTCTCCTGGCACTCCCACAGCAAAGGCATATGACATAATTTGTCACCATTAATAAAGAACCAATTTTTGGTCCAAGAAATCCTCCTCCTGTTCCTGGACTGGACTTGGGTCAAAGCAATAACTCCAAGGCCAATAATAAATTACACAATATCTCCTCCGCAACATGTCTGGTTGATGAATGGCCGTTCAGAAACGAACTGAAAAGCGCAAACTGAAAAGCGATAAATGAAAAGCACGAATCAATACTTACCAAACTTCTACTAACACGAAATTAGCAGAAGGAGCCCAAAGGGTGGTGCTAAAATGCTGAAAAACCACATAGTACGTCACTACTTTCGTGTTTGTTGGCCGACAATTCCTTACCGTTTGTATGCAAGACAAAATCCAGGCACATGCCTTTGGACAAAAGTCAGAGGTTTTGTCTGCGGAAAATCCAATCGTGTGTACGAGGCCGTAGGGCTCTAATGAGGAGAGTGGTATGATTTGCATTCCTTTAGAAGTGATTAACACTTTTGGAGCATCTCACCAAAACTGGAATTTTTACTGTAGTGGATGCCTAAAATCTGTCTTGTCTCTTAGTTCAGACTTCTGGGAAAATCAGTGAGCCAATCACACAATCAAAAATTTACTTCTGTTGGGAAGTTCTGTACACCAACCGTACACGGAACACCTCCAGGTTGCCATATTGCATTGAATTTTACAGAAAATGACAACGCTACTGACTAAAAAGGAAATATAATTTTAATATCAATAAATTACCATATGGTTTGTGTTATTTTTTTTTTTAAAAGTAGTTTATTAAGTTTTCACAAAAGTAAAACAAGTGAAACAAATATATGCACATGTTACAGTTTGGCAATGGATAAAGTTGATAGTTACAACTATTTGGTTATTGTTTATATCACATAACATTTTAGTAATGGCAGTAAGAATCGGCAAATAATGAACCTGTTATGGTCCGTAGGTAGGAGTAAAAATAAAAATAAAAGTGAAGAATAATAATAATAACACGTGATGTGGAATAAAAATTGAAGATGGGAGTTATGTTATGCCTAAGATATCCCTGTGGTGTAAGATAAAACGTCTAGATGTAGCTTTCCCGGCCGAAAAATCTCCACTCCTACACCCGAACACCCCTAAATGGGGGCTAACTGTGCCCGGGTGGAGGAGTAAATGGAAATGTTAGTCAGTGGTGTCGTAGTTAAGGCCAGGGAACTTGTTCTGATGTGGTGTTATCTTCCCCAACGTATGGGGTCGCGTTTGTATTGCCTTTGAGGGTGTGGAGTTTGCAGGGAGCAGTTGATGTAGTGATGTGGGAAGAGAGGATGGGAGGGGAGGGAGGATGACGGAGAGTAATGGTAATTAAGTGTTGATTTATGGGCTTAGGTAGTCGGTTGTGTGTTAGTGGATCCCCCTGAGTCTGAGGGGTGGGGGGTGGTTGAACTAGACTGTATTTGGGACGATTTAAAGTGAATCCAACATGCCCAGATGTTCGTGTATTTGGTTGGCGTATCTGCTGTTTGGTGAATAAGGCTTTCCATTTCAGCCACTCTATCAACCCGTTGAATCCATTCTGTTATGGTGGGGGGGGATGTGGTTCTCCAGTGTACTGGGACACATAGGTTTGCCGCGTTGATGAGGTGTAGTACCAGGGATCTCCTATACGTGTGTTGTGGGAGAGAGGTATGGTGGAGTAAATATTGTGCCGAAGTGAAGTCTGGAGTGAATGTTGTTATCTGAGTAATTAACCGATGGATTTCGGTCCAGAAGGTCTGGATAAGAGGGCAGTCCCACCAAATATGGAGTAGTGTGCCTCTTGATGCTTTGCAACGCCAGCATAGGGGAGGGAAGTTAGGTTGATACCTATGGATCCTGTCCGGAGTCCTGTACCATTTTGTAAAAATTTTGTATCTGTTTTCTTGAGTAGAAATGTTGCAGGAACCCTTATGCATATGATGGAGAGCTCGTTGCCACTCCTCTGCGGAGAGGTCTATGTTCAAGTCCTGTTCCCACCTTCTAATTAAGTCATCAGTTTTGATTTCGTCTGTTGGAAATAGGAGTTTATATAGTGATGAGATGAGGTGTCTTTGGGGTTCAGAATTGTTACATAATAGTTCAAAAGGCGTAAGATCTCTGTGCAGGTCTACCGTGGGTTTGAGGCTATAGATGAAGTGGCGTATTTGCAAGAATTTGTGGAAGGGAATGTGGTAGTCTGGGAATGTGGAAGTAAGGGCATGGAACGTCAAGAAATTTCCATTGTGGAACATTTGATGTAACTTGAGTCGTGGTCTGTTGGGATCTGTTACCGGGTGGAAGGTGTGTACTCCTGGGGTAAACTCTGGATTGTTTTCCAGAGGTGTCATGGGGCCGGGAAAAGGTTTCAATTTGAGTGGATTGCAAGCTGCTTTGAAATTTGTTAATGTGGAGTTGATGAATGGGTTTAGTTTGGCTTGTGTTGGTACTATTTTTGGGTTGATCCACGGTAACGTGCGTATTGGTATCGGGGTGGAAGCGTTCTCAATATAGACCCAGTCCTTGCTAGTATCGTTGGCATGCCAGTCCACAATTCTAGCTAGGTGGCATACCCAATAGTATTTTTGCATGTCTGGAATGTTTAATCCCCCTTGTGACTTAGGGTATGTTAGTCTTTTCCAATTTAATCTGGGCTGTTTGGAGGACCATATAAAATTTCTACAGAGCTTCTTTCGGGTGGAGAAGAAGGCAAGGGGAATTTGGATGGGTACGGTCTGAAATAGATATAGCAGTCTGGGGAGCACGTTCATTTTTAGGACAGCTGCCCTTCCAAACCATGAAAACGGCCCCGAGGTCCATTTATGTAAGTCTGTTCGTATAGTGTTTAGGATAGGTAGGAAATTCAACTTATAGATCTCCGTCAGTTTGGAGGGTATTTTAATGCCTAGATATGTGAGAGCCTGGGTTTCCCAGCTGAAAGGGAAATTTTGCGTGCATTGGGTGACTATTTCGGTGGGTAAGGAGACGTTAAGGGCTTTGGACTTAGCTAGGTTGATTTGCAGGTTGGATAGAGATTTGAATGTAGCAAAATCTTTGAGGAGGTTGGGCAAAGTAGTGATTGGGTCCGTTAGAAATAGCAGGACATCGTCCGCATAGGCTGCAAGTTTAAATTGTTTATGGTCCACTTCCACCCCTTTAATATTTGGGTTTTCCTTGAGTTTGCGGAGGAGTGGTTCCATCGTGAGAATGAAGATTAAGGGGGACAGGGGGCAGCCCTGTCGTGTTCCGTTGGAGACGGAGAAGGCGTCCGACAGGTGCCCATTCACTCTTATTTTTGCAGTGGGTGAGGAATATAAAGCCATAATCATATGGATCAGTTGGCGTGGGAGGCCTATAGCATGTAATGTGGCTTCCATATAGTCCCAAGCAACCCTGTCGAACGCCTTCTTCGCGTCCAAGGACAAGAAAAAGCCTTTAACGTTATTGGTGGTCATCCAGTAATGAATGTCTAGGGCTTTAGTGGTGTTATCCCGTGCTTCCCTTCCCAGGACAAAACCAACTTGGTCTGTGGATATTAGTTTGGGGATTAGTGGTAACAGACGGTTGGCAATAGCTTTGGCGTATACTTTAATATCCACATTAAGAAGGGAAATTGGTCGGTAGTTGGAGACCATGGTAGAATCTTTACCTGGTTTGGGAATAAGTGTTATGTGAGCTTCTAATATTTCTTTAGAAGCTATACTATGGGGCGAGAGGTTGTTAAGCGCTTTAACTAAGGGGGGTATGAGGATATCTGAGAAAGATTTATAATACGCTACAGAAAGCCCGTCAGGTCCCGGGCTTTTACCTGGTTTCATCTGCTTTAGTGCTAGAGTGATTTCTTCTGTTGTCAATGGGGAGTCTAGTGCGTCGGTGTCTTCTGTCGTGAGGGGTGTGGGAGCGTATTGGGAGAGGAATGTTTGGATTGTTGTCCGTCTATCCTCTGGAGTATCTGTTTGTGAGGCGGATCGTAGGTTATAGAGGTCTGTGAAGTAGTTCACAAATTGTTTCGCTTAGTCTCCAGAAGTAACTGACGGTTTGCCTGTAGGGTCTTTGATTGTGTGTATGGTTTGGGCCGCACGTTTAGCTTGCAGGGCTCTCGCTAGGAGCTTCCCCGATTTGTTGCCATATTCATAGAAGCATTTTTGTTGCAACGTATACTTGCGCTTAAGTCTGGAGTGTAATTCGTTTAATAGTTCAGCTCTGGCTTGTGTCAGCGCTGTGAGTGCGTCAGACGCCAGAGATTTTTTATGTTTTTGTTCAAGTTGAGAGATGCGTGTAGTCAGTTCTTCCAGTTTAGCTTTTCTGAGCCTATTTCGGTGTGCTGCTATCGAGATGAGCATGCCCCTTATAACGCATTTATGTGCGGCCCAAACCACGTCTGGCGAGGTATCACCCGGTTCGTTGTCTGTGAAATAATTTGTGAGGTGTTGGGAAACCTTACTTGAGATATCTAGATCTGTAAGTAAGGAATTGTCTAATCTCCAGATGTGTGGGTGTACCGGTTTGCTGGGAAGGTGAAGGGACATTGTAATTGGGTTATGATCTGACAGAACCATCGGCTCAATAGAGGTGTTTTTCAGCAGAGGGAGATCGTCTTGGGATATAAAAAAATAGTCGATTCGTGAATATTTAGAGTGTGGCGTAGAGAAGAATGTGTAATCCTTTTCGTTAGGGTTCATGGTGCGCCAGGTGTCATGCACTAGCAGGTCGCTAAGTTGTTGTTTTATGGCACGGAGGGCTCTGTACGTGATGGAGGAGTGGCCGTTAGAGGTGTCAAGAGCTGGGTTGAGGGGTACGTTGAAATCGCCTCCGATTATTAGCATGCCCGAGCTAAAGGCCGTGAGTAATTGTAATGTATCTCGGAAAAAGGGAACTTGGTGCGCATTCGGGGTGTATAAGTTGGCAATCGTGATTCTTTTCCCGTATACGGTGCCTTTTATGAAGAGGAAGCGTCCTTGTGGGTCATTATGTGTGTCCGAGACAATAAATGGGCAATCTTTAGCTATGAGAATGCAGACACCTTTTGATTTCGCTTCGTCGTTGGTGGCATGGTAGATTGTGGGAAATCGTTTGCTGTGTAGTCTGGGGATAGCGTCTGTTCTGAAGTGTGTTTCCTGGATTAAGGCTATGTGTGTTTTAGACTTATGTAGCGAGGCGAGTAGGAGAGAACGTATTTCGGGCGTATTTAGGCCCCGAATATTGATAGATTGGAGATTCAGGGGAGGGTGTGATTCCGCCCCAGTGTTTGTCATTCGATTTGTGTCCATTATTTCCGTCAGGGTCAAGAATAAAGGATCGAGATGAACAAATAAAAATTAAAAAGGAAGGAGTGAGGGGGAGGGGAGGTGTGGTCAGGGAAGAGTTTCTTTTATTCTTAGATGAGAGTAGGTTATGTTTGATATCTAGGAACTCTGTAGAGTAACCGATGAGTCCACTGGGATAGTGAAGTATCCCGTGTCCTCACTATATAGTAAGGGATCGGTAATGTACAGCTCAGGGGCTGCACACAACCCGTTGTGAACAGGCCGGTACACAACTCCGAAGCTGTGTGGGGGTTGGAGTATGCCCGACACGAGAGAGCTGGCAGAAGTAAAGAGGGAATGAGTGTGTGTCCCGCCACCGCACGGCCGTTGGGCAGATTGAGGGTAAATGGAGGGGTGTGAAAAGAGCCTGTAGGAAAAGAGTGTACAACTCATGCCAACGAGAGTGTGCATACAAGCATCAATATAGATATCTAATGATTAACTATAACATTAATAACCGCTCTAGCAAGAAGGAACAAAACGGGTAAGTTCGTCAGTATCAACCTCTGCAAGATGTCTAGTCAGACCACCGGGGTCACGCCCGTACCAGTGTGAAAATGCCCTGGATAATCACAGGGGCGCGTCACGGCATATCATGCAGGGGTGCGAGTACCGACGAAGTTGAAAGGATTCCACGGCTTGAACAGCTGAAATTACTTATCAAGCGTGGAATAACCAACAGTTGCCCATGAATGTAAGTGTATCATCCATGTGAAAAACATCAACACATAATAAGATAAACTCAAGGTGTACCTGTAAGTCAGGCTCTGGAGCTTAAAGTTGCTCGGGCCATGGTTACCTAAGAATTACACCCGGTATATATTAGGATACCCCCTCCCTCTCTGTATCCCTGAGGACGGGAGAACCTGGGACATAATGCTAGCATATAATGGATTTATATCATAAGACCTTAAATGTGTCCTGGGAGCCGTTCTGGGGCGTGTATGGTAGATGACCAAGTACCTCTTATGGTCCGTTGCTCACTCCAACTTTAGGCTTTGGGGTAAAAATGGGTAAAAGTGGGTCCTGGTAAACGAACGGAGTGAGGGGGGTGATCCCGTGGGTGCCATGCAGGCTGTTTGACAGAGAGGTACCGTTGCTACATTGAGGTCCTATGCTGTGGATGCGTATGACGAGCGTCTCTGCAGGCGATATCTCCAGAGTGATCTTCCGTGGAGAGCAAGTCGTCTGGAGATTCAGGATGACGTAGCGTGTTGTCAGGTGACTGGTGCGTACGTTGGTCATGGGGATCTTTGTGAAGGTTCCGTCAATCGTCCTTCCGTGCGGGTCTGATGTCATCAGTTGTGAATCCACGTGTCAGGTAAGCTGGAAGGGCTGCGACAGGAGCCGCATTGTTGGATTACTTCCGTCGCTGTGGCGGTGAGTTTGTTGGAGTTCCTGTTCAGCCGGATGAGGGCAAGGGAGTTTCCGTGTCCTGTACGAGGTTCCCCTCGTACTTCCGGTTTGCGCTGCATTCTGGTTGTTGTAGTTTGTTGCTCGCGCTATGTGAAGCCCGCGAAAGAGGCACATTAGCTAGAGGTTCTTTTGAGTCCCAATAATAAACTGATTTTACTCATACAGGGCATGTATACTCACTGTTTGTCCCGTTATAGGGCGACAGCGTTAGGGGGTGACACATATGTGAGAGGCTTGTCCAAAAATTAGCGTCCAATAACAGTAGTGGAAAACAAAGAGAGCCTAACGAGGCTCAACAGAAAAAGAGGGTCACTGTGAAAATAAAATGAAGTACTGCCCTGAGGCATTAGCGATCTCTTCTGGCCCTCCTGGATGAGGGCGAATCGGCTGAGCTGAGGTTGCGGTGCTGGGAGCGGCGAGTGCCATGATATGCTGAGGCGGAGGGTGATCTTCTCCTCCTCTCCCCTGTATTTGCGGTTTCCATAGGCATTTCATGGTGCTGATCTCTCCGCACTGCTGAGCGTCGAAAGTCCGCATACCAGTTAGGTACTTCCACAGCAGGAATATTGAGGGTCTCGCAGAAATAGGGAAGATCCTCCGGTACTTTGAGGAAAGCAGTGCGACCTTGTGAGGTGGCAGCCAGGCAGAAGGGGAACTTCCATTTGTAGTTAATGCCTCTGGTGCGGAGGGTGTCTAGCAGGGGTTTCAGATCCCTCCTGTGTTGAAGAGTGATGCCTGATAGATCCTGGAATATCTGGATAGGTTTCCCCTCGTGTATTAGCTGTGGAATGCCTCTAGCCTGTCTAAGAATATCCTCTTTGACTTTGTAGTCAATCAAGCAGCAGATTATATCCCTGGGTGGGTCAGTGTCCCTTCCTTTAGGTCGCAGTGCGCGATGGATTCTTTCAAATTCCACAGATGTCTGGAGGGGCCTGTGGAGAATGCCATTGAATAGGCTGACTATCGATGGGGTCAGTTGATCTCCTTCAATCGATTCCGGGAGCCCCCGGACCCTCAGGTTGCGTCTTCTGCCTCGATTGTCGAGATCCTCGAGGTGTCTCTGCATGTCCCTCATCTGTAGGGTATGTGCATCTACATGGCGGGTAGTTTTGCGCAGTTGAAGGTTTTGTTGTTCAGCCATTTGTTCCGCTGTTGTAACTCTGTCAGACAGGGTACGGATCTCCAGGCGAAGTTCTGCTATGGCAGCCGACAGTGTGTCTTTTATATCATTGTCTATCATCCGCAGATCATTTATGTTCAGTTGGTGGTGAGGTTGTTCCTCTGGCAAAAGTTCCCCCGGGAAACTTACCGGTGGGGCGAGAGACGGCGTTCCCTGCTGAGAGGACATTGCGGCCTGTGAGCTCCTGTGGCGGGATGACGCCATGTTGCTTCTGCCCGTCTGGAACATTTCGGGGATATTGTGTTCCGTGTGTTCCGGGTGTCCCCTCGGGGAACGGGAACGGGAGGCTGAGGTGTTCCTGGACACAGTCCCCATGTTGTGCGGCGGGTTTTGTTCGGCTGAGCCTCCGGTAAATGAAGTTTAGGTCGTGTGATGGCGGGAGCTGAGGAATTAAGCAGCCATCTTCGTGTCAGGCCAGGCCACGCCCCATGGTTTGTGTTATAATTGTATATGCTATAATATGTATATATTTTTTATTTGCAATATTTTTTTCAGAGTAGATTGGCATTTTAAAATAGATTGGCATTTAGGTATTTTTCAAATCCTTGCTTTATATGATTGTGGTCCAGAATAGCTCTATATTTACCAGCACTTGATAAAGGGGAGCTGTGAGCCCACAAATCATTTTGGCTAATTCCTGTTGTCAAGATAAATTAACTTTTACTGGATCTACTACAAACCCGTGGTGCTATTGTCCTTTGGCATACGGTTTTCATAGTGTGCACTGTGCAGAGGGACTCAGAAAGAGGTATGCAGTGACCACATAATTACACACATTTCCTACAAGTGAAAATTCAGTCTTATTAGATAGTTCACTGGAGCAAACAATGCAGGATCATTTGCTTCTCATAAATTAATTTTCTCTTTTGTTTATTGGAGGACACAGGTCTGCTTTAGATAATCACAAATATTGTTTGTTTGAGGACATAGCTCTCCTTTAGATAATAACCATTATATGATCCCCCATTTTTAAGTTTATGATGCTATGTGCCTAAAAAACAGGATATGGAAAGGGGCAACTCCTGTTGGTGGCCAAAACCCCCTCAACAACTGGGGACAACTCAGTTATTCTAGGTCTTGTAGCTGGTGTGGTGGTCTGTGTACTTTTACACCCTTTTAACACATGCCTATCTGGCTGTGGGGGAATCCACAACCTAGTGCCAGCATTCTCTGTGTGTGTCTTGCCACTTGTGGGATCTGCAGCAGCCATCTTTGTTAAGGGCTTATGTCTTGAGAATAATAGAAAACATTTTATGTAATGTTGGTTTGGATTTGGTTTCAGCACCCAAACTTTAATCATGTTCACCAAATCTGCATTGAATTGAACACGGATATATTCAGCTCATTGCTAATGGCTAGAAAAGGTTAATTTTTACAGTGTATACCAAACGAGGATTGGATTTTTACTTTCAATATGTTTTTATTTTAATTAGTACATACAAATTATGCAGTAACATATGTATATGCTCAGGAGGGAATGCCTCCTAGGGTAAGATATTAAAAAGTTACAAACAGAAAAGTATTACAGAAGTCAGCTCGGCCTTGGAGACTTGTAGGGAGGCTCTCTGATGATTATCTGGATCCAAAAACAAACAGTACGAGAACCTGGCTTTACCTCTAATACTTTAGGGATCTCTTCCCTACCCCCGGCACCCCTGATGGGATCTGACTGTGCCGGGCCAGGGAAATTTCCCTAACTACACTGCCCATATGGGCCGAGTAAGCAGGTAAAATAGGACAGTTGCGTATCCCCCTGAGCGAGGGGGGCTACCTAACTGTAGCATTTAAAGTAGTTATCAACATTTAGCCCTCTGGCATGAGTTAACCGATAGAGAAGATAGGAAGAAGAAAGAGAAGAAAGAGTGAGAGGGGGAGAGGTGGGGAAGGGGGTCCTCATGTTAGGTGAGGAGATATGATCCTTGCATCTGCGAGCCTCCTGCATAATGATTGGTTAAACGTGTTTAAAGAATGTTTTAGGAGTGATGTTGTACCTGAGCACCTGGAATGAGGGAGGTACCCATATATTGGGCCCATGGCTCCCATATTTTTTGGAATTTCAAGGAGGAGTCCATCAGAATGCTGGTGAGTTTTTCTTGGGTCATGATCCAAGAGATCTTCCTTTTGACTGTGTGGATTGTAGGTTTTGATTGTTTCCAGGCTTTGGCAATTGTGATTTTTGTACCCAGCAGTATAAAGTGAATCAGCGTTTGTGATGCCTTGGTTATGCCTGGGATGTGTGTGTTTAGAAGAGCTACCTCTGGGGTCCTGGGGACCTGGCAAGCCGTCACCTTGAAGATCATGGAGAAGA
The DNA here is from genome assembly GCA_037952925.1 of Lithobates clamitans. NCBI lineage: Eukaryota > Metazoa > Chordata > Amphibia > Anura > Ranidae > Lithobates > Lithobates clamitans. The sequence goes on from JBBGZY010000406.1 coordinate 3,277,614, forward strand.
CTTTTCTCCAGAAAGTGCGAATTTTGGGGCATTCCCACCAAATATGGGCCATGGTGCCTAGGTGTTGGCATCCTCTGAAACACAGAGGGCTAGTTGTGGGGTATATGGTTGCTAGCCTGGTCGGGGTCAGGTACCATCTGGTTAGCAGTTTGACGCTGGCCTCCATGAGTGAGATGTTTTGGATCCCTTTGAAGGATCTGAATAGAGCTGCTTGCCAAGTCTCCAGATCCCTGCTAAGTTGAAAGTCAGTCTCCCAAGCCATCATGTATGGGGTTTTGTCCGTGGGACAAGTGAGGGCTGAATATATCACCGAGATTCCCCCCCTCTGCTCCATGGCCTGACCGCACCACAACTCGTAGGCTGTAAATTTGGGGGGAAGGGGTTTGTCCTTCCAGATGGTATGTAGGAAATTGGTGATTTGGTAGAAACGGAAGCGTTCCGATTCCGGGAGTTTGAGGTGTTTGATGCAAAATTTGAGATCGATTGGTCCCGTGGGGGTGAAGAAATGTCCTATCCGGTATAGCCCTTTGTCAAGCCACCATTTGAAAGCTAAGATGTCTAGTCCAGGAGGGAAGTCGGGATTGTGAAAGAGATGTGCTAGCGGGCGACCCTTGGAGACCAGAGACGGGACCAGTCGGAGGGAATCCCATAAGGCGCAGGAGTGGGAAAGAGTGGGTGAGAGGATGGGTGGCCTGGATTTGGTCGGGCACCAGAGTATGTGATCAAGCGTGTGGTTGGGGATAGCCTGTCTTTCTATATTGACCCAATCAGGTTTTTCATATCTGGAGTAAATCGTGGACAATTGAGCGAGTCTGGCTGCTAAGTAATATTTATGCAAGTTCGGGAGACCTAGCCCTCCTTTGCGTCTGTGGATGAATAAAGTGTTCTGGGGGATGCGATATCCTTTTTTACCCCAGATATATTTAATTATGTTACTCTGTAGAGATCGTAAATGGGCTTTCCTGATTGGTATAGGAAGGGATCGAAAAAAGTAGAGAAGTCTGGGAAGGAGGGTCATTTTGATGGAATTGATTCGGCCTAGCCATGATAGCTCATGTTTCGACCATTGGACAAGGTCTGCTTCCAGTTGTTTAAAGAGAGGGGGGTAATTGTGTGTGTAAAGAGTTTCTGTTTTGGTAGTCAATGTGATACCTAGATAGCGAATGGATACCTCGCTCCATTTGAATTTGAAGGATTGTTTGAGAGAGGAGACTGTTTGAGGCGATAAAGAGATGTTGAGAGCTTGGGATTTAGAGAAGTTAACTTCGAGTCCTGAGATTTTGGCAAATTTCTCTAACAATAAGCAGAGATTAGGTAATGTGGTTAGGGGGGAGGTCAGGAAGAGGAGGATGTCGTCGGCGAAAAGGCCGCATTTGTGCGTTTGGTCCCCACAGGTCACCCCTTTGATGTCTGAGTTATGTCGCACCGCGATCGCCAGTGTTTCAATAGCTATTGCGAATATGAGAGGAGATAACGGGCACCCTTGCCTGGTGCCTCTCATAATTTCTATAGGTTTGGAATAGTGTCCCTGTAGGCGTATCTGGGCCCTCGGACGGGAGTAAAGGGCATGCAGAAGGCCAAGGAATCGATCGCCGAAGCCCCACCTCTCTAATAGTGAGAAGATGTAGGGCCAGGAGACCGTGTCAAAGGCCTTCTGCAGGTCCAGGGACAACAGGAATCCTGCTTGGGTTGATCCCCCTTCCCAGTTAGTTTGCAAGATTGAGGTAATATCTATTGCCCGCCGTATTTGGTCAGGGCCCTGTCTTCCAGGTATGAAGCCCACCTGATCCTTATGTATGTACTGACTAATGAAGGAAGATAACCTGTTAGCCATTATTTTTGTGAGTACTTTTAGGTCGTTATTTATGAGGGAGATCGGCCTGTAGTTGCTAACGTCCTCGAGGTTCTTGTCAGGTTTGGGTATGACTGTAATCAAGGCTGTGTTAAGGTGAGTGTCTAGGGGGTCTCCATTGGTCTTGGAGTTAAAGAAGGATGTCAGGTGAGGTGTTAGAATATGCGCAAAGGATTTATAATAGGGTATGGAGAGACCATCAGGACCTGGGGCGGACCCCTTTCTGAGGTCCTTGATGACCCCCAATACTTCCTCTTCCGTTATGGGTGATTCCATCCTTTGTTTGTGAGCGTCTTTTAGGGATGGGATAGGAAGGTCCTTCAGGAAGCTGGGAATTAAGTCAGCGGTGGGTGTATTAGGTCGTCTATACAAGTTCGAGTAAAATGCTTGGAAAGCTTCTAGTATCTTGGACGGATTGGTTGTGGGGGGTTGACCATTTATCCTGATCTTAGGTAGAGCATGAGTTTTGATGGGGGGAGAAAGTTTTGTTGCCAGTAGGGGGCCTATTTTGTTTGCCTGCGTGTAGAATTTATGTTTGTTCCAGCGAATGGCCTTTTCAGCTTTGACTGTGAGTGCTAGGTTCAGATCTAATCTGGCTTTGTCGATAAGCGAGGAGGGGACCTTGGATGGATCTTTTTTGTGTGAAGCTTTGAGTTTATTGTATTCTGCGTCTAACCGAAGTATTTCAGCTCTTTGTTCTCTTTTTATCTGTGTGGAGATCTGAATGAGTTTACCCCTTATGAAAGCTTTGTGCGCTGCCCAGAGCATTTCCGGGGATGTGTCCGCTGTTTTATTAAGTGTGAAGTACTCCTGCAGTGCTGTTTCAAGTTCCGCGACTCTTATGGGGTCAGATAGGAGCGACTCATTGAGCCTCCAATGTCCCCTAGATCCACCCAGTGCCCCTGTTTTCAGTGTTATGGAGACAATGGAGTGATCTGATAGGGCCGATTCCCTAATGAGGGCTTTGTGTATCGATGGGAGTATAGAGGGTGGGGTCAGGATGTGGTCGATCCGTGCGTAAGTGTTATGCGGGGAAGAATAATGAGTGAAGTCTCGCTTGTTGGGATTAAGTTCCCTCCAAGTGTCAGAAAGGCCATGTGCATGTATAGTCTTTGCGATTCTGAGACTTTCTTTGGTGGGACGTGTCAGTTGAGACCGCGGGGGTTTAGACTTATCCAACCCCTGATCGAACGCTGCGTTCGAGTCACCGCCAAGAATGATCGTCCCCTCTAAGTGCTGTGCTAGTGTGTGTAAGAGTGAGTCGAAAAATTTAGCTTGTCCTCTATTCGGAGCATAATAGGAGACCAGTGAATACAGACGGTCTCCCACCGTGCCCTTTACTAAGAGGAACCTTCCCTCTGGGTCAGCATGTTCAGAAATTTTCACAAATTTATGGTTTTTGGAGATTAAGATGGCGACTCCCTTGGTTTTGTTGTTTGCGTTCGCCAGAAAGAACTGTGGGAAGTGTGGGTGGAGAAACTTAGGGCTATACCTGGACGGGAAATGTGTTTCTTGCAGCATAAGAATGTCTAGCTTGAGATGTTTATAATAGTCTAGGACCTTTCTCCTTTTAATCGGGGAGTTGAGTCCCTGAACATTGTGTGATGCTATGTGTAGTTGAGCTATGGTGCTTTCAGCCATGGAGCAGAAGGAAAAAGATGCAACGTAAACAGCCCTCACTTACCCTGAGATGCGTTGAAACTTTGGCAAGGGCATGAGGATCGTTGTGCCTTGTCGGAGGGTTACGGTTAGGTACTTCCTCGAGAATGTGAATTGTATCTGAAAAACAGAATGCTGTTATATGCAATGTTGTGATCAGGAGGGAGGGAGGGAAGAACAGAAAAGGATAGAAAAGGTCTCCTTGAAAAGAAAGAGAGGACACGGGGGAGGAGAAACCCCGCGTATCCTTCTGAAGAGAATCCAAAAATGTCTGACCCATCCAGGCTCAGACAACCTAACCCTCAGAAACCGATGGGTGTCTAAGGGTTAGATAGGTGCGCAAGTGGTCCGTCACAAAACCGGACGCCCTCTAAAGAACATGAACTTCAAATGTAAATAATATCCTCACTTAAGCATAACCTAGTATCTAGTAGCCCAACTGGCTATAGACCCCTCGCCTCCCCTGCTAGCACATTTCCCTCCCTCCTCACTCCCCAATCCTCCCCCTAACACAGCAGAGCGTCCATTGGGGGAGTTATTCAGGTTTCCCCTTAATGAGTGGTCAAAGTACTCTCAGGTGCAGTGTGAGGGGGGGGAAACTTCCGTCATTGTGAGAGGTAGACGCTTAGTGGACAACGTACACTGCGGTAAACGAGGTCAGTGGAAAAAATAAACAAAAAACTGAAAAATACGGGAACCGAAGAGGTAATAACAGGTGCCCGGGTGACCAGCGTGCTCTAGGAATTAGGCACGAGGGACCCCCACCGATGGGGGGATTATTCTTCTGGTCCCTGCTTCACACCCGGGATGTGTTAGGTATTATCAAGGTCACCACCGGCTTCAAGATGGGTTGTTGTCTTTGGCCTTCTTAGCTTTTCCTGTGGACCATAAAGGAGATTGGGGGCTGGGGGGGGTCTGTCGTTTGTTGGAGATGGCTCCGGCATTGGTTGTGTCCATAGCAGCTTCCTGGGAGATGATTTTCAGGTGTAAGAGGAGCTTTTCTCCTTCTGGGAGGGATGAGAAAGAAAATTGTTTTCCCTTAACAGAAAATTTAACCGCGAACGGGAAGGCCCATCTGTACTTTATATCTCTTTGGGTGAGAGCGAGAAGTAGGGGTTTCAATGATCTCCTCCTCTGGATCGTGTAGGGCGAGAGATCCGCAAAAATCTGCACTTGGTGACCCATGCACATGACTGTGTGAGCGGTTCTGGCCTGTCTCATCACTTCCTCCTTCACTGTGTAGTGATGGGGTTTGGCAATAACATCTCTTGGGCTACCATCTTTTCTGGGGGGCCCCAGGGCTCTGTGGGCCCTGTCCAGCTCCAGGCGGTGAGATGGGATGGAGGGGATCAGCTGTTTAATTAGGTCTTGTACTGCTTCAGGTATATTTTGAATCGTTTCAGGTAAGCCACGGATTCTGATATTGTATCGTCTGGACCTATTCTCGAGTTCGTCAATACGTGCCATGGCTATGTCGAGTTGGTCTTGCACGGTACATATGTGCTGGGAGTTTTGGTTAGTGATAGCTATAGTTTCTTCAACTTTGTGTTCGATCGTGTCGATCCGGGCTCCTAGATTGATAAAATCAGCCTTGAGATCACCAGTGATTTTAGCAGCCGTTTGTGCTAGCCCCTTGTCTAGGAGATCAGAGAATCTGTGGAAGAGGGTATCCATTTGAAGGGCCTGGTCTCTGGCCTGGAAATCTTGAGGGGAGAGGCCTGTGTGTCCTGTGTGAGATTCCCTGGGAGACAGGGAGTATTCCTTCAGAGAGCGGTCTATGGGGGATTCAGTGGAAGCTGGTGAGGGGGTCAGGATAGGAGGGTATCCAGGTTGCCTTCCTGGAGTGAGGTGCAGGGGGAAGTGGGGTTGCTCTGACCTGTAGTCCGTCTGACTGGAGAAGCTGTGATCCTGTGTCTGTGGCTGTGCCTGTGCTGCGGCGGCCATCTTGGACGGCCCGGCCGTTTCTGCTTCTGCCAATTGCGGCCACAGGTTACGTTTGACCGGTGCCCCTGTCATATGGGGGTGTAGCCGGGGCTTTGTAGTGTGTCTCCCCCTGTTTTGGTGACCGTCAGTGCGCTGAGGAAAGCGTGATGGGCGCCGTCGTTTCGTGAGGGAGCGGAGCTCTAGGCAATCGCGGCCATTTTGCGAGCTCCGCGCATGCGCACTCTCCACGAGGATTGGATTTTTTTAAGCAAAAAGCTAGTTATTCTTTTCAAATAATTTATTGAGAATACAACAATACAATTTTACAGTACTGGTTTTAAATTTATGTAAGGTTACAAAATATGAGGTAAAGGAACTTCTCAATAATAACTTAGAATAATAATACTTAAGTTATCTTGTAGAAATCAGTAAGAAAATCTATTATCCAGTGTACATATCTGAATTATATGGTTATAACAATTAATAGAGCTTTTGTAACTGGAAAAATAAATAAATAAGTAAGTAGATAAATATATATATAAAAAAAATACAATATGTCACAATAGTGAGACATAAAATGCAACTAAATTAGATAAATTGGGTATTAATGAGATGACCTAGAGAGACACCCAAACAACCATGACCAAGGTCCGGCTATTTGGTCCGGCATATCCCGGGTGCATGGGTGTCCCTCCAAAGCATCCCCATCAAAGGTATAGTTAGTTTGCATCCGAAAAAGACATAGTTTGCCTAACCAAATAATAATTTAATAGAAATAGATAAAGACATATTTTATTATTATACATCACTAAAAATAAAATTTAATAAGTGGGAATATGTGGTGGGATCTGAAACGGTTATGGAGGGAATTTGGGGTCTCCAGAGAGAAGGGAGTGTTAAATATTTATGGGAACATGTAATAATATAGACCGTGAAGGTGGGAGATCTCATTAGGGTAAAAGAAGTGAATAGTTCAAATCCGGTGGTAGTATGTGTGTTATCCATGGAAGCCAAAGAGATTCAAATTTGTCCAGTTTATCAAGTATGATTGCCTCCATTTTAGCATGGATCATAGCTTGAGTTACACGTTGTTTTACAGATATGTCACAAAGCTTATTGGTTTTCCAGGCTTTTGCTATCGATTGTTTTGCAGCTGTTGTGATATATAGTAAAAGTTTAAATTGACGTTGAGTTATGTTTCCTGGCTTATTATTTAGGAGGGCTACCAATGGATCCGGTTGTAATGTGGTTTCAAACATTGTAGAGAGAATTTGAAATATTTTTGACCAATATGTTTGGACTATTGGACAAGTCCACCAAATATGCAGATGTGTACCAATGTCACTGCATCCGCGAAAACAGTGAGGGGGGTATTGGGGAAGGTATTTAGATATACGTGCTGGCACTAAATACCACCTGGTAAGAACTTTATAATTTGTTTCTAGGGCAACTATGTTGGGTGTGGCTGATTTCCTAGATTGCCAGATTTGTGACCAATCTGGAGGAAGGTTTAAATCAGCTTCCCATTTGGTAGTATAAGACGGGGGAGAGGAATTTGTTTGTGAAAGTAGTTGAGCATATATGTCAGAGATAAGTCCTCGTCTGTGTGGATCTGACATACATGATCATTCAAATGAAGTATATTCAAGTTTGTGGGGATGTTTTGGGATAAAAAGTTTTTAATTTGTAAGAATCTAAATGTTTCATTACTGGGTATGCTGTGTGTCTTGCTTATTGTAGGAAATGAAATAAGTTTATCAGAGTCATAGAAGTGATGAACTCGTGTAAGGCCCACATTTATCAAAGCTTTAAAGGAGGAAGGTAAAGTCCAAGCTGGGTAGAAGGTGGGGTTGTTTAGAAAGGAGAGGAGAGGGTTTAGTGGAGATTGGAGACCAAAACGGAATTTAAGTCTATCCCATATTGAGAGGTTATGTTTTGTGACTAGATTTGTTATTGAACGTCGTTGGGGTGGTGAACGCCATAACAGATTTGATATAGAAAGTGGATCACATTCCACCGATTCTATAGTTACCCAAAGAGGGATTTCTTTAGTGGCATGGTATTTAATAATTTGTGCTAATTGAGAAGCATAATAGTATTTTGAGAAATTTGGAACACCCAAACCTCCACAGGTTCAGGCCATATGTAGGGTATTTTGTGGTAATCGTGGTTTAAGTTTGCCCCAAATAAATTGGGCTGATTTGCATTGTAGTATTTGGAAAAAATAAGCCGGAACGTTTATAGGAAGTACACTGAACAGGTATAGGATTTTAGGCAATATGGACATTTTTACTACTGTGATTCTACCCATCCATGCTAACAGTAAAGAAGACCATTTTCTCAGTAAGGTTGATAATTGAGTTAGCATGGGAGGATAATTTTCAGAGTATAAGTCAGCTGGATTAGACGTTAGTGAGATCCCTAAATATGGTAAATGTGTTGTTGACCATGTAAATGGAAGGGAGTCCTGCAACTTGTTTCTGTAAATCAGGTGATAACGATATATTTAGGGCTTTTGATTTTTGCTGATTTATCTTAAGACCAGATATTTTACCGAATTTTGTAAGAATTTCAATGAGGTTTGGAGCTGATAGTAGGGGCGAAGTAAGAAATACTAAGACGTCATCGGCAAATAAACATAACTTATGTTGGTGACCACCTAATTCAAGTCCTTTTATATTTATATTGGATCTAATAAGTTGAGCTAGGGGCTCAATAGCCAAGGAGAATAGAAGAGGGGATAATGGACATCCCTGCCTGGTTCCTCTTTCAATATTAAAGGGGTCTGAGCGGTAACCTGAATAGGTTATATACGCTTTTGGATTATGATAAAGAGAGGAAATCCATCCCTGGAACCGCTCACCAAATCCCCATTTATGAAGAATGGCTTTAATATAAGACCATGACAGAGTGTCAAACGCCTTTTGTATATCGATAGAGAGGAAACCAGCAGGGATTTTGTGAGACCTGGCTATATGAGCCAGTAGGGTAGCATGCCGTATGTTATCACCTGCTTGTCTGAAAGGTATGAAACCCGTTTGGTCTTTATAAATTAATGTGCCAATAATTGGATTAAGTCTATTAGATAGAATCTTTGCTAATATTTTTATGTCTATATTAAGGGTTGAGATTGGTCTGTAATTGGACCATGACGTGTCATCTGCATGCGGTTTTGGAATCATGGATATTGAAGCTAGTAGGGATTCCGTGTTAAAGGCACATCCGTCTAATAGAGAATTAAATGCGTTTGTCATAAGTGGGGCTAGTAGTGTAGTAAAGTGTTTATAAAATGTGGCTGAGTATCCATCAGGGCCTGGGCGTTTATGCAATTTTAGGGATTTTATTGCTGATATGACTTCCATATTAGTGATCTGCTTATCTAAAGTTTCTTGTTGGGTAACAGAAAGGGTTGGGAGAAGAATAGAAGATAACAGTGCGTCTAATTTTGTTGAGTCGAATGTTTGTGTATTTTGGTATAAATCTTTGAGTTTCCTACGGAACTCATTGATAATTTTCTGTGGATTACTAGAAAAATAGTTTTTGGTGATTTGTAGCCAAATTGGTTTCGGAATGTGGTCTGCTCTGCTCTGCGTAGAGTTAATGCCAAGAATGTGGTTGGCTTATTAGCTTTCATATATATTGTATTTTTAGTTTTGCGAAGAATCTGTATAGCTGAGTCTGTTAAAAAAAGATCAAGCTCCAACTTTGCTTTATCATAGTATAGCTTTGTAGTTTGAGAGGGCAAATTTTGGAAAATTTCAGAGGCTTTATAATAAGCTTCCTCTAATTTGTTTTGCATTTGCTGTTTCAATTTACGTCGGTAAGACGACTGGCTGATACAGACTCCTCTAATGGAAGGTTTAAGAGCTTCCCATAGATTCAGTGGATTAGTATCTGTTGGTAAATTATTAGCAATGTAATCTTGTATGGCTGTTTCTATTTTTAGACGGTATGTTGGGTCAACTAATAAATTATCATTTATAGTCCAGGATCTATGGCTAGGCCTCGGGATCAAGGATGAGAAGGACGTCATGACCGCATTGTGGTCTGACCATGCCCATGGGATGATTAAGGAATTATGTATTTGTGGTAATGTACCAATGTGGACGAATTGGTGGTCTATACGAGAAAATGTTTTGTGGGGATGGGAATAGTAAGTGTATTGTTTTCTTCTAGGGTTTTGTTCACGCCAAGAGTCAATAAGAGAATGTTATTCAAGGAGTTGTCTGAAATTAAGGCGTTGAGGTTGTAGTGGTGTTGGGGATTTGTCTAAAATTGGGTATAAAACTTGATTTGAGTCTCCACACATCATGAGGGTACCTTTTTTATGAAATTCAACTACTGAGAACAAGTGTGAGAGGAAAGAAAGAGGATTTCTGTTGGGAGCATAGTAAGAAACTATAGTTATTTCATTATCTAACAGGAGACCTGTAAGAATTATATAGCGACCCTCAGGATCTTTTATTTCTCTATGTAAAGTGAAGGGGGTTGTGTTATGAAATGCAATCAGCACTCCTCTTTGTTTTGTAGTGGCCGAGGCCATATAGACTTGTGGGTATTGGCGACTTATAAATTTAGGGGAAGACTGTGTAGAGAAGTGTGTTTCCTGCAGACATATTACATGTGCAGAAAGTGAAGAAAAGGAATGAAAGGCTTTTGTTCGTTTTGGTGGGGAGTTGAGACCCTGGACAATTTAGTGTTAGTACATTTAAAGACATTTTTGAATAAAGTTATTGGGGATTATAATAATTTCTTAATGTGATAATATCCAAGAAGGTTATACTCTGGAGGGGCGAGAAAAAACAAAAAAACAAAACACAATAAAAAAAAAAAAAGGGGGGGGGGCAGGAAAGGATGGGTAAAAAGAATAAAAGGGGATGAATAGGAGAAATAGAATACGTAAAATTCCTGTTTTAGAGCTGTAGATGAGAAGTTGTTTTTAAATAAAGAGGAAAATAGCTCCTATATGGAGCTAGTATCCAAGGGGTGGTGAAATATCACCAACCGGTGGGTACAAATGGTCCAAAGAGAGTCCGGTCAGTAAGTCCGGCTACTCGAGGATCTATTGAGAGGCGCAGTGGATTGTCTCCGGGACAAAGGCAGCCTCCTTAAAGGCTATACAAACAATAATAAAATAATACAAGTCACTAATAATATAATAGCTATTATTAGGATAATGTAATAGAGATAAGTTTATATAACTTTGTTTATATAACTTTTACTAAACTAAACCTAAAGAATGATATTGGAGTAATAAAGTTTGGTAACAATTATTATTTTACAAAAGATTGATTAACTTCTGCCTAAATGAAATTATAAGGATAAAGGTAAAGACAGAGGAAGGATTATTCGATCCCTACTCTGAATCTACCTGAAATTGGTTACCGTTATAATAGTAACACTAGGTAAAAGGTTTCAATGAAATAAAAGAATCGTAGTGGCTTTCAGTCCATTTGATCTTCGGAATTAGGAGGTGGTGATGCAAAAGGACTCCTTTTACTGGTACTAGAGTGAGCTAGTTTAGTTAAGTTGTCTTGCTGAGCCTTGGGTGAGTTTGATGATGCTCTGCGTTTGGAGCCTTCAGTCGAATTATCTGGAATTGACAAACAAAGCTCCTGGATCGCAGTCAGTAGGTCGTTCAATTTCTTGCAGGTATATGTTGTACCTTTATAGGTGAATCGCAGGGCAAATGGAAAACTCCAACGATAGGGGATGTGGTGGTATTGGAGTATTTGTAGGTGAGGTTTCATCTCTTTTCTTCTGTAGAGAGTTTGCTGCGAGAGATCTTGGAATACATGGTAGCGATGGCCTTGAAAGGTTAATGTATCTTTATTACGTGCCGCTTCCATCAGTTGTTCCTTTGTTCTAAAATAGTGTAATTTTATTACAATGTCCCTGGGGGGACCATCTTCTTTTTTAGGGGCAAGAGTTCTATGAATTCTGTCCATCTCCAATCGTTCAATGGGCATTGATGGGGCTAACTCCTGAAAAAGCGCTGTAATGGTTGATTGAAGATCTATTATAGTTTCAGGTATACCACGGAGTCGCAGGTTGGATCTCCTGGCTCTGTTTTCGAAATCTTCCAGACGTGTGTGTAGAGTAAAATTTTCTTCTTTCAAGGCTTCTAGCTCGTCAGTATGAGTATTAGTGATATCATTTATATCCTCCATTTTGTGTTCTAAGATAAATGTGCGGCGCCCTACCTCACGAATTTCCCTTGTCAGTTTTTCTGTTATTGTGTCTAAGGTATTTTGGAGGGCTTTTGTAAAACACATTCAAACTGACTAAGAATATCCGAGTTATTAGGAATATTCTGTAGAGATATTGGTGTTAATCCATAATCAAGGTCAGAGTCAGCAAGTTGTGAGGAAGAATAGGTAGAGTTCCCCCTTTGTGACTGTCTCTGAGGTAATGCAGAGTGGGAAGATTGTGCTGCTGTCATATTAGGAGCGTTTCTTGTCAGCTTTTCTTTGCCTGCTGGCTGTTTAAGTTTTGTCTTTTTCCCGCTAAACATTATATGTAGTTGTGCCCCGTAGTCTCAGTAATAAGTGGGTTACCATATTAATGCGGTATTCGACCGTGACTTGTCGACAGAAGGCCGTTTTCGTCCCGGTGACAGCGGAGCTCTAAGCATTCATGACTGCTCAGCAGCTTCGCACCTGTGCTCTCTCTAAAAAAAAGCTAGTTATTCTAAACATCCAGCAGAACTGGTTATGTTATAATGCTTCTTCATACACTATATAACTGTGTCCTTTGAATTTCCCATGTTGTAGGAATTGTAAGCAAATGCAATTTTGGAGGTGAATGTGCCTTTAAATGAAAATGCAAACTATGTAGCAGAAGGTAGCATGTTAAACTGTACAGCGTGCAAAATCCATTGCCAAAAACCATAGTGGAAGACACGTCTTGGAATACAGCAATTTTTTCCTTCTTGTTGCATTAAGCAGTAGAGGCAGGCAGTCATGTCTAACCAAGTGTTTTAGTAAGATAACAAGTATGGTGTCATATTCTGTCTAAAATTCCACTACTCAGGACAGTTAGCAGTTGAAATAATTCATTTTATTATTTGTCATTGCATACAAAGCAGCTGCCAGGGATGTGACTGTCATGTAAAGGTTCAGTGAACATTCAGTGCCCCAACATCCAATTATCGCTTTGAAAATACAAAAGATTTTTATTCTGCATTGTCTATCTAGTTGGACTTTTATAATCCCGTTTGTTACTGTTAACGTAATATTCCTTAATGGACACCTAAAGGACCTGCAGAAACACAAATAACAAGTAATTTATTGTTATATTTAATCTGTTTGTTTTTTTTTTTTAAATGTGATTTCAGCATCTGCCATTACCATAGTAGCTAATGTAGTTTACAGGTGATTCTGGTAACTTACTCAATCAATCCTGAGATTGTTAAAAAGATTGTGAAGTGCTATGCAATTTGAGTTAAAAAAATTAAGAAATTGGTTCTGTTTAAGGCAATTTGAGAGGGCATTGATGCCTAGCATTGTGTAGACCTGAGAAGCTTTTGTTTTACCAGTGTGATACACATACATTGATATTATATGAATAAATGGAGCAAAATTGGAGCTTCACCAAACCACAACTAATGGGTAACAAATGTTACTTGAACTTGTTTTCTTTAAATCAGCTCTATCAAGCTGCTAATATTTGATTGATATAGCTTACTTATTTTCTTTACTTCCACCATTGTGTCGTAAAAAAGTCTCAAAGTGGACATTTAGTTATTGTTGAATTGTGACATACAAACAAAGGGGGCTGTTTTAACTTCTTTACCATGTATGATTCAGGGGTATGTAGAAGGAGGAGGTGAAAAAGGAGGAAACTGGAATTTTCCTATATGTTGGTTACTTTTCTATATTTGTATGGATTATGCTTTGTATACTATAAAACTTTAATAAAAAAAACTTTTTGAAAGTGGACATCACTGTTTTTTAACTATTGCCTCCATAGACTTTAATACAGTTTGGATTCAGGACCTGAACTTCAGTAAAGTCCACAAACCTGCTTCAAACGTAAAGTGATTGTAAAGGCAGAAGGTTTTTTTATTTAAAAAAAAAATCTGCATGCAGCTTCCCCCGCAGCCCCACTTAAGTACATACCTGAACCCGATCTTGATCCAGCAATGAGCACGAGATCTGGGGCTCTCTTGCTCCTCATTGGCTCAGATACAGCAGCAGGAGCCATTGGTTCCCAATGCTGTCTATCAAAGCCCAGTGACAATGGAGTGGGGGGCAGGGCCGAGCCCCACTTAGTGTGTCTTGTGGACACATGAGCAGGGCTTTGGAGCGAGCATGCATGAGTGCTCCCAGAGCTAGCTGCTTACTATGGGGGCAATCAGTGGGGGACTGGAGCCCAGACCGCCTGCGGGGGACCCCAGAAGAGGAAAAAAAACAAATGCACAGACCGAGTACGAATACAATTGTTTGGTATTTTAATAAAAAAAAAAAACATGCTTTGCAATCACTTGAACTCACGTAATTATAGATCATCCCTAGTGTTTACCATTAAAATAAACACATGTTGTAGAGATACAGAAATGTATGCTTGTCACCATTTTTATCCTTCAGTGTTTTGAGGCGGAGATAGTATCTTTATACTTCAAATCTCCTCCTACACAATGAGACCTATAAATATTTTTCTTAGTAGTCTAAAAGTAATCTTCATAGTAAATTCTTGCATAAATCTTAATTGCTGGCTTGTATCTGGAACTTTTTTTTTTATTTTGTTTCATAGTTGTTTAACTATGAAATCACTGTAAATGTAGTTTTGCAATAATTCCCTTGACATGTGACTTTTTATCTCTGCTATAGAAACTGTATTTGTTGCCAAGGACTATTATTATTTCTTTCTCAAAATCTAATACATTCAGCTAAGGGATTGACATGTAGGTTGTGTTATAGAAACTTCTCTAGAAATTAGTGTAAATTTACTGTAATTTGTTTACTTATACATTCAAATTTACTGTAAATTGTTTGCAATTGACGGTGATTTAGTTTACTGTATAATGTTTACATTTGGCCTAGCTATTATTTTCTTTTGTCCATTATTTTTTTCTTATTATTTTATAATTTAATGTAATGTGAGAAGACTAAAAAATAATACTTACATTTCCATCACTGATTTATTTTAAGCTAAGAGTCACCAGAGTCAACAAGTATATAGGGCTATGGACTCCCTGTGTGACTGGCCTAGCACTGTTACATGGTAGGTCCTATTCTACTCCATACACAGATGTACAAGGTGTTTTCTTCATTTTTTTGCATAATGTTACTGGATCAGAAGATAATGGACATAGGTAAAACATGGCACCAGCATCCCTTAAATCGTATATACCAAGTTGAACAAATATGGGACTTTTATGGTGCTGACACAAGTACAACTTTAAAAAAAAGAATTTTCTTTATTAAATATTCTTTAAAACTCTTTTTAAAAAAGGGAATGAGTACAGTTTTACTTCCCATACACAGCAGAACATATTGATGTCTTGCTTCTCCATAAAGGCTACACTGTTTTCCTCAACATGTTTCGCCGACAACAGCTTAGTCACGAGGAGTGTTGCCAAATATTAATACGCTGTATATAAATAACATATACTGTACATGTAAGAAAATTCATATTTACATACATTTCATTTGTTAGGTCAGCAAAGTCAAATCACCAAGTCATGCTTACCCACATAATAGTTAAGTCAAAGACCATAGTTACATAGTAGGTGAGGTTGAAAAAAGACACAAGTCCATCAAGTCCAACCTATGTGTGTGATTATATGTCAGTATTACATTGTATATCCCTGTATGTTGTGGTTGTTCAGGTGCTTATCTAATAGTTTTTTTTAAACTATCAATGCTCCCCACTGAGACCACCGCCTGTGGAAGGGAATTCCACATCTTTGCTGCTCTTACAGTAAAGAACCCGCTATTTAGTTTAAGGTTAAACCTCTTTAGTTCTAATTTAAATGTGTCTTGTTGCCTTAAATGTGTCTTGTTGGCCACGTGTCTTGTTGCCACCAGTATGGCATTTGTAAATTGAAATCATATCCCCTCTCAAGCCTCTCTTCTCTAGAGAGAATAAGTTCAGTGCTTGCAACCTGTCTTCATAACTAATGTCCTCCAGACCCTTTATTAGCTTTGTTGCCCTTCTTTGTACTCGCTCCATTCCCAGTACATCCTACTTGAGGACTGGTGCCCAGAACTAGACAGCATATTCCATGTGCGGCCAGACCAGAGTTTCGTAGAGTGGTAGAATTATTGTGTTATCCCTGGAGTTAATCCCTTTTTTGCATGCCAATATTCTGTTTGCTTTGTTAGCAGCAGCTTTGCATTGCATGCCATTGCTGAGCCTATCATCTACTAGGACCCCCAGGTTCTTTTCCATCCTAGATTTCCCCAGAGGTTCTCCCCTAGTGTATATATTGTATTCATATTTTTGCCAGCCAAATGCATTATTTTACATTTTTCTACATTAAACCTTATTTGCCACGTAGTTGCCCACCCCTTTAATTTGTTCACATCTTCTTGCAAGGTTTCCACATCCTGCGGAGAAGTTATTGCCCTGCTTAGCTTATTATCATCCGCAAATACAGAGAATGAACTGTTTACCCCATCCTCCAGGTTGTTTATGAACAAATTAAATAGGATTGGTCCAAGCACAGAACCCTGTGGGACCCCACTCCCCACCCTTGACCATTCTGAGTATTCCCCATTTATCACCACCCTCTGAACTCGCCCTTGTAGCCAATTTTCAATCCATGTACGCACCTTATGGCCTATGCCAATGAACCTTATTTTGTACAGATGTGTCAAATGCTTTTGCAAAGTTCAGATACACCATATCTACGGGCCTTCCTTTATTTAGATGGCAACTCACATCCTCAAAGAAAGGTTAATAGATTGGTTTGGCAAGAACGATTCTTCATGAATCCATGCTGATTACTGCTAATGATACCATTTTCATTACTAAAATCTTATATATAGACCCTTATCATCCCCACCAAGAGCTTGCATACTATTGATGTTAGGCTAACTGGTCTGTAATTACCAGGGATGTATTTTGGGCCTTTTTTAAATGTTGGTGCTACATTGGCTTTTCTCCAATCTGCTGGTACAATTCCAGTCAGTAGACTGTCAGTAAAAATTAGGAACAATGGTTTGGCAATTACTTGACTGTGTTCCCTAAGTACCCTTGGGTGCAAGCCATCTGGTCCCAGTGATTTATTATGTTAAGTTTCCCAAGTCTAATTCTAATTATGTCCTCTGTTAGCCATGAGGGTGCTTCCTGTGATGTGTCATGAGGATAAACACTGCAGTTTTGGTTACTGAAGCCCCCCGATTCACTCATGAAAAATGAGGAGAAGAATATATTTAATACCTTCGCCATCTCCCCATCCTTTGTAACCAGATGTCCTTCCTCATTCTTTATGGCGCCAATATGGTCTGTCCTCCTTTTTTTACTGTTTACATACTTAAAGAATTTCTTGGGATTTTTTTTTTGCTCTCCTCTGCTATGTGTCTTTCGTGTTCTAACTTAGCAGCCCTAATTGCACCCTTACATTTCTTGTTGCATTCTTTATAAAGTTTGAATGCTGATGATGATCCCTCATCCTTGTATTTTTTGAAGGCCTTCTCATTTGCTTTTTTATGCATTTTTACATTGACGTTAAGCCATCCAGGACTTTTGTTTGTTCTTTTAAATTTATTACCCAATGGGATGCACTGGCTAATGCCCTTATTTAATTTGCCCTTAAAGCAAACCCATCTCTCCTCCGTATTCTTTGTTCCTAAGATTTTATCACAATTTATATCTTCTAGAAAGGTTCGTAGTTTAGGGAAGTTGGCTCTTTTGAAATTCAGTGTCTTTGTATTTCCCTTATGTTTCCTATTTGTGTGATTTATACCTAAGCCAATTGACCTGTAATTGCTGTTTCCTAAATTGCCCCATATTTCCACATCCGTGATCAGGTCTGTATTGTTGGTAATCAGTAGATCTAGTAACGCTTTATTTCTAGTTGGTGTGTCTGACCCATGAAATTGTCCTGCAAGACATTTAGGAACTGGCGAGCCTTAGACGAATGCATGGTTCCCTCTGCCCAGTCTATGTCTGGATAATTAAAATTCCCCATTATTTTTTTTCAATAGTTTTTTTATTAGTTTTTATCAGAAAAAGAAAGTACAAACAAAGTACTGAGAAAAGAAAAACAGTACTATACAGTGATGAATAATACAAACATTTCCAATGTAACAACTAGATACTTATGTTACTTAACATCACATAAACTTATGTGCCTTTGTACCTTAAAACATACTAGAGATATTTAGAAATCTCCTGACACTTTCAAATCCTGTAATTATTATTAGTATATAGAAGTGTATATAAATCAAGAGAGTCTTCTCCTTCCGACGCCCCTATTGGTTACCTGCTGTGCCCTGGAAGGAGGAGGCTCAACCAGTTTGGAAAAAAGGATCAATAATCGGCACAAATTTTACATGGGTTATTACAGTTTTGATCCAGTTGTGATGTGTATTAAATGAAAGTGAAAAGTGAAATCAAAATAAAAACAAAATTAAATAACAACAAAATTAAATTGTACCAAATAATAAATGGAGCTTTCTAGGTTTGTAAAGATTAACATAAAGCTCAACTTGTAAGTGTACATATATCAGTATCAGTAACAGCTCTTATATTTTCCTTGATTTATACCACTCAGTCCACGGTTTCCATTGGTTATTCGATACAAGGAGTCTACCTTGGGATGATGCAAACATTCTTTCATACGTAATATGTGTGTTGGTGGTTAGAATTATTTCTGTTATCGTGGGTATTTCCGGAGCTTTCCAATGTCTAGTAATCGTTATTCTAGTGCTTAGTAAGACATGCGATACTATCCTCCTATAGGTTTTAGGGAGTAAATCTATATCTATAGAGAGAATAGCTAGAACCGGAGTTGCTTGAATCTGATGTTGTGTTATTTGTGTAAGTATGTCAAATACCTTTTCCCATAGTATACGTATTTTTGGACATTCCCAAAGTATATGGTATAGGGTACCTATATTATTGCAATTCCTCCAACACATTGGAGAGGTATTGTGGTCAAACTTAGAGATCCTATATGGTGTTAAATACCAACGCATTAGTATCTCTTGTGTTAATTCCCATAAGTTGATACACCTGGAGGTAGCATATGTAGTCTGAAGTGCCTTTTGCCATTGTGCCCGTGTGAAACATTGTTTTAGTTCTCGTTCCCAAGCCTCAATATGGGGATGTTTAACAAATGTTAGCTTGTCGTTTAAGGTATTATAGAATAATGAGATTCCTTTGATATTGGTGGTTTGTTTAGTAAGATATAATATTATTCTCCAAGGGAGTTGTATTGAAAGAGGGGGGTTGTTTCTCAAAAAATGACAAATCTGTATGTATCTGTAATATTCAGACTGCTCTAGATTGTATTCAATTTGTAGTGCTCTAAATGTTTTCATCATGGGACCTATTCTAAGATCTTCTAAATTTACTATACCTTGTTCTGCCCAATGATTTATGCGAAGGTCTGGTATAATCCCGGATAAACTGGTGATAGGGATCTGAAGTGAGGATACAGGGGAAGTAAATTATTGTTTTTCTACTAGTATATTCCAGGCTCGGAGTGATGCTTTCATCGACGGAGCTAAAAACTGAGTGTGGGAAGAGTTGAATGAATGTATCATTAAATATTCGTACAGATTTTTGTTGGGAGTTTGATTCTCTTCTAACTCCTGCCACCTAGGATTGGGTGATTCTGGGAACCATGATCTTAGTTGCGCTAGAATGGATGCGATGTAGTAATCCTTAATCACAATATTACCCACTCCCCCCACTTTTCTAGACATCACTGAATTTTTAAACGCCCATCTTGCTTTTTTCCCTTTCCATAGAAAACCATTAAGCAAAGACTGGAGTTTGGAAAAGTAGGAATTAGGAACCGGGATAGGAAGTGATCTAAACAAGTATATTAATTGAGGTAGAATTACCATTTTAAAAGCAGCGAGGCGTCCTGACCATAAAAGTTCCGATTTGGCTAAATTTTGAAGTCTCGACAGTAAGGAGCTGAGAAAGGGGATATAATTGGCCCTAAAAAGGTCATCCGGAGATGCTGTTAAAGTGATTCCCAGGTAATTCACCCCCTCCTTGCACCATGCATATGGAAACCGCGAACTGAGTACCTTTTTCAATTGTGGCTCTATGCCAATACCTAATATATAAGATTTGTTCTCATTTACCTTATAGTAAGAAATTTTAGTAAACATTTGTAATGTGTCATGTACCAAAGCCAGGGAAATTGTCGGATTTGTAAGCATTAGGATAATGTCATCTGCGAATAAGCTAATGACATGTTCTAATTTATGGGTTAGGAAGCCTGTTATGGATTGGTGTTTTCTGATATATGTTGCTAAGGGTTCTAGGATTAAATTGAAAATTAGTGGGGAGAGAGGACAACCCTGATGGGTACCGTTAGTTATA
Source organism: Lithobates clamitans (assembly GCA_037952925.1). Lineage (NCBI taxonomy): Eukaryota > Metazoa > Chordata > Amphibia > Anura > Ranidae > Lithobates > Lithobates clamitans. Next base: position 3,297,559 of record JBBGZY010000406.1, read on the forward strand.
TTGAATGGCTTAGAGAGTACTCCCGAGGTATACACGTGGGCTGAGGATTTCGAATATAATGCCATTATTGCCTTCAAGATGGATCCAGAGAACCCAAACCTCCCCAAAACCAATTCCAAGTATCCCCAATGTACTCTATCAAAGGTCTTCTCTGCGTCCAATGCTAGAAGCAGAGAAGGCCTTCGCTGGGTCGCAGCAGTATGAATAATGTTTGTCAGCCTCCTGGTAGCATCGGAGGTCTGACGTCCTCTAGTGAACCCAGTCTGATCCAAATGGATTAAGTGGATTAAGTGGGGCAGAATGTCTATTAGGCGGTTAGCTATGATTTTGGCATACATTTTTAAATCCATATTTAATAATGATATAGGTCGAAAGTTTGCTGGAGTGTCCGGGTTTTTCCCTGGCTTGGGCAAGGTCACTATTAGTGCATTTCAGGTGGGAAGGAGGAGGAGGCAGCCGCAGCATTGAAAACTTTGTTTAGATAGGGAGATCATAGGGATTTAAATGCTTGATAATATTCCCCTATAAAACCATCTGGGCCTGGGGATTTGTTAGCTGGGAGTGAATCAATAGTTTTGTGGATTTCTTCGGTGGTAAATAGTGCACCTAAATACTCCTTTTCCTGTTGAGACAGTGTTGGTAATTTGATTTGTTCTAAAAAATCATTTATCATCACGGTAGTTGGTTGGGATGTGGTTGCATCATCTTTGAGGTTATAGAGAGCACCATAATAATTGCTAAAGGCGTCCGCTATATCCTGTGGATCCTGCATTTTGGTTTTATTCATGGGGTGCAAGATATATGGAATTTTAGTTTTACTTCTATGTCCCTTAAGTTGTTGCGCTAACAACTTTCCTGCCCTATTTCCATGTGCATAATAGTTCATTTTGAGTCGTTTTGTGTTTTTCTCAAATTCCTCCAGTAAGAGGAGTCTGAGATCATATCTCAGCTGGTTTAGTCTTTTGGATAATGTGGGAGAAGATTGTTGTTTATTTTTAGATTCTAAACTATAAATTTCATCTGTAATAATCTGTAGCTTCTTTTGCCGCTGCCTCCTCGCCCTGGCCTCCAGTTTTATGAATATCCCCCTAATAAATGCCTTGTGAGCATTCCACAAAGTAAAGTGGCTCTGAACAGAAGGTTTATTAATGTTAAAAAATTCTAGCAAATGGTCTTCAATAATTTGTTTGGACTCTGGTTGTTGCAAGAGAAAAGAGTTAGCTCTCCATACTGGAGTAGTATTGACTATAGAAGCGTCTTTTATGGATAAGGTAATAGAGGCGTGATCTGACCACGTGATATTGTTGATGGTCGAAGAAACCGACTTGGTCAAGGTTTGTTGGTCTACCAAAAAAAGATCAATTCTGGTATATGTTTGGTGTGGGGCGAGAAGAATGTGAAATCTCTTTCTCCAGCATGGAGACACCGCCACACATCGTATAAGTTCTCTTTACGTATAAAATCTTGAAGAGATGCCATTGCCTGTTTCGTCTTCCTCGGTATATCTATAGATGGGTCAGGGATTATGTTGAAGTCCCCACATAGTATCAAAAACCCCTTTCTGAGGGTTTTGATTTTGTGTATAAGTTTGTGAAAAAAACGGACCTGATGTTTGTTTGGGGCGTATACATTTACTATAGCATAAGTTACCTGGTTGATATCACATACCAACACCAAGTATCGCCCTTGTGGATCAATATGCTTCGTATGTAATACAAACGCTACAGTGTCTCTTATGGCAGTCATTATTCCTTTGGATTTCGAATCAGCATTAGCAAAAATTTATTTATCAATGCTTCTTTCCAAAGGGATTTTCTCTTTGCTGGGTGGTTAAGCCCTTTAGCGTTAATGGATATAAATTGGATAGCCATGGGTTTGGTTTTTAGGGTGTGGTGTTTGTGACCTGTGTTCAAACTTGAGGGAGATAAGAGCTCCCTTTTGTGGAAATTGCAATATATGCCTTTTTCCCCTCATGGGACGAGTACTCACTGTGGTCCTGGTAAGAACTGTGCCATCTTTTGTTCTGGAGAGTTTTAGAAGGTTGAAGAGACTTTGTCATGAAGAGCTGGGTTCTTAATAGATTGCTGTAATACTCCATAGACAGAAAAAACAAAACAAAAAAAGAATAACCGAACATATATATCATAACTGGTAAAGCAACAGTGCAACTTTCCATAAACTTTAGGATGACCCATAAGGAAAATTTCCTTCTTATGGGGTTTAATAGGAATCACCCGTGTGCAGCAAATTGCTGCTCAAGTAACTTAGGGGATGAGTTCTAGCCTGCGACTTGGCGTTCTTTTGCGTTACTGTTTTCCAGTCAGGGATAGATGATCGTCGGTTTATGGGACTTCCTTCGTCTCCAGAATCAGGAAGGATTTTCCATGTTTTTAGTAAGGAAATACCTTTATCCAGGGAGTCCACAACAAACGTTTTATCCTGTTTGGTGACTGTAATTTTAGTAGGGTAACCCCATCTATAGGGTATGTTGTGGTTTCTGAGCACTTTTGTAATAGTGTTCAGGTTCCGTCTTTTTTGCAGTGTATGCTGAGACAGGTCAGCATAGAATTGCAGTTGTTGGAAGCTAGGCGGAATGTTTTCCTGTTTGCGCATTGTTTGCATTAGCTGCTCTTTAACATGAAAGAAATGTAAGCGCAGAATCACATCCCTAGGGACAGCATCCGGGATATATGATGGTTTTGGTAGGCGGTGTATTCTATCAATAGTAATGTCTATTGCAGATAGGTCTGGCAGAAGAGCAGTAAATAGATCTATCACATATGACTGCAGTTCTGATGTTTGCACTGATTCAGGGATCCCCCTAATCTTGAGGTTATTCCGTCTGGACCTGTCCTCAATATCTGCGATTTTGTTTTTAATCCAAACAGATTCCTCTTCTCTTTCTTCATTGGCGTCTACCAAATCATTTATGGTGGAGGCATAATCCCCCATCTTGTTTTCAACATGCTCCATGCGGGCCTCTACTGCATTTAGCTCCCCACTAAATCTGTGTACACCAGCATATCTTTTAGAACAGTGTCCAGTACAGGCTGGTTCATAGTGGGGAAGGCAGTAATGGAATCGGGGAGCTCCCTGGTGTCATCCCGTGAGTCCGTTACAGGGCTCATTGCAGGGCTGCATCCAACTCCATCCAGATTTAGTTTAGCTTTGGCTGGGCTCCCTGATGGTGAGGATGAAGGGAGGGATTGTTGGCTACTGTAGGTCTCATTATGGTTAGGGGATGAGGTGGCGGTGTGCGGAGCGGGCTTGTTTTTGTGTGATAATGCAGGTGAATGGCCGGCGCCATTTTGCCTACCTCCATGCTGCGGCTGTGTGAAATAGTCCATCAGCCGCTGTGGCTTGGATGTGCCTTTTCTTATGCCCATCATAACCTCCTGGTATGCCCGGATCGTGTCGCCTGCCAGAGGAAGAGAAAACCGTTTGTTTTTTTGTGCCGTTTTCAGCCGCTGTGTCTGCCGGAGTGCCGGAGCTCTGGAATCAAGCGTCCATTCAGCTCCGTTGCAGGCCACGCCCCCTAAAATCCCCCATTATGATAACACTTCCCATCCTTGCTGCTTATCCAAATTGTGATAGGAGGTCCACCCCCCCTCCCTCAGGTTAGGGGGCCTATAGCATACTCCCAGTATTATTTTCTACTTAGCTTCATTCCTTTGGCGCTCTACCCATAAGGATTCCACCTCCTCCCTAGCTCTCTTAGTTATGTCATCTCTCACATTCACTTGCACATTATTCTTGATATACAGGCATACCCCTTCCCGTTTTTTTACCCTCTCTATCCCTGCGATAAAGGGTATACCCTTGAATGGTTGCCAGCCAATCATGAGAGCTGTTGAACCAAGTATCTGAAATTCCAACAAAATCCAACTCCTCCTCATACAACAGTATCCCTAGTTCACCCATCTTGTCCTGGCATTGGTGAACAAACATGCCACGTAGTTTAGACTGGTCGCATTCTATCCTTTTATAGGGTGTTCTGAGATTGCAACTAGGACTTGTTACTATACTTACCTTGGGTTTATGTGCTTTAGTCAACCTACCACTAATGCCCCCAATACTACCCTCTGGACTATGTTCCGCGCTGACTATCTCTATCTCTGCACTCTCCCCCGTTGCCTAGTTTAAAAACCCCTCTCAACTTCCGGTTTCGGCACCGTATGTGAGAGTCAGAGGGACCGGTGGCTCTGCTCATCCCGCAGGATAGTCGGCATATAAAGGCACTAAAGTGGACCTCACCCCCCCCCAGAAAAGCCCCCGTGCGATTGCTAAGGAACACCGTGCATGGACCAGTACCTCCCACAGCCGCGGTCCTGCTCCGGCTCACGATGAACCGCAGATGCACCGTGGAATGGGCCCATCGGATCGGGGCCCCAGGCAATGATCACAAGCACCCAAGACTAATCATGGCGAAGTATCTTAACTACGCAGATCGCACGGACATCCTACAAAGCTTTCGGAAAGCTAGATCCGTCATGGTGGAGGGCCACAAGCTCCTCATCTTGATCAGCAAGAACCTCGCTGACGTTAACATCTGATCATTACCTCACACATGTGAGTGATGAGAGTATTCTCTCATACCAGTCTTTACTCCTCAGGGGTCTTTAACCTTTGAAAGGTTCAAGGGAGTGCTGCCCTAAGGTTATCGCACACTCCATGTTAGTTGAGCTCTTTTTACTGCAACCTTTCATGTTGTGCTGTTTTACCTTTCTTTCACTGTTTTGAATTGTATGACATACAAATTTACTGTGCTAGACCCTCTGGCATGGTTTTGGGCAACAGTTCTTGCCCTGATCCATCCCACAGGAGAGGAAGTTTGCTCCTTCACCACTTGCTCTACCCCACCAAGTTCCCCATGAATTAAAGTAAAATGACAAGTCCCCTCATCAATTCAGGCATTCTGGGAGGTGGGGGACTCGACCCCACTCCTTTACAGCCTGTGGGATGACGGTTAGACCGGTGGTGAAATAGCATACGGAAAAAAGTGAAGTTGCGTATTTGTTTACCTCTTGTGGTTAATCTTTTCTCTCTATCTTTTCCCATTTCCTCTTATGTACCCAACTCTCTAAAGAAGGGATGGTTCCCCCGTCACAAAAACAGAACTCAGCACTACTTTGCACAAAATTTTACTCCAATCACACGATCCCGGTAATTCCCACATACAACCACCTTCACTATCTACCCCATTCCTGACCTATGGCTTCTTTACAAATTACATCCTGGAATGTTAAAAGGCTTGGCTCCCCGATAAAGAGAATGAAGATCCTCAGGCATTTAAAAAGATTAAAGTTGGACATAGCTCTGCTTCAGGAGTCGCACTTGGCAGAAAGTGACTTCTCCAGAATGCAAAAGCTTTGGGTAGGAAGGGTGTTAGGCTCAGCTTTCAAGGGACGCAAGGTGGGTACACTTCTACTCCTACACAAAAGACTAGCATACTACTTAGTCTCAGTTGACAAAGACGAGGAAGGCAGGTTTATCTCAGTCCACCTGAAATTCCAATCGAGAGAGATGAGGATAACTATATGCACCCAATTCCCCGGACAAGTCCTATTTCACAAATTTAACTTCCCAACTAGCGAAAGAGGTCAGCATATCTCACCTTATAGGTGGGGACTTCAATTCAGTCTTACACAACAGCGAAGATAGATCTAGCCCACACTACAGATCAAGACCGTCAATACGTGACCAGTTCACCTACTTTTACCACATGGTTAATGCTCTTCAATTGATCGATAAGTGGAGACTGCAACATCTCCTAGCTAAGGAATTCACTTTCTTCTCTCCAGCCCATGACTCCCTTGCCAGACTCGACTACTGCCTATGCACCCCATCCCTTTTGAACAGGGTTCGGGACTCTTCTATACACGACATGTCAATTTCAGATCACTCCCCCATCTCAATCACCATAGACGCTCTCCAGTCTTGCCCAGAATACAGACAGTGGCGGTTCCCGGGTCACTTGACCCAAAATGCCAACTTCAAAACAATGCTACGTGAGGCTTGGTTGGAATACTCACACAATAGCCCACATGAGGATAACCCTAATCTATTCTGAAAGGCAAGGAAAGCATTCCTCAGGGGAAGGATTATATACTTTGCATCGGCCCACATGAAATCCACCCAAATACATTATTTGGAGGCCACTGACAAACTACGGACAGCCCAACAGTGACTAAATGATCAAAACACCCCTGAAAACCACAAGTTATGGCAGGAAGCGAAGGACTTTTTTGACTCTTGGGTACACAACCTAGAACGTATGAAAATGGCCCATACCCAATTACAATTCCACAAATATGGCAATAAGGCAGGGAAGCTACTGGCTAGGCTCACCAAAGGTACCTTCTTTCCAACCCATATCAACTCCCTACGCCATCCTGACGGCACTCTTTCCATATTGCCCAAAGAAATAAATAAAACTCTGGAATCATTTTATTCCAACCTCTATGCCCCTGAATCAATAGACCCATCAGCCACATCAATAGCTTCAAGAATACAATCTAACCCCATAAGATTACACAAACGGACAAGACAGGGCTGTCCCCTCTCTCCCCTGCTATTCAACCTGGTCATTGAGCCCCTTTCACGATACCTCAACACCACAGCCCCCATTCAAGGAATCACTTTTGGACATGAGGAATTGCGAGCCGCCCTGTTTGCGGATGACATTTTGTTATTCACGACTTCCCCCCAAACTGATATTCCAGCCATACAAAATATTCTCAACTCCTTCCGCAAGTACTCTGGCCTAAGAATAAATTTTGCCAAGAGTGAAATCCTTCCCCTGGGTGCTCCAACTTCCAGACCATGGTTGTCCTCCTCCCCTTTTCACATAAACAAGAAGCATATCACCTATTTGGGTATCAAAATAGGGAAGGATCCATCCTCTCTTTACCACCTCAATTACCCTCCTCTGCTTTCGAAAATTATAGGCGAAATGGAGGCCTGGTCCAACCCTCCACTATCACTCTTTGGGAGATGCTCACTCTTCACTCTTCCACCCGATAAACCTGTCAGCACTACTACATAGCTCTCTGCGACAAGTCCCGGGCCACATTAAGCAAAACCTGATGTTTAGAGATACGATAATAGCATGGAGAGAAGTAAGGAAAAAATTAGGCCTCTCACCCCATGTATCCAAATTCCTCCCAATCCAAGGCAACCCCATGTTCCCCCTTGGTCTACAATACGAACCGTTTTCCAAATGGAAAAACAAAGGGCTGACCAGAGCCTATCATCTGTACCACTGTGCAAATGGTGCTCTTAAACCTTTTCACCTCATAGCGAAAGAATTCAAACTACCCAAACACCATTTCCTTCCAGTCTCTCAAGTCTCTGACTTCATCAGCAAGACCTGTCCAAGGAAAAACATTAGATTCCAACCATCCTTCTTTGATACTCTGCTTGAGGGGCACAGATACTCTATCTCAGACTTGTACCATCCTCTGAACGGGACATTTGCAAAACCTTTACATGACACTTCGTTCAGATCCTGGATAACAGACCTACCGGGTCATATTAATGTAGAAAACATCCTCATGGGCTACAAGGTCACCAGAAGCATTACACCAAATGAATCTTGGAGGGAAACACAATTCAAGCTAATGCACAGAGCCTACTTCCCCTTTTCATCTTTTTTTTTTTTTTTTTTTTATTCTTTATTTAATTTATATATATATCCATACAAAAAGAGTATACAATAATCATAACACCAATACATTAATATCTCCCCTCATATCCCCTATAGGCCCCCCTCCCACTCAACTTAAAACCCAAAATCCCCCCCCATCCCTCCCCCGCAGACTCCACTCTTTTGTTTCCTACCAAGTGCCATTTCCTACTTGCCCCATTTGTACCAGGTCAACACAACCTCTTCTCCGCATGCCTTGCAGATTTCTTAAAGGCCACCCAACTTGCCCATCTACTTCCCATTGTCTCCTGCTCCCTAATTGACAGGTCTTCTCCTTTTTCTCTAGCTTGTATGTTTCCTGCACTCTTAGGAGCCAATCGCTAATCTTGGGGCCTTCGACATTCTGCCGTTTATTAGGGAATTCATTCTTTGCTGCATTCAGTAAAACGGGGACTATGGACATGTACTCCCGTTTTCCTCCCTCCAAACTGTGAAACAGACAAACCCAAGGGTCGTAAGGGATCGTTTTGCCCGTGACCTCCTCTATAATTTGGAGTACATCCTGCCAGAACTTTTTGACCACCCGGCAGTTCCACCAAAGAAGAGCCATAGTCCCCACCTCCCTACACCCCCTCCAACAGTTCGGAGACCTATCTGGTTGGTATTTGTTAATTTTATCCAGCGTAGCATACCATCTGGATAAGCACTTGTAGTTTGTCTCTGTCATTTTTGTATCCATTGTCGAACTGTATGTTGCCTTCAAAATGTTACCCACTGCATTTTCCTCTAATGTTGCCCCCAAATCCCTTTCCCAATTTTTAATGAATGGCGGAATATCCATCTCTTCACTGTTTAATAACATTTTGTAAATCACAGAAACATATCCTCTGGACCTGCTACTGCAAAATATTTTTTCTATTGGACTAAGATCTTTTTCCTCTCTTATGGGCCCAGAAAGACTTTCAACAAAATGAGAGAGCTGTATGTACCGCCAGCCATTTACTTTCATTAAATCCTTTTGTGTAACTAAGTGCTGAAAAGTGCAAATTTTCCCATTCTTCGTAATATCTTTTAATTGTACTTCGTTAATTATGATCCAGTTTTCACCTACTCCCTCCATCCCCGGGGGAAACAGTTCATTATTTTTTAAGTATATCAGTGGTGAATTATATTCCCATCTATTATTTGTGTGCATCAGGTCCCAAGTTTTAAAGGTGAGTTGTGTGATAATGTGTGTATCTGGGCCTAATTTTCTAAACCGTGGGGGATTCCATAACAAATATTTCAAACGTGAGCCACTTAACCCCATTTCTAAACTAACCCATCTTTTATTATGCCCTCCCTTAACCCAATCCACCGCCCGTGCAATTACTATTACATTAAAATATTTTTTGAAATCTGGCGTGGCCAACCGCCCTTGTGCTTTTTCTCTGCAAATCACTCTATGTGCTACTCTGGGTTTCTTATTATTCCACACAAACCCATTTAATATTTGTGTTAATTTTTTAAAATAAATTTGAGGCAACGGGATTGGTAGCATCTGCATTTTATAGAACACCTTTAGGGCCAGCACCATTTTTACTGAGTTAATTCGCCCAATCCATGAGATCGGTCGATGAACCAACCTTTTAACTTCTGCTCGGATTTCATCCAATAGCGGGATAAAATTTAATATGTAGGTCTTCTTTACCGAGTTTGATAACTTGACTCTATATATAGTACTTTATATTTTCTCTTACTGGGAAGGGGAATGTTTCTCTGATCCACGCCTCTTCCTTCTTGTCTATGTTGATGTTTAGCACTTCGGATTTTCCCAAATTAATTTTATAATTTGAGACCTCTCCGAACCTCTTCACTATGGCTAATATATTAGGAATCGAGATCCTAGGGTTTGTAACGTATAGAAGAACGTCATCGGCATAAGCAGCCACCTTATGCTCCTCCCCTCCAACAGTACAACCCCTTATGTCCGGGTTTTTTCGTATAGCAGCCAACAGGGGTTCCAGTGTCAGAACAAAGAGGAGAGGAGAAAGAGGGCAACCTTGCCTGGTACCGTTCTTCATTTCGAACTGGGCTGAGGCGATATTGTTGACTTTCACATAAGCTAGGGGATGATTATATAAAATTTTAATCCACTTTATCATTTTTTCTCCAACACCTAATGCTTCCAGCGTATTAATCATGAAACCCCAGTCTACTCTGTCAAAGGCCTTTTCGGCATCTAATGACAGAAATAGTCCTGGGGTTCCGCTGCTCTTGATGGCTTCTGTAATGAGCAAGGACTGTACCCCATTGTCTCTGCTCTCTCTCCCTGGGACAAAACCCACCTGGTCCAGACGGATCAGGTGCACCATCATCTCCTTAAACCGTGTTGCCAGCACCTTCGCATACACTTTAATGTCTGCGTTTATAAGCGCTATAGGCCTATAACTGGAACACAGGGTGCGGTCCTTGCCCTCCTTCGGTATTAAGGTCACAGCCGCCAGCAGAGCACCCTCGCTCAGCTCTCCCTGCGTCCCAAGCTCATTCCACAACTGGCATAGCCTCGGGACCAAAGAGTCTCCAAATGTTTTGAAAAAACAAGCCGTAAAACCATCAGGGCCGGGGCTCTTCCCGGTGGGAGATGATCTTAGAGCCGAGCGGATTTCTTCCTCCGTTATGGGGTTATCCAGATCTTTTATGTCCTCTTCAGACAGCTTATTTAGCCCTACCTCCTTTAAGAAGGCCTCAGCCTTTTCCTTTTTTCCCCTACTACATCCTTTTGTATCGACAGAATACAGATATGGAAAATACCGTCTGAATTCCTCACCAATTTCTCTTGAGGAAAACCTCAAGTCCCCTTATTTATTTTGAATCCTATCAATTAAATGTTTATCACGTTTTCCCTACAGAATTTTTGCCAGATGTTTACCTACTTTATTACCCCACCTAAATTTGTCTCTAAGATGTCTATTCATAATTTGACTCGTCTCCTCTTCCATTAAGTCTCTTAATTCATCTCGCCTGCTGGTCAGCAGTTGCAATGTGGTCCTACCGGATCCTGTTTGGGTTTTATATATCTGTTCTAATTTAAATATTTCTGCCATAAGCATTTCCTTTCTTTTTATCCTTTCTTTTTTCATTCCTGCTCCCACAGAGATCAGGACCCCTCTTATATATGCCTTTAAAGGCTTCCCATACAGTGGCCCCCGGAATCTCTCCCGTATCATTAATTAGAAAAAACAAATCTATTTCCTGTTGAATCTTTTCAGCAATCTTAACATCTCTAATTAAACTCTCATTTAGGCGCCATGTAAACAGGGGTTTTTGCACTTCTTTAAATCTTAATTTCATTGTAGCAGGAGCATGATCTGACAGTGTTCTGATCTCAATCCTGGTTTCTTCAACTGCCTCCAGCAACCTATGATCCACCATCAGATAGTCCAATCTGGAATAAGTCCCATGCACGGGGGAGAAGAAAGTATAGTCCCTGACCCCAGCATGTTGAATCCTCCACACTATCAGCTGACAGTCATGTAATTTTTTCCCTATTCTTCTCAAGGTACTCTTACTCATCCCCCGTGCATTTGATGAACTATCTAAGGATGGATCCAAGCTGAAGTTAAAATCTCCTGCTACTATCATTTCCCCTTCTCTAAATTCCAGCAGACTGTTGAGTACCTTAGAAAGAAAATTGGTCGGATCCCTATTTGGGCAATAAACATTGGCCAGGGTGAGGGTCCTCTCTCCGATTCTAATCTTCAAGAAGAGAAAGCGCCCTTCTGGATCTGTCTTCCTATCTATTAAGACATGATTCAAACCTTTCGCGAAGCCAATTGCCACCCCTTTTGCCCGTTTCAAAGGAGTATCACTGTATATCCATTTTGGGAAATACCTAGAATAAAGCTTTATACCGGATTCCCACATTAAATGGGTCTCTTGTAGAAAAACCACGTCTGCCCCATAGTGTTGCAGCTCTCTCAGCACTTTATGCCTCTTATTGGGCGAATTTAACTCTTTAACATTATAAGTCAAGCATTTCAAATTCATTCAACCTGGACCTTGAACCTTGCTTAGGACCTGGTGTTTACCTAAGATGCTCTTTGTAGAGCGAGTCTACTCAGGAGAGAACCCCCCTTCCTCCACCCTCCCCCCCACTCTGCAAGTCTTCGTTATGTCTCATTTTATAGGTTTTACCCTTTTTTGTCACACTTAGGGACAACGGGAAGCCCCAACTATATTTTAGATTTGTCCCCCTTAATGAGTCCAGTAACGGTTTCAGTTGACGTCTTCTCGCTATGGTTCCAGCAGAGAGATCTGAATATATTTGAATTTCTTGATTGTTGAATTTCACTGGTTGGGCCCCTCTTAAATTCATCCAAATTTTAGCTTTGTCCTCAAATTGGTGGAACTTCATGATGACATCCCTGGGCGCATCGTCCCTCGCATTTGGTGGCTTTCTAATCCTGTGTACTCGATCGATTTTGAACTCACACTCTGGATTTCTTCCCAATAGCGGATTGAAATTTCTTTGAGAACCATGGTCAAATCTTCTCCTCTCTGCTCTGGTAGGGATCTAATTCTTAGATTTTGTTGCCTATTTTGATTTTCCTGTTCTTCTAATTTATGCTGCAATTCGCGTTGGCCCCTCTGTAGTGTTTTTACTTGTTTTTCTAGCGTTGAGATTTCTTCGCCCTGTTGTTCCACCACCTTCTCCACTTCTTCCATTCTTTTAAGAAGGTGGCCCATGTCTGTCCTTACATTAAGAATTTCCGCTTTAATTACTTTTTCCAGCTTCAAGAACATGTCTTGTATCACCACTTTAGTGGGGAGAGCTTCACCTGCAGATCCTACATGGTCCGTCTCCATACTCTGATCTGGTTCTCCTTCAGAATGAGCCCCTGCATTGACCGTTTCCCCCTGGGCCCCTTTATTTTTAGTTAAGGCCTTTTTTTTTTCCTTTGTCTCTTGTTGTTTGTTTTCCATGCCTGTACTTTTTAAGAATTTTTGAATTGTACTGGAGTTCAAACTGTCTCTGGGTTTATTAAGGTCTGCTGATTTTTGGGGACGTCCTCTCATGTTCATCCCTCCTTTGCGCACCACCTGTCCCCTTTGTGTACTGGCTTATATCACACACTATAATGACAGTCCTGTTCTCAGCCCAGATTTATCTCATAAATAAGAAAACTTTTACAGCTTATATTCAAATCCTCCCAGCTCGTCTCTTTAAGGGGTTGCAAAAATTCACTTTACTGATATAATTACTAGGTGGGGTACAGGTAATAAACACAGCTCCACTCTGCATGAATATTCACTTCTTAATCAGTAGCATCCAAGAGTCCCTTTACAACCTCCAGGATAATTGATCAATTTTCCTTCTGCAATCAGCTATCGCAGGCAAGTAACACAGGCTAGTAACACAGTTCTTGTAGAGAGAATTCAGCCAAGCTAATCCTACCTGGATCCTGGGGGCCTCCGGGGGGGGAGTCTCGAGATTCTGTGTGGGCTTCTTAGTCCCTTTTCAAGGCCAGCACTACGATGTGAGAGAGGGGGGGGACCCCTGCACCACCCATTCCTCCGGTTGCCACCACGGATCGTCCTGATTTAATATGACATGGCACATCCTTTTTCCATGATCCGTCTCCACACGACCGCCAAGCTGAGGTGGGAAGGACGGAGCGCCGTCAGGGATCCACAGGCGAGGGAGGGGGGAGAGCCAGGGGGGGAGAGCCAGGGGACGCCGCAGCAGCGCACCTCCGCTCCACCAGTCCTCCGTAAGCTGCACTGATATCACTACTGGTCCGCGGCTTCTGTAAGGCCGCCTCTGCTACTCTCTGGAGCCAGCTGTACCGGTCTGCCTGCCGCCCCTTAGGAGGTATATCCTTCAGTCACGGGCTCTCATCCTGTGCTTTCTGGAACGCCGTCCCGCCATCCTGTTCAAAGTTGCCTCCTCCACCGCCCCACCACCGGACCCCGCCCCCAATCCTCGGCACGTCACATCCTCCTCCCTGAATGATCCCCTTCCCCTTTTTATCTAATCACCCCTCCACAATTGGTCCATCTTGTCCTTGGTGCTCCTTACGCAAACCATCGTTACTCCACCGCTTCTGGCTTTGCCCAAGGATCTCTGCCTATTGGTCTTCAATCCTCAAATTCATCTACAAAGTGACTAACTGGCAACCCGAGAAAGACCCTATGCTCCTCCTGTTCGGATACCCCACATCAAAATCGGATTACCCAAACACATCTAATTTGCTACCTCAAGAAAACTGTCCATGGATCCTCCTCACGTTACTCATAGCCCGCAGAAACATCCTCAATCATTGGATTGTTACTGCTCCTCCGTCAGTATCCGGAACGATTGGACCCCTAAAATCACTACTCTTTCAAGAAAAATTGGATGCCATGATCCAACACAAATGGCCTAACAACAAATTCACGAGAAAATGGTTATCCTTTATCGACTGCTGTCTGACACCTTCAGAAAAAAAACACCTATATTCGACATCACTTCCTCTTATCAAACAAAATCACATCCCAACTTCAAACCTTACTCACAAGCAGGCATGCCTACCCCCTCCATAAGCCTCGACACCAAGAGCTTTCCTTACCTGAGAAAAAATCTGGTCATTTTTGCTTGGTCGACTTCACTTTTGAATTAATACGTTGTCTATTAGGATCTACAAATTACATAAACTGATGTTTTCATTTTTATTAATGCCCATATATATATATCCCTAGATTTATACCTGAGATCGCCGAAGGAGTCGGCGGCTCCTTTTTTGATCCATCTCACACGCTTCTTCCCTTTCTTCCCTTTCTTCCTCTCACCCCTAGCTGCTCCCTTTTCTTTTCTTCTCCAATGCTCATGCCATGTAACAATGGCTGTTATTTTCATTGCGGAGACTGTATCCGTTATCTGACTACCATGTTTGTTAACTACTCCAACTGTCAAAACTATTACAAAACTAATACAATATATTTGAAAAAAAAAAACCCCTCTAACTTTTGGCGATCTTTACTCCCAGCACATCTGCACCCTCATCATTTAGGTGCAGTCCGTCCCTTCTATAGTACTGGTGACCGACTGAGAAGTCGACCCAGTCTTCCAGGAACCCAAACCCCTCCTTACTACACCAGCTCCTCAGCCTCTTGTGTACTTCCCTAATCTCCCTCTGCCTTTCTGGTGTGGCTCGATGTACCGTGATGTGGCTCGATGTAGTATTCCTGAGAATATTACCTTGGAGGTCTTTTTCCTAAATTTAGCTTCCAAGTCCCGAAAATTGTTCTTGAGGACACTCCATCTAACTCTGACTTTGTCATTGGTGCCGACATGCACCATGACAGCTGGGTCTTCCCCAGCCCCTCCCAGTAATCTGTCCACCAGATCCGTGATGTGCCGAACCCGAGCGCCCGCATACAGACAGTAGACAGTAGACAGCATACAGTTCGACGCTTCAGGTCTTTGTCACAGATTGCCCTCTCTGTCTTCTAAGAATTGAGTTCCCTACCACCATAAACTGTCTATCCTTTCCTCCGCTTCCCCCCCACTCTCACTGGAGGAATTCTTCCCCTGGCAGCTGGGAGAGTCCCTCAGCTCCAGCAGTGCTGGTCCCTGACTGGTTTCACCAATGTCACTCAATGGAGCGTACGTATTGGGATGCTCCAGTCCAGGATCGGCCTCCCTGGCACTTCCCCCTCTATCCTTCCTGACTGTCACCCATCTACTCTTTTCTGGTGCCTGCACCTCTGTCTCCACCCGCCTCTGTGCTGACCCCTGTCGGCACCTGCTGGGTAGTTTCCCGGCTCTACTTTAGTATGAAGTGTCTTCTCAGTGCTGACAGTTGCTTCCCTAGATTAAGACCCTGGGCTTCCAGAGAAACAAACTGCTTTCATTTTGCACAGCAGTATTCGCCCTCGATCAGATTATCAAAGAATGCATACATGCCGCAAGATGTACACTGAGTCGTATCTCCACACCCTCCGGGCATCATACGTACTAATTTAATGAGGATTGGGATTATACCCTGTCCAAATTACCTAACAATTAGCTTCCTGACACTCCTACTCAACAATACAATACACAGGTACTCAACAAGACATTACACAGGTACTTGCAAACCATGTGCACTCACAGACCCAAGTGCACTCACAGACCCACGTGCCCTCCCAGCCTATGTGCACTCGCAGACCACGTGCATTTGCAGACCAGGTGCATTTGCAGCCCAAGTGCACTCACATGCCACATGCACTCGCAGACAACGTGCACTCACAGACAACGTGTACTCACAGACCATGTGCAAGTGCAGCCTACATGAACTCGCAGCCTACATGCACTCGCAGCCCACGTACACTCACAGCCTACGTGCACTCGCAGCCCACGTACACTCGCAGCCTACGTGCACTCGCAGCCCACATACACTTGCAGCCTATGTGCACTCGCAGCCCACATGCACTTGTAGTCTACATGCACTCACAGACCACGTGCACTCACAGACAATGTGCACTCGCAGACCATGTACACTCGCAGAAAACATGAACTCACAGACAACATGTACTCACAAACCACGTGCACTCGCAGCCCACGTACACTCGCAGCCTACATGCACTCGCAGCCTACATGCACTCGCAGCCTACGTACACTCGCAGCCCACGTGCACTCACAGACAATGTGCACTCGCAGACAACATGCACTCGCAGACAACATGCACTCACAATACCCAGGTACACACAATACACAAGTATACACAATACACAGGTACACACAATACACAAATCTACACAATACACAGGTACTAACGATCCACACACTACTCAGACAACACATCTAGTCCCAACATCCATCAGTTAAAGAATGGCATCTGTTATCAATTCATAGGATGGCATGCAAGTGGTCACAGGAGGGGGCAACAAGACCTCAGTTACATAAAATGTAAAAAAAATTATATATATACTAAGGTTTTATTATATCTTTTCATGTGACAACACTGAAGAAATGACACTTTGCTACAATGTAAAGTAGTGCGTGTACAGCTTGTATGACAGTGTAAATTTGCTGTCCCCTCAAAATAACTCAACACACAGCCATTAATATCCAAACTGCTGGTAACAAAAATAAGTACACCAAATTGAGCCGAATTAGCCATTTTCCCTCCCCAATGTAATGTGACTCATTATGCTGCGTACACACGATCGGACATTACGACAACAAAATCCTGTGATTTATTTCCGATGGATGTTGGCTCAAACTTGTCTTGCATACACACGGTTGCACAAATTTTGTCGGAAATTCCGATCATCAAGAACGCGCTGGTCTCCCAGCTCTTTCCTGAGTTGTCTTATGCCTGCTGCAATCGCCCTGTCCACTGCTGCAGTGATTGTGGTTGATAGTAATGCAGCCACCGCCTGTGCCAGGCTGGCATGTTGCTCCTCTGCTGCAGCAGAGGGCAGAGGGTATGGGTACCTGTCCTGTGAAGTCTGGCATGTTGGGAGGCTGTGTCGTGGCTGCCATATTCCCTGCATGTGTGACTGGCGGGGGAGGGGCCGGCCGTGTTTCCATCTCTGAGGCTGCGAAACCATGCAGGAGGTATCGGTCCATGCTCTGTGACCTGTGTAGAGAGGCAATGAAGGCCATGGGGTCAGATGGTGGGTGCGAGCAGTGCAGTGCCGAATTTTATAAAGAGGTCTTCTCGGAGCTGCCGTACCAAGCCCCTTCACATATGGCGCCGGAACCGGAAGTTGGTTTTGGGTTTAACACCATTTTACGTTTTTATTTAAATCACACTTAAAATGACTATGTATTTTAAACCTGATGTATGGTTATAGGTTGTATGCCCATTTAAATGTTTATTATGGCAGTTTCTGACTGATATGCAGAAAAAAATATTTCCTTTTTTGATCTGTGTAAAATGATAAATCCTCCTGCCATCTCTCCACAATGTATTTGTATGTTGCCAGCAAATGATAGCTCTGTGCTAATCTTTTATGATAAATGCTAAAATAACTTCAGTTCTAATTCTACACTATTCTGTACTGAATTTAGAAAAAAATAGTTGAAGTTCTCAAGACAAGGGCTTATAATTGGTTCTACTCAGGGCACTCATTTTGAGAAATAGCTCTTTCCAGAAAAAGAATGAAGCTGCTGAAACAATAGGGGTCAGCAGCAGCTGACATTTACAATTTAATTATGTCAGCATTAAATGCATCTGTCAAGACATTTTTTTTTCATACAAGCAGTTGTGCCATTCAGCATATGACTATAATATCCAGCATTCAACAGAGAGATAATTTCCACATCTAAATCATGTTGTTTCTAGTTATACTTTTACTTATATCTGAACTCAAGCCTTATCTTCAGTCTCACACAATTGTACAGGCTTCTCTCCTGTACAAAATTTGTTTACATTGATTTCACTGCACACTGTAAGCTTCTCACAGTATACATTTGAAGAGCCCATCTTTTTTCTTTGCTGGAAGACATTCTGCATCATCTTGCTCTTTCCTTAAAAGCCTTTCTCTCTATGGCCCACTCTTTTCATTCATTGGATTTCACTTTTTTAATCATGGAGACCAGTGACAGCTGGGGGCTCCTACAGGTGGCGGGTTGTGGGCTCCTATGGGCGGCAGGCAGTGGCTCCTGTGTCCTCTCTGCATTATGATGGCTTCTGCCATGCGGCTCCTCCCTACTTCTCCTAAGCGTCCAATAGGATCACCTGTCCTTTCAGCCAACCTGGTGACAGGTGTCAAAACCTGCTTCCTGATTGGCCAGGAGGAGGATCGGTGTTACAACGGTGAATATTGATTTGCTGTTGTAACACACCTGGGTGGGCTCAGAGCGCACTCTCTGCAACCCGAGTCCACCCTATATTGAAGCCTATTAGAGCCTCTGGCTCTAATCGGTGCTTCAAAAAAACAGCCCCTCGGCATTGGAATCAATGCGCCGGTGTCCTGAAAGGGGCCAGGCACATGGATAGGAGAGGCGGCGATGGACAGGGGCGATGGACAGTGGGGACTGCGTCCATGCACCCTTAATGGACGGGCCGCCCCTGATGGAGACTTAGCATCACCTGTAGACATTATCTAGTTTTGTCTGCATTCAAATGTTCTCTGCAAGGAAAAGACCCACTCCTCCAGACTGACATCCACCCATAAAAGCCAACTATTTGCATTAGAACTGAGGTCTCTTGAGAAGAATACAGAGACAGGGTGCTGTGAAGTTCTTAGGAAGCTATGTACAGCCCCCTGCCAGGCCTTAACACTGGCTGTGATCTGCCTGCATTATATAAAAAAGCACAGAGTCCCACTGATCATGTCATTTTGTATAAATGATATGTAATAAAATGCAAAGGCTTTATTGGATGGGGCGGGTGAAGCAGCAAAGACCAAATTTAAGCAGATTCATTTTCAACTTTCATAAAACATTGGTAACATGTTTATATTGAAATGTAGCATAAATACTTCTTTGTAGTGGTAAAGAAGATCTGTAGGGGGGTAATAGCCCTCCCCCAGCACATTCTGCTTCCTCAAATTCACAGATTTTGAAAGAAGCCCTGAAGTACCTATTTTGCGAAAACCTACTCTATGTTCCCAAGGAAATCCATTCAAATCAACCACCAAATAATATTTGCACTAGGTCAAATTAAGTAAACAAGCAGCCACTTAAAAACTATGATACCAGTTAAATAAAATACAAAGAAACAGCACTAGTTCAAATAATATTATCAAGAAATATTAAGCAAAATACCTATGACAATATAAACATTCAAAAAATATATATATGTATAAAGAGAGTCTTGGTGATCAAAAGAGTCTTTATTCATAGGCAATCCACTCTCTGAATTGTGCCTGATTTCCTTCCAGTCCTTTGCACACAGAGAATCCACCACCATGTGAAATAGTCAAAGGTGCCTCTTACCAGTTTTGTTGGACCATAAATGGTCATAAAATGCTCAGAGTATCAGGGTTAGGAATGATTCCACCAAAGCATACCAGCGGCTTCCAGCATCAAGGTCACCAATGAAAAAATAATAATATACGAACTCCCATCGTGAAGTATGCAAAAACCTTAATTATTTTCTTAAAATTACAGCTCCAACATGACAGTAAAAAAAGAATTGTTCAATACATGGATGTAAAATTGTATAGCAGGCTGATGTCTCAGTAGTAAAAAAAACATTTGTCGGATCAGCAAGCAGCATGGACCCATGCTACCACATGATGTTGTCGAAGACAGGCTACGCCCTGACTGTAGTTAACTTGCCCAGCTACCTCTGGCTCATCAGGTGTGGCCTCTGTGAGCTGCTGGGGGGGGGAGATTACCTCTCCATGCAAACACAGACAGTAATTAAAACCCTTAGAGGAAGTGGGTTGATGGCACTGCATTACTGAAAGTTCTTTTAGTACTTACTAGTAAAGAAACTGCCATGGATCTGCAATATCTATATAATAGACTGGCATCCTCTAGTAGCCATGAGCTTGAAACGGGCAGATTTCCATAGTGATGGTGTTGCTATCCACAGAGATTTATCCGAAAATATATAATAAAAATATAGCGTAATACTGACAACGCAAACCACTCAAAAAATAAATAAAAAGTGCAACACTCAACATAGACCCAAAATCATGTGTATTCATAAAATATCCAGTGTCATTACAGCAACTAGGATTGTTATGTGAGTGTCATGCAATCATGCAAATAGTTATTAAGCAGGTATGTGAACAATACCCAAAATCTGCTTAGCAGATATAGGTGGAAAGAGAGCATGTAACAATCACCCAGATAAAAGTATGAAACATCCCTCTAGGTGCAACAAGCCACAAATACAAACTGCTTACCAGATGGCAAACTTATGTGAGCATATTCCATACAGCTAATGAACTGTCACCATGTGTAGAGACACCAGATTAGTAACTGCAGCGAACCTTAGGGAAATCCTGCTTACCAGATATCAAAACAAGGTTGGCGGATGTAATGAAGCAACAAAACGAACTCCTGACAGGAACGATGTGGATACGTCCTGCACACTAATTAAATGAACTGACCTACAGTAATTGTGAACAAGGCAATGGGAGAGATTTACTAAAACTGGTGCACTCAGAATCTGGTGTAGCTGGTCATGGTAGCCAAGCAGCTTCTAACTTTACTTTATTCAATTAAGCTTTGACAATAAATCCTGGACGCTGATTGGTTTCTATGTAAAGCTTCACCAGATTTTGCACTCTCCAGTTTTAGTAAATCCCCCCAATATGTCTTGTCTATGTGTTGGGATTGTGCTGGGAAAAGCTGCCCAGTGCAGCCCAATACACTAGATGTGAACCTGCCCTTACTATCCTAACACAGGCTGAGGGCAGGGGCAAGACCTAGTTGTATTACTCAACTGTAGAAAAGTCAGGTCCCTTATCTAATTCTGCAGTCTGGCAGGGCTGTTAAAATCTCAGAAATGATTGGCTAAAAATACAAATCCAGTTCTCATATATTTATTTCATCTGTGCGTTTAACTGTTTGCCTGGAGGTCAGCTTTAAATAAACTGTATTAGCACATGAAATGAAAAGCAGATAGTTTTTTCTTAGGGATGAAAATGTTAGGATTGACAAAAAAGGGAAAGAAAAAATATTACATGCCATATTTTTTGCTCCATTGACCCATGCTTTTTTGTCTAAGTCAACTGAAGCAAATCTTTAAAAAAGTGAAAGAACAGTGTAAAAACGCAACCATTAACCCTTCTTATAGCTTGTATTCATCAGTGTATCTACAGTAAATGATTGTTTAGGATAGCAATAAATAGTAGGCGACCGCTAGGAAAAATATCTGGTGACTAAACATTTTTTTAACTTTGACAGTCAGATAATCATACAGTACATTCTGCTATACTAAAATCATTAATGTATTTTGTCTGTGTCCATTAAGAGAGGTCATGCTAACTGGTGGTTTCACCCAAGTCCAGTCTGCAAAGAGAGTGTGTTGTGGTTTTTATGCTATAAAAAATATATTGGTCAATGCTGAAATCCAATATATAAATAATGCTTCTGTGGACCTTAGCATTTAAAAGTTAGCACCTGCCTTTGGTCATCTGGGTAAAGACTGGAGAAAAGGGTAATAAACTAATAGAATAAGCAGCTTAAGGCCTGTACACACAATATGAAAAATGGATGGAAACATTTTTACGATGAGCTGTCTGACGGTTTTCGGATCGTTAGTACAGTGCTTTCGACAGCCGATTTAGCTTTCTCATCAGACAAAAGCTGGATGTGCAGACTATAAAATTTTTGTCGGATGTGAACTCAGCATCCGATTTTCATTTCATTAGTACAGTTTTCGTACCAAAAAAATCGTAAGAGCAAGACTATGCATGCTCAGAAACAAAAGAATACATACAAAACTATTCAACACATTACATTCTTTCTGAAGTTGTATTCTGTCGTACGAAAACTTTCGTATTGTGAGTAACCTCTTCACTTTCAACATGAGACTAGCATACCACAAAAAACGTACGTTCGGTCGTCCAAAAATCTAAGCATGTGTATGAGGCTTTAGGCCTGGATATCTAAAGGAGCTAATGCCTTGCTGCTAGTGAACTCCTGACAAGACACTATAAAGCCTGGTACTCACAATGAGTTTATCGGACAAAAAATTGTCCAGTTTAAAAAAAAAAAATGTTAAAGTGATGTAATGCATTTGTATTGTATTTTCAGGTGAAAACTGTATTGATTAAATAAAAAAAACCTATGATCTAGTATTGTACGAGAAAAATTTTCGTGTTTGTCCCTTTGGATAATTTTGGTTGAAAACTGTGTGCTAATGATCAGATTATCATATGATCAGTATTTTTTTGTATGATATTCTGATCGTGTGTACTAGGCTTAAGGATTGCAGCTGCAGATAGGAGAGGACAACTATCACCCCACAATACATGAAAATAAAAAATCCTCCAGATCTGGTAACTGCAAAACTAGCAGGGTAGAGAGATCATCCCATAATGGAGGCACCACACAAAAGTCTGCAAAAGTCTGCAAAATTTCTTTAAGGATCACAGGGAATATATTTAATCTCTTATCCAAAAGATCTGAAATACTAGTCATAGGGAAATTAGATTTATTCCTTCTGATAATTTGCACTATGAGCTGCATGAGGATTCAGAATGGTACAGTATGGCCTGTCCGCATGGAATCACCAAGGTACTGACTAAGTGATTACTGTATATGAACTCAGTCAATAGCATTCTAGGCATGTTTGGGCTCATTGCAATTAGGATGATGTGCCGGTGTTAAAAATCCTATTTCTGACCCAGCCTTTAGACTGCTGGTCCACATAAACTATGGCTACTTCACATGGCAAGAACTTTCCTCACATTAGGGTGTCCCTTTATGAAGCAGTGAACAGTGGTGATCCTGAGGATCGCCACTGATCACAGTCCATAAACGATTTATGAAACAGAGATAATTGGGGGAGAACGTGTTTGAATACGTTCTCCTGGCGATGATCTCTGCACACTAAGAATCCTCATTGATTAACACAGAAACAAAAAGTTTATGAAGCTGCGATCTCATCACTTCACTGGCGATTTGTGTCAGAGTTCATGTGTGTGTACATATATGTATATATAACGTGTGTGTGTGTGTGTGTATATATATAATATGTATATATATATTATGTAGGGGGACTCTTTATTTTATTAGCATTAACCATGCCGTCTGTCCGTGTACCGAGCAGTGATAATTTATCACTGTTTAAAAAACTGACATCTCAGTGTTTTTCTGTGAATTTCTGGTACTGTAATCTCGTAAAGTCTCAGGATATTCCAGAATCGGGGGCCGTTCTCCACTGTTTGAAGCGTTTGTAGATCACTTCACTCCTCCAAAGGAGAAGCGATCTACAAAGCTTCATAAACTGGCACATAGAGGAGAAAGATCTCCTCTGAGAATGCCGGAAAATGAAGCAGTGAAATTTTTTCACTTTTTCATAAACAGACACCTAGATGTGAGGTACCACCTCTATAGGTGATTGGCTAAAAGAGAAGAATCCATCCCACATACTTCCTTTTTTAATTAAGTAGCATGAAAATTAACATGGTAATTCATCTGCAACATGTTAGGAAACACGACGGCTATGACATTTCTGGCATACTCCTATCAACAAGATAAATTGATACTACCCAAGCAGTAACATTTTTCTGTTTTTCTCCCCTTACTGTATTTCATAGCAAATAGACAATACTGCTGCATGCCATTTTCTTTTTTTTAATGACTGGCTCTGTATTTATTTCTATGCACTGCCCACCTATGGTTAATAATGATTAACAATTATTAAGGACTTTCTATGTACTAACATATGTACTCACTTAATATTTCAAAACTCCTGGACAGAGTAATGAATTTTCTAAAACATGTGGGAATCACCTAGCTGCTATACAGCTTCTGCACATCTCTTAGACTGCACCACATTATACACAAGATTTAAAGCGGAGTTCCACCCAAAAGTGGAAGTTCAGTTTTAAGCACACATTTGGCATGTAGTTTTTTTTTTGGGGGGGGAGCAGGTACCTAGTTTTGATAGGCACCTGCTAGGTGGCCTGAGCAGAAGTTATTCTCTCCCCCTACCTCCCTGCAATCTTCTGGGACATGTCACAGGTCCCAGAAGATTGACTGGCTATTAAGGAGGCGCAGCGTGACTCGCGCATGCACAGTGCGCACCTGGCCATGAAGCCGCAAGCTGTCACAGCTGGATGCCCACACTTACAATGCCGGGGAAAGACACGAGAGAGAGCCACGGGGTTTGGGCAGCCGCAATGCTGGACCATGGGACAGGTGAGTGTGTGTTTATTAAAAGTCAGTAGCTAAGGGGCGTGTCCTGGCAATGGAGCAGTGAGGACGCGTGTTGCTGTAGCTCCGTCCCGCCGCCGCACTTGATCACCGCCACAGCAGGAAATATTGCCGCTAGCCGACTCCTGACATGTCCCAGAGACACCGGACATCCTCACACCCACAGCGGAGCGACCGATCCAGGCAGGGGCAGCTGGATTCATTTCTGTCCGGGACCCTTGGGCATAGCCGCGAGGCTTCAAAGATGGCGCCGGCTGGGAAGGCCCTGAAATCTAACAAGGCCTCACAGAGCACTGCCGTCCAGCCACCACAGCCCACCAACTCTCCCATACCATCCCCGGGGTCGGTGAGTGATTCGCTCCCCCCTCCTTCCCTGGGCTCCTCCGCTTCCCTGGACAGAGGCCCTAAAGTCCCTGAAGCCCCAGACCCCCTGGAAGACATGGATATCAGACGCTATATTTGGTCTCTCCCCACTAAAGATGACCTGGAGAGGTTTGCAGACAGTGTAGAAAAGGCCCTTAAAGAGGACATAGCACAGCTAAAGGGCGATACCTCACACCTGGGGGGAAGAATAGAATCCTTGGAGCAAAGATTTGAAGACACTCTCCCTGTTATCACCATGTTGCAGGACAAGTGCACTGCACACGACCATCAGATTGAGGCCCTGCTCTGCCAATTGGACGATATGGAGAATCGCAGCCGCAGGGCTAACATCAGGATTAGAGGCTTGCCTGAAGCGACTGGAGCTAAAGACATTGTTCCAACCCTGGAGGGTATCATCAGGGAAATACTGGGTCTCCCAACTACAGTTGCTATTGAGATATAGGGCTCTTAGGCACCCATCTCAAGATGTGAACAACCCCCGAGACGTTATATGTAAGTTACACAAATACACGCTAAAGGATCGCATTATGCAGAAAATGCGTGGTAAGCCCTATTTCGATTTTGATGGTGCGCAGCTAGCATTTTACCAGGACATTTCCAGACGCACTCTTATGCAGCGCAGGGCACTTCGTCCACTTTTAGAAGCCATACAAGATGCAGGCCTGTCGTACCGTTGGGGCTTCCCGTTCTTTCTTCAGGTAACCAAAGATGGCAAAGCTGTTACATTACGCACCAAAGACGACCTGCCACACTTTCTATCCTCCCTGGGGTTGAATCCTGTGGACTTTCCAGACTGGCGAGGAGCATCGGACTTTCCGGCACCCAAACTTCTGTTACCCCAACCGTGGATACCTGCTCCACGCAGGAATCGCAGAAGAGACCGGCGACGCAAAACCTGTGATTCCTCGTCAGGTCCGGCATCCATGAGGGACTGATGGCTTGCCTCGGCCTGTTTCATCATACAAGCTCTGCCTTTTTTTCCTGAAAAGAACCTTCCTATCATCTATGCCCGATATTCCAGGAGAAGTTGGAGACAAACCTGGTCTAATTCCACCTTACCTACTTAAAATCCCAGACTTCGGTTTTGCTTAATTGACTGGCTGAGTTTAACAGAGACTTGTGCATATTAGTTGCAGACTCACTATTTGCACTAGACCTTGCTTAGCTCACCTTATCTGGGACATTGCTCAACATAAATCACCCTAGATTTCCTTCCTATATCGCACACTGTTAGGTGCGGTAGACGGAAGCGCTGATACCCTCTCACCTTCCCCCCCCTGTTGGCTCACGTACCCCACATAGGCCAACATTCATTTTTTTTCCTAGGTTTTCATCCCTATTGGGATTCCGGGTTGGTGGTCTGATCCTCCCCCCTATAGGGGACGGGGTTCTGAACACAACCCTTGGATGTCACATATGTTGAAATGGCTTTGGCTATTTTGTTCGTTATGCTCTGTGTTTACTATTTGTTTTTCATATCTTTGTCTTTCTTCCCCATTCTTCCCCTCCTCTCCTCCCTCTCCCCCCCTTCTCCTTTTCCCAGGAGTGATCCGTTGCATCGTTTCCCACACCAAGCACACCATCTACCTGGCTAAACTGAACGTCCCTGGATCCACACATGGCTACTCTACAGGTAAGCTAATATAATGTTAGGGGCCTTTGTTCCCCGTTCAAACGTAATACACCATGGGGGGAGTCAAAACGATTGAAGACTCAGGTGGTCTTCCTACAAGAGACCCACTTCACACCCCAGTCGCTCCCCAAATTACCCACTCACCTTTTTAATCATTGGTTCCTAAGCAACTCTCCAGTGCCCAAGTCTAGGGGAACAGCTATCGCCATACACAAATCGTGCCCCTTCCAGCCCATTGATAATAAAATTGATCCTCTGGGTAAATATGTCTTTTTGAAAGGCAAAATAGCGGGTCACACCTATACGTTTGCGACAATCTATGCCCCCAACACCAACCAACTCGCCTTTATTGACTCTACCCTGGAGCAATTGGCCGATTTTAGAGATGGCCTCTTGATTGTAGGGGGAGATTTTAATATTAGCACAGACCCTCTGCTTGATACATCACATGCGAGACCCCCACACTCCTATACTTTTCTTAAACACTTTCGTAGGACACTTCAATCTCACCGCCTGATGGATAGCTGGAGAATGTTACACCCATCAGAGATTTCAGCTACTATTCCAAAGTACGTGTATACACGAATAGATCATATGTATGTAGACCCGATCGCCCTGGAACTCCTGCAATCAGCGTCCATTGGCAATATCACCATCTCTGACCATGCACCAGTCACAATTACCATTGCCCTACCCTCAGGCTCTCGGAGGGCCCGGACGTGGAGACTGAATGAAAACTTGCTTGACGATGTGGTAGTGGTGAAAGAAATATCTAACACCTTAACTCACTATTTTAGAGAAAACCACACAGATGACACTAGGGAGGGAGTGGTCTGGGAGGCCCATAAAGCGGTAATTAGAGGAGAACTGATCTCCCGGGGACTAGACTTAAGAAAGTGCATCGAGCAGACTTCCAGAGGGTACATACAGCTCTCCAGAAGGCTGAACTCCAGCATAAGGCATCCGGGGGCACAGAGGCGCTGAAGAAACTTACTGAGCTGCGGGAGCTGTTCCTGCGCCTTTTAGATCGCCAAACCCGTAAACAGTTTAGATACATGTCCCACAAATTCTATGAACAAGGTAATAAATGCGGTCGTATGCTCGCTAGGGCGCTTAGGAACAAACAAACACAGACATATATACCGAAATTACACTCGGCTTCTGGGGACTTGTTTGTGCAGTCTTCTAAGATTGCTGCGGGCTTTCAAGACTATTATGCTAAATTGTATAATTTAAACCCTGAGCTTCCAGTTGATGCCCATGACACCAAAGGAAAAGCAATACAGGATTACCTAGCATCGGCTGGCATTCCTCCCCTTACGGGGGATCAGTGTACCGCTTTGGAACTGCCGATTACTGAGCTTGGTGCGACAGTGGAGTCCTTGCCCAATGGGAAAAGCCCTGGCCCAGATGGGTTCACTAAGGCTTACTATAAAACCTTTTTCTCACATCTAGCGGCTCCCATGTGCAAGTATTTTAACTCCATAGCGGGAGGCAGGGCCATCACCTCGGAGGCTCTCTTGGCCCATATTACTGTGATCCCGAAGGTGGGCAAGGACCCCATTGTCCCCCAAAGTTACCGCCCCATCTCCCTCCTCAATGTGGATATTAAAATCCTAGCAAAGATCCTAGCCAACAGACTTAAGCACCTTATGCCTGAGATTGTTCATCCCGACCAGACAGGTTTCATTGTAGGTAGAGAGGCGCGGGACAACTCCCTCAGGGCAACTCAACTCATACACTGGGCCCGTACCCGCTCAGATCCCCAACCTTATATCATACTTTTGACGGACGCGGAAAAAGCGTTTGACCGTGTCGATTGGTCATATTTAGAGGCGGTACTTAGGTCCCTGGGGCTAGGGCCGAGGATGATGTCCTCGATCATGGCCCTATACTCTACACCTTGCACGCAGGTGAAAGTAAATGGGATGCTTCCACCTAGTTTCCCAATCAGGAATGGCACGAGACAGGGGTGTCCCCTCTCACCCCTGCTATTCGCCCTAGTGCTGGAACCGCTGCTCCACACCGTGCGAACTAGTAAGGATATTAAGGGCTTGCAGGTTGGTAACACTGAACATAAGCTTTCAGCTTATGCCGATGATTTTTTATTCCATCTCTCAGACCCCCTGATCTCACTGCCTAGCCTGATGAAGGAACTTAAACATTTTGGGACTCATTCCAACTTTAAAATAAATTATACAAAATCAGAAATCCTACCCGTACATTTACCACCCTCTTATCCACCACTCTCCGAGCTGCATTCCCCTTTGTCTGGACCGAATCGTCTCTGCGTTACTTAGGGATACAACTGACTGATCGCTTTGACACCTTATATGCGGCCAACTTCCCTCCGCTACTTACGACGATCAAAAAAGACCTATCACACTGGACGCAAACTGCCTTTTCGTGGTTGGGACGGGTAAACATAATAAAAATGAACATATTACGCCGCATACTCTTTTTCTTACAGATGTTGCCGATTCCCCTACCTAGACTTTTTTTCGACAGGTTGTCTAGCATGCTATCGGAGTTTGTATGGCAGGCACGGAAACCTAGATTAGCCTTAAAGATGCTTAGATGCCCAAAACTTGAAGGCGGCTTAGGGCTTCCTGACATAAGACAGTATTATAGAGCTATAGTTCTCCAGAGGATACTCAACTGGCGCTTCCACACCCACTCAAAATTCCGTGTCTCCCTAGAGAAATGCCTGGCAGGCAGGAACTTATCCTATGCCTCGTGGTTGCAGTGGGAAAACAGAGGGCTGTCTGAAACGACTTCCCCGCTGACGGCACAGGTGCTTTCAGCATGGGACCGGATCAATCCACTCTTCAAAATCGCACCCCCTATGTCCCCGCTCGCTCCTTTGGGTGGATTCCTATGGTTCCCCCCAGGTGAACAGATGGCTTTTTTTGAGCCTTTGGTGGTTGATGAAGACGCCAGTTGTGGCAAATTTATGAAAGAAGGTAAGCTCTTGAGCTTCGATGCCCTGCAGGTTAGGAATCAAGGCTCACTAATGAACTTTTGGAGATATAGACAATTACCCCATTTTTTCGAGAGACACGGTCACACAATTAGAAATCCTCTATCCCTAACCCCGTTTGAACAACTTTTTGTGCAGGAAGAACCCATCCCCCATATGGTGTCAGAATTGTATAAACTATTGGGCTCAGCTGCCCATTTACCCAAACCTACTTACATTCGGAGATGGGAACGGGACCTGGGGATGGAATTCACTGACTCACAACTGTCCCACCTGTACCACCTTACACACTCATCCTCCATAGACTCCAAAGTTCAAGAGACAAATTTTAAGATAATGTCTGGCTGGTACCGGGTACTAGATGACTTAGCCCGCATTTACCCGGCCAGATCAGAACTCTGTTGGCGAGGCTGCGGACATAGAGAAACGCTCATTCATATATGGTGGGACTGTCCTCGCATTGTGCCCTTTTGGACTGATATAAAAGACCAGATAAAAACAATAAAAGGAATAGATGTTCCTCTCTCTCCGATGCACTTCCTCCTACATATTCCCCCGATCTCACTCAATCAATATAAAAGAAATATGCTGCCCCACCTTTTAAATGTGGCAAGGTGGCTGCTTCCAATTTACTGGAGGCAGCCCAGAGTCCCCACTAGAGAGGAGTGGATCAACGGGGTGAGTGAAGTTCGAGAGGCTGAGGAATGGATAGCGACTTGCAGAGGGTCCCAAGATAGGTTCCTCGGCATTTAGACACCCTGGACTTTATACACCACAGACTCTAGAGATATACCCTCTAGTTTAGATTTGGCTTTACTAGAATTGGCAGACCCAACCCTTCGGACACGTAGGTTGTCCAGACCTAAGACGATAGAGACCTACCCCACTAAACACACAGGGGTTCCTGGAGACATCTGGAGTGGTTTGATTTTTTTCAAAGGTGGTGTGCTTGGAGGAGACATGTCTGAGGCCACTTTCTGGATTGCAGGTACGCCTGGATTGCTTCCTCCCCTTCTCCCTTCCCCCTTTTTCTCTTTTTTCTTTTTTTTCTCCCCAATGTCTTTACGTTTATTATTTGATAGTTGAAATTAATTTTATGCTATACTACAACTGGTTTGAAGTTTAAGTGATATACTGGTGTGAGATTGACTGATGCATATACTTAAAGCTGCCGCACTCCTGAGATGGGTCTCCTATTTCCAAGGAGACACTTGAGAATACGCTTGAGTGGGTGGTGTGATCCCCTGGTTCCCCCAAGTGTGTGGAGGGTGGAGGGAGGTTAGCAGGAGGCTATTGGGGCCCCCCTCTCTTCGCCCTGACTGCGGGCTGGGGGACCTTACCCTTAAAATGATCCTGTTTGCGGTCCTCCCTGGGTTTTCCCTGAGAGTGGAGCTGATCCCTGGGGGGACTATACATATCACCTACCCCACTTATCCAATAAATGTGCCCACAACATCGCCATCTGGGTGATGTTGCTAATTAATTAGCCAAAGAAAAACATCTCAGTCAAGCCCACACAAAACCCGCTAGACGTTTACTATATTTTATTGTTTTTTTGTTTTTCTTTTCATCTCTGTTCAACTGATTAAACTGCACATGGCGGACCCTAGTGGGTCAGTGATTTCATCATATTGTGAATTGTTGGACATGTCTTGTTCTACATTTTTTTTTGATAACTGAAATAAAGATTATTAAAAAAAAAAAAAAAGTCCGCAGCTACACTTTTTGTAGCGGCTGACTTTTAATACACACAAATATGACTGAAACTCCGCTTTAAAGGGGTTGTAAAGGCTCTTGTTTTTTCACCTTAATGCATCCTATGCATTAAGGTGAAAAAACACCTTGCAGTCACCGGCCCCCTAGTCCCCCCTTTTTACTTACCTGAGCACCGAATTTTCATTGGCGCGTCCCTGCCACCCCTCCCTCTGTGGGTTCCCATCTCTGGACTGGATAGATTGATAGCAGTGCAGCCATTGGCTCCCGCTGCTGTCATTAAAATCCAATGATGCGGGTGCTGGGGGTGGGGCCGAGTCCTGCATTTGGTCTCTATGGACGCTGAATGCTGGACTCAGGATCACACCTGCAAGGTAACCCCCTCTGGAGAGCGCTTCTCCAAGGAGGTTATCTAAGGTGGGGAGGAGCCGCAAGAGCCACCGAGGGACCCCAGAAATGGATGTTCGAGGCCACTCTGTGCAAAACAAGCTGCACAGTGGAAGTATGACATGTTTGTTATTTTAAAAAAAATGAAAAATGATCCTTTAGTATCACTTTAAGTAGATTTAAATGCAAGCATTAAAACCTGATCTAAAGTGTTCATGTAATTTATTAATTTTTTTTAATCTGCAATTTTCATCAAAATATTACCTGCTGACCCTGCCATGAAGGTTCTTGTTCAGGCACCTCATGTTATTCGGTGACATCTGACTCCCATAGGTGCCTCCTCCTTGTCATACTATTACATGGCCTCCTGGTGGAAACTACCAGCAGCTTTGCCTTAAAATATTGTGCAGGTATGGTCCCCTGTTGTTTCACTCGGGAAGCCAGTCCAGATCAATTATTTACAAACAACTCTGGGACAAGGGCACATAGAAAAAAGCCGATAGAAGCTGATAAGGTTTAACAGCACTAAGTCACAAAAAATAAATAAAAACTTAACAAAAAAGATAAAAACTGCATTTCATGAAAAAATAAAAAAGCGCATTAGCAAATTGGATGTAATTCAGTTAGGGTTTAGATCTGCTTTAAGCTTCTTTTGATACAAGTAATTATTTACATAATTATCAATAGTATAATTTGCCATATATGTTGACACACTGTGTGTTTTAACATATTATAGGTAAGTATAAAATACACACAAATACATGCACATACAAAAACTGGTCAGAATGGAATACATTCATTTTAAAATGCTTTTGAAAACCTTGGAACATTGTACAGTAACTCTTTATTTTTCACAAAAAAACCTTCAAGAAATATGTATTTTCTATATAACACCTGCTGAAAACATGATGTGAAATAGTAGACAATAAGGAGACTTTAGTGTTTTTAAATTGCAGTTGCCTGTGGGTGAGCACGATTTCTTACCTGTTATTTTGTATCTATTTATTACAGTAATGGGTCCAAGAGTTTTCCCACGTGACTACTGAATTGAGCTATCTGTAACTGTTCCTCTCATATATTAAAGAAGTTGTATGCCCTGTTTAAATTTTTTTATGTATGACACAAACCCAATCAAACCCTTATGCCCTCTAGCAGGTAACCTCAGTGTGACCTAAAGACTTGAAATATTGTTTAATCATTGTATATACCAATTTTTTTACAGTTTAGGAAAGCATTTCTTTTATGGACCATACTGTGTTAAGTGAAGGACAAAATATTTTTTTATTTATGAACAAAAACATTGAAGTTACACTAATGTTCTTGTGTTTTACATTAAAAAAAGGTTTATTTTTCTGCTTTAAGACACTAGCACTCTAAAACCATAACTGTCTACGTATATTCCATATCATCTTGTATTTTGTATAGTGCTAGCTGTTCTCCATTATCTTTATTAAGGTAACTGTTAAAATTAGACCGTTTTAACTTATATAAATAGATTCAAGCATTAAGTGTTAATTTCTAAAGATATTTTGCTCTTCGAATGGTGCACCTACGCAGATTACTTAGGTAATCTGTGCACCTGACTTCACTACTTATTTTTAGATAAGTAGTAAAGTCAGGTAATTCCAGCTGTTCTTGATTATGGTTTTATGTGGGGTTCATACTTAATTCGCATGCGGCTCACAGCAGGGGTCCGGTGCATCCCTGGTCTCCATTTCAGGGACAAATCAGGCTCAAATTTTTGCCTGAATTCAGACCTGACACAGAGCCAAAGACACACAGGACCCTTGTGCAATTGGCTCTGCAGCCACCACAGAGATGTGTGAACTGGCTCCATTGAGAGCCGGTCAAAGTCTCCTGTCAAGCTAATTGGAGAAATCCACATCCAATTCACACTGTGAATGTGAAGCCCGTCTCAGGGTTGTTTATAAAAGACTAAAATCAAAACCAACCATATAAGTACATTTTCGGCAAAGTCTGACTAAGAAACATTCAACTTTTCACTGGAAGAACATGGCTTTATGCTATCCAAATTGCTAATGCTATATAGAAATGTGAAATCACCAGTAATTTTCTTATTTTGTATATAAGCACACCACCCCTTTATTGCTACAAGCTGGGCAGATCAAGTAGGTAGACTGATATCCCAATGCCAAGGGTTCTGCACTAGCCCTCTCCCATGCTGATCAGAATTTGGGGCTGTGCTTTAGGAGGAAAAACAATACATTATGACCTTTATAACATGTCTATTTGTTGCATGATTATTTCTATTGATAACTCACAATTAAGGTCAGACAACTAGCATTTTTAGAGAAGGCCCACAATGGAAGATTTCAATTTTTTCTTGTGAAAGATGTTCTTAGAACTATGGTCAAACTAAAAAAAAAATCACATATCTGATGTAGGCTTTATTACATTAAGACAGGGTCTTCTGTTTACCTAAGTACTCCCTGGAACATTTTGTAAATACCTGTTGATTCTGCCACTAGAACGATTAGATAGGTGACAATACTTCTCTGTTTGCAGTAGAATCACAACAGTGTTGACACTGTTGATAGCTCTGTCAGTGGATTGCCTTGCCTAGTTCTGCCCACAGCCCTTTTAGATTGACAGATCATTGTTCTAACTGCAGGAGCTTAGGGAAATTATTTAAAAGCCTTCATAAGTCCTTCCAATCCCCTCCAGCACTGTCTTAACAGGGTGCAAGGGAAATCCTGCTTCCTTTCTGCATTTACTATATAAAAAAAAGCCAAATTACATTTCTTGTAAGGCCTTTAACATGCCAACTTGCCATCAATTGCTACACAAGCCATTTGATATTTTATTGTTATTAAGCATTTTATTGCCAGAGGAGCTTGGAATGGAACTCAACTGAGTGAGAATATAGAGATCTACTTCTATGTAATTACTAATGGATGTCATGCCACATAACTAGAATAATGCACAAAACCCAAAACATCATGGACATTGTAGGAACCACACGAATCACAATAAAATTATAAAATATGCAAATGTTATTAGATATCAGATATAAAAACACTTAAAAACAAAATACACCAACATATTATTTTTATTATACAGGATTTATATAAGGCCAACAGTTTGGGAGTGTTTTACAATAAAGGGGAAACAATACAGCAACAATACAATTTAATACAAGAGGGTTAAGCACCGTACACACAGGTCACATGTCGGGAGCCGCAAGCTGTCACAGCCGGGGTGCCCACAGTTGAGATGCCGGCACTGGGGGCAAAAGACCAATGGAATGCATGGCTTGGGTGAGGACATCGCTGGATCCTGGGACAGGTGAGTGTCTGTTTATTAAAAGTCAGTAGCAACAGTTTTTGTAGCTGCTGACATTCACTAAACATAAATATGAATGGAGATCATCTTTAACCTCCAGGAGGTATGATTATGTCAGATTTTTGAATCTCTAAGTGGTACATTGTTTTGCATAAAAAATTTATTTGGCGTTTTATATTGTAGGCCTGTAATTCTTAGTAATAGCACACTTAAATCTGTCCAAACAAGAGTCTAGTAGACATCCCGGGTATGATAAAGTTTGAAACACAAAATCATAAATTATAATATAATAAATAACTATAAATAATTATAAAAAAATATTACTGCAACAATAAAATAAATTTCCCCACGAATCACTATCGCTCAATTCTGCAAGTGTTCTCATTTACTATTGCTGTTTTCTAGCTGGTCTAAAACCACTTTTGACGTAAAGGGACATTTTTGGTTGCCATGGACAATCTCAAGTTTCCAGGCAGAAAGAACAGTATATATAATTTAAAACTGCATGCGGGGCACTGAACAAAGCTTTAGGGACAAAAGGGATGTGAAGTGATTTGATATATTAAAGTAATCTTACAGAATACAGTGTACTGTATGTGTTATGTATTTTGTACTTTTTAAATTTGCAGCCGGACTCTGCCCCTATGCGTCGTGACTCTCGCAGGGAATAGAGCCTGGCACACAGAGCATCGGGCAGATGATCCGGCGGGGGACACAGCAGGGGGACATCACAGGATCCTGGTGACAAGCTAAGTTACCTGGACCAGGATTCTGCAATGCAATCCTGAGTGTGGCTCGGGGTTACCGCTAATGGTACTGAAATTTAACCCCGAGCCACACTCGGGATTACCACCAGGAGGGTTAAAGTACATTTAAAACCAGTTTTTTTTTTCTTTGTTTGAAATAGAGTTTCATTAAAGCTGAGTTCCACTCAAAAATGGAACTTCCGCTTTAAGTGCTGGTGACCCCCTGACATGGCACATTTGGCATGTAATTTTTTTTGGGGGTAGCGGGTACCCTGTTTTTACTGGCACCCAGCTTCCAATTCCTCCTTTGGCGCCACGGTACCGGAAGGAAGATCACCTCTCGCCCCTCACTCCCTGCAATCTTCTGAGACATGTTACAGGTCCCAGAAGATTGCCCGGCCATTCACAGCATGCAGCGAGGCTCGCCCACAGTTAGAATGTCGGCACAGGGAAGAGGAGGGGGAGAGCAGCGAAGGCTTACTGCACCCACATCGATGGACCATGGGACAGGTTAGTGTCTGCTTATTAAAAGTCAGCAGCTACACTTTTTGCAGCTGCTGACTTTTAAATGGGTGGAACTCTGCTTTAAGGAGCTCTCACTTCAATCCTGTCTCATAAAAACAACATGAAGTGAAATTAAATTTCTCTAAAGTAAGAGAAATTCTCTCTTAGCTAAATTTCTCTATTTTAAAATTTCCTTTCTATCTCTTTCTAGTGATGACGTAAAGTGTTGGGATTTCCCTGTACTTTCAGTTCCCGTGACAATGGTTACTAAGGCAAACAGAAAAGGCTTTTTTCTCCAGCAGGGAAACAGACAGCAATAAAAACATGGCGGAGTTACTAACCTTTCCTCACTCTAGCCAAAGTAAAGAAAAACAGTTTTGGCTTAGATGCACTCCCTGTGTAAGATACCTCAGTAATTCCAAAACACAAGTACTTGTAGATAAGAGATAGCAAGAACCGCCTCTACAATTAATTCTGAAACATTTTTTTTTCTCTTAATAAAAGTGTAATCTGTATACAAATTCAAACATTCAACCATGTGCAGTAGAGTTTGAATAACAATGAAATCAAACTTTTCTTCTTTTGCTTTGGTGATTAAAGTGAAAATGGGTACACTTTATCTTACTTTGTAAAGGCCCAGGATCACTTTATTGCATTGCAGTTCACCTCACTTTACACTTTAATAAATCAGGCCCACATTGTGAACCACCAATAGTACATTTTCATTTCAGTGCTCAGAATAATTATTAATTTAGGTCTTTGTTTAGTTTGTCAGGTTTAAAAATCTGATGCAATGAATTTAGTCTTCAAAAAAAACCTGTCACTCGTGGACATGTATTAAATATTTTCAAAGAACAGCATGTTTGCAGCAAACTTAATGAATTAAACCACTTTCTTCATCATGTTGCTTTCATGTAACTGCCAATCTCACTGTCCCCTGTGCTCTAATCCTTTGTCTGTACCGACACCCTCTGCCAGCACCAGCTGGCCACACATGGGATATGTATGACAGCTGCAAAATTCAAATGCCAGGCTCCTGAATTGCATTTAGTTGCACTCTTTGGAAGATCATCTTTTTTGTTGATTAGTTGACAAGTTTCATGCATGCTCAACTGTACAACTTCTAAGATTATAGCTGAGCAACCTCTAGATAACTGTGCATCATTGTCCATCTGGACATCATGTCTGTGTTCTGAGCTGATTACGAGGAATAGTAACAGCATTTCCCAAATCTCATTCACTATTTCTGCATTGATGAGGGTCTGTCTTAGACAACATGTTGGTGGGTATTGCCAGGAATAGAACATTGCCTAGAGGTTTTGCTATATTGAAATATAATCTGTTTTAAATTGACAGGTTATGTATATGTTATAGATGACAACAATATTTACAAACATGATAGAATCTACCAGAGTATACAAATTATATTCAGTATATAGGCAATCAAGTCTTGGCTTGTGAAGATCCTGCAAATCTGTGTGATATCAATTCCTCTGGACCACATTTATCAAACTGCCCTGGAACCCTATGGCATGTCTGCACAATACCTTCTTTGTATCAATTTCCTAACAGCTACACCTTGCTGTTTCCACTTATACACCAACAGAGATAGAAACAAGCATTTATTAGAGTTAGGTCCCCAGAGATTATGAACCTAACTGATACTACTACTCTTGCTCTCCTTGTTGCTATGCCACTGACCGGTAATGAGTTAGTATTTCAGATCTCTTCATTTTGAGAAAATGACTACACTGCAGCTAATGAAGCATCCAAAACTTATCAGCAGTTTGTGAACTCATGTTTTTTGACTGGTAGAGACTACAGCCTCTAAAATGATATCTAAAATAATCTTGAACATTCAGGTTTGCAAATATGTTCAATAAAGCAAGCAGCAGAATTCAGTAGTCACTATATGGATTTTTCTTCTTTGTTTTCTTTTTAATAATATGTCTTCCCTACAAAGAAATGTAGTTGCTGTGTGTTACCTTCTTTACAATTTGCATAGCTTTATTGAATGAAGCCTTCTGTTATTTGCCTACTACCATAAGTGCCATTTACCATTTAATTTACCATTGACCTTCTCTCCCAGTAAAAAGACATCTAAAACATTTTTCATCTTTCCCTTGTAAATACTAGTGGGTCTCACCCTATAATTTTGTCTACTGCTCTTGTTGAAGTTAAAAGCTGTGCACTGAGGTTCTAGGGTTCAAATAAAGTATACAGTAATCATGTTTCAGTTCCAGAAGCCATCACCAGATGCTGCTAAAATCTGTCACTCTAGTTACATGTATCAGAGTTCTGGAAGGGAAGCGCAAGCAAACCCAGAGACATTTCTTTTTTTCTGAAGTAAAAAGTATCACTGATTTTAAATACTGAGTTTTAGAACAGCACTTTTGGTTCCTAAAACCGCGTACACACGATCGGATTTTCTGATGGGAAATGGATGTCAGGCTGTTGGTGGAAAATCTGACCGTGTGTATGCTCCATCGGACAATTGTTGTTGGACTTTCCGTCAACAAATCTTGGTTAGCATGTTTTCAAATGTGTGTTGTCGGATTTTCCGACAGTGTGTACAAGTCCGTCGAGCAAAAGTCCAAAGTACAAGCACGCATGCTCGGAAGCAAGGACGAGCCAGAAGCAGTCGGTCTTGTAAACTAGCGTTTGTAATGGAGAACTAACATTCGTGACGTGGCAAATTATGAAATCTCCAAATGCAGCACACAATTCTCTTCTTCTTTAATGGGATAATAATGAAGCTGCTTTGCTGGTGATACTGATGGAGTTATTGCAAACAAATTTTCAAAGGCTTTTTTTTTCTAGTGATATCAAGAATAATATTATTATTATTTTTTTTTTTATTTGTGTAAGTTACCACAACACCATTATCCCATAATTTTTCAGATCAAAGATACAACTGTGTTGGTGTCTCTTGTCAATTTTACATTGTATTTTTTTAAATGTAACTGCCTATTCCCAAACTGTCATTTGAAGTAAAACACATAGCCAAGTATTATTCTCCACAATTTTTTTTATTGTGCAGTAAAAAAACAAAATCAAATAAAATTAGACATGCTATCTGCCCATAGAACTTAACCAAAAAGTGCATTCTATGCATCCAAAAATATAGAAAATATACCAAATCAAATCATTATTCAACCAAAAAAATAATGTCAAAGCAATAACTCCAAGACTAATAATAAATAACACATTATCTCCTGTCTGGTTGACAAATTGCCGTTAAGAAACGAACTGAAAAGCACAAAATGAAAAGCGCGTACTGAAAAGTGCGAAAAGAAAAGCGTGAATTCACCAAACTTCTACTAACACGAAATTAGCAGAAGGAGCCAAGAGGGTGGCGCTAAAGAAGTGAAAAACCATGTAGTATGTCTAGTACATCACTACGTTCATAATTGTTGGCCAACATTTGTGTGACCGGATGTAAGCAAGACAAGTTTGAGCCAACACCATCCGGACAAAATTCCACGTTTTTTTTGGCAGCAAGTCTGATTGTGTGTTTGAGGCATAATACTTCTAGAGATGTAGCCTTTTAAAAGAGACATATGGACTTAAAAACTAATTATACTCACCTAGTTGGATGTAGCATTGAATCAATGTCCTCTGCTGGCACTGCTTTGAGAATTGAGTTTTCAAAGACCACTGATAGTTCTCCCCTCCACTCTGAGCAGAGAGCCATGACTGACAGTCACCCGCTCTCTGCTCTGTCTCTCCAGCGCTCACTGGAGTGCTGGGCTGCGGAGGGGGTGGGAGGTGCTAGCTCAGGCATTTAGTGGATGGCCGAGAGGTTGAGCCAGCTGCCAGCCCACACAGACATGTAATTTGTTCTACAGGAGAAGTACAGCCAAAATAGATTTGGCTATACTTTTTCTTTAACTCTCTCCAATGTCAGTATGATTTTTATTCCTTTGCAAATCTGGACTTATTAAATTAGATAATCCAAGGAACATTAGTTAACCACAGGCTGCAATTTTTCATAATAACCAATAAAATTTCATTTTACTGTATCCAAGCCACTGAACAAATGATTGATTGCTACTGTTACAAAACTTGCAACGTTGCAATTTACTTTATTTTTCATGTGCCCCCATTACTATGTCATATGCATGAGTTACATTACTTGTAAAATAGTAATTTAATAACAAATCATATATGTTAAATGTTACATTTTGCGGTGCTATGTTGTCCTATTTACTCCTCCTGTGTTAATTACTTTTGTATTCATTTAGCTTTTTCTTAAGAACTATATTACATTACAGCACTACAATACATACACACTGCTTGTAACAATGAGTTCAGTTCAATTATTGATTTCACTGCGTTACAAGAATAGCTCTGTTAATGGAATTTTTTTCCTTCATTGCTCCATGTTTTCATTAGATTAGACAAATTACCAATTTTTCTTTTTTTATATCTGACCTATTTGAACAGGATCCAGAACTGGTGCGCAACATCTGCCGCTGGGTTAGACAAGCTGTCAGAATTCCTTTCTTTGCCAAGCTGACCCCTAATGTCACAGATGTTGTACTGATTGCAATGGCTGCTCAAGAAGGTGAGATGGAAATAATGTCACCATGCAAAAGATGTGTCACATATCAGATCAGAGTCTAATTAGGACAATGCTGCTGGATAATGGGAAGAAAATATTTTTTGCTTTCCTCTGTTCTATTATTAATAACAATCATAATTTATTATCAATGTTTTTCTATTTACACATTACTGCCCTTTATATCGTTTTACTACTTTGTTGTCATTTCTACTCAAAATAAACCCATTTCCACTTTTGCTTTTAATGAATTGGGCTTGAAAAAGTTGATTTACAACCATTTAGAACTTATAGCTTTATTTTTATTTTGATATGTATTTAAGTGCAGCACACTGTATTTTACATTAGTCTGTGTAATAAATCAAGTTACTATAGCAGGGATATGCAATTAGCGGACCTCCAGCTGTTGCAAAACTACAAGTCCCATTATGCCTCTGCCTCCGTGGGTCTTGCTTGTGGCTGTCAAAGTCGTGCTATGCCTCATGGGCAAAAAAAGACAGACAATTAAAAAAAAAAAAAACATTTTTTACTTTTTGCTATAAAACCTATCCAATTAAAAAGTTGGAAAAATGGAATTTCTTAATAAATTTAGGCCAATATGTATTCTGCTACATATTTCTGTAAAAATAAATCCCATTAAAGTGTTTGTTAACCCCCCCCCAAAAAAAAATACAGATTCTTGTCCCTTAAAGCAGATTGAACAGCACAGTGCTTGTGCTGTGTAATCTGCCCCTCTCTAAATTGTAAAAAACCTAGCTGAACCTGCCACTTCCTGTATCCCCCTCTCTGTACTGACCACAATAATCAGGGCTGCTGAGCCCTAACTATCATGGTCAGTGTACATCCCTTCGTCATCCGCAGCCCTGCTCTCAGCTCTCCTCTCTCCCCCTCACCCTCTCCTCCCTGCCCGTCAGCTCCGTGTTGTGTGTCTGTCTCTGCCCCCCGCCACTATTAGTAGCAATCAAAAACTATCAAACAATGTTCACTGCCAGCCCCTCTATGATACTCAGGCATACCACACTGTATGTATATGTCTTTTCTATACCTTTTAAAAAACTAAAAAACTAAATACCTATTTAGAGCTATTTTTAGGCTGGTCATGTGACTCACCACATTACATCTCCGAGACAGGGCTTCTACGGGAGGGGCTGAGTGGCCACATAATCTCCCCGGCTGATGTCAGAGGGAGACCTTGGCCCCTCCTGCAGAAGCCACAAAGATCTCTCTAAATAGGTATTTACAAGCCTCGTTTTTAGGAAAGACATATACGGTGTGGTATGCCTTAGTGTCATAGAGGGGCTGGCAGTGATTTCTACTTGTGCCTTAACAAACACTTTAAGCATATATTGATTGATTTGAGCAAAAGTTGTAGCATCTACAAACTATGGGATATTTGCATTTTTTTTAACTAGTAATGGCATAAATCAGCGCCTTATAGCGGGACTGCGATATTGCAGCAGACTTTTTGACACTAACTGGCACTTTTGACACTTTTTGGGGACCAGTGACACTAATACAGTGATTAGTGATAAAAATATGCACTATACTATCACTGTACTAATGACACTGGCTGGGAAGGGGTTAACATCAGCGGCGATCAAAGGGTTAACTGTGTGCCTAACCAGTGTTTTACTATACTGTGTTAGGTGCTTTTACTAGGGGAAGAGATGGAATGTATTCCCTGCTTTGCAGGGACACGAATTCCATCCCTTCCCTCCTGTCAGAATGGTGATCTACCTTGGTTACATAGGCAGATCACCATTCTGCCTCTCTGCCTAACGATTGGCAGGTGCCAGAGGACATTGGGTACCTTGCACTCGCTGATCAGCTTCCGCTGTGTGTAATCACAGAGGAAGTGCATGCGCGCCCCCTACCCGGAATTGTCAGTTCACGTATATATATGTGATCTGGCTCACAGGTGCTTGCTTGTAGCATTAAGACTGCTATAGGACAGACCTGAAGCTGTTAAAGCAAATCTGTTTAGTTCAAGGCAAGATCACAGCTATGGAACAAACTGAAACATTTGCTTTTTATGTTCAGATGTTACCATTACCAAGTTAACAAAGGGTGACTCCACTTTCATGGAAAAAACCCAATTGCAAATGGAAAAAAATATAGCATATACAATTGCGATAAAATTAATATTTTAAATTTATTGCTATTAAAAATATTTCCTTCTTAACCTGCAGCTCTGTTAAATTTAAAGCAACATGGCAACCTGGATGTGTTCCATACACATTTGGTGTGTGGAACTCCCCCGGAGATGTCATTTCTTGCTTGTGTGCTTGGCTCACTGATTTTCCTAGAGATCTGCAGTAGGATACAAGTCAGATTTTCCTCTGCAAAAAACATTTCAGTTTTGGTGAGATGCCTCTAAAGGGTCAATCATTTTGAAATGATTGAAGATCCTGCCACTTTCCTCCCTAGAGTCCTGCAAGTGCATTCACTCCCATTCAGAATATGTCCCGCACAAGACATGGCCTAACAAAGAGCTATTCCTTCAGCAGAAACCAGTATGAATCTACAACAAAGTTTGTTAAAATTCTTGCAATGTACATTGATCATTCAGGGAGGTTATTTTTTCTCAACAAAAGTGTCTCTTTCCAGGGAACAGTATATAAACTGTATATAATCTGCATTAAGTTGGACTTCTCAACATCATTTTTCCTAGAGGTTGTAGATAATTTTTTAACATAGCCACAGTGATTATATTTTTACATTGTAATGTAAAGAAGAACACTAAAGTGTCATAGAATTATACCAGATATTCTCTCACGGATAATCAATCACGGTCATTTAAAACATATGCACCTGAAAGATTCACCTGTAGGTAATCTACACCGAATGTCTAGATTAATAAATATGCCCCTAACACTCCTGGTAAAAATTAGGGATGGGCTTGATGTTCGAGT
Organism: Lithobates clamitans; assembly: GCA_037952925.1. NCBI lineage: Eukaryota > Metazoa > Chordata > Amphibia > Anura > Ranidae > Lithobates > Lithobates clamitans. The sequence goes on from JBBGZY010000406.1 coordinate 3,341,125, forward strand.
CAAACTTATGAACATTGCCCGCCACAGAGCACCCCATAATGCACTGCAAGATCGCAGTGCACTGACGGTTGCTGATTGGCAATAGCATGCACCTGACCTGCATGCTTTTCACCAATCACAGCGCAATGTGCTGTGAGAGCCATAATTGGCCAAAGACAGGGTGCCTTTGATCAATCATGGCTCCAGGGACTAAGTCCACCACTATATAAGGCTTCTGCTTACATGGCGGCCATATATAGTAAATGAATGGAGATCAGGCAGGTAGTGTAGTGTGCAGTCAGTGTAGTATATATAATACAGTTCAGAGTATATAGCACAGTCAGTGTAGTATATCTAATACAGGGGAGTGTATATAGTGCCATCAGTGTAGTATATATAATACATTGCAGAGTATATAGTGCAGTCAGAGTAGTATATATAATACAGTGGAGAATATATAGTGCAGTCAGTGTAGTATATATAATACAGTGCAGGGGATATAGTGCAGTGTATATAATACAGTGTATTGAAATTGTTAAGGGGAACCCTATGACAGAATTAAGAAAAAAACAATGTGGGGCCCCCCAAAATCCATACCAGACCCTCTGGGTCTGGTATAGATTTTAAGGGGAACTCCACACCAAAATGAAAAAAAAAAAAGTGTGGGGTCCCCCCAATCCATACCAGGTCCTTTGGGTCTGGTATAGATTTTAAGGGGAACTCCATACCAATTTTTTTTTAAAATGGTGTGGGGTCCACCCAAAATCCATACCAGACCCTTATCTGAGCAAGCAGCCTGGCAGGCCAGAAAAGGGAGGGGATAAGCAAGTGCCCCCCCTCCTGAACCATACCAGGCCACTTGCCGTCAACATGGGGAAGGTTGGGGGTGACCCCCAAAGCACCTTGTCCCCATGTTGATGGGGACAAGGGCCTCTTCCCGACAACCCTGGCCGGTGGTTGTCAGGGTCTGTGGGTGGGGGGCTTATCGGAATTTGGCTCCCCTTTAACAAGGGGACCCCCAGATCCCATCTTCTCCACTATGTGAGTGGGTAGGGGTACATTGTACACCTACCCATTCACCAAAAAAGTAAAAACCACAACAGACAGTTTTGTCAATTTTTTTATTAAGTGTCCTGCGATGTCCATACATCTTCAATTATGTCATCCGATGGACCCGATAAATAGAACAAATTAAAAAAAGCTCCGCCTCCATAGGAGGCCTCCCTGCGACTTCTATCTTTTGGCTCTGAGAACTGTTATATAGGCAAGGGAGGAGCCACCAGTTGACGTGGCTGAGTGACCCCCGCCCCTTCTAACATAATGTGACATCAGCGGGGGCGGGATCATCCATTTACATTAGCGGGTGGCCCTGCCCTTGCCTATATAAGAGCTGTCAAAGCAAAAAGACAGCAGTCACCGGGGGCCTCACATGGAGGCGGCGTTTTATTCAGTTTTTCTATTTTTCGGGTCAGTCGAGCGGTGTGATTGATGGTCGATGTACATCGCGGGACACTTTTTTCTTTTTTAATAAAGGAATTGTCAAAAACTGTCTCTTGTGGTTTTTACTTTTTGACACTTTTGTACCCAATGTACCCCTACCCATTCACATAGGGGTACAATGTACCCCTACCCATTCACAGGGGGGGGGGGATCTGTGGGCCCCCTTTGTTAAAGGGGGTTTTCAGATTCCAATAAGCCCCCTGCCTGCAGACCCCAACAACCAATGGCCAGGTTTGTGGGAAAGATGACCTTGTCCCCATAAACATGACGACAAGGTGCTTTGGGGAGGGAGGACTCGCCGCCCCATGTTGAGGGCATGTGGCCTGGCATGGTTCAGGAGGGGGGGAGCTCACTCTTCCCCCCTACCCTGACCTCCAGGCTGCATGCTCCGATAAGGGTCTGGTATGAATTTTGGGGGTGACCACAAGCCAATTTTTTTTTTAAATCCATACCAGACCCGAAGGACCCCACATGTTTTTTTGTCATTGATTTTCCATCTATAATGCTGGGAGCTGGCAATACATTACATTACAGGCAGACTGAGGGGACCCCCAGGCACGATATTTAAAGAAATATTTCATTTTTATTGTTGCACGTCAAGCATTATTAAAATCCCTCCTTCTGAAGAAACAATATTTTTTCAAAACTTTCCCTATAACTGTCCCTATACACTTTTAATGGCAATACCATGCATATATGCCTTTAAAATGAGGACTTTTGATTTTTCATGTTTGTGTCCCATAGTCTTTAATAGGGTTTGCTATAACTTTTTGCCTGTTCGAGGTGTTCTGGTGTGAACCGAACCACAGGATGTTGGCCCATCCCTAGTAAAAATGTGTTTGTCTAATTATTGATTTGCTACATGTCTATGTTTCATTTTATAGGCAAGTGATTAAAGCAGAACTATAGGCAGACCCATATTTTATCCACTTTGATATACATAGAAAAAATCCTTAAAGCTGAATTCCAGACAAAGAGCTAAAAACAGAAATAAAATATTTATATGAGGGCTGTTTCACAGTCCTTTCAGGCAGCATAGCTAGGTAGATCCCACTATTATTGTGTTACAATTAAAGTTCAATTCCAGGCACAGATTTTTTTTAACTCTTTAATTCTCACGTTAACACTCTTATTTTTGTATGACTTCTGTAAAACACTGAGCTGAGAACTCCCGAGCTGTGCAGCAGGGAGCTGCATTTCCAGCTCCCCACTGTATCGTAACCGTGTCTATGAATTGCTGCAGTATTGTGTCTTCAACTTCTGCTTTTTCTATTCCATTCACAAAGCACAGTACAAATGCAATCACTCTGCCCTCCCAGTCTTAATACTGCTTTACATGGAATTAAAGGGCAGCTACCAGGTCACATTCAGGTCCTTAAACTAGCTGCATTAAAAAAATTATTTATTCATGAATAATGAGCTCTATTTATTTTTGTTATATTTACCTGGTGTTTATGTTTTTTTTGTAAATTCTTTTTATTGAATTAAAAAAAATGGAAGAGTGTACAAAACAAAGCCTGATGACTGAGAACAAACACAAAAAGCAACAACAAAGCATGTACAATAAACAAAACAAAAAAACTTAAATATTTGGCAACCAAAGCCTAAGGCAACCTTACTAGGTACTGCTGGCGGACACTAAGCAGACATCAGGAGAAGACTCTCCCACAGTATAATGGATAATCAATATCAAATAATGAGAAGCAGGTCAGTGTGGATCATTGGGGCAGTTCCATTGAGACAATTGTGTCTCTGGACTCTGTCCAAATGTCCCATACCCTAGATATTTTTTTAGGGCATCCTCTAGATTCATACTGTATGTAAATTTGTACAATGGTATCATTTTATTAAGCACAGATTTCCAAAAGTCCAAAGTCCGGGCCTGTGGAGATTTTCATTTAAGAAATATAGACTTGCGAGCATAAAATAATAAAAATCACAGGCCTATCCAAATTCTCATAGCCCTAGAGGTAGCCAGTAAATGAACTAGACCTAATATACAGATGTCAATAGTTAAGTATATTGAAATGGCAGTACTGGTTTTTTATCTTTAAATGCTAACTCCATCTTTTGCAGCATGTTCCATGTTATACCCATATTTAGTGGATGCAGGGGTTCTCCTACGCAGCCACTGTCAGAATAGCTGCGTGGGACTCCACCTGCACAGCCACATCATTCTGCCACACATCAGACACATTTGTAGTTCTCAGTGGAATAAAATTGTGGTGATAATTGCACTGGTAGGCCACTGACACAACCTCCAACTCTCTAACTGAACACCCGTACCTTACTATGGGCAGGGAGCTGGAGAAAGAGTCTACAGAAGTATGGCATTGCACCCATAAACCCCTGAATGTGAGTGGAATGCTTTGCAGATCCCTGTGAAAAAAATTATAAATGTACAAATTTTTCTTGAAAAATATGTTCATTTATTATTTTTTTTTAAGTTGGGCTTAACCATTAAATGTATTATTAAAAATTACATATATCTGCCATTAATTAGCTTCTTGTAATTCCCTGAAAAATAGGGAGAAGGAGGGTGGCAGTGCCACCCAATCAGGCTGTAATATGTAGTACTCTCAGACTAATACAATTTAAAACATTGGATTTCACTTGCAAATGGCACATTTAAGTGATCACTTCATTTTATACATTGCGCTCAGTGAACAAACACTTTTCAAAGTGAACATTCACTTTGGTAAATGTACATTCCCTACCTCTTTAATAAATTAACCTCATAAGTTTACCCTCAGTTATATAAAATACAAATATTATAGAAGAGGCAAGCCTCTAATATATATGTAGTAACAATGAGTTAATTAATTTTCTGCATTACAGGTGGTGCAGATGGTGTTACCGCAACTAATACAGTCTCTGGACTGATGGGCCTGAAGGCAGACGGAACACCATGGCCTGCAGTTGGAAGAGGAAGTAGGACCACATATGGTGGTGTGTCTGGTAGGTGCTGCCCTTTATGTTCTGAACGCTTCCATAAAGGCTGTTGAAACCTCAGGGGGTCTGTGTTAGAAGCTCGGATAGCATGTTCACTGTAAGAGTCAATTCTCTGAGCTCAGTCTTGGTCAGTGCACTTGTAATCATTATGACAGATGGAACATATTGAGTGTGAAGAGTCTGATGTTGCCCTTTTCTTAATAGTGGAACCCAACAGTATAATACCAGAGCAAGGTCACCAGAAGAGAGGCAATGTATGACCTTTACCATTGAGACATTTTTTTTTTCCTGGCTGTTTCATTCTATATTTTTGACATCCTAGTTTTGAAAACTAAACAGAGAATATCAACAGACTGTTCTGCGGTGGAAATAGGGAACTGTTTTGAAATAACTTTAATAAACTCTAGCAGTGTTTCCCAAATGCTCAGCTCCCGCCAATAAATCATGTTTTGTGAAGATAAACACAGGTAGCTAAATTATGAGGTTAAGAACCCCTGTGCATAAATGAGATTCTGTATTGAAAGAAGGGGTGGTTCTAGGATTGTGAAAGACCTGGGGTACCCCAGAGCACAGCAAGTTAAAGTATGATGCTGCGCTAATCGTGCTGCGCCAAATGTTGTTTGTGGCCACACTGTCTGACAGTGGGAATTGCTTAAAAAGGGTATAGGTAAAAAGGATGCTGTATACAAAGCACACATATGACGCAGTATTTGTTCCCACCAAATATGCTTTAAAGTTTGAGCTTTTTTACTTAGATGCTTTTATTAAAACATGACGCTTACTAGATGATACGTGTGATATTTTTTAATTAGTAGCTATTTTTTTTTATTTGCTAAATGAACAGAAATCTGACACTTCTAGGAATTTAGGATCCTACTATTTTCCAGCTCCCCCAGTAGCTGCCATTGCACATTCATTCTGTTTTCAATCTCTACACTATCATTATCAGTGTACAACTTGGCAGGGAGTCTCTCTAGAGCTGTATGCAAGCAGAGAAATTTAGGAGCTGAATCATACCTGAGGTACTGCTTGCAGCTCTCTGAAAAGCCACACACTGATAATAATAGTGCAGAGGCTAAAAGCAGGAGTTGCTTGCTGATTTTATAAATGAATGAATGAAAGTTTTTTTTATGCTGTGAGACTTTCCCCAGAACACCATCAGGGCCATAGGATTAATTGTACCATTAAGGAGGTGCTCAAGCACGGTCAGCATGAGCTGTGACAGCTGTGAGGGGCACTAGAAGATACCAGGATTTGACACTCCAAGAAGTGTCAGATTACTATTTATTTTGCAAAACCGAAGAATAAAGGAAAAAAGCAACCTGAAAAAAAAGCACATATGTATTTGTTATGTGTTTTTAATAAAAAAATCTTGATCTGGTGACAAAGTCTTTTTAACTACTGTGCCACCGATAAGAATGTCACAGACATACTGTATATGAAAGTTAGCACAATCATTTTCAAAAAATGGAAACTCTTCCATTACATATACTGTACTTTTCTGCACACAGAATAAAATACATAGATATAACACTTTGAGCCTGCCTTAAAAAATAAATAATGTCAATAAAATAGCCAAGAACTACTTACTATTAATGATAAGTGACTGTTAAGATAATTGACACTTCAGTCAGAAGTATATAATTGCAATTGGCATGTAAGGATCAGGAGTATATAATGTACAGTGTAGTATATAACATGTATGTGTGTATGTAACATACAGTCCAGCATACAGAGTGCAACAGCCAAAAGGTAACATTGGTAACAGGGCCGATCCTGGCCGGGGTGCATGGGGTGCAGTGCACCCGGGCACCACAGAGGTGGGGGCGCTGAAGCGTCAGAGTGCTCCCCTCCCTCCTCCTCCTCTTGTCCATAGGCGGCTCTCTCCACTGGTCACCGCCACTGCCCCAGATGTGCCCATCCCCCCTCCCTCCTCCTGTCAGAGGAGGAGAACGAAACAGCCGGAGACTGGAGTTACTGTCTCTGTGTGCAGAGAGAGACCGGCCGTGCAGTGACGTCACGGGGTAGGGCGGTCCGAGCCCGACCCTGACATGCTCCACTTCTCCTCCTGTGTGTAACTCCCGCCTGCTGCCCAAGCCTGACATGCTCTGTTCTCCACCCGGGTGCCGCCCAGGTGTTTTTAATTAGCCTAATGGAGGGGAGGTGGTTTGTCCTGGGGGGTCTATACTAATGTGGGGGGGTGATTTGTCCTGGGGGGTCTAAACTAATGTAGGGGGGCGATTTGTCCTGGGGTCTAAACTAATGTAGGGGAGGTGATTTGTCCTGGGGGGTCTAAACTAATGTAGGGGGGGTGATTTGTCCTGGGGGTCTGTACTAATGTAGGGGGGGTGATTTGTCCTGGGGGGTAAACTAATGTAAGGGGTTGGTTTGTCCTGGGGGGTCTATATTAATGTAGAGGGGGTGATTTGTCCTGGGGAGTCTGGACTAATGGAGGGGGGTGATTTGTCCTGGGGTCTGAACTAATGGAGGGGGGTGGTTTGTCCTGGGGGGGTCTGTACTAATAGAGGGGGGTGGTTTGTCCTGGAGGGTCTGTACTAATGGAGGGGGGTGGTTTGTCTTGGGGGGTCTGTACTAATAGAGGGGGGTGGTTTGTCCTGGGGGGTCTGTACTAATAGAGGGGGGTGGTTTTTCCTGGGGGGTCTGTACTAATGGAGGGGGGTGGTTTGTCCTGGGGGGGTCTGTAATAAGGGAGGGGGGTGGTTTGTCCTGGGGGTCTGTACTAATGGAGGGGGTGGTTTGTCCTGGGGGGGTCTGTACAAATGTAGGGGGGTGGTTTGTCTGGGGGGTCTGTACTAATGGAAGGGGGCAAGTGGTTTGTTGCAGGGGTCTGTACTAATGGAGGGGGGTGGTTTCTCCTGGGGGTCTGTACTAATGGAGGGGGGGTGGTTTGTTCTGGGGGGTCTGTACTAATGTAGGGGGGTGGTTTGTTCTGGGGGGGTCTGTACTATTGGAGGGGGGTGGTTTGTCCTGAGGGGGGTCTGTACTAATGTAGGGGGGTGGTTTGTCCTGGGGGGGTCTGTACTAATGGAGGGGGGTGGTTTGTTCTGAGGGGGGTCTGTACTAATAAAGGGGGGTGGTTTGTCCTAAAGGGGGGCTATTCTGATAAAGGGGGTGTTTTGTCCTGGGGGGTCTATACTGAAGGAGGGGTTTATACTTAGTGGGGGGTCTGCACTGATGGAGGGGGGTCTATACTTAGTGGAGGGGGGTCTGTACTGAGGGGCGACTATAGTTGGTGAAGGGGGTGATACCATGTTTTACCGCACCGGGTGACACCAACTCTAGTGATGCCACTGCAGCCGCGGGCTCTTATTACCCCTCTCCTCCTCATGCGCGCTGCTGTACTAGTGAGCGGCACACTATGTTTCTTCCCCTGCCTTCATATCGGCCAGGGAAGAAAAAAAAGGAGCAAAGAAGAGGATTGTGGGACATGTAGTCCCGAGGACTGGCAGCCCCGCTGTAACACGGAAACTGCAGTCCACACAGCATGCTCAGCTGAATGGGAGAGAGAGAGCCAGGAGCCCTGGAAAGCTTTCAGGGAAGTGCACCCAGGACTTCAGAGGAAGAGGACAGTGCTGAAGGAACACCATCAGAGAGAGACCCCACTGCCCTGCGTCTCATGAGGGAAAGCCACACAGCCTAGCGCCATCCCTGGAGGAGAAAGAAATGGAATCATTGCCAGAGTACAGATCTGGGCTCCACCCAGTGGAGCCGCCACGGGCAATTCAGAGTGAGCTGACTCATGTCTGCAGTCTCTGACCTTCTCTTGTATCATGTCTGTAGTCTCTGACCATCTCTTGTATCATATCTGCAGTCTCTGACTATCCTGGGGGGTCTAAACTAATGCAGGGGGGGTGATTTGTCCTGGGGGGTCTGTACTAATGTGGGGGGGGTGCTTTGTCCTGGGGTCTATACTAATGTAGAGGGGGTGATTTGTCCTGGGGGGTCTGAACTAATGGAGGGGGGTGATTTGTCCTGGGGGGTCTAAACTAATGGAGGGGGGGTGGTTTGTCCTGGAGGGTTTGTACTAATGGAGGGGGGTGGTTTGTCCTGGGGGTCTGTACTAATGGAGGGGGGTGGTTTGTCCTGGGGGGTCTGTACTAATGGAGGGGGGATGGTTTGTCCTGGGGGGGTCTGTACTAAGGGAGGGGGGTTTGTCCTGGGGGTCTGTACTAATGGAGGGGGTGGTTTGTCCTGGGGCGGTCTGTACAAATGTGGGGGGGTGGTTTGTCTGGGGGGGTCTGTACTAATGGAAGGGGGCAGGTGGTTTGTCGCAGGGGTCTGTACTAATGGAGGGGGTGGTTTGTCCTAGGGGGTCTGTACTAATGGAGGGGGTGGTTTGTTCTGGGGGGTCTGTACTAATGGAGGGGGGTGGTTTGTCCTGAGGGGGGGTCTGTACTAATGTAGGGGGTGGTTTGTCCTGGGGGTCTGTACTAATGGAGGGGGGTGGTTTGTTCTGGGGGGGTCTGTATTAATGGAGGGGGTGGTTTGTTCTGGGGGTTCTGTACTAATGAAGGGGGTGGTTCTGTACTAATGGAGGGGGTGGTTTGTCCTGAGGGGGGTCTGTACTAATGGAGGGGGGTGGTATGTCCTAAAGGGGGGTCTATTCTGATAAAGGGGGGTGTTTTGTCCTGGGGGGTCTATACTGAGGGAGGGGTTTATACTTAGTAGGGGGTCTGCACTGATGGAGGGGGGTCTATACTTAGTGAAGGGGGGTCTGTACTGAGGGGCGACTATAGTTGGTGGAGGGGGTGATACCATGTTTTACCGCACCAGGTGACACCAACCCTAGTGATGCCACTGCAGCTGCGGGCTCTTATTTCCCCTCTCCCTCTCCTCCTCGTGCGCGCTGCTGTACTAGTGAGCGGCTCACCATGTTTCTTCCCCTGCCTTCATATCGGCCAGGGAAGAAAAAAAAAGGAGCAAAGAAGAGGATTGTGGGACATGTAGTCCCGAGGACTAGCAGCCCCACTGTAACACGGAAACTGCATCCCACACAGCATGCTCAGCTGAATGGGAGAGAGAGAGCCAGGAGCCCTGGAAAGCTTTCAGGGAAGTGCACCCAGGACTTCAGAGGGAGAGGACAGTGCTGAGGGAACACCATCAGAGAGAGAACCCCACTGCCCTGCGCCTCATGAGGGAAAGCCACACAGCCTAGCGCCATCCATGGCGGAGAAAGGAATGGAGTCATTGCCAGAGTACAGATCGGAGCCGCCACGGGCAATTCAGAGTGAGCTGACTCATGTCTGCAGTCTCTGACCATCTCTTGTATCATGTCTGCAGTCTCTGACCATCTCTTGTATCATATCTGCAGTCTCTGACCATCTCTCGTATCATATCTGCAGTCTCTGACTATCTCCTGTAGTATGTCTGCAGTCTCTGACCATCTTCTGTACTATGTCTGCAGTCTCTGACCATCTTCTGTACTATGTCTGCAGTCTCTGACCATCTTCTGTACTATGTCTGCAGTCTCTGACCATCTCCTGTGGTATGTCTGCAGTCTCTGACCGTCTCCTGTAGTATGTCTGCAGTCTCTGACCGTCTCCTGTAGTATGTCTGCAGTCTATGACCGTCTCCTGTAGTATGTCTGCAGTCTCCGACCGTCTCCTGTAGTATGTCTGCAGTCTCTGACCATCTCCTGTACTATGTCTGCAGTCTCTGACCATCCCCTGTATTATATCTCCAATCTCTGACTATCTCCTATTCTATGTCTGCAGTCTCTGACCATATCCTGTAATATGTCCGCATTCTCTGACCATCTCTTGTAACGTGTCTGCAGTCTCTGACCATCTCTTGTAACATGTCTACAGTCTCTGACCATCTCCTCTAGTATGTCTGCAGTCTCTGACCATCTGCTGTATTATGTCTGCCGTCTCTGACCATCTCCTGTACCATGTCTGCAGTCTCTGACCATCTCTTGTAACATGTTTGCAGTCTCTGACCATCTTCTGTATTATGTCTGCAGTCTGACCATCTCCTGTAGTATGTCTGCAGTCTCCGACCATCTCTTGTAACATGTCTGTAGTCTCTGACCATCTTCTGTATTATGTCTGCAGTCTGACCATCTCCTGTAGTATGTCTGCAGTCTGACCATCTCTTGTAACATGTCTGTAGTCTCTGACCATCTTCTGTATTATGTCTGCAGTCTGACCATCTCCTGTAGTATGTCTGCAGTCTCCGACCATCTCTTGTAACATGTCTGCAGTCTCTGATCATCTCCTGTACCATGTCTGCAGTCTCTGACCATCTCTTGTAACATGTTTGCAGTCTCTGACCATCTTCTGTATTATGTCTGCAGTCTGACCATCTCCTGTAGTATGTCTGCAGTCTCTGACCATCTCTTCTAACATGTCTGCAGTCTCTGACCATCTTCTGTATTATGTCTGCAGTCTGACCATCTCCTGTAGTATGTCTGCAGTCTCCGACCATCTCTTGTAACATGTCTGCAGTCTCTGATCATCTCCTGTACCATGTCTGCAGTCTCTGACCATCTCTTGTAACATGTCTGCAGTCTCTGACCATCTTCTGTATTATGTCTGCTGTCTGACCATCTCCTGTACTATGATTGCGGTCTCTGACCGTCTCCTGTAGTATGTCTGCAGTCTCTGATCATCTCTTGTAACATGTCTGCAGTCTCTGACCATCTCCTGTATTATGTCTGCAGTCTCTGACCATCTCCTGTATTATGTCTGCCATCTCTGACCATCTCCTATAGTATGTCTGCAGTCTCTGACCATCTCTTGTAACATGTCTGCAGTCTCTGACCATCTTCTGTATTATGTCTGCAGTTTGACCATCTCCTGTACTATGTCTGGGGGCTCTTTCTAACATATTCTCTAACAGAAGCCCTCTCTGTGTGCATCAGAGAGACTCCCCTCCAAGTCCCATTTGTGTACGCTCTTCCTGTATTTTCTTTATTGTTAAAAGATCATGGGAGGATCCCAGGGTAACAAAGAGTTCTTAGGGGAACATCTCTGTGTTTGAGTCGTTGCCATAGAAACATTTGTAAAGGAGAGGAGTTGGTAAGATGACCACGCCCACATGGGGGCGCCAGGAATATTTCTGCACCCAGGCGTCTGTGACCCTAGGATCAGCCCTGATTGGTAACATTCAACAGTAAGGAAGTGTCTACCATATCGAACAATGTTCTAAGTATTGCAGTCAGGAGAACGCAAATTACACAGTATAAAATGAAAATAGTGGTAGTATATCCCTCAAGGCGCCACTAACTACAACCACTAAGCGCTCATGGGTGCGAGTAAATAGGTAAACTCCTTTAAAAAAAAAATATAAGATATAAAATATAAAAAATATAATATGTATAAATGGTAAACTACATCTAAATACAGCTCTGCACTAAACAGAGCCGTAATGAGCAGCAGCTGCCGGAAATCCTTTCTCAAGGTAAGAACAATGAAACTAATAGGAAATCACACACTAAATAATGTGACGGCAGCGCTATTAAGTGTCCTTAAAAGTGAAATAAAATGAGATTGAATAAAATACAATAAATAAAATAAAATGAAATAAAAAAAATAAACTGTATATTCTCCGAATGTACATGAAAACCTTATTAAATAGAAAAGCGCATCTTCCCCTGAGGGTTGTTCAGAGTCTCTATGGATAGATGAAAATATAGTAGAAAAACAGTACATATACGATCCCTCAGCTTTCCATGTGTATATAAATCACTGATTCAAACCTTACCAGACCATGGTGGGTCAAACAGCATGCGAACAGAATGAGGTAGTAGTTGTCATCACAGACGGTCGGCTGTTAGTGTTCATGCAGCTGACAAGTGGGATGGTCTTTTACTTGGGGCCGCTCATTCATATGCATTCATATGCAAAAACAAAAGAGGGCTCCATAGTGTAATACCGTTAAATGAAATTTTATTGGAATAAACATGTACAACATGATGTACTCGAAGAAAAGGATTTTACAGGTAAGCTGTTATAAAAATCCTATTTTCTTATTCGTACATCATGGGACACAGAGCCACAGTATTCACTGATGGGATGTCCCAGAGCAATGCTATCTGAGGGGTAGGGAGACACAACAAAAGTAGGGTGCAATCAGACCTGAGCACCTTGTACCACTGCCTGCAGCACACTGCGCCCAAAAGTGATATCCTCATGCCTTCTTACATCCACCTGATAGAATCTGGTGAATGTATGGACTGAAGACCAAGTTGCGACCTTGCAGAGTTGAGCCATGGTGGCCTGGTGATGCACTACCCATGAAGCACTAACAGCCCTGGTGGAGTGCACTTTGATTTGAAAAGGTGGAACTTTCCTCTTCAAACCATAAGCCTGAACAATTAACTGTCGAATCCACTTAGCAATGGTAGATTTCGACGCTGCCTGTCCTTTTTTAGGACCTTCAGGAAACACAAACAAAACATCCATTTTGCGAATCTGAGCAGTCGCTTCCAAATAGGTTCTGACCGCTCTCACTACATCCAGAGAATGTAGTGACTTTTCTTCCATTGTCTCAAATGAAACTGAGCATAGGAAACCGCTTTGAATGAAGCCACCATCTTTCCCAACAACCTCATACAAAGAGGAATAGAAGGACTCTTCTTTGCCCTGACTACCTGAACCAGCTCCTTTATGGCACTGATTTTAGCCTGGGGTAAAAACACCCTCTTCTGGGTTGTATCTATGACCAGACCCAAGTACGCCAGTCTTCTTACTGGATTTAAAAAAGACTTCTCTAGGTTGAGGACCCAACCTAGGTATTCCAGGTAGTACACTGTGGTGAGCAAGCTTTGGTCTAAGTGGGCTACCGACCGGTCTATTAAGAGCAGGTCGTCTAGGTACACTATAACCGTTATACCCTGGGCCCTTAATCTGGCCAGAGGAGGAGCCAGGACCTTTGTGAACACCCGAGGTGCAGTAGCTAGACTGAAAGGCAGAGCTACAAACTGAAAATGACGTTTTTCCACTTCGATATTTCTGATGAGCAGGTATGCATCCTTGATGTCTATTGATGCCAGAAGTTCTCCTCCTTGTAGGATGGAGACTACTGATCGGATTTATTCCATGCGAAAAGATCAAATTTTTAGGAACCGGTTTAGATCTTTGAGATCTAGGATGGGTCTGACATCTCCATTTGGCTTTGGCACCATGAAAAGGTTTGAATAAAACCCCAATCCCTGCTCTTGCATGGGAACCACCTTGATTATTTTTTGCGCCAAAAGTCGCTCCAACGCATGAAAGAGAGACTTCTTTTTCTCTGGGTCTTTGGCAATATTTATAGGAAACGAGGAGACGGGAATTCTTGGAACTCTAGTTTGTAACCTAGAGTTATTGTGGGGACCACCCATCTGTCCTGAAAATGCTCCTGTCAGACCCTTGAGAACTGTAGCAGTCTTCCCCCCCACTTGAACGAGCGGGTGCGCCCCTTCATAAAGAGGCTTTAGCATTCTGTCTTGTAGATTTCCTCCCTTCTTTTGTCCCTGGGGTTGACTCTGAGTTTTACCCCTTGAACCTGAGGGTGGAGGCCGTCGCGACTGCCTGGAGGCTGATGCCCCTAGCACTGGAGGAAGAGCCTGTTTAAATGAGGGAAGTTTCCTCCTTTTCTTAACTGGCAAAAGGTTACTTTTCCCACTTGAGATTTTTTGGATATAATTGTCCAGATCCTCCCCAAACAGCCTTACACCACGGAAGGGAAAACCAGCCAGCAGCTTTTTGCATGGCGTTTTGGCTGACCAATTTTTCAACCATAAGATTCTACACATATGCACCAACCCAAGCGTAAGGCGAGAGGTCTGAAGGATAGAATCTCTGATTGCGTCAACTGCAAAACACAAAGCCGCTGGCAGGTTGGCAAACTCCCGGGCCTGCTGTTCAGGGAAAACCTTAAGCACCTGCTTCAAGTGGTCTCTCAAGGATTGACATACCCCAAGTACCGCCACTGCAGGTTGAGCTACTGAACCTGCCAAGGAAAAAATGTTTTCCAACATGAATTCTAATTTTTTATCGGTTGGATCCCTAAGCATTTATGCGTTGTCAACAGGACAGAGGATATAGCGGCATATAGCGGCATCAATTGCCGATATACCCCACATCTTTGTGAATTTTTCCTCCATAGGATAAAGTGTTGAAAACTTTTTAGGAGGGAAAAAATGTTTATCTGGGTGATCCCACTCAGAATAAATAAGCTTTTCCAGCAAGAAATGAACAGGAAAAGCATGCACAGTTTGAGGAGGCTTCAGTGAACCCTAAGAAGAAGTGGGTTTTTCAACCGACTCAGTTACGGGTAAATTAAATGTAGAGCGGACCATTTCAGTAAGAGAATACACCAACAATTTCTCAGCCCGTGAAGCTGAAGAGGGTCCTTCCCCACTTGATTCCTCAGAAGAGGGGTCATAAGTCTCATCCCGGTCCTCTGAGAGGGATTCGTCTCCCCTTTCCCAGAGTTCCTCTGTTTGAGGGTCCTGGGTGATAGAAGGGGACCTAATGTGTTTTTTTTTCACTTTGTGAAGATGCGATTATGACCATTAATCTCTCCTCTAATCCACTTATGGTTGAGGAAAAAACCTCCTCAGTAATATATACAGGGGCTGAAATGCCAGAAGCAGTTGCAGCCCCTAACCCCGATGGCTCACTCTGACCAGCCTCCCTAGGTCCTTCAGGGGGAGATGGTTCTGCAGAGGGGGGTCCTCAGATCCTGAGGGAGATCTCTTTGAGCTTCTATTTCTCAGGGTATTTGTACCTCCCCTTCTGCCCATAGAGCTAAGCACAAATGCAGAGGTACTGCCAGAAATGCACCCACTGTTGAGCAAAATAGTCCAGCAACTGCCGTTGCTATCAAGGCTCAGTCTGATGCTAAGTAAATATTGCCTGGGAATGCCTGTGTCACCCCACTCACATGCCATCCATCTGCTCTGTGTCCCTCCTTGAGTTGTGTGCACCTGCAAAAAGTGCACCTTTTATAGCTTTGTATAGCCTGCATTGTGGGCGTTAAACCACACCGACGTCGCGCTAATGCTCCGCCCCCTCCTCCAACCACCCCTTCGCCCCCCCTGTCTTTTAAAAAAAGCGACCGCTTTTCCCACGCGAACTGAGGGCTCCGATCCTGATAGGATCACACATGGAGAGGAGGCTGGGGTGGAGGAGAGAGGAGGGCCGGTGAATGGACCACCGCCATAATGGCGGTGGTGGCGGTAGGCAGTGCGGGATATCGCTGACTGCCCTGTGGCCTCTAGCCTGAAGGAAGCTGTGGGAGAACATTCCTGAAAGGAAAAAAAAACCCTTCCCACATCCTACCTGGAGCATGGGCTTTGAGGAGCGTGCAGCTTGTACACAGAGACGAGACTGACAAGCATGGAAAGGTACGTGCTCTTGACAGCTCCCGGTGGCGACTTTAGGCATAGCAACATTTTACTGAAAGGAGAAAAAACCCACAAGAATTCGAAATATTCCTTAGGAATCTCCCTTACCTTATCCAGCCGCAGGGTTCTGTGGTAACAGACCCAATCTTCACCCCTCACGGTGGGCTCTGTTTAGAAAACCTTCAGGGACTGGGGCCCCCTTTTTTAAAATGAGGGATCCACAGCCCTGGGCCTGTAAAACACCCCACCAGGAATATGGCTGAAAAAAACAAATACTGGATCCCGGGGTCCAGCTCTCTGAAAAGAGAAGCGTTACAGACAAAACCTTGTTTCTTCGGACACGAGGCCCGTGTACCATTTAATTCGGCCTGGAAAAGGCACTTTGAATGGATCCGGTTGCATGGCTTGCCACAGTAAGGAATATTCCAGCGGAGCTCAGCACAGCATATCTTCATTCGTTACCAACACCTAAGACACTGGCGAAAAAACTGAGATACTCCCAGTAAGGGGAGGGGTTATATAGGGGACTAAACTTCCTGTCTAGGGTGTGCCAGTGTCCATCACCTAGTGGTGCCTATATAATCCATCAGTGAATACTGTGGCTCTGTGTCCCATGATGTACGAAAAAGAAAGTAGATTTTTACACTAGTTTTTTTTTTTGTAGAAGTAAATTAATAAATGAAATGATTTACATAGGACCTTAACCACTTGCCGCCTGCCATATAGCAGAATGACGGCGGCAAAGTGGTTTCAATACCCTGACCGGACGTCATATGACGTGATCAGGATATTAAGCCACTGCACGCCCCCGGGGGCGCGCTTCACGGCGATTGTTGTTGCGGTGTGTCAGTCTGACACACTGCAACTCTGATCTAGGTAAAGAGTCTCTGACGTCCAATCACGGCTGATCACAATGTAAATAGGAAGAGCCGGTGATCGGCTTTTCCTCACTCGCGTCTGACAGTAGAGGACAGCCGATCGGCTGCTCTCCTGACAGGGGGGGTGTGTGCTGATTGTTTATCCCCCTCGGATCCCGCCCAGGACCACCAGGATGGCCATCCACACTGGACCACCAGGTATGCCCCCCCCAGACCCCCAGGGAAATACTAATTTGTGCACAGGCAGCTGCCAACCAGTTCCCACTCATAATGCCTACCACTGCCAGTGCCACCAGGGATGCCTATCAGTGCCATATATCAGTGCCGCATATCAGTGCCCATCAGTGCCACGTATCAGTGCCCAGCAGTGCCGCCTATCAGTGCCCATCAGTGCCCAGCAGTGATGCCTATCAGTGCCCAGCAGTGCCGCCTATCAGTGCCACCCATGAGAACCCATCTTTTCAGCCTCTCAGTGCCCATCAGTGTCGCCTATCAGTGCCCACCAGTGCCAACCAGTGCAGCCCATCAGTGCTGCATATCAGTGCCGCCTACCAGTGCCCATCAGTGCCGCACATCAGTGCCCATCATCAGTGCCCGCTCATTGGTGCCATCTCATCGGTGCTGCCTTATCAGTGCCTGTCAGTGCCGCCTTATCAGTGCCCATCAGTGAAAGAGAAAACTTACTTATTTACAAAATTTTTAAAACTTTTATTTTTTTCAAAAATGTTGGTCTTTTTTTATTTGTTTACCAAAAAAAAAAACCACAGTGGTGATCAAATACCACCAAAAGAAAGCTCTATTTGTGGGAACAAAATGATAAAAATGTAGTTTTGGTACAGTGATGGATGACTGCGCAATTGTCATTCAAACTGTGACAGCACTGAAAGCTGAAAATTGATCTGGGCAGGAAAGTGTATGAGTGCCTTGTATTGAAGTGGTTAAACACACTCATTTTACTACTTTAACAAAGTGAAAAGTCTTCTGTCTACAATTTTCCTAGACTTATCTACATTCGGAAAGATCCAAATCCTTTAAGGCATTTGTGAGGTTACCTGCAAAAAAAGGTTAACTGTTGGTAATTCAGAGTTAAAGATTGTAGATTACATCTTTTCACAGTCATTAGGGCATTATGCATTTCTTTGCAGATTTTCTTGTGTGATTTGAGTCCACAAAACAGGCACTGTTAGGAAGAGGTTTGGGAAGCTCTGCTTTTGGCCTTTTTATCGTTTCATGCTTTTGTGATCAGAGCAAAATTTGCCATTTACAGTGCGTAGAATCAACTGCTAACATCTTTTTAACTGCCTTGTGTATTTACATAAAATTATGCTGTAATTCTGGGGACAGATTTGGCTTTCCTTTGCAAGCATACTTAAAAACATTTTAGTGTATGTTAATTATTCATGAAAAAAGGGAAAATGTAAAAAAAAAAAAAAAAAGAACAAGAATTTCTCCTTAAAACCATCAACATTTCTCCTTAAAAATAATGCAAAGAACATATTTTCGTTTTTGTCCTAAATAAACATGTATTATTTGCTTTCATTTTAAATAATAGGCCTAACTCTAGGCTATAACCCTAGCTTTAACAAACAGTAACTAATATCAATCCTAGCTCTAATAAATAATGATTTAGGCATAAAAAGAAAAATAATAAAATCTTACAGTGTACCACACTCTTCTCTCCGTTAGGGAAAGCAGAAGAAGATAGACCTTGGGAGAAAGTAGTGTATTTAGCACAATACCTCTCTGGACAGTTAGAGAAATCTGAAGCAACTGTGATTGGCTGCTGGCAAAATCTGTAGTAGCGAGGCGTTTAATAACAGTCCAATCCCAAGTTGCAATGCATAATTGTGAACACTGCTTTAGGCTAAGCTTGTGCTTGGCTATGGTGATTGGGTGGTATTGTAGGCTACCAAGGGTCTAGCTCCAATTGCATTACTTGACAATGCAAAGAACACAACTGCACTCAATCTTCCAACATGTATAAGGTATTATTGCACTTAAAAGTACATAGTCCCAACAGGATCTCATTCCATGGCTGTATATTTTTAAGTGTGATAATGCCTTACACATGTTCTAAGACAGAGTGCAACACGTTTTTTGCATTGTCTGACCCAGTCCCAGGGCAGGGCAGGGCAGAAGCACAGGAGAAGCATCCTCAGGCAACCTAAAGTGTTACTAAACCCAGGACCCTGCTTTCACTATATTTGGTCTTCCACAGTTCACAGAAAAATAAACTGCTAAATACCTTTTCTCATCAGCAATATATAGCAGTTTTGTGACTTCTGTCAGTGTCTGGTTAAAGCTTGTAGGAGGAGTTTTCGTTCTGCACTGACTGTCCTATCAGGATGCAGGACCCCTGACCCTCTATCTGGACAGTGCTGATTGGCCCTGTGCTAATCACATGCACCCTCCAAAGAAAAAAAAAAACCTCTCTAGCAACACACACCAAACTGAGCATTAGGGATGAGCTTCGTGTTCAAGTCGAACCCATGTTCGACTCGAACATCGGCTGTTCGGTCGTTCGCCGAATTGCGAACGATATGGGCCGTTCGCGCCAAATTCGTGTGGCGCGTCACGGCCCATAATTCACTGCGGCATCGCAGTGCATTGCTGGCTGATGATTGGCCAAGCATGCACTATGACCCGCATGCTTGGCCAATCACAGCGCCGTCAGTAGAGAGAGCTGTAATTGGCCAAAGCCAGGGTGGCTTTGGCCAATTATGGCTCAGGGGATTTAGTACACGCCCCACACTATATAAGGCCACCTGCACGGCGGCCCTGTGTAGTGTGTGTTCCGGTGTGCTAAGAGATAGAGAGAGAGAGAGACAGTGTCATTTGATTTGAGTTAGATAGATTAGGCAGAACAGTCAGTCAGTTAGCTGCACTTACAGTGTATTGTGTATATATATGCAGCCCAGGTGTTGCATATATATATATATATACACTGTATTCAGTTTAGCTAGATCCGTTCCTGTTATCTTCTATCTAGACTATTTACATTTAGTGCAGTGCGTCCTGCTCACAGTGTTCAGCTAGATCCGTTCCTGTTATTTACATTTAGTGCAGTGCGTCCTGCTCACAGTGTTCAGCTAGATCCGTTCCTGTTATTTACATTTAGTGCAGTGCGTCCTGCTCACAGTGTTCAGCTAGATCCGTTCCTGCTATTTACATTTAGTGCAGTGCATCCTGCTCACAGTGTTCAGCTAGATCCGTTCCTGCTATTTACATTTAGTGCAGTGCGTCCTGCTCACAGTGTTCAGCTAGATCCGTTCCTGCTATTTACATTTAGTGCAGTGCGTCCTGCTCACAGTGTTCAGCTAGATCCGTTCCTGCTATTTACATTTAGTGCAGTGCGTCCTGCTCACAGTGTTCAGCTAGATCCGTTCCTGCTATTTACATTTAGTGCAGTGCGTCCTGCTCACAGTGTTCAGCTAGATCCGTTCCTGCCATTTACATTTAGTGCAGTGCGTCCTGCTCACAGTGTTCAGCTAGATCCGTTCCTGCAATTTACATTTAGTGCAGTGCGTCCTGCTCACAGTGTTCAGCTAGATCCGTTCCTGCTATTTACATTTAGTGCAGTGCGTCCTGCTCACAGTGTTCAGCTAGATCCGTTCCTGTTATTTACATTTAGTGCAGTGCGTCCTGCTCACAGTGTTCAGCTAGATCCGTTCCTGCTATTTACATTTAGTGCAGTGCGTCCTGCTCACAGTGTTCAGCTAGATCCGTTCCTGTTATCTTCTAGACTATTTACATTTAGTGCAGTGCGTCCTGCTCACAGTGTTCAGCTAGATCCGTTCCTGCTATTTACATTTAGTGCAGTGCGTCCTGCTCACAGTGTTCAGCTAGATCCGTTCCTGCCATTTACATTTAGTGCAGTGCGTCCTGCTCACAGTGTTCAGCTAGATCCGTTCCTGCAATTTACATTTAGTGCAGTGCGTCCTGCTCACAGTGTTCAGCTAGATCCGTTCCTGCTATTTACATTTAGTGCAGTGCGTCCTGCTCACAGTGTTCAGCTAGATCTGTTCCTGTTATTTACATTTAGTGCAGTGCGTCCTGCTCACAGTGTTCAGCTAGATCCGTTCCTGCTATTTACATTTAGTGCAGTGCGTCCTGCTCACAGTGTTCAGCTAGATCCATTCCTGTTATCTTCTAGACTATTTACATTTAGTGCAGTGCGTCCTGCTCACAGTGTTCAGCTAGATCCGTTCCTGTTATTTACATTTAGTGCAGTGCGTCCTGCTCACAGTGTTCAGCTAGATCCGTTCCTGCTATTTACATTTAGTGCAGTGCGTCCTGCTCACAGTGTTCAGCTAGATCCGTTCCTGCTATTTACATTTAGTGCAGTGCGTCCTGCTCACAGTGTTCAGCTAGATCCGTTCCTGCTATTTACATTTAGTGCAGTGCGTCCTGCTCACAGTGTTCAGCTAGATCCGTTCCTGCTATTTACATTTAGTGCAGTGCGTCCTGCTCACAGTGTTCAGCTAGATCCGTTCCTGCTATTTACATTTAGTGCAGTGCGTCCTGCTCACAGTGTTCAGCTAGATCCGTTCCTGCTATTTACATTTAGTGCAGTGCGTCCTGCTCACAGTGTTCAGCTAGATCCGTTCCTGCTATTTACATTTAGTGCAGTGCGTCCTGCTCACAGTGTTCAGCTAGATCCGTTCCTGCCATTTACATTTAGTGCAGTGCGTCCTGCTCACAGTGTTCAGCTAGATCCGTTCCTGCAATTTACATTTAGTGCAGTGCGTCCTGCTCACAGTGTTCAGCTAGATCCGTTCCTGCTATTTACATTTAGTGCAGTGCGTCCTGCTCACAGTGTTCAGCTAGATCCGTTCCTGTTATCTTCTAGACTATTTACATTTAGTGCAGTGCGTCCTGCTCACAGTGTTCAGCTAGATCCGTTCCTGTTATTTACATTTAGTGCAGTGCGTCCTGCTCACAGTGTTCAGCTAGATCCGTTCCTGCTATTTACATTTAGTGCAGTGCGTCCTGCTCACAGTGTTCAGCTAGATCCGTTCCTGCTATTTACATTTAGTGCAGTGCGTCCTGCTCACAGTGTTCAGCTAGATCCGTTCCTGCTATTTACATTTAGTGCAGTGCGTCCTGCTCACAGTGTTCAGCTAGATCCGTTCCTGCTATTTACATTTAGTGCAGTGCGTCCTGCTCACAGTGTTCAGCTAGATCCGTTCCTGCTATTTACATTTAGTGCAGTGCGTCCTGCTCACAGTGTTCAGCTAGATCCGTTCCTGCTATTTACATTTAGTGCAGTGCGTCCTGCTCACAGTGTTCAGCTAGATCCGTTCCTGCCATTTACATTTAGTGCAGTGCGTCCTGCTCACAGTGTTCAGCTAGATCCGTTCCTGCAATTTACATTTAGTGCAGTGCGTCCTGCTCACAGTGTTCAGCTAGATCCGTTCCTGCTATTTACATTTAGTGCAGTGCGTCCTGCTCACAGTGTTCAGCTAGATCCGTTCCTGTTATTTACATTTAGTGCAGTGCGTCCTGCTCACAGTGTTCAGCTAGATCCGTTCCTGTTATCTTCTAGACTATTTACATTTAGTGCAGTGCGTCCTGCTCACAGTGTTCAGCTAGATCCGTTCCTGCTATTTACATTTAGTGCAGTGCGTCCTGCTCACAGTGTTCAGCTAGATCCGTTCCTGTTATTTACATTTAGTGCAGTGCGTCCTGCTCACAGTGTTCAGCTAGATCCGTTCCTGCTATTTACATTTAGTGCAGTGCGTCCTGCTCACAGTGTTCAGCTAGATCCGTTCCTGCTATTTACATTTAGTGCAGTGCGTCCTGCTCACAGTGTTCAGCTAGATCCGTTCCTGCTATTTACATTTAGTGCAGTGCGTCCTGCTCACAGTGTTCAGCTAGATCCGTTCCTGCTATTTACATTTAGTGCAGTGCGTCCTGCTCACAGTGTTCAGCTAGATCCGTTCCTGTTATCTTCCTACTGACAGGCAGGCTTGTCTGGTTACAGTATATAAAGCTACCTGAAGAAAATTACAGGTGTTCTATCCGAGCTTAGTGCAGCTACAGGCCATTAGTATGTCTGGAAGGCCAAGAAGGAGAGGCAGACAGTCACAAGCCAATAAGAGAGGGCAAGCAGGCTCTGTGTCTAGTGCTGGTCGTGGAGACGGTGCATCCTCATCAGCACGTGGCCATGGGACACGCTTGGCCTTTTTTTCGGCAGCTGGCCGTGTTGAGCCGCAACATGCGGAAGACTTGGTCGAGTGGATGACCAAGCTGTCCTCATCCTCCTCATCCTCTCTCACCCATGCCCAGGGTGCTTTGTCTGGCAAAGCAGCGGCCTCTTCCCTCAGCTCAATGTCATCAGTGACTCCTTCCCTAGCTCCACCATGTCCTCATGAGGATTCCCTCGAACTGTTTGACCACAGTGTTGGGTACATGCTCCAGGAGGATGCCCAGCGTTTGGAAGGCTCTGATGATGATACTGAGCTCGATGAAGGCAGTAACATGAGCACGGACAGAGGGGGTGCCCAAGAAGGACAGCAATCTGGCAGTCATGCTCCCCCTGCTGCAGCATACTGCCAGGTTTGCTCCAGTGATGAGGGAGGGGATGATGAGGTCACTGACTCAACGTGGGTGCCTGATAGGAGAGAGGAGGAGGAGGAGGAGGCGGCACATCACCAACGAGGCAGGATGCCCTCCAGGGGCCAGCCTAAGGGCAGCACATTGACTGCATCACACCCCAAAGCTCCACATGTGCAGGGCGCTGCAGTCTCTGCGCGTTATTCAAAAAGTTCTTTGGTGTGCGCCTTTTTTGATACGAGTGCATCAGATCGCACCGCACCGCTGCTATTTGCAACATATGTCTCAAGCGTATCTCGCGTGGCCAAAACATCTCCCGCTTGGGTACCACATGCTTGACCAGACATATGTTGACCTGCCATGCAGTTCGTTAGCAAGCGTATCTAAAAGACCCACACCAAAGAACAAAGAGGATCTCTCCTTGCTCCTCATCAGCTGAGATTTCCAACCCCACTAGACCTTCAGTCCTCTCTGAGACCTGCAGTGAGAGGAATGAAGGTGTAGAATTAGGTGTGTCACAGCCAAGTACTTGTGGGCAATCTGCTTTTGGTACACCGACGTCAGATTGTACCAGGCAAATTTCCCTGCCCCAGCTGCTGCACCGCCGAAAGAAGTTTGCTCCCAACCATCCACATGCCCAGCGTTTGAATGCTAGCTTGGCAAAATTGCTAGCACTTCAACTGCTGCCTTTTCAGTTGGTAGACTCTGCCCCCTTCCGTGAGTTTGTGGAATGTGCGGTTCCTCAGTGGCAGGTACCCAAACGCCACTTTTTCTCACGGAAGGCGATTCCGGCTCTCTACCGGCATGTGGAAGGCAATGTCCATGCCTCGCTGGACAGGGCGGTCAGCGGTAAGGTGCATATTACCGCTGACTCATGGTCCAGCAGGCATGGACAGGGATGTTACCTAAGTTTCACGGCGCATTGGGTGACTCTGCTGGCAGCTGGGAAGGATGCAGGACAAGGTGCGGTAGTGTTGGAGGTTGTTCCGCCACCACGCCTCCAAAATGCTGATTGTGACACACCTCTCTCCTCCACCCCCTCCTCTTCTTCTTCCTCCATGGCCTCTTCCTCGGAACCAGCGGTGCTCCGTAGGCGTTCAAGGGGCTACGCAAGTACGCAGGCCAAAAGATGCCATGCGGTGCTTGAGCTGGTGTGCTTGGGGGACAGGAGCCACACTGGGGCAGAGGTTCTGTCAGCTCTGCAGGGGCAGGTTCAGAGGTGGTTGACGCCACGCCAACTTAAGGCAGGAATGGTGGTTTGCGACAATGGCACCAACCTCCTCTCTGCCCTCCGACAGGGACAAATGACCCATGTGCCCTGTTTGGCTCACGTCCTTAACTTGGTGGTGCAGCGGTTCTTGGGCAGGTACCCAGGCTTACAGGATGTCCTGAGGCAGGCCAGGAAAGTCTGTGTGCATTTCCGCCGGTCATATAATGCCAGTGCTCGGCTGACGGACCTCCAAAAGGAGTTTAACCTGCCCAAGAGCCGCCTAATCTGTGACATGCCCACCAGGTGGAACTCAACGTTGGCCATGCTGCAGCGGCTGCACACGCAGCAGAGGGCCATCAATGAGTACCTGTGCGACTATGGCACCAGGACAGGGTCAGGGGAGCTTGGTTTTTTTTCCCCACGCCAGTGGGCCATGATCAGGGATGCATGCACTGTCCTGTCACCATTCGAGGAGGCCACGAGGATGGTGAGCACTGACAGTGCATGCATCAGTGACACTGTCCCCCTTGTCCACCTGTTGGAGCACACGCTGCGTGGAATAATGGACAGGGCACTTGAGGCAGAACAGAGGCAGGAAGAGGAGGAATTCCTTAGCTCTCAAGGCCCCCTTTATCCAGACAGTGTTCCTGCGTGCCCGCCGATCACACAGGAAGAGGACGAGGAGGAGGAGGAGGAGGAGGAGGAGGAAGATTGTGTCAGTATGGAGGTGGAGCCTGGCACTCAGCATCAGCAGCAGCCTTTAAGGGATCAGTCCCAAGGAACACATGGACTTGTACGTGGCTGGGAGGAGGTGGCTGCGGACGTTGTTGTCCTTAGTGACCCAGAGGACTCCGGACCGAATGCCTCAGCAAACCTACGCTGCATGGCCTCCCTGATCCTGCAAAGCCTGCGTAAGGATCCTCGTATTCGTGGTATCAAGGAGAAGGACCAATACTGGCTGGCAACCCTCCTTGATCCACGTTACAAGGGTAAGGTTGCGGACCTTATCTTGCCATCGCAGAGGGAGCAGAGGATGAAACATCTTCGGGAGGCCTTGCAGAAAGGTCTGTGCAACGCGTTCCCAGAGACTGGGAGGTTACAAACTCCTGTTTCTGGACAACGTGTTGCTGAGGCTTCGGTCAGTCAAAGAAGGAGCGGTGGAGAAGGTGGCCGTCTGACCGATGCGTTCAGACAATTTTTTGGTCCGCAGCCCCAAGGTATGATCGGTTCCAGCAACCATCGCCAGCGTCTGTTTTACATGGTGCAGGAATACCTAGGGGCAAGATCAGACTTGGACACCTTTCCCACCGAAAATCCTCTGGGTTACTGGGTCTTGAGTAGGGATGAGCTTCGAGTTCGAGTCGAACTCATGTTCTACTCGAACATTGGCTGTTCGCAAGTTCGCCGAACAGCGAACAATTTGGGGTGTTCGCGGCAAATTCGAATGCCGCGGAACACCCTTTAAAAGTCTATGGGAGAAATCAAAAGTGCTAATTTTAAAGGCTTATATGCAAGTTATTGTCATAAAAAGTGTTTGGGGACCCGGGTCCTGCCCCAGGGGACATGGATCAATGCAAAAAAAAGTTTTAAAAACGGACGTTTTTTCAGGAGCAGTGATTTTATTAATGCTTAAAGTCAAACAATAAAAGTGTAATATCCCTTTAAATTTCGTACCTGGGGGGTGTCTATAGTATGCCTGTAAAGGGGCGCATGTTTCCCGTGTTTAGAACAGTCTGACAGCAAAATGACATTTGGAAGGAAAAAACTCATTTAAAACTACCCGCGGCTATTGCATTGCCGACAATACACATAGAAGTTCATTGATAAAAACGGCATGGGAATTCCCCACAGGGGAACCCCGAACCAAAATAAAAAAAAAAAAAATGATGTGGGGGTCCCCCTAAATTCCATACAAGGCCCTTCAGGTCTGGTATGGATATTAAGGGGAACCCCAGCCAAAATTTAAAAAAAAAATTGACGTGGGGTTCCCCCTAAATTCCATACCAGACCCTTCAGGTCTGGTATGGATTTTAAGGGGAACCCCGCGCCAAAAAAAAAAAAAAAACGGCGTGGGGTCCCCCTAAAAATCCATACCAGACCCTTATCCGAGCACGCAACCTGGCAGGCCGCAGGAAAAGAGGGGGGGACGAGAGTGCGGCCCCCCCCCCCTCCTGAACCGTACCAGGCCACATGCCCTCAACATTGGGAGGGTGCTTTGGGGTAGCCCCCCAAAACACCTTGTCCCCATGTTGATGAGGACAAGGGCCTCATCCTCACAACCGTGGCCGGTGGTTGTGAGGGTCTGCGGGCGGGGGGCTTATCGGAATCTGGAAGCCCCCTTTAACAAGGGGACCCCCAGATCCCGGCCCCCCCCTGTGTGAAATGGTAAGGGGGTACTTACCCCTACCATTTCACTAAAAAACTGTCAAAAATGTTAAAAATGACAAGAGACAGTTTTTGACAATTCCTTTATTTAAATGCTTCTTCTTTCTTCTTTCTTCCTTCATCTTCTTCTTCTTCTGGTTCTTCTGGCTCTTCTGGTTCCCTCCGGCGTTCTCGTCCAGCATCTTCTCCGCGGCGTCTTCTATCTTCTTCTCCTCGGGCCGCTCCGCACCCATGGCATGAGGGGAGGCTCCCGCTCTTCTCTTCATCTTCTTCTCTTCTTCATCTTCTTCTTCTTCTTCTTCTTCTTCTTCTTCCTTCTTCTCTTCTTCTCTTCTTCCTGTCTTCTCCGGGCCGCTCCACAATCCATGCTGTGGCATGGAGGGAGGCTCCCGCTGTGTGACGGCGTCTCTTCGTCTGACGGTTCTTAAATAACGGGGGGCGGGGCCATCCGGTGACCCCGCCCCCCTCTGACGCACGGTGACTTGAGGGACTTCCCTGTGACGTCACGGGGAATGCCACAGGGAAGTCCCGTCATGTCACCGTGCGTCAGAGGGGGGCGGGGTCATCGGGTGGCCCCGCCCCCCGTTATTTAAGAACCGTCAGACGAAGAGACGCCGTCACACAGCGGGAGCCTCCCTCCATGCCACAGCATGGATTGCGGAGCGGCCCGGAGAAGACAGGAAGAAGAGAAGAAGAGAAGAAGGAAGAAGAAGAAGAAGAAGAAGAAGATGAAGAAGAGAAGAAGATGAAGAGAAGAGCGGGAGCCTCCCCCCTCATGCCATGGGTGCGGAGCGGCCCGAGGAGAAGAAGATAGAAGACGCCGCGGAGAAGATGCTGGACGAGAACGCCGGAGGAAGAACCAGAAGAGCCAGAAGAACCAGAAGAAGTAGAAGATGAAGGAAGAAAGAAGAAAGAAGAAGCATTTAAATAAAGGAATTGTCAAAAACTGTCTCTTGTCATTTTTAACATTTTTGACAGTTTTTTAGTGAAATGGTAGGGGTAAGTACCCCCTTACCATTTCACACAGGGGGGGGGGCCGGGATCTGGGGGTCCCCTTGTTAAAGGGGGCTTCCAGATTCCGATAAGCCCCCCGCCCGCAGACCCTCACAACCACCGGCCACGGTTGTGAGGATGAGGCCCTTGTCCTCATCAACATGGGGACAAGGTGTTTTGGGGGGCTACCCCAAAGCACCCTCCCAATGTTGAGGGCATGTGGCCTGGTACGGTTCAGGAGGGGGGGGGGGCCGCACTCTCGTCCCCCCCTCTTTTCCTGCGGCCTGCCAGGTTGCGTGCTCGGATAAGGGTCTGGTATGGATTTTTAGGGGGACCCCACGCCGTTTTTTTTTTTTTTTTTGGCGCGGGGTTCCCCTTAAAATCCATACCAGACCTGAAGGGTCTGGTATGGAATTTAGGGGGAACCCCACGTCAATTTTTTTTTTAAATTTTGGCTGGGGTTCCCCTTAATATCCATACCAGACCTGAAGGGCCTTGTATGGAATTTAGGGGGACTCCCACATCATTTTTTTTTTTTTTTTTTTGGTTCGGGGTTCCCCTGTGGGGAATTCCCATGCCGTTTTTATCAATGAACTTCTATGTGTATTGTCGGCAATGCAATAGCCGCGGTAGTTTTAAATGTGTTTTTTCCTTCAAAATGTCACTTTGCTGTCAGACTGTTCTAAACACGGGAAACATGCGCCCTTTTACAGGCATACTATAGACACCCCCCAGGTATGAAATTTAAAGGGATATTACACTTTTATTGTTTGACTTTAAGCATTATTAAAATCACTGCTCCTGAAAAAACGGCCGTTTTTAAAACTTTTTTTTGCATTGATTCATGTCCCCTGGGGGAGGACCCGGGTCCCCAAACACTTTTTATGACAATAACTTGCATATTAGCCTTTAAAATTAACACTTTTGATTATTCATGTTCGTGTCCCATAGACTTTAACGGCGTTCGCGTGTTCGAACGAATTTTTTTCCTGTTCGCATGTTCTGGTGCGAACCGAACAGGGGGGTGTTCGGCTCATCCCTAGTCTTGAGGATGGATCACTGGCCAGAGCTTGCACAGTATGCAATTGAGCTACTGGCCTGTCCTGCATCCAGCGTTCTTTCGGAACGCACATTCAGTGCTGCTGGAGGCGTGGTAACCGATCACAGGGTGCGTCTGTCCACCGACTCGGTCGATCGGCTGACCTTCATAAAAATGAATCAGTCTTGGATCACCACCAGCTACCAAGCACCTGATGCAGATGTAACCGAATAATTTTTTTTGAAATCTCAGATCCCTTCAAAGACTGCCTATGCTGATGCTGAGTGACTATCCCTGAGTAATTATCCTCTTCCTCCTCAATCATCACGCTGATAGCTTGTAAGAACATTTTTGGTTCTGGGCGCCACCACCAGTGCCTAAGGCACAATTTTTCAGCCCCTGTTTAACAGGGGCGTGTAATTACAATTTTTGATGTAATACTTTGCAGCAGGGCTCGTTCCTGCATTCCAACTAGAGTGTCTGTGAGGGGTTGCAGTGTTGTGGCACCAGCACCAGTGCCTAAGGCCTAATTTTTCAGCTCCTGTTCAACAGGGGCATGTAATTACAATTCTTGATCTAATATTTCACAGCAGGGCCCTGTGAGGGCTTACAGTGTTGTGGCCACAGCAACACCTAAGGCCCAAATTTCTGCTGAGTATATAGGGCAGGACTCTACTTTCAAACATCTAACTTACAAACGACTCCTACTTGCAAACGGAAGGAGACAACAGGAAGTGAGATGAAATCTACCCCTAGGAAGGGAAATTCTCTCCTGTAAGAGTTAATATGGGAAAACAATTTCTCCTTTCCACTGATGCTTTCCAATCCTTGTTCCACAAAAAAACCCAAATTTTCAAAAAACATTTTTCATTGGGACAAAAAAGTGAGGTGAAATCTTCTGAAGAGGAGGAAAGACAGCAAAACAAATGTCACAGGGGTGATAACCCTTCCCTATGTTTTCCAAAAAGCTTAGAAAAGATTTTTTGGCTGAAGCTAAACACGTTAAAAATGTTCAAAATTACAAACAGATTCTACTTAACAACAAACCTACAGTCCCTGTCTTGTTTGCACCACCTGTATACTGCTGTTCAGAGTATATAGGGCCTGGTGGCCCCACACCTTTCCTTCTTTTAATTTGGGTGCGGGGTTCCCCTTAATATCCATACAAGACCCAAAGGGCCTGGTAATGGACTGGGGGGTACCCATGCCGTTTTTCTCACTGATTTTCATCCATATTGCCATGACCCGACATGACATTAAACCCGCAAGCAGTTTTAAATGAGATTTTTTCCTTTAAAAATGACATTTGGTGCAGGGACTGTTCTAAACATGGGAAACACGCGTCACTTTACAGGCATACTATAGACACCCCCCAGGTACGATATTTAAAGGAATATTTCACTTTTTTTTTTTACTTTAAGCATCATTAAAATCACTGCTCCCGAAAAAACGGCCGTTTTTAAAAGTTTTTTTTGCATTGATACATGTCCCCTGGGGTAGGACCCGGGTCCCCAAACCCTTTTTAGGACAATACCATGCAAATTAGCCTTTAAAATGAGCACTTTTGATTTCGAACGTTCGAGTCCCATAGACGTCAATGGGGTTCTAACGTTCGTGCGAACTTTCGGTCCGTTCGCGGGTTCTGGTGCGAACCGAACCGGGGGGTGTTCGGCTCATCCCTACTGAGCATGTGCAGCCTGTCCCCTGGCTCTGTATTATCAGAAAATATATTGGGGAAGGAGGAAAGGATTAGGATCCAATAGCCTTTTTACACGATGCAGAGGATTAACCCCTTAGGTTCCACACTGAGTAGAACAAGCATGCTTTACTGCATATACAGACTGATTTTGCTGTTGAGGGTTTACCCTGTTCCCCCGAAAATAAGACCTAGTGTGATTGTCAGTGATGGCTGCAATATAAGCCCTACCCCCCAAATAAGCCCTACCCCGTTTCCCCAAAAATAAGCCCTACCCTGAAAATAAGACCTACAAGGACTTTAACTAGGGCTTATTTTGGGGGTAGGACTTATATTGCAGCCATCACCGACAATCACGCTAGGTCTTATTTTCGGGGAAACAGGGTAGTAACACTTTAAGGCATTCGATCTAAAACTTTATTAGCAATGCATAAATTAGGTTTGTGTTCAGATACATATTTTTAGAGGGTAACCAGCAATGGCAGCCGCTTTATTTTGCATGTTACAAATTTAGAGAAGAGAATAGAGACAAACCTAGAAAATAACTGTGCTTCTGTATAAATACAGATTGTAGGCTATGTTTTTACTAGCCATCATAGTAAAATATCAATCAGGGTCAGCTCTATCGATATGCTATATATTGCCAGCGCTTTAGTTCCCAAGATGTCTACCACTATTGTATGTATTTGACAGGTTCACTTGGCACAATGATAGTAGATTACTATGACACTGCTCCCTAGAGGTTATTGATTTTCAGATCTGCACAAGAAACACATTTCTGGTAGTCTCTAATAGTTGGGTGAAATATGCTTTTGATGACTGCACTAAAAAATCATTTTTTCTCAAAGTGGGTCTTTAATATTTTTTATGTATGTTACTGTGAAACTGTCATTTTGCATGAACAGCCACCATGTGTATTATAACTTTTATTGGTGGCCTTGTACTTAGTGCTGTCATGGTAACAGACTCTGGTAAGCAGGAATGTCAAGGTATTGACATTACTAAGTGGATATCATTATAAAAAAAATCAATTTCTTGTATTATCTGGTAAACTGCTTTAGCTACCAGGCTGAAAATACTTTGTATTTTCAGGTAATGAAGCTTAAATAAAGCAATTATTGTGGTGGTTATGATGAAAGTAATTGCAATTTAAATACACAAATGCCCTAAATAGCTGTTCTTGGAATGTATGTATTTTTTCCTATTAGTCTTTTTTTCACAAGACTCCATTGCCTACCACACTGACAATAGAAAGTAGAAGGTCAGTAAATGCAATGTGCATTAAAAAAAATAATATCAAACCCACGTGAACACAATGTTGTGAACTTTATCATTTATAACCATATTCTTGTATTTAAAAAAAAATCAATCTAAAGGATTTAAAACAATGTTTTAGTTTGTCTAAAGCAATGAGGCAATCCTTGTAGGACTCACTTAATGTTGTTCAAATTTATTGTGAGGATTCCTCCTTTTGAGTCTGCAAACCTCATGAAGTGTGGCATTTGCCACATTACATCTATTTACATTCTTGTTAAAGAAACCCTTGCATGAAAATAAAGGCCTCCTTACCTTTTGGCCCCCACCCTCTGTATTCAAATTACAAACTCCTCATTCAGGAGAGTGTACAAGAAGTCAGAATGTAAGGTAAGTATTTTTTTTTTTTTTTGCATTTTTCAGCCAACAGGAGCCTTAACTTACATCATCACAGATTATCTGCACACTGGGAACCAATTACTAACTCTCTGCACTGGCACATCTGCAGCTTATGAGAAGAAGAAAAAAAATATTCCATCTGTGCTTAACTTTAAGGTATACTGTAGAAGTATACTGAAAGTTTTCATCCTGGCAGGAGTTCTCCTTTAAACCCACAGATGAGACTTTATAGGGTGTCCCGAGGATGTTATAACATTTTTGCTGGGATCTTAATAACCTTGCCAGTTTTGCTTGTTTTAAGATTGACTTTCTTAGGCTTTAAATAGAAATAAAAAATAGATGAGGGATCGGATAGTGTAAAATTCAGAAAGGCAATGAACACTGAATTTCTAATTTTAGTTTACCAAAAGACGTTACATTCAGACTTCAAATACCTCCAAGAAAATGCTCCAAGGCCTGTGGTTTCACATTTTCTTTCAAGTAATTCTTTAATCTGTGTGAAAAAGATGTAAAATCTTTCTGATAGTTGAAGCTGTATGCTGTGCACATGGAGCAGGATAAAAATAATCATAACAGCAAGCATACGAAATTATTTAGCACTTCTTGGGAGCAAATCTATGTTAGGCAATAATTAGGGATATGTGAGTCAAATGTCATCCTTGTCAATGATTAAAAAAACTATTAAAAGTACTATAGCTATGTTAATGTATTTTTCAAAATTTTAGAATGCCTCAACCTTTCTCCATCTTTTAGGCTTTAGTAAAGTGCAATGATAACACATAGACATTTTCTGGGTTTTGTAAATGATAGGACTGATTGTTTTCTGCATTTCTTGGAAAAAATGGATAGCTAACATTTTTGTGTCTGAAAAGTATACTTTATTTGACACAGAAACTTTCCAGTATTAGACATTTTTTTAAAGTGTTTTTGTTCTGTTATTCCACAGCAAAGAGGTGTATTTTTTGTGCTCACACAACACCCAAGGCCACTGGGTGTGAACTCTAAGCAGACAAAAATTCATGCAGTTATGCATTTATTAACCGCTTCAGCCCTGGAAGGTTTTACCCCTTAATAACCAGTCCATTTGTTGTTATACGGCACTGCGTTACTTTAACTGACAATTGCACGGTCGTGGGATGCTGTACCCAAATAAAATGAATGTCCTTTTTTTTCCTACAAATGGAGCTTTCTTTTGATGGAATTTGATCACCTCTATGTTTTTTTTATTTTTTGCGGTATAAAAAGAGATACCAAAAAAAAAAACAATAACTTTTACTTACTGCTATAAAACATATCCAATAAAAAAATTGAAAAAATCTAATTTCTTCATCAATTTAGGCCAATATGTATTCAGCTACATATATTTAGTAAAAAAAATCCCAATAAGTGTATATTGATTGAAGACATTTTAACTTTTGTGCAAACCAAACGATGGGATGTTTTTATGGAATTTTAATTTTTTAAATTTTTTTTTACTAGTAATGGCAGCGATTAGCGATTTTTAGCAGGACTGCGGCAGACAGATAGGACACCTAACTGACACTTTTGACACTTTTTTGGGGACCAGTGACACTAATACAGTGATCAGTGCAAAAAATATGCAGTTACTGTACTAATGACACTGGCAGGGAAGGGGTTAACTGTGTGCCTAGCTGGTGCTTGATAACTGTGTGGGGGTTAACTGACTGGGTGAAGACACAGATTGGTGTTCACCACATCTCCATATTCTCTCCTGTCAGAACTGGGATCTGATTTCTTTACATAGGTAGATCGCCGTCCTGCCTCCCTGGGAACGATCGTGGGTGGCCCGTGGATGTCACGTCCGCCGGACCCGCTGATTGGCATCCCCTGTGTCCAATCGGCACACGATTGTGCCTACAGCTATTGCATGAAATGACGTGCAAAAGAGCCGACCTGCCACAGTAAATATGCAGTAGGCAGTCAGCAAGTGGTTAATACATAATTTAGACAATGTTCATACTGTTCTGACACAGAACTTGCACGACTGCTGCCTTTGCCCTGTGACTTCATGTCCAACTTCCATGCAACTTCAATGAATGGGATCTGACTTTGAGTCTGGTATGGATCTTGAGGGGGAACCCCATGCCACAATTTAAAGAAAAAAATGGCGTGGGGTCCCCCCAAAAAACAATACCAGACCTTTATCTGAACATGCAACCCAGCAGGTCAGGAAACGGTGGGACGAGCGAGCGCCCATG
This sequence comes from Lithobates clamitans, assembly GCA_037952925.1. Lineage (NCBI taxonomy): Eukaryota > Metazoa > Chordata > Amphibia > Anura > Ranidae > Lithobates > Lithobates clamitans. The sequence continues at coordinate 3,375,540 of JBBGZY010000406.1, forward strand.
TTGATGGGTACAAGGGCCTCTTCCCAACAACCCTGGGCAGTGGTTGTGGGGGTCTGCAGGCTGAGGGCTTATCGGAATCGGCCGCTCGCCCCCCCTTTCCTGACCTGTCAAGCTGCATGCTTGGATAAAGGTCTGATATGAATTTTGGGAGGACCCCACACCGCTTTTTTTCCTTTTTTGGCATGGGGTTCCCCTCAAAATCCATACTAGGTATGGTCTTGGGGGGAACCCCACGCCACTTTCCTTTACAGTTTGATAATCCTCTGAGCACAAATCGCATGCCACAAGTCAGATCAGTTAAGATAATGATCTGACTTGGATGTGACCTACTTTAAAATCAATGGACTAAAATTGTGCCCCAGTCAGACCAAAGTAGTGCAGGAACCTTTTTCAAAGTTGGACTGACACTAGTCGGACCAGTTAAGACGGCTCTCATAGGAAACCATTGATTTTGACATGTCATGCGATTTGTGCTCTGGAAGTCAGAGCACAAGTCGGACCAGTGTGAACAAGCCCTTAATGTATTTTCTGTAATGCAACTAATGTAAGTACCTGAATTTAACTTGGTATCAGCCTTTTGCAATCCCCAGTATAGCAGTGTAAAATAGTAAGGTCTGAAACACCCCAAACTTTATGGAGAGAATCAAGGCGTTGTAATGAACACAGTGCCATCGTAATTTCCCCAAACATCATGAGTCTGTAACAAAATCAGTCAGAAGTAATCTCGTGTTTATGTATGTACCCTTACATATACCCAGTGAAGTAATGGTCCCAGGTAATACACAGGGATTAAACAAATCCCATGCCTCCCAACTGTCCCTGATTTTGAGGGACTATCCCTGATTTGGAACAAAGTCTCTCTGTCCTCCTCATTTGTCCCTCATTTTGGTTTGATCTATAAAGTTGTATATAAAGTGCACTATTTTTCTTTTAAAAAGTGGTTCCCAGTGCTAACCTTTTATTCAATTTCTAAATTCCTGCATTTATACATTTCAAAAGCTAGTATAAAGGAATATTAGTGGTAAAAAAAAAGCACCTGTAGGTTTACCTAATCTTTTTTTATATAATCCTCCTTTAAGGGGGTGTGGCAGGGGCTGTGTATCATGCGTCTTCATACTTTTGCTAATAGGTGTACCTCATTCCCATCTCAAAAAGTTGGGAGGTATGAAATTCCCCAACATAAGTTTACCTGTTTACCTTTAGTCTATTATTCTGTACAGCTATTCAAAGTGCAGAATGTATACAGCTTGTCTTGAGTTTCAGAAATCAGGGAGCAAGGAGTTGAACTTACACACTGCAGAGCTCAGGGAATGCTGATTGGAGGAAAGGTACATACTCACACAGCATACAGAAACAGAGCTAAGGCTGTGCACTGGAGCTCCCTGTCCTGTCACCTTTTTACCTCTTGGTGTCAGAAAAACTTGTCAGAAATGGCTCATACAGGGGATGTGGCTTGCAGCGGAGCTGAATGGCTGCTTGATCCCAGACCTCCGGCACCCCGGCGGACATAGCGGCTTAAATCAGCATAAAACACTCCGGATTTCTCTTCCCCCAGCTGGCGATCTGATCCGGGCACACTTGGAGGGCATGATGGGCAAGTGAAAAGGCACATCCAGGCCACAACGGCTGACGGACTATTTTACACAGCCTCAGCATGGAGGTAGGCAAAATGGCGCCGGACACTCACCTACCATGACTCACAAACACAAGCCCGTTCCGCACACGGCCGCTTCATCCTCTAATAATGAGTCATACAGTAGTCAACACTCCCTCCCTTCCTCCTCGCCATCAGGGAGCCCTGCCAAGGCTAAGTTAAAGCTGGATGTCGCTGGATGCAGCCCCACAATGAGCCCTGTAACAGACTCAGGAGATGATACCAGAGAACTCCCTGATTCCATTATGTCCTTCCCCACTATGAACCAGCCTGTGATGGACACTGTTCTTAAGGATATGCTGGTGTCTCTCAGAAGCACTTTACAAGCAGACATGATGAACTGTATACATAGATTCTGTGGGGAGCTAAATGCAGTAGAGGTCAGAGTAGAGAATGTTGAAAGCAAAATGGGGGAATATGCCTCCACTATAAATGAGCTGGTAGACCCTAATGAAGAACGGGAAAAGGAATCTGCCTGGATTAAAAACAAAATCGCAGATATTGAGGACAGGTCCAGAAGCAACAACCTTAAAATGAGGGGATCCCTGAATCAGTGCAACCATCAGAACTGCGATCATATGCAATAGATGTATTTACTTCTCTTTTGCCTGACCTCTCTGACATAGATGTTACCATTGACAGAATACACCGCCTGCCTAAACCATCTTATCTCCCGGATAATGTTCCCAGGGATGTGATTCTGCGCCTGCACTTTTTTCACGTAAAAGAACTAATGCAAACAATGCGCAAGCAGGAAAACATCTCATCCTGTTACAAACAACTACAATTCTATGCTGACCTGTCTCAGCATACACTGAAAAAAAAAGACAAAATCTGAACACTATTACAAAAGTACTTAGGAACCACAACATACCCTACAGATGGGGTTACCCTACTAAAATCACCATCACCAAAGAGGATCAAACGTATGTTGTGGATTCCCTGGATAAGGGTATCTCCTTATTGAGAGATTGGAAAATTCTTCCTGACTCCAGTGATGACAGTAGTCATACAACCAACCGACGACCATCTATCCCTGACTGGAAGACAGTAACGCAAAGGAACGCCAAGTCGCATAAATACCATCCCTTGTGGATTAGGAGTGAATTTATGTCCCGATAGAGGATGCCGGAGTAGCTGTTAGGCTTGAACTCATCCCCCAATTTACTTAAGCAGCAATTAGCTGCACACGGGTGAAACCCACTAAGTTCCATGTGAAGGAAGTTTTCCGTATGGAACATTTAGAAGTTTATGGAAAGTTGCAATGTTGCTTTATTTGCTATGCTTTATGTGTTTGGCTTTTCTTTTTCTTTCTGTTTTTGGAGTTTCACAGCCTTCTGTTAAGTATCCAGCTCATCATGCCAAAGTCTCTTCAATCCACTAAAAGTCTTCAGCACAAGGATCGGAATGATACAGCCTTTCCCAGGCTCACGGTGAGTACCCTTCCCATAAGAGGGAAAAAACATTTCTTGCAATACCCACAAGAGGGAGCTCTTGTCTTGTTTATGTCTGAGCACAGATCAAACTTAACGTACCCACAAAACCAACCTCATGGCTATTCAATATTTATCTATTAACTCTAAAGGGCTTAATCAACCAGTAAAAAGAAAATCCATTTGGAAGGAAGCATTAACATCTGACATTTTATGCGCCCAAGAAACGCATTTCTGTAATATGTCCGCCCCAGTTTGCCAAAATAAGCACTTTCCGTACACATTTTTTTGCTAACGCAGACTCGAAAACCAGAGTAGTAATGACTGCCATAAGAGACACTGTAGCGTTTGTTTTACATGTGAAACATACAGATCCACAAGGGCGTTACTTTGTTTTGGTGTCCGACATCTACCAGGTAACGTATACTATCGCAAATGTATATGCCCCAAACAAACACCAAATTCGTTTTATCACAAAATCATGCAGAAAATTAACACCCTCAGGAAAGGACTTTGGGTGCTTTGTGGAGACTTCAACATAATTTCTGACCCATCCATAGATACAATAACGAAGGCAAAATGCTCAGCTACATCTCTTCAGGTTTCTTTACATAAAGAGAATTTATATGATGTGTGGCGGTGTTTGCATGCTGGAGAAAGGGATTTTACGTTCTTCTCCGCTCCACATCGTACATACACCAGAATCAACCTTTTTTTGGTAGATCAACATACCTTAATTAAATCAGTCTCTACGTCCATTAACAGTATTACATGGTCGGATCACGCCTCTATTACATTATCCATAACAGACGCCTCTACAGTCAATGCTACCGCGATATGGAGAGCTAACCCCTTCCTCTTGCAACAACCAGAAACTAAACAAATTATTGAGGATCATTTGTTAAAGTTTTTTACTATTAATGAACCCTCTGTTTAAAACCATTTTACTCTCTGTGGAATGTCCATAAGGCATTTATTAGGGGAATATTCATAAAATTGGGAGCCAGGGCGAAGAGGCAGCGGCAAAAGAAGCTACAGAATATTACAGATGAAATTTTCTGTTTAGAATCCAAAAATAGACAGCAATCTTCCCCCTCATTATCCAAAAGATGAAACCAGCTGAGATATGATCTCAGACTCCTTTTACTAGAGTATTTTGAAAAAAATACTAAACGTCTTAAAATGACCCATTATGTACATGGTAATAGGGCAGGAAAATTGTTAGCACAACAGCTTAAGGGACATAGACGTAAAACTAAAATTCCCTATATCCTACACCCCACAAACAAAACCAAAATGAAACATCCACAAGATATAGCGGACGCCTTCAGCAATTACTATGGTGCCCTCTATAATCTCAAAGATGATGCAACCACATTCCAACCAACTGCCGCGATGATAACTGATTTTCTAAAACATATTTTGATACCAACATTGCCCCAGCAGCAAAAAGAGTATTTAAACGCACCATTTACCATAGAAGAAATCCATAAAACTATTGATTCACTTCCTACTAACAAATCTCCAGGACCTGATGGCTATATAGGGGAATATTATCAAGCATTTAAACTTCTCTTATCGCCCCATTTCAGCAAAATTTTCAATGCAGCCGCTGCCTCTTCCTCCTTCCCTCCAGAAATGCTGAATGCTTTGATAGTGACTTTGCCCAAGCCAGCGAAAGACCCAGTTACCCCAGCAAACTTTCGCCCCATATCATTATAAAATACCGACTTAAAAACATATGCCAAAATCATAGCTAACCACCTAATAGATATTCTGCCCCATTTAATTCATTCGGATCAGACTGGGTTTACTAGAGGACGTCAGACCACTGATGCCACTAGGAGGTTGACAAATATTATTCACATTGCTAAGGCCCAGCGAAGGCCTTCTCTGCTTCTGGCGTTGGATGCAGAGAAGGCCTTTGATAGAGTTCATTGGGGTACTTAAATATGGTTCTAAGGAAGTTTGGATTCTCTGGACCCATCTTAAGGGCAATAATGGCCTTATACTCAGATCCCTAAGCCCGTGTGTATACCTCGGTGGTACTCTCCAAACCATTCAATATAACCAACGGTACCCGCCAAGGTTGCACTCTCTCCCCTTTAATTTTTAATCCAACTCTAGAACCCTTGGCAACGTATATCAGATCACACCAATTCATTAAAGGCTTCCCAATACATAAATCCGAACATGTCATTAGCTTATTTGCAGATGACATCATTTTGATGCTTACTAACCCTGTAATTTCCCTGGCTTTGGTTCATGACACATTACAATTGTTCACTAAAATTTCCTACTATAAGGTAAACAAGAGCAAATCCTATATACTGGGTATTGGCATAGGTTCACAATTAAATAACAAACTCAGCTCACGGTTTCCATATACATGGTGCAAAGATGGGGTAAAATATATAGGAATCACCTTAACCGCATCTCCAGAAGACCTTTTTAAGGCCAACTATGTCCCCTTTCTCAGCTCCTTACCGTCGAGACTTCAAAATTTAGCTAAATCTGAACTTTTATGGTCAGGACGTCTAGCCGCATTTAAGATGGTGATACTACCTCAATTAATATACTTGTTTAGATCACTTCCCATCCCGGTTCCCAATTCCTACTTTTCCAAAATTCAATCCTTACTTAACAGGTTTTTTTGGAAAGGGAAAAAAGCAAGATGGGCCTTTAAAAATTCAGTGACGTCCAGGAAAGTAGGAGGAGTGGGAAACATCATGATTAAGGATTATTATCTTGCCTCAATTCTAGCGCAACTGAGAACATGGTTCCCCAAAACACCTAATCCTAGATGGCAAGAATTAGAGGAGAGCCAAATTCCTAACAAGAATCTTTATGAATATTTAATGATGAGTCCACTCAACTCTACCTGCACCTATTCTCTAGCTCTCTCGATGAAAGCATCACTTCAAGCATGGAAAACATTGGTAGAAAAACAAACATTTAACTCCCACATCTCCTCACTACAGATTCCTATCACTAGCCTATCTGGAATCATACCGGACCTTCACTTAAATGACTTGGCAGAAAAAGGCATTGCGAATTTAGAGGATCTTATGATAGGTCCCACAATGAAAACATTTAGAGCACTACAAATTGAATATGATTTGGAGCAGTCTGAACATTATAGATACCTTCAGATTAGTAATTTCCTGAGAACTAACCCTCCTCTCTCTATACAACTCCCCTGGAGAATAAAACTTTATCTTTTCAAACATTCCACCAACATCAAAGGCATCTCTTTATTTTATAATGCCTTAAATAATAAACTAACATTTGCTAAACATTCCCATATTGAGGCTTGGGAGCGAGAACTAAAAGAATACTGCACCCCGGATCAATGGCAAAATGCACTTCAAACTACATATGCTTCCTCTAGGTGTATTAACTTATGGGAACTAACACAAAAGATACTAATGCGATGGTATCTCACACCATATAGGATCTCTAAGTTTGACTCCGATGCCTCCCCAGTGTGTTGGAGGAATTGTAACAATATAGGTACCCTATATCATATACTATGGGAATGTCCAAAAGTACGTATAATTTGGGAAAAGGTATTTGACATACTTGCACAAATAATAAATCAACAGCTCCACACAACTCCGGGATTAGCTATTCTTTCTCTAGGTATAGACTTGCTTCCTAAAGGTACCAGGATGATAGTGTCTCACGTTTTACTGAGCACCAGACTAGTAATTACAAGACTTTGGAAAGATCAGGAACCCCCCACAATAGCAGAAATAATTCTAACTACTAACACACACATCACTTATAAGCTGCTAAGCAACATAAGCACACAGATGCTACTTTTGAAATGTTTGTATCATTCATTATTGTATAATACCGTTTTCTCTCGGTATATTGTTTTGTATATTTTTCTTGATGAAAATTAATAAAAAAACTATTGAAACTAGAAATGGCTCATACAGATAGCAGAAGAGCAAGGCAGCAAACAGAAATTACACTTATGCCACGTACACACGATCGGAATTTTGGTCGGAAAAAGCTCAGATAGTTTTTCCGTCGGAATTCCGACGGGATTTTGCTCAAGCTGTCTTGCATATACATGGTCACACCAAATTCCGACCATCAAGAATGCAGTGACGTACAACATGTACGACGGTAGTAGAAAAAGGAAGTTCAATACCCAGTGCGCCACCCTTTGGGCTCCTTCTGATAATCTCATGTTTATGTCATGTTAGTAGAAGTTTGGTGAGGGACGATTTGCACTTTTCAGACTCCTGCTTTTTCAGATCATTTTACTGCTGTTCAGATTGTGCTTGTGGGTTTGTATCTGGTTTTCAGTGCGTGTAGTCAAATCTTATCTGTTTTTCAGTGCGTTCTTGTCCGCTCGTTACTGATTTTCAGCTCGCTCTTCACAGCCCTTGTTTTCTTCAGTGCGTTCTGTTTAGTTCGTTCTGACCAGCCAACCGTTTTGAAGCCATGTTGTGGGTACGCACTCGTTGTAGAGTTCGTGCTGTGCGGGGGCTTGGTGTTGGGCTTCTAGCTTTGACACAAGCCCAGTCTATGAACAGGGCGAGGAGGAGTTCATGGACCAAGAATTGGTTGCTCCAGCATGACCAATTCTCTCACATGCCTTTGTTGTGGGAGATCCAGGAGAATAAGCCTGATGATTTCAGGAATTTTCTCCGGATGACGGACCCCGTTTTTCATCATTTGTTGGCTTTGCTGTCCCCCTTATATCAACAGGCAGGACACCTGCATGCGGCAAGACATCACTCCCGAGCAGAGGCTAGTCACCACGTTGCAGTAATTGGTGACTGGGAGAAGCCTACAGGACCTCAAGTTCTCTACAGGCATCTCCCCCCAGGCTCTGGGGATCATGAATAATAAGACCTGTACTGCCATCATTCAGGTCCTGCAGAAGGACTATATTAAGGTAAGATTTCTCTTTTAACATCACATTATATGTATTTAATGTTTGCTAATATATTGTATTTCTTTCATCATTCCCTAATTACCATTATTCTAATATGCTGTGAATGTCCCCTTTGTCCTCACGCATGCTGGAATTTTTAAAAGTTCGTTGTTTGTCCTTAATGCATATTTGCCTTCACTAACCTCCCCAGCATGCTATCCTGGGCCCGTATACACCTAGCTTAGTCACTTAACAATGTATTTTGTCAGTTCCATTGTAGTACTTTACCCTAAACACCCCCTAAAATGTGTCCAAATGTTATTTGTGTCCCTAAATTCATGCATAGTGCAAGAGGCTATTTTTTGGGGGGCCCAAAATCATTTTGAACCCTCCCTCCCCCCAACCGCTAAGTCAACCGATACCAATCCTTTGCCAAACCCATACACACTATACCTACCTCTTTTGTGGTAATATTTATGGGTGAATTCACCAAAGCATGTAGTGAAAGGGCCTGCCTAAATACTTTAAAATGGTACTGTTTAAAGTTTATTTCTCCTATTATCTTTATAGGTAATTGCAGAATGTAAAAATGTGCTGCCATTTGTACAGTGTGTATTCATATTTTTGTATTATGACACTTCTTACCTGTCCAGTGGGCTGCCAATAGTGTAAGTAAGGAGGGGCTGGCCAAAGTAACACACATTATTTATGCATTCAGCTCTCAATGAAGTGGAGTCCAAAACATCTCCCCCCTAAAAAAATTTTTTTAATTTTTACAATGGGCCATCAGAGGAGGGGAGGAATCTGATAAGTGGGCCTTATATTTTTGCCTTTAAATACTCCTTAAAATAAATGTTATGCTGATATTGGCCAAGAATGTTTGTGTCTAATCTGCTTGCAATGTTTATGTGCAAAATGACTAATTTGTTTTTCTTGTTTGACTCCACAGTTTCCTTCAACGCCACACGAATGGCAAACTGTGGCTTCCCAATTTGCCCAGCAGTGGGACTTTCCTAACTGCAGAGGGGCAATCAATGGGAAGCAAGTCCACATTGTCCCACCACCCCATTCGGGGTCATACTATTATAAATACAAGGGGTTTAATAGTATTGTGTTGATGGCGGTGGTGTCGGCGACATGTGAGTTTCTGTATGTGGACGTGGGGAGGAATGGCCGGATGTCGGATGGTGGAGTCTTTGCCCGGACCGAGTTCTATCGATGTCTCAAGAGAGGTGGCTTGGGATTGCCACCTCCGGAGGAGAACGTGGAAGGACTGCCATTTGTCTTCATCGCAGATGAAGCATTTGGTCTGGGTGACCACACAATGAGGCCATTCCACCAGAGGACCCTCACCCCGGAGAAGAGGGTTTTTATTTACCGGCTGGCCAGAGCCAGAAGAGTTGTTGAGAATGCGTTTGGGATACTGGCCAACCGGTTCCACCTATTTCAAATAGCCATAAATCTGGTGGAGTACAAAGTAAATCACATAATTTTATGTTGCTGCATCCTGCATAACTTTTTGAAACACAATAATCCTAAATATGTTGCCTCAGTTGGGCCTGAGGCGGTACTTCAGGAAACAATGATGGCCCTGGAAGCTGGCTGTCCTGGCTTGCCCCCCCCAAAGCGCCCATGAAGTGAGAGAAAAATATGTAGAATTTTTTTAAGGGTAGGGGGGCCATTGCTATGCCAGCAAATTATGAATAAATTTTCTCTTTCTCTTGTCACTGTAAACACCAACTTAGCGCAAAAACTGGTATTATAATTGAAAGAAGAAGCCACACATTATTGAGTATAAAACTTTTTATTCCGTGCACATGCACATGTGCATTGTAAAACATATTTTGGTTCAAAACCCAAATTCTTGCTTTCATAAAGTTTTAGGTTTTTTTTTTAAGGGTACATAAACAGGCATATTTAAAAACATAACATACACAACTCTGGAACTTACAAAGTTCAACATTGAAAAACTGAAGGCAATATCAGACATAATAGTGTAAATCCCGACTACAAAACATGATGTCCTGGATTAGCCTTTGGGCACTGTCACTGGTAAAATGACGTGATTGTTCTTCCACAACCTGAACATCACCTAAAATAAAAAATACACACCATGTATTAAAAATATGCTGGCATCTGTTACCTCAATCTGTGGTGTCAGACAATCATCTGTTGTGGTGACAATCTCCACCACCTCTCCTTCCTCCACATTCTCAGGTTGTGGCCTCTGTTCCCATTCTTCAGGAGGTGGGGGGTCCCTGGTGTCCTCTGATGTCCTGAATCTTTTCTCCCCTATGAGAATGAAATAAAATGTATACTAAACACACCGATATTTGAGGCCAAAATATGAATATGAAACATTGCTTGGAAGTGGGGTTCCTGTGCAGACTCTTCACAACTTTAGTCCTGATCTTGGCCTTTCTCTCATTAGGGTTGGTGTACAGTCCATAATTCCCATCAAAGTTGGCCCTCTTCAATATGTCCACTATCTCCACCATCTTGACAAAGGACATATTTGAGGCATTAAATCTCCTACTGGATCGGGACGTTTCTGGCTCCGGGCTTTCCTCCTTGTTGTTACTGCTATTATGCACCTGCTGTGTCTCCGCCATGTTCCTCTCTCTCACTGCGACGAAAGAGACGGGGCAGGAAATATTCTAGAAAGAACGTCAGGGGAGGGGGACGTGGGGGGAGTTTCACGCATGCACAGTGTATATAAAGGTAACGTGTGTGTCGTACGTGCGATCTGTGTGCGGAGGAAGGAGGAACAGAAGCGACAAACGTAATAACGAAGGTAACATTTTAACTTGGGACATGAGTGGCCCATACTGATTCTAGATTGAGCCCTATATTGGGATAAGATTAGGAGAGTTTAGCCTGATATTAGTGTTTTTATATTTTGTTTGGTCTTGCAGCAAAAATGACACAATTTAAAGACCCAGACTTCCTCTGCGAATTCATAGACAGATACAGGGATATGCACAATTTGTGGGAGGTGAAAAACCCCTTATATCGCAACAAACCAGCAAGGAAGACATTGCTGGAGAAACTGCTGGAATTTGTGAAGACTCTGGTCCCCAACACAGACATCGAGTTTGTGGATAAGAAAATTGACAGCTTGAGAAGCACACATAGGAAGGAGCTTCAAAATGTCCAGAAATCTCCTGAGATCAGGAGCAGCAGCAGAAGACATGTATGTACCCAGTCTGTGGTACTACAACAAGATGCGTTTTCTAGAAGACCAGATTGAAGCCAGGGAATCACTTTTGACTCTTCCAGCCCCCCTTCCATCCACCCTTCCCTCAATCCCAGCTGAGGCTTCCGAGGACCAACCTAGGCCTTCCATCCTGGAAGAAATTGAGGAGCCCAGATGGAGCCAGGAATAGTATTTTTAAACATATTTTTTGTGGGAAAATGATTGTTGTTAACTAGATGTTATTATTATCAACAAATGAATGATTTAACAAAAAGTGTTTTACAGATCAATAGGGGCCAAAAATGATTGTGACAAGAATGAAAAATGCTGGGGTCAGAATGATAGTCTTCTATTTATTAACATTCAATTTGCAACAGTCATGAGCTGAAAATTGTGTGTGATTGATGAACCCAAAATTAAAACTATGTCAATTTTTCATACACAGGAAGACCTCAGCCAGGACGAGGCTCTGGAATGTGGCACACTGGAGGAGGCAGGGGTTAGTGTCAGCCAAGAGGTGGGGGTTAGTGTCAGCCAGGAGGTGGTGGGGCCCAGCCTCACCCAATCCCAGGTCCCTCCCCTCTGCCTTCCAATCAAAAGGCCCAAGAAGGGGAGGAATGTGGAGGAGGCAGCACTTGTCCTCATTAAGGAGGCTAATGACGCCCTGAAAGACCCCCTCAACGCTGTAGAGGCCTATGGCATATATATATAGCCTCAAATTTGCATCAAATGGAGGAGGGCCAACGCCGTAAATGCGAGAAAATCATTTTTGTGGCCATCCATAAGGGATTGCGTGGCCAAATGATGGATGTACGGATGCCCATCCTCCTCCTCCTGCCACAAGTCCACCTCCAGAGCCACAGCCTGCAGGAAAGGCTGCAGGGAAGGCTGCAGGGCAGCGTGGATGGAAGGTTGCATGGAAGACAAGAAAGTGATTGCCTGGGTTCAGTCTGGTCTGACAGAACACGCAGCCTGTTGTAGTACCACAGCCTGGGGACATACATGTCATCTGCTGCTGTTCCTGATCTCTGGGAGTCCTGGACCAGATTGTGCTCCCTTCTATATGGACTTCTCAAGCTACCAATTGGGCCAAAGGCTTCACAAACTCCAACTGTTTCTCCAGCGTTGCCTTCATTCTTTATTTTGTTATTATGAACCAGAATAAATGTCGATTTTTGTTTATGAAAATACTTGCCGATGTGTTTTTCTTCAAATAGGACAGTTTTTTGTGAGTAGGCAGGTACCCTTCAAAAATACAATGTCTAATTAACCACTTGAGCCCCGGACCATTATGCTGCCTAAGGACCAGAGGTCTTTTTCCAATTTGGCACTGCGTCGCTTTAACTGCTAATTGCGCGGTCATGCAATGCTGTACCCAAATGAAATTTGCGTCCTTTTCTTCCCACAAATAGAGCTTTCTTTTGATGGTATTTGATCACCTCTGCGTTTTTTATTTTTTGCGCTATAAACGGAAAAAGACCGAAAATTTTGAAAAAAAATGATATTTTCTACTTTTTGTTATAAAAAAAATACAATAAACTAAATTTTAGTCATACATTTAGGCCAAAATGTATTCGGCCACATGTCTTTGGTAAAAAAAATGTCAATAAGCGTATATTTATTGGTTTGCGCAAAAGTTATAGCGTCTACAAACTAGGGTACATTTTCTGTAATTTACACAGCTTTTAGTTTATGACTGCCTATGTCATTTCTTGAGGTGCTAAAATGGCAGGGCAGTACAAAACCCCCCAAATGACCCCATTTTGGAAAGTAGACACCCCAAGGAAATTGCTGAGAGGCATGTTGAACCCATTGAATATTTATTTTTTTTGTCCCAAGTGATTGAATAATGACAAAAAAAAAAAAAAAATTTACAAAAAGTTGTCACTAAATGATATATTGCTCACACAGGCCATGGGCCTATGTGGAATTGCACCCCAAAATACATTCAGCTGCTTCTCCTGAGTATGGGGATACCACATGTGTGGGACTTTTTGGGAGCCTAGCCGCGTACGGGGCCCCGAAAACCAATCACCACCTTCAGGATTTCTAAGGGTGTAAATTTTTGATTTCACTCTTCACTGCCTATTACAGTTTCGGAGGCCATGGAATGCCCAGGTGGCACAAAACCCCCCAAAATGACCCCATTTTGGAAAGTAGACACCCCAAGCTATTTGCAGAGAGGCATATTGAGTCCATGGAATATTTTATATTTTGACACAAGTTGTGGGAAAGTGACACTTTTTTTTTTTTTGCATAAAGTTGTCACTAAATGATATGTTGCTCACACAGGCCATGGGCATATGTGGAATTGCACCCCAAAATACATTTAGCTGCTTCTCCTGAGTATGGGGATACCACATGTGTGGGACTTTTTGGGAGCCTAACTGCGTACGGGGCCCCGAAATCCAATCACCGCCTTCAGGATTTCTAAGGGTGAAAATTTTTGATTTCACTCTTCACTGCCTATCACAGTTTCGGAGGCCATGGAATGCCCAGGTGGCACAAACCCCCCCAAATGACCCCATTTTGGAAAGTAGACACCCCAAGCTATTTGCTGAGAGGCATGGTGAGTATTTTGCAGCTCTCATTTGTTTTTGAAAATGAAGAAAGACAAGAAAAAACATTTTTTTTTTCTTTTTTCAATCTTCAAAACTTTGTGACAAAAAGTGAGGTCTGCAGAATACTCACTATACCTCTCAGCAAATAGCTTTGGGTATCTACTTTCCAAAATGGGGTCATTTGGGGGGGTTTTGTGCCACCTGGGCATTCCATGGCCTCCGAAACTGTGATAGGCAGTGAAGAGTGAAATCAAAAATTCACGCCCTTAGAAAGCCTGAAGGCGGTGCTTGGTTTTCGGGGTCCCGTACGCGGCTAGGCTCCCAAAAAGTCTCACACATGTGGTATCCCCGTACTCAGGAGAAGCAGCAGAATGTATTTTGGGGTGTAATTTCACATATTTCCATGGCATGTTTGAGCAATATATCATTTAGTGACAACTTTGTGCAAAAAAAAAAAAAATTTGTCTCTTTCCCGCAACTTGTGTCGCAATATAAAATATTCCATGGACTCGACATGCCTCTCAGCAAATAGCTTGGGGTGTCTACTTTCCAAAATGGGGTCATTTGGGGGGGTTTTGAACTGTCCTGGCATTTTATGCACAACATTTAGAAGCTTTTGTCACACATCACCCACTCTTCTAACCACTTGAAGACAAAGCCCTTTCTGACACTTATTGTTTACATGAAAAAGTTATTTTTTTTTGCAAAAAAATTACTTTGAACCCCCAAACATTATATATTTTTTTAAAGCAAATGCCCTACAGATTAAAATGGTGGGTGTTTCATTTTTTTTTCACACAGTATTTGCGCAGCGATTTTTCAAACGCATTTTTTGGGGAAAAAACACACTTTTTTAAATTTTAATGCACTAAAACACACTATATTGCCCAAATGTTTGATGAAATAAAAAAGATGATCTTAGGCCGAGTACATGGATACCAAACATGACATGCTTTAAAATTGCGCACAAACGTGCAGTGGCAACAAAATAAATACATTTTTAAAAGCCTTTAAAAGCCTTTACAGGTTACCACTTTAGATTTACAGAGGAGGTCTACTGCAAAAATTACTGCCCTCGATCTGACCTTCGCGGTGATACCTCACATGCATGGTGCAATTGCTGTTTACGTTTGACGACAGACCGCCGCTTGCGTTCGCCTTAGCGCGAGAGCAGGGGGCGACAGGGGTGCTTTTTTTTTTTTTTTTTTTTTCTTTATTATTTTTTTGCTTTTTTTATCTTATTTTTAAACTGTTCCTTTCATATTTTTTTTTTTATTATTTTTATTGTTATCTCGGGGAATGTAAATATCCCCTATGATAGCAATAGGTAGTGACAGGTGCTCTTTTTTTGAAAAAATTGGGGTCTATTAGACCCTAGATCTCTCCTCTGCCCTCAAAGCATCTGACCACACCAAGATCGGTGTGATAAAATGCTTCCCCAATTTCCCAATGGCGCTATTTACATCCGGCGAAATCTAAGTCATAAAATGCTCGTAGCTTCCGGTTTCTTAGGCCATAGAGATGTTTGGAGCCACTCTGGTCTCTGATCAGCTCTATGGTCAGCTGGCTGAATCACCGGCTGCATTCTCAGGTTCCCTGTTGAGAAAGGAGAGCCAGAGAAAAACACGGAAGACGGTGGGGGGGGGTATTCCCTCCCACGGCTTGTAAAAGCAGTCTAGAGGCTAATTAGCCGCTAGGATTGCTTTTACATGAAAGCCGACCGCTGGCTGAAAAGAATGATACCAAGATGATACCTAAACCTGCAGGCATCATTCTGGTATAACCACTCAAAGTCGTGAATGGCGTACCTGAAGACAAAAAAATGGTTAACAATAAAGCACAGTAAACGGTAAAGTATAAAAAATTGCATAGCTGAAAAGCAAACATGGTAAAACATAATAACAATAAAACATTGCAGAATAGAATACAGTAAAAAAGAGCAGAACAATAGAGAGAGAATAGAGAGAGAGAGAACAATAAAACGACAACAATTTTTTTTTTTTTTTATATATATTTTTTTTTTTTTTACACTTTTCTTGTAACTAACTTTTGTAACTGTAACCGGTTCCAGGTTCGGGTCTCTCAAAATGCGATGGCATCTTGGGAGACCCTGTGAAAGTGTGTCCTAGTCTGTGGAATGCTGTACCCTACGCTAATACTCAACTAGTGAATGGTAGCGTTCAAAACATTCACCAATGCAAAGACCAGGATTGTCAGGACAGGAGGGACAATAATAGCGGGTGTCATGCCTATATACGCGATTGCTGCAGACACAACATCTTTTTTGGGGGGGTTCGTTGGGTAGGGGTACTCGGGAGGACATAAAAATGCCTCTCATGCAGCCGACTGCATTTGGTTGGGGATGTGAATGGGGGAAGTACGGGCGCTGCAGAAGCGGTGGGTTCCCAATTAGGATTGGCGAATGCAGCAGGAAGGGCATTATGGGCACGACGGGCCTGTGTTTGTCTTTTTGGTGGCAGCGGGACACTACTTGTGCTTGCCACCTCATCAGCTTGAACTGCACTTATGGGACTCGCCACGTCACCAAGTGTTACTGCAGTGCTGGTTTGACTACGACCGGGGTGTACTACGCCGCTGGTGCTTGCCAGTTCAATAAAAAGCTACCAAAAAAACTGGGAGGTGTATGCTGCGTGCGTGGGTGTTAGCGGTACTGGTGCTAACCTGACGCTGCCTGGGGCCGGTGCTTGCCAGTTCACCAAAATACTACCAAAAAAACTGTTAGCGATCGCAGGGATAAGGCCTGACTCTGCGAACGCTACAGTTATGCATTTAGTGTTTTGTAAGTGACAGTGATCGATTGATACTGCACTTGGGTGGGCTGGGCCGGGCCGGGCGGAGGGGCAAAACGCAGGTGCTAGCAGGTATCTGGGCTGATCCCGCTAACACTGCGTTTTTGGGAACCCTAAACTGCTGGGGACGCCAGTATAGATCTGATCGGATCAGATATAGATGCGATCAGATACTATACCACTAAGGGAGGTGTACGGTGCGTGCGTGGGTGTTAGCGCTACTGGCGCTAACCTGACGCTGCCTGGGGCTGGTGCTTGCTTGCCAGTTCACCAAAATGCTACCAAAAAAACTGTTAGCGATCGCAGGGATCAGGCCTGACTCTGCGAACGCTGCAGTTATGCGTTTAGTCTTTTGTAAGTGACAGTGATCGATCGATACTGCACTTGGGTGGGCTGGGCGGAGGGGCAAAACGCAGGTGCTAGCGGGTATCTGGGCTGATCCTGCTAACACTGCATTTTTGGGAACCCTAAACTGCTGGGGACGCTAGTATAGATCTGATTGGATCAGATATTGATCCGATCAGATACTATACCACTAAGGGAGGCGCATGCTGCGTGCATGGGTGTTAGCAGTACTGGCGCTAATCTGACGCTGCCTGGGGCGATGCATATCACCGCCAGGCGATTAGGGGGCTAAACCTTTATTCGGTAATAAACAGCGGGTGCCCTGACACTATAAAAAATAAACAAACTAACCAGCGTCAACCGTAATGGTTATACGGTGATCAGTGGTGAAAGGGTTAACTAGGGGGCAATCAAGGGGTTAAAACATTTATTAGATAGTATATGGGGGTCCCTGACGCTATAAAACGCTGACGGCGAACCTAAATATTTACGTCCCTAACTAGCGTCACCAGCGACACTAATACAGCGATCAGAAAAATGATCGCTTAGTGACACTGGTGATGGGGGGTGATCAAGGGGTTAAAACTTTATTAGGGGGGGTTAGGGGGGTACCCTAGACCTACAGGGGGGTAACAGTAACTGTGCTAACACTGTAACTGTCACAAACTGACACCTAGCAGTAATCAGAAAAAAAAAAAAACCTGCTTGGTGTCATTTTTTGACAGGGGGGGGCATTGGGGGGGATTGGGGGGTGATCCGGGGGGGGATCGGGGTGTTTTGTATGCCTGGCATGTTCTACTGTGTTTGTGTAGTGTTGTGCACTCACATTGATGTCTTCTCCCCTCGGCGCTGGAACGGAAACTACCGAACCGAGGAGAGATGACATCACTTCCTTTGCTGCTGTTTAGCATACAGCAGCAAAGGAATGTTCCCATTGGCCGGCGGCGATCGCGAGGGGGGGCCACGAACGGATGGCCTCCCCCTCCACTCCGATCGCCGGGGAACAAAACGGGACCGCCTCGGGCACCGGGGGGGTCCGATCGGACCCCCCACCCGCGGGAGGCAAATCACGTACATGTACGTGATTTTGCCTGCCCGTGCCGCCTTGCCAACGTACATCGGCGTGAGGCGGTCCTTAAGTGGTTAACAAGGGACACCAAGCAACTTCCTTGAGGTTTACAAATACAAGATAATAACGGTCGTTTTACCAGACTGAGCGGCTCCATCTCGTACTTGATTCTGAGCATGCATGGTTTTTTGCGCGTCGGAATTGCATACACACGAACGGAATTTCCGATAGAAACTTTTTGTCTGAAAAATTGAGAACATGCTCTCAATCTTTTGCTGGCAGAAATTTGCTGGTCACATTTTCCGACCAAAAGCTCTCATTGGTCTTTTGCTGGCTGAATTTCTGATCGTGTGTACGCGGCATTAGTTGTCTAGATTGAGACAAATACAGATTATAGAGGTTTATGCATTGTTTATATTTCATGGCAGAGGGTAACAATAATTTTAAGCAGGCATGTTTAGGCCTGCTTAAGACACATTTGATGAAAAGCAGAGTTGTTCATTAAAATGCAGAGACAGTACCAACAGTATTTAGCCCAGAGCCTTCAAAAATGCCTCATGTCATAAATAGCCAAGTTGCAAACAGTTTTGATAAGATTTTGTGGAATACCAATCTGTCAGACTTAGCGTAGAAACTTAATTTGACCTAACCTGAATTTCCTGAACCACATATTCTATAATTCTTAATGTAATGAAGTTGCCATCATGAAAAGTTGTTACACATGTATAAAGTACAGTGATGTGCTTAACAAATGTGCATTGCATTCTGCTTAGTTTGGGACCCTGAAGCAAGCATTCACATTCAAAACGATGAAAACAGTAAAGCTAGGGGCAAAGAACCTGGTCAAATAAAGGGGCAAAGGCTTAATACCAGTCAATATACAGTGCTAACCAGAACTCTGAGTAGTAGCATACTCCAAACCACAGCCTTTATTTTGTAAATGGCTTGTAAAATGGAAGTTCAATTTTGTGTAAATGTTAAGTTGTCCAGCAGATGTAACTGCTATAAATAGTGGTCTATATTTCACTGTTTATGTTTTTGTTAACTGCATATGTTCATTTGTGTATATATGAAGTCTATCTAGATTTGCATACTCTAATAACATTTACAAACTGTTTTTCTGTGGTATTGTTCTGAAATGTAGTGCTTGTTAACAAGATAGAAAATGCTAGTTTTTCCAATTGTACTTCATCACAACGGAGGTTCATTTATTACATCTAGAATAAAGAAATCGTTTTTTTTTTTGTCTTTTTAATTCTTTAATTTCTGCTTTGCAATAAAAACTCTGACGTTAGTGGCACACACATAATCCTAAATTTGCCCCACTGTGTAGTGGAGTAATTATTTATTATTTATTTTTCCTCTGCTATGATTTTTTTCCCTGTACATTGTTCAATATATCTTGACATGGTGTCATCAGTAGTCAGTGTAGAAGAGATCAGAACCCTAATAATAGATTTTTGACAGTTCGTTCCCCTTACCTGTCCAAGATATGTCATGAGTGCTTCATAGCAACAAAGGAGACAGAAGGAAAATGCCAATTCCTAAGTTTGAGGTAGAGACCTTCTCTGGTCTGACATTTCAGCAGAAAAGTGGTTTATGAGATGCATAATTTTTCATCAGGGACCCAGCTGCCATCTTCATAGAGGCTTTCACTTCCGTAAATGACAAGGCAAGGTCAAAGGTGCATTGCTTAATTCAAGGTTATTTTATATGTAGTGCCTTTAAAAATGATGTACTCATCTAAGCAATAAGTGCTACCAAAGGTCCACAATCCAGAGAAATGAAACAAACATATTTTCTCTTTCAAATAATAATTTACAGTATTAGTAGTTAACCACTTTATATGAGAAGCTTATAGAAATAACACAATGAACTATATTTTTAAAATATATTTTACTTAATTTAATTTTTTAGCTTTTTGTTTTATCATATTTTGCGTTCATATTTAAAGAGAAACGATAATGTTTTTAATTTTTTATTTTAATTTATTTTTTTAGTTTAGAAATGTATAAACAAATGTATTATATAATTTCTTTTTTTTAAAATATTTATTTTACAAATAAGCTTTTTTTCAGGGTATACTGTATATGATGCTGTTTTTGCAAAAAGTGCTATCAGAGACTGATACTGAAACTGTTGTCTGATACACCTGCTGGCTGGAAAAGGAACATATGAAATATTCATATAACTTACTGCACACTACATGTATACCTACAATGTATAGTGTATTTGTAGATATATATGTTTTTTTGTGTAAAATGTCTGTTTGATCCTGACTTCTTTGATCCTCCTCTTCTTCCACTGTCCCCCAATATATCTCTTGATAGTACAGAAGGTAGGGGAAAAGCTGCACATGCTCAGTCTGGTGTGTATTGCTAAAGTGTTTTTTTTTTTCTTGGGAGAGTGCATGTGATTAGCACAGGGTCAATCAGCACTGTCCAGACAGAGGGTCAGGGGCCCTGCACCCTTATAGGACAGTCATAGGAGAATGAAAACTTCTCCTACAAGCTTTAACCAGACATTGATAGAAGTCACAAGGCTGCTATATACTGCTGCTGAAAAAAGGTATTTAGCAGTTTATGCTTACTAAAACTATTGCATTTCCATGTTCTGTGTACTGTGTGAGACCAGATATAGTGAATGCAGGGTACTGGGTTTAGGAACACTTTAAGTCAAAAATGGACCAGAGGAGTCACAAATCAATTGGTTTTACTTAAAGGATCTTATTGAGAGTACTAATGCTTAACAGATACCAGATTTCAAGTTTATGATGGTTAGTAAGATGAGGTTATACAATTAGTTAACAAGGTATGGTAGTGCTAAAGGACTGGTTGCAAATGCATTATGTTTGATTTAGAACAGCTTAAATTTCAAGTACAGTTATGCCCCGTACACACGGTCGGATTTTCTGATGGAAAATGTCCGATCGGAGCGTGTTGTCGGAAATTCCGACCGTGTGTGGGCTCCATCGGAAATTTTCCGACACACAAAGTTTGAGAGCAGGAGATAAAATTTTCCGACAACAAAATCCGATCGCGTCAATTCCGACCGCGTGTGGCCTGTTTCGACGCACAAAGTGCCACGCACACTCAGAAGAAATTCCGGCATGGAACAGCTCGTTCTGGTAAACTTAGCGTTCGCAATGGATACAGCACTTTCGTCACGCTGCAATGTCAAAAATGGTTTAATACAGCGCACTCTCTTCTTCTTTATAATGTGAGAAGAATGAAGTAGTTTTGCTGCTCATATTCACACACACTTCTCACAAACTTTTTTTTTTGTTTTTTTATTGGGATTCCCTGAATATATTGTTATTTGTCACATCTGACATAATATGTAAGGGAGGGCAGTCTGGTCCAGAATTTGCTGAGATCCGGAAAGCAGCAGATGACATGTGTGTCCCCAGGCTGTGGTACCACAAGAGGCTGCATCTTTTGGCCAACCAGACTGGATCCAAGGTCCTCACTTTCTGGTCTTCCTTCCACGCTTCCTTCCGGGCTGTGGCTGTGCTGTTGGAGATGTGGCAGGAGGAGGAGGAGAACTGGGAGGACCTGGAGGAGAAGGAGGAGGAGGACCTGGAGGAGAAGGAGGAGGATCATCACAAAGGTGTGTCTGAGCTGTAATTTGGCCCCTCATACCTTTATTAAGAGCCTCCAATATGAGCGCCTCACACATGACTTGTTGTCCCTCCTCCATTTTCTGCATTTTATAGGCAATGGTGGCAGCAATGTCCTCCTCCACGGTCTGTGGTGCTCCCAGGACCTCTGTAGCCCTCCAAAAGAGTCCTCTGGCAGCCTCCTCTATGGCACTCCTCCTCCTGCCACTTTCTCTTTCCAGGGGGAGTGGAGGGACCTGCAGATCAGCCAGCCGGCTCGGCCCGGCCACCTCCTGGCTGAGACTTCCCTGTGTATGAAAAAGGGACATGGTTTTAGTTTTTGCTTCATCAATCACAATCTTAAATTAGTACTCCCAACTAACATCTAGTTAACATAATTGATTGTACAAACAGAAATATTTAGAGGAATGCTATACCTGGCTCAATCTGGGCTCCTCCACATGTTGCCTGGAAGGCCCAGGTTGGGCGTCAGAAGCCTCAGCCAGGGGGGAAGGAAGCGTGGAAGGAAGACTGGAGAGGGATGGCCTGGGTTCAGTCTGCCAGAAAATGCAGCCTGTCATAGTACCACATCCTGGGGACATAGATGTCATCTGCTGCTCCGGATCTCTGTGAATCCAGGACTTTCTTGCGCTCCCTTACATATGTGCTCCTCAGGCCACCAATTAAGATCTTCAAATAGGTGATGTCTGCCGTGGGGATCACCTGCTTCACAATTTTACACAATTGCTCCAGTGCTGCCTTCCTCTTTGCTTGGTTCTTGTAATGTGGGTGGTTAATCTCCCACAGACATGGCAGCTCCCTTAACATATCAATGAATAGTGACATGAAGTCATTGTCTTTCACTAGCATATCCATGTTCACTGCAAGACACAACACAAGACAAAGCCTAATGTCAGACTAAACTCTCCTAATCTTGTTACAATATAGGCCTCAATGTAGAAGCAGTATAGGCACAAGTTTGTCTCTTACCTTCGTTATTACAATCGGCGCGTCCAATGCTCCTTCCTCCGCTCACAGATCGTACGTAATACGCACGTGTGTTATGCTTTATATACACTGCGCATGCGTGTAACTCCGCCTGCCCCTGACGTTCTTTCTATTCTATTCCCCGCCCCTTTTCGTTCTGCGCAGTGGGGGAAGAGCACATGGTGGAGTCTCAGCAGGTGCGTAATAATTACAGGAACGAGGAGGAGGAGGAAAGCCCGGATCCGGACACGTCCCAATCCAGAAGGAGACGATTTAAGGCCACAAATATGTCCTTTGGGGAGATGTTGGAGATGGTCAACATCCTGAAGAAGGCCGACTATGACGGAAAGTATGGGCCTTACCCCAACCCCAATATCAGAAAGGCCAAGATCATGGCGAAAGTGGTCAAAAGTCTTCACAGGAATTTCAGGGTACGACGATCGAAAAATCAGCTCAGGAAGCGGTGGTCGGACCTGAAATTAAGAGAGCCAGAGCAGTACAGAAAGATCCGGAGAGTGCTGCAAAAAAGTAAGTAGTTGTGCTGTGTTCCTATTCTTTTTGTCTTTATTACATTCGTGCTGCTCCATATGCTTTTCTTAATTGTTGTACAGTTTAAAAGGGCAACTTTAATGTTCATGGGCCCATTATTCGTTCGTATCAAACATTTTTCTTTTGGCCTCTAAAACACCATTGTTTAGGCCATATGCATTTCCCACATTTTTTAGGGTCTACTTGTATGAAAAATATTTGTTTGTGTAGATGGGTTTGTTACTAGAATGAAATTCAAACTAGATTTTGTGTAAGGAGAGGACACTCAGCAGCTGTTTTCACATCTGGACACTGGAGCACTAGTGTGGGACACAAGCACACCATTTTTATTAGGGGGCCACACAGGTGCTCCAGTGTATACTATAGGGGTGTCTCCATCTGTGAAGCTTGTACTAAACAGGTAAAGTATTGCAGCTTGACAAAGGCCAATAAAAAAGACATCTTGGAACTCGGCTAAAATAGACAATTGTACCCCACTTCCAAGCAATGTTTCCTATTTCTAGTTCTGCCATCAAATATCTGTGTGCTAATTATACCATTTTTGTTTAACATAGGGGATAAAAGACTCGGAGGACACCCCTCATCCGAGGAGACCACAGACCCCCCCACCTATGGAAGAAGGTGAAATACCCCCAACCCAAGAGGAGCAGGAGGAAGAAGACGTGGTGGAAATTGGCACCACAACAGGCGAGTGTCTGCGACCACAGGCTCAGGTAAGAGATGGATGCTGGCAGATTTTTGATACCTGTTTTTGTTTGGTTTCTCTCTTTTTAGGTGATCGTGATGTTAGGGATCGAGATCCTTTCACATCAGAAAGTGCCCAGATCCTGATCGGTGAGATCATGGGGTGTAATGTAGAATTGCAAAACATCCAGAAAAAAATAAATGATGTGATTCAAAAAAATAATAACATCATTGATGTTTTGGGGCGAATTTAAAACCCCACAAAATCACTTTTTTTATTGTGGTCCAGTGTTTTAAATATTTTAGCAATGTTTTGAAAAGCCGAATTTGGAGGATGCACACAGTGTGCCAACATGTGCTATCTGCCATCACGGGAGATCAAAGGACGCGTTTTGGGGGTGCAACCCCTTCCTCAATTATAAAGTAGCGGTGAGGAAGGGCTTGATCCCCCATGATGGCAGCTAGCACATGTTTACATTCGTTAATTGGTGTGCATCTTCCAAATTTGGCTTTTCCTGGGGTGATTTGACCCCATCTGAACGCAATATCAAACACAGTTCCTAAATACTCATGTCTGATATTGCCTTCAGGTTTTACCTAATGTGAACTTTGTAAGTTCAAGTTTTTTGTCTTTCTTGTTGGTTTTACACAGGCCTGTTTTATGGTAAATGGATATTTCTATTTTTGATAATGCCACCCCAAAAATTGTTATACAACAAACATGTTGGTTTGTTTTAAAAACCTTTGGTAAATGCACATGTGATTGTGCAGGTATAAAAAAGTTTGATAATCAAGAATGTGTGGATTATTGTCTCAACACTACAACACTTTTGGGGTGATGTAATTGCTGTTTTGTGCAAAAATGGGGGTTATTTCCTAAGGGCAAATCCTCTTTGCACTACAAGTGCAGGTTCAGTGCAGTTGCAAGTGCACTTGTAGTGAAATGTGTTTTTGCATTTAGTAAATAACAGCCAACAGTGCTTTGTATAAGGTTACACAATCACGCCATTTTCTGCACTCAACACATTTCTGTCAGGGTCAGCTAAAACAAACACAAGCAGTAAATGTCCACAAAGAATGTCTTTTTTTTTAATTATAAAAAGGCTTCACATATTTGCTGGCATATTGATGGCCCCCCTACCTGCAAAGAACTCCAGGTAGCGTAACCGGACATCACGGGCACTCAGGGAGGGCAAGCCAGGACGGCCGCTTTCAAGCGCCGTCAGTGTGGTTTCATGTATCATTCCGGCCTCAGGCTCAACTGAGCCAGCATAGTTGGCCGAATGTTTCCTTAAAAAGTTATGGAGAATACAGCACACCAGTATAATATGGTTCAGTTTATACTCCGCCATATGGATGGGTGTCAGAAATAGGCGGAACCGGCTGGCCAGGATTCCAAATGTGTTCTACACCATTAGTTATATTTGACAGCAAAAGGAATACTGACGACCAAAAGTCCTTGATTAAGTGACACTCCCACCTCACAAGTGCCAATGAGCCTATGGACCTTCATTGACTCTGACATTGTGGAGACTGATTTGGATAGATCTGCACAAGTCTATAGTGGGTGTAGTACCATTTGTTGAGAATTATAAAAATAAAAATGACTGGGTGACCCTCAATGTGATACAGCACCTCATCCCAATAAGTTGAAAAATCAAAGGGGAAATGCGGGGATTATAGCGGTGCCAAAACATACACACTACATCATAGTAAAAACCAGGAATATTTTATTAACAAAAAATTCTTAAAAAGTCAACATAGAGTTCACAAAGACAAGGTGTGCATCATAATACATATGTTTAAAAAAACAATTGTGTAGCGGAAATTTTGTTTACGAAACTTGGCCTGGGGAGCGTGGCGGCCAGTTCCGTAGGTAGGTATTTAGATGTCCGACATGTTTTGCCAGTAATGGCTTCCTCAGGGACAGATGTTTGATACCTATAGCGCTACAATTTAATCTGTAAATCACCAGGGACAGGCGCAAGACACCCTCAGCAAGGCCTCAAGCACAGACTACAATTCAATAGCTGCAGGGGGCAGATAGAAGGACCTGGCAGAGAGTATAATAATTAATTGAACCGATAATATGCAGGACACCGATAACGATTAGTTAAGGGTATTATGGATGCCATAGATCATGAGGTAGGTATAACAATTGAATGGCATAGTGCAATGAATTGAATCATCCCTGGCGATTTACAGGACACCGCCTCGGTACCTGCCATTTCGGCTCGCATGACACACTGAGCAATACTACCAGCTGTAACTTTTATACCAACCATTGATTCAATTCAATTCGTCTTATACTCGGGTCAATAAGTTTTTCCCATTTTTTTGTGGTAAATTAGGGCCTCGACTTATACTCGGAACGACTTATACTCGAGTATATTCGGTACTTTGGGGCATTTATGAACAGAGCATTTTTGCGTGTTTTTTCACATAACAAAACACTCATTTTTTTTACCACATTTCGGGTACACAAATGCACATTCCCCATTTTGCCATGTTTTTCACGTATTCAATGTGCATTTCTGTTAGCATTTCCACTACGCTCAGGAGTGAATGGGGCCTCAGCCTAAAAGTGTATTACTGGCTGGATCACCAGGTGAAAATAAAGGAAAAATACCTTAAAAACATAAAACTGAGCCACGTTTTACTGCCCCCCCCCATTGCTCCCCCTTAAGCTGCAAAGGCAGCAGAGGGGGTGTACATATGCCATTTTGCATCATAACATAGCAAAAACTATCCCTGCTGTTGCATTTGGTGAGCAGTACCCATTTAGGTAACTTGGGGCATTCAGAAACTGCATGGCAACTACTTGTAATGCATTGGGTTGTGGCATGTGCCAAGCAAATATCTTCTGGCACCACACCTGTAAATGAGCCCTAAGGGTTTACAGATTATTTATCATAACTAAATACAATATACACATAAGGTACAGTCACCTTGCTCTGTTTTAGATTAGCAGATGCAAAAACAAGGAAACTGTCCGCATATTAGTCACGATTTACCTTCCATCACTCTAGGCCAACTGGCTTGTGCTGTCCCCTCTCCTTCTTCTGCCTAGCCTTAGATTCATACTACACTCAATCTATTATTATACATGAAAGTCGGATACTGAAAATCGGAAACGTGATGGATTGTGAGCATGGACTGGAATTTGCTCCTGACCATTTGCTCCTGACCATTTGTAAAAAAAAAAAAAAAAGCCCATGGGACACGTCTTCTAAATTTGACAAATAGATAGCTGGTTTTATTATGTGATATCAATAGTTTCTTTTTTTAAATAGTGCTTTTTTTTTCTTTGATAATTAGACAGGTGTTTCTTTTAAATATGTCACTGTGGTTTTAAAATGTAAGAACATGAGTGTTCAGTGTCTGTTTTCTCAGGACATAATTATTGTGCTGAGCCATTTTAAAGCTTGCTGTATGTTGCAATAACAACATGCCACTACTTCAGCACCTAGCAGGCCTGCAGTACAGTATGTTAGATTAATTAAACAGAGCTTGCAGGGAAGTGAATTCTCAGTACTGTCAAGATTTCAATTTTATGTTAAATATTTTTTAAAGGCCAGACCCTTAAATCTCTGGGGCTACACCAAGCAGTGAGCTGTGAATTTAACCATAGGCTAACTGCTAATGATAAGGAAAAGAGCCTAGGTTGAAGCAATGTAATACAGTTATTGGATTAGGCCATCAATCACTCCATTCCCACAGGAATAGGCAAAAGAGACAAAACAGAGAAAAGGGAAATTAGGAAAGGAATGCCTGACTGGAATACCATTCTATACCATCCTTATCATTTAGCTGGCCTGAATCTTGCCAGCATCATAATGAGATGCCAAGGATTTTATGTCTTTAAAGCCAAAGAATATTTGCATATTCTAGAAACAGCAGAATAAAATGCCTTCATTGAAAAAAAAACATCCATATTCTAAGATAAATGGCAACTTTAATATAGCCGTATTACTCTTCGTAGACTTTAATAATTGTTCCCATAGTGAGTATATCAACTGAACACTTATAAATTTATACAGAATGCCTACATGCCCTGAACCTTGATCATTGCAAATGTATGGGCCTGAAGGGGATTCTGTGCAGAGTTCTGTTACAGAGATTTAGGACTTGATCATGAGATTTTGCTGATGTAGACCCAAGTAAAGGACAACATCTTTCACGTGAGCAGTATACATTTTATCATCATTCACAGTATTAAAAATATAACTGGGGTGAATGGGAGTACAAAGCAGTCCTGCCTCAAGAGTGTTCCAAGACATATCTGTGTAAGTGATCAAAATTTTCCAAACTTGGTGGATCTGGTATGTGATGGCATCTCTGTTGACTCGATAATGCATTATGGCAATATATTATTTACTGTATAATGCTCAGTAAATTTTTCTATTAATTAAGAGAATCAGATCTGTAAGCCAGCCATAATACAGTATATCCTCTTAAAGTGGGACTACGCTGCGTCTGCGCACCACAAACCAAAAATACCATTTAATTCATTGTTAATATTCAAAGCAAACACCCCCATCCATCTATGTCTCCATGCTTTTTTGCTGGAAAATACCTCCTAGCATTTCTGGAAGTGGTCATCTTGAGTAAGGGCAGATGATTCATGTAGCATTTACTTTCTAGAATCCATCTGTCCTTGGCTCAGACATGCAGGTAGGAGGGTGTACTTATCTGGGAAAAGCTCTGCTCCTCTCCTCATGACTCCTGTGATGTATGGCATAATTTGCCTAGGCATGGAAACCAGGAAGTAATTGAGAAATGTAAAGAAAAAGTTGAACACAAATAAATATAATATACTTGCCTGTATATTTATTAAAGCTAGCAGTATAAGGATTTTAAAATCATCAATTTTGATTGATTAAGTGAAATTCCACTTTAAGGACCAAGCCTTTTCTGGCACTTTTTGTTTACAAGTAAAAATTAGTATTTTTTGCAAAAAAATTTACTTAGAACCCCCAAAAACATTATGTAGCGGGCACCTACTTTCATGTAGGTGACCTTTTCTGTGTTTAAATTACAAAGTACAGTTTCAGGTAAAATTTAGGAAAAACAAAGAAAAAGATTCTCTTAAGAGGGTCAACAAAGAACACAGGGATAGATATAAACCAGCTTTATTAAATACCAAAAATATACCAAAATTATAAATACACCAAATGAAAAAAGCAGTATAGATAGACGGCTATCACAGGCCTAATTAAAAATGGACAACGTTGTCACAAGGGATAATAAAAACAAATGGGGGCCACGGCTACCAACTCACATATGCACATCAAACAATCATCATCCATACAAGTTAGGATATACTAATGTTGGTAAATTCCAGCTGGGATGAACAGTTAAGCAGATAAGTAATAATCCTATATGGAGGAATCCAGCATGGTAAAGACAGTCATATACTGGGGCGTAACTACCACCATAGCGACCCATGCAGGCACTATGGCGCCCGCAGCCGAAATGGGGCCCAGTGAGGATAAGAGCACCGCCGGCATAGTCTCCCAGCCAGGGGAAGAGAAGCTATAGAGAAGCTGGCTACCAAAAAATCGCCTGGGCCAGATGGGTTGACAGCTGAATTCTACAAGTGTTTTAAGTCCATTCTGGCTTTTTAGCAGAGGTTTACAACAGCTGTCTAGAAGAGGGTTCACTCCCTCCCTCCATGAGGCAAACCGCTGTGATTCTTCTGTCAAAAGGTAAAGACCCCTCAATGATTGAGAACTGGCGCCCCATCAGTCTTCTCAATGTTGATAGAAAGATCCTGGCGAAGATTCTTTTTTGGCGCTTGTCATCAGTGGCAGGCGATTTGTTGTCCAGGCATCAGCACTGCTCGGTCCAAGGTAGAAGTACCTTTTTTCATCGGTTTTAGCTGTCCGGGAGGCTTTGGAACGATGCAGGGCTGCTGGAGAAAGTACTTGCTGGCATTGGATCAGGCGAAGGCTTTTGATAGAGTCAATCACGAGTACCTGTATTTGCTACTTGGTAGATACTGCCTGCAGGGGAGGTTTATAGATTGGCTGAAGACATTATATAGAGGGGCTGAGAGCTTCCCACTGGTTAATGGTTGGGTTGGATGGCCTTTTGAGGTTGGCTCTGGCGTGCGCCAGGAATGTCCTCTGAGCCCCCTGTTATATGTATTCGCAATCGACACCTTCATAAGAAGGCTAGAGAGTGGATCTTTGTGCGGGGTGCCTTTGGGCATTGCCAGTGTGCCGCCTTTGAAGGTCATGGCCTATGCTGATTATGTGCCTGTTATTGTCTCTGGGACAGAGGAGGCGCAGGAGGTGGTCTCTATGATAGAGCAGTACACGGAGGCTTCTGGTTCTAAAGTCAACCATGAGAAGAGTGAAGTTTTCTGGATGGGTGAGAATTGTGAAAGCTTTGAACTTCCGGATGCCTTCCCAGAGCCCCAGCAGGAAATTAAAGTGTTGGGCATCAAATTTGGTCCTGGTGACTATGGTCATCGAAATTGGGAAAGCAGGTTGGTGTGTGCCAATGCCAAAGTAGCAAGCTGGAAGAAGTGGAAGCTTTCCTTGAGGGAGAGGGTTGACTTGATCAAAACGTACCTGGTCCCAATCTTTTTATATGTCAGATTCGTCTGTATCTTGCCAGCGTCTCTCTATGCAAGGGTGTACAGCTGTTTTTTCCAACTGTTATGGGGAAGTAGGCTGAACCTGATCAAACGCAATGTAACTTACCTGTCTAGGTGGGAGGGTGGCCTAGGAATGGTCAACTCAATAGTTTTCTTTTCTCTGCTCTTTTTAAAGTACAATCTTGGTAACACGCTAGCAGAGAATTTGCCGGGATGGGTGGGCATTTTTCAATCTTGTTTTAGGCCTTTTCTGCGATGCTGGCGGGCCAGTGAAAAGTCTGAGAGTCCGACATGGCAAGCTCCCAGCTTATGTTGCCCCTTGTCTGAAAATACTTCGGCAGTGGCAGGAGACAGTGGAAGATATCAAGTCCCTCCCCAGGAAGCTTCTGGAGAAGAGGATTTTGAGCTCTGCTTTCAGTGTGTCACTGGCCTTAAGGGATTGCCCAGGCTCTGTAATGAGGGAGGGGTTGCGTTTAATCAATTTAGAAAGAATCCCCTTGAAGTTTAGGGATCAAGCCTGGCTTGCTTTCCATGGAAGACTCTATGTCAACTTGAAGCATCGCCCTGTGGATGATTGGGATTGTCCTAGAGCGGAGTGTGTTGGTAAAGTGGAGTCTATGGACCACTTTTTGCCTCAATGTCCTTTAACATAGAGGTGTATAAAAGGGTGGGGAGGGCTCTAGGCATCCCCTTTTTCTATCGCTTGAGTTATGCGGAGTGGGTGTTCGGGGCATTCCCGACTCGCTGGAATTTTGATTTGGATACACTGTTTTTAGTTAGTATAGTTGTCCGTTACTTCATATGGAATGCACGGTGCCAGATTACCCTGCAGAAGAAAGTCCTCTCTGTTGAGGTGGTGGTGCACGATATTATGGGTGAGGTTGGGAAATTTTGGGGTCTTGAGAAGGGCAGGGAGCCTCGGGCGGTCTGGAAAAGGGCATGGAGGAATATCAGACCTGCCTTTGGTGAACTGCCCATCTCTGGGTGAGGAGCTCTTTTCTTTTTCTGTTTCTTTCACTCCCTTAGCTTTCGTTGGTTAGTATCTTCTTTTTGAAGAAGGGTTGCATGCATAATGGGTGCGGGTTTGTTTCTTGACCTCACAGTTTTGATGTCTGGTGTAGTGGTGTGAGTTGTAGTAAGATTATCCCCAATAATGACATGTTCATAATGAGTTTTGTTTTTGCTGTAAAGTATTTTTTTGTTTGAGAGCAGATTTGCTATATTTATTTACATTTATGTAAATATGTATATATTTATGTATATTATATATAGTGATTTTATGCTTATTGATTGCAAGACTTTTAATAAAGAAAAATTGGGAAGAATGTCCCTTACATTGGTGGTCAGCAGAAAGAATTTTCCTTACATTGGTGGTCATATAATGTAAATAAAAAAAAACAAAAAACAAGTAAAGCACACCCATGACCCCCGCACATGCTATAAATGAAAAGCTTTATGTAGGATGAGCACATGTATGTAAACATGTGTGTTTAGATGCAAATGCTGGACTCAGGAGCACACCTGCAAGGTAACCTCCCTGGGAGAGCGCTTCTCCTAGGGGGGTTATCTGATGCGGGGAGGAGCCGCGAGAGCCACTGTGGGACCCCAGAAGATGAGGATCAGGGCAATTCTGTGCAAAACAAACTGCACAGTGGAGGTAAGTATGATATGTTTGTTATTTAAAAAAAAAAAAACGAGTCTTTACAAACACAAACGCATGTAGTGTGGGCACTGCAATATGATTGTGGGGATTTGTGTGGGTGTGGCTTGAGTATGGGTGGGAACACATGGGCGGGGACAGGGGGCCCCAGGATCTCCTATTGCCCGGGGGCCCCATGAGTTGTCAGTCCTCCTCTGATCAGCTTTAATTATGGTGACAATGGTTTTCAGGGTTAAAACAAAGAGTAAAACTCTTCAACAGGGACAGCAATACACATTGTTGTGTGAGAACTAGCCCTTGAAGAGAAGGGTTTTGTGTAGCTGCTCTACTTATAACGGGGTTCCCGGGTTGATTGCTTTCTGTAAACCGTGATAGCGGTAGTAGTGTCTGAGGAGCGCTGTAAGAAAGATCTAGAAAACTTCAGATCCTCCAAAATCCAATTTATTTGAAATTGTGTAAATAGTTTTACTTACACTTTTCCAGATGAAATGAGAATTCTAACAATCAAAAGTCTTATGCTGCGTACACACGAGCGGACTTTTCAGCATCAAAAGTCCAACGGTGTTTCAGATGGACTTTCGACAGACTTTTGATGGACTTCCGACGGACTTTTGAATGAACGGACTTGCCTACACACGATCACACCAAAGTCCGACCACCTAATACGCGGTGACGTACACCAGGTCCGATGAGACTATAAAAAGGAAGTGTAATAGCTTGTGCGCCACCCGTTGGGCCCCTTCTGCTAATTTCATGTTTATCTCGTGTTAGTAGAAGTTTGGTGAGAGACGATTCACGCTTTTTCAGATTCGTGTTTTTTTTTTTTTTTTTTTTCCAAATAAAGCTTTATTAAGTTAAATCCATACAGAAAAGTAGTACATAAAAGCAAGGTTTGAGATAAAATGACAATAGTGTTATACAGAGGGAACAGTCCAGAGAGTACAACGTTGTATTTTAACAAGTATTCAAATCTACGACTGTGGATTTGTTGAAAAACACATTACATCTGGTGTGTGGATAAATGGGATTACAGAGTAGTGTGGGCAGAAAATATAAAGAACATATAGTAAAGCAGGTAAAACATTTTTTAAATATGTTGATTTTTGAGGGCGAAAAACATTAAAAAGGGAGAGAGGAGTAAAAACCGTATTATAATAGATTGCCTATGATAGCCTTAGTATATGAGTCTGAGATTTTTGTTGGATTGTGTTTGGAATAATCGTTAATTACTATGTCTGTGTGAGAGTGTGAAATTGATCCTGGTGCGTGGTGTCCATAAGTCGGGTAATGTCTGTAGATAGAGATATAATCATAGCATACAACCAGATTCGTGTTTTTGAGATCGTTTAACTGTTGTTCAGTTTGTGCTTGTGAGGTTTGTATCTGCTTTTCAGTGCGTGTAGTCATTTCGCATTGATTTATCAGTGTGTTCTTGTCCGCTCGTTGCTGATTTTCTGCTCGCTCTTCACAGGCCTTGCTGTTCTTCAGTGCGTTCTGTAAAGTGCGTTCTGACCAGCCGACTGTTTTGAAGCCATGTTGCATGTACGTACTCGTCGTAGAGCTTATGCATTGTATGTGCTTGGTGCTGTAGTTCCTTCTTCAGCCCAAGCCCAGTCCAAAGAACAGGGCGAGGAGGAGTTCATGGACGAATAATTGGTTGCTCCAGCGTGACCATTTCTCTCACATGCCTTTGCTCCGTGAGATCCGTGAGAATAATCCTGAAGATTTCAGGAACTTTCTCAGGATGACGGACCCCATTTTTCACTGTTTGTTGGCTTTACTAACCCCTTATATCAGCGGGCAGGATACCTGCATGAGGCAAGCCATCACTCCGGAGCAGAATCTGTTGTGGGACTTGGCAACGAGGAGAAGCCTGCAGAACCCAAGTTCTCGACAGGCATCTCCCCCCAGGCTCTGGGGATCATTATCCCAGAGACCCGTTCTGCCATCATCCAGGTCCTGCAGAAGGACTATATTAAGGTAAGATTTTTATCCTTTAACATCACATTTTATTGTATTTAATGTTTGCTAATGTAATGCATTTCTTTACTCAAACACTAATTACTATGATTGCAATATGCTGTGAATGTCCCCTTTGTCCTCATGCATGCTGTAATTTTTTAATGCTCTTTTTTGTCCTGCATGCATATTTGCCTTCACTAACCTCCCCAGCATGCTATGCTGGGCCGATATCCACCTAGTCTA
Source organism: Lithobates clamitans (assembly GCA_037952925.1). NCBI lineage: Eukaryota > Metazoa > Chordata > Amphibia > Anura > Ranidae > Lithobates > Lithobates clamitans. Next base: position 3,409,789 of record JBBGZY010000406.1, read on the forward strand.
GTCACGTAACAATGTATTTTGTCAGCTCCATTGTAGTGCTTTACCCTAAAATTTATCCAAATGGTCTGTGTGTCCTTAAATTGCTTTATAATCCCCCCCCTAAAATGTATCCAAATGGTCTGTGTGTCCTTAAATTGAATGTTTTTTGTGTAATGTGCTTGCAATGTTATGTGCAAAAGTACTTATATTTTGTTTTTCTTGTTTAACTCCCCAGTTTCCTTCAACGCCACAGGAAGGGCAGACCGTGGCATCCCATTTTGCCACCCGTTGGGACTTTCCCAACTGTGGAGGGGCTATAGATGGGAAACACATCCACATCGTGCCACCACCCCATTCGGGGTCATACTATTTTAATTATAAAGGGTTTTATAGTATTGTGTTAATGGCGGTGGTGTTGGCACAATATGAATTTCTGTATGTGGACATGGGGAAGAATGGCTGGATGTCGGATGGAGGAGTCTTCGCCCAGACAGAGTTCTACCAGCGTCTCCAGAGTGGTGGCCTGGGATTGTCACCTGATGCGGATAATGTGGAAGGACTCCCCTTTGTCTTCATTGCAGATGAAGCCTTCGATCTGGGCGAGTACCTGATGAGGCCATTCCCCCAAAGGACCCTCACCACGGAGAGGAGGGTTTTTAACTACCGGCTGGTCAGAGCGAGAAGTGTTGTGGAGAATGCCTTCGGGATAATGGCCAGCCGGTTCCGCCTGTTTCAGACAGCCATCCACATGGAGAACTACAGTACAAACTTAATCACATTGTCCTAGCATGCTGCATCCTGCACAATTATTTACACAAACATTCAAGCAATTATCTTGTATTTGTTGGGCCTGAGGCTGGACTTACAGAGAATCCTCTGATGGGCCTGGATACTGGCAGTACTGGCTTGGCTCCCCAAAGCGCCCATCAAGTTCGGGATAAATATGTTGATTTTTTTTACGGGTAGGAGGGCCATTGCAATGCCACACAATATTTAATTTTTCATAATAAAAAATAATGATCAGATAAAATCTAGAAATGTATTTATTGCTTGCCTTTCTTTTTGGCTGTCTCCTAGGTTCTCCTAGTGCACTTGTAGTGCCAAGTGTATTTTCCTTTAGTAAATAAGCCCCATTGTCACTGTAAATACCAAATAACTTACAAAACTGGTATTGAGCATTGAAAGAAGAAGCCACACATTTTGTTGATTAAAACATAATTTTTAATCTGTGCACATTCACATGTGCGTTTAGGAATTATATATATATATATATATATATATATATATATATATATATATATATATATATATAATATTTTTTTTTACAAACAGGCATTATTGGTTTTGATTTATTTATATTTTTATGTTTTTTACAAACAGGCCTCTATTTTTTGGTTTGTTTTAACAAACAGGCCTAAAATTGTTAAAAGTCAAAGCCCAGAATGGGGTCAGCAAAAAAGGAAATGAAGAACATGTTTGATGTTTTTTTGGGGGAAAAGGGATTAGATTCTCCCCTAAACATCGATCATGTTTTTCATTTCCTGCTGCATATTGTCCAGCCAATTACACATTATGTCCAGGCTAGTGTGCATGGCTTCAATATCCCTATTCCAGGCCATGATCTGCCCAATTAATCTTTGGACACTATCTGTGGTAAATGGTTCCCCTTCTTCCACAATCAGCACATCACCTAAAATTGATGAAAAAAGATGTCTTTAGAAATTTGCAGGCATACATAGATTACCAGAAGCTGGGGTGTCAGACACTCACCTGGTGGGGTGCCCATGTCACCCATTTCCTCCACCACTCCTTCCTCCACATCCTCGGTGGGGCTTGGGCTGATTTCCCAATCTGACAGGCAAGGTCGGGGGTCCCTGGGATCAGGTTGTCTGAGTCTTTTTTCCCCCTATGAGAATGAAACAAAAGGTATAATTAGCACACAGATATTTGAGTCCAGGAATAGGAATATGAAACATTGTATTGAAGTGGTCTACAATTGTCTGGGCAGAGATCCAAGTTGAAGACATGATTAAAATTCCGTTTGAAACAAGCCAGAATACTTTCCTTTTTTGGCCACATTTCACAGATAGAGAAACCCCAACAAGTATCCACTGGAGCACCTGTATGGGTTACCCTAAAAAATGTATTCTGGTGTCTCACACTAGTGCTCCTGAGTCCAGATGTGTAAACAGCTGCTAAGTGTCCTCTCCTTACATTCCACTGAATGAAATTTGCTATTCATTCTAGTTTCAAAGACATCTAGACAATAATGTTCTAAACTTCTTTTAATAAGACAAATTTCCAAGACCAAAATGTTGTTTAAACCCTGTATCAACTAAATACATTGTATATACTTGCTAACGATGTTTCCTATGAACGATGTTTCCAACGAACGAATAAAGATTAAAACTGTACAGTAAAGAAAAGCACATGGAGCAGCATGCAAGTTAATAATCAGAATAGGAAATACACGACAAGTACTTACTTTTTTTAAGAACTTTCTTAATTCGTCTGTACTGATTCAGCTCCCTCAATTTAAGGTCGGACCATTGTTTCCTCAGCTGGTCTTTAGAGCGTCGTACCCCAAAATTATGATGCAGGGTCTTCACCACTTTGGACATTATTTTTGCCTTTCGTAAATTTAGGTTGGGCATACGGTCCATGCTTCCCATCGTAATCTTTTCTCTGCAACATTGCTACCATCTCCACCATCTCTTTAAAGGCCATATTGGAGGCCTTAGATCTCCTCCTCCCATATCGGGACATTTCAGGCTTCGGGCTTTCCTCGTTACTGGAGTAATTAGTACACACCTGCTGTGTCTCCATCATTGTTATTCCTACTGCGCACCGTAGAGAGAAGGGGTGGAGAATATTTGTGAAAAAGAACATCAGGGGTAGGGATGAGCTTCGAGTTCGAGTCGAACTCATGTTCGACTCGAACATTGGCTGTTCGCAAGTTCGCCGAACAGTGAACAATTTGGGGTGTTCGCGGCAAATTCGAATGCCGCAGAACACCCTTTAAAAGTCTATGGGAGAAATCAAAAGTGCTCATTTTAAAGGCTTATATGCAAGTTATTGTCATAAAAAGTGTTTGGGGACCCGGGTCCTGCCCCAGGGGACATGGATCAATGCAAAAAAAGTTTTAAAAATGTCCGTTTTTTCAGGAGCAGTGATTTTAATAATGCTTAAAGTCAAACAATAAAAGTGTAATATCCCTTTAAATTTCGTAGCTGGGGGGTGTCTATAGTATGCCTGTAAAGGGGCGCATGTTTCCTGTGTTTAGAACAGTCTGACAGCAAAATGACATTTCGAAGGAAAAAACCCATTTAAAACTACCCGCGGCTATTGCATTGCCGACAATACACATAGAAGTTCATTGATAAAAACGGCATGGGAATTCCCCACAGGGGAACCCCGAGCTAAAATTAAAAAAAAAAAATGAGTGGGAGTCCCCCTAAATTCCATACCAGGCCCTTCAGGTCTGGTATGGATATTAAGGGGAACCCCGGCCAAAATTTTTTAAAAAAATGACGTGGGTTCCCCCTAAATTCAATACCAGACACTTCAGGTCTGGTATGGATTTTAAGGGGAACCCCGCGCCAAAAAAAAAAAAAAACGGCGTGGGGTCCCCCGAAAAATCTATACCAGACCCTTATCCGAGCACGCAACCTGGCAGGCCACAGGAAAAGAGGGGGGGATGAGAGTGTGCCCCCCTCCTGAACTGTACCAGGCCACATGCCCTCAACATTTGGAGGGTGCTTTGGGGTAGCCCCCCAAAACACCTTGTCCCTATGTTGATGAGGACAAGGGCCTCATCCCCACAACCCTGGCCGGTGGTTGTGGGGGTCTGCGGGCGGGGGGCTTATCAGAATCTGGAAGCCCCTTTAACAAGAGGACCCCCAGATCCCGCCCCCCCTGTGTGAAATGATAAGGGGGTACTTACCCTTACCATTTCACTAAAAAACTGTCAAAAATGTTAAAAATGACAAGAGATAGTTTTTGACAATTCCTTTATTTAAATGCTTCTTCTTTCTTCTATCTTCCTTCATCTTCTGGTTCTTCTGGTTCTTCCTCCAGCGTTCTCCTCCAGCATCTCCTCCGTGGCGTCTTCTATCTTCTTCTCCTCGGGCCGCTCCGCACCCATGGCATGGGGGGAGGCTCCCGCTCTTCTCTTCATCTTCTTCTTCATCTTCTTCTCTTCTTCCTTCTTCCCTTTTTCTCTTCTTCTCTTCTTCATTTTCTTCTCCGGGCCGCTCCGCATCCATGCTAGCATGGAGGGAGGCTCCCGCTGTGTGACGGCATCTCCTCGTCTGACGGTTCTTAAATAACGGGGCGGGGCCACCTGGTGACCCCGCCCCCTCTGACGCACAGGACATGACGGGACTTCCCTGTGGCATTCCCCGTGACGTCACAGGGAAGTCCTGTCAAGTCACCGTGCATCAGAGGGGGGCGGGGTCACTGGGTGGCCCCGTCCCCCATTATTTAAGAACTGTCAGACGAGGAGCGCCGTCACACAGCGGGAGCCTCCCTCCATGCCAGCATGGGTGTGGAGCGGCCCGGAGAAGAAAATGAAGAAGAGAAGAAGATGAAGAGAAGAGCGGGAGCCTCCCCTCATGCCATGGGTGCGGAGCGGCCCGAGGAGAAGAAGATAGAAGACGCCGCGGAGGAGATGCTGGACGAGAATGCCGGAGGAAGAACCAGAAGAGCCAGAAGAACCAAAAGAAGAAGAAGATGAAGGAAGAAAGAAGAAGCATTTAAATAAAGGAATTGTCAAAAACTGTCTCTTGTCATTTTTAACATTTTTGACAGTTTTTTAGTGAAATGGTAGGGGTAAGTACCCCCTTACCATTTCACACAGGGGGGGGGCCGGGATCTGGGGGTCCCCTTGTTAAAGGGGGCTTCCAGATTCCGATAAGCCCCCCGCCCGCAGACCCCCACAACCACCGGCCAGGGTTGTGGGGATGAGGCCCTTGACCTCATCAACATGGGGACAAGGTGTTTTGGGGGGCTACCCCAAAGCACCCTCCCAATGTTGAGGGCATGTGGCCTGGTACGGTTCAGAAGGGCGGGCCGCACTCTTGTCCCCCCTCTTTTCCTGTGGCCTGCCAGGCTGCGTGCTCGGATAAGGGTCTGGTATGGATTTTTGGGGGGACCCCACGCCATTTTTTTTTTTTGGGGGGGCGCGGGGCTCCCCTTAAAATCCATACCAGACCTGAAGGGTCTGGTATGGAATTTAGGGGGAGCCCCATGTCATTTTTTAAAAAAATTTGGCCGGGGTTCCCCTTAATATCCATACCAGATCTGAAGGGCCTGGTATGGAATTTAGGGTGACTCCCACGTCATTTTTTTTTTTTTAATTTTGGTTCGGGGTTCCCCTGTGGGGAATTCCTATGCCGTTTTTATCAATGAACTTCTATGTTTATTGTCGGCAGTGCAATAGCCGCGGGTAGTTTTAAATGGGTTTTTTCCTCCGAAATGTCATTTTGCTGTCAGACTGTTCTAAACATGGGAAACATGCACCCCTTTACAGGCATACTATAGACACCCCCCAGCTATGAAATTTAAAGGGATATTACACTTTTATTGTTTGACTTTAAGCATTATTAAAATCACTGCTCCTGAAAAAAGGTCAGTTTTTAAAACTTTTTTTTGCATTGATCCATGTCCCCTGGGGCAGGACCCGGGTCCCCAAACACTTTTTATGACAATAACTTGCCTATAAGCCTTTAAAATTAGCACTTTTGATTATTCATGTTCGTGTCCCATAGACTTTAACGGTGTTCGTGTGTTCGAACTAACTTTTTTCCTGTTCGCATGTTCTTGTGCGAATCGAACAGGGGGGTGTTCGGCTCATCCCTAATCAGGGGCAGGCAAAGCAGGCGGAGTTTCACACATGCACAGTGTATATAAGGCTAACCAGCATGTGCCGTACGTACATTCTGTGCGGGGAGCAAAGTGAAGTTTGCGGAGTGAAGTTACGAGTGTCCGAAACAAAGGTAAACTTTCTTTACTTTGTAGTGGCCTATACTGCTTTTAAAGAGTGATTCTTATGTTTGGGATATGGGATAAGATTATGTGAGTTTAGGCTGACATTATTGTTTTTGTCTTGTGTATTGTCTTACAGCAAAAATGAATAACAAGTTTAAGGACCCTGAATTTCTGATACCATTTATTGAGAAGTACAGGGAGATGAGGCATCTCCACCCTCAATATTACATTAAACCAGTAAGGAAGTCAATGCTGGAGAGACTTCTGGCATTTGTGAAGACTTTCATCCCAGAAGCAACGTGGAGATTTTGGAAAAGAAAATTGGGATCTTGCGAAATATGTATAGGAGGGAGCATAACAAGATCCAGACTTCGCTGAAATCAGGAGCATCAGCAGATGATGTGTATGTACCCAGGCTGTGGTACTTCGAGAAACTACGTTTTCTTGATGACCAGACTGAAGCCAGGGAATCACTTTTGGAGAACAAAAAGCTGCGCTTAGGGCACTATATAGGTGTGCTGCCTCCTTTAGAAGAGCTTCCTAAGAGGATTCTCTATAAACTAATGAATGTATAAACAAGGGTTGTGGCGCTTCCTATAGGGTAATGGGTGGGAGGGGTGTTAGTGCTGTACACAGGTGGTTCCCTCAGATGAACCCCAAAAACAGGTGCCTGGTATCTACCAGGAACAAACTAAGTAGCCGTACGGATATGTATATCTATAACTAGATATAGACGCATACATCCATATACACCCCTATGTATCAAAAGAAAAATATATATATATGTTCCTGAGGGTGGTTCATTCAAACCTACTTAAAGAGGGTGTGGGCTGGTGCATTCAGACCTAATTGCCAGGTGGTGTGGGCTAGAGTCCCTTTGTCTGTGATGCATATACCACCACTAGGTAAACATGTGTGTGTATCCTTATAAATGCTAAATTGTGAAAATAATCCAAAATAATCAAAACCACTCTGCTGCCCGTGTAAAGTGTACATACATAAATGAGCATACATAGAGTGTGTTACTCAAACATTGCATATAATAATCAAATAAACAAAAACATAGTGTGATCAAGTTAAGTGCTATTAGTCCATAAAATAAGGAACTTGTTCAAATCCAGTGTTCCAAACAGTTTCGTGACTTGAGTGCTCTCGGGTAATTCCTGTGACTTTAGTGCTCCCCCTTCAGATCCCCACTCACCAGATACAACAACCCCGTAAAGGGGCAACCAGCATAAGATGTCTCTTACACGATCTCTTTTCCACGCTGATCTGGCGGATTTTACAGGATGGTTTCCGTTGATTATCCCAATGGGTACCCAGATCCGGGTATGCAGGAGGCTTTCTGATAGGTAGAATGTTCACAAAGGCTCCCTGATCTCCGCCCCGGGCTCGGTGTCCGCTCAGCCTCCGGTCCCCCCTCGGTGTACAGAGCACAGTGCGGGGCCTCTTCCCGGATCTCCTCCCACTACAACGCGCGCTGTAGTGGGAGGAGATCCGGGAAGAGGCCCCGGAAGAGGCCCCGCACTGTGCTCTGTACACCGAGGGGGGACCGGAGGCTGAGCGGACACCGAGCCCGGGGCGGAGATCAGGGAGCCTTTGTGAACATTCTACCTATCAGAAAGCCTCCTGCATACCCGGATCTGGGTACCCATTGGGATAATCAACGGAAACCATCCTGTAAAATCCGCCAGATCAGCGTGGAAAAGAGATCGTGTAAGAGACATCTTATGCTGGTTGCCCCTTTACGGGGTTGTTGTATCTGGTGAGTGGGGATCTGAAGGGGGAGCACTAAAGTCACAGGAATTACCCGAGAGCACTCAAGTCACGAAACTGTTTGGAACACTGGATTTGAACAAGTTCCTTATTTTATGGACTAATAGCACTTAACTTGATCACACTATGTTTTTGTTTATTTGATTATTATATGCAATGTTTGAGTAACACACTCTATGTATGCTCATTTATGTATGTACACTTTACACGGGCAGCAGAGTGGTTTTGATTATTTTGGATTATTTTCACAATTTAGCATTTATAAGGATACACACACATGTTTACCTAGTGGTGGTATATGCATCACAGACAAAGGGACTCTAGCCCACACCACCTGGCAATTAGGTCTGAATGCACCAGCCCACACCCTCTTTAAGTAGGTTTGAATGAACCACCCTCAGGAACATATATATATATTTTTCTTTTGATACATAGGGGTGTATATGGATGTATGCGTCTATATCTAGTTATAGATATACATATCCGTACGGCTACTTAGTTTGTTCCTGGTAGATACCAGGCACCTGTTTTTGGGGTTCATCTGAGGGAACCACCTGTGTACAGCACTAACACCCCTCCCACCCATTACCCTATAGGAAGCGCCACAACCCTTGTTTATACATTCATCAGGGAATCACTTTTGACCCTTCCCCCCACCCTTCCCTCCACCCCAGCGGAGGCTGATGAGGACCAACTTGGGACTTTCGTCCTGGAACAACCGGATGCGACCATCTGGAGCCAGGTATATTATTTTTAGACATATTTAGTGTCCTAATATTAATGATGTTAACTAGATGTTCTAATTGATTACCTATTAAGGATTTTATCCAAAAATGATGTCTACATATCAATTGACAGTAGTGGCAAAAAATGTTTGTCACCAGCTTAAAAAAAATGCTGGTGTCAGAATGATACTCTTTTATATGTTTTAACATTAAAAAAGTAATGAGCTGAAAATTGTGTGTGATTGACGAACCAAAAACTTAAACTATGTCCCTTTTTTATACACAGGATGAGTTCAGCCAGGAGGAAGGTGTGGAAAGTGGCAGGCAGGAGGAGGCCGGGCCGAATGACAGCCAGGAGGAGGAAGGGGTTAGTGTCAGCCAGGAGGTGGCCAGGCCCAGTAGGAGCCTCACACAATTGCAGGTGCCTCCCCTCTGCCTTTATACAAAAAGGCCCAGAAAGGGGACAGTGACAGAGGAGGCATCACTGCGCCTCATGAGAGAAGCTACAAATTTCCTCAAGAGCCCCCCGAAGCTGAAGAAACCTATGGCTCCTATATAGCCAGCAGGTTGCTCGAAATGGAGAAGGGCCAACGCCTCCTGTGTGAAAAAACTTTTTTCTAATGTCCTTCATAAGGGGCTGAAGGACTAGTTAACTGTCAACACCCAAATAAATGAGCAAGCCCCTCCTCCTCCTGCCACAAGTCAACCACCAGAGCCACAGGCTCCAAGGAAGGCTGCAGGGCAGTGTGGAGGGAAGGCTGCAGGGAAGGGTGCAGGGCAGGGTGGAGGAAAGGCTGCAATGAAGAGAAGAAAGTGATGACCTGGCTTCAGTCTGGTCTGACAGAAGATGCAGGCTGGTGTAGTACCACAGCTTGGGGACATATATGTCATCTGCTGCTGCTCTTGATCTCTGGGATTCCTGGACCAGATTGTGCTCCCTATTATATGGACTCCTCAAGATCCCAATTTTCTTTTCCACAGACTTGATGTGTGCCCTGGGGCCAAAAGGCTTCACAAATTTCAAAAGTTTCTCCAGTGTGACTTCATCTTTATTTTGTTAACCAGAATAAATGGATATTTTATTTTCAGAAAATACGTGCCTATGTGTTTTTTATAAAATACATTTTAAAAAGACAATGTCAAATTAAGGGACAACACCCTCCTTGAGGTTCCAAAGAAAAAAATATCTAATGTTCTTGTGGTAACTTTACACCAAAAAAAAAAAAAAGGTTCTTGTGGTAACTTTACAATAATATATATATACATATATATATATATATATATATATATATATATATATATATATATATATATATATATATATATATATGGAGATCATTATAAAGTTATTTTGTAACAATCCTAAAAAAAGATCTTGATGAAATAAAAAAATGATAAAAGATGACTCCAAAAAACAAATGTGCACACATTAGTATGGAGATCGGGCTTTTAAAAAATACAATATCATTCATGATCAAAGATCAAAAAAAAAAAGATCAAAAAGATCAAAGAGAAATAATAGAGAAATCAGTTTGTGAGAACTCTGTGTGAATATGAGCAGCAAAACAACTTCGTTCTTCTAGCATTATAAACAAGACAATTAATGCACTGCATTCAACGATCACAGAATTTGCAGCATGAGGAATGTGCTAGCTACAATGCGAACACTAGTTTTACCAGACTGAGCGCTTCCGTGTCGTACTTGCTTCTGAGCATGTGTCGTTTTTTTGTCCGTCGGACTAGCATACAGACAAGCAGATTTCTCCATATCAACTGGGTCCGGCGGAGTTAAAGCGGAAAGATTTGAAGCATGTTCCAAATCTAAAGTCCGTCAGACTTTCGACAGAAAAAGTCAGCTAAAGGTCCGATGAAGCCCACACACAGTCAGATTGTCCGCCGAATTTGAAAAGTCTGCTCGTGTGTACATAGCATTACACACCTTCCCTACAACAGTCCTCACTCACTGCTATAGTGGAGTCTATTGAAAAAAAGACAAATGTAAGCTTTAGAATTCATTTAAGTTCAGTTGAGGTATTGAAGGCAAAATTGCTATTGCTTTTATCAGCAGCATTTCCACTGGACTATGCAGATCACTAATTAACAAGCTGCACAGAAAGATAAGACCATGTATGTTAAATTAACTACAGGGAGTCTTGTAACTCTTCAAACCCACCAGTCATTTTACTTCCCTTTTTATTTAGGTTTTCAGTTAGATGTATTTACAAACATCCACAGGTGGACATACAATCTGAAACAAATAGTTGGTGTATGTTGTACCTCCTCTTTTGCAAATATTCTGATAAATTGGGTACTGGCTTATAAGTGTGTAATGGTTGGTAAATGTTGAGCTTGTTAAGAGAGACAGATTGAATCAGTTAAACATGTCCAAGTGTATGTAACAGATTGCTTAAATTCATTCGGGATATTTTCTATTTGAAGCTCTTGTAGATTTTTTTTAATGAATTTTCAGTGTGCACTTGAAATAAGATTATTTGCCTAACACTAGGAAGTGGCACAAGGCTCTTCCTTACCATATTCATTTACACTAGCAAGACTACAGAAGACAGCTTAACGCGAAAAAATCATTCTATGAATTTTTCTCATAACTACTGAATAATATGACGTACATTATGTATTAAAACGAAAGTTTAATCTGCTTCTATTTTGCCTTTTCCTTATTCCTCCCTCCCTTATCATCAACAAGCTAAATAATTTTTTGAATAAAACCTTGTTTTCACCCTATTCCTTAATTTAGACACAGTCTGTTATCATATTGATCATATCACACCAGTACTAAACTGTATAGCGTATTATACTGTAAACCAATAAAACTGTGAAGCTAAAAAAAAAACAGGAAAATATTCTTATAAGGAAAGCTGCTGTCAGTCAGACCATATGATGCTAATCCAAAATCTGTTGCGCTATCCCAAAGTGGATAGAACCAGCAAAGTGTTTAATATACAGAATCCATACTACAATCAATGAATAGCAAAATTCATATAAACGTGCATTATTCATAAATAGAAGGATGACATTCTTTTGGACGAAACACATTGGGCAGAGTCTAGTGATGACATCATCACGCCCATGAAGGCACTCAATGTTGATCTATGCTATGTCTGTTGCTTCTTTTACATTGCGAGTAGTTTTCTTATATTTTAACAAATGTGTTTTAATTACTACACGATGACCGATCCCCTTCCTTTTTACCTGGGCCGAACCTATTGGAACATTTTACCTTCCTTGTGGTGTTAGCTGGCATTTTGAGGCATTGCCAGATGGGTTGCCAATAGCTGATTGAAGTAGAATCTCTGGTAAGAGGCTAGTATATTATTCCTTTGGTGAACTGCACTGTGGTGAAGATTGGAGGCGCTGGAAATCTCACATCCCCTTTTCTATTTGGAGCACATTTGAGCACTGTGAAATTCATTGGCACTTTGCTGGGACTATTCACAAGCAAGTTTCATGATTTTTCACATTGGCTGCGGACTATGCATGAATTTATGAATGTATTTCATCTATTTATTTAATCATTATATTTATGAATTATGCATGTTTATTTGAATTTTGATATTCTTTCATTGTAGTATGAATTTTGTATACAGTATATATATATCGAATATTTTGCTGGTTCTATGCACTTATATACAGTATATACTGATTTATTATTTATATGTGTTTTTGTTTTTTAGCACTTTAGTGTGGGATAAGTTTTGGTATTAAAAGACCATATGATCTGCCAGGGATGTACAAAAATGATCTTAACACGATAAAGACAATACTAATTAAGGTTTCGAAATCCGGAAGATTTACCCCCCTTTATGACCAGGCCATTTTCTGCGATACGGCACTGTGTTACTGACAATTGCGCGGTCATGCAATGCTGTACCCAAATAATTTTTTTCCCCACAAACAGAGCTTTTTTGGTGGTATTTTATCACCACTGCGTTTTTTTATTTTTTGTCCTACAAAACAAAAAAAAGGCAATTTTGAAAAAAAACCCCAAAAAACTGTTTTTTTTTTTACTTTCAGCTATAAAACACATCCAATAAAAAAAAAAGTAAAAAAATCAAATTTCTTCATAAATTTAGTCCAATACGTTTTTGGTAAAATAAATCCCAATAATGCCGTGTACACACGGGCAGACTTTTCGACCAGACTGGTCCGACGGGACGAATCGGTCGGACAATCCGACCATGTGTGGGCTTCATTGGACCTGCAGCGGACATTCTCGGTCGAAAGTCAGACGGACTTTAGATTTGGAGCATGTTTCAAATCTTTCCGATGGACCCGAGTCTGGTTAAAAAATCCGCTCGTCTGTATGCTAGTCCGACGGACGAAAACCAACGCTAGGGCAGCTATTGGCTACTGGCTATAAACTTTCTTATTTTAATCCGGTCGTACGTCATCACGTACTAATCTGTCGGACTTTGGTGTGATCGCGTGTAGCCAAGTCCGTTCGTTGGAAAGTCTGTCAGAAGCTCGTTGAAAGTCCGTCGGAAAGACCGTCGGACCTTTGATGCTGAAAAGTCCTCCCGTGTGTACACGGCATAAGAGTATATGGATTGGTTTATGTGAACGTTCTAGCTTCTACAAACTATGGTATATATTTACGTAATTTATTTTTTTCATACTAGTAATGACAGTGATCAGCAACTTATCATGGGACTGCAATATTGCGGTGGCCAATCTAACACTTTTGACACTTTTTGGGAACCAGTGACACTAAAACAGTGATCAGTGCTAAAAATATGCACTGTCACTGTACTAATGATAATGGCTGGGAAGGGGTTAAACATCTAAGGCATTAAAAGGGTTTACTATGTGCCTAGCCAGTGTTTTTACTATATATGTATTATATGTGCTGCTTTTACTAAGGGAAGAGATGTATTTTAGTTCCTGCTTTACAGGTACACAAAAGCCATCCCTTCCCCCTTTCAGAATGGAGATCTTCGTTCTGATTCTCTGCCTGATGATCAGCGGTTGCCGGCAGACATTGAGTGCCACAGATCGGCTTTTGCTGTAAATAATTACAGCAGAAGTGGCCCACCAGTGTGCGCCCCCTGCAGGTGGAAGTGCAGGATCAGATATATATATATATGGGATCTGGTGCAGAGCTGCCACCCTGTAGCTTTAGGGTGGTCAGCAAGTGGTAACCACCATACAGTAATACCTGGGATTGCGAGTAACCCAGATTACGAGTGTTTCCCAATACGACCTATTTTTTTTTTTTTTAATTCTGACTTGGTTTGCAAGCGTTGTCTCTCAAGACTAGCAAGATTCAAGCCTCTGGGGTGTGCAGTACCGCATGTGGCCAGAGGTGCGGGGAACACCGGTGATGCTCGGAATCACTCTGAGATGCACTGAGACACTCAGTTCCCGAGTGCCTCGGAGTGTCTCTGAGCATCCCGAGTGTCTCCGGCGCCCCACACCTCTGGCCACATACAGTACTGCATACACCACTAGTGAATGTGGAATGCATTATCTGAGTTTTCATTGATTCTAATGGGGAAACTCGCTTTGATATACGAGTGCTTTGGATTACAAGCATTCTTCTGGAATTAATTATGCTCGTTACTACTGTATATGTAAGATCCAAAAAAATCTCAGTACTTATTCCATGACATTATTAACATATTCCAAGAGAACAAAGTTCTTAGTGCATAAATCAGTCACAAAAAAGTGAATTATGACAAAACCTTACTGTGCTTTTCTCTGTCTCCCTGGTTAAAACATACTGCACTTACCAGATGTTGTTTACTTGTTGATATAAAATAAGTCAAAATGAGTTTTTCCACCTGTGTGCCATGTGTTGGATAACAATGTATGATTAATGAAGGTCCATGGTCCCTTTAAGAACCAACTGATAGGTCTTTAGCCTTTTGGACTTTAAGACACTCCTGTCCCTTTAAGGTGCTCTGTGGTGTCATGGATCATAATGGGTAGTGTAGTAACTCTCATAAAAATTGTTATCATTGGGTCTCTAAGTTTCTCTATACAAGGAAGGGCAATTATGGCTGGTGAGAAGGGCCAGCAGGGTGTTGTACAACTTCCTTAAAGAAATCATAGCACTCTGCCTCAGTACTCCTCTCAAGAACCCTTTAGCCCTGTTGCAAGCAGAGGGCTGGTTGTTGGAATGAGTTTTGAACCTATCAAAATACCTTGATGGGTGGATGCCAGTTTGGAGAAAAGGGTGTGCTTGCATGTCGACTGCCCCATGTAATGTCTATATTTGAGGCTGAACTTCTATTAATTAAGGAATTGAAATCCAAGGAGTAAAAAGGATAGGACAGTAAGGCTAGGGAGAGAAAGGCTAGATAATGCTGGACATCCTCCACTAAGGAAATAAGGAAATGAGTAAGCAATTTCAGCTTTGAGCAAATAATTTTACCTATTCTATCTATTTTTTAGAATGTGTTTTCTCTCTATAATATATAGTAAACAAGAAAAAATACCAACCACTTAGGCTTTAGCAATGACTTTTAATCTGTTCAGCCCCCAAGACATGTCTAGTGTGTAAAGAGCTTGAAGAGGTCAAACTAAGCTTACAGCTGCAGCTCACTTTCTGTAAAAGTAATCTGGGTGGTCACTTTTACATAACTTGTGGGTGGCACCCCTTGCTCCATAGTTCCCAAGGTCTCCTGCTCCTACTGGGAATCAAGAACCTAGGGCCACCGTCAGGAAGGTGAGTGTGAGAAGTTTGGGGAATATCTGTTCCCCAATCTCTTCTGCTGATTGCGAACCCTAAAATTTTCACCCCAAGCATTTTTGCTTCACTACTGTCAAAATCCAAGCTGAAAAGCCAGGTAAACAGTGGATAAAGCATAGGTCTTAGCAAAAGTGCAGGGAAGGCATCATGGGCCTAATAGACCACTGATGAATTTATAAAGAGTACCTTTCACCTGCTATCACATAGGGGGGCATGTTAGCTCCATTGTGATAGCATTGAAGTTAAAGCGGAGTTCCACCCAAAAATGAAACTTCTGCTTCAAGTGTTGGTGATCCCCTGACAAGTCACATTTGGCATGACATTTTTTTGGGGGGGAGCGGGTACCCTGTTTTTAGAGGCACCCAGCTCCCACTTCCTCCCCTGTCACAGCGGCGCCAGTAGGAAGATCACTTCTCCCCCCTCCCTGCAATCTTCTGAGACATCACAGGTCCAACAAGATTGCGTGGCCATTCGCAGCACAGCTCGCACATGTGCAGTGCACACCCGGCTGTGAAGCCACAGCCGGGCGCCCACAGTTAGAATGCCGGCAATGCGGAGAGGAGGGGGAGAGGAGTGGGGCTTCATGCGCCCCATCGCTGGACCGCGGGACAGGTAGATGTCTGATTATTAAAAGTCGGCAGCTACACTTTTTTGTAGCTGCTGACTTTCAAATGGATGGAACTCCACTTTAAGAGAAAACCGTGTTAGAAATAAAATATAATAAAATACATAACATTACAAAAAAAAAAAAAATAAAGGCACCCCTGTCACCCACACATACAAATGCAAATACATTAGTAGGGTGTGTGTATGTAAATGATTGTGCAACACAATATATATTGAATATACAGTGGGGACAGAAAGTATTCAGACCCCCTTAATGTTTTCACTCTTTGTTATAATGTAGACACAACACCCCGTATTGACAGAAAAACACAGAATTGTTGACAGAATTGTTCTGCAGATTTATTAAAAAAGAAAAACTGAAATATCACATGGTCCTAAGTATTCAGACCCTTTGCTCAGTATTTAGTAGAAGCACCCTTTTGATCTAATACAGCCATGAGTCTTTTTTGGGAAAGATGCAACAAATTTTTCACACCTGGATTTGGGGATCCTCTGCCATTCCTCCTTGCAGATCCTCTCCAGTTCTGTCAGGTTGGATGGTAAACGTTGGTGGACAGCCATTTTTAGGTCTCTCCAGAGATGCTCAATTGGGTTTAAGTCAGGGCTCTGGCTGGGCCATTCAAGAACAGTCACAGAGTTGTTGTGAAGCCACTCCTTCGTTATTTTAGCTGTGTGCTTAGGGTCATTGTCTTGTTGGAAGGTAAACCTTCGGCCCAGTCTGAGGTCCTGAGCACTCTGGAGAAGGTTTTCGTCCAGGATATCCCTGTACTTGGCCACATTCATCTTCTGCAGCATTCATCTTCTGCATCTGCAGCTGAAAAACACCCCCACAGCATGATGCTGCCACCACCATGCTTCACTGTTGGAAATGTATTGGACAGGTGATGAGCAGTGCCTGGTTTTCTCCACACACACTGCTTAGAATTAAGGCCAAAAAGTTCTATCTTGGTCTCATCAGACCAGAGAATCTTATTTCTCACCATCTTGGAGTCCTTCAGGTGTTTTTTAGCAAACTCCATGCGGGCTTTCATGTGTCCTGGACTGAGGAGAGGCTTCCGTCGGGCCACTCTGCCATAAAGTCCTGACTGGTGGAGGGCTGCAGTGATGGTTGACTTTCTACAACTTTCTCCCATCTCCCAAGTGCATGTCTGGAGCTCAGCCACAGTGATCTTTGGGTTCTTCTTTACCTCTCTCACCAAGGCTCTTCTCCCCCGATAGCTCAGTTTGGCTGGACGGCCTGCTCTAGGAAGGGTTCTGGTCGTCCCAAACATCTTCCATTTAAGGATCATGGAGGCCACTGTGCTCTTAGGAACCTTAACCACTTGCCGCCCGCCATATAGCAAAATGACGGCGGCAAAGTGGTTTCATTATCCTGACCGGACGTCATATGATGTGATCAGGATAATGAGCCACTGCGTGCCCCCGGGGTCACGCATCACTGCGATTGTTGATTGTTGCGGTGTATCAGTCTGACACCCTGCAACACCAATCTAGGTAAAGAGTCTCTGATGGAGACTCTTTACCACGTGATCAGCCGTGTCCAATCACGGCTGATTACGATGTAAATAGGAAGCCGGTGATCGGCTTTTCCTCACTCGCGTCTGACAGACGCGAGTAGAGGAGAGCCAATCAGCTGCTCTCCTGACGGGGGGTCTGTGTCCTTATTGTTTATCAGCACAGCCCCCCCTCGATTCCCACCCAGGACTACCAGGGAAGCCGCCCAGGACCACCAGGATGGCCACCACACTGGCCCACCAGGTATGCCCCCTAGACCCCCAGGGAAATGCCAATATGTGCCCAGGCAGCTGCCAATCTATGCCCAGGCAGCTGCCAATCAGTGCCCACTCCAATGCCTACCACTGCCAGTGCCACCAGGGATGCCTATCAGTGCCTCATATTAGTGCCGCGTATCAGTGCCACGTATCAGTGCCGCCTATCAGTGCCCAGCAGTGCCGCCTATCAGTGTCCAGCAGTGCCGCCTTTCAGTGCCCATCAGTGTCCCCTATCAGTGCCAACCAGTGACACCCAGTGCCACCCATGAGTGTTCATCAGTGCTGCATATCAGTGCTGCATATCAGTGCCGCCTACCAGTGCCCATCAGTGCCGCATATCAGTGCCCATCGTCAGTGCCCGCTCATTAGTGCCACCTCATCGGTGCCGCCATATCAGTGCCTGTCAGTGTCACCTTATCAATGCCCATCAGTGAAAGAGAAAACTTACTTATTTGCAAATTTTTTTAACAGAAACAAAAGCAAAACTTTTATTTTTTTCAAAATTTTCAATATTTTTTTATTTGTTTAGCAAAAAATAAAATCCGCAGAGGTGATCAAATACCACCAAAAGAAAGCTCTATTAGTGGGAACAAAATGATAAAAATGTAGTTTGGGTACAGTGTAGCATGACCGCGCAATTGTCATTCAAACTGCGACAGCACTGAAAGCTGAAAATTGGTCTGGGCAGTAAGGTGTATAAGTGCCCTGTATTGAAGTGGTTAAGTGCAGCAGAAATTTTTTGTAACCTTGGCCAGATCTGTGCCTTGCCACAATTCTGTCTCTGAGCTCTTCAGGCATTTCCTTTGACCTCATGATTCTCATCTGCTCTGACATGCACTGTGAGCTGTAAGGTCTTATATAGACAGGTGTGTGGCTTTCCTAATCAAGTCCAATCAATATAATCAAACACAGCTGGACTCAAATGAAGGTGTAGAACCATCTCAAGGATGATCAGAAGAAATGGACAGCACCTGAGTTAAATATATGAGTGTCACAGCAAAGGGTCTGAATACTTAGGACCATGTGATATTTCAGTTTTTCTTTTTTAATAAATCTGCAGAACAATTATGTCAATGATTATGTGTTTTTCTGTCAATATGGGGTGCTGTGTGTACATTAATGGGGGAAAAAATGAACTGAAATGATTTTAGCAAATGGCTGCAATATAACAAAGAGTGAAAAATGTAAGGGGGTCTGGATACTTTCCGTCCCCACTGTATATTAATAATATAATATAATATTGAATATCGCTTTACACCCGAAGTGAGAGAAATACTTCCAGGTCCCTCATTTATGGTTAGCCCAAAACTAATGAGCTGTAAAAGTATTTTAAATGTCATATGTCAGGGAGAGGAGCTGTTGACCAAGATGGCCGCTCAATAAGATCGTGAGGTTGACATGCTGCAGACGCCAGAGGTTTGTTTGGTCGGCGTACATACCTAACCTTGCATTGCTGCTTGCTTCCCTTGATATCCCTTCTATCTTACCTCAGTCTGGAGATCATGGAAGCGGCTGGAGGAGACCAGGAGGATCATGAGGGATCGAGCCTGTGGGGTGTCGTGATCGTAGCTGAGGACGGAGCCTGGTGACGGCGAGCGAGTCCAGGCGGCAGCTCCTGTGTGTCGGCGTAAGCAGAAAGCAGAGGCTGCTCGCTTTGGGATGCGCCCTCTAGTGGGGACCTATAAAGAATATAATGCTTTAATACATACGAAAATGTTCATATAAAAGGACATAAACGGCCCAAGTTGATGAGAATTAATGCTCAAGATATGACAACTAAAATATATCTCAGATAAATCTAATTTTTTCGTAATTTTGATAAATATTTGAAGGACTAGAAGGACTTTATAAAAACAGGTTTATCCCAATACATATCAAAATTACAAGACAATATAGGGGGATGATTCAGTACATTATGACCTACAGAAGAGTCTTGTAGAGAGCAAAAAGAAAGAGGTAGGCTTTGATAATGTATACGTGCAGGAAAAAGATCTGGACAGCCGCACTCTGGAATTGACAAATAAAATCTTCTTTATTCAAAACGTGGCATAAAATTAGTACATGACACCGCTGGAGCAATCCAGCTAAGCCGCTGACGCATTTCAAGCTCTTGCGGAGCGCTTACTTACCTATGAGTAAGCGCTCCGCAAGAGCGTGAAACGGGTCAGCAGCTTAGCTGGATTGCTCTAGCGGTGTCATGTACTAATTTTATGCCACGTTTTGAATAAAGAAGATTTTATTTGTCAATTCCGGAGTGCGGCTGTCCAGATCTTTTTCCTGCACGTATACAATTGTACCAGCAATTGTCAGCACCTGGCACCCTTTCACAAGTGGAGGACAGAAGATTTGAACCTGAACAGCCTAGAGCGGTGGTAACTATCTTTGTTTAATCCCATGTATCGAGGCTTTGATAATGGCCGCAAATCCATCAGCCACTTGCTGAAAGGGAAGGAGGGGAGGAAAAGGAAATAGAAGTGATATGGAGCCCAAGAAAGGCAATAAAACACTGCAACCTCAAAGGAATAAAAAGGATAAAATGGAAAATAAAAATAAAAACACTACAGGGGCACAATCTACGCAAACGATGATATTAAGGAGTTTTTTCAACAACTGCAACCACAATCCCCCCAACTAACACAAGCACTACAGACATTTCAGGAATTATCAAATATAGTGGAATCATGCGCAACATCTAGATCGTCAGGGGATGAACAAGTAAGACACCCTAGAAACAGCTCACCTATTGATATAACAGGTTTAATAATAGAACAAAAGGAAGAGGATAAAGAAAAATGGGATATGAGTACATATATTCGATCTCTCCCGACCAGGGCAGATATGGATCAATATGTGCAAAGACTGGAAAAGTCATATAAAATGGAAATACAAGAGCTTAAAACATCTACGAAAAACACACAAGAAAAAATGGGCATAATAGATACAAGAGTGTCAAATATGGAACAAGAACTGATAAAAGTAAAGGAGAAAATCCAGGAGCAAGATAAACAACTAAAGCAAACAATAAATATCTTAGATGAGCAGGAAAATAGAAATAGAAGAAGCAACATAAGAATTAGAGGAATAAATAAAAATGTGAGCTCAAAAGAATTGACAACAACACTGCAGAAGATATTTCAGGAAATGGTTCAGGATCTTGACGCAAATGAGTTAATAATCGATCGTGCACATAGAATAACAGGATCGAGGAGACCAGATCCTAGCAAACCACGTGACGTTATGTGTAAAATGCATTACGCTCAAACAAAGGACAAAATTATGTTTGCTGCACGTCAAAATAAAAATATTCAATATGAAGGAGAACCAATAATATTTTTCCAGAACTTATCAAAATCTACATTGGACCGGAGAAGAGCATTAAAGTCCCTTTTGAAACAATTAATAAAGAAAAATCTCCAATATAGATGGAAATTTCCATTTCAACTGCAAGTTCAACATGAAGGGCTTACAGTATCATACAGGGACCTGGAGGATCTACCGCAGTTCTTAGCAACTTTTAAAATCCCGGAAGTAAAATTACCAGATTGGCCCATTTCATATGTGAAAACATTTAAAAAACCATAAGTGGGACCAAGTAGATGAGGGAAGGGGGGGAAGGGATGGAAAAGAGAGGAGGTGATAAGGACACAATATTATAAAGATTATAGAATAAGTAAAGTAAACGTACACAGTATGTAAAGGTAAAGAGGAACAGAAGGGGGAAAGAAAGCAGGGAATTTTTTTTCTTCACACTATTAGGCACTAGAACAATATGGAGTATTGTGTTGTAACTCAAAGAATTATAAGAGAAATACATTTTTAATATTGAGGTCACAGTAGGGGACACACTGATGGGTGGGAGGCTGCGGTTATGGTATGGGGGGGTATATATTTTTCTAATAAATTATGCATTGGATTTTTTTTTTCTTTCACAATATTAGATAATGGTGTATTACGGAATACTATGTTGCAATTTGAAGATTATAAGGAGGATTATATTTTTATATTTTTAACACTGAGGTAATTTGGTGATATGAGGGGATACAAAGTCAAAATTTTTATTTTTTTTACCTAGTAATGAGTAGGTAGTTAACAGCATTTTAAAATTAATATATATTGGATCACTGGAACATTTGGATGTAACACAGGGATCAAAGAGATGAAGTTGAAATAATATAACAAACACTGGGATGGTATGAATATGTGATGTGGGAAATTTTTTATTTTTTTTTTTCTCTCAACAGAGTGCTGTGTTACAATATGTTCTATGATATGTTATGGTATAACATAAGGGAAGGGATTAATAAAAATAGGAGGGAAGGGAAAAAAAGAAAGGGGGAGGAAAGATCATATAAAAATGTATTAATAAGTAGTTTATCCCCCCCTTCCCCTTTTTTCCTGCCTTTTCCGCCCCCAACCCTGATGTCCTCAGTAATTCTAAGGTGTTGGGGGAGGGGGGAGGGGGGTGGAGGGAATGGAAATAACAATAAGAGGATATGGTTTAAAAGGTATGTAGTAATAAAGTAAAAAGTAAAGATCAATAGGGGAGAGGGTGAAGTAGAAGGGAATGAGAAGAATGATAGCAAAATGTTTAAAGAGGGAGTCCCGCGAAAAAAAAAAAAAATTAAAAGTCAGCAGCTACACTCACCTGTCCCCCAGGGTCCAGCGACGTCGGCACCCGAGACCGAATCGTCCTCGGGTGCTGCCGCCGCCATTCTCTGTAAGGGAATCAGGAAGTGAAGCACTGCGGCTTCACTTCCCGGTTCCCTACTGCGCATGTGCGAGTCGGGCTGCGCTTCCTAACTGGTCCCCGCTGTCTCTGGGACCCGTGTGTGTCCCAGCAGACAGCGCGGTGGGGACAGGAAGAGGCATAGACTCCCATGGGAGTCTATGCCAGAAGTGGGTGCAAATACCTGTCTTAGACAGGTATCTGCACCCCCCTCCCCCCTGAAAGGTGCCAAATGTGACACCGGAGGGGGGGAGGGTTCCGAAAAGCGTAGGTTCAATTTTTGTGTGAACCTTTAAATAAAAATATAGTGTTCTATGTCAGTCATGCACATATGTTCTTTCATTAGCATTTGAAAAGGACAGAGACAGTTTTTTCTAGGATCGAAGTAACACCTAGATGCCAATAAAAGTTCCCATTACAGTAAACATAGATTGCCACCTTCCTGAGGCTCAAAGAAAACTGCTAGTCATCTTGGCTACACGGATCTGCAGGAGGCATTCATAAGGCCCCAGCCAGTCTGCAAGCTTTGATTAATATCAAGAGATCTAAGGAACCTATTTTATCTCTCATAAAAGCTAAAATATTAACGGCAGAGAGATGAAAATAATTCCATTTGATCGTACACCTGATGGGTTACGTGTACATGTAACTCTGTATGTTTAGCAGAGGTGGAATCCTAGAGAACCACACAAAACCGTTATATGGCGCCTGATTGCAGCAGGCAGGCAGTGATTGGTACTGTTGCAATTGGTACTGTTGCGATCTGACTGATGCGCTGGTATTGGAAATCCTATCCATGACCCAGCAATCAGCGCCGTTCTGGGCCAATTTGACTCTGGTCATTTCAGAACACAAAACATTTGTGGGCTGAGACAGGAACACCCCTCCAGGGTTGATTGGCCAAGGGCTAAAGTCCAGCCCGCATCCATATTTCAATAAATTGGGTAGCCTGAGATATGGACATTGTTCTTCCACGAAGCCAGTTCGAAACTGGGGAGTTCCCACATGTATGCTTCTACTAACAAATAGACTTGGGTAAAGTCTATTTCTGTTTTTATCCCTTTTTATTTTCATAGCAAATTGCCAATTGTGTGTCTTTCTGCATTTTTTGTATCTTTTTTGGTAAATCTTTTTTCTTTGTATATCTTATATGCACTGCCCACTTTCGGGATATTAAATGATAAAATTAATAAGTGACTTTTGTGTACTAAGCTAGGACTCATATCTCTGGAGAGGTTGTTGTATTTTAATTTTATTATGGATACAAAAATTGATACAACCAATACCCATACTTATAGAAATAATAGTCAATTAGAGGAATTTAAAGAGTTGTTGGTGAAGTACCAACAGGTGGACATTTGGAGGGCTCAACATCAAACATAAAAGAATTACTCATACTACTCAAACATACATGGTTCATATCATAGAATAGACTATTTCTTTGTCAATCACTCTGGAATGATGATGACCCCTTTAGATATAGGGGGATTTTTATGGTCAGATCATGCCCCGTTATATTTGGAAATTAAAGTAATAGATTATGTAAAATCAAGGGGGATTTGGAGATTGAATGATATGGGAGGAATAGAATGTCCACATAGTGTAATATTGCTTAAAACGTTTATTCAACTAAAACATCACACCAACTGTGAAGCCCTCAGACGAAGTCTGGAAGTGATGAAACGCTCCAGGAACGTGATCTACCGTAAGTGACGTGTGCGATCCACGGGCCAGGGAAGAACCAGGAAGAAGATCGCTGTAGCTGTACACAGCGAACGTACCTGACGGCTTTCCGGGAACCGTGAGACTTCACAGGCACAGTGCACTTTATAATTAGCTCTATTATTTTACTCTATGGTGGGCATATTCATATGGGGGATTGGTGTGATGTTTTAGTTGAATAAAAGTTTTAAGCAATATTACACTATGTGGACATTCTATTCCTCCCATATGTTTGATTGGAGTTACCGATAGTGTACTGACATCTGGTGGTCGTTTAGAAGTGGTGGAGAATTACTATTCCTATCTAAGGCTCTTGTTTGCTGTATTTCTGGTGAGTGCATTTCCATTGGGGAGGTTCCCCTCACGTGGTGAAGTGTTTGGTGGAAGACCCCCCCTTTCACAGAACACAGCTGAAGCTATTAGAGATCTCCATTACTGCTGCAAAATTGCTCATATAAGAACTATATATGAAAGCGTGTCCTCGGGTGGATACGAAGTGCTGCTGCAATATTTAAGGAACTATTTATTTAGGACTTTTTTTATTGCCTGATGGTTATACTACTAGATTTTATAAGACTTTCCAGGATATAATTACTCCCATTCTTAAGAAAACATATAATTATATATCTAATACACAAAATTTTGTACCATAAAGCACAGAAGCTCATATCATCCTAATTCCAAAGCCAGAGAAAGATCATACACTATGTAAAAATGATCGACCAATTTCCTTAACTAATATAGATATAAGATTATATTCTAAAATCATCTTGAATAGATTAACACCAATCTTACCTAATCATATAAAGTTAGATCAAACAGGGTTTACAAAAGGAAGAGAAACTAAAGATAATATTATAAAGACTTGTACACTGATGGAATATGTTCAAAGAACTGCCATCCAGACATGTCTTTTGGCCGTTGATGTAGAAAAAGCATTTGATAGGGTAGGATGGCGGTTCTTGCAACAACTGCAGGAGTTGAATGACAATCCGAAAAGTTATCAAATTATTACAGAAATATGATAAGCTAACATATTCATGGACGGGAAGACTTAACATAAAAAAATAGATATATTGCCAAAAATATTATATATTTTTCAAACAATACCATTAGATCCTCCTAAAAAAATGATAATGGAATTAGGAAAAGCTGTAGTAAGTTTTATTTGGGCCCATAAAATTCCCCGGGTAAAAAGAGAAAACTTAACCAGAAAAAAGAGAAATGGAGGACTAGCACTACCAGATTTTGTAAAATACTTACAAGCAGCATCATTGACCAGCATCATAGATTGGTATCATAATAAAGAAACTAAACAATGGGTTAGCCTAGAAGAAGAAATAATAGTACCTCAACTAAAGGTTCTCCCATGGATAAAACCCCACTTAAGACCAAAAAAAACTTAATTAACAAATTTTGTAAGCGCTACATTAAAAATATGGGATACAAATTATTTAAAATGGAATAAAATTGAGCACGTAAGAATGGTACAGGTCCTTATGGATGGGAAACTACCAAAGCTGCAGGATATGGGATTTGAAAACAAAAATAAATGGTTGCAATACCAACAATTAAGGACATTCATAGAGGTGAAAATACCTAAGATAAACAGACCTTTAACTAAATTTGAAAAAATATAAGTTGAAGAACAATTTCCAACTAAAAAACTATCAAAGATATATGATTTGTTACTCCCTTCCGGCCCCCTTAGAGAGATAAGTGGAATAAAGAAATGGGAAGCAGAAATGGGTAATCCTTTATTAGAGGAAGAATGGGAAAAAATCTTTGAAATTATACATAAAACAACTATAGCAAATAAATATCAAGAGAGAAACTACAAGATTCCAATGAGATGGTATAGGTGCCCAGTAGAGTTAAATTTAATTAATAAAGGAAATACAGTTTTGTTGCAGATGTAAGACAGAGAGAGGGACGATGGACCATGTATAGTAGGGTTGTCAGGGGGTGAGAGGATTCTGGAATAAGATATTTGGGATCTATCAAAATGTGTCAGGAGTAGAAGAGATCCCAAATATGAAAATCTCGTTATTTTCTCTTCTGACACCAAACTCAATAAAAGCAATTAAGACAGATATCCTCCACTACATGACATCCGCAGCTAGAACATTAATAGCAAGAAATTGGAAAGAAATAAAGTGCCCAACAATAGCGGAATGGATTTGTGAAATGAACGAAATTCAGGATATGGAAAAACAGATAAGAGATGAAGGGTACATAGTAAATCAAATGCCAGAAATATGGCAAAAATGGGATGAGTTTCGGTTATCAAAAGGAATGTTAGAATTTTTATAAGGGGAGAGAACAGACAATAATGGGGTGTGTTTTTTATTTTTTTACATTTTTTTTAAATTTTTTTATTTAATTTTGTGTGTAGGTGGTATGAATATATCAGGTGTATGGAATAGTGGAAGAGGTGAGGGTAGGAATATAGAAATAGAGAAGACGAGGGATAGTGATCAAGATCATTTATTTATCTATGGTTATGTATATGAAGATATCCTTATATCTATTTTTGAAAGTGATATGATGTATAGATGTTAATGTCTATTTTTTTTTAAAAAGAGAAAATCTAATAAAGAGAAAATTGAAAACAAATGTCATATATTAATAATAATGGGTACTGCATTTTTTTTGCCATTTCTTGGGTGCACACATTTTTGACACTTGACATTTCTGTTATCTCTTTTACCTAATACTACCGCATCCTTTATTTTGCACAAACAATTGTGCATTCATTTTAGTCTGTGTTGACTAAAATTAATTTTAGTGTATTTTTTTTCTAAAAATATTAATGTGATAAACAGTTGCACAAACATTGTGCGGCAATAAAATTGCAATTACCGTATATTTCTACTACAAGGCCTCTGCATTCAGAAAATATATATTTTTCTGGTGTTTGAAGTAATTTTATAGCCAAAAAATGCAGAATTAACATGCATAAAATTTTTTAAAATTGCTCCATGAGGATGTGGTTAAATAGCAAGAAGAGTCAAAAACTGCATGCTTCTCTCCAAATGAATGATGTATCTGGTGTAGAATAATGGCATACAACCCTGCTTCAGAGGAAACTGCTTTCCCAAACTTGACTACTGCTTTATCATATCTTTAAAGTGGACTTTGCAATGGGGTGCACTCAGTCCTAGGTTCCATACCCCCATTCTGTAAACATGCTAAGTGAAGACCTAAAAACAAATATCTGGAGAGGAAAAATTAGATTATTACCTTAGGCAATGAATGGCCTTTGGTCCCCTCATCTAGGCAATAATGGCAGGAGTGCATTTTTCATTATGTTTTTTTTTTTTTCTTTATGTTAACCCCTTCACGCTGAGCGTACGCAGATGTGCGTACTCAGCTTTACGGGGTTATACCGGGATGATGCCCACAGCTGCAGGCATCATTTCGGTACCGTTGTTTACAGCGGGCGATTGGCTATCCAGATATAAAAACCGATGCGGCTAAAAGCCGCTCGGCTGTTATACCGGAGGAGTGGGAGGAGCGGGAGGGGAGGAATGTTTACATTCCTTGTGACAGCAATAAAAGTGATCCAAAAAAAATGTTTTTTTTAAACACAATTTATAAAAATAAAAATAAATAAAATAAATAAGAATTTCTTTTTTAAAGGTCCCCAATCCCCGTGAGCTCGCGCAGCAAAGAAAATGCATACGGAAGTCGCGCCCGCATATGTAAACGGTGTTCAAATCACACATGTGAGGTATCGCCACGATCATCAGAGCGAGAGCAATAATTCTAGCACTAGACCTCCTCTGTAACTCTAACCTGGTAAACGTAAAAAAATTTAAAGCGCCGCCTATGGAAATTCTTAGGTACCGTAGTTTGTCGCCATTCCACGAGTGCGTGCAATTATAAAGCGTGACATGTTTGGTATCTATTTACTCGGCGTAACATCATCTTTCACATTATACAAAAACATTGGGGTAACTTTACTGTTTGGATTTTTTAAAATTCATGAAACTGTCCCTTTTCCCAAAAATTTGCGTTTAAAACACCGCTGCACAAATACCGTGTGATATAAAATATTACAATCGCCATTTTATTCTCTAAATTCTCTGCTAAAAAATAAATATATCATTTTTAGGGGTTCTAAGTAATTTTCTAGCAAAAAATATGGATTTTAACTTATAAACACCAAATTTAAAAAATAGGCTTAGTCATGAAAGGGTTAAGTTTTCCAGGATACTGTAGTGAGGCAAGAGAGTGATATCTGCAAGAGTGTCAGAAGCCATGTTTGAGATTAGTGCATTTCATTTTTTTTTCTCTAAATGTTTTTCTTTGGTGTTTATTTTATCTGCAGAACAGAAAATATATACCTTGCAGCTTAAGGAAAAAAGAGAAGGCACTTCTAACTGTGGTAATAAAGAGTATTAATTAAAAAAAAGGGGTTAACCTCCCTAGCGGTATTCCCGAGTCTGGCTCGGGGTGGAATTTCAGAACCAAAAGCAGTAACCTCGAACCAGGAATCGGGATCGCATCGCAGGATCCAGGAAGAACTTACTTACCTTGTCCCCTGGATCCTGCGATGTCTCCCCACAGTGTGAGTGGCTCTTCCTCTGCTCGATTCATCACGGACCTGAGCTCCGTTCCCTGCGAGCGTTGTGATGCATGGGGACAGAGAACGGCGCCAAATTCAAAAAGTGAAACACACACAATACATACAGTATACTGTAATCTTACAGATTACATTACTGTATGAAATTATTTCACCTCCCTTTTGTCCCTAGTGGTTTCTCCAGTGCCCTGCATGCAGTTTGATATTATAAAAACTGTTCTTTCTGCCTGGAAACTGGGGATTGTCCATAGCAACCAAAACCGTCCCTTTACATCAAAAGGGGTTTTAGACCAGCTAGAAAACAGCGATAATAAATTAGAATCACTCGCACTATTGAGCGATAGTGATTTGTGGGGAGATCCATCATCAAACACTGAAAAGTAATGACAGTGACAATTCTGCAACTGAGCAAATTTTAGTGTTTTTGATTTGATTACATTATTGAATAATTTTTGTTATTATTATATTATTATTTGGTATAATTATTTATAGTTATTTATTATATTATAATTTATGATTTTGTGTTTCAAACTTTATCATACCCGAGATGTCTACTAGACTCTGGTTTGGACAGATTTAAGTGAGTTATTCTTAAGAATTACAGGCCTACAATATAAAACGCCAAATTTCCATGCAAAATAATGGTACTGCTTTCAGTATAAAAAATATGAAATAATCATACCACCAGGGAGGTTAAAAGCACTTACAGTGATCAAATGAGAATATCAGTCTGCATAATAGACATCCTGTAGAGTCCTTTGCCTCTAGGCGAAGGACCCTACAGGATGCATATTATGCTGACTAAAATGTGCATTTGATTGACTACATTGTAAGTGTTTTTTAACCACTTGACGACCGCCTCACGCCGATGTACGTCGGCAAAGTGGCACGGACAGGCAAAATCACGTACAGGGTACGTGATTTGCCTTCCGCGGGTGGGGGGTCCGATCGGACCCCCCCCCGGTGCCCGAGGCGGTCGTCGTTTGTCCAGCGGCGATCGGTGATGAGGGGGAGACCATCCGATCGTGGCCCCCCCCTCGCGATCGCCGCCGGCCAATCGAATCATTCCTTTGCTGCTGTATGCTAAACAGCAGCAAAGGAAATGATGTCATCTCTCCTCGGCTCGGTAATTTCCGTTCCGGCCCGAGGAGAGAAGACTTCACTGTGAGTGCACAAACACTACACACACAGTAGAACATGCCAGGCACACAAAACACCCCGATCCCCCCCCCGATCCCCCCCCAATCACCCCCCCCCCCTGTCACAAACTGACACCAGCAGTTTTTTTTTTTTTTTTTTTTCTGATTACTGCTAGTTGTCAGTTTGTGACAGTTACTGTGTTGGGACAGTTAGTATTACCCCCCTTTAGGTCTAGGGTACCCCCCTAACCCCCCCTAATAAAGTTTTAACCCCTTGATCACCCCCCGTCACCAGTGTCGCTAAGCGATCATTTTTCTGATCGCTGTATTAGTGTCGCTGGTGACGCTAGTTAGTGAGGTAAATATTTAGGTTCGCCGTCAGCGTTTTATAGCGTCAGGGACCCCCATATACTACCTAATAAATGTTTTAACCCCTTGATTGCCCCCTAGTTAACCCTTTCACCACTGATCACCGTATAACCGTTACGGTTGACGCTGGTTAGTTCGTTTAGTTTTTATAGTGTCAGGGCACCCGCCGTTTATTACCGAATAAAGGTTTAGCCCCCCGATCGCCCGGCGGTGATATGCGTCGCCCCAGGCAGCGTCAGATTAGCGCCAGTACCGCTAACACCCACGCACGCAGCATACGCCTCCCTTAGTGGTATAGTATCTGAACGCATCAATATCTGATCCGATCAGATCTATACTAGCGTCCCCAGCAGTTTAGGGTTCCCAAAAACGCAGTGTTAGCGGGATCAGCCCAGATACCTGCTAGCACCTGCGTTTTGTGCCTCCGGCCAGCCCAACCAAGTGCAGTATCGATCGATCACTGTCACTTACAAAACACTAAACGCATAACTGCAGCGTTCGCAGAGTCAGGCCTGATGCCTGCGATCGCTAACAGTTTTTTTGGTAGCATTTTGGTGAACTGGCAAGCACCAGCCCCAGGCAGCGTCAGGTTAGCGCCAGTACCGCTAACACCCACGCACGCAGCATACGCCTCCCTTAGTGGTATAGTATCTGAACGGATCAATATCTGATCCGATCAGATCTATACTAGCGTCCCCAGCAGTTTAGGGTTCCCAAAAACGCAGTGTTAGCGGGATCAGCCCAGATACCTGCTAGCACCTGCGTTTTGCCCCTCCGCCCAGGCGAGCCCAGCCCACCCAAGTGCAGTATCGATCGATCACTGTCACTTACAAAACACTAAACGCATAACTGCAGCGTTCGCAGAGTCAGGCCTGATCCCTGCGATCGCTAACAGTTTTTTTGGTAGTATTTTGGTGAACTGGCAAGCACCAGCCCCAGGCAGCGTCAGATTAGCGCCAGTACCGCTAACACCCACGCACGCACCGTACACCTCCCTTAGTGGTATAGTATCTGATCGCATCAATATCTGATCCGATCAGATCTATACTAGCGTCACCAGCAGTTTAGGGTTCCCAAAAACGCAGTGTTAGCGGGATCAGCCCAGATACCTGCTAGCACCTGCGTTTTGCCCCTCCGCCCGGCCCAGCCCACCCAAGTGCAGTATCGATCGATCACTGTCACTTACAAAACACTAAACGCATAACTGCAGCGTTCGCAGAGTCAGGCCTGATCCCTGCGATCGCTAACAGTTTTTTGGTAGCGTTTTGGTGAACTGGCAAGCGCCAGCGGCCTAGTACACCCCGGTCGTAGTCAAACCAGCACTGCAGTAACACTTGGTGACGTGGCGAGTCCCATAAGTGCAGTTCAAGCTGGTGAGGTGGCAAGCACAAGTAGTGTCCCGCCGCCACCAAAAAGACAAACACAGGACCGTCGTGCCCATAGTGCCCTTCCTGCTGCATTCGCCAATCCTAATTGGGAACCCACCGCTTCTGCAGCGCCCGTACTTCCCCCATTCACATCCCCAACCAAATGCAGTCGGCTGCATGAGAGGCATTTTTATGTCCTCCCGAGTACCCCTACCCAACGAACCCCCCCAAAAAAGATGTTGTGTCTGCAGCAAGCGCGGATATAGGCGTGACACCCGCTATTATTGTCCCTCCTGTCCTGAAAATCCTGGCCTTTGCATTGGTGAATGTTTTGAACGCTACCATTCACTAGTTGAGTATTAGCGTAGGGTACAGCATTGCACAGACTAGGAGCCATTTCACAGGGTCTCCCAAGATGCCATCGCATTTTGAGAGACCCGAACCTGGAACCGGTTACCGTTATAAAAGTTAGTTACAAAAAAAGTGTAAAAAAAAAAAAAAATATGAAATAAAAAAAAATAGTTGTTGTTTTATTGTTCTCTCTCTCTCTATTCTCTCTCTCTATTGTTCTGCTCTTTTTTACTGTATTCTATTCTGCAATGTTTTATTGTTATTGTTATTGTTATTGTTATTGTTATGTTTTATCATGTTTGTTTTTCAGGTGTGTAATTATTTACACTTTACTGTGCTTTATTGTTAACCATTGTTAACCATTTTTTTGTCTTCAGGTACGCCATTCACGACTTTGAGTGGTTATACCAGAATGATGCCTGCAGGTTTAGGTATCATCTTGGTATCATTCTTTTCAGCCAGCGGTCGGCTTTCATGTAAAAGCAATCCTAGCGGCTAATTAGCCTCTAGACTGCTTTTACAAGCCGTGGGAGGGAATGACCCCCCCCCCCACCGTCTTCCGTGTTTTTCTCTGGCTCTCCTGTCTCAACAGGGAACCTGAGAATGCAGCCGGTGATTCAGCCAGCTGACCATAGAGCTGATCAGAGACCAGAGTGGCTCCAAACATCTCTATGGCCTAAGAAACCGGAAGCTACGAGTATTTCATGACTTAGATTTCGCCGGATGTAAATAGCGCCATTGGGAAATTGGGGGAACATTTTATCACACCGATCTTGGTGTGGTCAGATGCTTTGAGGGCAGAGGAGAGATCTAGGGTCTAATAGACCACAATTTTTTCAAAAAAGAGTACCTGTCGCTACCTATTGCTATCATAGGGGATATTTACATTCCCCGAGATAACAATAAAAATGATTAAAAAAAAAAATATGAAAGGAACAGTTTAAAAGTAAGATTAAAAAAGCAAAAAAATAAAAAAAAAAAAACACCCCTGTCGCCCCCTGCTCTCGCGCTAAGGCGAACGCAAGCGGCGGTCTGTCGTCAAACGTAAACAGCAATTGCACCATGCATGTGAGGTATCACCGCGAAGGCCAGATCGAGTGCAGTAATTTTTCCAGTAGACCTCCTCTGTAAATCTAAAGTGGTAACCTGTAAAGGCTTTTGAAGGCTTTTAAACATGTATTTATTTTGTTGCCACTGCACGTTTGTGCGCAATTTTAAAGCATGTCATGTTTGGTATCCATGTACTCGGCCTAAGATCATCTTTTTTATTTCATCAAATATTTGGGCAATATAGCGTGTTTTAGTGCATTAAAATTAAAAAAAGTGTGTTTTTTCCCCAAAAAATGCGTTTGAAAAATTGCTGCGCAATTACTGTGTGAAAAAAAAAAATGAAACACCCACCATTTTAATCTGTAGGGCATTTGCTTTAAAAAAATATATAATGTTTGGGGGTTCAAAGTAATTTTTTTGCAAAAAAAAAAAAACTTTTTCATGTAAACAATAAGTGTCAGAAAGGGCTTTGTCTTCAAGTGGTTAGAAGAGTGGGTGATGTGTGACATAAGCTTCTAAATGTTGTGCATAAAATGCCAGGACAGTTCAAAACCCCCCCAAATGACCCCATTTTGGAAAGTAGACACCCCAAGCTATTTGCTGAGAGGCATGTCGAGTCCATGGAATATTTTATATTGCGACACAAGTTGCGGGAAAGAGACAAATTTTTTTTTTTTTTTTTTTGCACAAAGTTGTCACTAAATGATATATTGCTCAAACATGCCATGGAAATATGTGAAATTACACCCCAAAATACATTCTGCTGCTTCTCCTGAGTACGGGGATACCACATGTGTGAGACTTTTTGGGAGCCTAGCCGCGTACGGGACCCCGAAAACCAAGCACCGCCTTAAGGCTTTCTAAGGCCGTAAATTTTTGATTTCACTCTTCACTGCCTATCACAGTTTCGGAGGCCATGGAATGCCCAGGTGGCACAAAACCCCCCCAAATGACCCCATTTTGGAAAGTAGACACCCCAAGCTATTTGCTGAGAGGTATAGTGAGTATTTTGCAGACCTCACTTTTTGTCACAAAGTTTTGAAAATTGAAAAAAGAAAAAAAAAAATGTTTTTTCTTGTCTTTCTTCATTTTCAAAAACAAATGAGAGCTGCAAAATACTCACCATGCCTTTCAGCAAATAGCTTGGGGTGTCTACTTTCCAAAATGGGGTCATTTGGGGGGGTTTTGTGCCACCTGGGCATTCCATGGCCTCCGAAACTGTGATAGGCAGTAAAGAGTGAAATCAAAAATTTTCACCCTTAGAAATCCTGAAGGCGGTGATTGGTTTTCGGGGTCCAGTACGCGGCTAGGCTCCCAAAAAGTCCCACACATGTGGTATCCCCATACTCAGGAGAAGCAGCTAAATGTATTTTGGGGTGCAATTCCACATATGCCCATGGCCTGTGTGAGCAATATATCATTTAGTGACAACTTTATGGAAAAAAAAAAAATAAAAAATAAAAAGTGTCACTTTCCCGCAACTTGTGTCAAAATATAAAATATTCCATGGACTCAATATGCCTCTCAGCAAATAGCTTGGGGTGTCTACTTTCCAAAATGGGGTCATTTTGGGGGGTTTTGTGCCACCTGGGCATTCCATGGCCTCCGAAACTGTGATAGGCAGTGAAGAGTGAAAGCAAAAATTTACACCCTTAGAAATCCTGAAGGCGGTGATTGGTTTTCGGGGCCCCGTACGCGGCTAGGCTCCCAAAAAGTCCCACACATGTGGTATCCCCATACTCAGGAGAAGCAGCTAAATGTATTTTGGGGTGCAATTCCACATAGGCCCATGGCCTGTGTGAGCAATATATCATTTAGTGACGACTTTTTGTAAATATTTTTTTTTTTTTTTTTTTGTCATTTTTCAATCACTTGGGACAAAAAAAATAAATATTCAATGGGTTTAACATGCCTCTCAGCAATTTCCTTGGGGTGTCTACTTTCCAAAATGGGGTCATTTGGGGGGGTTTTGTACTGCCCTGCCATTTTAGCACCTCAAGAAATGACATAGGCAGTCATAAACTAAAAGCTGTGTAAATTCCAGAAAATGTACCCTAGTTTGTAGACGCTATAACTTTTGCGCAAACCAATAAATATACGCTTATTGACATTTTTTTTACCAAAGACATGTGGCCGAATACATTTTGGCCTAAATGTATGACTAAAATTTAGTTTATTGGATTTTTTTTATAACAAAAAGTAGAAAATATCATTTTTTTTCAAAATTTTCGGTCTTTTTCCGTTTATAGCGCAAAAAATAAAAACCGCAGAGGTGATCAAATACCATCAAAAGAAAGCTCTATTTGTGGGAAGAAAAGGACGCAAATTTCGTTTGGGTACAGCATTGCATGACCGCGCAATTAGCAGTTAAAGCGACGCAGTGCCAAATTGGAAAAAGACCTCTGGTCCTTAGGCAGCATAATGGTCCGGGGCTCAAGTGGTTAACCACTTTTTATGAATAATCTTTAATACTGCACTTAGAAGCGCCTTCTGTTTTTTCCTTTTGTTTCATCCAGAGTTGCTTCCTCTACCTGAAGTGCTGCTGCAAGTGCACCCCCAGTCTCTTCTCCTTCCTTGATGTTGAAGCTGATGCTGATGTAATAATAATCTAGTACAGTTCATTTCCTGACAGAAGCGCCCTATTCCTGTTCCTTTTATACCTTGCAGCTTGCCAGTGCTTTGTTGTGCTGGCTGCATTTGTTTTATTTTTCAGGCTAGGTATATTTTCTGCACCCTGAACTAAAAATCTCAGCCAAGCTTGTCAGAAATCCACACAACAACTATCTTCTATGTTAAAAAGATGAGAAGGCGAGGTGTTTATCTATATCTGGGGAGCAGCCTAGGGTGACAACATAGCTCCTCTATATGGGGCATTTAGTGAGTGTTTTCACTCTAGAACAGGAAAGATTTTGTTGGCAGGTGTAGTGGGTACATATAAAGGGAAAACCCTGAAAATAGGAAGCTAATGCAGCCACCATATCTACAGGGCTGCTAAGCTGCAATACATATAATTTTGATGTTGGGCTTAGGCAAACTTTAAGATTAAGGGCATTTTTGCATCGGGGAGGGTAACATCTCAGAAAAAGTGTGACCTTTCATTTTTTTCAAGGTTCTCATGAGCTTGTTTCACTTGTCAGAGATACTGTGTCAACTCCTAAACAAGGAAACTCTAGCTCTTCTCTCCATCTTCTTTTGTATAGAAGTAGTTGGTATCAAGCCCAACTTCTCATAAAAAAATCTGAAAGATGACCTATAAACACAGCCTCCATTCCACATTCTAACATAATTTTGCCTTACTGGCTTTGGGAAATTTTAAAAATGAGGTGGGGTGAGGCATTAGATATACCGTAGATCTTCTACAAATAAGCATTAGTGGAGCCAAGTGGCTTGGGTTCAGTGCCTCTTCACAAAGTGGAAGCCCCTCAAAAGTAGGGGTAACCCAAAACCATATACTGTAGTCTATGTACAGTTGCACCAGATAGGGCACTGAACAAATGAATTAGGAGTCCAGTAATGATTTATTGGTTTAGAAGATGTCCATGGAAAGAACAACATGCATCCAATGTGTTTTGGGGGTCTATAGATTATCATTATTATTATTATTATACAGGCTTTATATAGCGCTAACAGTTTGCTCAGAGGAGGAATCAGAGGGCCCTGCTCATTACTGCTTACAATCTCGATATAGATCACTCCATCCTCAAAGCTTAAGTACAATTAAATGGTTTAGGGACTCAGAAGTTGTATAATCATCAGGGTATGATTGCCTACTGTGTGAAAAGTCAGATATGACCAGGAGCAGTGAATCAATGAAATTTCCATCCCTTTATTTATGGTGCTGGAGGCTTTGCTAGTGGAACATGTCATTTTTTACAGCACATGGCTTGGGGTCTTTGCAATAATCCATTATCTGAGAAAATCCAACAAGGCTACAAGGTACTAGAAATAGTTTTTTGAAGACCTAAAACTAGGCGATAGACCAATGCTAGTGACGTTAAATTAAGCCAGCTGTTTTAATGAAAAATGAAAAAGCAGCTGTAGTTTGTTTCCCCTATCTTTCTTTCCCAGTAGTCTGATCCAAAGTTAGGGTTAGAAATTCAGCTGTAGACTTGTTCAAAGCCCTTCTGCCCTGCAATGAGTTCTATCACTTTCTAGAAACTTTGAGATATTTTAGTCAATGTGGCCTAAAGGAAATCCTTGCTTTCCTTGTTATCCTTGTTTTTTAAATTAACATTCAGAAAATGTCTGTTAAAAAAAATAATCAGAAAATGTTGTCGACCTGATATTAATTGAAAGGAACATGTTTATAACAGAATACCAAAATACCTAAATCTATTTACTGAAAGTCAAAGTTCTCATGTTTCTAATTATACTACAAAATTTCAATTAAAACATCTACTGTGTAATCAGCAACCAAAGCACAATTCACGGCATGTAGTAAACTGCAGTAAGTTTATGTGGTAAGTCATATTGTGTGCCATAAAGTTAATGATAAAACTGAAGTAGCATAATGCTTTTAACAGTTTTAAAAACAAAGAAAATGGAAGTGTCATGGTGGCAAAAAAAGCACAACGTTCAAACTTATCACACGTTTAATTCACACCCTTGTTTTTCTCTATGACATTCTAGAGGCACTCGTATTTGGACATGAAGCAACAGTGTTACTGTTTTTTGACAGTAGAAACACCAGATCCTAAACTTGCCCCCCCATATGTATTATTTTATTTAATTTTATTTATTTATTTAAGGTACTTATATAGCACCATCAATTTACGCAGTGCTTTACATATACATTATACATTCACATCAGTCCCTACCCTCAAGGAGCTTACAATCTAAAGTCCCTAACTCACATTCATACATACTAGGGACAATTTAGACAGGATCCAATTAACCTACCAGCATGTCTTTAGAGTGTGGGAGAAAACCGGAGTACACGGAGGAAACCCACGCAGGCACAGGGAGAACATGCAAACTGCAGGCATTACTAGCCCAGACCCTGAAACTTTTACAGGGAACATCATGCTGAACTTTATCATGAACTTTATACATTTTGTGGTGCACTGAATAAATGACACATATCACATACATGTCATCTATAAAAAAAAAATAAAAGCAAGTTGTTTTATTGTTTTTCCATTTTTCACACATAAACCAGTTTGCAATGGCACAGAAACAAACATCCAAATCCAAGCTGAACCCCTATTCCATGTTTCAGTACAGGACATAAACATGCATTATTACACTGTTACCAATGGCATTTTAATAGTAACACTGGTTTTCTCTGATACATTTTTAAAGAGGTAAAGCTTGGATAGCGTGAAACAGTTGTCAACACTAACAAGCCTGTCAGTCACCTGTTTTTAACCACTTCAGCCCCGGAAGGATTTACCCCCTTCCTGACCAGAGCGTTATTTGCGATTCGGCACTGCGTCGCTTTAACTGACAATTGCGCGGTCATGCGACGTGGCTCCCAAACAAAATTGACGTCCTTTTTTTCCCACTAATAGAGCTTTCTTTTGGTGGTATTTGATTGCCTCTGCAATTTTTATTTTTTGCGCTATAAACAAAATAAGAGCGACAATTTTGAAAAAAACGCATTATTTTTTACATTTTGCTATAATAAATATCCCCTAAAAATATATAAAAAAAAACATTTTTTTTCTTCAGTTTAGGCCGATCGTATTCTTCTACATATTTTTGGTAAAAAAAATCGCAATAAGCGTTTATTAATTGGTTTGCGCAAACGTAATAGCGTTTACTAAATAGGGGATAGTTTTATGGCATTTTTATTAATAATTTTTTTTTTTACTAGTAATGGCGGCGATCAGCGATTTTTATTGTGACTGCGATATTATGGCGGACATGTCCGACATTTTTGACACATTTTTGGGACCATTGTCATTTATACAGCGATCAGTGAGATTAAAAATGCACTGATTACTGTGTAAATGAAACTGGCAGTGAAGGGGTTAACCACTAGGGGGCGGGGAGGGGTTAAGTGTGTCCTAGGGGAGTGATTACTAACTGTAGGGGGATGGGCTGTGTGGCTGACGTCACTGATCTGTGCTCCGATGACAGGGAGCAGAGATCGAGTGACACTTGTCACTAGGCAGAACGGGGAGATGCTGTTTACAACGGCATCTCCCCGTTCATCCGCTCCGTGAGGCGATCGCGGGTCTCCCCGCGGCGATCGAGTCCGCGGGACCCGCGACCCAACTCACGGAGCTCCCGGCCGGCGCGCACGCACGGGCACGGCGGGAAATTCAAATGGACGTACAGGTACGCCCATTTGCCCAGCCGTGCCGCTCTGCCGACGTACATCGGCGTGCGCCGGTCGGCAAGCGGTTAATCTATGTTGACAATGTGCATTTGGATTACTGTGCCTTGCAAAAGTATTCACCTCCCTTGGCTTTTTATCTATTTTGTTACATTACAGCTGGTTTGGTTTGGTTCAATGTTTTTTTTTAATCTGAATTATATGTGATGGATCAGAACACAATAGTCTAAGATAGTGAAGTAAAATTAGAAAAATATATATATTTTTATTTTATTTTTTATTTCAGGTACTTATATAGCGCCATCAATTTACGCAGCGCTTTACATATACATTGTACATTCACATCAGTCCCTACCCTCAAGGAGCTTACAATCTAAGGGTCCCTAACTCACATTCACACATACTAGGGACAACTTAGACAGGATCCAATTAACCTACCAGCATATCTTTGGAATGTGGGAGGAAACTGGAGTGCCCGGAGGAAACCCACGCAGGCACAGGGAGAACATGCAAACTCCAGGCAGGTAGTGTCATGGTTGGGATTCGAACCAGCGACCCTTCTTACTGCTAGGCGAAAGTGCTATCCACTACACCACTGTGCTGCCCTATATATATATAAAACTATTTTTCAGAAATAGAAAGCTGATACTTGGCATGTGCGTATGTATTCACCCCCTTTGTTATGAAGCCCATAATAATTACCTTCAGAAGTCACATAATTAGTGAAATGTTGTCCACCTGTGTGCAATCTAAGTGTCACATGATCTGTCATTACACATACATACCTTTTTGAAAGGCCCCAGAGGCTTCAACACCTAAGCAAGAAGCCCCACTAACCAAACACTGCCCTGAAGACCAAGAAACTCTCCAAACAAGTACAGGACAATGTTGTTGAGAAGTACAAGTCAGGGTTAGGTTATAAAAAAATATCCAAATTTTTGATGATCCCTAGGAGCACCATCAAATCTATCATAACCAGATGGAAAGAAAATGGCACAACAGCAAACCTGCAAAGAGATGGCCACACACCCAAATCTGAGTGCCACAACAGAGACTGGAGTATCTGTACATAGGACGACAAAAAGCCATATGCTCCATAGAGTTGGGCTTTATGGCAGAGTGGCCAGAAGAAAGCCATTACTTTCAGCAAAAAACAAAATGGCACATTTTGAGTTTGCGAAAAGGCATGCGACAGACTCCAAAAATATATGGAGGAAGGGGCTCTGGTCTGATGAGACTAAAATTGAACTTTTTGGCCATCAAAGAAAACGCTATGTCTGACGGAAACCCAATACATCACATCACCCAAAGAACACCATCCCCATAGTAAAATATGGTGGTGGCAGCATCATGCTGTGGGGATGTTTTTCAGCAGTCGGGACTGGGAAACTGGTCAGAGTTGATGGAAAGATTGATGGTGCTCAATACAGGGATATTCTTGAGCAAAACTTTTACCACTCTGTGTGTGATTTAAGGCTAGGACAGAGGTTCACCTTCCAGCAGGACAATGACCCCAAACACACTGCTAAATCAACACTTGAGTAGTTTAAGGGAAAGCATGTAAATGTGTTGGAATGGCCTAGTCAAAGGCCAGACCTCGATCCAATTGAAAAAAAAAAAAAATATATATATATACTTTACATATATATTGTGACAGTGTAAGGCCCTCCCACGGTATGATGTAATGAAATGGATATGGATTTGGCACAAAATTGCAGTTTTCTCCAGGTTTGGTAGTTCCGAATTGGGGCCAAAGTGTCATGGCGGGATGGAACCTTCACTCCTATGATCGAGTTTTACTAGATGCCTGCAGCCTGTGTGAGTACACAGGTGTGCAGGGTCATTATACACCAAGTCGGAGAATAGCTCAGGGCAGTTGCAGCCATTTTTAGACAGATCCCGGTCAGGCGCGCTGGGTGCTCCTGCTGGAGACTGCATCTATTGTGAGGGGGATTCCTTGCTCAAAGACTGGGAAAGTGGGGACAGCTATAAGAGTCTGGGATACAGAGAAAGCTAAGGTGGCTAGTAAGTCCAGGGGGCTGGAGGGAGTCTGAAAGTCTCTGGAGGTGTGAGCACACTTGATGGGGCTTAAGCATCCTATTGAGAGGCCATGAGAGGACCTGTGCAGGGGCATGCTGCAACCAAGACTAAGTGAGCCTGAACAACCCATGGTCTAGGAGACCAAAGAGATGAGAGACACGGCTGACATGAGAGCCAGATGGCTCAGTATTTTCAATGATTGTGTTTTTGCTGAAGCTGGAAACTCCACTGCTTGGGGATCTTTGTTAAAACTTTAGAGAACTTGGAAAATGTGGGCTAGCGACAGAGTAAACATTTTTGACAGGATTTTTGGTAGTGCTTTAGTCATAAATGGTATCAGAAATGATTAAAAATTTAGCAAATCTTTTTCTTTTTAAATATATATCACATATAAAAGAGAAAGAAGGAGGTTTAGGCAGATTGTCATATCGCATCATACATGACATTATTTGAGGATAAGTGATGATGAGATGTATATTATCCCGGCATGTTTCACCCAAGAGGGCTTTTTAGGGAATTAATTCAGACAATCATCACTATAGAAAAGGAAAAACAAATATAATACAATAACGGAGAAAAATAATAATGTACTTAGCAATGTAATAGCTGTTGAAACTTTGCTTTTCTTCTTAATAAAATGCACTTAAAGGAGAAGTACAACCAAAGCTTCTTTGGCTGTACTTCTTCTGTGGATCAAACTGCAACTGCACTCCTGTGACCCATTTTCAGCAGACAGCGGGCTGAAGTTCACTGTCTGCTGACATTACAGAGCCAGTCCAGGCTCAGACAAGATTGCAACACTGGGGTCGGGATCCGCCCACATGCCTGGACCGGCACCCGGCTTAGCCTCTCAGCTCGGGGAGTCAGTCACCAGCTCTCTGCTCAGGGAGCTCTGAGAACCATGCAATCAGCGGTGTTAAATGACTCAGTTCTCAGTGTTAGAGCCAGCAGGGGATACAGTAGATGCAGCATCGGATAAATCTTCCAAAACTCCAAACCCCATATTTCTCTTTTAAACCGCAAGTTTGGACTGACACGTCTCATTAAAACGCATC
Organism: Lithobates clamitans; assembly: GCA_037952925.1. Taxonomy (NCBI): domain Eukaryota; kingdom Metazoa; phylum Chordata; class Amphibia; order Anura; family Ranidae; genus Lithobates; species Lithobates clamitans. Next base: position 3,452,052 of record JBBGZY010000406.1, read on the forward strand.
TACCACATTGAGTCTAATCACCCCAGATCATATATATATATATATACAGTATATCAGTTCAGGCTCCAAGACATGTCTCAACTGTAAAATATAGAAAGAATCTAATATGTGACAGGTGAAATTCTTATTGTAGCATGTGGAAGGTTTTAAGTACATTATTGCTATACAGTTAGTAAAAAAAAAACTTTGCATCATGGTTGTACCAATATTCAAACCCCTCCAATTTAGCCAACTCCTCATAGCAAACATTTCCCCCCAATTGGAGTAAAGCAGTTGTAACCCTTATTTTCCATCAGCTTTTTTGTTGTGTCCAATAATTTGTGAGATATCAGAAGAATGAGAATACTAGTTATATGAAAATGAGGTACCTAACTCCAGTCCAACTGTATTGTATTTAAACTGTCTCCCTTAAACTGCAAACTGTTGATGCTAAATAAATACTCTAATAATAATAATAGCGGTGGCAGTGGACAACCTTGTCTGGTGCCTCGTTGTAACCCAAAGGTCTCTAACAGGATGTTAATAATTCTCAGTTGTCTTTTGCACTAGTGTATTAAATGTGAAGCCTGTTAATAAAGTATGGGCCTATGCCAATATGAAAGAGAACCTCCCATAAATATCTGCCAAGGCATTGGACCGTATCGAGGGACAGAAGTGATCTTTAGAATGTTTTTTTTTTTTTTTAAACCCCTGAAACATTAGGTTCTTCCTCCTCATCCCTCTTTTCACCAGGGTCTGACTCGGCTTTCCTTCTCAATGTTCGATTGTGGGTATCAAATCCTGTTTGTATTTCTGAACGTCAGCTCTATAGGATGAAGGAATGCCCACTTCACCTGATATTTGTACTGAATGCAGCTTTATTGCAAAAAACATTCTTGTTACGTGGTGTGCTTACTAAAATATTTTATTGTTGGTTAGAAAATAGTGCAGATAATAGTGGTGTACAGACCTTTATTGGTAATTACAGGAGTGCCCTACTACTCATTTTATCTGTAGGTACTTACATACTTAGGAACACTTCTTATTTTAAAACTAAAAATAGAAAAAAATCTCCACACTCAGTTTAATCCTACAAGAAAGCAGCCAGCACTATAGGTTCATTATACAAAACACACCAACTGTGTATAATGAGCAAGTGCAGGGCTATAAGGTTATTGTCAGGCTAAAGACATGAATTATTCAAAACTAAGTGGAAACATTTTAAAATAATCCTAATATCAAAATATTCAATGTGTCACATATTACCTATATAGAGATCTAATAAAGTGAATGGTGTTAAACCGAAATCTTTGAAAGACTCCAAATAAAAATGTTCAGGTGTTTGAAGTGAATCTGTTCTCCCCGGCCAAGAAAGACACATTAAAGTGGTTGTTGAGTCACTTGTATAAAAAGCTCACATCCCCTCTGTATTAGAACAATAAGTTCCCCTGTGCCTGTGTTATATCATAAATATGCTTATCTGTACTGATAACACACCATCTTGCTGCAATAAGGTGCCTTCTCTCTCCTCTGCCCGGGTGACAGTTCCAGCGGGTGGGGCTGAGTGCTGCCACTGAAGTCAGCCAGGGAGGAGAGAAGAGACATAACCGAGGAGTCACATGATTGCAGGAAGACGCTGTGTTATCAGTACAGATAAGCATATTTATGATATAATACAGACACAGGGGAACTTAATGTTCTAATATAGAGGGAATGGGAGCTTTTAATGTTAAGTATGAGAGCAGTAGGAGCGAGGGGGGGTCGGGCACTGACATGAGCAGACAATCAGGGAGGGGAGGGGGGAGAGGATGAAAGAGAAGACACAGGAGGCATAGAGCTGTGGCTGACAGTGGCACGTATGCTGACAATGGTGTCAGGGCTCAGCAGCCCTGATTTATCATGGTCAAAGTACAGGGGAAGGGCATAGCCAGGCAGGTACAGACAGGTATTACAGGTCATACAGGGGGCCAAATGACACAGCAGAAGCACTGTGCTGTATAACATGCTTTAAGAGAACAGGATCTTTTTTTTGGGTTAACAAACGCTTTAACTGCTTACCAAATCCCAATTCGCTTATGCAGAGTGGACATGGATACAGCCGCTGTTCTCAATGGGGCAGTCTGATATAAATAGACCCCCTGTTGTTTACATCTGACTGTCATCCGATCCGATCCAACAGACATAGTTAGTCAGGTTGAAAAAAGACAGTTTATATTGGATCGGATGCAGACGGGTGTAAACTGACACATGTCTGTTAACATCTGCCTCCCCATAGAGAACAATGAGATTTATGTGGATATGAGTGTGTTTGTGTGTGTGTAAATGGGGGGGTGGGTGTATTCATGTGGAAGTGTGTGTGTGTCCCCCCCCCCATCCACTCAATGATTCTTCTTTTTTAATCCCCCCCTGCACAGTCTAAAATGCCGGGCCTATTTTTTTGTCCTAGTCCGGGCCTGGTAGGGGTATGAATTAATACACTGATTACCCTAGCATAAGAGGACTATACAAAATGGCATTGAGTTTTACATTTGGATTTATGCAGGTTATTTGTTTTATCTACTGTTTAATGTGCTACCAGCAAGAAAATTACCAATAGGTTATAACATGAAAGAGTAATAAACATTACTTGTCGTTTTGTAGAATCCCTCCGTCAATTGATATTCCAGGATACTAGTACTTTTAGGTTTAGCTTTAACTAAAATTACAGAGAATGCACAATAACTATTTCCCAGCTAGACAGGGAACAGAATGATTCTGAGCAGCGAAGAAAGCATCCCAGTATAAGAACCAATACCACCGTACAGTTGTCAAAACCAGAGTAATGCCCCGTACACACGGTCGGATTTTCCGATGGAAAATGTCCAATCGGAGCGTGTTGTCGGAAATTCCGACCGTGTGTGGGCGCCATCGGACATTTTCCATCGGATTTTCCAACACACAAAGTTGGACAGCAGGAGATAAAATTTTCCGACAACAAAATCCGATCGCGTCAATTCCGACCGTGTGTGGCCTGTTCCGACGCACAAAGTGCCACGCATGCTCAGAAGAAATTCCGACACGGGACAGCTCGTTCTGGTAAACTTAGCGTTCGTAATGGATAAAGCACTTTCGTCACGCTGCAATGTAAAAAATGGTTTAATACAGCGCACTCTCTTCTTCTTTATAATGTGACAAGAATTAAGTCGTTTTGATGCTCATATTCACACACACTTCTCACAAACTTTTTTCGTTACTATTTATCGGGATTCCCTCAATATATTTTGATTTCTCACATCTGGTTTTGATTTGTACTCCCAAAAATGTTTGTGTGTTTTTTGTGACAAGTTCCCACAACACCATTGATATGTTGTTCTATTTAATCTGTAGGAGGAGATTGTTTGTTGTTGTTGTCCCTTGTTAATTTCACATTGTACTTTAGAAATGTACCTGAATACTCACCAACAAACTGTCCTTTTTGGATGAAAACACAGGAGAGTAGAATTTACCTAAAAATATTTTATTTAGGGGTCACAACTATAAACAAAGAGGGAGGCAACGCTGGAGAAACTGCAGAAGTGGGTGAAGCCTTGGACCCCCAGGGCAGACATCAATTATTTAAAAGCAAAATTGGTGGCCTGAGGAGTCCATATCTAAGGGAGGGCAGTCTGGTCCAGAAGTCCCAGAGATCCGGAAAGCAGCAGATGACATCTGTGTCCCCAGGCTGTGGTCATACGAGAGACTGCATCTTCTGTCAGACCAGACTGAACCCAGGTCATCACTCTCAGGTCTTCTTTCCACGCTTCCTTCCGGCTGTGGTGGTGGAGTTGTAGCAGGAGGAGGAGGAGGAGGAGGATTGTCCCTCTCCATGACATCCGTCTTGTGTGTCAGTTCCCCACTCTCCCCCTTCCGAAGGACTTTATAAATCAGGTCCTCAGAAATCTTGCGTTGACCCTCCTGCATGCCCAGCAATTTGGTGGCAGCCATGCAGGCAAAGGCCTCTGCAGGACTGGGGAAGGCTCTGAGGGATGCCGAAGCCTCCTGGATCAGCCTGTACACTGAATCCTGCACAGGACTGGGAGTGGCCTTCCTGGCCCTTTTGTATGGAAGGCGGAGGGGAGGGACCTGAGACTCAGTCAGGCTGCGACTTGTCCCAGGCTTCTCTTGGCTGACACTTAGCCCCGCCTCCTCCTGGCTGCCACTAATCCCCGCCTCCTCCTGGCTGCCACTAATCCCCGCCTCCTCCTGGCTGCCACATTCCACAGCCTCCTCCTGGCTGAGGTCTTCCTGTGTATGAAAAAGGGACATAGTTTTAGTATTGTTTTCATCAATCACACACAATTTTCACCTCCTGACTGCTGCAAATTGAATGTTAACAAATATAACAGACTATCCTTCTGAGCCCAGCATTTTTCATTCTTGTCCCAATTTTGGGTGCCCACTACTGTCTATTGATATGTAAAACACTTTCAAGCAGCAATTAGTGATCAATAATAACATCTAGTAAACATCATTTATTTATTGCCCAGAAATCAGTAGAGGAATGCTATACCTGACTCCAGCTGGGCTCTTCCACTTCTTCCTGGCTGGAAGGCCCAGGTTGGACATCGGAAGCCTCAGCTGGTATGGAAGGAAGGGTGGAAGGAAGTGTGGAGAGGGATTCCCTGACTTCAGTGTGGTCTGACAGAAATCGCAGTCTCTCATAGTACCACAGCCTGGGGACATAAACGTCATCTGCTGCAGCTCCGGACCTCTGGGAATCTGTGACCTTCTTGCGCTCCCTAAGATAAGTGCTCCTCAGGCCTCCCAATTTTAGCTTTTAAATAAGGGATGGTTGCTGTGGGGACCACCGGCTTCACCAACTCCAGCAGTTTCTCCAGCGCTGCCTGCCTCTTCTGTTTGTGGTTATAATGGGGGTGTCTGACCTGCCACAGACAGGGCAGCTCTCTGTACTTGTCTATGAACAGGGGCAGGAAATTGTGGTCGTTGAACCCATCCATTTTCTCTGCAAGACACAACACAAGACAAACCCTAATGTCAGGCCAAACTCCCCTAATCTTGTTACAATATAGGCTTCAATTTCGAAGCAGTATAGGCCCAAGTTTAGATCCTACCTTCGTTAGCACGATCGGCGTCTCCGATGCTCCTTCCTCCGCTCACAGATCGTACGTAAGACGCGCACGTTACGATTTATACACACTGCGCATGCGTATAACTCCGCCCGCCCCTGACGTTCTTTCTATTCTATTCCCCGCCCCTTTTCGTTCGGCGCATTGGAAGAAGAGCACATGGCGGAGAGACAGCAGGATAGTGCTAAGTACAGCAACGAGGAGGAGGAGGAGGAAAGGCCGGAGCCTGAAACGTCCCGATCCAGAAGGAGATTAAAGGACTCAAATATGTCCTTTGGGGAGATGTTGGAAATGGTGGACATCCTGAAGAAGGCCGACTATGATGGAAAGTATGGGCCTTACCCCAACCACAATGTCCGAAAGGCCAAGATCATGGCGAAAGTGGTCAGGAGTCTGCACCGGAAATTCGGGGTACGACGATCGAAAGATCAGCTCAGGAATCGGTGGTCGGACCTGAAATTACGAGAACATGAGCAGTACAGAAAGATCTGGAGAGTGCTGCAAAAAAGTAAGTAGTTGTGCTGTGTTCCTATTGTTCTTGTGTTTATTATGTTCGTGCTGCTCCATGTGCTTTTAGGAACTGTTGTACAGTTTAAAATGGCAACTTTCATGTTCATGGGCACATTATTCGTTCGGATCACACATTTTTTTTTCGGACTATAAAACAACATTGTTTAGCCCATATGCATTTGGCCACCATTTTGACGCCCTATACTTGTCTTCAAAGAATTGGGTTGTGTAGATGGGTTTGTTACTAGAATGAAATGCAAACTAGATTGTGTGTAAGGAGAGGACACTGAGCAGCTGTTTTCACATCTGGACACTGGAGCACTAGTGTGGGACCCCAGAACACCCTTTTTATTAAGGGGCCCACACAGGTGCTCCAGTGTATACTATAGGGGGGTCTCCATCTGTGAAGCTTGTACAAAACAGGTAAAGTATTGCAGCTTGACAAAGGACACTAAAAAAGCTACATCTTGGAACTCTGCTAAAATAGACAATTGTACCCCACTTCCAAGCAATGTTTCATCTTTATAGTTCTGCCATCAAATATCTGTGTGCTTAGTATACCATTTTTGTTTTACAAGAAGAGGGGAGAAAAGACTCGGAGGACACCCCTCATCCGAGGAGACCAGAGCCCCCCCCCCCTCTGGAAGAAGGGGAAATACCAACACAAGCTGAGCAGGAGGAAGAAGACGTGGTGGAACTAGTCACCACAACAGGTGAGTGTCTGCGACCACAGGCTCAGATAAGAGATGGATGGCGGCATTTTTTTTAGACCTAATTTATTTTGGGTTCCTCTCTTTTTAGGTGATCGTGAGGTTGTGGATGAAGATCCTTTCACATCCGAAAGTGCCCAGATCCTGATCGGGGAGATCATGGGGTGTAATTTACAATTGGAAAACATCAAGCAAAACATCAATGATGTTATTCCAAAATATAAAAACATCATTGATGTTTTGGGGCGAGTTTAAAGCCCCTCCAAATCACTTTCTTCTTTTGTCTGCTACAATGTGCGAAATGCTTTTGTGATTTTTCCCAAAGCCAAATTTGGAGGATGCACACAGTGTGCCAACATGTGCTATCTGCCATCACAGGAGATCAATGGATGCGTTTTGGGGGTGCAACCCCTTCCTCAATAATAAAGTAGCGGTGAGGAAGGGCTTTCTCCCCCAAAACACGTCCCTTGATCCCCCCTGATGGCAGGTCGCACATGTTGACATTGTGAAATTTGTGTGCATCTTCCAAATTTGGCTTTTCCTGGGGTGATTTCACCCCATCTGAACGCAATATCAAACACAGTTCCTAAATACTCATGTCTGATATTGCCTTCAAGTTCTACCAAATGTGAACTTTGTAAGATCAAGATTTGTGTCTTTCTTGTGGGTTTTACACAGGCCTGTTTTCTATAAAATGCACATTTTGATTTTGGATAATGACACCACAAAATATGTTATACAATAAACATGTCGGTTTGTCAGAAAAACCTTTGGTAAATGCACATGTGATTGTGCAGGTATTAAAAAGATTGCTCATAAAGAATGTGTGGATTATTGTCTCAACGCTACAACACTTTTGGGGTGATGTAATTGTTGTTTGATGAGAAAATGGGGGTAATTTCCTAAGGGCAAATCCACTTTGCACTACAAGTGCAGTTTCAGGGCAGTTGCAAGTGCACTTGTAGTGAAAAGTGTCTTTGCATTTAGTAAATAATAGCCAACAGTGCTTTGTATAAGGTTACACAATCACGCCATTTTCTGCACTGAACACATTTCTGTCAGGGTCAGCTCAAACAAACACAAGCAGTAAATGTCCACAAAGAAGAGCCTGGGGGGAGATGCCTGTCGAGAACTTGAGGTCCTGCAGGCTTCTCCCTGTCGCCAAATACTGCAGGGTAGCGACCAACCTCTGCTCCGCAGTGATGGCTTGCCTCATGCAGGTATCCTGTCTGCTGATATAGGGGGTCAGCGAAGCCAACAAACGGTGAAATACGGGGTCCGTCATCCTGAGAAAATTCCTGAAATCACCAGGATTATTCTCATGGATCTCACGGAGCAAAGGCATATGACCGAACTGGTCACGCTGGAGCAACCAATTCTTGGTCCATGAACTCCTCCCCACCCTGTTCATGGACTGGACTTGTGTCAAGGTCAGGACCCCAACACCAAGCCCCCGCACAGCACGAACTGTACGAGGAGTACGCATACGAAACATGGCTAGAAAACGGTCGGCTGCTCAGAATGAAGTAACAGAACGCACTGAAGAACAGCAAGGCCTGTGAAGAGCGACCTGAAAAACAGCAACGAGTGGACAAGATCGCACAGAAAACTCCATTACGAACTGACTGCACGCACTGAAGAGCAGATACAAACCCACAAGCACAAACTGAATGGCAGAAAACGATCTGAAAGCCACGAGTCTGAAAAAGCGCGAATCGTCTCTCACCAAACTTTTACTAACACGAGATTAGCAAAAGGAGCCCAAAGGGTGCCGCGCTTGGTTCTGAACCGGCCTTTTCTAGTCTCATCATACGTGCTTGACGTCACCGCGTTCTTGGCGGTGACGCAGATCCACGGTCCTGCTGTGTTACCGGGCAATTGCAGGTGCCTAACGGACATTGCAGCTGCCGAGCAAGCGCACCGGGTGCCCAGTGACACGGCGGGCACGCACGATTGCCGTCGGCGGCGCGCGCGTGCCCCCAGGTGGGCCGGGAAAGCAAGGGCGTCATATGACACCCTCCCACAACAAGAGCTGCGCCGCCTGGCCGTCAATTGACAACCGGCGGTCGGCAAGCAGTTAAACATCTAATTGCCGTACTGCCGTGTTGCAATCATGTGCATTGCATGACAATCATGGGTTTAAATCAGCTGGTGTGGAGGCAACATATCGCCTCCTAACCACCTGTCATACACACACAGATTGCTTTTCAGAGGAGCAGCAATACCTGCTGCACTCGTGAATTAGCCCTTAGTTGCATTTGACAATAACACCCTTAGGGTCAGTTCACATGTAAAGATGGGGGGGCGGTGGTAAAAGCCTTCGGGTGAGTCACAGCTTTCCGTCCCCAATCTCTACCCCCTTTAGCTGCTAAGACAGCAGCCAAAGATGTACACATGCTGCAGCAGGAATTAAGCCCCCTTTTGCTTTTGGTGGGTGCTACTGCCTGCCAATCGCCACTCATTCAAGTAAATGGGGCCACTCTGCAAGTGCCCCGCAACTGCATGCTAGGTGGGGGTGCAAGTGGGGTAATAAAAAAAAACATCTTAACTATGGGGGTTTACCACTCCCCAAACTGCAAATGTAAATGAACCCTTCCTGTTCTGAGCCCCCTATAAGGTTGCTTTCACACTGATGTGCTGCAGTTTACCTGCACCTGGGTGCAGCGCAGTGCACTTGCAACTTTCCTGGCTTAGCTGTGATTTTCCATAGACTTCTATTATATCCTGCAGGTGTGGTGCACTTTCTGAAAGCGCACCAAAACTCCTGCATTCAGAAATTTCAGGAAACCCACAGTATATAATAGAAGTCTATGGCTAAGCGCAGGAAAGCTGCAGGTACACTGTACCCGCGGTGTGCGTAAACCGCAGCACATCGGTGTGAAAGCAGCCCTATACTATTATGCCCAGTGTATTGCTTCACAACAACCTCTAGATCTCTTTTTTATTGCTGCTGATACCACTCTGGGGACCTCGAGCAGGGATAAGAGGTGGAGTGCAGTTAGTATCATTCTGCATGGGACAGCATAGTGAGCCAGCACTACAGAGGAGGCAACCTACTGGGTTGAGCAAAAAAATACTGGTGGTGTGTACTAGGCTTAAGAGCTTAGAATGCATCTTTTTAAAATTTCCAACAGGGTGGGTGCAGATTCAAAGCTGCCATGGGCTAAGTAAGTGAGATATAAGCACAATGGGATGGCATGGGGAGAAACTATATTAGAAAATATTTGTATTTATTATGAAAAGTGAAATTCTGACCTGGAAGGATGCAGTTACCCTTTAATGTTACCCACATTCCAGGCTTTACTCAAGAATATGCATTTTTTTTTATAGTTAAGCAGTTTGAAAATAAACATCCTTGGAGGATTGCCTGGTGGTAGAGGACATATGAGCCTGTTCCACTGCTAAATGTTATATACTGTAAAACTGACCTTACAGAAAATTTTGAAGATTCAGGATTCAATATACATGACTGTGTTCTTTTCCTTCGCCTGTCCTGGGAGGACCAGTATATGAACAGTATTTCTTTTTAATCTGTTTTCCTTATCCTTCAATTTCTGGTCAAGGGTAAAAACTTTGACTCTGGTAGCTTGCATTTCTTCTTTTAAAGGAACCATGTTATTATCACATACCTCAATGAGGGAAAAAACATCCAAGAGGAGCTGGGACTTTGATGTGAGTTTATACAAAGTATTGAAAGGGGAAATACTTTCAGAGCACTCACTGACCCAGGTTAGACTGCTCGCAACAGACAGGGCTACCCTCCAGTGGGTAACCAGCAGGTTACCAAAAACATGAACCAATGGTCACGTCCCCTCAATAAACATTTAATTTACAAACTCATATTAATACCATATTGTAAGTATACCTAATCCCCATTAACCTCACACACACACATGTACACACACACATACAATTTCTTCTTCCCATCCTAAGAGTTCCCCTTAAAAGCAGGCATTCCCTTAACCAATTCAGTCCCAAAAGATTTGGCTGCTCAATGACCAGGCCATTTTTTGTGATACAGCACTGCGTCGCTTTAACTGACAATTGCACGGTCGTGCGACGCTTTACCCAAACAAAATTGATGTCCTTTTTCCCCCACAAATAGAGCTTTTTTTTGGTGGTATTTGATCACCTCTGCGTTTTTTTTTTTTTTTTTTTCGCTATAAACAAAGGCAGAGCGACGATTTAAAAAAAACACAATACCTTTTACTATTTGCTATAATAAATATCCCAAATTTAAAGAAAAAAAAAACACAATTTTTTCCACAGTTTAGGCCGATATGTATTCTTCTACATATTTTTGGTAAAAAAATTGCAATAAGCGTATATTGATTGGTTTGCACAAAAGTTATAGCGTCTACAAAATAGGGAATAGATTTATGGCATTTTTATTATTGTTTTTTTTTTTTTACTAGTAATGGCAGCGATCAGCGATTTTTGTTGGGATTGCGATATTGCAGCGGACATCTCGAACACTTTTGACACATTTTTGGGACCGGTGACAATTATACAGCGATCAGTGCTATAAAAATGTACCGATTACAGTATAAATGTCACTGTGTTCCCTATGTGTGTTTCTAACTGTAGGGGGATGGGACTGTCTAGGAGGAGAGAGAGATCGGTGTTCATACATAGTAAGAATGCACAATCTGTCACCAGAACTAGTGTGCCCATTGGGAAATTTTCCCTCTATTACTTTTCTGGGGAGACCCCAAAATGTGTTTTTTTTCTTTTATTTTCTTTTTTAATGATAATGGTAAAAAGAACAAATAGAGAGGGTGAATCTCCTTCATGGGGGCACAGACAGCAATAAAAACTGACAAGCATTCTAATCACGCTGCACTCTATCTAAAAACAAAAAAAAAGAAAAAAAAGTTTTGTCTTTAGTTTTACTTTAAATAACAAATTAATACATCCAGAATTCGCACCTAGAGTATTCAAAGAGGTAGAACAGGGGGTGTAGATATACCTTCTCTACACCTCTTCTTCTACTACCCATAAATGAAGGTACCTGTTGGTTTTGGTAAAACACATGTAGGGGCTTGGATCCCATTGACAACACACTATTGGGAGTATGGCGGTTGTGAGTATGCATACATGAATGTGAAATACCTTGTATTTTCTTTTGAATGAATATGAGGTATTCTCTGATTGGACAAAGTGGAGATAATGAGGGTACTGCCTCTCCTCTTCATCTAGCCCTAGACCCCCCCCACACACACACACAAACACACACACACCTTATCACCTGTGTCTGATAAAGAAGCAATACATAGAGCAAAAAGAGAGATCAATATACCTGTATATTGAATAGCCTAATGTCATTAGAACAAAACCATATATTTAAATTGTAGCCCTGAATTTCCTTTTGTCTTGGACCCTAACCCATACAGGCATGGTTTTGTCTTGACTGTGGATTGAACTGTTACAGCTTAAACCCCTAATGACACCGTGGTTTGCAATGTCAGAGTTCACCTGCAGAGGTGCTGCAAGACAGCTACTGTACATAATGGAGGAGAGAGGGGAATTCTTTATATCTTAATCCTATGACCGTTTATTACTTCTTTCATTAACGGTGTATATTTAAAGTCTGACTTACTGTATATGTCATTGGTTTAAAAAAAAAGCTATATGGAGATGTAAACTAGACCATTCAATTTATTTCTGTAGATCTAAATTGTTATTTAGTTGACAAACTGCTTAATCTAATTGCTTGCTCGCCTTTAAACTGACTGATTCAATTTCAATTATCACTTCTAGTAACAGTTGTGGTAAGGAATTCTTTGTGATATCAATCCTGTGGGATAAATTATTGAACTCTCTGAAGTTGCTAAACAGTTGTTACTTCACTATTTGTATAAATGAACACAAAGGTGAAGACACAACTTAGAGATTTCTATCGCAAGTGTTACTGGAGGTGCTAACTAAAACGTCTCTAATTGCAAGATCATGCTACATTTTGCTTTACCTTGGTTTGCTTTAAAGTATTTCTAAACCCAACAACATATTGTAATATATTGCAGTTCACCGATCTTTAGATGTGATGGCTGCATTTGTTTATTCTGTAAGTTTACTTGCTGATCTTGCCATACCTCCTGTGGTGAACCACCCTAGGCTGCTCTGGATTTGGATTACATAAACCTCTACTGCTGTAATCTCTTAGGTTGTAGCCTTGCTCGTGTTCTGGAGGGGGTGTCTCATTTACCCATCAATATTCTCTTCTGCATCTGGTAACCCCCTCAGATAGCTTGAATTATGAAGCCCTAGTTTGTTGTTCTCCCTTGGCATTTCCAGCATGGCAGCTCTTTTATAAAATTGGAATATACCGTACTTCTGTTTACAAGTTTGTGATTTTTTTTTTGTGATGTGAGTTATTATTGGGAGGCAAGATAAATTCTTTAATTGTTCAAGCAGTTTCTTCTGCCATCTGGTTTTCAGCCCCACTTGGTATTGCCACTGAGCAGGCATGCTTTTAGCACAAGGGATCCTGCTGTAGTAATAGTAAGTATATTCCTTCCTTCTGCTTCTCACTGGTAGAGTAAGCTAGGGGAAAGCTCACTAATAAAATGCTGAATAGCAGAAATGGAATGGTTCTAATCCTTCCCTAAGCTATAAACTAAAAGTATGTTTTTTTTTGTTTTTTTTACTGAACATAGGGATACCAATAGAAATCATGGGGCCCCATGCAGCCTTTCTGACAGTCTTGTCTTGACTGCACCTCCCACCATCCTCACTTTGCATCCTTTGCAACCCTTTACACCACCCTTTACACCACCCTCTGCACTCCCTGTATCCCCCACTTATCCAACATAACTCTGCATTGCCTGTACTCTGCACCCCTATAATCTAGTGTTCCACATTTTGTATCCCCAATCTCCACTTCCTCACTTTTTGCACCCTTTATATCCCCCACTGCCCCACATCCTTCATCCCCTTCATCCACCATTACACCTCACTCTGCACCCCTGTATTCCCCAATACTCTTTCTGTACCACCTATTACACCTCACTCTGCATTACACCGCATCTCCGATATTCTCTCTGTACCACAAATACACCTCACTTTGCACCACCCTGCACCCCCCAATATTCTCTCTGGATCTCAATTTAATCTCACTCTGCACCCCCATCCCCCAAACATAGAAGAGTGACAGCAGAAAAAAGACCAAGTGGAGCATTGAGTGTGCCTCTTTTTTTATTTGTTTACAGTATATTTTGGGATGTTTTTGTCTTTTGTTTTATCTCTTGTTCTGTCTGAGTATAGATCTTTGTTTGTTCCAAGCATGTTTGAATCCACTTACTGTTTACTGACTTGCTACCCTCTGCTGGAAATCTGTTCCATGCATCCACTACTCTTTTGGTAAAATAATACTTTTGAACTTCCCTCCTGCTAGGTTAAGATCATGTCCCTGTGTTATTGATCCTCATATTGAAAATACAGCCCTCTAGATCCCTAATCACCAAGCTATGAAGTCCAAGGAGTTGTCTGTAGACCTTCGAGACAGGATTATATTGAGGCACAGATCTGGGGAAGGTTACAGAAAAATATCTGCATAATTTAAGGTCCCAATGAGCACAGTGCCCTCCATCATCAATAAATTGAAGACGATTGGAACCACCAGGACTCTTCCTAGTGGGCCTTAGTTAGGGAGGTGAACCCAAAGGTCACTCTGACAGAGCTCCAGCCTTTGTTTGTGGAGACAGACATTTAGGATCTTTTCAGGTGAATACCAATCTATACTGCCTTTTATATACACTTTTATATACACATAACCTCTTTTATATACACATTTACATCTTTCTGTATGTTTTATACATTTCCTTTAAAAAAAATAGTTTTGGGTACATTTTGTATTTTGTATATTATGTTCTTCTCTGTTTGTGTAGTATTATATTAAAAGTTCCCCTAGGGGTGTTTTTTTTTTTAATTTTGTCAGGTGATTTTCTTTATATAATTTATTTTCTTTTAAACAATTATTGATTTTTTTCACTTGCTCCAACCTTTTTGCAGCAATGTCTTTTTTTTTAACATCAAATTTTTGAGAATATTTATTGTAAAATTTATTGTGCAAACCCACAGCCTTTATAGAGGAGAAACACTCAGGCCCCTTTCACACTTATACGACTTGTCCCACGATTTTGTACTGCAAAATCGTATGACAAGTTATTCTCCATGATTTTCAATGACTACCATTCATATTGGCACGACTTTAAGTCGTGCCGACTTCAAAGTAGTCCCTGCACTACTTTGGTCCAACTTCCATACGATTTGTACTCCATAGACCTCAATGGTAAACCCTCAAGTAGCATGCAAATCATACCTGAATAATATAGACACGATTTCAGCACTACTTTGGTCCAACTTCCATACGATTTGTACTCCATAGACCTCAATGTTAAAACCTCAAGTAGCATGCAAATCGTACCTGAATAATATAGACACGATTTCAGCACTACTTTGTAAGCACAAGCTGAGAATGGTTAATGCCAAAGTTGTGGCAAAGTCGTACAAAGTAGTACTGCTCCCAAATCGCAGCAAAATCGCGGCAAAATAGCGGCCACAAAATTGCGGTAAAATTGCGCGACTTTGAAGTTGTATAAGTGTGAAAGGGGCCTAAGACATTTGCGACTTGCAGATTCTACTTAGTTGTGGCCTCTAATGGGGTGCCTAAGTTCCAATTTCTTCAGGGCATTTTTTGTATATTCTTAATTTTTTTCCACTAGAGGACCTTTATCTTATTGTTCCCATTGGTTAACTTCTTTATTTCTGGCCCCAGGGGTCCTACTTGTCCTTGTTGCGTAAATCCAATATAAGATGTGCAGTTACGTGCAGCCTCTGTGCCTTTGATGATGTCCAATATGATAAAATGTGTTGGGTGGAGCTGGAGGTCATACCGTTACTGTGCATATGTTCTACCAGTACTCAGATTTTTGGGAGTTGTAGTTTTTGTTACAGCGCTGTACACAGCTTTTCTATGCAATTGTTTTTAACTGTCTCACTGTTACAATAAAATTTTAACATCAGATTTCACACTATTTGGAGAGCGGGACTCTTTATTTTTCTTCTTATGTTTGTGGTTTTGCATAAGCGTAAGACCCCATACACATTATACAACTTTTGTTGTCTGATTTCCTTTAGATTTACCAAAACCATGTAGTTCAAGTGCCTGCCTGATTGCATACAAATTGAAACTCTTAAAGTTTGACCTCATAATATGTATAGTTTTGGTAAATCTGAAGGAAAACAATTACAGAAAATTGTATAGTGTGTATCCAGCTTTAGAGTTGAAAGTTGCAGAGTAATATCCCACAGGGACCACAGTTTTATACAAACCAAGAACATCTGGCTTCTCATCCTAAAAGTCACATATTCTATGTATCGTATGGTGAAGTAGACACAGGGGGGTTGATTTAATAACACTGTAGAGTAGTGCAAAATCAGATGCAGCTCTGAATAGAAACCAATCAGCTTCCAGGGGTTTTTGTCGAAGCTTAACTGAACAAGCTGAAGTTAGAAGCTGATTGGCTACCATGCACAGCTGTACCAGATTTAACACTCTCCAGTTTTATAAAATCAACCACAGGGTGTAACTGCAAATGAAGATTATAGATCACCTGTTCATATCATTTAAGTACTCTATATGTTTGTTCTAAGAACTTTTGATTTTTAAATAACACTTACATACTGCATTTTGTCTCATCATTTGGGTTATTGTCACTACTTTAAGATCACAGTTCGCAAGTCTAAACCGTTTTGGAAGCTTCCTTGTTTATAGTGCTTGTAGCTCTTTTTGGTTCTATTTGTGACATCACTGGCCTTTAAATGTCAGCTTCTACCTTGCAAACCTTCTTGTGGATAGGTACAATATTAATTGTCCACCAGTCATGGGGAACTTCACTTACCACTTGCTAACTGGACACTTATACCCACTTCCTGCTGAGGTAAATTTTCAGCTTTCAGCGCTGTTGCACTTTGAATGACTATTGCGCGGTCATACAACACTATACCCAAACAACATTTTTTATAATTTTATTCACACAAATAGAGCTTTCTTTTGGTGGTATTTAATTATCACTGGGTTTTTTATTTGTTTTGCTAAAGAAACAAAAAAGTCTGAAAATTTGGAAAAAAAACACAAAAAATTTTTTTCATAGTTTGTTACATAATTTTGCAAACAGGTAATTTTTCTCCTTCACTGATGTGCGCTGATGAGGCTGCACTGGTGTGCACTGACGAGGCTGCACTGATAGGCAGCACTGACAGGCACTGATGAGGTGGCACTGGGAACTAAAAGGTGGTACTGATGGGCACTGATAAAGCTGCACTGATGGGCACTGATAGGTGGCACTGATGGGTACTGGTAGGTGGCACTGATGGGTCTGATAGGTAGCACTGAAAGGCAGCACTGATTGGTGACACTGATGATGAGGCACTGATGCGCACTGATAGGCAGCACTGATAGGTGGCACTGGTAGGCACTGATTGGCAGCACTGGTGGGCACTGATAGGTGGCACTGTTTGGCAGCACTGATAGGTGGCACTGGTTGGCACTGATTAGCAGCACTGGTGGGCACAGATTGGGACTGATGTCCCTGTAACAGAAGCAGGTTACCGGCTTTCTTCTTTTCTCCATACACTGTTCATGAGGAGAAAAAAAAAAACCTGGCTTCTGTTTACTTCTGCGATCAGCTTTGTTAGGTAAGGTTCATTTTCTCTATTCTGTAGCCTCACAGTCATTATTATTGTTATTGTTTTTCTTTATGCCCTATTGCGATAATAACTTGTAATTCTCTTTATTTTGTTATATTTATTTATTTATTTAATTTTTTTAAAATCTTTATTTCGTTTTCAAAAGTTTACCATACAAAAAACCCCCAAAAAATCTTATAACATTATTTTTCTATTTCACAACATACAATTAAACAGATAAAAATACCTCCCCCACTGTCCTCCCCCCCCGACCCCCCCTCCTCCCTTTCCCCCACAGACTATTTTCTTCCCTTCTAGTCAGTTCTTATCGACATTAGTTCTAACCCACTGTACTGTTATATCACTACTTCCATATATCTGTCCATTTTTTTAAAAGCCCCCCAGGTACTCCACTTTCCCTTCTCTTCCTCTTGGTCCCTATCGGGGTGCTCTTTGTTCTCAACTCCCTCTAATCTATCAATTTCATTCACTTTAGCAATCCAGTCCTTAATCGTCGGTACTTCCACTTCCTGCCATTTCTTTGGGATTACATTTTTTGCAGCATTAAGTAGTACTGGGGTTAATGAGGATTTATACCCTCTTTTTCCTCCCTCCAGCCCATGGAACAAACAGCTCCATGGGTCATACTGTATACCCTTACCCGTTATCTCCTCTATTAGACATGTGCATTTCGTTTAGTTCCGAATCGAAATTCGGATGAAATTTTCATTATTCGGACATTCGGATGCATCCGAAATACCGAATTACAAGACTAACGAATTTAAACGAATCCGAAATTTTTCGAATCGAAAACCCACGGACGAAATTCGAATCGAATTCAAAACCAAATTCGAAATATATTCGATTCGAAAACAAATTTGAAATCTATTTGACTCGAATTTGAAAACAAATTCGAATCGAATTAGAAAAAATATAAATTGATTTCTAAAAAAGAATACAATAAAATAGAATATAAAATAATAAAACAATAGAATAAACATAAAAGAATTGTAAAGAATAGAATAGAATTTAATAGAATTTATTAAAATACAACAGAATATGACCATCTTCTGAAATTCGAATTTCAAATAGTATAAATTAGAATTTGAAAATAGATTGGAAAATAACTATTTATATATATATATATATATATATATATATATATATATATATATATATATATATATATATAATACACATACATACATATATATATACATACATACATATATATATATTCGAATTCATTTTATATGAAACTCGAATTTCGGAAAATGGTTACATATATATATATATATATATATATATATATATATATATATATATAACCATTTTCCGAAATTCGAATTTCATATAGAATGAATTCGAATTCGAATAGAAAAGAAAATAGACTAGAAAAACAATAGAACAGAATAGAATAAAATATAATATATATATTAAATTATTTTCTGTTCTATTGTTTTTCTATTCTAACTTTTTCTATTCGAATTTGAATTCATTCTATATGAATTTCGAATTTCAAAAGATGGTTATATATATATATATATATATATATATATATATATATATATATATATATATATATATATATATATATATAAACCATTTTCCGAAATTCGAATTTCATATAGAATGAATTCGAATTCGAATAGAAAAGATTAGACTAGAAATAGGAAATAGACTAGAAAAACAATAGAACAGAATTGAGTAAAATATAATGTGTATATATATTATATTTTATTCTATTCTGTTCTATTTTTTTTTCTATTCTAATCTTTTCTATTCAAATTTGAATTCATTCTATATGAATTTCGAATTTCAATAGATGGTTATATATAAATAAATATCTAATATATATATATATACATATATACATATACATTTATATATATATATATATATATATATATAAAGCCATTTTCCAAAATTCGAATTTCATATAGAATGAAATTGAATTTAAATAGAATAGAAAATAATATCATAAAGAAAAATAGATCAGATCTGAAAAAAAAATATATATCTATCTATATATATATATATATATATATATATATATATATATATATATATATATATAACCATTTTCTGAAATTCGAATTTCATATAGAATGAAATCGAATTTGAATATAAAAGATTAGAATAGATTAGAAAATAATAGAAAAGAATATCATAGAAAAACAATAGAACAGATCAGGAAAAAAAAAATTATATATATATATATATATATATATATATATATATATATATATATATATATAACCATTTTCCAAAATTCGAATTTCATATAGAATGAATTCGAATAGAAAAGAAAATAGACTAGAAAAACAATAGAACAGAATAGAATAAAATATAATATATATATTAGAATATTTTCTGTTCTATTGTTTTTCTATTCTAATCTTTTCTATTCGAATTTGAATTCATTCTATATTAATTTTTGAATTTCAAAAGAAGGTTATATATATAAATATTTTATATATATATATATATATATATATATATATATATATATATATATATATATATATATATATATATATATATATATATATATATATATATATATATATATGTAACCATTTTCCGAAATTCGAATTTCATATAGAATGAATTCGAATAGAAAAGATTAGACTAGAAAAAGAAAATAGACTAGAAAAACAATAGAACACAATTGAGTAAAATATAATGTGTATATATATTATATTTTATTCTATTCTATTCTATATGAATATAACCATTTTCCGAAATTCGAATTTCATATAGAATGAAATTGAATTTAAATAGAATAGAAAATAATATAAAAAAAATAGATCAGATCAGAAAAAAAAAAAAAAAAAAAATATATATATATATATATATATATATATATATATATATATATAACCATTTTCTGAAATTCGAATTTCATATAGAATGAAATCGAATTTGAATATAAAAGATTAGAATAGATTAGAAAATAATAGAAAAGAATATCATAGAAAAACAATAGAACAGATCAGGAAAAAAAAAATTATATATATATATATATATATATATATATATATATATATATATATATATATAACCATTTTCCAAAATTCGAATTTCATATAGAATGAATTCGAATAGAAAAGAAAATAGACTAGAAAAACAATAGAACAGAATAGAATAAAATATAATATATATATTAGAATATTTTCTGTTCTATTGTTTTTCTATTCTAATCTTTTCTATTCGAATTTGAATTCATTCTATATTAATTTTTGAATTTCAAAAGAAGGTTATATATATAAATATTTTATATATATATATATATATATATATATATATATATATATATATATATATATATATATATATATATATGTAACCATTTTCCGAAATTCGAATTTCATATAGAATGAATTCGAATAGAAAAGATTAGACTAGAAAAAGAAAATAGACTAGAAAAACAATAGAACACAATTGAGTAAAATATAATGTGTATATATATTATATTTTATTCTATTCTATTCTATATGAATATAACCATTTTCCGAAATTCGAATTTCATATAGAATGAAATTGAATTTAAATAGAATAGAAAATAATATAAAAAAAATAGATCAGATCAGAAAAAAAAAAAAAAAAAAATATATATATATATATATATATATATATATATATATAAAATCATTTTCTGAAATTCGAATTTCATATAGAATGAAATCAAATTTGAATATAAAAGATTAGAATAGATTAGAAAATAATAGAAAAGAATATCATAGAAAAACAATAGAACAGATCAGGAAAAAAATAATATATATATAAATAAAAAATTTCCGAAATTCGAATTTCATATAGAATGAAATTGAATTGAAATAGAACAGAAAATAATATCTTAGAAAAACAATAGATCAGATCAGAAAAAAAATAAAAAAATAAATAAAAATTATATAAATATATTAGAAAAAAAAATAGTACAGAAAAGAATAAAATATTTTTTATATATATATATATATATATATATATATATATATATATATATATACATAATATTTTATTCTATTCTGTTCTATTGTTATTCTATTCTATTCGTTACTATTCTAATCTTTTCTATTTAAATTTGAATTTATTCTATATGAATTTCAAGTTTCAGAAGATGGCTATATATATATATATATATATATATATAAATAATATATGTGTATATATATATATAATGTTGATCTTTAATGCTTCTGACTTCTCTATGTTCATTTTAAAGTTTGAAAGTTCACTATATTTCCTCATTATAGCCAACAGATTAGGTATTGAAATTCTAGGTTTTGAGATATAGAAGAGTACATCATCGGCAAATGCAGCCAATTTGTGATCCTCCTCGCCTACCATACAGCCACTGACATCCGGGTGTTTTCGGATCGTGTTAAGGAGGGGATCCAAAGCAAAGACAAATAGGAGCGGGGACAGCGGACAGCCCTGCCTAGTACCATTCTCCATGACAAACCGTGCAGAAGGTATATTATTCACCCTTACATAGGCAGTGGGTTAGTTATAAAGAATTTTTATCCATTTTAACATTGTTGGTCTCACTCCCATTGCCTCAAGCGTACTAAACATGAATCCCCAGTCTACCCTGTCGAGCGCCTTCTCGGCATCTATCAACAGAAGTTGCCTTGAATGCCTCCATTATAAGGAGAGACCGCACCCCGTTGTCTCTACCCTCTCTCCCTGGGACAAACCCCACCTGGTCCGGATGGACCAGGTAGGCCATTTTCTGCCTAAGCCGGAGTGCCAACACCTTGGCATATAGTTTGGTATATGCGTTTAAAAGCGCAATTGGCCTGTAACTCGAACACAGTGTGCGGTCCCTCCCTTCTTTAGGAATAAGAGTTAACGCTGCCAGTAGAGCGTCTCCACACAGTTCTCCCTGCCTTCCGAAACCATTCCACATCTGGCATAGCCGTGGGGCCAGAGATTCTTAAAATTTTTTGTAGAAACTGGCTGTGAAGCCATCCGGCCCAGGACTCTTACCCGTGGGGGATTGCTTCAAAGCCCTACATACCTCCTCCTCCGAAATTGGTCTCTCCAGTTCCAGTGGGGAGGGCTTCCCCCTTTAAGAATTCTCTCACCTTCTCCTCTTTCTTCCCCAACCGCTTTTCTCTTTGCCCGACTGAGTAAAGAGAAGTAAAGAACAATCTAAATTCCTCCCCTATTTCTCTTGTGGAATGTCTCATTTCACCTCTTTTATTTTTGACCTTCTCTATGTAGTTCTCCTCCTTTTTTTTCCTAATGGTTGAGGCCAGATGTTTCCCCACCTTATTCCCCTTTATGTGGAAGTTTTTGAGATGCTTGTTCCTTATTTTGAAGGCTTCTTCTTCTAGTAACTCTCTCAACTCCTCTCTTTTTATTATCAGTTCTCTAAATACCATTTTTTCCTCTCCCCTGTTAGCTTTATGAAGTTGTTCTAGTTGATGTATCTTTTCTATGAGACTCTCTTTCTTTTTCCTTCTTATTAACACTTCTATATTAACTTATCATATTAACTTTCATATTAACACCCCCCTTACGTAAGCCTTAAAAGTCTCCCAAATGACTGTCCCTGGGATCTCTTCTGATTCATTATTGAGAAAAAACCCGTCAATTTCCCGTTGGATTCTCTCCACAATAGATTCTTTCTCTAAAAGATTTTCATTTAACCGCCACGTGTATGGGATCCTTTGTAGCCTCCTAATCTCTAGTGTCATCATTACAGGGGAATGGTCTGATATAGTCTGAATCTCTATCTTTGAACCCACTATCGAGTCTAAAAAGCTATGGTTTACGATCAGATAATCCAGCCTTGTATAGGACCTATGGACCGGTGAAAAGTAGGTGTAATCCCTCTCCTTAGGGTGCTGCACCCTCCATACGTCAATCAAATGGTGATCATGCAATTTTCTCCCGATGCTAAGGCACCCATTTTTACCTGTCCTCCCAGCACCAACTGACCTATACAAGGCCGGATCTAAACAGAAGTTGAAATCTCCCGCCAGGATCACTTCCCCCTCTTTAAATTCCTCTAAACTATTCAGGGTTCGGGAGAGGTATTTTATCGGGTCTCTGTTGGGACAGTACACGTTGGCCAATGTAAAAATCTTTTCACCCAGTTTTATTTTAATAAGAAACGCCCCTCTATGTCCACCCTCTTATCTAATAAAGTGAACTTCATCCGTTTTGAGAATCCGATAACCACTCCCTTCGCCCTTTTAGAGGGGGAGTCACAATATATCCATACCGGGAAACCTCTTGAGTCCAGCTTAATGCCGTCCTCACACACCAAGTGTGTTTCCTGTAAAAAAGCAATATCTGTGTCATACATCTGTAATTCTTTAGCTAGTTTACGCCTTTTCCCTGGAGAGTTAAGCCCTTTCACATTATATGACAGGCATCTAATTTCCATTTCCACCCATCTTTAGGCATGCTCTTATATCGCACAAATACCCCTCTACCTTTTCCCAGAGTTGACCTGGGATCCTTACCCAAGAAAAAAAAGACAGAAGGCTTATACAACAAATCTGCGGGGACCCCCCCATCCGTTTTAACTTAAAGCTTCTACCCTACATCACTACGAGTAGTGAAAGAGGGTGACCCCTCCAGCATAAGTTGGATTTGGTGTTGTCCATTTTGGCGAGTCTGTCTGGGGTGGCGTACCATCTTGCCAAACATTTATAGTGAGTTTCCATTCTCCTGGAATCCTGTGCTGCCAAATGTACCAGTTTCAAAATCTTCTCTAGGGTGACTTCACCACATTGTGAACCTAATTCCCGTTCCCACTTTCTGATGTACGGGGGCACCTCCAGCTCCAGTCTCATGCCCAAGATCCTATAGATTTGTGAGATAGTCCCACGCGGCTGCTCCCTCTCACAGAGCTGCTCGAGTGGTCTGTATTCCCCTTCACCCCTAAGTGGCCCTGGGAGCTTTTCAGTGAAGTGCGAGAGCTGAAGGTACCTCCACACGTCCAGAACCCCAATCCCCGAGTCTGCCTTTAACTCGGAGAATGTGCGTAAGCTTCCATTGTTACTAAGGAAGTTTTTAAGTTGGATACCTTCGTCTTTTAACCAATTCCCCCCCACCTCCCTCGTCCCTGGCTCAAAAAAAGGATTATCTTTCATGTAAATTAAAGGTGAGTTAAATGTCCACTTATTCTGTGTGTGTACCAAATCCCAACATTTAAGAGTGTTTTGTGTCAAAACCGCTGTGTTAGTGCCCAGTGCTCGATATTTTGGTGGATTCCATACTTTCCTACGTAAATCAGTGTTACTCATGTAGTGTTCTAATCTGACCCATCTTTTTTCAGTATCCTTTTTGGACCATTCAATAACCCGTGATATTGTGATTGATATGTAATATCTATAAAAATCCGGTAGGGCCAGCCCCCCCTTTTTTTTCCCCCTACTCAAAACCACGTAAGAAATACGTGGTTTTTTGCCCCCCCAGACAAATCTCGCCACCAGTCTCCTTAAGGCTCCAAAGTAATACAGAGGAAGTGGGATGGGGAGCATCTGGAATTTAAAAAGTATCTTAGGGGTCAGTATCATCTTAACCGCATTCACGCGACCAAGCCACGAGAGCGGTCTCGTAGCTAACCTTCTAGTTTCCTGCCTAATCTCATCCAGCAGTGGTAAATAATTTTTATGGTACAATCCATTTATGGAGTTGGAAAGTTTTACCCCTAGATATTTAATTTCCTCTTTCCAGGGAAATGGAAATACCTGAGCGAGGTGGGAGGCCTCGTCCTTGTCTACACTAATATTTAGGATCTCCGACTTTTTCAAATTGACTTTGAAATTTGATAGTTCCCCGTACCCTCTGATTACTCGGAGCAGGTTCGGGAGGGTGATTCTGGGGTTGGTAATAAAAAATAGTATATCGTCGGCAAACGCCGCGAGTTTGTGCTCCTCCCCTCCCGTTCCCACCCCGTTGCAATCTGGGTCGTTGCGAATGGTAGCGAGGAGAGGCTCAAGAGACAGAACAAACAGTAGAGGGGACAACGGACACCCCTGCCTAGTGCCGTTTTTCATCTCCAGAGGCTCTGATAATACCCCATTGACCCTAACTGTAGCCATAGGGTGACTGTAAAGGGACCTCACCCAGGAGATATACCTCTGCCCCACCCCCATAACTTCCAACGTTTTCAACATGAACCCCCAGTCTACCCTGTCAAACGCTTTTTCCGCATCAACTGACAGGAATAGAACTGGGGGTCCCTTGCGTTTACCTAACTCCAGAAGGAGCGCTGCTCGTACACCGTTGTCTCTGCTCTGTCTCCCGGGTATGAAACCCACTTGATCTGCATGAACCAGGGATGCCATTCTCTCCTTCAGTCTCCCAGCCAGAACCTTTGCGAAGAGCTTCACATCTGCGTTCAACAACGAGATGGGCCTATAACTGGAGCATAGCCTTTCGTTTTTCCCCTCTTTTAAGATTAAAGTAATTGAGGCTAACAACGCCTCTCTTCCCATCTCGCAGTTATTACCCAGATTGTTCCAATATTGGCACAATCTAGGGACTAATATGTGTTTCAACTTCTCCAAATATAATGTGGTGAAGCCGTCAGGGCCTGGGCTCTTGCCTTTCGGGGAGGATTTGAGGGCTGCCATGATCTCTTCCTCTCTGATCGGTCTATCCAGAGCCTCTCTCTCTTCCATTGTAAGCTCCGCCACTCCTGCCTCCCTTAGGAACTCCTCGACCCTCTTCCCCTGTGTAGGGCTGACCGTTCTATTTGGGCCTATGGAGTAGAGCGCTCCATAGAACTTTTTAAACTCCTCTGCTATACCTGTACTAGTGCTGATAAGCTCTCCTTTTTTGTTCTGTATTTTGCCTATGAAATTCCTGTCTTTTTTCTTTCTGATCATTCTGGCCAGGTGCTTGCTAGACTTATTTGCCCACAGGTAATTTTCTTTTGTTAATCTATTAAGGGATCTCTTAGTTTCCTGATCTATAATATCCCTCAGCTCCTCCCTTTTATCGACTAGTCGGTGGAAGATTTCCTGATTAAATCCCCTTCTCTCCTTGTGTTTCTGCTCCAAGATGAAAATTTCAGCGAGCAGCCTCTCCCTTTCCTCCCTTCTCTTTTTTTTAATTCCCGCTCCCATGGAGATAAGGACCCCCCTGGTAAACGCCTTATGTGCTTCCCATAGAATGGAGTATGAAACCTCTCCTGTATCATTCGCTTTAAAGTAAAAGTCAACCTCTTCTTGTATCTTCCCCAACACTTTTGGATCTTTGAGCAGAGATTCATTCAGTTTCCACGCATAAGTCCCTTCGACCCTGTCAGGGAGCCGCAACGTTAAGGTGACCGGTGCGTGATCTGAAAGTGAAATAATCTCAATTTTAGTTTCCTGTACTTGCTCCAAGAGGCCATGGTCAACAAAGATGTAGTCTAGTCTCGAATACGTCCCGTGCACAGGGGAGAAGAAGGTAAAGTCCCTATCCTTGGCGTGTTGCGTCCGCCAAGCGTCTACAAGGCGGCAGTCAAAAAGCCGCCGCCCAATTGCGGCGGTAGAGGCCCTGCTCGTCCCCTGTGCCCGGGACGTAGTATCGAGACCAGTGTCCAGGTAGAGGTTGAGGTCTCCCGCCAATACCACCTCTCCCTCTCTGAAACTCATCAGCCTCGTCAACACCTGACCGAGAAAAGCCATTGGTTTCTTATTGGGGCAATATATATTCGCCAGAGTGAATATCTTATTTCCGATGTTGCCCTTCAAGAAAATGTACCGGCCATCCGGGTCTGTCAGTCTATCTATTAATGAGAAGTTTGAAGACTTTGAGAAACCAATTGCCACCCCCTTTGCTCTTCTGATGGGGGAGTCACTATAAAACCATTGCGGCAGGCCCGGAGAGAAAAGCCTGATCCTAGACTCCAGCACCAGATGAGTCTCTTGGAGAAAAACTATGTCAGCCCCATAATGTTGCAATTCCTTCAGAATTTTATGTCTTTTTACGGGAGAGTTGAGGCCCTTTACATTATATGAGAGAAACTTGAGGTCAGGCATTACTTAGGCTCACGGCCCTGGCCGCTCCTCTCTGCCCTTCTAAGATCCCCCTCGCAGGAACACCCCACCCCCCCTTCATCCCCACCCCTAAACACCCCCCACCCCGGCCCCTCCCCCCATCCCCCCGGCTGCCACCCAGCCCAAGGCCCGCTTGTAGAGGATGTTCCAGATCCCGTACAGCGCGCACTGCTTCGAGGGGTGGTGCCGATAAGCCGGCAACCCGTGCCGCCCCCCCGCTACGCGGGGGAAGGTGGTGGGGAGAGAGATAAAAAAAAAAAAAAAAAAAAACTCTCCCCCCCCCCTCCCCCCCGCACGGAGGGAGGTTTAAGAGGACAAGAGGCTGGCGCCCCTACTAGGACCCACACCCCCCCCCACCCCCCGCACAGCCATCACCTTATTGCACTATAGATTGCCCAAAGTCCCGAGTCCCGTATTCTTAGTTGCTCACAACAATCCCCCGGGGAAAAAAGAAAAAAAAAAAGAAAAAAAAAAAAATAATTCAGAGTCCCCCTCATACTCAAATGAGCTTGGTGGAGCGATCATTATGGTTCTTATCTCAGTTCCTCTGGCATCGTGATCCCCACACTTGCGCAAAAATCCTGAGTCTCTTCTGGAAACCTCATCCTATGTGTTCTCCCATCTTTGACAACTAACAGGGATGTTGGGAAGCCCCAGCTATACTTCAAGTTAGCCCTTCGAAGTTGATCTAATAAAGGTCTCATCTGTCTTCTTCGTGCTAGGGTTCCAGCCGATATGTCCGCGAAAATCTGTAGATTTTTATTTTCGAAGCAGATTGGGGGAGCACCCCTGAGATTCCTCCATATTTTTTCCTTATCTTCGTACAAGTGGAACTTCACGATAACATCCCTGGGGATATCTTGATTGAGATTGGGGGGTTTCCTTACCCTATGGGCCCGATCAATCTTGAGGGCCTCCTCCACCTTTCTACCCAAAATGGGGTTGATTATTTTTCTCACTTTCTCCCCAAGGTCTTCATTCATTTGTTCCGGGATGGATCTGATTCGCAGATTTTGTCGCCTGCTCTGGTTCTCCTGCTCTTCCATTTTGTAGGACAGCATGCGATTTTCGCTCTGGATCTTGACTATTTGATCTTGGAGTTCAGAAATTGTCTTTGCTTGCTTTGCTGATACCTCTTCTACTTCTTCCACCCTATGGAGTAAATGGCCCATATCTGAGCGTACATTCATGATTTCCGATTTTATCACTCCCTCCAGTTTAGCAAACATTTCCAGCATTTCTGTTCTATTCATGCCACGATCCATATTTCTTTGCTCTTCCGGGGTGTCACTCATCACTCCCCCCTCCAGACCCGAGTCCTCCTTAGGCCTAGCCCCCTGTCCCCCCTTCTGCTTCTGTTGTTCTTTTTTCTTTTCATTTGTCCCTGAGGGTTTCATATCCTGCCCTGGACTCTTTGGGTTTGATTCTGTAAGATATTTTTGAATGGTGCTAGTATTAAGGCTCTCTCTTGAGTTTTTAGGGTCTGCTGTTTTTTGGGACCGCCCTCTCATGCTTCCACCGGGTATCCGCTTTTGGGGTGTCAGACCCCCTCTCACGACGTGTTACTCGATCCCTCCTGGTGGTGCCTACCCACCGCGTGCACATAAAGAAAAATAGAGGGAAAAAGAAAAAACCAAAAAGAGGAAAATTGTGGACCAATGCACACAGAGTCCAAGGAGGAGCCCTCCTAGCCCTCCTCGCCTGTCGCAATCCTTATCGCCCGCCTAGGGAGGAGTCTTTACATTTATGCTGGGTTTTTCCTTAAGTTATGTCAGGCTTCCAAGTAACTGGAACCTGAGTGAGTGACCTTATCGGTCCCCCTCCTTATGTCTCCTCCAGAGGCAAGGCAAGGACCCTGGGGTGATGTACTGTGGAGTATATGAGTCAGATCTCAAGCGTGCGGGGGTAGTCAAGCCACAGACATAGTACCCACAGTTTGTTCACAGATTCACAGCCAGGTCCAGGAGGGGACACACAAAATTCCCTGCGCTCAGACACTTTTCAGACCCTGATTATGCAGGTAGTTATCCATCCATAAACCACTATGCTTTCCAGTTACTTCTCATAAGGATATGCAGAGATTCCTACCTTTTCTTCTGACGCTGTCTCTTAGCAGTAGTCCTCTTTCAGCGTAGGATCGCAGTCCTGGTCTTGGGTGAGAAGCAGGGGGGGAGAGAAAACTCAGGGGGGGTCATCAGGTGTCCGGTACGTCGGGTAACAGTTCAGGCGGACAGCACGCTGTTTGAGCGGCTTCACTACCCTTCCTCCCGCTCTCGCTCTCTGGGCTTCTCCTCCAGCTGATAATCAGCTGTTTGTCTGCTCGTTTCCGGATCTGTCACGTCCCAGCCAACCGGCTGGGTCGTATACTGTGTATGTGACGCCGTCCGTGGGCGCGGGGAACGAGGAGGGGGGGGCCCTTCACGGGAGCCAGGACATCCCGGTGAAACACTTGCACCGGGATCGCTGCAGTGTATCGCCCCGTTCGCAGCTCTCTCCCGTCCGGAGCCGCTCGCCCCAGATCCTCACACAGGCGCCGGCATCAGCCCCTCCCCCTCACGTCACGTCCTACGTCACGTCCCCATCTCCCCCTCTTATGCTGGAGGGGCTGCACCTCTATAGGTTCGATGGCCCACATGTGGTGGGAATGCCACGTTATTAAAACTTTTTGGGGAAAAATCATAAGTTTGATCAAGGTAATTACAGGAGAGGTTATCCCGATAGATCCATGGGTATGCCTATTTCACGGCACGTCAAAGACGGTGAGGAGTTATCGCTCCTCTATGGTAGCCATATTGCTGGACGCGGTTAAAAAGCAGATAGCAACAAAATGGCTAGACCCGGCTGCACCAAATATCCGGGACTGGCTACTTAGCGTTAACGAGGTGTACAACGTTGAAATTATAGATAGCAGAGGAATTGTCTCTGGGGAGGGGGAGGTAGGAGAAGGTAAATGGGAGGGATGGCAAAGGTATAAAAAGACCTGGAGTTTTGCCGAGCAATTTATAGATAGTACTTAGGGGGCCGGCGAAGTGGACAGTGACATGAGTCCATCAATGTATTAGCAGCTGTCCTCTAGATCCTCCTGCAGGAACAGGGGTGGGCGGGATTGGGGGTTTTTGGGTGGGTAGGATGAACTCTGTTAATGAATTTGTTATCTTTTTCTTTTTTTGTATTTGGTTGAGTTCGGTTTTTTATGGAGAAACAGTAAATAAAGTATTTAAAAGAAGAAGAGGAAAAAAAAAAAAGAAAAGAAAAAAGAAGCTACACATGATGTGAAAATCAAAAAGAGACAGAATTGACATTGATAAAGTGGAGGTAGTCTCTAATGGAATCACTGAGGTGGCAAAAAAAAAAAAAAAAAAAAAAAAAAAGAAAGAGGGTGACCCCAACTATACTTCAAATTAACCCCCCTTAAAGCGTCCAGCAGGGGTTTTAGTTGTCTTCTCCTTGAGTTCTGGCGGACAAGTCTGTAAAAATTTGAATGTCCCCGTTATTGTATTGCACCGATTGGACAGCTCTCAGGTTTTTCCAGATCTTTGCCTTTTCCTCGTAATGGTGAAACCTTACAATAACATCCCTTGGTGAATCTTCTCTTGTATTTAAGGGTTTTCTAATTCTATGGACCCGCTCCAATTTAAGCTCCTCTTCTTTACTTCTTCCCAGCAGTGGGTTGAAAATTTCTTTCATTATAGAAAACAGGTCTTCCCCTCTCTGCTCTGGGATAGATCTAATTCTTAGGTTTTGCCTTCTGTTTTGATTCTCTTGCTCTTCCAACTTGAGGAGCAACTCCCGTTGGCCTGTCTGTAAATTTTTGACTTGTTTTTTAAAATCTTCAATCGCTAACGTTTGCTGTTCTGTTACCTCTTCCACTATTTCCACCTGTTTCAAGAGGTGCCCCAGGTCTTCCCTAATGTTGAGAATCTCTGCCTTTAGTACGTTCTCTAATTTAGTAAACATATCTTGCATCTATATTTTTGTTGGTAATGCCTCCATATTTGCTTCTATACTTAAATCTAGCTCTGGCCCCGGGGAAATCGCACCTCTGGGAGTTCATCCTGATGCTCCTTTATTTTTTGTGGGGTCTTTCTTTTCGTCCTTTACACTTTGCTGTTTATTGTCCATACTAGGGCTCTTAGCTTGAGTTTCTTTTAAATATTTTTGAATGGTGCTTGCGTTTAAGCTGTCTCTTGGTTTTTTAGCCTCCAAAGCCTTATTAGAGCATCCTTTCATATTCTTCTCCCCCTGCTCAGCACTTCTCCTTTGTTGGTTGTCTGTGCCTCCTTACTCCACTCTACTACCCCCTCAGTGCGCCATTCATGACATCCAAGCAAAAGTTCACTGCCAGTACATTACACATAGGGATTCTTATAACATCAGCTGGTCCTACCTTGTGTTGTCCTGGTGCTCAGAGTCACAGGGATCACAGGCATGCACTCTAGACTTTTGTACACTGCTAGGCTGGCGGGGGCGTTCTCAGCTGCTGCTCAAGGCTCCACAGGCTCCACAGACTCAGGAGAATACCACTTCTTCTCTGTGTGGTGACAGCACCCTCCACTGCGGGGATCCGGAGTTCAGGACATGTAATCCGGCTTCCACACCAACTTTGGACAAGAGGGGGGTGAAGAGAGGGTTAAGAGGGGGCACAAGTCCCCTACTGAGCTGGGGGGCCAGTGGGCCGAGCAAGGACCGGGATCCGAGGGATCTTTCTGTGCTAGGAGTGTGGCCCCTCGAGATGGACCGGGAGCTTCAGCAATGCTTCTTCCCTCCGTCCTCACCTCACGGCGAGCTGCTGCCGGTCTCCTCTTTGGGTACAACATCTCTACTGACCGCTGGTAGCTAGTAGCTGAGCGGTGTTCGATATGGCGGGATCACTGAGACCTGCGTGAGCTCTCACCCCACGCTGTCTCTCCCGCCATCATCCTCTCGCTTTCCTCCTCTGTTGACCTCCACAGCCCCACAGAGAGGCCCCTCCCCTGACCCTCGCATGTCACATCCTCTTCCCGAGCCCAACCTCTATGATTTATTTATATCTAAACTTGAGTATTTTTCTTGTGATTTTTAGTATAATATGATGTCACAGATAAAGTCTCCTGAGGAAACTCCACAGAGCGAAACATGTTGAGAAAAGTGGTATTCTTTCACAATGTCTCATCAAATTTTATGAATTTTTGCACTTAGTCTTGTCTCATGTCTTTTAAACATTGTTAAAATAAAATTCTGTTTTATTCAATACCATTGATGAATTAATATTTCCTTATCATTTACACAACACCATTACAGTCCTGAGGTGTGTTACCTCAAATCCCATCATTATCTCTTCTGTGATCAGCTGTCTTTGGCTGACAGCTGATCATGTGGTAAAGAGCTGCTGTAATTGGCCCTTTCCCCTGTTCTGTGATCAGCTGAGTCCAAAGGACTCTGGAAGGTTTTTTCCACTTCATGACCAGGGCATGTTTT
This sequence comes from Lithobates clamitans, assembly GCA_037952925.1. NCBI lineage: Eukaryota > Metazoa > Chordata > Amphibia > Anura > Ranidae > Lithobates > Lithobates clamitans. The sequence continues at coordinate 3,484,515 of JBBGZY010000406.1, forward strand.
GCTATTCAGCACTACGCTACTTTAACACTCATGCAACACTCTACATACATTTTTTTTTTCTTGTTCAATATATTTATTGAAAGTAGGTAATAACAAACTTTGCATAAGAAGTAATGACTAAGTAGTACAATTAACAGGTCGTATAGGAACATAGTACAGGTAACTAAATAGTCCGTAGGGAGCAACAGTAAATAGTAACTAAATGATAATATTACATCATAATTAAAAGGCATATTGGGGAGAGTAAACTCCTACCTGATGCACATGGCACCGTTAGTTGTAATGCAATAGGTTACAAGGGGGAGTACAGATCAGGAGAGGGCCTCAAGAAAATACTACATAAGGCCCTAGCCACATATCTTAGATAAAATCTAATGGGAAAGATGATTGAGATACAAAGGAAAGGATAAGGAAAGAGAGAAAGGCCTATCAGGTCACCAGGATAAGAAAAAGGACAAGAAGAAGAACAGCAAAGAGGAGTGACAAGGGGGAGAAGAGGGAGGAAGAGAGAGGTTATCTGCTCCGCAATGGGACAGGGGATTAACCGGGGTAGGAAAGTCGTTTCACAACTCTAGGGTTCCAGGAGCCTGGGGTCAAAGTGTGCAGGGAGGAAATGATCCACCCATGGTTGCCAGATTTTCAGGTGCCGTGGAATCTTATCTAAGGAACCTCAATCTTACTGTGGATTTTTTGTCTCTACGGGGCAGGGAGATGGAGATTTCCAGGCCTTCGCTATAGTCTGTTTAGAAGCTGTGATGACATTTATTGCTAGTTTTGATTGGGCCCTTGTAAGGTCAGGTGGGCAGTGGTTTAGCAAGGCGAAAGCTGGATCGGGGATGGTTGACCTGTTTAGAAGGGTAGACAATAATCTGAAGATTTCAGCCCAAAATTGCTGCATGATCAGACACATCCACGAGATATGCACATATGTGCCCCATTCTCCGCAAACTCGAAAACATGTGGGCGGGTAGGTCGAAAGCTATTTGGCAACTCTTGCTGGGACCAGATACCAGCGCAAGAGCACCTTGTAGTTGGTCTCAACAGCGAGCATGTTTTGGGATGAGGAATTAGTCGTAACCCAAATGTTATCCCAATCTTCCGCTCTAGGGGAATGTTCAGATCCTTATGCCAATGCGTAGTATAGGAGGGGAGATGGGAGGATGTAGTTGTGAGGTGGGTATATAATTTGGAGATGATACCCGGAGCATGGGGGTTGGAGTTACAGATGCCTTCATACAGCATCATATTACATGGTGACGTGGAGGCACGCAAATATGGAGCAAAAAAATTGGATATTTGCAGGTAGCAGAAAATTTCCTTATTCGGGATTTGGAATTGTTCCTGCAGAGTCAGAAAGATTTTCAGGGAAGAGGAAGTGACCAGAGTGGTTAGCCTAGTCAAGTCTAGATGCTTTCAAATTGTGTCAGGGTTTATTTTGAGACAGGAGGAATAACGGATGGCCTAGGAAGGATAATAGAGCGTAGTGTGAGGAGTGTAGCTTAAAAGGACCTTTGAGCCTATCCCATATCTGTAAGGAATGCTCTGTCGCCGGATTATATAAGGACTTACGTTCTGAGAGTTGTAACCAGAGCAAATTATCAACTGTAAAAGGGTCAAGTACTCTAGCTTCGAGGCCCACCCACAGCAGGACCTCCACGGTGGCATAGTATAGGGCAATCTGGGCCAGTTGAGCCACCTGGTAGTATTTAGAAAAACAAGGGACTCCCAGTCCACCGTGTAATCTGTGGCACATTAGTATGGAGGAAGGTACTCTGAGTTTAATGGGTTCCGATATGTATTTATGTATTGGGCTTTGAAGTATATGAAAAAGGTAGGAGGGCACCTCTATGGGTAAGACCCAGAAAATATAAAGTATCTTAGGTAGTAGGGACATCTTTATTGCAGTTATATAACCAAGCCAAGAGACATATAGGGGTTGCCAAGCTGCCATAAGGGCTAATAAATGAGATAGCATTGGGAGATAATAATTTGATATAAAATGGCTGGATTGCTAGTGAGTTTGACACCAAGGTAGGGAAAGGAGGATGTTGCCCATTGAAAGGAAAAGGTTTTCCATAGATGTAAGACTTCAGTCAATGGTAGGGAAACATTAAGCACCATGGACTTCGATTGGTTGACTTCAAGACCCAATATAGAGGTAAGTATTAGGTTAGGTAATGTAATACGGGTTGAGGTGACGAACATCAGGGCATCATCAACAAATAAGCATAACTTGTGATGACAGGAGGCTACCTCAATGTTTTTAATATCCGGGTTAACTCGAATAGCTAGGGCCAGTGGTTCTGGGACTAGGGTGAATATTAATGAAGAGAAGGGGCAACCTAGCCTAGTTCCCAGGGGAATCGGGAATCTATCTGACCAGAAGCTGGAATATCTTATGTAAGCTTGGGGGTTATCATAAAGGGCCATGACCCACCGGAGAAAGTGAGGGCCGAAACCCCATTTCTGTAAGGTATAGTGAAGGTAAGACCAAGACACGGTATCAAAAGCCTTTTTAATATCAAGGGACAATAGATGTAGGGGGATCTGTCGTTTGCAGTCTAAATGTTGTAGAAGGATCACACATCTGACGTTGTCACTTGTCTGCCAGCAGGGAATGATACCTTCTGTATAAGACTACCAATTATGCTGTTAGACAAAGAAAGAAGGGGTTTGGGACTTTAGATGAAGCATGTATCTGGACGCTAAAATGCACTGTGGTCTGTAAAGTGTTTTTTTATTACATATATTAATACAAATAAAGTAAAACCACAATGCAGGTAAAATTATACCTCTTCTTTTCCTAGTCAGACTCATATATATACTCCATAGATATTCCTGTTGAATACACTCCTGATGATTGGACATGAGCAAATTATCAACTGTAAAAGGGTCAAGTACTAGCTTCCAGGCCCACCCACAGCAGGGCCTCCACGGTGGCATAGTATAGGGCAATATGGGCCAGTTGAGCGATCTGGTACTATATAGAATACAAGGGACTCCCAGTCCACCGTGTAATCTGTGGCATATTAGTATGGAGGAAGGTACTCTGGGTTTAATGGGTCCCCATATGTATTTATGTATTGGGCTTTGAAGTATACGAAAAAGGTAGGAGGGCAACGCTATGGGTAAGACCCATATTAAAAGCCTTAACAAGTTTATGTGGGGAATTTAGATCCTTGACATTCAAGGATAAAATATTCAGGGGGTCCATAAGAATTTGGTCTGGGATCTAAAGGGAACCTAAGTCCCATAGGGAGCAGATGGCCTAGGAGTAAGAGAAAATGAAAAGGAAGGAGGCAAGGAGAGAGAGAGAAATTGGGGGTGAGGAAAAAGGTGTCCATAAGGCAATCAGTAAGGCAGCAAGGAAAGTGAACCCTGACAAAGGAACACCACCTCATGTGCCCCGCAAGTTACACTCAGACACCAGGGACAGTGAGGTGAGTCCGGCTGTGCGAGTGCACTGAGGGGAGGCAAGTGACCGCTGCCCACAGCACCCACGATCTGCGAAATAGCATTTGTAGGTAAACCGCCTTTGTTGTAATAGTGAGTATAAACTAAACAGCATACATCATTAAAACATTGAAAATGCTAGGAGGTAATTGTGGGTGTGAATATCACAATTCTATAGTAGGAGAGGGGGTGAGGAGGGGAATGGAGGGGAACGGTGTAGGGAGTAGTAAAGGGAAGGGATAAGGAGGGGGAGGGCTAGGGACTGCTAATAATGTAAAACTTTTTTAATTAGGAACATAGCTCAGACAATTGAAGTGGTAAAAGTAACTTATGTATTCAAAAGTTCAGTGCCTTACACAAGCAAACAATTTATTATAAAACTTTTAGAGTGGCATGGATTGAAGTAAGTAGAGCAAAAAACATTTGACCAATAAAAAAAGAAAAAAGAAGGCATTAGTCAAAGACAAAGGTGCCTAAAGTGGTCACAGCTGAATGGCAATCTACCAGGAAAACATGGCAGGCGCTTCAAGTACAAAAGCAAAAACAAAAAGCCACATTGTGTACACATTTACCCGTTAGTTGGCTGTATATTTACAGCGGAGATGGGAGTAGAGTCTGGATAGTTTCTTCAGCCAGGGGAGACCGAGACATCTGAGGCCTGTGGGTGGGGGATGGTCTTGCCAGATTGGATGCACAGGTCAGGGCTGGATAATAGGGATGTGGCATTGATCTTGCTGTCCTGGCCTCACCCCCCGTACTCCTGAAGTCTATGGGTAGCTATCCAGGCAGATAACCTTTTTCTGACACACGTTATATGCGGTAAAACTGAAAATAACAAGAATAATATAACATTACCATACAATAGTAAACATCATATAAAATAACAACTGAAATGACTATCTGCTTTCCCCAATAGCCTGTGGAGGAGGAAGGGGAAGATCGCTTACCTCCGATGCCATGGATGGGAAGAGATTACATCTAGGCAGCTGGGATAACCTTGAAAATGTTGATCCCTAGGGGGTATCCACTTCCTGACTAGAGAGGATGTGATGATTTTTATGTCACATCCTTTAAAGGTTAAAGGTATTATTACAAATGATATAAATATTTGGCCAGTAGGTGGCGCATGCGTACAGCTAACCTGGAACAAACATAATTTATAGCTTTATAATGCAGCAACACAATATACAAATTAAATGACAAATGAATTCTCTTTTCTGAACCTTGAGAGAGAGAACAGTCTCCTGGAGACATAACACAATGTTATGGAGGCAATTTTGTCTCCAACACAAGATCAGACTGAATGAGTTGTAACACTCCCCGTCTGGCGTTAACCAACGCCACTAACAGCATTATTGGACACAAGTAAAATCAAGTCCGATATGGGTCTGAAAAATGACTTTACTTCACCCTGTTTGGAACTTTTTTTTTTTTTTTTTTCTTATGCCACATCAGTTAACTTTATCCAGAGACTGTCTTCAGAATGATATTCATATGTGTCTCTAATCAAGTCGCATCATTGTGGCCTTTCAAAATTTTCCTTTTTTTTTTCCCTTCTGTGCAAATGTTATATTGCAATATACATTTCAAAATATATGTAGTTACAATAGTGCCACGTTACGAAGTGCATAGCATGCGTCTTGTATCTCAAAGCCAATTAACCGCATATCCTCATATTGCTATTGTGCGTTTTTATGTATTAATGCTTTTCTTTCTAGTGAACCCACCCGCCCGCCCCCTGTGACACCCCCCCTGTTGAACCCCTATATATTCAAGGCACGTCCAATGGCCGACATAAGTTCCGTACATTATTCTTTCTCAGCTCTAAGCTCTAAGCTGCTCCTAGCACAGCCCACCCCGTTAATAGGGAGCGGGTATTCTCAGCACTAGGATAGCACTGATGGCGGGCACGGCATTGTTTGAATCCACAGGTTCCACATTCTCACAAACTTATTGTAATTACCTGACCTAGTATAGAATGTTCTTTCGCTCCACACTGTGGAGTTGACAGTTCCTGTCCAATCTTCCGGGGTGGGGGGAGTTCTTGATTGCCAGGACTGTGCAATTAGTTTTCTGGCTTGGAACAGGCATCTTGCCACCGCCACCGCCGTGTTCCTATCTCTCAATCCGTTAGTAACATGCCCCAGCACACAGGTCCTAGGATCTAGCTCTAAATTAATTTTAAACGTGGTGTTTATTTTCTTTAAGATCTCGGGCCAATACCTAACTAATTTTGGGCACCTCCAGAACATATGAATCAGATCACCTGTTCTTCTGCATCTGGGGCACTCATCGTTGGTTCGGCGACCAATCATAAAGAGCTTTTTTGGTGTATAGTAAGACCTGTGCAGTAGCATCAGATGGGAGGCCTTTTGTGAGGGAGAGACCGACACCTCTGGTCCCATTTCCAGGATCTTTTTCCACTGTATGTCCGTTATCTCCCCCACATCAGCCGCCCACCTGTCCCTACCCCCGGAAGAGCCAACATGCGTGTTTATTTTCTTAATTAGTTGAGTGTATATCACTGTGGTTAACCCCTTAGAGGTCTCTGAATTGATTATTGTTTGTAATAGTGAGATCTTGCACCATGTGGGGGGTTGCCTTCCAAACTGCTTTCTCAAGGCGTGTCTAATCTGCAAATAGCTATAAAATACACGATTTGGTAGCCCGTATTTATGCCTCAGTTCCTCAAAGGGTTTCAGGGTGTCCCCCTCATATAACTGTATCAACCGACAAACCCCGTTCCTCTCCCAAAGCTTATTCCTATCAACAGATAGTAGTTCCTGCAGGTTCTTGTTGTTCCAAATTGGTGAGTATTCTGAGATTCCCTTATACCCCATTATTCGCTTGGCTGCCTGCCAAACCCTGGTAATCATTTTAAGTGTCGGAGTCCCTCCTTGTAGTGAGTCTGCCTCCAGTGCTTCGACTAGTGAACTGTGTGGGCTTCTCTGTAGGGTAATCTGGGCATTCTTGTTTCCCCCTGCGTCAATGGCGCATCCCCCTAGTTGCTGTAGCTGGGCTGCCAGGAAGTAAGTAAACGGGTGGGGGACCCCCAGTCCCCCCTCCGTGGCGGGGCACTGCAGTTTTTGTAGGCCTATTCTAGCCTGTCCTTTTTTCCAGATTAATTCCCTGAAGAGGGATTGGATTCTTTGAAACCACTTCTCCCCGATCCACACTGGGGAGTTGTGGAGCAGGTATTGCAACTGGGGCAGCCATATCATCTTAATCAAGTTTGCCCGGCCTGCCACGGATAGAGGGAGTCTACACCAGGTATCACATTTTTTCTTAAATTTTAATAGGAGAGGGACCAAGTTGTCCTCAATAAACGCACTGGGGTCCTTGGACAACACAACACCAAGGTACTTCATTTTCCCCGTGACTCTCAGTTGGGGTAAGCTCGTTGAGATAGGGTTGGCCAATGGATCGACCGGCAGGAGCGATGATTTCTCCCAGTTGATTGTCAGTCCTGAGAATTTTCCAAAGTCCTCCACTAGGTGTATTACTTTCTCCAATGAGGAGGTCGTGTCCCCAAGGAAGAATAGGACATCGTCCGCAAAAAGCGCTATTCTCTCTTCCTCGCCTTTTCTGTGAAAGCCCTGCAATTCGGATGATGATCTCACCGCTCCCGCCAATGGCTCCATGGCCAAGACGAACAACAACGGGGATAGGGGACAGCCCTGTCTAGTCCCTCTTTCGAGGGAGAAGCTTTCTGAGTAGTCATTGTTTATCTTGAGTCTTGCCCTTGGGTGATTATAAAGGATTTTTAACCAGCTGATGAATACGGGGCCAAATCCAAACCTCTCCATCACCCACCAAAGATATTCCCACTCCAGGCTATCAAAGGCCTTGGCGGTGTCCAAAGACAGTATGGCTCTATGCCCCGCATTCTCCGCTGGAACCTGGAGGTTCAAGTATGCCCTTCTAATGTTGGTGCTGGTAGACCGGCCGGGGATAAACCCCGATTTGCCTGGATGCACGAGTTTTGCAATGCACTTGTTTAATCTGGACGCCAACACCCTTGCTACGATCTTGGCGTCTGAGCACAGTAGTGATATCGGTCTATATGAGGTGACTTCCAGTTGGTCTTTCCCCTCTTTTGGTATCACCACTATGTCAGCCTCCAACATTGATGGGGGTAACCTTCCGTCCTTAGCCGTCTGCTCCAGTACTTTTAAAAGCTCCGGGAGCAGGACCTCCCCATACTTTCTGTAAATCTCCAGTGGCAAGCCATCCGGGCCAGGGGATTTCTGGCCTGACAACTCTGCAACAGCCTTTTGCAACTCCTCCAGGGTCAGGGGAGACTCCATCTCACTCCTGTCCCCCTCCGAGAGCACAGGCAGGTCCACCCCTTCCAGAAACCCATCCATATCACGCCGGTCCGATCCCCGGCGCGACCTGTACAGGTCCCTATAGAACGTGGTAAAGGTCTCTAGGACCTCGGCGGGATCGGAAGTAATCTCTCCAGCCGGTGTCCTAATTGAGAGAATGGCCGATGGAGATAGGTTAGACTTAGTTATAAGTGCCAGCATCCGACCTACTTTCTCCCCTTCGCCATAATAATTTTGCTTCTGGAAAAGACTTTTATTTTCTGCTCTTCTATTAATTAATTCCCTGTACTCTTGTTGTCTACTAAGCCATACCTCCTGTTTTGCAGGGGTTGGGTCCGCCACGTATTGTGCTTCTGATTCCGTAGCTTCCCTTCTAGCCCTCGCCTCCCATTCCCTTGACGTTTTCTTTACTATAACAACCTGCTGGTGTAGCAGTCCCCTAAGGAACGCTTTTAAAGTGTCCCACACTAGCCCCATAGGGGCTGTGCCTGAGTTAAATGTTACAAACTCTTTTAATTTGGAAGTAACTTCTACTGGGCTGCTTATTAGATCCAACCATAGCGGTTTCATTGTCCACCTTTTCCGGCTAGTTCTGGCGTTTAAGTTCAGAGTCAAGGTCAGGGGAGAGTGATCTGAGATACCCCTCGGCTTATACTCTATATTCCCTATTGATTGCAGAGCTTCACTGTTGCCTACTGCCATGTCTATACGCGAGAGAGTAGAATATGAACCTGAATAACAGGAATACTGCCGGGTTTTTGGGTTATGAGATCTCCACAGGTCGCACCACCCAACCTCTTCCAGAAGTTGGCCTAAGCGGCCCTCCGATAACCTTTCCGCCCGATTCATAGGCGGAAATCGATCCATTTTATTATCCAAAACTGCGTTAAAATCCCCCACCAATATTATCGGTACGTCTAGCTTGCTCTCCACAAATTCCAGCAGATCCAAAATGGTCTCTGTTTTAAACGGAGGAGGGATGTAAATATTTGCTATTACCAGAGGCTTATCTTCCACAACGCAACTCAGAAAGACATAGCGACCCAACGCATCAATTCTGGCTTCCCTGCAGGAAAACGAGATACCTCTCCCCACCAATATGCTCACCCCTCTTGAATATGAGGTGTAGACTGAGTGATACTGTTCTTGAAATTTATAGTTCCGAACATGTAATTTGGTATTATTAGTGAGGTGAGTTTCCTACAGGCAAGCCAGTTCAACGCCGTAAGCTTCCATTGCCGTGAAGACTGCTGCCCTTTTAGTGGGATCACCCATGCCCCTGATGTTCCAGGAGCCTATCTTTAGCATTTTAGAAGGTATTTAGAAAAAAGAGGCAAAAAAAGTAACACAAAAAAAAAGAAAAAAAAGGAAGGCCAAAAAAAGAAAAAAGAAAAAATGCCCAGAAAGAAAGGGCATTTCATTTGTGTACTTGTGGATGCCAAATTATTCGTGAGCGCTGTGGTTGTGTTGACCAAGAAAGAAAAAGAATAAAAAATAAATAGAGTGGGGAAGGGCAAAGGGCCCCCGCGTCCGGGGACTCCCCCCCCATGTTTCCTAAGTGCAGATATAAACCACATGTGCTAGTGTGCTTTACGTTTATTTTTGTAAACCCACCCTTCGTAACTATGTGTGCCTTACGTTCACCCCATTGCCTAACCTTATGTCTTACTGTAAACCCCCCTTCCCCCCCGCCCTCAACTTTGTGCATCCCCCTTCTTACCACCCTTGTTCGTGACCCCCCTTCTGCCTAACTAGGCTAGCCCTAGGGGCTGTGCTTGTGACCTTTTTCCCCCCTCCCAACCATACAAAAAATACCTCCCCACACATATACTGAAAAGATACATTGTGACTCACTACCACACTCTTCCCCCCCTCCCACAACCCTCCTCCAAACCCTCAGATCAACACTTAAAGCGTGCAAAACTAGTGAGATCACATCCTTCATCCGTGCTTCCAACTCACATACCCCCCCTTCCCCCCTCCACCGTCCCCCGTGTCAACTGCTGGTTGCTATGAAAAAGGAAAAAGAAGAAAAAACAGAGAGAAAAAAGAAAAAGAAAAAAAAAGTCACGTTTTCCTCTTTTCCTATCCAGATCTAGCCTTATTTAACCCCTAGCTCTGCAGGTCCGCTTTGTTGTCTTCCAGCCACTTTGTTGCCCCTGCTGTTGTGTCGAAAAAATGGGTGGACCCTAAGGCAGTGATACGTAGTCGTGCAGGGTACAGCAGGGCGTATTCTATGTTATAGGACCGTAGGTTACGCTTAATGTCCCTGAATTCAGCCCTCCGTTTCTGGAGGTCTGGGGAGTAATCAGGAAAAAATAAGATCTTGGCTCCGTTGTATAGGATATCCCCCAGCTCTCTAGCTCTACGCATCAATGTTACCTTGTCTCTGTAGTTAAAAAACTTCATTATTATTGGCCTGGGATGCCCCCCTGATGGCGAGGCCCTAGTTGGCACTCTGTGGGCTCTTTCAATAGTAAAGAGGTGGGAGAAGGTTTCCATCCCAAATATTCCTTTAAGCCACTTCTCCAAGAACTCCTCAGGGTGGGGACCCTCACACCGCTCCGGTAGGCCTACCATCCTCACGTTGTTCCTGCGAGACCTATTTTCCATTTCCTCCATTTTGGCTTTATGTAAGCCCATCTGCGTTTTTAATGACTTGAGCTCTTGTTTCAATGGGGTTAATTCATCCTCAGCCTGGCTAACTCTCTCCTCCAGTGCGGTTGTTCTAGCGATAGTCCTTTGCAGTTCTTGACTTAATATAGTTATCTCTTCCTTTAATCCCGTCAGCTGGTCACACAGGTCGCTTAGGGAAGCCTTACAGGAATTAACAGCACATAGAACGTCTTTCAATGTGGGTTCAGCTTCTGCTGGTGCGTCGTGCGCAGCAGCCTTGTTGGTTTCTAATCCCGCGGACTCACCCGCAGAGCTATTACTGCTCGCCGTTTTTATTGTGTGCGTTGCCGCTGGTCCTTTTCCTAGGCTCTTCCTGTCCCCTAAGCCCCCCGCATGCAGTCTGTCAAGGCTGCTGAGTGTTTTTAAATGGCGATGAGGTAGAGGGGTGCGCAAATTTTTCCAGTTTGGCCGCTGCAGCGGCTGCTGCCTGGTTCGCCTTTTCTTTTGATGTGCGGGTCATTTGGGAGCTAGTGTTGTCCTGCTGTTGCGGTTCCTCTCCCTTTTTCCTAGTCATAGCTTATTGTATAAGTTAGGGAAGTATATAAAAGAATTGAGCCGCTCGTGGGGTTGATACTTCCCCCCCCCCTCTCTTCACCTTTCCCGTTTGCAGCTGCACTAAGGAGATTGTCCAGTTTTGAGAATAGGCGGTATTTCAGCTCTGTTAGATTTATATAGTGTGGCATAAGATTAGCGTCTATCTTATTGATGCAACCCTCTGCTAGCCATCAAGGGGTGTCTTCTCCCTAGTAAGCACAATTCACTGTGTGTCGGTATGCCTGACTGCCCAAGCCTGCCTAAGCCCAAAGGCTGGTCGTTAAATTACAATGTGTCAGGCTGCCTAGGTCCGCCTGAGCCTCCCCCTTCCCTTGTCTGTAACAGTAAGCTAGCCCTTGAGGAGATGGGAGAAACAGTCCACCCTTGATATAGCTGCAGGGGCTGGTACCTTAATGCTGCCAGGTGCCTGGGCAGCGCAGGGACGCTCCTGGTGTTAAATCCTCTCGCTAATGACACATGCCGTCCCCGCCGCTTCTTCCTGCTGATACCGAGGCCGTTGCCCGGGTAACTGCAATAAACAAATAGCCCGTGCTCCTCCACGCCGCTCCGTGGGCTCCGGACTACTTCCTCTCCCGAGCGGCTGTAACAATGCGCCGCCGGCACACTGGAATGAGCAGTGATAGGGGAGCCAGGCGGCCAGGCAGACGCCGAGCTCTGCAGGGTAAGGGAGGCACAGTCAGCCGGGCTGGGACGCTAGGCTAGGTCCGGTGAACACGGAGGCATCGGGCTGGGGGAAGCTCACTTGCCCCTCCTCTCACTCTGACATCCGGTCACGCCCCGTGCTACGACCCTGTTTGGAACTTAACTTCGACCTTCCTGACATGTCCATCTTTGCTTGGGAATGTCTGTGTGATAAGTCCTAAAGGCCAGTCATTCCTGTTTGCTTGGCAGTCTTTAACGAGCACCACATCTCCTGACTTCAGGTCTGGTTTGTTACCTTGCCACTTATTCCTGAGTTGTAGGGTTTGGATGTAATATCTCCTCCATCTGTTCCAGAAAGCGTTGGCTAGGCATTGCACCTGTCTCCATTGACGTCTGAAAAGGTCTTTATCAGTAAACTCTCAATTTGGAGCACTGACTGTGTTGGTTTTTTGGGTGAGTAGAGTTGCAGGTGTCAGCATCATGGGTTCTTCTGGATCGTTAGTACCTGGAATCAGAGGTCTAGCATTTATGATGGCTGAGACCTCAGACATGAAGGTAGACAGACATTCATGCGTGAGTCTGGCATTCCCCATTTGAAGGAAAATAGAATCCAAAATCTTGCGGGCTACGCCTATCATTCTTTTCCACGCACCACCCATATGAGAAGAATGAGAAGGGTTAAATGTCCAGGTACATCCCTGTTGGTTGAGATAATTTTCCATGCTGTTGTTGTCTAGATTGGAAAGGATCTGAAGTTCCTTGGCTGCTCCAACAAAGTTGGTGCCCCTATCAGAGCAGATGTGCTTAACAGGGCCTCTAATGGCAATGAAGCGCCTGAGAGCGTTGATAAAGCTGGAAGTGTCCATTGATTCAATCAACTCTATGTGAACAGCTCGAACAATCATACAAGTAAAAATAACTGCCCAGCGTTTGCTGCTGGCGTGGCCTCCCCTGCTTTGGTGAGTAGTAACGGACCAAGGACCGACTACGTCAAGGCCCACACTTGTAAAGGGAGGATCTGAGTTAAGTCTGTCAGGTGGAAGGTCAGCCATCTTTTGGGTTTGTAAGAGTCCACAAAGTTTGCAGCAGGTAACGCAATTAAAGATACACTTGCTCACACATCTTTTTGCTCCTATTATCCACAGTCCAGCAACCCTCAAAGCTCCTTCGGTGAATAGCTGGCCTTGGTGTTTAACTTGACTGTGATAGTGTTGTACAAGCAGGGCAGTGACATGGTGCTGAGTTGGGAGAATGAGAGGATGCTTCTCGTCATACTCCAAGGTAGCTTCTTTAAGGCGACCTCCTATTCTCAACAGGTTACTGCTGTCGAGGAATGGATCGAGTTTCCTTAGGACACTGTCTTTAGGGATTGGCCTTTTGTTGTTAATACAGTCAATCTCTCTAGCAAAAGTCTCTTGTTGCACAGTGTAAATGATCAGATGTTTTGATTGCTCTAGGTCAGTCACTGAGTATGTATTTTTACAGCGGTGCCAGCCTTTGCAGTTAGTCCTTTTCCCAAAGGAATGGGCTATGTGGGATAAGGAAGTAATGGCTCTAATGAGTGATTTCCATGTGGAAAACCTGGAGAACCAATGAGATTTGAATTGGTTTTGTGAAGCCACAGTGACTAATGCAGACACTTGTGGACGAACTTCTGCATCCTTGACTGCATCTATCAAGTTAAAGGTCTCCGATCCAGAAATGTTGTTCTGAATTGTACAGGAATGCAGGGCCTGTAAACCATGTTGTGTCCCAAAGACAGTTGGCTGGGACTGCTCTAGTTGCTAGGTCTGCGGGATTGTGTTTAGTTGGAACGAAGTGCCACTGTTTTGGGTGTGTAGATCTCCTAATCCTCAACACTCTTTTACTGATGTAGACGTAAAAGCGTCTGGTTTAGTTGTAGATGTATCCCAGGACAACTTTACTGTCAGTGTAGAACTCAGTGTCTTTGATTTCTAGGTTCATCTCTCTAGCAATCGTGTCGGCTAACTCCACAGCTAACACTGCGGCACAAAGTTCCAGTCTAGGTATTGTGTGTTCTGGGAGTGTGGCAAGTTTTGCTTTTCCCATGACAAAACCTATATGGCACTGTCCTTTCATGTCCTTGGTCCTGAGGTAAGCTACAGCAGCGATTGCTTTGACAGAAGCATCGCAGAAAACACAAAGTCTTTGGTCTTGGATTTCTGTAGACGGTACAGGAGCATATGGTCGAGGAACCTTTAAGTTAGACAAGGCCGTCAGGGAATTTTTCCACTCTGTCCACTGATCTCTTTTCTCGGAGGGAAGTAGATCATCCCAGTTCACTGTCTCTTGAATCAGGTCTCTAAGAAGTGCTTTACCCTCAATGGTGACTGGAGCTACAAACCCTAGGGGGTCATACAGACAGTTTATGGTGGACAGAATGCCTCTGGGCCTAAAGGGCTTTTCTTCCCGACTAACCTGGAAGGTGAAGGTGTCTGACTTTAAGTCCCAGAGTAGTCCAAGGCTACGTTGCGTTGGTAGAGAGTCAGAACCTAAATCTAAGTCTTTGAACTCATCAGAGTGGTCTTGAGAGGGGAAGGCCTTCATCAGTTCTATGCTGTTAGAGGTGATCTTGTGGAGCTTCAAATTAGAACAGGCTAGCATCTCCTGTGCTCTCTTGAAGAGACTGATAGCTGCTTCAGCAGTGGGCAGAGATTTTAAGCAATCGTCTACAAAAAAGTCTTTTTCTACTAGTGTTTCACTTCAGATCCGTAGATGGATTCGCCTTCGTGAGCCGAGCGTCTAAGCCCGTAAATGGCAACTGCAGGGGAAGGGCTGTTCCCAAATATGTGGACCTTCATGCGATACTCTACGATTTCTTTGGAAGGGTTGTTATCTTTAAACCAGAAAAATCTCAAAAAGTTCCTGTGCTCCTTTTTAACGAGAAAACAGTGGAACATCTGCTGGATGTCCGCCATGAACGCCACAGAGTCTTTGCGGAAACGGAGGAGTACCCCAATGAGTCTGTTGTTCAGATCCGGCCCTGAGAGAAGAACGTCATAATCTGACCTGGTTTCTTGGGGTGATACACTCCAAATATAGGCAAATACCAGCACTCCTCATTGTCTTTAAGGGCAGGAGCTAACTCTGCGTGATTATTCTCAAATATTTTTCCCATAAAGGTAAAGAAGTGATCTTTCATGTCTGGTTTTCTATGGAAATTACGTTTAAGGGAGACAAATCATTTAAAGACTTGTTCCTTGTTTGGTAGACGCTGTCTATGAGGTCTAAATGGGAGAGGTGTGACCCAGTTGTTTGACTCTTCCTTGGCTGTCTCCTTTTCCATTATTTGCAAGAAAAGTCTATCTTCAAAGGACATTGCTACCTGCTGGTCTTTCTTTGTTCTATGAAAGACTGTACAGCCTAGGTGGTCTGGGTCACTGTCACAAGCGTGGTCATCTGTGTCTGGGTCTACAGAGGAACAAGGTATGTGAGTACTACCTGGAAGCTCTTTTGTGATAAAGCTTTTGTGACATGGTTGCAAGGAGGAACGGCGTCTTTTGTCAAGTACATTAGTGAACATGCTTGACCCACCCCAGGTCAAGTCTTTGGGCAAAAGGAGCATTACGGGGACCATTAATCTGTTCCCTTACTTTATGAACCTGCAGAATGTCTCTTCCCAGGAGCAGCATCAACTGGGCCTGCTCGTCATATTCTGGTAGGAGATGGGCCTTGCGCTTTAGATGAGGCTGGTGAATTGCTGCATCTGGTGTAGGGATTTCTGACCGGTTGTCTGGAATCTGATTGCACTTGAGTATGGTGGGTAAAGGTAGGCGAGTCCGACCGTCTATGGACTCTACACAAAAGGCAGTACCCGCACAAGTCTTGAGAAAGTAAGGGGAGCTTGGACCCCTAACACCAAAGGTGTCAACGAATGTGGATTTAGCCATAGAGCGGTTGCTTTGGTCATCTAAGAGCGCATACATCTTGACAGCTTTGTTTCTGTGACCCATTGGATAAGCTCTAATAGGACAGATCTTTGAACATGACCTACCGCCTGCAGGATCTTTGCATACCTCAGTACACTGTGAGATAACCACTGAGATGTTTGAACCAGTGTTCTCTTGCTCCCCGCCATGCTCGTTGGTATCGCCAGCTCACTGGGTGGTCCAAGGAGCAGGGCCTGGATGTAGTGCTGAGTTGTGGTCTGTGTTGTCACACTCTGTGCATGATACACTAACCTAGCAGTCCTTGGCAAAGTGTGATGTGGATGAACAGCACCTGAAGCATATGCGGTTCTCTCTTAGGAAGGTTTTGCGATCTTCTAGGGACTTTTCCCTGAAGGTCCTGCATTTTGGTAGAGGGTGCGGCTTCCTGTGTAGAGGGCACTGCTTGCTAGGGTCTCCGACTTTGTCCTCTGGGTGAACACTGTTGGAAGACCTATAGGAAAAATCTGTAGGAGAAACATGAGACTTGTTCACTGTCATTGGCATCCTGTGCTGTTTGAAGCTAGGGGGCGTGGCTGATGGCAGTATAAAGTCAAAGCTGGGATCATTCAAGAACTTAGCTTGTTTTGAAACAAAGTCTACGAAAACGTTGAATGGTGGAAATGGTACCTGGAACCTTTCCTTATGTTTAGAACCATATGTGACCCATCTTTGTTGTAGGTTGTAAGAAAGCTTCAGAATTAAAGGTTTAATCCCTCTGGCCGCATCCAGGGAGGCGAGACCCAGGCAGGTTTCCCTCCTCTTTAGCAAGAAGTAGTTCCTCTAGCAAGTCAGCTAATTCTCGTAGTTTGTGATAACCCTTGCTAGGTATTCTGGGAAAGTCCTAAATCCTTTTAAAAAGTGCATGCTCTATAGTCTCTGTTAAGCCATAGCACTCTTCTAATCTGCGCCAAATCTTTTTAAGACCAGTCTCTGGTTGTTTTATGTTAATGTTCCTGATTCAATTGGCATGTTCAGCAGAGTCTTTCCCAAGCCATTGGACTAGGAGGTCTATTTCTTCGGAGTGAGACAGGTCTAGACCTTTTATAGTATTTTGAATAGACGATCGCCAGGCTTTGTAATTTTCTAGCCGATCGTTAAACTTTACAAGTTCTTTTGTGATTAAATCTCGTCTGACGAAGAACTTGGCAAAGTCTGTTACAACTTGGTTGGTGTTAGAGCATGTTGGTGATTCACTACTGTAGTGGGAGTGTGGTGTGCAACCATACCTGTCAGAAGTTTCTGCTTTAGGTCTTCTTGTCTCGTACCTTGGTGTAGTAGAAGGATTATTCTGATGCTGGTTTGGAGGTTGAGGGTCATGGTGTGCAGAGACATAGGCTTGATCTGTAACGTGCTGGTGAGAGTTCTGCTGCTTGCAGCTCTGAGGAGTTTAATTGCTCTCATGCTTTGTTATCTGCAGTGTTTGGTCTGTTTCACCTAGGACACCGTCTATTCCCTGTAGAGGAGAGGTATCGTAGGTTCATTTGAAGTGTTGGTGCAAGTACTCTAAAGTGCGTTGCAAGGGATTCGGCTCTCCTTGTTCGGAGCCAAGCACATTGCTGCGTTCACCACCGAGGCTGTCACGGACAAATACTCACCGAGGCCGAGATGCCGAGAGCGGCTCGCCCTTACGACTACGCGCACCCAGACCCCCGAAATGGGTACAGAGGGCTTGAGGCACGCGGAGGCACGGGCTTCCGGTAGGGTGGTTGGTACCAAAGGCTGGAAGCGGGTGTCTTGGGATCCGCAGGATACGGAGCTGAGAACACAAGCAGAGGTTAGAGATCAACAGGTGGTAATCAGGGTATCACAAGATCCAGCAGAGCGGTGGTTAAGCAGGCCAGGGTCCGGTACACAGATTAGGCAGGTATAATCAAGACAGTCCAGCAGAATAGTGGTTAAACAGGCCAGGGATTTGGTACACAGGTCAGGCAGGTTATTGACAGGATAGTCCAGCAGAGTAGTAGTTAAACAAGCCAGGGGGTTTGGTACACAGATTAGGCAATAGGTACAGGGGCAATCCGGGAGAGAAGTGGTTAAACAGTCCAGCAGAGGTTCGGTACACAAATCAGGCAATCAGTACAGGGGCAATCCGGGAGAGTAGTAGTTAAACAAGCCAGCAGGGATTCGGTACACAGATCAGGCAATATCACAGGGAACAAGGCTTAGGGAACAGGGAGAGCTGACGACAAACCAGCAACCCGACCGGGCGCTGGAGTCGTCAGATAAAGCCTCCCTGCCCGGCGAGCGCGTCAGTGTGACGCGCTACCGGGCACCCGCACGGGCTACGGCGCGTACACGGGGACCGCCGTGCACCCGCGCGCGCCGCACCATCAGGCCGCGGACGGGTGTGCGGCGAAGCGCTCGTCCCGTGCGCATGCGCACTGATGCCCGGCGAGCGGAGGCGCTCCCTGGCTCCTGACAGTGCCCCCCTCCTAAGGGCGGACACTGGACGCCAAGGCTGGCCATCAATTCCGGATGATCTTGATGAAACGTTTGAATTAACTGTGGGGCGTGCAGATTCCTGGCGGGCTCCCAGGAGTTATCTTCGGGGGGATACCCCTTCCATTGAATCAGGTATTGTAGCTGCCTGCCCCTCTTTCTGCAACCAAGAATGGATTCCACTTCGAATTCATTCTCGCCATCGATTCTGACTGGCGGAGGAGGAGGTTCTTTTCTTCCCGGAAAAGGGCTGGGCACCACAGGCTTCAATAGTGACACATGGAAAATGGGGTGAATCCGGTATGTCTTGGGAAGTGTCAACTCCACAGCCACAGGGTTGATGATCCTCCTGACTTGAAAAGGCCCAATGAATTTAGGCCCGAGTTTTCGAGATGGCAGAGGTAATCTCAGATTAACGGTGGACAGCCAGACCTCGTCTCCTACGTCGAATCTTGGGTTTGCCTTTCTGCCCCGGTCGTACTGTTTCTTGTAGTCCTCCTGGGTTTTGTGTAGTGTGTCTTGAATTCTCTGAAAATTGGATTGCAACGATATTATCCTATCCTGGACTGCTGGGACTACTGTTTCGGGGATATTGTTAGTGAAGGATGTGGGATGGAACCCGCAATTGGTCCAGAAAGGGGTCTGGTTGGTAGAGGCATGGATTGAGTTGTTGTACGCAAATTCAGCGTAGGAGAGGAGGCTCGCCCAATCATCCTGAGAACCCGAGCAGAAGCAGCGGAGGTATTGCTCTAGCGTCTGGTTGGTCCTCTCCGTCTGGCCATTACTTTGGGGATGGTAAGCTGAAGAGAGACAAATGTTGATACCCAGAGCCTTGCACAGTTCCCTCCAGAATTTGGACGTGAACTGGACGCCTCTGTCCGACACGATGCTCCTTGGTATCCCATGGAGCCTAACAACCTCCTTTAGAAAGATGTTGGCCGTGTCTACGGCAGAGGGAGTACCCCTCATGGGCAGGAAGTGGGCCATTTTGGAAAGGCGGTCGACAACAACAAGGATGGTGGAAAAATTCTCTGAGCAAGGTAGGTCAACGATGAAGTCCATGGACACATCAACCCATGGTCGTTCTGGAATGGGCAAAGGTCTGAGCAGACCCCAGGATTTGGTGTTTTGGCCCTTGTTTCTCTGGCAAAGGGAACAGGACGCCACATAATCTTTACAATCCCTTCTCCATCCTGGCCACCAAAAAGAGCGAGAAAGGAGTTCAGCCGTCTTCTTATTTCCAAAATGTCCTGCCATCTTGTGGTCATGACACATCTGAAGGGCTAAGGGCCGAGTCACTTGTGGTACAAATATTTTCCCTTTGATCCAGAAAAGATCTTCGTATCTCTTCAGGGAATGCACCGCTGGTTCTGTACATGCGCCTGACGAAGATTTGATGGATGATATTAAGTCTGCCTGAGTTAGCCCGAGGAAATTTTGAGGAGAGAGGATCGTGCTGGGTGTTGGTACTTGAGGGTCTACGGAAAACATCCGTGAAAGGGCATCGGCCTTCCCGTTCTTAGCCCCAGGTCTGTATGCTATATGGAAATTAAAGCGAGAGAAGAAGAGGGCCCAACGGGCTTGGCGGGGCTTTAACCGTCTTGCTGTTCTGAGATACTCGAGATTTTTGTGATCCGTGAAGTTCATTATCGGATGGACTGCCCCCTCCAGCAGATACCTCCATTCCTCTAAAGCAAACTTTATAGCCAGCAGCTCTCTGTCACCCACGTCGTAATTGAGTTCCGGTGGACTGAGTCTCCGAGAAGCGAAAGCTACTGGGTGTAGGATGGCCTTTGGTCCCTGTCTCTGGGAGAGAATTGCTCCAGTTGCGATTTCCGATGCGTCCACCTCCAGTACGAAGGGTTGAGTCGGGTCAGGATGACAGAGGATTGGAGCGGAACTGAACAATTCCTTTAGCTTAAGGAAAGCCTCTTGAGCAGCTGCGGACCACTGGAACGACCTGTGTTGCCGGGTTAATTGGGTAATAGGTGCCACGATGGCCGAGAATCCAACAATAAATTTCCGATAGAAATTGGCGAATCCAATAAACCTCTGTACCCCCTTTTATTAGATGGGGCCGGCCACTCCTGAATTGCCTGAATCTTCTGTGGGTCCATTGCAACCCCATTGGTAGAAAGTATGAATCCCAGGAATTGTATAGTTGATTTCTCAAACTCGCACTTTTCGGCTTTTAGGTATAGCTTGTGTTGTTGAAGAATGGCAAGAACCGTTTTAACGTGCCTCTTGTGCGTCTCCAGCGTAGGGGAGAAGATAAGGATATCATCCAGATATACCACAAGGAAGTCATCTAAATATTGTCGGAATATGTCATTCACTAAATGTTGGAAGGTGGCTGGAGCGTTGCAGAGTCCGAATGGCATCACTAAATACTCGAAGTGCCCGAATCTGGATCTAAAAGCCGTCTTCCATTCGTCTCCAGCCCTGATCCTGACGAGATTGTAGGCCCCTCGGAGATCAAGTTTAGAGAACACCTTAGCGGACCGGAACCTCTGGAATAACTCGGGAATGAGTGGTAACGGGTACCGGTTCTTAATTGTGATGTTGTTAAGTTGCCGATAGTCTACGCAGGGTCTTAAGGTACCGTCTTTCTTCCCAACAAAAAAGATACCCGCTCCGGCGGGTGAGGATGAAGGGCGGATGAAACCTTTCTCAAGGTTTTCGTCTATGTACTGCTTTAGAGCCTCCAGCTCGGTTTCAGAAAGAGGAAATATCCGGCCAAATGGAATCTCGGATCCAGGAAGAAGGTCAATCGGACAGTCGTAGGCCCGGTGAGGTGGTAGGCGGTCAGCCATTTGTTTACTGAAAACCTCTTGGAACTCGAGGTACTCGGAGGGGACGTGTTGGAGATTGCCTGGTGGTGCCACCATTGTGGCGCAAACTTTGGAATCCGGAAGCAGGCAATGCTGAGAGCAATACTGAGAAGAGAAGGACACTGTCTTGGTACTCCAATGGATTAGTGGATCGTGAGCTTGTAACCATGGTAGGCCAAGTATGATAGGAAAGATTGGTGAGCGAATTAGGTCAAGCCGTAAGAACTCCCGGTGGCCGGAGTCTGTGGTTACTGGAATAGGTTGGGTCTCCTGGGTGATGGGACCAGAGCAGGGAAGGGATCCGTCGGCCAAATGTATTTGTAGATCCTGTTCTTTGGTTTGTAAAGGGATCTTCAACCTGTGTGCCGAGGCGGAATCTATGAAACAACTGCAGGCTCCGAAATCAACGATGGCCTGCAGGCGAGTCTCCCTTTCCGGAAGCTGTAGAGAAACAAACAACATCACATAAGCCTTGGGAATGTTATTGTTTGGAAAGTTCAACACGTTTGACTGAGGGAACTTACTGGGCCTGATCGGACAGCTGCGTAGGAAGTGTCCGGTTCCTCCGCAGTAGAGGCATAGGTTAGACTGCCGCCTGCGCTGCTTCTCTTCGGAGGTTAACGGACCTCGGACCAAACCGAGCTGCATTGGTTCGACCTCAGGAGCCGATGCAGTGGTAGCTGAAGGCGAGGTTGAGGATACTGTGGAGTGAGGCCTTGGCGACGCCCAGGCAGGGCGCGGCAACTGAAACCGTTCTGAGCGCCGTTCCCGAAGACGCCGATCGAGCTTCGTAGCTGCCTGAATGAGTTCCTCTAGTGAAGCAGGAGTCTCCATCCTAGCTAACTCATCTTTGAGTAATTCAGACAAGCCTTGACGGTATTGATAACGTAGGGCCGGCTCGTTCCAATTTGTGTCAGCCGCCCACTTACGGAATTCCACAGTATAGTCCTCAATAGGTCTTCTTCCTTGGGACAAATGGTGCAGGATAGCTTCGGCTGTAGCCATACGTTGCGGATCATCGTAGAGCTGGGTCATGCTCTCGAAGAAGGCCTCGATAGTGTTCAGGGCAGGACTGCTCTGTTCCATTAGTCTGTGGGCCCAAGCCTGGGGTTCTTCGGATAGCAGAGAAATCACAAACCCTACTTTGACGATTTCTGAGGAGAAGGTTCTTGGCTGTAGAGCGAAGTAGAGGGAACATGCGTTTTTAAAAGCCCTAAACTTCTTGCGGTCTCCCGAGAACCATTCAGGTGTAGGGACCCGGGGTTCAGGAAGGGCCATGACTACCGTGGGGTTGGCTGGAGCTTGGGGAAGTGAACCCCCACTGCTGGGTGCAGGAGCTGCGGCTGCGGAAGGTAGTAACCCGGTGATCTGCTGTAGACGGTTATCAATTTGCGTATAACCTTCTTGTAACTTCTGTACAGAGTCAGCGAGGGTAGATACCTGCTGGCACAGGATCTCCAGAGGAGAGCGCGCTCTGTCGGCCTCGGACATCTGGCTGGTTTGTACTGTCACGGACAAATACTCACCGAGGCCGAGATGCCGAGAGCGGCTCGCCCTTACGACCACGCGCACCCAGACCCCCGAAATGGGTACAGAGGGCTGGAGGCACGCGGAGGCACAGGCTTCCGGTAGGGTGGTTGGTACCAAAGGCTGAAAGCGGGTGTCTTGGGATCCGCAGGATACGGAGCTGAGAACACAAGCAGAGGTTAGAGAACAACAGGTGGTAATCAGGGTATCACAAGATCCAGCAGAGCGGTGGTTAAGCAGGCCAGGGTCCGGTACACAGATTAGGCAGGTATAATCAAGACAGTCCAGCAGAATAGTGGTTAAACAGGCCAGGGATTTGGTACACAGGTCAGGCAGGTTATTGACAGGATAGTCCAGCAGAGTAGTAGTTAAACAAGCCAGGGGGTTTGGTACACAGATTAGGCAATAGGTACAGGGGCAATCCGGGAGAGAAGTGGTTAAACAGTCCAGCAGAGGTTCGGTACACAAATCAGGCAATCAGTACAGGGGCAATCCGGGAGAGTAGTAGTTAAACAAGCCAGCAGGGATTCGGTACACAGATCAGGCAATATCACAGGGAACAAGGCTCAGGGAACAGGGAGAGCTGACGACAAACCAGCAACCCGACTGGGCGCTGGAGTCGTCAGATAAAGCCTCCCTGCCCGGCGAGCGCGTCAGTGTGACGCACTACCGGGCACGGGCTACAGCGCGTACACGGGGACCGCCGTGCACCCGCGCGCGCCGCACCATCAGGCCGCGGACGGGTGTGCGGCGAAGCGCTCGTCCCGTGCGCATGCGCACCGGAGCCCGGCGAGCGGAGGTGCTCCCTGGCTCCTGACAGAGGCTCACGGCTGCTTCCAGGGCTTCTGCTTCAGCTATGGCAGTTGCAGCTTCCCTTTCTGTAGTGAGCTTCTCTAATGCGACATCCAGACGTGTTTGTTAAAGGTTTGTGGAGGCTTCGAGTGAGGCCTTATCTTGCGCTAGCTTGGCTTCTAGCGAGGCCTTTTCTAACTTCAACTGCATTTCTTGTTCGGCAAAGGTAGCTCATGTCTTTGCCGCTTCGGCTTTCCCACGGGCGATGGTGGCTGCAACACTGGTTGTCAACGACTTGCTGGAACCGTAAACTCGTGATCTGGTTTTGAGTGAGGATGTGCTACTGCGTGACATGGCTGCTTGACTGAGTAGCGGCCTGTGGGAGCAGTAAGCATGTAGGGCTGCCGTCTCTGTATGCTGCTTGGCTGTATGAAAGTGGCTGTATAGTCGATTGCAGACTGTAGCTCTTCCATGTGGCCAAACCTCTTCCCCTTCTGCACTATCTGTAGTGTTCCTAGACAGAGTTTTACTGTCCTGGCCTTGCCCCCCGTACTCCCGGAGTCTATGGGTAGCTATCCAGGCAGATAACCTTTTTCTGCGCACACAATAATAGACTGCTGTTTCTTGTCTGTGTCTTTATTGGCACGTTGCAGATTTTAAATATAAGTGTGAATGACACACGTTATATGCGGTAAAACTGAAAATAACAAGAATAATATAACATTACCATACAATACTGAACTGAAATGACTATCTGCTTTCCCTAATAGCCTGTGGAGGAAGAAGGGGAAGATTGCTTACCTCCGATGCCATGAATGGGAAGAGATTACCTCTAGGCAGCTGGGATAACCTTGAAAATGGTGATCCCTAGGGGGTATTCACTTTCTGACTAAAGAGGATGTGATGATTTTTATGTCACATCCTTTAAAAGTTAAAGGTATTATTACAAATGATATTAATGTTTGGCCAGTAGGTGGCGCATGCGTACAGCTAACCTGGAACAAACATAATTTATAACTTAATAATGCAGCAACACAATATACAAATTAAATGACAAATGAATTCTCTTTTCTGAACCTCGAGAGAGAGAAAGGTCTCCTGGAGACATAACACAATGTTATGGAGGCAATTTTGTCTCCAACACAAGATCAGACTGAATGAGTTGTAGATCTTCCAATACTCGTTGCAGACTTTCTGGCGTGGTGTAGGTGTGCTACTTTCCTTGATAAGTAAATTACAGAACTAAGGGAAATTTCCAAGTATATCGGATATTATGCTAAAGTAGGACTTGTAGCTGCGGCTTCATAGCTCTTCTCTTGGCGACTGTCGATGGGGCCAAATCCAAAAAAACCTGGTAGGTATGACCCTGGAACTGGAGAGCGTCCTTGGTTCGGGCCGCCGTCAAGAGTTCTTTCATGTGGTAAAAATAAAGGCGGACAATGATGTCGCATGGTGGGCTATCTGATTGACGGCATGTTAGTGCCCAATGCATACGATCGAATTCTAGATGACCTATCAGTATGGCGAAAGGAAAATGACCCCTCAAAAAGTGGTGGGACTTTGAAGGCAACGGAGTAAGAATAAAAAACAATTTTATTAACACAGATATACAAAAATGTACATATCGAAAAAGATTTTATCAAATACAGTCATGTGGATCAGTTTAACAATAAAAACAAGATTATGCTGGTGAGCGAACCAAATGTGTGTTCATGTAGTCTTCTACCTGAGCCTATGCGTTTCGGGACTACAGGAGTCCCTTCATCAGGGGCAAATGGTAAGCAGACTTTACACTAATAAAACATGAAATATCGTAATTAGATACAGTTGCATTGAACATGTTTACTGCATTTAACATCATTCTAGGAAAAAAAAAAAAAAAAAAAAACACATACCCAAGCATGACCAGGATGAGAGGCCGACTGTCGGAGCAATTCTCGGGTGCAAATACACACAGGACGCCAGAAACCCAAATTTTAGGAAACAGGCGTATCTCTGGCCCCGCCTTCTCCACACTGGTCCCAGTGTACCACCCCAGAGGGGGACAACGCTACCCCAGGAAGTCCCAGCGAGCAAAAGATCAGAGGGGGGGAAGAAAAAATTAAATATCTGAAAATACAAGGAAAGAAAAGGCCTTATGTGCTGAGATGCTAAGAAGGGCTTATAGAGTAGTTAAGTATACATATGCTAAAAACGCATAAACAACGTACGTCAAAAGCGGCAATGTGCTGGGGATGCGTAAACACCGCACAACATGCGGGTGTGCATCAAGGCCAGGGGTGAGAAAATGGTCTAAACATTCATGACTTACCCCAATATTGGTGTATGAGGGATATGGTAATTAGGCGTAGGTAGGTATCCCCAATATGCGAGTAAAAGAAGCGGGTGTGCTATAAGCACAGAGTCGGCTGCAAATATTATAGGAAGTAACAATCTCATACAGAAAAATCTGTAAAAAAAGATAAAAGAAAGGTATTGGCTGTGTGTAGTGCTGCCCAATGTGCAGGACCAGGGTGTTCCCCAGGCAAGCACATTAAAAAGCATACTCAGATTGAAGGATACTAACAAGGAAGTAGTATTGACAAGTAGTGCAGAGAAAGCCTTACCTGTGTCTCTAGTGTTACAATACCGTTGGTGGCTTTCAGTCGTCTCCAACCACCGCCGCCGAGTCGGACAGTGACACCGACACAGGCATTCGGAGGTGGAGTATAAAAGGAGGAAGGGAAGGTGGGTGCGGCAATGATTGGCGTTAGAATCCAACGCCAATCATACCGCAACTCCACTCAGTGTGCAGGTGCCAGGGAAATCCCGCAGCGTCAATAGACGCTGAGAAAGGGAAACCATGGCAACCGTCAGACGCTGCTCAGGATCATACCGTTCACCGCTCCAGTCAGGGTGAAGGTACCATGGAGACAGCGTCGCTTTATATCCAGTACGGGACGCTGAAAGGGGGGAGATCCATGGCAACGCTGAGACGCCATTCAGTCTCGCGCCGCCTGCCGCTCCGATCAGGGCATAGGTGTCATGGAAACACCCACAGCGTCAATCCACCTACGGACGCTGAGAAGGGGATCCATGGCAACAACAGGACACCGCTCAGTGCAGCAGGGGGGGGGAAAAGAGAGAGTAGCAAACTCTGACAGCAGAAAAAACAACAAAAACAAAAAAAACAACAAAACAAAACAGGGGGGGCTCGCATGGAGGTGATTTGCCCCTCCACTGATGTTTGGGCAGATTGTGCACCAGGTAGAGTAATGCAAACCACCTCATAGGGGGGGTTACTGAAAATGTATTGATACATACAGGATTAGGAATGGGGTGGGGGTAAGTGGTTTTGTTAATTACCCTCCGATGATCATCACAAGGGCACCGCAGGGGCAGAGGGACCCTGGGCGAGAACTGCACGGCACCCCCCCACAGCGGACTGTGGGGGGGGTCATACAAAAAACGCCCACCGACGCAAGAAAGGGCACCGTGATCAGCAGGCACAGACAGGCAGCGTAAAGCCGTCAGTCACTCCGCGAGTATGTTCCGGGTACCCATAAAAAGGCCCCCCGACGGACAGGAATTCCCGGGAGGCCCGCGTGCGCCGGGCGGGACAAAGAGGGGCCAAAGCTGCGGTAAAAGGATGTTTCCCAAGTAGAGCCGACAGTGTGCCTCAAATGATGGCATGCCCGTATGTGAGAAAGGACAATGAAAATAAATATGAAACACATGAGGAACGCATACAAGAGAGCAACCAAGACGGACATAACAGCATCAATACTTTATAAATCTTTCTCGCAAACCCCAGAGGAGAAACCCTCTAGGAAAGGTCTAAAACTCAAATGGTCAATGAGGCCGGGGGGTGAGGTGGCAGCAAGGTCTGCAATCCAGCGGGCTTCCCGTTGTAGCAAGGCCTTGTTCCAATCTCCACCCCTCGGACTGGGGTGCACTCTATCCAATATTAAAAAGTAGATGTTAGGAAAAATACCATGATGCACATTCGACACATGTCTCCCCAATGGGAGTTCAGGATTCGCTTTCCTCATGGCAGAGATATGCCGTGAGGCTCGCAACGAGAATCTTTGTTTGGTCTTGCCTACATAGAATTGAAGACATTGGCAAACTAGAAGGTATATCACACCCTCTGTCTTACAGTTTGCAAAGTGGCGTGGTCTATATGGATGTCCATTGGGGAGGGTCACATGCTGTTGTGTATTCATGAATCTACATGTGGAGCATCCTCCACATGTGAATGTTCCAAGCCTCTTACAGGGGTCCCCACGTGATTCGCTAACAAATTCACTGCGGACCAAGTGGTCACGCAGGGAACTGGTACGCCGGTAGGTGATTGCTGGCCGAGCGGGTAAGTGTGGACGTAGGGTGGTATCAGAGTGCAGAAGGTGCCAATGTTTGTTAAGAATAGATTTAATAGATTCATGTTGGTTTGTAAACCGCATAATGATCCTAGTGGTGGAATCCATGACAGCCTTTTTTTGAGGGCAAAAAAGGAGTTCCCGTCGAGTGTGTCTGTTAGCACGTTTGAACGCTTTTTTCAAAAGCGTGGAAGAATAGCCCCTCAGAAGCAGTCTGTCTCTGAGTGCGGCAGCTTCGGTCAGATAGGTCTGTTGGTCGTAGCAGTTCCGTCTTAGCCTCAAGTATTGGCTGTAGGGGATCGCTCGGATCAGTGGTTGGGGGTGGGAACTTGAGGCATGTAAGATGGTATTGCCGGCGGTAGGTTTTCGGAAAAGGCTACTGGAGAGAGTCCCCTCAGGGTTCTTACTGATGGTTGTATCCAAAAAAGTGATACTGTGTGCACTGTGGGTCACAGTGAACTTTAAATTAAAGTTATTGTGCTGCATCATACGGATGCATTCGTTTAGTTGGCTTTCGGAGCCTTCCCACAACACCAAAATGTCGTCTATATAACGATACCATGCGACTATGTGTTGAGTGTGCGATCTAAAGGCCTCATCAGAAAGGAAGGACTGCTCCCACTCCCCCAGGTACAGGTTTGCGTAGGACGGGGCACAAGAAGTCCCCATCGCCACGCCCTGTACCTGGAGGAAGTGGGAGCCATCAAAAGAAAAGATGTTATGGTGAAGGATAAACTCCAGGGCCATAATAACAAATTCGCAGAGTTTTTTGTCATCTCTGTGGGTTTGGGTGATGAAGTGTCTGACCACAGTCAGCCCTAAATGATGGGGAATTGAGCTATAGAGGGCCTCGACATCAATAGCTACCAGTAGTGACTGTGCTGAGACATGTAGGCCTTCCAGAGATTGTAAAAGATGGATGGTATCGCGCACGTATGAGGGCAGGTTTTCAACGAATGGTTTAAGATACGAGTCTACAAAGAGACTCAAGTGTTCCGTAATAGCCCCATTACCGGAGACTATGGGTCTACCTGGTGGTGTTGTGCAGTTTTTATGAACTTTGGGTAGACAATAAAAGGTTGGAATTTTTGGAAATTTTATTCGTAGAAATTCCCAGATGTCCTGATTGATGATACCCTGTGAAAAGGCACCATCAACCAGGGCATAAAATTGGATCTCAAACTTAGCGATGCTAGATCTGGGTATAGGCCTATACCAGTCCCGATTGGACAAAACTTTCTGGCACATATTTTTATATTGCTCATTCGACATGATCACAATATTGCCCCCCTTATCCGAGGGCTTAATGACAAGGGAGTGGCATTTTTTAAGAGTGTTTAAGGCGATCAGTATGGCGGGAACAAGTTCCTGGAACAATGCATTAGTAAAGGAGGTAAGGTCATCTACCAATTCTGGAATGCCTCTAATGCACAAATTGGAGCATCAGGAGCGGTTTTTAGCATCTTCCAGGTGGGAAAGTAAAGATTTATTTTCCTCACAGAGTCTCCAATTCTAGAGTATGCTCCCGGATATGCTCCTGAATGGTAAGTTTCAGATCATCTACCCGGGTTTCATGATCAGCGGTCTGCTGACCCAGCTCATGAATCTCCCGGGAGAGGCGGTCTGTAATTTGGTCTGATGTAGCTTTAAGAACTTCCTGGAGCTTCCTGGAGCATTATGGAGAGGAGCTGGAATCAAAGGGTGCTTCATCCTCACTGTCATCCCACGCCAGTGGGGAGAATGAGAGCCTGTGTGATGGAGTCAGGGCTTTTGCCAACATTTTGGAGGAGGCATGAGCCAGAGCCTCCTTGATCGGCTTTTGCTTGTGTTTAGCTTTGTGGCCTGTGAGAACCATTTCACCTGGTCCCCAGTAGACTCCCGATTATTGGCAGAGTGAGGCTGTGACGATCCGGCACTTCTAATTAAATCGATGCCGTGGCTGTGCTGCGGGAAGTGCGGAGCTCTAGCAGGACACATCCGCCATGCTAGACTTTGTACATGCGCCTCATTTTTTTTTCACACAAATAGTTTTTTTGGTGTTATTTGATCACCACTGTGTTTTTTTATTTTAAATTATATGTAAATGAAAAAAGACCATTTTTTTTTTAAGTTTAAAAAGACAATATTTTTAACATTCTGCCATAAAACATAGCCAATAAAAAAATGTAAAAAATTTAGGCCAAAATGTATTCTGCTACATGGCTTTGGTAAAAAAAAATCTCAATAAGTGTATATTGATTGGATTGAGTGAAAGTTATAGTGTCTACAAATGATGGTATTAATCCTGGAATATTTTTTTTTTATACTAGTAATGTCGGTGATCAGCGACTTCTAGTGGGACTTTGATAAAGCGAGTAAGCAATCTGACACTGGGTGGGAACGTACTATCTAACACTGACATCACCATTTCGATCAGCAGGTCCCGAATCACAGCACAGATGGGGTGGCAGGCACATACGTAAGCCCCCTCCCCAGAAACGCAGGATCACATACATGTACATGATTCGGTGATGAGCGGCCACCCTGTCGCAGTATATTTACATGGGGTGGTCCGTAAGCAGTTAATTAAAAAGATCAATGAATGGTCCAACAACTATACATCAAAGCTCTCTGAGAACTCTGGGGTGAATACCATCAGGACCCATTGCTTTACTACTACCCCTGTCTCTAGAAATCCTGATAAGAACTGTCATTACTAGAACCAATATAATTCCCCAACTTTTTAGTGTTAATATAATCTATTTTTGAGCAGACAGAAAAAAAGTACCGGTAATTGCTTAAATTATTTGCTTCATCCATGTCTCTCTGACCCTAAATGTTTTGCCCCGTTTTTTTTTTTTCTTTTTTTTTTTTTTGCCACTTCAGACGACCTTTTCGAGGGGCTTAAATCAACTTTACAGTTCATTTTTGCTTAGAAGACTCTCCAATGTCTCATCATCGTGGCCTCTTGCCATATCAAAAAAGTAGTATAGACATAATAAAAATCACTATTTCATACCACGTCCACTAATGAACTTCATCACGCCCAAATTTCTACGTTTTACTCCCCTTTCCTTTTACTTCTGTTCCCACCCCCCCCATTCCCTCCCTCCCCTACCCCAGGGCCTCCCCACTCCACCTCTCCAAGCTCTATTCTTCTACTCTACTTCTTCTACTAGTCTAGGGCTTTCATTTCTTTAGCGTAGCTCCATGTTTTTTTGAATTTTTTCCAGCGGTCCCACCTGCCTGTATTCACGCTTCTTGTTTCCTCTAACATGCTCCCCAAAGTCTCCATATTGCAAATCTCCTCTACTGCATCTAACCACTCCCATATCTCTGGGCTCTCTCTCCTCTGCCAACTCCTCGGTATCATTCTTTTTACCGCATTCAAAAGCTGCGGAACCAATGACTGCTTGTAGTTATTTAAATCTCCCGCCCCCCCATGGAACAGGACCTCCCAGGGGTCTTCTACTACTTCAATTCCCATGATCTCCTTAATTAGAGCGAGTATTTTTCTCCAGAAGTTTTTAATTTTGGGGCAACTCCACCATAGGTGCCCCATTGTACCTAATTTTTGGCAGCCTTGCCAACAATTGGCTGACCCTTTCTGGTATTTACTTGTTATCTCTGGGGTTAGATAACTTCTACTGATACATTTATAATTTGCGTCGATTGCTGAGTTGGCGATCATTTTCAGAATTCTTCTAATTGTGTGTTCATCCTTCTTTGATTCCAAATTTTTATTAGATTTTTAAAGAATACATTGTACAATTAAACATTGTACGTCGTGCAACGACGTCTGTATAACAATCATAGATATGAACTTCTATCCACAAACAGGGATCTAGTAGAAACATGTATATACTAATGTAAGTAATAGTCGTGTCATTTCGTATAATGCTAACAGGAATAAGTCTCTGATAGGTCGTATTCGGTCCACTTCACAAGTGTGTCACCCCATGTGGGACCTTTAGTGGCACAGGAGTGAAGCGGACCCTTCTGTGGTGGACACGAGAGTTCCAATCATTGGAAAAATAACAGAACAGAAATTTTTCAGTTACAAAGGTAACATAACATTCCTAGGTAGTGATGGGTATTGCTCGGTCAAGAAGGAGGATCAGAACAGCTGTTTATTTGTGCGCAGGGTGCGCAGTTTCTAGTCCAGTCGGTCCAAGGTTGCCATGCTGTACGTATTCTAGTGGCTTGCCCAGATAGTGTGGCTGTGGTGGTCTCGTAACTGTAGTGTAGTGATACCAAGTCTGTGACCTGCGTAAGCGTCAGATGTGTGTCAGATTTCCAGTGTCTAGCTATATTGAGTCTGGCTGCCATGAGGATGTGGGTGATTGTGGATTGGAGGGGGTGAGGAAAGTCCTCAATAGTGAGGTTAAGGATCGCTAGGGCCGGTGTTGGAGGGGTCGTGATTTGGGTGATGGTCGAGATTACTTGGAAGATGTCTTCCCAGTATTTGCGGAGTTTGGTGCACGACCCAAAGACATGTAATAGGTCGCATGTGGAAGATTTACATCTCCAGCAAGTATTAGGGATTTGAGGGTTAAAAGAAGTTATGCGGGCAGGGGTCAGATACCATCTTAGTGTAATCTTCTGTGTAAGTTCCCATAGGGCCGCGCATTTGGTGGATTTGTAAATAGTCTTGAGGGCTTGTTGCCATTGTGTGTCTGTAAACTTTTTGGCAAGGTCTTTTTCCCAGGTGTGGTGGGGTGGCATTTTGGTAAAGGTAAGTTTTTGGTGTAGATTATTATAAAAATATGAGATGCCTTTGATTTTTGTGTCGGGGTCGGTGAGGTACTCCCAAGTCTTGGGGTGTATATTATAGATGGGGAATGGTATATTTTGCAGGCAGTGACGTATACGGAGGTAGGTGAAGTATTCGGATGCGGGTATGTCGTATGTGGTTTGAAGTTGAGGAAATGATTTGATGTGGTTTCCTTGTAGTATGTCTTGTATGTAGTTTATACCTTTAAGGATCCAAGATGAAAGTGAGATTTCTGGGATTAGATGGAGTAAGGATTTCATGGGGATGTGGGATTGTGATGTGGTGGGAGAGTATTGCATTTGGGATGACGCTTTTTTCCATGCCTGTGCTGAAGCTTCCACGGTGGGAGACAGGGATTTCGGGATTGGAGCGCCTAGGGGAATGCTTAGCAGCCATGTTTGTCGGTTTGGTCTTATGAGTGAAGATTGTTCAATGTGGCCCCATAGAGTGGACGGGGATGGTTTAAACCAGCAGGGTAGTTGGGCCAGAATGGCTGCCAAGTGGTAGTCTTCAAAGTCTATTGAGCTCGAGCCTCCTACTAGTCTGTGTTTGATCAGTTTTGTGTGGGCACATCTGGGTCTCTTTTCTTTCCAGAGGAATTTATTAAACAGCGTCTGGAGGGACCTGAAGAATGTGGTGGGCAGGGGAATAGGTATGGTTCGGAAGTAGTAGAGTATCTGGGGAAGGCAGATCATTTTAAAGGCCGCAAGGCGACCTGTCCAGGAGAGTTCGTGTTTCGCTATGTTTTGTGTGGTCGCTTGAATGTTTTGGAGGAGTGGCAGAAAGTTACATGTATAGAGTTTTTTAGTCGTCCTCGGTAGTTGTATGCCTAGATATGATATGTCGGAGTCTGCCCAGGCGAATGAATATTGGGCTTGTAGGAGGTTTCTTATAGTAGCGTCCACCTTGATGTCTAGTATGAAGGATTTAGTCGTATTGATTTTGTAATATGATATCGAGCTAAACCAGTTTAGCATCTTTTGTACTTCTGCCAGGGAAACAGTCGGGTTGGTGAGGATGAGGATAACATCATCCGCAAACAGGCTAATTTTGTGGTGATGAGGGCCAATCTTTATGCCCGAGATGTCGGCATTAGAGCGGATATGTTCTGCTAGTGGTTCCATGACCATGTTGAATATGAGGGGGGATAGTGGGCAACCTTGGCGGGTGCCGTTTGTAATTGGGAATGGTCGGGATAGCATGCCTTCCGTGTAAACCTGAGCTTCGGGGTTGGAATATAAAGCCATAATGGCACCGAGAATCTGGCCTTGAAATCCAAACTTCTGGAGGACCGACACTAGGTAGGACCAGTGAACCCTATCGAACGCCTTCTCTGCATCCAGGGAAAGGAGCAGAGAAGGCGTTCCGGTGGATTCAGCGTGGTGAATAAGGTTAATCATCCTCCTGGTGGCATCTGAGGCTTGTCTGCCTTTTGTGAATCCTGTTTGGTCTTGGTTTATAATTGTGGGCATAATTTTGAGTAATCTTGTCGCTATAGATTTGGCATATAGTTTGAGGTCGAGGTTGAGTAAGGAGATGGGACGGAAGTTTTGGGGGACATTCGACTGTTTCCCTGGTTTCGGTATCGTGATAACTAACGCTTTTAAATATTCTGGCGAAAAGGTAGAAGAGGAGGCAGCATGATTGAATAGGTCACTAAGATGTGGGATCAATTGTGAATGAAATTGTTTGTAATATTCCTCGGGGCCTGGTGCCTTCCCGCTGGGGAGGGAGTCTATGGTTTTTTTAATTTCTTGGTCAGTGAATGGGGCATTTAAGGAGGTCAGTTGTTTCTCAGTCAGTTTGGGTAGATTTAGTTTGCAGAGGAAATGATCTATTTCGTCTTAGGAGGGTTGCGGGGTATGGGGGTCCTGTTTCAGGTTGTAGAGGTCTTCATAGTATGTGCTGAAGGCATCAGCTATGTCTTGGGGGTTGCTTAAGGGGGTGTGGGTGTGGGGGTGAATGAGTTGGGTTATTTTAGTTTTGGTGCGTCTACCTTTTAGTCGTTGGGAGAGTTTCTTGCCAGCTTTGTTGGAGGTGGAGTATGAAGACACTTTGATTTTCCTGTGTAGGAATTTGTAGGAGTGGAGAAGTAGAGTTCTAAGGTTTAGTAGTTGGTTGGCCTGTGGGTCTCGGGGGTCTTTTTTGAGCCTGTCCTCTAGGGTCGCTATCTGGGTTGTCAGTTTGTCTATCTGCTGCGTCCTCTTCTTCTTATGCTGAGAACCAAGTTTAATTAACATCCCTCGCATGAATGCTTTGTGAGCGCTCCACACCACGGCAGGGTCGGGTACCGAGCCTTTGTTCAAGGAAAAGAATTCATTGATGTGATTTGAAATTTCTGGGGCGTATGTGTCGTTTTGTATAATATAGTTGTTAGCACGCCAGAGAAACGTATTTTGTTGAAAATTGGTGTCTTGTAATGTGATAGATATGGGGGCATGGTCCGACCATGTCGTGGTGTGGATCTGAGAGGCAGAAATTTTTTGCAAAATGCATTTGTCAGAAAGGAACAGGTCTATTCTTGAATACGAGCGGTGTCTGGGTGAAAAAAAAGTAAAGTCACGTTCAGAGCCGTGGTGACATCTCCAGATATCATACAGGTCCTGGGAGGCGATGAATTTCTTTAAAGGAGACTCACGGCGTTTAGTCGGTGAGGAGGAGTCCATCAAGACGTCTGGGACTAGATTGAAGTCGCCACAGATGATCTGGTGGCCTTTTCGGATGGTGTTGGCAGAGCGAAGAACTTTGTGGAGGAATCTCATTTGGTGGGAGTTCGGGGCGTATATATTGATTAGGGTATAAGTGGCTTTGTTGATTGTGCAGATTAGGATAATAAACCGACCTTCTGGGTCTGAGAATGAGTCAAGGAGTTGGAAGTCTAAAGTGTCCCGAAATGCTATCATGACTCCTCTTGATTTAGTGGGGTGTGTGGCATGGAAGATGTGTGGATATTGGTGGTTGTTGCATAAGGGTGTATTGGAATGTAGCAGGTGGGTTTCCAAGATACAAAGCACATCGCTGTGGAGAGCCGAGGCGGTTTTCCACAGTGAGTGACGTTTGGCGGGATGGTTCAGCCCGTTGACGTTCAAGGAGAGAATGGTGATTGGCATCTTGCGGTGTGAGTTGTGCACAACACTTACAGTTAGTTGTCGGTGGGTAGGTCCGGAGGTACCTGGCGTTGGGATTCAGCAGGTGGGTAGCAGAAGTACGAGACTTGAGGGTAGAATGCAGCGGTAGTAGGCTGGTTGTGGAGGTAGGTGCAGAAGGATCCTGGGTCAAGGGATTGGTGATAACTTCTTGGCAGACTGGACGGCTGAAACAAGATAGGACTAGAATACTGCGAATAGAGCAATGTGTTAGAATACAGTAAAAATAATAATAAAAGGAGATAAGGAAAAAAAAAGTCAGTGGTAGAGCAGTAACTTGTATGGTATAGTACAGGTGGTGAGACTTGTCGATATGATCCAATAGTGGGAAGTTCGGCTTAGTTGTTGGAGGTGGTGCTTCTAGTGGTAGAAGAATCTCTAGAGGGGGTGAAGGACACCGTGTAAACCTCTATTAAGGGGTACAGAGAGTCAGTGATACCGGGAGAAGAAGGCAAGAGAATCAGGTTGCCAGCGCTCAGGGGAGCCATAATGGGTGTTAGCGGCCAAGTGTGGTAGTGGTGTATACACCCTCAGTTGGGATTGCGGTTTTGCGAGTTGCGGGACGTATTGGGTCCTCTGTCTGAAGGAGGCGGTTTGGATAATTCGGGGATTATCCGCCAGGAGTGGAGAAGCTTTAGGCCCTTTTCTAGATCCCCAATGGCGTGCGTTTGGCCATTGTGTACAATAAGGATGGTTGCAGGGTAGCGCCATTTATATTGTAGCTTGTGGTTTTGCAGGCTTTTGGTTATCGGGTTAAGATGTCTTCTCGATTGGAGG
Source organism: Lithobates clamitans (assembly GCA_037952925.1). Classification (NCBI taxonomy): domain Eukaryota; kingdom Metazoa; phylum Chordata; class Amphibia; order Anura; family Ranidae; genus Lithobates; species Lithobates clamitans. Next base: position 3,520,742 of record JBBGZY010000406.1, read on the forward strand.
GTGTATTTGGACAAGTCGGGAAAGAGTTGGATGCCAGTATAGGGAGCAGGCAAGGGTGATTTAGCTCTGAGCCCCATGAGGAGTTTCTCTTTAATATGGTAGAAGTGGACCCTCATTAGGATGTCTCTGGGGACCGAGGTTGCTAGGTGGGCAGGCTTGGCAATTCTGTGAATCCTATCTATGATTACATCACGCGGGGACGCTTCAGGAATCACAATATGCATCAGTTCTTTTGCGTATCTCGGCAGGTCCGTGGGGAGTATGGCTTCGGGGACACCCCTCAACTTTATGTTGTTCCTTCGGGACCTGTCTTCTAAGTCGGCCAGCTTGGCCCGCATCCATGCCTGTTCTTCTTTAACTGTGTCATAGGCATCAATGATTTCATTTACTGTGGTTGTGCATGCCTGTATCCCTCTCTCAGTGTTAGTCACCCTGTTATCTAGCAAGTGAATATCAGAGGTGATTCTGTGGAACATGGATGAGAGGTCTGTCATGAGGGAGGTCTGGAGGGAGATCAGCATGTCTTTCAGTGTGGTATCCATGACTGGCTGCCCTGATGTAGGGAAGGATGCCATAGAGGAGTTCAGGGCCTGGTCTAGGGAGAAGGGAGTAGGAGCCTGGGCCTCAATTTGTTGGTGTTGTGACCGGTGCGGCGGCGTATCCAGCCGCATTTTAGCTTTGGCTGGGCTGCTGGGGAGGGGGTCACCCTCCGGAGTCTGGGATGGGTCAGGTACAGTACCTTGATCCGAGTAATCAGCCGTGGAGGCGTCCGGGAGGTCCGTGTAAGGTCCGCTCGGCGCGGCCTGGTCGGCGCCATCTTGGATATCCCAGCCCGCCGGCTTATAGGCAAATTCGGTCAATTTCTGGGGCCTGTGGTCGGTAAATCTCTTTCTGGATGCCTGCATCTTTGTCTCCTGGAGGTGAGGAGTGAGGATGGGTGAGGATGGCGTCGTTGTTGCGGCCGATTGCGCTGGATTGTGTCCCCTGGCTGGCGAGCTGTGAGCTTAGGCGTCCATCTTCCTCTCCGGCCGGCCACGCCCCCCCGTGTGTTCATCCTTCTTCATGCCTAAATCTCTTTCCCATTTAGCCAAAAATGGCGGTATCTTCAGTTTTTCTGATGTCATCAAAATTTTGTATATTTTAGAAATTAAGTTTCTTGGGTCTTCCTTATCACACAACCTTTCAAAGTCTGTCAATTGTTCCCCAGACCTGATCGGGTGTGGTAGTTTATTGACAAAGTGATTTAGTTGGAGATATTGCCATTTTTCCAATCCCCGTGCTTCCCTTCCGTGTGTAAGTTGTTGAAGTGACATAATTTTACCTTCTTTCGTGATTTCTCTTAATTGTGTTTTCCCCCAAAGTGCTTCTTTTCCTCCTATATTCTCTATTCCTGGTGTGAAGAAATTATTATCTGTTAATGTAATCAACGGTGAATTATATTTCCCATTAACTTTCTTATATACCCCATCCCATATTTTAAAGACATTTCGTGTTATTACATGCGTGCTGTTATCCATTATTCTAAAGTGTGGGGGATTCCAAATAATAATGCCTAATTGTGCTTTACTAAAATTTCCCTCTATTTTCGCCCACTTTTTTAGCTTTTCCTTCCTCGCCCATTCTACCATTCTTGATAGTACTACGGCTTTATAGTAAATCTGCACATCAGGCACTGCCAGGCCGCCATCTATTTTCCTTTGTTTTAACGTCTGGAAGGAAACTCTCGGTCTTTTATTTTTCCAAATAAAGGTCATTTATTATTTTTCTTAACTTCCTAAAATAGTACTGGGGGAGAGGCACTGGCATCATCTGGAAGTGATACATAATTTTAGGTAATAAAACCATTTTAATGACGTTAATGCGTCCTATCCATGAAAGGGCCTTACAGGAGAATCTATTACAGTCCGATCTAACCGAGTCAAGTAAGGGCATATAATTAATAGAAAACATCTTCTTTAATGAGTTAGTTAATTTGATACCCAGATACTTTAGTTCCTTAGTCCATTTAAAACTAAATTCTTTTTTCAAGGTCTCTGCCTCTGTCTTGCTTAGATTTATATTTAATATTTCTGATTTATTCATATTTATTTGGAAGTTAGATACCTCTCCATATTTCCTCACTGCTTTTACGAGGTTAGGCATAGTGGAGACTGGGTCCGTTACATAGAACAACACGTCGTCCGCAAATGCTGCGACTTTGTGTTCCTCCTCTCCTACCTTAATACCTCTTATATCGGTATCCCTTCGTATTGTTGCCAAGAGGGGTTCCATAGCCAGGACGAAGAGCAATGGGGATAGGGGACACCCCTGTCTCGTACCGTTTTCCATCTCAAATGGTTGAGATATTAACCCATTAACTTTTATTACAGCGGTTGTGTGGTGGTACAGAGTTTTAATCCTCCGAATCATTTTAGGGCCTAGTCCCATGGTCTCCAAGGTCTGTATTATGAACCCCCAGTCTACTCTGTCAAAGGCCTTTTCGGCATCGATTGACAGAAGTAGTCCTGGGGGCCCACTCTCCTTCATTTTTCCCAGTAGGAGAAGAGTCCTGACCCCATTGTCCCTCTCCTCTCTGTTAGGAACAAACCCCACCTGGTCTGGGTTAACTAGTGAGTTCATAAATTCCTTTAATCTCTCTGCCAGCACTTTTGCATATAGTTTTGTGTCGTTATTAAGCAGAGAGATTGGGCGATAGCTTGAACATAGTGTTTTCTCTTTACCTTCTTTCAATATGATTGTAATGGAGGCTTTTAAAGCCTCCCTACTCATCTCAAAGCTGTCTCCCAAACCGTTCATATAACGACACAGCCTAGGTACCAATATTTCTTTAAATGTTTTGTAATAAAGTGTTGTAAGGCCATCCGGGCCGGGGCTTTTCCCAAGGGCCATTCCTGCTAATGCTTTCTTTATTTCTTCTTCAGAGATTGGTCTTTCTAATAGTTCTCTACCCTCCTCGGAAATCTTGGGGAGCACCGCCTTTTTTAAATATTATATCTCTTTCTCCTGTTTTTTAAAGAGGTGTCTTGTTTAGGGACTGAATATAGGTCCTGGTAGTAGTTCTTAAAAATATCCGCCACCTTCCTGGTTGAATACTCCATATGGCCCTCTTTAGTCTGAATTTTCTCTATGAAGTTCCTAGCTTTCTTCTTTTGTACCATTTTTGCTACCTGTTTGCTAGGTTTATTGCCCCATCTATATCTCTCCCAGACTTATTAAATGATGCTCTGGACTCCTGCTCCATTGCAGTTTTCAACTCAGATCTTTTAATTATCATCTGCTGGTGTATCTCTTGAGGTAGCTGGCCCATTTGTTTTTTGTGTTTTTGTTCTAATCCCGCTAGGTCTACCATTAATTTTTGGATTTTCTCCCGTCTATCTTTTTTCTTCCTCACCCCCATTTCGATTAGGACCCCTCTAATGTAGGCTTTTTGAGCCTCCCAAAGTGTGGCCCCTGATATATCCCAGTGTCATTTACCACAAAGTAGTTTTCCAGTTCCTTTCGGATTCTATTGACCCCCTCCTCCTCCCTTATCAACTCCTCGTTTAGCCTCCACTGCCCCGCATTGGCCTCAGGCCTCTGCCTGTTGTCATTTCGATGGTCATAGGTGCATGGTCTGAGTAGGTTATGTCTCCTATCTTGGACTCCACTACCTTATCTATCTCCCTATGCTCGACTAATCTATTTTTGAGCAGACAGAAAAGAAGTACCGGTAATTGCTTAAATTATTTGCTTCATCCATGCCTCTCTGACCCTAAATGTTTTGCCCCGTTTTTATTTTAGTAATCCCATCGTATTTTTTCCTTTTGTCACTGATGTACCTAAAAATATTTTGTCTAATTTCTTAATAAAGTTAGCCATTTTCTCCACTTTCTGTGATTTGGCAGCACTGCTAATGTGTCTTTCCTCCTTTTTTTCTATTGCTATACACTTTAATTTACTGACTTCTGTCGTTTTACTCCAATCATTTCATTCATTTTTTAGAAGTTTACAAATTTCAGCAAAATGTATACTTTGGGACATTGCACAACACTCCTACTATTCTGCATACCCCGCATTCCCATTACATCTGACTCAGTATCTGCACCCCCCCCCAACACACACACACACACTACTCTTTCTGTACACCCATTATGTCATACTTTGTTAGCTTTGCAATAACTGCACTCTGCATTTTCCAAACTCTGTACCCTCTGCATCCTCCATTACTTGCACTCTGTATTCCTCATGACTCCACAACCCCACTGGTCATATCTGCACTGTTCCAGTATCCAGAATTTGTGAGGAAAGCCTTACCTTGAGGTGGTAAACGTGCCAGGCCTCTTCTATAGTGGTTGTAATGGTCCCCATAGGCTCACAGCTCCGAACTACAGCAATTGTAAGATCTGCCTTCATTGGCCACTATGGTTTCTGTAGTTAGAAAGGGATGGAAAGCAGAGAGAGTTGGGGCTGAAGTTCATCCCTTGATTGGCCACTAGGGCTTCTGTATTTAGAGAGGGATGGAAAGCAGAGAGAGTTGGGCCCAGGGAAAGGGAGGATGGAGGACTATGAGCCACCCCCAGGCAGAGGGACCCAGGCCCAGTACAGGAAGGCTGCCTGTATCCTTATATCTGTGGACCTGATTGGACATACACTTTATATGTTAAAGGCTCACTTAGGGGTTAGATTGAGTTTAGGTTACTTAAAGCGGTGAGGGATTAAATGTGGAGGGATGCTTTAATGTAGAGAGTACTTATGTTTTTAAGATAGACATGCTGCATATTTTCACTTGTTTTGTCACACTCAAGCCAAACAACTGCTGAATTACAGAGTTTAAGCAATTCAGATTGGTATACAACTCAGTTTGGATGTGCTTAGCGCATGACCTCATACTCAGCTTTCTCTCAGAGATCTCTGAATGTGTTTCCTGTGTATGAAATGTATTGTATTGCCTCCCAATTTCTATTTTTTATTCTAAAATGAAGAAATGTCTGTAAAAGACTTTTGGATGTATGAAATTCACGCTCTTGTCGTATAGATTATTATGCTCTTCTGGAGTGAAAAACACAAAAAGCTACCTTGTGTATTCAATGAATTACAGTAGGTGCACAAGGGTAGTCATATTTTCCACAGAACCAATAGTAAAGGAACAAAAAGTTTCAATCTTCCCACCTGAACTGAGTACTTAGAATAAACACTGTTACAATTCTGACATGTTTAACGATCTTTTCCTTATTAGAAACTGAATTATTTTGATAAATCTACAGGGATTAGTCTCAGGTGGAAAGAAAAAACTGATGTATGAAGACTACTCAGAAAAAAATCTATAACATAGAAATATACAGTTTTCAGACTTTTGTCAGCTTTTATCAGTTTATTTCCAACAATGCTTTAGCCTTGACTTAGCTTGTTGCCATGACTGCAATAAAAAAGGAACTATTATGAAGCTTTTATTGAGGCAATGTTATATATTTGCATTTACAGAGTAATTGCAAATATAAAATCCTAAAATTACATACTTGCTCTTTTTTGATTGTTTTTGAAGGAGCATATAGCATAGTTTTCATTAAATATCCACCTTTCTCTGGCTATCTGTCTCCAGCTTTACAAAAAAAAAACAAAAAAAACAGGTCAGTCATTTTAAAAAGGATACCTAATGCAGCACTTCCCAATGCAAAAATACACACTTGTTATGGCGCTGGGCGTTATGGTGGAAACAGGAAAATAAACTACTGGTTTTGTTGGTTATAGAAGTTCAGTTTATATAAATTGCCTCCATTATTTCAAATGCATGTTTCAGCAGCTGGTTATGAAGGTAAGTATGAAAGTTCACTTATAGGCCAACACTATAGTTAGAAAGGACTAACAGAAAAAAATCTACGACTGAACTGATCTCTACAATGGTGCCCAATGTTTGTCTGTATTGATCATTGATCATTCTAGTCTTGTTTGAAAAGACCAGGTTCACATCTGTGGGTTGCAGTTATCTGCAGAAAACATGTTTTAACACAATGGGCCAGATTAACTAAGATTAGTGATTGTTGTGGATTGTGAATTGCACACCTCTATTGCCCCAAATATTGACAAACTAATTTTCTGTACAATTATTTAATTGGGGCATTTTGTGAGGCATGTTGTGTTAAAAGTTGCACCTGGGATTGTTTTTTACAATGCCATAGTTTTCACGTCTTTAATTTTGAGTGTCAAACTTGTGAAGCAATGATAATAGTTCATCTGGCTCAATGTGTGGAAATGTATGAAACAGACTATGGTGCTTTACAGTGCAATTAATTTTGAATGGAGCCCTAGTATACCTTTCCATGGCATCAGGACACATCTGCATTTTAACACACCACAGTGCACAGATAGGTAACATCTGTGTATTGTGGTGCGCTGGTTTTGGGAAAAATGCATATCAAATAAAACATCTGTTTTGATGCATTGGCTGTACATTTTGATGAAGGAGCTTTCCTACTGCAATGCATGTTAACGTATACAGTATATGAAAATGCACAACAAATGGTTGAATTAGCACTTCATGTTTTGAAATCACAGGTATTAAACCTCCGTGTTTATGTCTCTTAAGTATCATCACTCTAAAGCAAAGATAAGAAGACTGATTTTCGAATATACTTACTGATATTGATTACACTTAAATACTTTAAATACTTAAAATCAGAATTTTTTTTAGATTAAAAACAACAAAGTTGTCAGGTGTATGGGGAGCATTAGAAATACTGTATGAACTGTAATATTTAAGGTCATTGACTGATATGGTTAAAGTGTATGAAACCCTAACAATTGACTTATTTCCACTCTTATGATCTGCTAAATAGTGAGTCGAATATGTTTTGTAATATCTGTTCAAGAAGTACAAAACAATACTTATTGCTTCTGCAGTATATCTTGTGAGATGATAATTTCCTGTGCACAATATAGGGTTATGAGGATCAAGAAAGGGATGGTCCATTTTAATCCATCAGAAATGAAAGCAGAACTAGAGATCAACATCCTTACCTTAGTTCTAATGGTCTGACATGTATGAAGTCCTTGCATGTCTTTTTTGCAATAAAGGCCCTACCTGTTTGCAATTTGTTTTGTTTTTTTGTTTTTTTTTACTTTAGTTCTGCTTTAAGTAAGAAGGGCTGACACATATGTTTAGGATTTCAAATTACAGAATACAACGCAGTTGATTTACCAAAGGAAAATAGGCCATGCACTTTGCAAGGGAATGTTCCCCAGAGCTTAGTAAATATGGTGAGGTTTCAGTTTGCAAAGAATACCCAAACAGGTGTAAAGTAATTAAAAAAAAAAGGATTTTTGCTTGCACACGATTGGATGATTGAAGTATGAAGAGCTTTATCCAATTCACTAAGCTGTGGAGAACATTCACTAATCTCTGGAAACATTCCCATGCAAAGTCAACGGCCTATTTGCCTTTGTCTTGTCAGCTTAAGTATAGGTAGGAGCACACTGGGGTTGATTTACTAAAACTGGTGAGTGCAAAATCTGGTGCAGCTGTGCATGATAGCCAATCATCTTCTAAGTTCAGTTTGTTCAATTAAGCTTTGACTGAAAACCTGAAAGCTGATTGATTTCTGGAAAGAGCTGCGCCACATTTTGCACTCACCAGTTTTAGTAAATAAACCCCACTATATTTCTGGCACACTAACAGTTATTTCTCTGTCCCTGAAGCGTATTTAGGAGGATAACACATAGAGAATTGTGCATGTATTTCAGAAATGTGCTAAATATGTTTTTTTTGTTGTTGTTGTTGTTTCTTTTGCCTTGGCATGCACTTTATATCTGTTCATTGTCAGTTTGCATGCAGATGGACCCTATAGTCTTATTTAGTAAACTGTTGTAAAGATCAGTAAATTATATCAGACAAAATTCAGATCAATAAAACAAAATAATTCTGGTTTTCATTACTGCATTTTGCCCAATGCTAAATAAGCCTTAAAAGCCACAGTTGTTGATGTTGCTTCTGTATTTCTATTGCCTGTAACCTTCGCCACTCACTGCATTGTAAGTAGCTGATGATTCAAATATTATAGGAAATCCAAGGACAGTTCCTTTTTATAATAGTCTGAAAACATCTTTTTATGAAAGAAAGCAATATTTGATTTACTGTAAATTCATGTTTCCTGAATCACTGCCAGTGAAAAATTATAGAAAATAGCACAGATGGTACACATGCATTCTCGTGTACAGATGAGAAAAATTACATAGAAAGGTTATGGAATTTTTGTAGAACATATTGTCAGTTCTAGTACAATAATGCATAGGTCTTCAGTGCAGTTATGGTCTTCAAGAAACCATCAGATCCCAAGATATTATGGTAGAGAAGAGAAAAGGAAAATAAAAAATCTTGGCAGAACTTAAAAGCATGACATGAAAATGTATTCCATCAGTTTTAACAAACACATTTAATATCTCTCTATCTTCTGTACCAGCTAAAATAATGACACCTGCTATTTCTAAAAGCTGTTTCTTTTAAACTAGGCTTACTGTAAGTGGATAGTTTACTTGATCGTACTTTGCAAAGTACATACATTGCGTCAGTGTAATCTCTTTTTTTAAGTAAAAGAATCATAGTCTTTTCTGTACAATTCTTTATTTATTTTAAAAACATAATCTTGCTGTTTTCCTGGCAACTACATATCGGCAGTCATGCTCAGATAAGAAAGATTAGGCTTGCCAAATTAAAACAGCTTAAAGGATAAGTTCACCTTTCATAACATGCACAGGTGTGTGCAGCCTATTTAGGGTGTGCACCCCTAAGCCAAAGCACACATGTGCGCATATATATATATATATATATATATACATACACATACACTTTTATAAATATATGTAAACATTTTAAAATGTATTAAAACATGTTTTTACTACATAAACACTTATCAATGCAAACAAACATTTAAATTATTTTATGTATCAAAAATGCAGTAAAGACAGCCAGTCAGAGAGCAGCATGTGGTGAGGACAGCCAGTCAGGGAGCAGCGTGTGGTGAGGACAGCCAGTCAGGGAGCAGCATGTGGTGAGGACAGCCAGTCAGTGAGCAGTGTGTGGTGAGGACAGCCAGTCAGTGAGCAGTGTGTGGTGAGAACAGCCAGTCAATGAGCACTGCGTGTGGTGGGGACAGCCAGTCAATGAGCACTGCGTGTGGTGAGGACAGCCAGTCAATGAGCACTGCATGTGGTGAGGACAGCAAGTCAGTGAGCAGTGTGTGGCGAGGACAGCCAGTCAGGGAGCAGTGTGTGGCGAGGACAGGCAGTCAGTGAGCAGCATGTTGTGAGAAAGTCAGAGAGCAGTGTGTGGTGAGGACAGTCAGTGAGCAGTGTGTGGTGAGGACAGCCAGTCAGTGAGCAGTGTGTGGTGGAGACAGCCAGTCAGGGAGCAGTGTGTGGTGAGGACAGCCAGTCAGTGAGCAGTGTGTGGTGGAGACAGCAGGTCAGGGAGCAGTGTGTGGTGGAGACAGCCAGTCAGGGAGCAGTGTGTGGCGAGGACAGGCAGTCAGTGAGCAGCATGTTGTGAGACAGTCAGAGAGCAGTGTGTGGTGAGGACAGCCAGTCAGTGAGCAGTGTGTGGTGGAGACAGCCAGTCAGAGAGCAGTGTGTGGTGAGGACAGCCAGTCAGTGAGCAGTGTGTAATGGAGACAGCCAGTCAGTGAGCAGTGTTTGGGGGGAACAGCCAGTCAGTGAGCAGTATGTGGTGAGGACAGCCATTCAGGGAGCAGTGTGTGGTAAGGACAGCCAGTCAGTGAGCAGTGTGTAGTGAGGACAGCCAGTCAGGGAGCAGTGTGTGGTGAGGACAGACAGTCAGGGAGCAGTGTGTGGTGAGGACATCCATTCAGGGAGCAGTGTTTGGTGAGGACAGCCAGTCAGGGAGCAGTGTGTGGTGAGGACAGTCAGTGAGCAGTGTGTGGTGAGGACAGACATTCAGCAAGCAGTGTGTGGTGAGTACAGCCAGTCAGGGAGCAGTGTGTGGTGAGGACAGCCAGTCAGTGAGCAGTGTGTGGTGAGTACAGTCAGTGAGCAGTGTGTGGTGAGGACAGCCAGTCAGTGAGCAGTGTGTGGTGGAGACAGCCAGTCAGGGAGCAGTGTGTGGTGAGGACAGCCAGTCAGTGAGCAGTGTGTAGTGGAGACAGCCAGTCAGTGAGCAGTGTTTGGGGGGAACAGCCAGTCAGTGAGCAGTATGTGGTGAGGACAGCCATTCAGGGAGCAGTGTGTGGTAAGGACAGCCAGTCAGTGAGCAGTGTGTAGTGAGGACAGCCAGTCAGGGAGCAGTGTGTGGTGAGGACAGACAGTCAGGGAGCAGTGTGTGGTGAGGACATCCATTCAGGGAGCAGTTTTTGGTGAGGACAGCCAGTCAGGGAGCAGTGTGTGGTGAGGACAGTCAGTGAGCAGTGTGTGGTGAGGACAGCCATTCAGTAAGCAGTGTGTGGTGAGTACAGCCAGTCAGGGAGCAGTGTGTGGTGAGGACAGCCAGTCAGAGAACAGTGTGTGGTGGAGACAGCCAGTCAGTGAGCAGTGTGTGGTGGAGACAGCCAGTCAGTGAGCAGTGTGTGGTGGAGACAGCCAGTCAGTGAGCAGTGTGTAGTGGGAGGGCTGGGAGCTGTTCTCCAGTTCTTTATGTGCTGTGTAAGGCTTGAAGCAGATGGAGCATGGAGGGAATTCCTGCAGTGATAAAGGTAGACCTCCCCCTTCACCTGCTTACACCATTACTGGAAGCAAACAACTCCCAGGCTGCCATTTCTGCTCCACCTCTTCCCCAGTTTCAGCTGCTTAATCAGCCAGAACAGCTATCTGTGAGTGTATAGGAGGGAGAGTTTTGCCACACACAGTGGGGTTGATTTACTAAAGGCAAATCCACTTTGCAGATGTGCAGTAGCTGTAGATCTGAGGGGAAGATCTGAAATTAGGGGAAGCTCTGCTGATTTTATCATTCAATCATGTACAAGCAAAAATGCAGTTTTTTTATTTTCCTTGCATTTCCCCCTCAGATCTACAGTGACTGTACTTCCCAGTGTACTTGGAGTGCACTTGAAAGTGCACAGTGGATTTGCCTTTAGTAAATAACCCCCAGTGTGCTCTCAGCTGCACAAGGAGCTCAGAGGGATGGGGTGGGAGAAACAGAAGCACACTGGTCTTCCCAATGAATGGCTGTGTGTGGGGAGGGGGAGCGGAGCAGGAAAGGCATGACATCACAAGTCTAATCATTGAAGGACAGCAGACTGCGTTCCCAGCACAGCCCAAAAACTGACCATGATGTTCTCTAATGCCTAGCATGGTCAGTTTTTTTATAGGAAAGCAGCGGGACTGACAGGTACACTAGATATTTCACACAAAGGAACCAATAGAAAGAAAATAGTATATATTTTCATATAAATACATGGTACAGCAGGCAAGTATCAGAAATATGAGAGGTCAGGATAACATATTCTTTAAGATGACATAGGATGACCCTTTTTTTTCTTATATTTTACTAGGAAAAGGTTCCACTTTGTTAATTGCAATGTATTTATTATTAGGATTCATCCATTTTAGTTTAACTAGGTATTCTACATTGTTATATAAGCAAAGGTGTGAGACAATGGGGGTTATTTACGAAAGGCAAAACCACTTTGCACTACAAGTGCAAACTACAAGTGCAAAGTGCACTTGGAAGTGCAGTCGTTGTAGATCTGAGGGGGAAAATAAAAAACATCATTTACACATGATTGGATAATAAAATCAGCAGACCTTCCCCTCGTTTCAGATCTACCCCTCAGATTTACAGCGACTGCACGTCCAAGTGCACTTTCAGTGCAATTTCAAGTGCACTTTGCACTTGTAGTTTGCACTTGTAGTGCAAAGTGGATTTGCCTTTAGTAAATAACTCCCACTGTTTGCTGAAACAACCTAGACAATAACCAATCATTTATAAGGATTTAACTGCATTATTGACATTATTTAATATATATATATATATATATATATATATATATAACAACCACTTTATCTATATCTCATAACGTCATAAATACAAACTGGACATTTACTGTACAAATGACGTCCCTTGCACAAGTATTATTAAAACCTCTACATAAGTCCTGTGCTGGTGCCAAAAAGGTCAACGTAATGTAAGGATAAATGTCTCTGTCCCCTAGCCATATATATATACTAGCAGCACCATGAAAAGTTTACCTAAGGTACTGTATATATAGACTACTGAGGTTGATTTACTAAAGATGGAGAGTGCAGTTCTGCATAGAAACCAGCTTCCAGGTATTTTTTGCCAAAGCTTAAAGTGGGGTTCCACCCAAAAAAACAAACATATCTAAAAAATTCTAAAAAACAAAACAAAAAAACATTTGGATATTTTTTTTTTACTTACCTCTAAATGCCTGTTGCTAGGTGGTCCCTCGTAGTCTGCCCCTTCGTCTGCCTGGGCTGGTGACATCACTTCCCCCTGGCACAGAAAGGGCTCGGCTCTTCTCCCTCCCTCCTGTCAATCATCTGGGACCCATTGCAGGTCCCAGGTGATTGAGCGGCCAATCACGGCGCTCGGCGCCGCTCGCGCATGCGCAGTGGGTGCCAGGCTGTGAAGCCACAGCCCGGCGCCCACAGTTGAAATGCCGGCGCCGATGAGCGGAGGGGGGGGACGAGCGGGGCTTCGATCCCCCGCACCGCTGGACCCAGGGACAGGTGAGTGTCCAATTAAAAGTCAGCAGCTGCAGTATTTGTAGCTGCTGACTTTTAATTTTTTTTTTTTTTAATGGCCCCCCTGGGTGGAACTCCTCTTTAAAGTGATTGTAAAGTCTCTTTTTTTTTTTTTTTAGTTAAGAATAACAAACATGTTATACGTACCTCCTCTGTGCGGTGGTTTTGCACAGAGCAGCCCAGATCCTCCTTTTTGGTGCTCCTGGCTCTTCCCTCCTGTTGAGTGCCCCCACAGCAAGCAGCTTTCTATGGAGGCACCCGAGCAGAACCACGGCTCCCTGTGTCCATTCAGACATAACTCCGTGGCCAGGCCAGGCCCCCACCCTCTCTCTCTCCTTATTGGCCAACTGACTTTGATTGACAGCAGCGGCAGCCAATGGTGCTGCGCTGCTGTCTCAGCCAATGAGGAGGGGAGTCCCGAGCAGCTGAGACTCCTGCAACATCTTTGGATCTGGATGGGGCTCAGGTAAGTATTAGGGGGGCTGAGGGGGGCTGCTGCACACAGAAGGTTTTTTATTTTAATGTATAGAATGCATTAAGATAAAAAAATATCTGCCTTTACAACCACTTTAGCCCATGCCTGGCCACTGCTACTTCATTGGGAGCAGACGCGAACAATCTTTGTGTTGTTTGGTATAATTTTTAAATTTGTTAGGATAACCCCAAACCTTCTGGAAGTGAGCTGTACTTTGGATCAATTTCCAGTTCACTCTTGTTCTTTATGGTCCACAAATAGACTCCTGGGCTCTCAATCTCTTGCTTCCAACCAGAACATTGGGAAACCAGTAAGCATTCCTTATATAAGTGAATGACAGATGACAGGATTTCCTGCTTCATATCAATCACTAAAGCCGCATACACACTATTAGGTTTTCTGCAGATTTCTGTCTTCAGATTTACTAAAACCATATATTATGAGATCAAACCTTAAGAGTTTCAATTTGTATGCAATCAGGCAGGCCCTTGCACTACATGATTTTGGTAAAACTGAAGACAGATATCTGCAGAAAATCTAATAGTGTGTATGGGGTCTAAGACTCCATACACACTATACAAATATTGTTGTCAAATTTCCCTCAGATTTACCAAAACCATGTAGTTCAAGGGCCTTACTTGGCTGGCCGGTAAGTTAAGCTTGTTTTTTCCTTGGATTTATCCTTGGCCTTGTTTAAAATAGTTCAAGGGCCATACAAATTGAAACTCCTAAGGGTTGACCTCATATTATATGGTTTTGGTAAATCTGAAGGAAAAAAATCTACAGAAAATTGTGTAGTGTAAATCCAGCTTTAGGCACAATTAACCCAATAATTTGCGTATTCATTTTATTTACTTCAAGGGGTATGGCAAACAGAAATCTTTGTAACTATTTGGATACTCAAGTTCTGTCCAGACTGGGACTGATTTGCTTCTATTTAACTGAAGACTTATAACAAGGTAGACAAGCCCTTTATATTTAGTTTCCTGCTGCTGAAAATACCGTCTTTAATTTTTTTTCTCTTCATGCTAATTACTGTCACTAGAGGAGTATTATAATTAAAATTTTGCTTGGATAATTATATTAGGGATATCTTTAAAAGTTGTGTGGGTGTCAGGGGAGACATTTTGACAACATATTCAAGTACAGTATGTGCAAAAATACACTTCCAGTTGAATGCACCCCTTAAGATATACATAGAGAGTTTTAGTGGAATCTGAGTATTACATATTTATTAAAACTGTTTTTTGAAAGCTAAAATAAAGCTGAATTCTAAATTTCACCAAAGCATCCATTTTATTCTGCCCAACACTTATAGTAAATTCATACTATGCGCCTTCCAGAGTTGATTAGTGCTACCTAAACAGCTTCATTGAGTATACATACTGGATAATGAGTCAAACGACTGTATAGCAAGGCAAGCTATCTGCAGCAAATCTGCAGCCCTAGCTGTTTGCACAGTATTAGAAGTCTGTTAAAGTTCACCTAATGTACAGCTTTTTTTTAATTTTGCATAGAATAGGAATGATTAAACCTCTTTCTTTGCTGTGTTCCATCGAGGGAAATCTGTCTTCACTTTTCGTCAGAGACAGAACAAGAAGAAGAAATCTAAAGTATGCTACGAGTACATAAAAAAAACAACTGATGTGCCAGAATAAAAGTGTGCTCCTACGTTTTTTTTTACATGACAACACATTTAGGGGAACATATCAAAACTGTAGCTGACATAATCTTGAGCAAGATGATTGGTTGCCATGTCCAGCTGCACCAGATTATGTCTGATACAGTTTTGATAAATTCCCCTCATTGTATTTTAAAGTGTTATTAAACCCACAACTGTAAAATCAGTCCGTCTCTGCAGTAAAGGATGCTTGTCATGCTCATTGTGGAATCTAAGGGGTTAATCCTCTGCATTGTGTAAAAAGGATGTTTGATCCTGTCTTCTCTCATTCTCCCCTTCTTCCACTGTCCCCTATCCATCTCCTGATCAAACAGAGACTAGGGGACAAGCTGCACATGCTCAGTTTGGTCTGTATTGCTAATTTTTGTTTTTTTCTTGGGAGAGTGCATGTGATCAGCACAGGGACAATCAGCACTGTCCATACAGAGGGACAGGGGTCCTGCAGCATCATAGGACAATCAGGGGAGAATGAAAACCCCTCCTACAGGCTTTAACCAGACACTGATAGAAGTCACAAGACTGCTCTAACTGCTGATGAGAAAAGGTATTTAGCAGTTTATATTTACTAAAACTATTGATTTATCCATGCACTGTGTACTGTGGGAGCCCGGTCACAGTAAATGCAGGGTCCTGGGTTTAATAACACTTTAAGCTCTGAATTTCAAAGCACATGCTGTCAGCCCTGCCTATAAATAAGTGAATGAATAAGAAAAGTTCATGGTTTGAATTTAGATACACCTAAAGATTTTCTGCAAAGGAGACTAGTAAGGAAAGTTCTTATAGCTATTATATAATAATTTGAACAATAAATTGATGTTAAGCTTTGCCCCCACTCTAAGTAAGTTCCATTCCCATTAATTTGTCTATATTTCATATTGTTGCTGCAAAAAAAGTTGTAAGTGTTCTGCCCACCTGGTTTCTGTTCAGTTTACTTATGTTTATGTGCTTGAAATAACATGTTCAGTTTTCTTGATTTACACCAAGCTAGTTATATACAGGAGCCATATTGTATTCTCTTAGAATGTGTTAATAAAATTGTTAGGAACCAGTGCATTTTGGCAGAATTCTCCAGCGGAAGTGACTCGGCTTCCATTTTAAGACTCTACAGTAGGGATGAGCTTCGAGTTTGAGCCGAACCCATGTTCGACTCGAACATCGCCTGTTCGATTGTTCGCCGAATTGCGAACATTATGGGCCGTTCGCGCCAAATTCGAGTGGTGCGTCACGGCTCATAATTCACTGCGGCATCGCAGTGCATTGCTGGCTGATGATTGGCCAAGCATGCACTATGACCCGCATGCATGGCCAATCACAGCGTCGTCTTTACAGAGAGCCGTAATTGGTCAAAGCCAGGGTGGCTTTGGCCAAATATGGCTCGGGGGTTTAGTAGACAGAGAGACAGTGTTATTTGATTTAAGTTAGATAGAGTAGGCAGGCGAGTCAGTTAGCTGCACTTACAGTGTATTGTGTATATATATGCATCCTAGGTGTTGTGTGTGTGTATATATATATATATATATATATATATATATATATATATACTGTATTCAGTTTAGCTAGATCCATTCCTGTTATTCTCTTCCTAATATACTGACAGGCAGGCAGGTGTTTTTACAGTATTTACAGTTAGTGTACTGTGTCCTTTGCACAGCGTGCACCTGAAGCTACCTGAAGAAAATTGCTGGTGTTCTTCTGATCCTATTAGTACCACAGGCAGGCAGCTGCAGCATTTACAGTTAGCGTACTGTGTCCTTTGCCCAGTGTGCACCTAAAGCTACCTGAAGAAAATTGCTGGTGTTCTGATCCTATTAATACCACAGGAGGGCAGTTGATTCTGCTAGCTGCAGTATAATCAGTATATATATACATCTCATCTTTGTGCAGCTACATCTCACTGCAGGCCATTAGTATGTCTGGAAGGACAACAAGGAGAGGCAGACAGTCACAAGCCAATAAAAAAGGGCAAGCAGGCTCTGTGTCTAGAGGCAACAGCGCTGGTCCTGGACACAGTGCATCCTCATCAGCACGTGGTCGTGGGACACGCTTGTCTTTTTTTTGGCAGCTGGCCGTGTTGAGCCGCAACATGCCGAAGACTTGGTAGAGTGGATGACCAAGCCGTCCTCATCCTCCTCATCCTCTCTCATCCAGGCTCAGGGTACGTTGGCAAAGCAGCTGCCAACAGGGCCTCTTCCCTCAGTTCAATGGCATCTGTCACTCCTTCCCTAGCCCCACCATGTCCTCCTGAGGAGTCCCCGGAACTGTTTGACCACAGTGTAGGGTACATGGTCCAGGAGGATGCCCAGCATTTTGAAGGCTCCGATGATGGTACCCAGCTAGAGGAAGACAGTAACATGAGCCCAGAGAGAGGGGGTGCCCAAGAAAGACAGCATTCTGGCATGTTCCCCCAGCTGCAGCATACTGCCAGCTTTGCTCCAGTGATGAGGAGGGAGGGGATGATGAGGAAGTCACTGACTCCACGTGGGTGCCTAATAGGAGAGAGGAGGAGGAGGCACATCTCCAATGAGGCAGGATGCCCTCCAGGTGCCAGCTTAAGGGCAGCACACCAACTTCATCACACTGCAGAGCTCCGCATGTGCAGGGTGCTGCTGTCTCTGCGCGTTATTCCAAATATTCTTTGGTGTGGGCCTTTTTTGACACGAGTGCATCAGATCGCACTGCCGCTATTTGCAACATATGTATCAAGTGTATCTCTCGTGGCCAAAACATCACCCACTTGGGCACCACATGCTTGACCAGACATATGTCAACCTGCCATGCAGTTCGTTGGCAAGCGTACCTAAAAGACCCACACCAAAGAACAAAGCGGACCTCTCCTTGCTCCTCATCAGCTGGGATCTCCAAATCCACTATACCTTCAGTCCTCTCTGAAACCTGCACTGAGAGGAATGAAGGTGTAGAATTAGGTGTGTCACAGCCAAGTACTCGTGGGCAATCTGCTATCGGTACACCAATGTCAGATTGTAGAAAATAGTAAAAACCTTTTGGCTTTTTAATTTGTTTATCTTTTTAATAAATGGTTTTACGCTATGGAGACTGTTTTTGTTTCCTATGTATCCTTATCCTATCTTGAATGAGCTTGACGGGAACGATCCATGCCTATAATACCAACCACAGTCCGGCCATCCATGTGAGCAGGCACAACCCTGCACAAGCGCTAGTGACTCTCTTTTTAACTAAAGGAGTCATTGGTATCTGGTAAGCAGATATCTACTACTTCGAGGTGTTTTCCTTTTCTTATTTTCCTTTGGTGATGGAAAACCTTTTGTTTACAGCAACAAGATTGGGATAATATTGAAAGATATCACTTCAACCACTTCAAATCACTTTTTTATGTGGACAATCAATCACTATATATATTTTTTTCACTATTGTGGGCACTTCAATGTGTAATCTAATTATGATTTGTCATTATTATGTTTTTCATTTTTTTTGGTAATGCAGGAGATATATTTATTTAAAGCACTTGATTAGTATGGTATCTAGCGCCCCCTAGCTTTCTTACATTTCCATTTTTTGGTAATGCAGGAGATATATTTATTTAGAGCACTTGAATATTATGTTATCTAGCGCCCCCTATCTTCCTTACAATGTCAGATTGTACCAGGCAAATTTCCCTGCCCCAGCTGCTGCACTGCCGAAAGAAGTTTGCTCCCAGCCATCCACATGCCCAGCGGTTGAATACTAGCTTGGCTAAATTGCTAGCACTTTAACTGCTGCCTTTTCAGTTGGTAGACTCTGCCCCTTCCGTGAGTTTGCGGAATGTGCAGTTCCTCAGTGGCAGGTTCCCAAACTCCACTTTTTCTCATGGAAGGCGATTCCGGCTCTCTACCGGCATGTGGAAGGCAATGTCTTGGCCTCGCTGGACATTACTGCTGACTCATGGTCCAGCAGGCATGAACAGGGAGGTTACCTATCTTTTACCGCACACTGGGTGGCTCTTCTGGCAGCTGGGAAGGGTGCAGTAGTGTTGGAGGTTGTTCCACCACCACGCCTCCAAAATGCTACTACTGGTGATTTTACCACACCTCTCTCCTCCATCCCTTCTCTTCTTCTTCCTCCATGGCCTCTTCCTGTGCTGATTTGTCCTCGGAACCAGCGGTGCTACGCAAGCACGCAGGCAAAAAGATGCCATGCGGTGCTTGAGCTGGTGATCTTGGGGGACAGGAGCCACAGTGGGGCAGAGATTCTGTCAGCTCTGCAGGGGCAGGTTCAGAGGTGGTTGATGCCTCGCCAGCTTAAGCTAGGAATGGTGGTTTGCGACAATGGCACCAACCTCCTCTCCGCCCTCCGACAGGGACAACTGACCCATGTGCCCTGTTTGGCTCACGTCCTTAACTTAGTGGTGCAGCGGTTCTTGGGCAGGTACCCGGGCTTACAGGATGTCCTGAGGCAGGCCAGGAAAGTCTGTGTGCATTTTCGCAGGTCGTATAATGCCAGTGCTTGGTTGGCTGACCTCCAAAAGGAATTTAACCTGCCCAAGAACCGCCTCAACTGTGACATGCCCACTAGGTGGAACTCAACATTGGCCATGCTGCAGCGGCTGCACATGCAGCAGAGGGCCATCAATGAGTACCTATGCGACTATGGCACCAGGACAGGGTCAGGGGAGCTTGTTTTTTTTCCCCACTCCAGTGGGCTATGATCAGGGATGCATGCACTGTCCTGTCACCATTTGAGGAGGCCACGAGGATGGTGAGCAGTGACAGTGCATGCATTAGTGACATTGTCCCTCTTATCCACCTGTTGGAGCACACGCATGGAATAATGGACAGGGCACTTGAGGCAGAACAGAGGGAGGAAGAGGAGGACTTCCTTACCTCTCAAGGTCCCCTTTATCCAGACAGTGTTCCTGCGTGCCCGTCGATCACACAGGAAGAGGACGAAGAGGACAAGGAGAAGGATTGTGTCAGCATGGTGGTGGAGCCCGGCACTCAGCATCAGCAGCAGTCTTCAAGGTATCATTTACAGTCCGAAGAAACCCATGGACTTGTCCGTGACTGGACAGGTGGCTGTGGATCATGTCATCCTTAGTGACCCAGAGGACTCTGGACTGAATGCCTCAGCAAACCTATGCTGCATGGCCTCCCTGATCCCGCAAAGCCTGCAGAAGGATCCTCGTATTTGTGGTATCAAGGGGATGGATCATTACTGGCTGGCAACCCTCCTTGATCCACGTTACAAGGGTAAGGTTAAGGACCTTATTTTGCTGTTGCAGAGGGAGCAGAGGATGAAACATCTTTGGGAGGCCTTGCAGAAAGGTTTGTGCATGCATTTCCAGAGCCTGGGAAGTTACAGTTTCCTGGTCCTCCTGGACAACGTGTTGCTGAGGCTCCTGTCAGTCACAAAAGGAGCGGTGGAAAATGTGCCCGTCTGACCGATGCGTTCAGACAGTTTTTTAGTCTGCAACCCCAAGGTATGATCGGTTCCAGCAACCATCGCCAGCGTCTAATTCACATGGCGCAGGATTACCTAGGGGCAAGATCAGACTTGGACACCTTTCCCACCGAAAATCCTCTGGGTTACTGGGTCTTGAGGATGGATCACTGGCCAGAGCTTGCACAGTATGCAATTGAGCTACTGGCCTGTCCTGCTGAGTTTCTGCTGAGTATATAGGGCAGGCCCCTAATTTCAAACATCCAACTTACAAACGACTCCTACTTGCAAATGGAAGGAGACAACAGGAAGTGAGATGAAATCTACCCCTAGGAAGGGAAAATCTCTCCTGTAAGAGTTAATATGGGAAAAAAGTGTCTCCTCTCCACTGATGCTTTATCACCAATCCTTGTTTCACTAAAAAACGCAAATTTTCAAAAAACATTTGTCATTGGGACAGAAAGTGAGGTGAAATCTTCTGAAGAGGTGCACAGACAGCTAAACAAATGTTACAGGGGTGATAACCTTCCCTATGTTTTCAAAAAGCTTAAAAATAGATTTTTTGGCTGGAGCTACACTTTAAAAATGTACCAGTTCAAAATTAGAAACAGACAAACAAATTACTTAACAACAAACCTACAGTACAGTCCCTGTCTTGTTTGCACCACCTGTATACTGCTGTTCAGATTATATAGGGCCTGGGGGCCCCACGCCTTTTCTTTTTTTAGTTTGGGTGCGGGGTTCCCCTTAATATCCATACAAGACCCAAAGGGCCTGGTAATGGACTGGGGAGGGTACCCATACCGTTTGTCTCACTGATTTTCGTCCATATTGCTGGGACCCGACATTACATTAAAGCCGCAAGCAGTTTTAAATGACTTTTATTCCTTTACAAATGTAATTTTGTGCAGGGACTGTTCAATGCACGGGAAACATGCGCCACTTTACAGGCATACTATAGACACTCCCCAGGTAGAATATTTAAAGTAATATTTCACTTTTTTTCACTTTAAGCATCATTAAAATCACTGCTCCCGAAAAAACTGAAGTTTTCAAAACTTTATTTGCATTGATACATGTCCCCTGGGGCAGGACCAGGGCCCCCAAACCCTTTTTTAGGACAAAAACTTGCATATTAGCCTTTAAAATAAGCACTTTTGATTTTGAACGTTTGAGTCCCAAAGACTTTCATGGGGTTTTAAAGTTCGCATAAACTTTCGGTCCGTTCGCAGGTTCTGGTGCGAACCAAACCGGGGGTGTTCGGCTTATCCCTATTCTACAGAAAGACAGTAAGGCATGTTTTTCTTTAATCTCTTGCTATCACACCTCAGCAAGCTTAAAAAGTGAGTTCTTGTTATCCCATTCTGTGTTATAAAGCATTTTTTCTTTATTATATGCAAAATTGTACTGATTGATGTTTATTTTATCAATTTGTAGTTTCACTTGGCTTGTTCCATTAAATTTAAGATCAAAGAAATATGGTATCTGGAGTTTATGGATTAGAAACGTTTAGCTCTCTGTCCTAGAGACAGAACAGATATGCCCTGTACACACGGTCGAACATTGATCGGACATTCCGTCAACAAAATCCATGGATTTTTTCCGACGGATGTTGGCTCACACTTGTCTTGCATACACACGGTCACACAAAGTTGTCGGAAAATCCGATCGTTGAATGCTGAACGCGGTGACGTAGAACACGTACGTCGGGACTATAAACAGGGCAGTAGCCAATAGCTTTCATCTCTTAATTTATTCTGAGCACGCGTGGCACTTTGTGCGTCGGATTTGTGTACACACAATCAGAATTTCCGACAACAGATTTTGTTTTCGGAAAATTTTATAGCAAGCTCTCAAACTTTGTGTGTCAGAAATTCCAATGGAAAATGTGTGATGGAGCCCACACACGGTCGGAATTTCCGACAACAGGGTCCTATCACACATTTTCCATCGGAAAATCCGACCGTGTGTACAGGGCATAAGAGTTTTGTGTCATATCTTTTTTAAGATGCTGAATGACATTTGAGCCTGTCGTACGTAATTTACCACCTATACTAGTATCAATGCCCTAGTAAACAGCAGGCAATATGGAGGCACATGGGACTAGAGCAGAGCTTAAACTGAAACTATAATAAGTTCAAATTTATACATTTATTATTCATATCATGTTTACTCTATTTTTCATATTTACGATATGTAGTAAATAGGTCTTTTTCAACAGGAGGTGAGAAGACATTTTAAAACTTAAAAAGGAGCCCATGTGCCAGCTTCTAAATTAATATAAGAATTCATATTGTTATTGTGAAACATGACAGCTCTCAAAATTTCCACTCACCTACTCGCATTTTGCGAGTGGAAAATGATTGCTGGCGAGTGTGGGGCTGCCTCGAGGGGGGGGGTCGAGCACCGCCGGCAGGTGGGGTTGAATGGGAGCCCTTCTCCCAGTGATCGTCTAGGGGAAGAGAGAGGGGAAGAGAGAGTGAGCGAGATCATTACAGAGCGGGGAACATTGCTGTAACAGCTTTCATTTTAATTGCCGAGTGTTCCCTGCGCTCGCTGTCTTATACAGCCCCGCCTCCTGGCCCAGGTACTTTGATAGACAGATCACCGGTCCAATGCCAGGACGTGTGACATATATCTAAGTACCTGGGCTGGGAGGCGGGACTGTATGTGATGGCACAGCAAATCAGCAATTTAAATTAAAGCTGTTACAGCGATGTTCCCCGCACTGTGATGATCCAGCTGGAAGTCCTCTCCTCTCTCTTCCCCTGCACAGGTGAAGTAGCATTGATGGACACAGATGAGGTTGCATTAATGGACACAGGTGAGGCTGCATTGTTGGGCACAGGTGAGGCTGCATTGTTGGGCACAGGTGAGGCTGCATTGATGGGCACAGGTGAGGCTGCATTGTTGGGCATAGGTGAGACTACATTGATGGGCACTGATAAAGTTGTTAATATTTATTTTTGTAACTTAATTCTGTACAAAACATTTAAGTGTCATTTCATGAGATAATTGGGGGTGTGTTTAGGGGTGGAATTAGGGGTGGGGCAGGGTAGAGGTTGGGTGGGGCAACTAGTGGTGAGTAATCATTAAGGCCTGGCTTGTAGCTGAAGACTTGGCATTTTGAGCCCTGAAATATGACATATTCATTGACCAAAAAAAGAAAGCATTATGTATTTAATTTTTAATGCTGACCATAATAAAGAAAGGCTTTGAAGATGCAGTCTCCTGCTTACTAAGTCAATGAAAGAACCAGATACAGCATCTAGTTCCTTGAGGACAAATTCACACTGCTTAAATTGCTGGCTAAGGGGCAATATGGCGTGAGATTTTTGTTTTTCACAAGCTTTATTTGAAATGAGCAAAACGTACACTTCATTCAATGTTGTGCAGTACAATGTGCTGTGTTGCCTGACATTACAGTGCAATTCAACCAAGTGCACTGCTATAGAATGCAGCATGTCTGTATTTTATCTCAGCACACTGCAGCACAGCCCTAGGCTTGCAGCGTGAATGGGACACATAGGAAACAATTGTTTCCTATGTGTCCCATACGGTAAAACGTCTGTCACTGCATATAATGTGAATTGGCCCTTATGCCCTGTACACACGGTTGGACTTTCCAACGGAAAATGTGCGATCGGAGCTTGTTGTTGGAAATTCCGTCCGTGTGTGGGCTCCATCGGACATTTTCCATCGGATTTTCCGACACACAAAGTTTGAGAGCAGGCTATAAAATTTTCCGACAACAAAATCCGATCGCGTCAATTCCGACCGTGTGTGGATAATTCCAACGCACAAAGTGCCACGCATGCTCATGGAAGAAATTCCGAGATGGAACTGCTCGGTCTGGTAAAATTAGCGTTCGGAATGGATACAGCACTTTCATCAGGCTGCAATGTTTTAAATTGTTCAATGCAGCGCACTCTCTTCTTCTTTATAATGCTAGAAGAATGAAGTAGTTGACTTCTCACAAACTTCTTTCTTTATTATTTTTTGTGATTTCATCAATTATATTTAGATTTGTCACATCTGACCAAAAAGATATTTATTTTTATTTTTTTGTTTTGTATTGTTTTCAAGCATGATTTTTCTTTGTTTTTTGTTTTTTTGGTTTGTATTGTTTTCAAGCCTGATCTTGTTAATTGTTTTTATTTTTTTATTTTACATCCTGAATATTTTTGTGTGTGTTTTGTGTGTCAAGTTACCACAACACCATTATTATCTTGTATTATTTAATCTCAAGGAGAATGCTTGGTGTTGGTGTCTCTTGTTAATTTCACATTGTAGTTTACAAATGTACCTGCCTCCTCACAAACAAACTGTCCTTTTTGAAGGAAAACACACATAGGCTAGTCTAACTGAAACAAAAAATCCTTTATTAAGGGCTCAGAACCAAACAAAGAGGGAGGCAATGCTGGAGAAACAGCAGAAATTGGCGAAGCCTTTGGCCCCCAGGGCACACATCAATTATTTTCCTGCAAAATTGGTGGCCTGAGGAATCCTTATCTAAGGGAGTGCAGTCTGGTCCATAAGTCCCAGAGATCATGAAAGCAGCATATGATATCTGTGTCCCCAGGCTGTGGTCATACAAAAGCCTGCATCTTTTGTCAGACCAGACTGAACCCAGGGTCATTACTCTCTGGTCTTCCTTCCATGCTTCCTTCCACGCTGTGTCTGTGGTGTTGGGGTTGTGGCAGGAGGAGGAGGATGGTCCAACTCACACAGGTGGGTTTTGTGTGTGATTTCGCCCCTCACACCCTTAGTGTTTTGTAAAGAAGGTCCTCACACAGCTGGCGTTGGCCCTCCTGCATGCCCTGCAGTTTTGTGGCAGCCATGCAAGCAAAGGCCTCTTCAGGAGTGGGGGTGGCTCTGAGGGACACAGACACCTCCTGAATCAGCCTGAGCGCTGAATCCTGCACGTGACTCACCTTCCTGGGTCTTCTGGTTGGAAGGCAGAGGGGAGGAACCTGCAATTCTGTCAGGCTCTTACTGGGCCCGGCCTTCTCCTGGCTGCCACTTAGCCCCTCCTCCTCCTGACTGCCACTAACCCCCACATCCTGGCTGCCACATTCCACAGCCTCCTCCTGTCTGCCACATTCCAGAACCTCCTCCTGGCTGAGGTCTTCCTGTGTATGAAAAAGGGACATAGTTTGAGTTTTTTATTTATCAATCACACACAATTTTCACCTCATGATTGTTGCAAATTGAATGTTAACAAATATAACAGATTATCATTCTGAGCCCAGAATTTTTCATTCTTGTCCCAATTATTTTTGCACACTACTGTCTATTGATATGTAAAACACTTTATTAAATCAGCAATTAGTGATCAATAATAACATCTAGTAAACATCATTTATTGACCAGAAATCTGTAAAAGAATTGTAATTTTGTTGGTCCGGTTGGTTGAGAACACCCTTTCTAAAGACACCTCATCCCAATAAAGACAGTTATATCAAAAAAAGGGTGGGAGATAAGGGGATTTTTGTGGTGTCAGATATACAAAAGCACAGATGACTTAATGTAAATAAAATATCATTTTTATTAACAAAACATGATTTAAAAAGAGAGAGAAAACAGACACAACATACTGTTGCTATACAGTATGGAATTATAAACATTTGGTGGTCAAACTCATGTATAGGTAAGTAATAAATCACAGCAGGAGATATTGCACACTAGCCCGACATGTTTCGCTACTTTAGCTTCCTCAGGGGATGTGAAAAGGATTTATTTTATTTTTACTGAGACCACTAGGTAAATAAAAAGAAACAAAGTTGTAACAACAATATGAAACAGTGCAATAAAAGTATGCATACAGAGTGTTATTTTAAATATGAACCCAGTTGCCTACACAAACTAAACACTTACCCTATACAATATTTGCACCCATAAACCACCTGGCCGGGACCCTGACTTTGCCCCCAAGAGGCCGAATCCAAGGGGGTCAATATGGCAGAGCCATAGAGGGATGATAGGGAGAGCACTAGGAAACAATAATATTATTACCATAGAGTTATATTAAAAAAAAATATATATATAGGCTTAATATAAAGAAAAAAAGAGGGGGGGAATTTGGGAAGGGGGGGGGGAAAGTATAACGTCTCCTAATAAGGACTAATTATATACTTACATTGAGTTTCTTGAGTTTTACTAAGCTAATGGTCCTTATGAGAGATGATATTTAGATAATTCTGAATCAGGATCTGAGTAGATTTAGCTGCAAAGGCAGACTAGGAAATGAAAAAGGAAGGATTGTTTTAATAAGGTGTAAAATATACTCTATGATAAATATAGGTGAGGGTATGCATTTTATCAAGAGTAGTAGGTGTGACATAAAGTAAAGCTCAAGAAAAAAGAAAGAAAAAAGATAAAAATAAATGGAGAACAAGATATAAGTGGCAGGGGACGGACTTTCCACCTCTAGAAGTCATAGAGCAAAAAAGTTTATACTCCAAATCAACATTGCAGATGGAGATACCATTCACAGAAATAAGGGTAGAGACACCAACCGTGATGAGGCCAAACAAAGGGCAGAACCTCCAAGTAAAAGAAAAGAAAATTAGTTACAGAGTTACAGAGAGAGTGAAAATTGATGGAGGGTGTAGTCTAGTTGTATAGCGTCCTACCTCTCAAAGATGGTCACATCACAAGCGTCTCCCTCCGGCTCAGGCTGAACTGACAGCCTGATGAGCCAGTTTAAATCGTCCCTCCGACGAGCCGGTGTGTGACGTCACTGGCTCGAGGCAGACGTGAAGACGCCTGCGCGCATGCGCACCGGCAGCACTCATATCTCTGTACTACAGAGACCATGGGGACGTGCGGTGGGGGGGAGGGTCTAGGCACCTCCAATGATATCGGGAGTGTCCAGAAGCCCTCCACCCAATCGCCGCAGCGCCCGGGCTATGCAGTGATGTTACTGAGGGGAGTAAAACCCTGGATGGCCAAGCCATCACAGGATCTTACAGAGGCTGCCACATGATGCCAGGCGTGTGGGTGGGCCTGCTGGTGATGGATAAAGCAAGCCCTGGGCGTCCGTATGGCCTGCCTAATCAGACGCCCAAGGGCGGGGTGTCCGGGGACATGAGGCAGGGGCCAGTTCGAATAGATGGAAGAAAAATAGGATGGAAATGAGGGCAAATAAAAGGGGATTGGAACAGGACCACATATAACTCCAATAAATAAGTGTCATATAGACAAATAGATTCATTTACAAGATTTGGAACACCCATCCGTAGCTCGAATATAGTATCAAAAACAAATATATTCATTTATCAAAGTAGAGACAAAGAATATATAGATAATTAATGATAAATCAATTATACATTATAAGACATAATATTGATACAATCAATACATTAATGAGAATACAAGAATAAGAAATAAAGCATAAGGAAACTAAAAATCAACAATAGGATTATCCCAGGGAAATGGGGAAGTGGGGGGGGAGGGGGAGGGACTGATAGGATCTTCAGTTCCTCATGGGAAAGAGGGAAAGAAGGGGGAAAGAAGGGAAAAATTACAAGAAGGATGACACATGGGGACCCAAAATAGTGGGAAGGAGAGGAGATCTATATGGGCATGGAAGAGCTACAGAAAAGATTTAAAGCTCAAATTTTCATTGAAGCCAGGAAAACGTGTGGCTTTTAAGTTGTGAATCCAACGAGCCTCTAGTTGTAGCAGCGTACGGTCAACGCTGCCACCTCGAGAGTCTGGGGGGATTTGTTCAAGTACAGAGAATTTGATAAATTGCGGATTAAAGTTGTGATACATGCCGATGTGTCGGCTGATGGCAGTGTCCATTTTATTTTTCAATATGGGTTTGATGTGGTCTCGTATACGTTTATAGAATTGCCTTTTTGTTTTGCCTATATAGAAGCCACCACACCGGCATTGAGCAAAATATACAATGCTGGGTGTTTGACAGGTGACTCTAAAGTGGATAGAATGCCAATTGCCGTTGGTTTCTGTAGCAACATATTCACATACATCGCATGTGCCACAGGGAAAAGTTCCGCAATGCTATACCTGGCTCCAGCTGGGTTCCTCCATTTCTTCCTGGCTGGAAGTCCCAGGTTGGACATCGGAAGCCTCAGCTGGGGTGGAAGATAGGGTGGAAGGAAAAGTTGAGAGTGATTCCCTGACTTCAGTCTGGTCTGACAGAAATCGCAATCTCTCATAGTACCACAGCCTGGGGACATAAACGTCATCTGCTGCTGCTCCTGATCTCTGGGAATCCATGACCTTCTTGCGCTCCCTTAGATAAGTGCTCCTCAGGCCACCAATTTTGGCTTTTAAATAGGGGATGGTTGCCGTGGGGACCACGGCTTTACCAACTCCAGCAGTTTCTCCAGCGCTGCCTGCCTCTTTTGTTTATTGTTGTATTGGGGGTGTTTGATCTGCCACAGACAGGGAAGCTCCCTGTATTTGTCTATGAACAGGGGGAGGAAGTTGTGTTCATTGAAGCCATCCATTTTATCTGCAAGACACAACACAAGACAAACCCTAATGTCATGCGAAACTCTCCTAATCTTGTTACAATATAGGCCTCAATCTAGAAGCAGTATATGCCCAAGTTTAGATCTTACCTTCGTTATCACGATCGGCGCCTCCGATACTCCTTCCTCCGCTCACAGATCGTACGTACTATGCACACGTGTTACGCTTTATATACACTGTGCATGCGTGAAACTCTGCCCGTCCCTGACGTTCTTTCTAGTCTATTCACCGCCCCTTCTCTTTCAGCGTAGTGGGGGAAGAGCACATGGCAGAAACACAGCAGGTGCGTGCTAATTACAGCAACGAGGAGGAGGAAAGCCCGGAGCCTGAAACGTCCCGATCCCGGAAGAGACGATTTAAGGCCTCAAATATGTCCTTTGGGGAGATGTTGGAGATGGTCGACATCCTGAAAAGGACCGACTATGACGGGAAGTATGGACCTTACCCTAACCCCAATGTCAGAAAGGCCAAGATCATGGCGAAAGTGGTCAAAAGTCTGCAGAATAATTTCAGGGTACGACGATCGAAAGATCAGCTCAGGAAGCGGTGGTCGGACCTCAAATTAAGGGAGCACGAGCAGTACAGAAGGATCAGGAATGCTGCAAAAAAGTAAGTAGTTGTCTTGTGTTCCTATTCTTTATTTTTATTACGTTCGTGCTGCTCCATGTGCTTTTCTTTACTGTTGTACAGTTTAAAATGGCAACTTTCATGTTCATGGGCACATTGTTCATTCATATGAAACATTGTTCGTTCGGCCTAGAAAACACCATTGTTTTGGCCATATGCATTTGAATACATTTTTTATGGCCTACTTCTCTTAAAATAATTTGGTTGTGTAGATGGGTTTGTAACTAGAATGAAATGCAAACTAAATTCTGTGTAAGGAGAGGACACTCAGCAGCTGTTTACACATCTGGACACAGGAGCACTGGTGTGGGACACAAGAACACCCTTTTTATTAG
Organism: Lithobates clamitans; assembly: GCA_037952925.1. NCBI lineage: Eukaryota > Metazoa > Chordata > Amphibia > Anura > Ranidae > Lithobates > Lithobates clamitans. The sequence continues at coordinate 3,550,443 of JBBGZY010000406.1, forward strand.
GGGGCCCCACACAGGTGCTCCAGTGGATACTATAGGGGTGACTCCATCTGTGAAGCTTGTACAAAACAGGTAAGTATTCAAGCTTGACAAAGGAAAAAAATATTTCTTCATCTTGGAACTCTGGCAAAATAGACAATTGTACCCCACTTCCAAACAATGTTTCATATTCCTATTTCTGCCATCAAATATCTGTGTGATAAATATACCTATTTTTTTTTTACATAGGGGATAAAAGACTCAGAGGATACCCCTCATCCGAGGAGACAACAGACCCCCCACCTCAGGAAGAAGTGGATATCCCACAAAGCCAACATGAGGAGGGTGAGGAGGAGGAAGACGTGATGGAAATAGTCACCATATCAGGTGAGTGTCTGCGACCACAGGCTCAGGTAAGAGATGGATGCCGGCATATTTATGATACGTGGTGTGTTTTTGTTTCTATCTTTTTAGGTGATCGTGATGGTCATTTCACCTCTGAAAGTGCACAGATCCTGATCGGGGAGATCATGGGGTGAAATAGGGACTTGGAAAACATCCAGAAAAACATCAATGATGTTCAAAAAAAATGAAGAACATCATTGATGTTTTAGAGAGATTAAAACCCCTCCAAATCCCTTCGCTTTTTTGTGCTTTTTGGGATGTAAAAATTTCTCACATTTTTTGACATATTCGAGAAAAGCCACATTTTGAAGATGCACACAGTGTGTCAACATGTGCTATGTGCCATCATGGGAGATCAATGTATGCGTTTTGGAGGTGCAACCCCTTCCTCAATAATAAAGTAGCTGGGAGGAAGGGGTTGCACCCCCAAAACACGTCCCTTGATTCCCCGTGATGCCAGGTAGCACATATTGACATTTGGCAATTTGTGTGCATCTTCAAAATTTGGCTTTTCCAGGGGTGACTTCACCCCATCTGAACGCAATATCAAACACAGTTTATAAATACTCATGTCTGAAATAGCCTTCAATTTCTTTAAAAATTGAACTTTGTAAGTTCCAGATTTGTGTCTTTCTTGTTGGTTTTAAACATGCTTGTTTTACCTTAAATGGACATTTCTACTTTTAGTAATGTGACCCAAAAAATTGTTATACAACAAACATGTTGGTTTGTTTTAAAAACCTTTTCTAAATGTACATGTGATTGTGCTGGTATTAAAAAGATTGATAATCAAGAATGTGTGGATTATTGTTTCAATGCTCCAAAACTTTTGTTGTGCTCAAATTGGTGTTTTCTGTGACAATGGGGGTTATTTCCTAAGGGAAAATCCACTTTGCACTACAAGTGCAGTTTCAGTGCAGTTTCACGTGCACTTGTAGTGCAAAGTGTCTTTGCCTTTAGTAAATAACACCCAACAGTGCTTTGTAATGTTAAACAATAACGCCATTTTCAGGACTCACCACATTTCTGTCAGGGTCAGTTAAAAGGAAACACAAGCAGTAAATGTCACCAAAGATTTTAGTAGTTAAAATTATTTTTTTATTTTAAAAATGTTTCAGACATTGTCTGGCATAATGATGGCCCCCTACCCACAAAGTAATCAAGGTATCCAAGACGGACCTCATGGGCACTCAGGGGGGGCAAGCCAGGACGGCCACTTTCAAAAGCCGTCAGGGTTGGTTCATTATGAATTCCGGCCTCAGGCCAAACTGAGGCAGCATAGTTGGCAAAATTTTGCCTTAAAAAGTTGTGTAGAATACAGCACGCCAGGATGATATGATTCAGTTTTTACTCCGCCATGTGTATGGGTGTAAGAAATAGGCGGAACCCGCTGGCCATGATTCCAAACGTGTTCTCCACCACTCTTCTGGCTCTAGCCAGCCGGTAATTAAAAACCCTCTGGTCCGGGGTGAGGGTCCTCATAGGGAATGACCGCATAAGATGGTCCCCCTGCGCAAACGCTTCATCAGCAATGAAGACAAATGGGAGTCCTTCCACATTGTCTTCTGGAGGTGGCAAGTCCAAGCTGCCATTCTGGAGATGCCTGTAGAACTCCGTCTGGGTGATGACTCCACCATCGGACATCCGGCCATTCTTCCCAACATCCACATACAGGAACTCATAAGTAGCCGACACCACCGCCAATATCACAATACTATTGAACCCCTTATAATTGTAATAGTATGACCCCGAGTTGGGTGGTGGGATGATGTGGACATGTTTCCCATCAATTGCCCCTCCGGAGTTAGGAAAGTCCCACCGCTGGGCAAAGTGGGAGGCCACAGTTTGCCATTCCTGTGGTTTGAAAGGAAACTGTGGAGTCAAACAGGAAAAAAAAAAATCATTTTGCACCTAAACAGGGAAAGCAGATTAGACAGAAACATTCTTGGCCAACATCAGTATAACATTTATTTTAGGGAGTTTTGAAAGACCAAGGTATAAGGTCCACCTATTAGATTCCCCCTCCCCCCCTCTCATGGGCCATTTCTAACATTTTAGGGGGGGAGATGTTTTGGCCAGGGAACCCTCTCCACTTCATTGAGAGATGAATGCCTAAATAATATGTATTACTTTGGCCAGCCCCTCTTTACTTACACTATTGACAGCCCACTGGACAGGTAAGAAGTGTCATAATACAAAGATTTAAATACACATTGTACACATGTGTATTTATGTCTTCTACATTTTGTTAGCAGCCAAAAGGCTTATCCCATTGTGTTGGCTGTCCGCTGCACCTCCCCCGTGGTCCAGATACCTGGCTGAAATTCGGAGGATGGAGTTTTTGACAGCCTTGGTGCATGATTCTATCCCCCAGTTTGATCAAGTTTGGGAACCGTGGGATAGATCGGAATATGGGACCCCTATGCCAATGGCCACATCTTGATTTTTAGTGACATTACATCAATTTTTCTCCCCATTCCCTCCACCCCCTCCCACTCCTAAGTAAACTACTTGGTGCCTTTTTAGAATTTATTCTTCTAACACCTACCATATACTCTCCACAGAACCCTTTGTTTTGGTATCTTTTTGACTGCTCTCTGAGTTTATGTTCCATTCTTTACCTATGAGCTGTTTACTTTATAGTTTCTTGACAAGATATGCAGATCACTCCTGTGCTCTGTATTGTTTGGGCATTGTTCTTCTGTACCATTATCATTGCAATGTACATTATGTAACAATTTCATGTATGCCCTTTTGTAACCCATTAAAAAAAAAAAAAAAACAGTGTGAGCTTGGGAGGGGTGTCGCTCCATGTACACTGCGCACAGCCTCATAAAACTCTTTCACTGTCTGAGCCATTTTTTTTGTTCGTTTTTCACACACATGTCAAAATCCAATTTTTTTTACATAAAACCCCAAATCAGTATATAGCTTTCAAAAGCAGATGACCCAAAAAAATAAAAACATGATAGTTGCATAAAAATGTCAGTAAAATGTCTGTAAAATATAAAATACAAGACAGGGTCAAGTAAATAGATTGGTGTAGTATTAAGCCGCGCTTAGTGTTTAAAATTAGATCAAATATATAACAAAGCAGCCAGCACTACAAGGGATAACTTGTTCAAAAAAATATAGATATAAACAGTTTAAGTAAATAGATACTGAAAGATATACCAAGACTTAAAGAGGTGTTCCAGCCTGGGGAATTTTTTTTTAAGTCAGCAGCTACAAATACTGTAGCTGTTGACTTCTAATATATGGACACTTATGCCCCGTACACACGGTCGGATTTTCCGATGGACAATGTCCGATCGGAGCGTGTTGTCGGAAATTCCGACCGTGTGTGGGCGCCATCGGACATTTTCCATCGGATTTTCCGACACACAAAGTTGGACAGCAGGAGATAAAATTTTCCGACAACAAAATCCGATCGCGTCAATTCCGACCGTGTGTGGCCTGTTCCGACGCACAAAGTGCCACGCATGCTCAGAAGAAATTCCGACACGGGACAGCTCGTTCTGGTAAACTTAGCGTTCGTAATGGATAAAGCACTTTTGTCACGCTGCAATGTAAAAAATGGTTTAATACAGCGCACTCTCTTCTTCTTTATAATGTGACAAGAATTAAGTCGTTTTGCTGCTCATATTCACACACACTTCTCACAAAGTTTGATTTGTGTTTTTTTAGTGGGATTCCCTCAATATATTGTTATTAGTTGTCACATCTGACAGTTTTATATTTTTTTTATATTTTTTTTTTTGGTTTTTAAGCCTTTTTTTTTCTTTAATGTTTGGATTTTTTCCAAGGCTGATCTTTGTTCAATGTTATTTTTATTTTTACTCCAGAATATTTTTATGTGTGTTTTGTGTGGCAAGTTACCCCAACACCATTGATATCTTTTATTATTTAATCTCCAGGAGATTTTTTGTTGTTGGTGTCCCTTGTTCATTTCACATTGTATATTTGCAATGTACCTGAATCCTCACAAACAAACCATCATTTTTGAAGTAAAACACATAGGAGAGTATAATTCAAAACAAAAATCCTTTATTAAGGGCTCAGAACCAAACAAAGAGGAAGGCAACACTGGATCAACAGCAGAAATTAGTGAAGCCTGGGACCCCCACGGCAGACATCAATTCTTAAACCTCAAAATTGGTGGCCTGAGGAGTCCATATATAAGGGAGGGCAGTCTGGTCCGGGATTCACAGAGACTCGGATAGCAGCAGATGACATCAGTGTCCCCAGGCTGTGGTACCACAAGAGGCTGCATCTTTTGGCCGACCAGACTGGATCCAGGGCAATCACTCTCTGGTCTTCCTTTCACACTTCCTTCCCGGCTGTGGCTGTGCAGTAGGAGATGTGGCAGGAGGAGGAGTAGGACCTGGAGGAGGAGGAGGACTGGGAGGACCTGGAGGAGGAGGAGGACTGGGAGGACCTGGAGGAGGAGGAGGACTGGGAGGACCTGGAGGAGGACTGGGAGGACCTGGAGGAGAGGGAGGAGGAGGAGGAGGACCATCCCAAAGCTGTGTGTGAGGTGTAAGTTGTCCCCTCACACCTTTCTCCAGAGCCTCTGAAATGAGGGCCTGACACATGGCTTGTTGGCCCTCCTCCATCCTCTGCATTTTATAGGCAATGAATGCCGCAAGGTTCTCCTGCCTGGTGTGGGGTGCTCCCAGGACCTCTGTAGCCCTCCAAAAAAATCTGATAGCCGCCTCCTCTAGGCTACTCCTCCTGCTGCCACTTTCTGTTTTCAGGGTGGGTGGAGGGACCTGCAGATCAGCCACCTCCTGGCTGAGACTTCCCTGTGTATGAAAAAGGGACATGGTTTTAGTTTTTGCATCATCAATCACAATCATAAATTAGTACTCCCAACTAACATCTAGGTAACATCATTGATTGGACAAGCAGAAATATTTAGAGGAATGCTATACCTGGCTCAATCTGGGCTCCTCCACATATGGCCTGGAAGGCCCAGGTTGGGCATCAGAAGCCTCAGCCGGGGGGGAAGGAAGCGTGGAAGGAAGACTGGAGAGGGATGGCCTGGGTTCAGTCTGGCCTGCCAGAAAATGCAGCCTGTCGTAGTACAACATCCTGGGGACATAGATGTCATCTGCTGCTCCGGATCTCTGTGAATCCAGGACTTTCTTGCACTCCCTCAGATATGTGCTCCTCAGGCAACCAATTAAGATCTTTAAATAAGTGATGTCTGCCGTGGGGATCACCTGCTTCACAATTTCACACAATTGCTCCAGTGTTGCCTTCCTCTTTGCTTGGTTTTTGAAATGGGGGTGGGTAATCTCCCACAGACAGGGCAGCTCCCTTAGCATATCAATGAATAGTGACATGAAGTCAGTATCTCTCATTAAGATATCCATGTTCACTGCAAGACACAACACAAGACAAAGCCTAATGTCACACCAAACTCTCCTAATCTTGTTACAATATAGTCCTCAATCTAGAAGCAGTATAGGCCCAAGTTTGTCTCTTACCTTCGTTCTTACGATCGGCGCGTCCAATGCTCCTTCCTCCGCTCACAGATCGTACGTAATACGCACGCGTGTTACGCTTTATAGACACTGCGCATGTGTGTAACTCCACCCGACCCTGACGTTCTTTCTATTCTATTCCCCGCCCCTTTTCGTTTGGCACAGTGGGGGAAGAGCATGATGGCGGAGTCACACCAGGTGCGTGCTAATTGTAGCAACGAGGAGGAGGAGGAAAGCCCGGATCCAGGCACGTCCCGATCCAGAAGGAGACGTTTTAAGGCCACAAATATGTCGTTTGGGGAGATGTTGGAGATGGAGATCATGAAGAAGTCCGACTATGATGGAAAATATTGGCCTTACCCCAACCCGAACATCCGAAAGGCCAAGATCATGGCGAAAGTGGTCAGGAGTCTCAAGCGGACTTTCGGGGTCCGAAGGTCTAAAGATCAGCTCAGGAGGCGGTGGTCGGACCTGAAGTTGAGAGAGCCGGAGCAGTACCGAAAGATCCGGAGAGTGCTGCAAAAAAGTAAGTAGTTGTGCTGTGTTTCTATTCTTTCTGGCTTTATTCCGTTCGTTCTGCTCCATATGCTTTTATTAATTGTAACGTTTAAAAAGGTCAAATTTACTGTTCATGGGCCCATTATTCGTTCGTATCAAACATTTTTCGTTCGGCCTCTAGAACACCATTGTTTAGGCCATATGCATTTTCACACATTTTTTTGGGGCCTACTTGGATGCCAAATATTTGTTTGTGTAGATGGGTTTGTTACTAGAATGAAATGCAAACTAGATTGTGTGTAAGGAGAGGACACTGAGCAGCTGTTTTCACATCTGGACACTGGAGCACTAGTGTGGGACACAAGAACACCATTTTTATTAGGGGGGGCACACAGGTGCTCCAGTGTATACTATAGGGGGGGCTACATCTGTGAAGCTTGTACCAAACAGGTAAAGTATTGCAGCTTGACAAAGGGCAATAAAAAAAAGACATCTTTGAACTCGGCTAAAATAGACAATTGTACCCCACTTCCAAGCAATGTTTCCTATTTCTCGTTCTGCCATCAAATATCTGTGTGCTAAGTATACCATTTTTGTTTTACATAGGGGAGAAAAGACTCGGACACTCCTCATCCCAGGAGAACACAGACCCCCCCCCCTCTGGAAGAAGGGGAACTACCCCAAACCCAAGATGCTGAGCAGGAGGAAGAAGAAGATGTGGTGGAGATTGGCACCACAAGAGGTGAGTGTCTGCGACCACAGACTCAGGTAAAAGAGATGGCTGGTGGCAGATTTTTGAGACCTTTTTTTTTGTTCTTTATCTCTTTTTAGGTGATCGTGATGTGAGGGAGAGAGAACGCTTTACTTCTGAAAGTGCCCAGATACTGATAGGGGAGATCATGGGATGTAATCTCCAATTGCAAAACATCCAGCAACAAATACGTGATGTTATTACCAAAAATAATAACATCATTGATGTTTTGGGGCGAATTTAAACCCCACAAAATGACCGGTTTTCTGTAATTGCACTTTTTACAATGTTTTGAAAAGCCAAATTTGGAGGATGCACACAGTGTGCCAACATGTGCTATCTGCCATCACGGGAGATCAATGGACGCGTTTTGGGGGTGCAACCCCTTCCTCAATTATAAAGTAGCGTTGAGGAAGGGCTTGCTCCCCCAAAACACGTCCCTTGATCCCCCCTGATGGCAGATAGCACATGTTGACATTCGTAAATTGGTGTGCATCTTCCAAATTTGGCTTTTCCAGGGGTGAGTTCCCCCCATCTGAACGCTATATCAAACCCAGTTCCTAAATACTGATGTCTGATATAGCCTTCAGGTTTTACCTAATGTGAACTTTGTAAGTTCTAGTTTTTTGGCTTTCTTGTTGGTTTTACACAGGCCTGTTTTATCTGAAATGGATATTTTGATTATTCATAATGCTACTGCAAACATTTTAGACAACAAACATGTTGGTTTGTTTTAAAAACCTTTGGTAAATGCACATGTGATTGTGCAGGTATAAAAAAGTGCCTTACTCAAGAATGTGTGGATTATTGTCTCAACACTACAACACTTTTGGGGTGATGTAATTGTTGTTTTATGCACAAATGGGGGTTATTTTCTAAGGGCAAATCCTCTTTGCACTACAAGTGCAGGTTCAGTGCAGTTGCAAGTGCACTTGTAGTGAAATGTGTTTTTGCATTTAGGAAGTACCAGCCAACACTGTTTTTTATAAGGTTACCCAATCACGACATTTTCTGCACTCAACACATTTCTGTCAGGGTCAGCTAAAACAAACACAAGCAGTAAATGTCCACCAAGAATTGCTTTAGGTTGTTTTTTATTTGAAAAAGGTGTCACAGATTGTCTGGCATATTGATAGCCCCCCTACCCGCAAAGAACTCCAGGTATCGTAACCGGACATCACGGGCATTCAGGGAGGGCAAGCCAGGACGGCCGCTTTCAAGTGCCGTCATTGTGGAAGTATTTGGGATTCCGGCCTCAGGCCCAACTGAGCTAGCATAGTTGGCTGAATGTTTTCTTAAAAAATTATGGAGAACACAGCACGCCAGTATAATATGGTTCAGTTTATACTCCGCCATATGGATGGGTGTCAGAAATAGTCGGAACCGGCTGGCCAGGATTCCAAATGTGTTCTCCACCACTCTTCGGGCTCTGGCCAGCCGGTAATTAAAAACCCTCTGTTCCGGGGTGAGGGTCCTCATCGGGAATGGCCGCATCAGGTGGTCCCCCAGCGCAAATGCTTCATCAGCAACGAACACAAATGGGAGACCTTCCACATTGTCCTCTGGAGGTGGCAAGTCCAAACTGCCATTCTGGAGACGCCTGTAGAACTCCGTCTGGGCAATGACTCCACCATCGGACATCCGGCCATTCTTCCCCATGTCCACATACAAGAACTCGTAATTAGCCGACACCACCGCCAACATCACTATACTATTAAACCCCTTGTAGTTATAATAGTACGACCCCGAGTTGGGTGGTGGGACGATGTGGACGTGTTTCCCATCAATTGCCCCTCCGCAGTTAGGAAAGTCCCACCGCTGGGCAAAGTGGGAGGCCACAGTCTGCCATTCCTGTGGCGTGGAAGGAAACTGTTGAGGAAAAAAAAAAAAACATTACTATTTTTTCACAGAAACCTGGCAAGCAGATTATACACAAATTATGGGGCAACCTCCAGATAGCATTTACTAAGGGGAATTTAACAACAACAAAGTATAAGGTACACCTATCATATTCCCCCTCCCCCCCTCTCATGGGCCATTTCTAACATTATAGGGGGGGGGACTCTTGGACAGGTAACCCTCTTCACTTCATTGAGAGATAAATGCCTAAATACAGGGTATTACTTGGAACAGCCCCTCCTTAGTTACACTATTGGCAGCCCACTGGACAGGTAAGAAGTGTCATAATACAAAGATATAAATACACATTGTACACATTTGAGCACATTTGGACATTCTGCTATTACCTATCAAGATCATAATAGGATACAAGAACTTTAAACAGTACCATTGGAAAGTATTCAGGCAGGCCCTTGCACTACATCCTTTGGGGAATTCATCCATAATTCTGAGCACTATAGAGGTGGGTATAGTGTTTATGGGTTTGGCAAAGTCAGCAGATAGATGATTGAGGATAGAGAATTGGGATCAGCTGACTTAGCAGTTGGGGGGGGAGGGTTACCAAAAATTTGGGGACACCACAAAAAAAAGCCTCTGGCCCTCTGCCTGAATTTAAATCCAAAATAACATTTCCAAACATTTTAGTTGGTGTTTGGGGTAAAGCACTACTATGGAGCTGATAAAATACATTGTTAAGTGACTACATGAGGTGAATATAGGGCAGGGGACACCATGCTGGGGAGGTTATTGAAGGGCAAATATGTATGAAGGACCTAAAATAATAATTACATAAAAATCCAGCATGCATGAGAACAAAGGGGACATTCACAGCATAATACAATCATGGTAATTAGGGAATGAGGAAAGAAATACAATATATTATCAAACATTCAATACAATAAAATGTGATATAAAAGGATAAAAATCTTACCTTCATATACTCCTTCTGTAGGACCTGAATGATGGCAGAACAGGTCTCTGGGATAATGATCCCCAGAGCCTGGGGGGAGATGCCTGTCGAGAACTTGAGGTCCTGCAGGCTTCTCCCTGTGGCCAAATACCGCAAGGTAGCGACCAACCTCTGCTCCGGAGTGATGGCTTGCCTCATGCAGGTATCCTGCCTGCTGATATAGGGGGTCAGCGAAGCCAACAAACGGTGAAACACGGGGTCCGTCATCCTGAGAAAGTTCCTGAAATCATCAGGATTATTCTCACGGATCTCACGGAGCAAAGGCATATGACAGAACTGGTCACGCTGAAGCAACCAATTCTTGGTCCATGAACTCCTCCCCACCCTGTTTATGGACTGGACTTGTGTCAAGGTCAGGACCCCAACACCAAGCCCCCGCGCAGCACGAACTCTACGAGGAGTACGCATACGAAACATGGCTATAAAACGGTCGGCTGCTCAGAACGAAGTAACAGAACGCACTGAAGAACAGCAAGGCCTGTGAAGAGCGACCTGAAAACCAGTAACGAACGAACAAGAATACAGTGACTAAAGTCACGCGGAACTTGCTTGCACGCACTGAAGAGCAGATACAAACCCACAAGCACAAACTGAACGGCAGAAAACGATCTGAAAGCCACGAGTATGAAAAAGCGCGAATCGTCTCTCACCAAACTTTTACTAACACGAGATTAGCAAAAGGAGCCCAAAGAGTGCTGCGCTTGGTTCTGAACCGGCCTTTTCTAGTCTCGTCGTACGTGCTTGACGTCACCGCGTTCTTGGCGATCGGAAATTCCGACAACTTTGTGCGACCGTGTGTAGGCAAAACAAGTTTGAGCCAACATCCGTAGGAAAAAATCTGAGGATTTTGTTGTCGGAATGTCCGATCAATGTCCGACCGTGTGTACGGGGCATCACTTGTACAGGGAGCCCGCAATGTCGGCACCCCATCCAATCTTCGCATCAGCTGTCAGGTGCTTCTGCTGCCTTCCCCACTAAGAGAAACCAGAAATGAAGCCTTCTGGCTTCACAAACAGTTGTGCGAAGAAAGCAGATAAGCGGAAGTTCCACTTTTGGGTGGAACTCCACTTTAAAACGACAACAAGCACCTGTTACACGGTGATGAACTACAATATTCAAAATTGTCAATAGACAACACTTTAAAAGCCTTTACAGGTTATCAAGTTAGAGTAATAATGAATGATGGCCCTAGATTGAATCCTCTCATTCCAGCATGTGCAATGGTACCCCACTTATATTGTGCTATTGTCTTTTATGTACACATATGTGCTGTGTGCATGCATTTATGTGCATTTGAGCGTAGGGATTTTGTGTTTTTTTTCTCATATATTTTTTATTTTGTACTTTTTTCACTTAAAGTGGTATTAAACCCAAGCATTTATTATATTGTGATATTATAACTCAAACAGTGCTATACCTAGTATACATGACAACTACCTCACTTAGCTGCTATCTTTTTTCACGTGAATAACAGAAATGAACAAACTGAAAAAAATTTAAGTGAGGCAGCATTAATACCTAAACTTATATACAAATATAAAGTTCAATAACAATGCAGTGTAAATAAAGCCTTCACTAAGATCACAAGTAACTGAATATATGCTCAAATGGGACAAATTCAAATAGAATCAATACAGATGAACCACAGGGAGAGATTTACTAAAACTGGAACTTGCAAAATCTTGTGCAGCTTTGCACAGAAACAAATTAGTTTCCAGGTTTTATTGTCAAAGCTTAATTGGACAAGTTGAAGTTAGAAGCTGATTGGCTACCATGCACAGCTGCACTTGATTCTGAGTGCACTAGTTTTAATAAGTAGGTTGAAAGGGCTAATTAAACTGAGCAAAATTATAAATGCAACACTTTTGTATTTGCCCCCTTTTATAATGAGATGAACGCAAAGATCTACAACTTTTTCTATGTACACAAAAGGCCTATTTCTCTCAAATATTGTTCACAAATCTGTCTAAATCTGTGTTAGTGAGCACTTCTTCTTTGCCAAGATAATCCATCCATCTCACAGATGTGGCATATCAAGATGCTGATTAGACAGCATGATTATTGCACAAGTGTGCCTTAGGCTGTCCACAATAAAAGGCCACCTATCCCTCTCTTTTCCTACATAACATAAGAGGAGGTATTCTGTAGCTTATAAGGAGAGTTGATGACAACATAACTGATAAGAGTGCATACGAGTGCAGTTATTAACTCAAGGGATTATGGCAGAATCAATTGCCATTTTTTTATACTTATCAAATAGATAAAACAAAATGCTTCCAAAGATAAAATAAAACTTTTTATCTTGAATAGAGTAGGGATTGGTTTATACTCTTGACAGATTTTTTTTTTTTCCATCTGTGTACTATTATGGGGATTTCTATTCATTTCATGCAGGAAGTCCAAGTCTAATGTGAAGGAAATCTTGTATTAGACAGAGTAGAAGATTTTTTCCTCTAATCATGTGCCAGTGACAACTCAAAATGTACAATTTTTCTCCCTTTGAGTCCAGGGGACAGTGGCCACCAGGGCAAGTATTAAGGGTGAATCTTCCCAATGGGGGCACAGATAACAGTTAAGACCTGTAAAAAGTTCTTTCCCCAGAAATCTTCATAAAAATATACAAATTATATACATTTTTAGTACAGGTGTGCTTTAAATCCTTAATTTCCAACTAAATGGCTTTGAGAAAATATGTAAAACGGAACTACTTTAATGTTAAACAGTTTTCTTAACTGAAACAATTCTTAATTACACATACATTTAGTTTATAATGTGTGTCTAAAGGAGATCCCATGGTAGTTACGCCAAATAGCATACATTATGCTGCCTTGATCTGAAAATATTTCCATTATCCTTAGGGCATGATTCACTAACCTCACTCTTGATCTGTACTTGTAGTCGGAGGGATTTTTTTTGTACGTTCTTATAACATTAATACAGGAAGCATTGTTAAGACACTAAAGGATAGAATGTTCATTCATAAGCGTTAATATAAATGCTGTAACAATTATGAGGTCTATTTATAAATGTTTTCACATATGGTCCACACATCTTTTCTCCAAGATGCACACATTTTCTAATTGAATTTAATTTAAAAAAATGTGAATCATGAGTGAAAGCTGTGTGAATCTTGTGTGGTGAAAACATTTATAAAAGACCCCATATGTTTTCATTCTTAAAAGAAAAATATTCTTTTAAAACCTAAAATGATTTACTATTATTGAGTGGACAACAGTGGGTTACTGTCTAGTTCCTATCTCCACTCCAGCATAGCACCTCACTAAACTGATGAAAAATATGTCACACTCTCATCTACAGTAATCAACTTGTTTTGCATAACAGCAAATCCACAAGAGGAATATCAACACTGTTTTATTAAATCGGTTGTAATCTTTCGATTTTTTTTTTTTATGTAAATAACAAACATGCCTATACTTACCTGCTCTGTGCAATAGTTTTGCACAGAGCAGCCCCCAGTCCTCTTCACCTGGGGTTCCCCGCTGGCGCTCCAGGCCTCTCCTGCTTTCCATGGGAGCACCCGTGCGGGTTCGCTCCCGAGTCCCGCTGCTGCATCCATTGAGACAGACAGTGGGAGACTGACAGCTGCGGGAACCAATGCCTCCCGCTACTATCAATCTGTCCAGTGAGGAGAGCGACAGCGGCTTGAGCCACTGCGCTTGTGCACATCGCTGGATCATATTGGGCTCAGGTAAGAAAAGGGGGGGGTCTGGGGGGGGGAGCTGCAGCACAAAGAATGCATTAAGGTGAAAAACCTTAAGGCTTTATAACCACTTTAATGTTTAATAGCCTTTGCTAATGGGGCTCTGTCATTTGAAAATCATCAGGGGTTTCTATTGCAGACAACCTTCTGAAAATGCTAGATGCCTGGCTATGTCTGTTATGAGTATTTTTTAGTCACAAGCATGTTGTAAATGAGTGTCAGAAAACTGTCAGCATACCTCTCCTTTATAATTTCCAGGTCAATGATGTGCAGACACAGACAGCATTAAAGTCAAAGCAGCCAGGGACATTTCCAATGGAGAGATTAGTGGTGGTAGCTTAATTTAATTTCTTATGACAGATTGCCTTTATGCAAACTCTGTTGACATTAACTTGTCATCAGAAAAGAAAGAAGTAAACAAAATATACCATAAAGTCTATCTATCTATTTTCTCAGAATCTTAAGAAGTCCTGTTCTCTGTCCTGGAGCAAAGAGACTTTGTAGAGCTTCGTGGGTAAAGCCTCCCTTCCAGGGTCCACACCTTACCTGGTAGCAAGGCCTCATTTATTTGTTTCAACAGTACACAAGCCTTTTTTATGTGAACTAACTGATGCTCCGGACTCTCTCTCTCTCTCTCTCTTTCTCTCTCACTCTCTTTGCTGTGGGAGCCTGCTGCTGGGTAAAAAGGCTGAGTGCCATCAGAACACCAAAACATACACGTTTTGCCTGTTTGTTTTGGGAAATCTATTAGGGGGCACCCTTTTAATCAGGAATTGGCCTTGCTGAACAAAGCCCTCCTGTATTTAGGCTGATGAAAAATGTTTTTAGTTTTCCCGAACCGCCTTCCTGTAAGGTACCTGGTAGGAGAGCCTGACTGTAGGAGAAGACCTCTCATACAACGCTGGTTCAGGAGCCACTGGAGTGGGGACAGTGGTCTCCTGAGCGCAGTGGGGTAGGAGTGCCTGTGTAGTCTCTGATGTGGAGGCAGAGATCCCTCCTGGGATGGCAGGGCTGCAGGTGAGTGGAGACTGGAACAGTAGTAGACTTGACACACTGGATGGCTGGGTTGCAGGTGAGAGGAGACTGGAACGGCAGCAGGCTTGACACACTGGATGGCTGGGTTGCAGGTGAGAGGAGAATGGAACGGCAGCAGGCTTGACTCACTGGAGGGAGAGATCACTGAAGCTGAAGCTGAAGGTGCAACAGCAAGTGAACGGCAGGCACAAGCAGAGTCAGACAGTCCGGGTCGGCAGGTAGCTGGCACAGGTAATCACAGCAGGCAAGGCAGAGTCGGTGAACAGGCAAGGGTCGGCAACGGTAGTAGATACAGACAGAAGAGTAGTCAGACAGGCCGGATCGGGATTGGAGCAGGTCGGATGGTCAAACAAGCCGGGTCAAATCAGGTAGCAGACAATCAGGATACAGGTTCAAACAGGTTCACAGAGCTGAGACGAAGCAGCGATGTTCTCATGGAACAGGGGAACTTTTATGTGCTAAATGGCGCCAAACCGGCGCTAACGCGAACGCGCGCGCCCGTGTGCACGCACGCACCCACGCCGCGCGCCCGAGCGCCGCGCTGATGTACAGCAGCTTGATGCCGTGTCTGAACAGAAGCGCGCCGGCGCATAGGCGAATGCAAGTGCCCCGGTCTGGTGCTGGTAGATCCCTGACATTGCCCCCCCCAAGGGGCAGCCTCCGGATGCCCAACAACCTCTTCTTCTCAGGATGAGTAGAAAAATAAGTGCGCACTAAACACCTGGCATGCACATTACTGTCCGGTTCCCACGAGTTACTTTCTGGGCCGTAGCCTTTCCACTTGATTAAGAATTGGTTTTGCCCTTGCCTTCTTCTACAATCAAGGATAGCCTCAACCTCAAATTCCTCGCTGCCATTAATTACAACAGGTTCAGGGGGTCCTGTGCCCCTAGCAGGAAAGGGATCAGGTACAGCAGGTGTAAGCAGAGATACATGAAATACTGGATGAATTTTAAATGAATCAGGTAAAGTCAATTCATAAGATACTTCATTGATTTTCCTTCTGACTGGAAAGGGTCCCATGAATCTAGGTGCCAACTTCTTAGAAGGACATGCTAATTTGATATTAACAGTAGAAAGCCATACCAATTTGCAAGTTCAGCTCCCCCCTTCTTTTCCGGTCGAAGATTCTCTTACCATCTGCCTGAGCCTTGGACACCGTTTCCTGTAACAACCGGCTGTTGTGACTGAGGAACTCCACTGTACTTTGTACTGCTGGAACCGAAGACTCTGAAAGGAAATCAGGTAGAAAGGTTAGGTGAAAGCCATAATTGGCGAAAAAGGGAGATTGACCGGTGGCAGAATATTTGGCATTATTGTAGGCAAATTCTGCTAAGGGTAGTAGAGATACCCAATCATCTTGTGTGAATGATGTGAAGCATCTGATGTATTGTTCCAGGGTCTGATTAGTCCTTTCTGTCTGATCGTTCGTTTGAGGATGATAGGCCGAGGACAAGGCCAATTCAATCTTTAGGGTTTCACACAGGGATCTCCAGAAACGTGAAGTGAATTGAACCCCTCTATCAGAAACTATGTTTACAGGTACTCCATGAAGTCTGATGATCTCCTTGATAAATATGCGAGCAGTTTCGGAGGCAGACGGGGTTCCCCTTAAAGGTAGAAAATGAGCCATTTTGGTTAGACAGTCCACAACTACAAAGATAGCTGAGCATCCTTCAGAACATGGAAGTTCCACAATAAAGTCCATAGAAATAATTTTCCATGGTCTGTCGGGTACAGGCAATGGTTTCAATAGGCCCCAAGCTCGATTCCTGGATGACTTATTCTGGATGCAGATGGGACAGGAACTAACATACTTTTCACAAAAGTCTTTCAGATTGGGCCACCAGAATGTACGCTGCACTAGTTCCAGGGTCTTGCGGACTCCAAAGTGGCCTGCCAATGGATGGTTGTGGAGAAGAGTTAAAACCTTGACCTGAATGTCTTCAGGAACAAAAATTTGGCTTCCTTTCCAGAACAGACCATCTCTACTTACTAAAGAAATTCCAGTAGGCCTGGCTGATTCAGAGGATGCTTCCTTAATCAGGGAAAATAAATCTTTTTGCAGCAGTAAAAAACTGTTTGCGGGTAAGATGGTGTCAGGAGTAGATAAGTCCTTAGGATTGTCATGCATACGTGATAATGCATCCGGTTTGATATTTTTAGAGCCTGGGCGGTACGTGATATGGAAGGAGAAACGTGAGAAAAACAGAGCCCAGCGGGCTTGTCGAGGCTTCAGTCGTTTGGCAGATCGTAAGTACTCTAGGTTTTTATGGTCAGTATAAATCAGTACTGGATGCATAGCCCCCTCCAACAGGTACCTCCATTCTTCTAGAGCAGCTTTAATAGCGAGAAGCTCTCGGTCACCAACGTCATAATTCTTCTCCGCAGGGGAGAGTTTACGGGAGAAGAACCCTACAGGATGCACTATCTCTTTGCTACCTTTGCGCTGTGAAAGAATCGCACCTACCGCAATCTCGGAGGCATCAACCTCTAAAATAAACGGTAGGGATGGTTCAGGGTGACTGAGGATAGGTGCTGAAGTAAACA
Source organism: Lithobates clamitans (assembly GCA_037952925.1). Classification (NCBI taxonomy): domain Eukaryota; kingdom Metazoa; phylum Chordata; class Amphibia; order Anura; family Ranidae; genus Lithobates; species Lithobates clamitans. The sequence goes on from JBBGZY010000406.1 coordinate 3,567,737, forward strand.
GTCTTTTGAGATTTTCGAAGGCGTCTTGGGCTAGTTGGTTCCAGGAGAAACGGATATTCTGTTTGGTTAACTGCGTGATGGGTGCAATTATGGCTGAGAACCCCCTGATGAACTTTCTGTAGAAGTTTGCAAACCCCACAAACCGCTGAACTCCCTTCTTGTCCAAGGGTACCGGCCAGTCCAGAACAGCGGACACCTTTTGTGGGTCCATCTTGATGCCTGTTGCGGAGATGATTAACCCCAGGAATTGGATGCTCTGTTGTTCGAACTCACATTTCTCCGCTTTTGCGTACAGACTGTGTAAGCGGAGACGACCCAACACCCTGCGGACATGTTCCTGATGCAATTCACGGGATTCTGAAAAAATAAAGATATCGTCCAAGTATGCAATTACAAATACATCTAGAAAGTCCCTGAGGACGTCGTTAATCAGGTGTTGAAAGGTTGCAGGGGCGTTGCAGAGTCCAAAGGGCATGACCAGGTATTCATAATGCCCGAATCGGGTTCGGAATGCTGTCTTCCACTCATGTCCAGCCCGGATACGGATTAAATTATATGCCCCTCTCAGGTCAAGTTTGGTGAAAATGATGGCAGTCCTTCATTTTTGAAAAAGTTCAGGTATCAAAGGTAGAGGATACCGATTTTTGACCGTGATCTTGTTTAGTTCACGATAGTCGATACACGGCCGGAGCGACTTGTCCTTTTTGGTGACAAAAAATATTCTGGCACCAGCTGGAGAGGTAGAGTGGCGTATAAAACCTTTGGCCAGGTTCTCATCTATATATGTCTTTAGTACTTCCTGTTCTTTCTCAGATAATGGAAAAATGCGTCCGAATGGTATTTCGGATCCTGGCAGCAATTCAATGGGGCAATCGTAGGGGCGATGAGGTGGAAGAGAGTCTGCCCCCTTTTTACTAAAAACATAGATGAATTCATGATATTGTTTAGGTATGACCTGGCAAAGTTTCTGGTCGGTGTCTAAACAAAGTAGGGTAGATGAGGAATCCGAATCTTTCTTAAAACAGTGTTCAAGACAGTAAGAAGATGAGAATTTCACTTCTCCAGATGTCCAATGAATGTATGGGTTGTGGGCCTGCAGCCAAGGAATGCCCAGGATGATGGGAAACATAGGGGAGGAGATGACATCAAGAACCAGCAGTTCCTTGTGTTGGGAGGAAGTAGAAGCAGGGAGAGGCAGGGTTTCTTGGGTTACTTGTCCCGATCTGATGCGGGAACCATCAGCTAGAAACACAGCGAGTCCATGGGTCTTGGTTCGTAATGGGATGTTATGCTGGCTGGCAAAGTTTGAGTCAATAAAGCAACTGCATGCTCCGGAATCAATGATGGCGTTGATCGTTATAGTCCCTTCTTGCAGCTGTAAAGACAGAGGAATGGCAATGTGGGTAGAGTTCGCAGACAGAGCAGAAAGACTGGTGTACACAGAAGATGGGCACTTACTTAACTTGACTGGACAGTTCAGGACATAGTGCCCAGTCCCACCGCAGTAGAGGCACAGATTGAGTTGCCGGCTTCGGGCCCGTTCTTCAGGCGATAAGGCAGGTCGCATCAGTCCTAATTGCATAGGCTCTGCAGAGTCAGGCATAGCATTAGCTGGATTTGAACTGGATGGGGGTAAGTAGCGTGCTGCCGGGAGTGGTGCTCTGGCTGTCATCCACATCGGGCGGGATTGTAAAGCGGATCGTTCAGAACGACGTTCCCGGATTCGCCGGTCAATTTGAATAGTCAGATTAATTAATGCTTCAAGAGTGTTTGGTACACCCACTCGGGCAAGTTCGTCCTTTAAACCTTCAGACAGACCCAAGCGGAACTGATGACGCAGGGCTGCATCATTCCACTGAGTGTCCGCACTCCAACGTCTAAAGTCCATGATATAGTCTTCCGCAGGTCTGCGACCTTGCTGGAGCGTGAACAGTGCTGATTCAGCTGTTGCAGTCTGTTGAGGGTCCTCGTAAATTTGTGCCATGGCTTCAAAGAAAGATGATAAAGACTGGGTTAGTGCTGAGTCCCCCTCAAGTAGACGATGAGCCCAGGTCTGAGGTTCCCCTTGTAAGAGGGAGATCACGAACCCCACTTTGGTGGCCTCCAGTGAAAAAGTTCGGGGCTGTAACGCGAAGAAGAGCTTGCAGGCGTTGCGAAAGGCCCGGAACTTGGACCGGTCTCCAGAGAATATATCAGGAGTGGGAACCTTTGGTTCAGGTGGAAGCATTACAACAGGAGGACCAGGAGCCGTCTGTGCCGGGGTTGCGGCTGAAGAGGAGGCCAGGGGGTTAGGCCCTGCTAGGTTCTGGACTTGTCCCTCCAATCTGTTGTAGTTATCCTGGAGGGATTGTACGGCTTGAGTGAGGGCCGCAAGGTGGGTGCATATTTCTTTCAAAGGAGAGGTATCTCCTGCAGGCTCAGTCATGGCTGCTTCGTACTGTAAGGTACCTGGTAGGAGAGCCTGACTGTAGGAGAAGACCTCTCATACAACGCTGGTTCAGGAGCCACTGGAGTGGGGACAGTGGTCTCCTGAGCGCAGTGGGGTAGGAGTGCCTGTGTAGTCTCTGATGTGGAGGCAGAGATCCCTCCTGGGATGGCAGGGCTGCAGGTGAGTGGAGACTGGAACAGGAGTAGACTTGACACACTGGATGGCTGGGTTGCAGGTGAGAGGAGACTGGAACGGCAGCAGGCTTGACACACTGGATGGCTGGGTTGCAGGTGAGAGGAGACTGGAATGGCAGCAGGCTTGACTCACTGGAGGGAGAGATCGCTGAAGCTGAAGGTGCAACAGCAAGTGAACGGCAGGCACAAGCAGAGTCAGACAGTCCGGGTCGGCAGGTAGCTGGCACAGGTAATCACAGCAGGCAAGGCAGAGTCGGTGAACAGGCAAGGGTCGGCAACGGTAGTAGATACAGACAGAAGAGTAGTCAGACAGGCCGGATCGGGATTGGAGCAGGTCGGATGGTCAAACAAGCCGGGTCAAATCAGGTAGCAGACAATCAGGATACAGGTTCAAACAGGTTCACAGAGCTGAGATGAAGCAGCGATGTTCTCATGGAACAGGGGAACTTTTATGTGCTAAATGGCGCCAAACCGGTGCTAACGCGAGCGCGCGCGCCCGTGCCACGCACCCGCGCGCGCCCGAGCTCCGCGCTGATGTACAGCAGCTTGATGCCGTGTCTGAACAGAAGCGCGCCGGCCCATAGGCGAATGCAAGTGCCCCGGTCTGGTGCTGGTAGATCCCTGACACTTCCTAAGCATACACACTCTCTCATGATGGTGCATCCAGGCTGTCCATCCCTCCATGCACGGCAGACTTCAGCAGTGAAGATCTGACTCTCTTGGACTGGCTGACAGCAACAGCTGCTGTGGCTCCAGCTTCTCCAATCTCTCCCTGCTCTCACATGTGGCTCCTTCCCTGCACCTCCAGCAGCTCTTCCTCCTATGCCTCCAGTGGTCCCATCCATCCATCTGCAGCCATGCACTGATCTCACTGTGACACCCCCTCTGTTGCTTCACTTGTGTGAGTGCATAATATTACTTTTTATATATTTTTCTCCAATAAACAAACTTACCACACTATATTGGACTCTCTGGTGCCTCTCTCCTTTTCATCCAAATCTGTTTGTTTTCTGCATTGTAGAATAGAAGTGAAGAATAAACCTGCTTAGACTTTTCTTGGGTGTCCCTGTCTTGTGCATGGTTTACTACTGCCAATACTAGTTGCTTAGTTGGTTGCCTGTACTTGTTTCGTTGCCTAGTGTATTTGTGTGTCTACTTTGTCCAGTATCAGTAGACAGCTCCTCCATTACATTTTTACTGGAAGTATGTTGCTTTCTCAACCCATTTTATCTTATGCAGTGCATAGCCTGGAAAACCATACACTCTTCAAGGAGCTTATCCTATAGCAGATTTCCTTATAGGAGTCAATCAGCATAAATACCTTTTGCATTTTCTGATGTCCAGTTAAGGAAATAAAAGGGGCACCAATGAAGATACATTATAACTGAAAATTATGACACATCAGACATAAAAAATTGTAAAAAAAAAAATGTTAAAATTATTTCCATGTAAAATGTACTCTACAAATGCATACTTACTAGTAAAACACAAAAGATTCCCTCTAATCGTTTAAAAGCAGTGAACTCTATTTGCAAAACTAGAATTGCAAAGTAAAGTTTGACTTATGTAAGAACACCCCCTCTTTTCATCTTTATCTTTCAGTCTTTATTTTAACATCTACATCAGTTATCAGATGAAATTTGTTATAATTCCATTCATTTTCAAGCTGTCATTTTTTTTTTACTGATGGAGGTTTGGGAATAAAATGAGTTACTAACTTTTACAGAACAGATTTTATAATCTGCATTTCCATCAAAAGAGTTATGATATCTCATCTTCTTAGAACAATTCTCTTCTGAGAAAAAGTAGTCTGTAGGAGACTTATTTTCCTTTAGAAAAAGAGAAAAAAAACTCTTTTTCTGTATTGTAAGTAATTTTACTGATCATTTCAGTAGAGTGGAGGATATGATGAATAGGGTAGTGACTGTGACAGTATTACTACTTGGAATTTTATTCAGTGTTCAATTTTGCTTAACATTACTTTAACTGGACACCTACCATCTTGTGTAACCTTTCTTTATCATTACATAGTTTTACCTGGTGTTTCGGGATCTGTCTTTCCTTTGAATTTTAAGCAACTGTAGACAGTAGTAAAACTATGGAATATGCTGAAATATACAATTGTTAAAGTAAGGTTTCAGAGAAACATTTGTATTGTTTTCTAAAATTCATATACTTTTTTGCCTCTCGCCTCACAGCTTTCAATGAAGGAATATATATGACTTTTACACTGCCACTGTCTGTCTGAAGCCCTTATCATTCTCATCCTCGAACCAAATAAATAACTTCTTATTCCGAACAGTTGTTACAATTTTAGTGAAAATCCTTTCCCTCGGGTTTATCCAAGTTATCCAAACCCTTACACACCTGGGCCAGACTGGCTTTATATGTCTGGTAAAAACACCTCTCTCAACATAAAATGTTTGTCCATGATTTTACAAGCCTCCCATTACCGAGAGGGCTCTAAGATTGCGGTGAATCTGGATGCAGCATAGAATTCTGTGGAATGGGGCTACTTGTGACAAGGGTTACTAGATTTGGGTTTGGCCCTGGATTTATCAAATAGCTAGAACTTCTCTATGCCTTTATCATGGCCAGAGTTTTACACACATTGGGGCAGCACAGTGGCTAAGTGGTAATCACTTCCACCTGGCAGCACTAGGGTTGTTGGTTTGAACCCAAACCACAACACTACCTGCCTGGAGTTTGCATGTTTTCCCTGTGCCTGCGCGGGTTTCCTTCGGGTTCTCCAGTTTCCTCCCATATGTTAATTGGAGTTTGCCTAAGTTGGCCCTAGTATGTGTATGTATGAATGTGAGTTAGGGACCTTAGATTTTAAGCTCCTTGATGGCAGGGGCTGATGTGAATGTACAATATATACAGTGCCTTAATTATTCATACCCCTTGAGATTTTCCACATTTTGTCACATTACAATCAAAAACGTAAATGTATTTTATTGGGATTTTATGGGATAGACCAACACAAAGAAAAATGATAAATGGTTTTCAACATTTTTTACAAATAAACATCTGAAAAGTGTGGCATTCATTTGTATTCAGCCCCCCTGAGGCAATATTTTGTAGAACCACCTTTCACTGCAAGCTCTGTCAGATTAAATAGAGAGCGTCTATGAACAGCAATTTTCAAGTCTTGCCACAGATTCTGAATTGGCATTTAGGTCTGGACTTTGACTGGGCCATTCTAACACATTAATATGCTTTGATCAAAACCATTCCATTGTAGCTCTGGCTGTATATTTAGGGTCATTGTCCTGCTGGAAGGTGAACCTCCGCCCCAGTCTCAAATAGACTCAAACAGGTTTTCTTCTGAGATTGCTCTATATTTGGCTAAATCCATCTTCCCATCAACTCTGACCAGCTTCCTTGTCCCTGCTAAAGAAAAGCATCCCCACAACATGATGCTGCCACCACCATGTTTCACAGTGGGGATGGTGTGTTCAGAATGATGTGCAGTGTTAGTTTTCTGACACACATAGCATTTTGCTTTTAGGCCACAAAGTTCCATTTTGGTATCATCTGACCAGAGCACCTTCTTCCCCATGTTTGCTGTGTCCCGCACAGTTGTCCTGTGGACATATTCTCCCACCTGAGATGAGGCTCTCTGCACCTCCTCCATAGTTCCCATGGGCCTCTTGGCTGCTTTTTCTGATGAATGTTCTCCTTGTCTGGACTGTCAGTTTAGGTGGATGGCCATGTCTTGGTAGGTTTGCAGTTGTGCCATACTCTTTCCATTTTTGGATACTGGATTGAACAGTGCTCTGCGAGATAGTCAAAGCTTGGGGTATTTTTTATAACCTAACCCTGCTTTAAACTTCTTTACAACTTTATCCCTGACCTGTCTGGTATGTTTCTTGGTCTTCATGATGCTATTTGTTCACTAAGGTTCTCTAACAAACCTCTGATTGCTTCACAGTACAGCTGTATTTATACTGAGATTAAATTACAAACAGGTGGACTCTATTTACTAATTAAGTGACTTCTGAAGGCATTTGGTTCCACTAGATTATAGTTAGGGGTATCAGAGTAAAGGGGGATGAATACAAATGCACGCCACACTTTTCATATATTGTTTTGTAAAAAATGTTGAAAAACCATTTATCATTTTCCTTTCACTTCACAATTATGTGCCACTTTGTGTTGGTCTATCACATAAAATCCCAATAAAATACATTTACGTTTTTGGTTAGAACATGACAAAATGTGGAAAATTTCAAGGGGTATGAATACTTTTTCAAGGCACTGTATATGTAAAGCGCTGAGTAAATATTGACAGCGCTATACTAAATAAAAATAGACAGGGATGTCCCTTTTCTCCCCTGCTTTAGGCCATTGCCATGGAGACTCTGGCTGCTTCATTCATGCAACATTCCGATACCAAGGGTCTAAAGGTGGCAGAACATGTTGATAAAGTTGGATTGTGCACTAACTGTGAATTTATATTTAGACGACTCAGACCTTTTACTTAATCCTGCTATTAGTTATCAATGATTTTGCAGTTTTTTGAGTCTTTTAACTAGTAAAAAAACATTTTGTAAATAGTTTCCTTCTCTGTTACTAGTGATTAGGCCTCACATTTTTCAGGACTAGAAAAATGATATATCTTGATATATACAGTCTATATCCTGGCAATGTCTTCATAATTATATCAAATTAAGGTGGTTGTAATACTAGAAGGTTTTATTACCTCAATACATTCTCTGCATTAACCACCTCAGCCCCAGAAGAAGAATTGGCTGCTCAATGACCAGGCCATTTTTCGCGATACGTCACTGCATCGTTTTAACCGACAATTGTGCGGTCATGCGATGCTGCACCCAAACAAAATTAACATACTTTTTTCCCACAAATAGAGCTATCATTTGGTGGTATTTGATCATCTGTGCGGTTTTTATTTTTTGAGCTATAAACAAAAAAAAGAGCGACAATTTTTTGAAAAAAACACAATATTTTGTACTTTTTGCTGTAATAAATAGCCCCATTTTTTTAAAAAAAAAAAGCAAATTTTTTCCTCAGTTTAGGCCGATATGTATTCTTCTACATATTTTTGGTAATAAAAATCGCAAAAAGCGTATATTGATTGCTTTGCGCAAAAGTTATAGCATCTACAAAATAAGGGATAATTTATAGCATTTTTATTATTTTTTTTTATAGTGATAGCGGTGATCTGCGATTTTTATCGAGACAGCGATATTATTGTGGACACATCGGACACTTTTGACATATTTTTGGGTCGATTGACAATTATACAGTGGTCAGTGCTATAAAAATGCACTGTATAAATGTCACTGGCAGAGAAGGGGTTTACAGTAGGGGGTGATCAAGGGGTTAACTGTGTTCCCTATGTGTGTGTTCTAACTGTGGGGGATGGGACTTGACTATAGGAGATGAGAGATCATAGTTCCTAGCTCTTAGGAACTCACAATCTCTCTCTCCTCACAGAACAGGGATGTGTGTGTTTACACACACACATCCCTGTTCTGCCTCTTGTGCACGCGATCGCTCCTGGCCGGTGGTTACCGCGACCGCCAGTCACAAGCATGCGCAGAAGGTGCACGTGCCTGCTATCCGGTTTCAAGGGACTGATGTATAGCATGTAAAATAATGCATTTGAGTGCCAAAAATATGAATGCAATCTATTCACAGGGGGGAGAACCTCTGGGGGAATCTAGGATGGAAAAGGGCCTGGGGGTCCTGGTAGATGATAGACTCAGCAATGGCATGCAATGCCAAGCTGCTGCTAACAAAGCAAACAGAATATTGTCATGCATTAAAAAGGGGGTCAAGTCCAGAGATAAAACAATAATTCTCCCACTCTACAAGACACTGGTCCAGCTGCACCTGGAGTATTCTGTCCAGTTCTGGGCACCAGTCTTCAGGAAGGATGTAATGGAAATGGAGCGAGTACAGAGAAGGGCAACAAAGCTAATAAAGGGTCTGGAGGATATTAGTTATGAGGAAAGGTTGCGAGCACTGAACTGATTGTCTGATTCTCTGCAGTTAGGGGCTTCAGACCACAAAGTAGCTGTTGGCAGCAGATACTGTAAAAAGCTTAACATTGCAGAGCTCCTTTTATTTGCTTCCTAGTAAGTTCTCACTTACTTTTCTGACACTCCCCAAACAAAACAGAACAGCTTCACATCAGCATAAAGCAAAGTAAAAGCACTGCTTACTTTAAAAATTGTCTGAACCCATGCCATATCCTTTCTCTCAGCCTCAACCAATCTCAGCAAAACAGCACGCACTGTCAGTTTTACATCTACTGGGTTTTTAAACCCGTAGCACCCAAATTATTCCTCAGCTCAAATTCCAGGCCCAACAAAGAAATCTTAGGATCAGTGTATTAAAGGAAGACTGATTTATATTTTTTACCAGGCTTTCCCGGAGCCCACAACTGCCCCAATCTGCATTCTAGAATACAAATTACTCCCATCTCCCACCTTCTGTGAGAATCATACTGTTTCATAAAATCACATATAGCTTACAGGCATCTCCCAAGCATGTAGTTGAAAGGATTGATTTTTTTCCCATGTTACCTTCAAGGTTGCATATAAAAGGAGAACCCTCTACTAACTTTAATTTGTTTTCATTACCTTTTTTTTTGCACAAAAAAAACTTGGTACAAGTGCCCCTTGTTAGTACCCAGCTACATATTTTTGTTTTTCGATCATTTGTCTATTCATCCTGTCTGTTATGATTCTCGCTCATTTACTTCAATAGGTTGGGTAATAGGTTGGGGATAAGACTTTACCTCCTAGAAATCAAACCCAGATACAGTCACTTATCCCTATATATGAGTGGTGTTCTGGGTCTATTCAAAAGCATCCTACTAATCTGTATCTCATTTTCATTAAACCACTATAGCAATCTGTCATAAAATGGAACAGTCCACATTCAAAATTTACACATTATGTATAAACCTTTCATTTATCTTTATGCATCTAGTGACATAAAATCACTCAGGATTTATCATTCAAGATATTCAACTGATGGAAGAGATGATAAATGAAATATGTTAAAAAGCAATAAAGTTTTGATTAAGATGTAATCCCATTAATATTTTAGTGTGATGGCAGCAACAAGGATGGGAAGAGTAAAAATGTCCTTTTTAAATTAACTTAAAAGGTGTTTTCTGTAGGGTTGACATTTTATTTGCACCTTATCAAATATTGTCTTTAGTTATTGTTAAAATGAATGTTTTTCATATCTTTGACTATGTATTGTATACATATTTAGGAGTAGAAAATACACTTTATTTATTTATCTTTTCTTGTTGTAAATATGCATATATATATATATATATATATATATATATATATATATATATTAGTGGATGAGCTTCGTGTTCGAGTCGAACCCATGTTCGACTCGAACATTGTCTGTTCGCCCGTTCGCCGAATTGCAAACGATATGGGCCGTTCGCGCCAAATTCGTGTGGCGCGTCACGGCCCATAATTCACTGCGGCATCGCAGTGCATTGCTGGCTGATGATTGGCCAAGCATGCACTATGACCCGCATACTTGGCCAATCACAGCGCCGTCTGAACAGAGATCCGTAATTGGCCAAAGCCAAAGAGGCTTTGGCCAATTATGGCTCAGGGGATTTAGTACACGCCCCACACTATATAAGGCCGCCTGCACGGCGGCCCTGTTTAGTGTGTGTTCCGGCGCTCACTGAGAGAGAGAGAGAGACAGACAGTGACATTTGATTTGAGTTAGATAGATTAGGCAGAACAGTCAGTCATTTAGCTGCACTTACAGTATATTGTGTATATATATGCATCCCAGGTGTTGCATATATATATATATACACACTGTATTCAGTTTAGCTAGATCCATTCCTGTTATCTTCCTACTGACAGGCAGGCTTGTCTTGTTACAGTATTTAAAGCTACCTGAAGAAAATTACTGGTGTTCTTTTGATCCTATTAGTACCACAGTCAGGCAGCTAGACTATTTACAGTTAGTGCAGTGCGTCCTGCTCACAGTGTTCAGCTAGATCCATTCCTGTTATCTTCCTACTGACAGGCTGGCTTGTCTTGTTACAGTATATACAGCTACCTGAAGAAAATTATTGGTGTTCTTTTGATCCTATTAGTACCACAGTCAGGCAGCTAGACTATTTACAGTTAGTGCAGTGCGTCCTGCTGACAGTGTTCAGCTAAACCTACAAGTTAGTGGGGTGCGTCCTGCTTACAGTGTTCAGCTAAACCTACAAGTTAGTGTGGTGCGTCCACCTCACAGTGTTAAGCTAAACCTACAAGTTAGTGCGGTGCGTCCTGCTCACAGTGTTCAGCTAAAACTACAAGTTAGTGGGGTGCGTCCTGCTCACAGTGTTCAGCTAAACCTACAAGTTAGTGAGGTGCGTCCTGCTCACAGTGTTCAGCTAAACCTACAAGTTAGTGGGGTGCGTCCTGCTCACAGTGTTCAGCTAAACCTACAATTTGGTGTAGTGAGACCTCTGCACAGTGTTCATCTAAAGCTACAAGTTAGTGCAGTGCATCCTGCTCACAGTGTTCAGCTAGATCCGTTCCTGTTATCTTCTTACTGGCAGGCAGGCTTGTCTTGTTACAGTATTTACAGCTACCTGAATAAAATTGCTGGTGTTCTTTTGATCCTATTAGTACCACAGTCAGGCAACTAGACTATTTACAGTTAGTGCAGTGCGTCCTGCTCACAGTGTTCAGCTAAACCTACAAGTTGGTGTAGTGAGACCTCTGCACAGTGTTCATCTCAAGCTACAAGTTAGTGCAGTGCGTCCTGCTCACAGTGTTCAGCTAAAACTACAAGTTAGTGCTGTGCGTCCTGCTCACAGTGTTCAGCTAAAACTACAAGTTAGTGCTGTGTGTCCTGCTCATAGTATTCAGCTAAACCTACAAGTTGGTGTAGTGAGACCTCTGCACAGTGTTCATCTCAAGCTACAAGTTAGTGCAGTGCGTCCTGCTCACAGTGTTCAGCTAAAACTACAAGTTAGTGCTGTGCGTCCTGCTCACAGTGTTCAGCTAAACCTACAAGTTGGTGTAGTGAGACCTCTGCACAGTGTTCATCTAAAGCTACAAGTTAGTGCAGTGCGTCCTGCTCACAGTGTTCAGCTAAAACTACAAGTTAGTGTGGTGCGTCCACCTCACAGTGTTCAGCTAAACCTACAAGTTAGTTTCTTGCGAGCTCTGCACAGCGTTCAGCTAAAGCTACCTGTAGAAGGTTGGTGGTGTTCTCATACTACAGGCAGGCAGTTGATTTTGCTAGCTGCAGTATCAGTACATATATATATATATATATATATATATATATATATATATATATATATATATATATATATATATATATATATCCCAGCTTAGTGCAGCTACAGGCCATTAGTATGTCTGGAAGGCCAAGAAGGAGAGGCAGACAGTCACAAGCCAATAAGAGAGGGCAAGCAGGCTCTGTGTCTAGTGCTGGTCGTGGAGACGGTGCATCCTCATCAGCACATGGCCGTGGGACACGCTTGGCCTTTTTTTCGGCAGCTGGCCGTGTTGAGCCGCAACATGCGGAAGACTTGGTCGAGTGGATGACCAAGCCGTCCTCATCCTCCTCATCCTCTCTCACCCATGCCCAGGGTACTTTGTCTGGCAAAGCAGCGGCCTCTTCCCTCGGCTCAATGTCATCAGTGACTCCTTAACCATGTCCTCCTGAGGAGTCCCTCAAACTGTTTGACCACAGTGTTGGGTACATGCTCCAGGAGGATGCCCAGCGTTTGGAAGGCTCTAATGATGATACTGAGCTTGATGAAGGCAGTAACATGAGCACGGACAGAGGGGGTGCCCAAGAAGGACAGCAATCTGGCAGTCATGCTCCCCCTGCTGCAGCATACTGCCAGGTTTGCTCCAGTGATGAGGAGGGAGGGGATGATGAGGTCACTGACTCAAAGTGGGTGCCTGATAGGAGAGAGGAAGAGGAGGAGGAGGAGGAGGGAGGTGGCACATGACCAATGAGGCAGGATGGCCAGGGGCCAGCCTAAGGGCAGCACATTGACTGCATCACACCCCAAAGCTCCACATGTGCAGGGCGCTGCAGTCTCTGCGCATTATTCAAAAAGTTCTTTGGTGTGGGCCTTTTTTGAGACGAGTGCATCAGATCGCACCGCTGCTATTTGCAACATATGTCTCAAGCGTATCTCACGTGGCCAAAACATCTCCCGCTTGGGTACCACATGCTTGACCAGACATGTTGACCTGCCATGCAGTTCGTTGGCAAGCGTATCTAAAAGACCCACACCAAAGAACAAAGAGGACCTCTCCTTGCTCCTCATCAGCTGAGATCTCCAACCCCACTATACCTTCAGTCCTCTCTGAGACCTGCACTGAGAGGAATGAAGGTGTAGAATTAGGTGTGTCACAGCCAAGTACTTGTGGGCAATCTGCTTTTGGTACACCGACATCAGATTGTACCAGGCAAATTTCCCTGCCCCAGCTGCTGCACCGCCGAAAGAAGTTTGCTCCCAGCCATCCACATGCACAGCGGTTGAATGCTAGCTTGGCAAAATTGCTAGCACTTCAACTGTTGCCTTTTCAGTTGGTAGACTCTGCCCCCTTCCGTGAGTTTGTGGAATGTGCGGTTCCTCAGTGGCAGGTCCCCAAACGCCACTTTTTCTCACTGAAGGCAATTCCGGCTCTCTACCGGCATGTGGAAGGCAATGTCCATGCCTCGCTGGACAGGGCGGTCAGAGGTAAGATGCATATTACCGCTGACTCATGGTCCAGCAGGCATGGACAGGGACGTTACCTAAGTTTCATGGCGCATTGGGTGACTGCTGGCAGCTGGGAAGGATGCAGGACAAGGTGCAGTAGTGTTGGAGGTTGTTCCGCCACCACGCCTCCAAAATGCTCCAAAATGCTAATGATTGTGACACACCTCTTTCCTCCACCCTCTCCTCTTCTTCTTCCTCCATGGTCTCTTCCTGTGCTTTGACCTCGGAACCAGCGGTGCTCCGTAGCCAATCAAGGGGCTACGCAAGTAAGATGCCATGCGGTGCTTGAGCTGGTGTGCTTGGGGGACAGGAGCCACACTGGGGCAGAGGTTCTGTCAGCTCTGCAGGGGCAGGTTCAGAGGTGGTTGACGCCACGCCAACTTAAGGAATGGTGGTTTGCGACAATGGCACCAACTTCCTTTCTGCCCTCCGACAGGGACAAATGACCCATGTGCCCTGTTTGGCTCACGTCCTTAACTTGGTGGTGCAGCGGTTCTTGGGCAGGTACCCTGGCTTACAGGATGTCCTGAGGCAGGCCAGGAAAGTCTGTGTGCATTTCTGCCAGTCATATAATGCCAGTGCTCGGCTGACGGACCTCCAAAAGGAGTTTAACCTGCCCAAGAACCGCCTAATCTGTGACATGCCCACCAGGTGGAACTCAACGTTGGCCATGCTGCAGCGGCTGCACATGCAGATGAGGGCCATCAATGAGTACCTGTGCGACTATGGCACCAGGACAGGGTCAGGGGAGCTTGTTTTTTTTTCCCCACGCCAGTGGGCCATGATCAGGGATGCATGCACTGTCCTGTCACCATTTGAGAAGGCCATGAGGATGGTGAGCAGTGACAGTGCATGCATCAGTGACACTGTCCCCCTTGTCCACCTGTTGGAGCACACGCTGCGTGGAATAATGGACAGGGCACTTGAGGCAGAACAGAGGCAGGAAGAGGAGGACTTCCTTAGCTCTCAAGGCCCCCTTTATCCAGACAGTGTTCCTGCATGCCTGCCGATCACACAGGAAGAGGAGGAGGAGGAGGAGGAGGAGGAGGAGGAAGATTGTGTCAGTATGGAGGTGGAGCCTGGCACTCAGCATCAGCAGCAGTCTATAAGGGATCAGTCCCAAGAAACACATGGACTTGTACGTGGCTGAGAGGAGGTGGCTGTGGACCATGTCGTCCTTAGAGACCCAGAGGACTCCGGACCGAATGCCTCAGCAAACCTACGCTGCATGGCCTCCCTGATCCTGCAAAGCCCGCGTAAGGATCCTCGTATTCGTGGTATCAAGGAGAAGGACCAATACTGGCTGGCAACCCTCCTTGATCCACGTTACAAGGGTAAGGTTGCGGACCTTATCTTGCCATCGCAGAGGGAGCAGAGGATGAAACATCTTCGGGAGGCCTTGCAGAAAGGTCTGTGCAACGCGTTCCCAGAGACTGGGAGGTTACAAACTCCTGTTTCTGGACAATGTGTTGCTGAGGCTTCGGTCAGTCAAAGAAGGAGCGGTGGAAAAGGTGGCCGTCTGACCGATGCGTTCAGACAATTTTTTTGTCCGCAGCCCCAAGGTATGATCGGCTTCAGCAACCATTGCCAGCGTCTGTTTTACATGGTGCAGGAATACCTAGGGGCAAGATCAGACTTGGACACCTTTCCCACCGAAAATCCTCTGGGTTACTGGGTCTTGAGGATGGATCACTGGCCAGAGCTTGCACGGTATGCAATTGAGCTACTGGCCTGTCCTGCATCCAGCTTTCTTTCGGAACGCACATTCAGTGCTGCTGGAGGCGTGGTAACCGATCACAGGGTGCGTCTGTCCACCGACTCGGTCGATCGACTGACCTTCATAAAAATGAATCAGTCTTGGATCACCACCAGCTACCAAGCACCTGATGCTGATGTAACCGAATAATTTTTTTTCCCTGAGTAATTATCCTCTTCCTCCTCAATCATTGCGCTGATAGCTTGTAAGAACATTTTTGGTTCTGGGCGCCACCACCAGTGCTTAAGGCCCAATTTTTCTGCCCCTGCTTAACAGGGGCGTGTAATTACAATTTTTGATGCAATACTTTGCAGCAGGGCTCGTTCCTGCGTTCCAACTAGAGTGTCTGTGAGGGGTTGCAGTGTTGTGGCACCAGCACCACCCCCACCAAAGGCCCAATTTTTCTGCCCCTGTTCAACAGGGGCATGTAATTACAATTCTTGAGCTAATACTTCACAGCAGGGCCCATTTCTGCACCCACCAAGAGCGAGTGAGGACTTACAGTGTTGTGGCACCAGCACCACCACCACCAAAGGCCCAGTTTTTTTGCCCCTGTTCAATAGGGGCATGTAATTACAATTCTTGATCTAATATTTCACAGCAGGGCCCTGTGAGGGCTTACAGTGTTGTGGCCACAACAACACCTAAGGCCCAAATTTCTGCTGAGTATATAGGGCAGGCCCCTACTTTCAAACATCTAACTTACAAACGACTCCTACTTGCAAACGGAAGGAGACAACAGGAAGTGAGATGAAATCTACCCCTAGGAAGTGAAATTCAAACTGTAAGAGTTAATATGGGAAAAACATTTCTCCTTTCCACTGATGCTTTCCAATCCTTGTTCCACAAAAAACCCCAAATTCTCAAAAAGCATTTGTCATTGGGACAAAAAGTGAGGTGAAATCTTCTAAAGAGGAGGAAAGACAGCAAAACAAATGTCACAGGGGTGATAACCCTTCCCTATGTTTTCCAAAAAGCTTAAAAAAGATTTTTTGGCTGGAGCTAAACACGTTAAAAATTTACCCGTTCAAAATGACAAACAGATTCTACTTAACAACAAATCTACAGTCCCTGTCTTGTTTGCACCGCCTGTATACTGCTGTTCAGAGTATATAGGGCCTGGTGGCCCCACACCTTTCCTTATTTTAATTTGGGTGCGGGGTTCCCCTTAATATCCATACAAGACCCAAAGGGCCTGGTAATGGACTGGGGGGCACCCATGCCGTTTGTCTCACTGATTTTCATCCATATTGCCAGGACCGGACATTACATTAAACCCGCAAGCAGTTTTAAATAGGATTTTTTCCTTTAAAAATGACATTTGGTGCAGGGACTGTTCTAAACACGGGAAACACGTGCCACTTTACAGGCATACTATAGACACCCCCCAGGTACGATATTTAAAGGAATGTTTCACTTTTTTTTTTTTTACTTTAAGCATCATTAAAATCACTGCTCCCGAAAAAACGGCCGTTTTTAAACGTTTTTTTTTGCATTGATACATGTCCCCTGGGGTAGGACCCGGGTCCCCAAACCCTTTTTAGGACAATACCATGCAAATTAGCCTTTAAAATGATCACTTTTGATTTCGAACATTCGAGTCCCATAGACGTCAATGGGGTACTAACGTTCGTGCGAACTTTCAGGTCCGTTCGCAGGTTCTGGTGCGAACCGAACCGGGGGGTGTTCGGCTCATCCCTTATATATGTGTATATATATATATATATATATATATATATATATGTGTATATATATATGTGTATATATATGTGTATATATATATGTGTATATATATATATATATATATATGTGTATATATATATATATATATATATATGTGTATATATATATATATATATATATATATATATATATATATATATATATATATATATATATATATATATATATAATATTTTAGCCAGCAGGTGGCAAGTTTTAAGCATGGTAGTCTAGGTTTTCCAGATAGATGGTTTACTACTGTGCTGTGCATAGAGCTGAATGATCAACTGCATGATTCGGAGTTTGTTTGTTTCTTCAGAAGCAGTCAAGAAGTGCAGAGCTATTGCTGGGTCTTCATATTACCTAGTATCCCATTTATTTGTAAAATTAGGAGTTTATACAGGTGCTTTAAATCTGGGGTTATTAACCTGGGCCTTTACAATCACTTTAAGTATGTGCTCTCTTCTACGCACGAGTATGGAGGGCTTTCCTTTTTTCTTTTTTTTTTTTACACTGTCCCTTTAATTTATTTATTTTTTTCAATCACTTTATGGAGACATAGCTTCAGCCATAACCCCAGTAAACCACTTGCAAACCGCAACGTACACAGTATATATGTGTTGTGGTTGCATGTTATACTTACCTGCTCTGTGCAATGATTTTGCGCAGAGCAGCCCCAATCCTTCTCTTCTCTGGTCCCCTGTCAAGACTCTTGGTTTCTCTTGGCTCCTCTCCCCTGTTGAGTGCCCCCATATTAGGCTGTTTGCTATGGGGCCAATCCTGCTGGCTCGATCCCATGCAGCGCTCTGTGTGTCCATTGACACACACAGTGGGGCCAGACCTTACCCCTGTTCCCTCCTCACTGGCTGTGATTGACAGCAGCAGGAACTAACGGACAAATGCCTTGAGCTAGTGAGGAGAAAGAGAGAGCAGTGGGGTAGGGCTGGGTGGGGGGGAGAGCTGCACACAGATCTTTTTTTACCTTATTGCATTGAATGTATTAGGGTAAAAAAATGTCTGCCTTTAGAACCACTTTAAGAACCACTGCTGTCAATATGGCTCCCTTAAAGCTTTGTTAAATATTTTATCTTATTTTGCCTTCGTCATCTGACTTAGAACCAACATATTGCTGAAAAAAAATAATATAATTACAAACAACCTGTAAAATGATGTTAAGGATTCTTTCTCCCTTTTGTAAAGCGTTGGTCACCTCTGGTATTTGATACTTCTGCTTGTTTCATATTCGGAATTCCCCACAGCACAGTAGGGTTCCACCTGCCAGCCCCTACATCACTACAGAATAAAATAGATTGCAGTTAGTGGGGTTTAGTCCTGAAACCAGTGAAGACAATCCCTGGCTGTAATATATTTTTGAGAGGGACACAAAAATGGGGTTTCTATTCAACAAATTTGATAGGTACCTTAGCATTTTTAAAGGAACCTGTTTTTGAAGGTTAGCTTTTGTTTTGGCTGATTGTATGAAACTCTTCCATCTTGATTTAATAGCAAGTACTCATTCCTATCTTTATACTGACATCTTGGGACATCTATGTCTAGCACTATCTTTTAGACTATTGTTGAAGTGTATTTGCACAAATGTTCTTAGATTATTTTATCAACACAGGAGAACCTAAATTGTAATTTTTGATTTTTAATTTATTTTTACTACTAGCACTAGCGATTAGCCACAAATGAGGATTGTAACATCTTCTGTTGTTATACACAGAAAGTCCTGAAAATCTGTAAAAACACTTTTTTACATTCAGTCGTTTGTCATCTCCAATTGTAACAGAATCACTGTAATTTTGAATCATTTAGTCTGACTGAGACCCATTTGCCATTTTCAGAGTGTGTAACTGATCACAAATTTTGACCTCTTTTTATTGGCATAAGGGCTACTTCATATCTATTTTAAGATGTATTGTGCTTGGTAGATCTTGTGATTTTCAGAAGTGGAGTGACCTTTCAGTGTGCTGATTACCAGTATGCTGACTTTTAATCTTGACATTTTTTCTTAAACTGTATCTAATTTTGCTTTATTATAGTTTTTACATTCCAGCTTCTAGTTGTGTATAATTCTTTGCAATACTTAACTTTTTCCAGATACATAGGCTGCTATGTATGTTCTTAGCATTAAACTAGTTCCAAAGCATACACCAATGCTCATGCTAGCCTAGTTTTATTTCAAGCAGTTGGGCATATTATTATTAGAGTTATACAGGTTTTATATAGAGCCAACAGTTTGAGCAGCTCTTAACAAAATAAAGGCAGACATTACAGTTACATTACAATTTGGTACAAGAGGAATCAGAGGGCCCTGCTCATTAGAGCTTACAATCTAAAAAGGAAAGGTCAATTGATACAAAAGGTAATAGCTGTGGGGGATGAGCTGATGGAGGAAGTAAAACAGTGTTAGTTTGAAGCAGGATAGGCTTCTTTACCAATTGCTTCCTGGGCACTTAAACCCCCCTCCTGTCCAGACCAATTTTCAGCTTTCAGCGCTGATGCACTTTGAATGACAATTGCACGGTCATGCCACACTGTACCCAAATTAAATTGTTATCATTTTTTTCCCATAAATAGAGCTTTCTTTTGGTGGTATTTGATCACTTCTGCGGTTTTTATCTTTTGTTAAAACAATTTAAAAAGACCAAATTGTAAAAAAAAAATTATATTTTTTTAATTTTTTTATATTTTGTTATAAAATTTTGCAAACAGGTAATTTTTCTCCTTCATTGATGTACACCAGGGGTCTCAAACTGGTGGCCCTCCAGCTGTTGCAAAACTACAAGTCCCATGAGGCATTGCAAGGCTGACAGTTACAAGCATGACTCCCGCAGGCAGAGGCATGATGGGACTTGTAGTTTCGCAACAGCTGGAGGGCCGGCAGTTTGAGACCCCTGATGTACACTGATTAGGCAGCACTGATGGGCACTGATAGGTGGCAGTGATGGGCACCGATGGATGGCAGTGATGGGTACTGATGGGTGGCAATAATGGGCACCGATCAGCACTGGTTGGTTACACTGATAGGCAGCACTGCTAGGTGGCACTGTTTGGCACCACTGGTGGGCATTGATAGGTGGCACTTGTAGGCATTGATAGGTGGAGCCCATGGGCAATGATAGGTGGCACTGGTGGGCACTGGCAGGTGGCACTGGAAGGGGGTACTGGTGGCACAGATGAGGCAGAATTGCCTCTGCTTTTTGGGACCGATGTACCTTCCACATAATCCGGTGATCGGCTTTTTTTTCTTCTCACGCTGTCAGCGTGAGGAGAAAAAAAAACTATTACTGAGCTTTTGTTTACATCATGTGATCAGCTGTCATTGGCTGACAGCTGATCACGTGGTAAGGGGCCGGGATCAGCCCCTTACTCTGATCTGTAATCAGCCAAGTTTCAGTGACTCGGTGATCACAGCGCACAGCCTGCAGGGGGCGCATGGGGCGTGTGCAAGGGGGGGACGGCCTCCCAGGAATTCAGGTCTGCACTGTGGCCATCATTCAGCTATAGCACAGACACCAAGCGGTTAAAGAAAATGATTTTCAGGGATCGTCTAAAGATGGATAGATTAGGGGACAGTCAGACAGATTGGGGTAGGGAGTTCCAAAGGATGGGAGAAGCTCTGGAGAAATCCTGGAGGCTGGATATCTTCACTTGTTCTTGGTGTGGAGGGGTTAGACCCTCTGTCAATATTTTTATTATGTGTGTCCCCTCTGGTAAGATTTCTCACTGTATTGGCCACAATTATTACTGAGACAGAAAGAGTTGTAAAATCCAAAATTATAGTATTTTCATTAAAGCAAATGGTGAGGGTAAATCATCGGATTAAGACATATGTTCTATTAGCAACTGTCTAAGACAGGAATTTCCCTAATTATGCAGCGATTTCCTCTGGCTTCCTATATCATTTAAAAAAAATTCAGTTACAGCAGTGGTGCTCTACTTGAAAATTATAGAGAGCCTCATCTGCAGCTCCTGACACTCCCAGAGGGCTGTACAATAGTAGCTTGTTTTCAAGCATTTAAATGTACTGCATTGAGTAGAACAATCAATGCTGCTGTATTTTTTACTGCAACACACACTGAAGAGAAAATGGGAGTACAATAAGCCCCACCATTGGTGTCTGTGAAAGTAATAGTAACTCCCAGCATTGGTGTTAGTGGACAAAATAACAATCCTTCTGCATTGGTGTCAGTGGGCTCCATTCACAAAGCGGTATCTTACTCCATCTGAGTATGTGGTAAGATACCGCACAGTGTTTTTCAAAATGTTTTTGGCATTCACTAAAAAATGCTACTAAATTACTACATGAGTTATTTTATAAAGTCATAGATTATTTTAGTAGTGAAAGCTTGTAGTCATTTGCCACCAGCAGTAGCTGGCGTCCTTAACACAGCCTGTACAGTAAATAGCTGGTTGTTAAGGAGTGAGTGACCACCATGACCTTAACAAACGATGAGTCATCAGATGTCAGCAGGGTTCCCCAATGACAGCTGAATGTAAAAAAAAATGCCTGCAATGAAAAATTAAGAAAAGAAAAAAAAAACAGCTTGGAGTATCTCCACAATCCCTACCAGGCAATTTGGGTCTGGTATGGATTTTGAGGGAAACCCCTATCACAATTTTTTTTAAATGGAGTGGGGTCCCCCCAAAATCCATACCAGACCCTTATCCAAGCATGTAGCTTAGCAGGTCAGGAAAGGAGGGGACGAGTGAGCACCCATCCCCCTCCTGAACCATACCAGGCCACATGCCCTTAACATGGGGGTGTTTAGGGGCAGGGAGGATGCTGCACCCCCAAAGCACCTTGCCCCCAAATTGATGAGGACAAGGGCCTGGCCAATGGTTGTGGGAGTCTGTGGGTGGGGGGCTTATTGAAATCTGGAACCCAGCTCCCCTCTATGTGAATGATTATGGGAAACATAGTACCCCTACTCATTCACCCAAAAAAAAAGTGTAGTGTAAAAAAAAGACAGTAGGCAGTTTTTGACAAGTCCTTTATTAAAAAACAAAAATAAATAAATAACTAGTGGCGGTACCACCCAGTGATGTCACCAGATGGCACCGCCCCCTTGTAACATCAGTGACCAGGGGCATGATGGGTCGTTGATGTCAAAAGGGGGCAGTGTCGCCTCTTAGTTCCCGTCAATTTACTTTGATCTTTAAAGTTAACCCCACGCAGACATAAAATACATTATGTGAGGTATTGTGCTTTCGCCTCTGAGTAAAGATATTCTAAAACATGTGGCAACTTCGCAGTTAATCATTTACACATTAGCTGCCACCACGTGTTTTAGGGAAAACACACATCATCCAATTGCACCTGCTGTTGCTATCCTGACCCTTAAGAAATCCCTGTGACCATTTTGTTACCGTACATTTCAGGGAAAATTAGGAAGGCAGTGTGTACAATATTGTATTGTTTCCGTCGCCCTCCCTACAAACTCGTTCACAGTTCTTGTAGGGTGCTGTAGTGCATTAGTGGATGGCACCACCATACAATCGTTGTAAAAAAGAATCTTCAACAGCATACCAAGGTATGCAGGTAAAGAAGCTTTTTTTACTGTGTACGATATACGGCCCCCATTTTCTCCATTTAGGCTGAGGTTTGTCAGACCTCATTATCATTGCACATACATTATTGCAGTTCTGTATTCATTTATACATGAGAATTGCTATTATTTATGATTATTATATGTATACAGTGGGGACGGAAAGTATTCAGACCCCCTTAAATTTTTCACTCTTTGTTATATTGAAGCCATTTGCTAAAATTATTTAAGTTCATTTTTTTCCTCATTAATGTACACACAGCACCCCATATTGACAGAAAAACACAGAATTGTTGACATTTTTGCAGATTTATTAAAAAAGAAAAACTGAAATATCACATGGTCCTAAGTATTCAGACCCTTTCCTCAGTATTTAGTAGAAGCACCCTTTTGATCTAATACAGCCATGAGTCTTTTTGGGAAGGATGCAACAAGTTTTTCACACCTGGATTTGGGGATCCTCTGCCATTCCTCCTTGCAGATCCTCTTCAGTTCTGTTAGGTTGAATGGTAAACGTTGGTGGACAGCCATTTTTAGGTCTCTCCAGAGATGCTCAATTGGGTTTAAGTCAGGGCTCTGGCTGGGCCATTCAAGAACAGTCATGGAGTTGTTGTGAAGCCACTCCTTCGTTATTTTAGCTATGTGCTTAGGGTCATTGTCTTGTTGGAAGGTAAACCTTCGGCCCAGTCTGAGGTCCTGAGCACTCTGGAGGAGGTTTTCATCCAGGATATCCCTGTACTTGGATTGGTACCGCATTCATCTTTCCCTCGACTGCAAACAGTCGTCCTGTCCCTGCAGCTAAAAAACACCCCCACAGCATGATGCTGCCACCACCATGCTTCACTGTTGGGACTGTATTGGACAGGTGATGAGCAGTGCCTGGTTTTCTTCACACATACCGCTAGAATTAAGGCCAAAAAGTTCTATCTTGGTCTCATCAGACCAGAGAATCTTATTTCTCACCATCTTGGAGTCCTTCAGGTGTTTTTTAGCAAACTCCATGTGGGCTTTCATGTGTCTGAGGTGAGGCTTCCGTCGGGCCACTCTGCCATAAAGCCCCGACTGGTGGAGGGCTGCAGTGATGGTTGACTTTCTACAACTTTCTCCCATCTCCCGACTGCATCTCTGGAGCTCAGCCACAGTGATCTTTGGGTTCTTCTTTACCTCTCTCACCAAGGCTCTTCTCTCCCGATAGCTGAGTTTGGCCGAAATTCCAGCTGTAGGAAGGGTTCTGGTCATCCCAAACGTCTTCCATTTAAAGATTATGGAGGCCACTGTGCTCTTAGTAACCTTGGCCAGATCTGTGCCTTGCCACAATTCTGTATCTGAGCTCTTCAGGCAGTTCCTTTGACCTCATGATTCTCATTTGCTCTGACATGCACTGTGAGCTGTAAGGTCTTATATATGTAGTGCTGGTAGATTTGCGATCTACCATCTGGTAGGTAAATTTAGTAACTTGTTCATTAGAAAGGTTAGATTTGCCTCTGTTCCAGCTTGGCTGACATTGCATGTGTTTTCATACTGAGCCGTGGGTGTCGCTGTTACCGCTGGCTGGTGTTGGAAGGGCAACTTGTCTAAGCGTATGGATGCTCTTCTGTCCCGGAGACAACTCGGTGGAGGTGGTCCTCCGAGTTGCATTCTGGGCGAGGGTATTTATGGAACAGACGCCATATTTTGGGGTTCATTTTACAGCCACCTGCTGGCCCTCCTGGCCGACAGGTATGCGTTAGAGAGCTATCTCGTAGTCCTCCGTTCGGGAGGCCCACGTTGCTGCGGCGCAGGGGTGGGCCCAGAAGTTTGTCTGGGGCCTGCCACAGCAGCCGAGGAATGGTCCTGAGCTGTCTATCCAGAGTGATGAAGCTGGACAACCGAGGAGATCCCAGGGGAGGGGCCGTCATGGAAGGAACATGCTGGTCTGGAGAGGGGCCTGGTGACTCGGCTAGAGGACGTATCCTAAAGCCGGGTTGGCTTAAAGGTTCAAGCACTGTGACTGACTTTCATCACAAATGAAAACAATACATCCTGTGGCAGAGGATCATACAGGTTCATCCCAAACAAGTCTGTGGCAGAGACTTTTGTTCGTGCTACGTGCTGGCTGCTAGGCTAGTGAGAGAGGCCTATTCAGGCATGCAAGGAGTGTGTCCCACCAAGGGAGTGCATTCTACTGAAATCCAACCCCAAAGGACATTTGTCAAGAATCTTACTAAAAAGGTATTTGAGTTTTCCTCTGCAGTTTCCCTTCTGCCTCTTTCCTGCTACTTCCTTCGTTGATGGTTTAATAAAGCATTGAAAACGTACTCAAGTGTTGGTGCGTGTGTCGTCCAGAGGTAAACTCAATGAAACCCTAGACCCGGTGCCGGTGAAACAGAGGGAAGGAGAGTGAAGATAACAAGCCCGCTTAAACCAGCAGCTCCACCGAGAGTGATTGCTACATGTGGGGGCGTCATCCGGGATTTGTTGACCATCAATTCTTGCAACCCAGAGAAGTGTTTCATCGGGAGTTTATGGTGAGAGTTGGACTTTGAAAAAAAATCTTACAGGAAGAGAAGGGGTTAAACTGCAGGACTTTATTTCTGAGTGCGTAGACGGCGGGCGCCAGTGAAGGCCCGGGAACTACGTGATCAGAAGAACAAGTGGGAGGAGCCTACCCTACTTGATATCACGTGGGACGCGTGTATGTGTTTGGGGCCAGAAGAAGGGGGAGGCCTCGTGATCGTTCTGAGAAGATCAGAGTGTGGCCATGTCTTTTGCGGTGATGCAGCCAATTATGGGACAGAGAATGTTCCCTGCAAGCACCGTGTTGAATACTGTGTTGACTGGAGCCCTGCTTACGGATACTGGAGTTCGTTTGAAGCCGCAGGGGTGGTTTGTTCTGTATACCTCAGGAGATATTGAGGGACTGGGCATGATCTGCCACCAATGTAAAGGATTGGCCATACATCTTCGTCCATTTGGCCGATGTCCGCAATGTGGAGAGTACTTGTTTGTGGTGGAGCAACCTACCACGTCGCCCCATGCTTATCAAATGGATTGGGCAACAGGTATCGCCACAGTAGAAGCTGCTACTGCTACAGAGAGAGAACGGCAGGCCGTCACTTCGCCTGTTACTGACAATGTTCCGGAGAGAGACACTGCTGCTGCTGTCTCATCAGGGGACATTACTTTCTGCGTCCACTACACCTACTCCTGTTGTACCTGTTCAAAGGAAGGTGGGATATGTGAAGGCTTCCCGCGGCCGTGGTCGAGGCCTACCCCAGAGGTTACCTGAACCAGAGCTACCAAAGTCCACGTCAGAAACGGGTAAGGTACTGATGGGGAATGTATCTGGGACTGTAAATAAATATCTGCCAGCGGAAGAGTTGGGAAATTCGGAAATAGAATCCATGTCGGATCTTTCCGGTGATGATGACCTATTTGAGACTATGTCATAAGAGCTGTTGTGGTCACAAGGTGAAGATGTCGCCTCTGCTATGACCTTCCCTGAATGGACAGCCCTGAGTTCTGGGAAGACGTCACCCTGTGTGGAGCCGCACAGTACTTTTACCAAGACTTTGTCGAAAGTTGCTAGTTCACCACAGACACCGGCTGGGTCTATGGAGAGCAAATTATTGGATTCCTGTGTGCCGCCTGGTATGGGGAAGGACAGATCTTTGCCCAAACTTGCATGTCTGCAGAGAATGTTAAACAAGCGTGTAGCTGCAGAGTATGGTTTGGAGTTCCCTTATGTGCCTCAGGATATAATGCAAGTGATTGAACTTAACCGGGAACTTTGGTACAGTGAAGCTGTTTGGGACTATTTGTGCCTAAGCCTTTCCGAAAGACCGGATGTTCTGTTAAAATGGATGAACGTTTTAGTGGATGTTTTATGCACTGGAACTTCGGTCGGCACATCTATGCTGACAAAGTGGTCATCTGCAGGCCCGGAAAAGATGACGTTGTCTATTTCATTACCACAGTGGATAAAATGGGAAAGACATTGACCTTGCTGGATCCCCGGTTTTATTGGTGATTCCGGACAATAGTACCTTGAAGTTAGATAGTTAGTGTCAGTGTAAAGAGATCTTCATGGTCAAGATCTGCATATTCTGTTTAGTGTTTCAAATTTAAGGACTTCTTTTTGCTAGCCGGATTTTCTTAATTTAAAGAGATTATTATACAGGGATGGACTCCTTAAGATTTTCTTTTTTTTTTTGATACTAGATGATGGGAAGAGAGGCTCATTTTCTCTAAAAATGAGGCTTTGCTCCTGATATTGTACAGTATATGTGTGTGTTTAATATGTTTTCCTTTTCAGGAACTATTGGATCTCCTATCAAGCTGGGAGGTTTTTCAGCTAGATAGATAGTGAGGTTATGTACGGTCGTAGGTTGGTTTTGTTTGCGGATGTGAACATAATGTGAATAGTGAATAGCATGGAGTAGATATCTGAAATTAAATGCCTTTGTGGTTCAGAATGGAAAAGAGTGGTTTATAGTTCGGGATGTCATAGAGGATAGGGATAGGAAAAGAAGTGTTCTGCTCGGATGGTAGGGGCGAGGCCAACTATCCATGTGAAAAGCATCTGCCATACCAGGGAGAAAGTCCGGGTTATGCCGGTTTGGGGTTAGTGGGTCCGGGGAGGATGACAAGTTGTATTTTCGCCAAGCTTCATGGAATTCTAATAGTGTAATTCCTATGAGGTGGTGTAATTTGCAGGATGGAGGGATGTGGCTGGTGACTATCCAGGGGATTTGGGGAAGATGTGGTAGGGACATGGCCTGTTCTAGTTGGACCCATGCTTTTACTTGGGAATGGATGTTCCAATCGACCTACCTCGTTCGTTCACAGGCAAGATGATAGTTTTTGTTATCTGGGAGATTTATGCCTCCTTTCATTTTAGGGATAGTCAGTGTAATGTGACTCAGTCTCGGCCGTGATGCACCCCATAGGTAAGGCGTACACTCTCTACAGTAGGATGAAAAGAAAGCTGGTGATAGTTTCATTGGTATGATTTGTAATACATATAAGATCCTGGGGAGGATATTCATTTTCAAGATTGCGGCTCCGAATTATGAAAAGAGACCTGTGGACCAGGATTTCAGATTGCATTGTATATTCTGTAGAATTGGGAGATTATTCTTGGCATATAAATCTGAAAGTTTGGCAGGTACCGGTAATTAAACACCCAGATGTTATCGCGTCATGGTTCCAGCTAAATGAGAAATTTGACTGGCAATGTCTGAGTATATCCTGTGACAAAGAAATGTTTAATGCATGTGATTTTGAAAAAATTATCTGCAGGTTTGTTAAGAATTTGAAAGAGGTAAAGTCTTTAAGAAGAATAGGAATTGTAATGAGCGGTTCCGATAAAAATAAAGGGACATCATCTG
This sequence comes from Lithobates clamitans, assembly GCA_037952925.1. NCBI lineage: Eukaryota > Metazoa > Chordata > Amphibia > Anura > Ranidae > Lithobates > Lithobates clamitans. The sequence continues at coordinate 3,595,508 of JBBGZY010000406.1, forward strand.
CAGCCTATTTTTGGGTTTGCTTAGTGATTCTGATTCCTTTAATGTCCGGATTGAATCGGAGATGGCTGATTAGGGTTTCAAGGGTTAGGACAAAAATTAGGGGCAAAAGGAAACATCCCTGGCATGTTCCGTTTGAGATTGAGAAGGCATTTGACAGATGGCCATTGACTCATACTTTTGATGTGGGGGTGGAGTATAGTGATTGAATGAAATGTAGCATCCATTCTTGAAGGCCAATTGCCTTAAGAACCTTGGACATGTAGTTCCAAGACACTCTATCGAATGCCTTCTCAGCATCAAGAGAAAGAAAGAAGCTGGTTTTATGGGTGGATGTAAGTTAATGATGTATGTTAATCACCTTTAGGGTGTTATCCTTGGCTTCTCTACCAGGTATGAAGCCTACTTGATGGAGGAAGATCCGTTATGGTAGTAGGGGTAGAAGGCAGTTGGCAAGGAATTTGGCATATAGTTTTAGATCAACATTTAGCAGTAAAATTGGTCTATACTTGGTGACTAATGAGGGGTCTTTACCGGAAGTTCTCGTGATGGTTGATTAGGAGATTAGGAGTTGAAAGCTGAAAGAAATCAGGATATGAGCAAGTATGTAAAGGATTTGTAGTATCTGACAGTTAACCCGTCCGGTCCTGGGTTTTTCCCTGGCTTTATTTGTTTAGGTGCTATCTTGGCTTCCTCTTTTCCTAGAAAGGACAATCCAGGTCTTGTGCCTCAGCGGTGGATATTGGTTTGGGGCTGTATTTGTGGAAAGGCTGTAATTGACTGAATTTTGTGAGTGTCATCCTTACTAGGGTCCTTGGCAGAGAGAATATATAGTTGGGAATAGTAGCGGACAAATTGGTTGGCTATGTCAGAGTTGGAGGTCCTTTTTTGCCCAGAGGAATCTGTTTGGGAGTGAATTGTCATGGCCACTTTTTTGGCTCTGTACACCTTGGCCAGGAGCCTGCCTGATTTGTTTCCAAATCCATAGAAGTATTTTTGAGATAAGATATAGCTGCATTTTATTTTTTTGTCAAGTTTTTCTAAAAGGTCCACTCTAGCCTGGAGAAGGTCTTGTAAGGTATTCGCTGTCTGTGATCGCTTGTGTTCTTGTTGTGTGCTTCCCACCTTGTCAATGGAGAGATTTTTTGGGGGAGTCACTGTCTATGAAGTATTGTTTGAGGTGCTTTGTAATGTCATTGACAATGGTGGCATCTGTGATGAGGGCGGGGTCTAGTCTCTATTATGTGGGTGAGTAGGAGCATCAGGAATATTTGTAGAGATTGAGATAGAATGGTGATCCGATAAAAACATTGGATCTATTGATGCGGAGTGAAGCATCGGTAGGTCCCTCTGAGAGATGAACAAATAATCAAGCCTAAAGTATCATTGGTGTGGGGTAAAAAAAAAAAGCTGAAGTCCCTACCGTTCGGGTTTAGAGTTTGCCAGGAGTTATGCAGTAAAAGGTCACAAAGTTGCTCTTTGGTGGCTCCAAGGGCTTTGTATGGCAGGGAGGACACCCCGTTGGAAGTGTCTTGCAGGGGATTTAAGGAGACATTGAAGTCGCCTCCCAGAATTAAGCCTTCATGGAATGTAGATAATGCTTGTGTCATTTCTTGAAAGAAAGTGACCTGGTGGCTATTTGGTGCATATATATTTGCAAACGTAATGGGTTTACCATAATGAGTCCCCTTCAGAACGAGGTATCTGCCTTCATTGTCAGCAAATGAATCTGATAGTTGGAATAGGCAGTGTTTAGCCAACAGTGTGGATACCCCTTTTGCCTTTGATTCTGGGACGGTGGCATGAAATACCGTGGGGTAGTAGGTGTTTGTAAGTTTTGGAATGGAGTTCCTAAGTGTGTCTCCTGAAGAAAGATAATTTCGGCTTTGTTTTTACGCATCGTAAAGAACATTTTTGAGTGCTTCTCAAGTATGTTGAGTCCCTGGGCATTGTTCAGTGGTAATGGAGGAGTCATTATTAGATAGTCTGCAGCAAATTGTTCTGGAGAGAAGAGAAGTAGGCCTCTGTTATTTTCAGTAATTCAACTAAGAACGAGGGGAAAGGCAGGGAGAAGAGGGGAGGAGGGGGGAAAGGAGAAGGGAGGAAGCTGGGAGGAAAGAAGAGACAGGGAAAAGGGTTTGGACAAACCCTAAAAGAAAAATCTGGTGACAATTGAGAGCTTGCTCACTAGTCCAGGTAGAGCAAGGACTGTCTATGCTGTGTAGCTGGAAATGTACAGTGGTACTGGGGCATAAGAAGGCTCAGATAAGTAAGAAGAGGAAGTATACCACTGAGTGGGGGGAGGTTCAGGAGAAGAGTAGGTTTGTTAAATGAAATTGCCAGACAGAGGGCCAGTTGGAGCTCGTTAAACAGTGCTGAAGGAGGCTGTGCAAAAGAGGATGTGTATGTGTGTTTGTTCCGTGGGTTGTAAATTAAGAGCATTCATGGTAAGTGATTGTCTGACGGTGTGAAAAGTGTGTTCGTATACCATCCAGTTGAGTGGAGCCTGGTAGGTTTGGAGGATAATCGGTAAAAAACTTTAAAGCTTTAGGTTCCTCATAGAGGAAGGTAAGCATAATGCGAGATCTGGGACCATGTGAGTCTATTAGATACACAGTATCTTATCAAGAATGTAACTAAGTAAAACCATATGGTAACTATGATAACAAATCGTGTAACCTAATGAGACCTGTAGTAGGTGAGGATGCTTAAGGGCCAAAATATAGATAGGGCTTAGAACTGTCTCTTTATCACTATGAGGGGTGTGTGTGTTGGGGGGGCAACCTAAACATGAGAGAGTAGGGTGACTAGCAATAGATGCTGTGGTGGGTGTATCAACTTAGGGTGATGGGTGCATGAGTTGAGGATTAGAGCTAGGGATGAGCTTCGAGTTCGAGTCAAACTCATGTTCGACTCGAACATCGGCTGTTCGCAAGTTCGCCGAACAGCGAACAATTTGGGGTGTTCGCGGCAAATTCGAATGCCGCGGAACACCCTTTAAAAGTCTATGGGAGAAATCAAAAGTGCTAATTTTAAAGGCTAATATTCATGGTATTGTCATAAAAAGTGTTTGGGGACCTGGGTCCTGCCCCAGGGGACATGAATCAATGCAAAAAAAAAGTTTTAAAAACGGCCGTTTTTTTGGGAGCAGTGATTTTAATAATGCTTAAAGTGAAACAATAAAAGTTTAATATCCCTTTAAATTTCATACCTGGGGGGTGTCTATAGTATGCCTGTAAAGGGGCGCATGTTTCCTGTGTTTAGAACAGTCTGACAGCAAAATGTCATTTCAAAGGAAAAAAAGTCATTTAAACTACTCGCGGCTATTAATGAATTGCCGGTCCGACAATATACATAAAAGTTATTTGATAAAAACGGCATGGGAATTCCCCACAGGGGAACCCTGAACCAAAATTTAAAAAAAAAATGACGTGGGGGGTCCCCTTAAATTCTATACCAGGCTCTTCAGGTCTGGTATGGATATTAAGGGGAACCCCGGCCAAAATTTAAAAAAAAAAATGGTGTGGGGTCCCCCTCAAAATCTATACTAGACCCTTCAGGTCTGGTATGGATTTTAAGGGGAACCCCGTGCCAAAATTTAAAAAAAAATGGCGTGGGTCCCCCCAAAAATCCATACCAGACCCTTATCAGAGCACGCAACCTGGCAGGCCGCAGGAAAAGAGGGGGGATGAGAGAGCGCCCCCCTCCTGAACCGTACCAGGCCACATGCCCTCAACATTGGGAGGGTGCTTTGGGGTGGCCCCCCAAAACACCTTGTCCCCATGTTGATGAGGACAAGGGTCTCATCCCCACAACCCTGGCCGGTGGTTGTGGGGGTCTACGGGCGGGGGGCTTATCGGAATCTGGAAGCCCCCTTTAACAAGGGGGCCCCCAGATCCCGCCCCCACTGTATGAAATGGTAAGGAGGTACAAAAGTACCCCTACCATTCCACTAAAAAAGTGTCAAAAATGTTAAAAATGACAAGAGACAGTTTTTGACAATTCCTTTATTTAAATGCTTCTTCTTTCTTCTATCTTGCTTCGGTTTCTTCCTCCATCTTCTTCTTCTTCTGGTTCTTCTGGTTCTTCCTCTGGTGTTCTCCGGCATCTTCCTCCGCGGCGTCTTCTTCCCTTCTTCTCCGGGCCGCTGCGCATCCATGATGGCATGGAAGGAGGCTCCCGCTGTGTGACGCTTCTCTCTTCATCTTCTTCTCTTCATCTTCTTTTCGGCCCGCTCAGGGGGGTGTTCTGCTCATCCCTAATTAGAACACATGTAGGAGGTTAGTCTGACAAGAGGGTTATGTGTATGTATTGATATGGAGGTGTCTGCCTCTAGACCTGGGTAATCTGTGGTAGTACTATAATGCCATGTACACATGGTCGGACTTTCCAGCAGGAAAAGTCAGACAGAATTGTTTCATCGGACATTCTGATCGTGTGTGGGCCTCATCAGACTTTTTTTTTCGAAAATTCTGACGGACCTAGAAATAGAACATGTTTTAAATCTTTCCGACGGAATCAGTTCCTATCGGGAAAACCGCTCGTCTGTATGCTGCTCCGACGGCCCAAAAACGATGCATGCTCTGAAGCAAGTACGAGACGGCAACTATTGGCTACTCGCTATTGAACTTCCTTTTTCTAGTTCCGTTGTACGTGTTGTATGTCACCGCATTCTAGACGGTCGGACTTTGGTGTAATCATGTGTAGGCAAGACAGTTTCAGTGGAACTCCGTCGGAAAGTCCTTCAGAGTTTATTCTGATGGAAAGACCGGCTGTCTTAGGACTAAAATGGCATTTTAGTTTTAGTCCCATTTTAGTCTCCTGCAATTGTTTTAGTTTTAGTTGTATTTAGTCAACTAAATCTCCAGTACATTTTAGTCGACTAAAATGTCCTACGTTTTAGTCGACTAAAATCTCCACTACATTTCAGTAATTGCAATTTAGTTTCAGTCATAGTCTTTTGACTAAAATAGCATTTTAGTTTTAATCTCATTTTAGTCTTTTGACCAAATGGCTTTTAGTTTTAGTCATATTTTAGTCGACTAAAATAGTATTCATTTAGTCGACTAAAATGTTTTAGTCGATTAAAATGTTTTAGTCGACTAAATTAACACTGGTGTACGCGGCATAAGAGGTTCAGCATTCTGAGAATGTGGTATCATATGAGTCGCTTTCTGTTCTGTTCAAGGGTTAGGCGGCCATCTTCTTCCAAGGTAAACCACACCCAATCCCCCCTCCCTGCTGTGATTCTATGGCGAACTTGATGTAAAGCAGGAACACCAATCCATGCCTTCCAATAGTAAAAGCACCTCCCCACTACACTGAATTACAGGCTAGGCACACACTTTGCTTGCCCCTGATGATAACCCCTTCCCAGCCAGTGTCATTAGTACAGTGACAGTGCATATTTTTAGCACTGATCACTGTATTAGTGTCACTGGTTCCCAAAAAGTGTCAGTTAGTGTCTGATTTGTCTGCCACAATATCGCAGTCTTGCTATAAGTTGCTAATCAATGCCATTACTAGTCAACAAAAAATGTTTCAATTTTTTTTCAAAAAATATACCATTGTTTGTAGATGCTATAAGTTTTGCACAAACCAATCAATATATGCTTATTGGGATTTTTTTTACCAAAAATATATAGCACAATAAATTGGCCTAATTGGTAAAGAAATTTGATTTTTTTACAATTTTATTGGATATGTTTTATAGCAAAAAGTAAAAAAAAAAAAGTTTTTTCAAAATTGTCAGTCTTTTTTTGTTTATAGTGCAAAAAATAAAAACCGAAAAAGTGATAAAATACCACCAAAAGAACACGTATTATGTGGTAAAAATAAGGACATACATTTTATGTGGGTACAGCATTGCACGCCCGTGCAATTGTCAGTTAAAGTAACGCAGTGCCGTATCACAAAAAATGGCCTGGTCATGAAGGGGGTCAAATCTTCCAGAGGTCAAGTGGTTAATTAATATGAAGCCAGGGAAAGCACCATGACAGAGAGATACGCTTTTTATTGTGCTGATTTTCCTGTCCAATCACAGGCTGGGACAGGCAGTACACGGACAGACAGAGGAAGTGCATTGAATAATGTTGGCCATAATTCAGCCAAGAAGACTGTCATCTTGTGGTGGAAAACAGGTGCACTGGGGGACAGTTCCAAATGTAAGATGAGTATTGTAAAGAACTCTTTCCATATTCATCAGTTCATATTTTTGTCTACTAGTGAGCAGAGAGATCACTTTGCCTTTTGAATAGGGATTTATTAGCACAGATTAATTTGAGAAAGTAGTCAGTAAATAACTACCTTTAGCATACAGTACAATTCCTGATCAGAAGCAGAAGTAACAGTGCATAGGCACCCTCCTGTTTTCTAACCTCACAGGTGCCTGTCAGGACTTTGACATTATCATATAGCCCACCCACTCTTGCTTCTGATTACTAGATTACATTGATGGTGTCCTCGGGGGGTGGAGCCTAGGATCTGAAAGAGTTGCTTCCACCTTCTCCAATATGGGGGCTGCATTACAGCTTCATAGCACTGTGAAATGGATGAAAAAGTAGATGTAGGCAAATGAGCAGCTACAGAATGTCTACTGTATTGCTCTGTACACACGATTGGATTTTCCGACAACAAAACCATGTTTTTTTTTCCGAAAGATGTTGGCTCAAACTTCCGAACGTGGGAACGCGGTGACATACAAGATGTACGACAAGCCGAGAAAAAGGAAGTTCAATAGCCAGTGCGGCTCCTTCTGCTTGATTCAGAGCATGCGGAACTTTTGTGCAATGGACTTGTGTACGCACGATTGGAATTTCCGACAACAAGTTTTGTTGGCGGAAAATTGGAGAACCTGCTCTCAAACATTTGTGTGTGGAAATTCCGACAGCAAATGTTCGATGGAGCATACACACAGTCGGACTTTCCGACAACAAGCTCACATCGAACATTTCCCGTCGGAAATTCTGATCGTGTGTACGTGGTTTAAGAGCTATTTTATTTGCAAATGACTAGTTACAAAGTGCTTGAAGACTGCCTGTGTCTAGGGCTGTTTTTAACAGGCAGAGTCGGTGTATCTGATGGCTAATCTATAGTTTCTACAAACAGTTTGAGAGCACACGTCTAAAAATGCAAGGCACACGTCAAACTTTACATTGGGTGACCTGCAGGTGACAGGGAACAAATAATCTATAATAAATGCCCACTGAAAATGAAATTTTTGTTTTAAAACAATTCTTACATTTGTATGTTGTTGCAGTAATGGCGGTAGATATACAAATTTTAGAGTATCCGTAAGGTCTAAAAGTGTCCATTTAATACCACAAAACATTGTCAGTTCATCCAGCTTTACAGTGCATGGCCGTGATTCAACAATTGTCTTGGTTTGGCCATAATCATTTCCTTATATTAACCTCTTCTATTCCAGGAAATGGAATTAGCGTTTCTTTTCTCAGATGATATGTTTAACATCAACTAATTTTTTTTTAATTCATGTTTTTCTCAGGTGGTGGTAGAAATGATACATTTTTTGATTTACAGTGATAGCTACGTCCACATTAAAGTGGGCTGTGTGTGTGAGAAAAAGTTCACATTTTTATAAACTGCATTCAAATAATAACACTTAATTCCGTGGATTATTTTCTTAGCAAATATTTATGCCAGCTACTGCAAACTCACCTACCAGACACTAAAGCATGATATTATGTTCTGTCCCCAAATCATTATCCCAAACATTTAATATATTCACAGAGCTCTGCATTGTATCATTAAACTGCTGTATTATCTAGTAATTGTTTAAACATAATGCCACTGTATTATCAAAAGGAAAGGTGAATTAATGGCATTTGCAAATGTCAGAGATTATCTTAACACTTTTATTACACTTTCTAAAAGTTGGTCCAGGGCATTCTATTACAATTATTTTCACCAAAATTGGTTATCTGAAAAAATTGCTAATTATCTACATATGGCAGCAGGAAAATACTGTTAACAAGTTGTTTGGAATGTACAGTTTGTGGAAGCCACCTACAGGACAGAGCTGGAAATAGCACACAATAAATGCTAAAACATGATTACACGAGCTCTGTCAGTTTACATAGTTCCATCTTTATAGACCAGATGGTGTGCTGTAACATTGCTGGGTTGATTGTTAATTTTTACTATGGCTATTTGTACAAGTGCTTGACTTGATGATGGTTTATGTTGTTAGCTTTACGTGCATGTTGTTTTCTTTCTCACATACATGGGGTAACCTTGTTTATTGTAGGATGGCCATGCACAGCCCAATAAATTCAAACCATGTGCCAGGGCACAGATTGCGGCAATTGGGCTTTGTAAAAGGTAAAGCGATTGTGATCATTTCCCAAAGTTTAAAATAGTTTATTGGAGACTGAACTTGAAGCACTTGTTTCCCTTTTTTAGGCATGTTAACTATGTAACAATTCTGTGATAAAAGCAACAGTTAATCTCGATATTTTCAAATGCAGAGATTTTCTATTTAGAAAATGAATGTACATTTCAGCATATCCTATAGTTTTGCAAACTGAGCAAAAAAATCATGTTGCAGTTTTGATGATCTGAATAAGATAGTTAAGTCTCTTGTAATTCATGGCTCTTGGTGAGAATTCTGCTTGTCCACCCTGTTACTGACCATATTGACTATTAACGTCAACCAGTTTTTCAATTACAAAAAAGTCAAACGGATCAAAGCAACTTAAGCTATCAACATAATTGAATTATACAGCAAGTTGTAATATATACTACTATTGATAGATCACCTTGATCCGGGTTAATATTTATGTTACTGTAAAGTGTCTGACAATGCTAGAAAATTTTACAGTGAACACAATTAAGTTGTCATAGATAAATGTAAAATTATAAGTGGTTGTGCGCAATTCCTCTATTGCTTCAATCTGAAATCAACATAAACCTTCATAATATATATTCAATAGTTGAAAAGTGATAACAAGTATAAATCAACATAAACCAAAAATCAACAATGAACCAAAGCAAATATATTCAATAAACTATTAGATGTCCAAGTGATCTATTCAAATATGGTATAAAGTCCTTCTTTATTGAAAACCAAAAACCGCTGTGCTTTCACCAATCACCTGAGTGCTCACAGAACTCTCGCCACATATAAAAAGCCTTAGGATCAGGTTTTTATATGGGACTGGTAATCCTTCCTTGGGATAAACCCCTCCTTATCTCCTTTAAGTTGGTTCCAAGATCCAGGCTCTTGAAGTAACGGTAATGGCTCCAATCCACATAGGGGAATGAAATTGACAATATGCCTCTCATAGTGTGAAATCATTTAAAACATAACCATTTGTTAAAAGACAATTGGATGCTTACATCAAAACAGAGTTAAAATCACATTAGAGCTTAAAACATCAGCGTTTCCACCTCTCACGTGACTTCCGGTCCACCGTCCACTTCGGCCACGCCCTACGTGTTACGTCATATCACGTGACTTCCTCAGGGTAAATGAATGCGTATTTGTTGGGATACCAAATGAAAGATCTAAACAAATCATTCTACCAATCAGCACAGTGCCATTAGTCCAATTTGTGTCTTTTTCTTCTGAAATAAGCAACTTTACTTGTCATTTATTTTATAATAAATGTTACAAATGTAGCACCCCCTACCAGAAGGTAGGTGCTAGAATAGAATTTTTCTGGTTTTAAGATATCAGTGTAAGCAAATTCAGTGTAGGCCTGTGCTGTAGGTTAGGCCTGTTTGTTTTGATTTGAGATTGGGAGTGTTTAGTGTAGTGGTGGGTGTGACCACCTGTGCTCTGACTCAGAAGCACCTCCCCTGTTTTCAGGAAGATTGTTCTGGAACAGAGGTTGGACCTGAGCTTTGAGTGGCAGGCAGCTCATGTGAGGAGCTCTGACCAATTACCATTCGGTATTAGCAGGGGGCAGGTCTCCCATACAAGCTGGGGTCACATGCTGCCAGGGGGTTCTGATGGTGCAGGAGAAATGGTGAATGGAGTTTTAGGTAGCTGCTGCAGGGCGTCCCCACATGGGGGGAGCGCCGAGTTCAGGAAGAGGGATGGAGGAGCTGCTAGGATGTATTCCTGGATAAAGATCTTTGCCATGGAGTTGGTGTCAAGCTGCTGTGACCGGGGAACACAGAACTTGCACACAGGAGAATATTGGTGAAGGAGAAGCAACAATAGGACTGAGGAGATTAGAACCAGCGTTTGCAGTTATGGACTGGCTGGGAACAGTAGTCTGCTTATTACCATGTGCTAGGCCATCAGGGAGAGGTACCGAGTATCTCTGACCTGGTAAAGCACTCCGGTAATACCTTCCAAGAGACTGTGTAGCTACCAATTCACTGAGCCACCATGGAGAGGTATTGCATGCCTCTGGCTTACTGATTTGCTAAAGAAATACCATTCAAGTACAGCCAGTAAACTGGGGTTATTCAGAGTGATCCTTTTTTTTATTACTGGATGGGAAGCAACAGGATACTAACAGTTTTGAAGTACAGGATTTGTACAAGAAGAGAGGAATCTAGAGGAGTGATAATCTGCAGGAGTGAGTGCAGAGGAAGAGGAGCAATAGTCTGCATTGGAGATATGCAGGGGAAACAGACTGTGAATGTTAGACGTGCATCATTTTCAGGGCTAAAGCTGTTAATCAATGTTCTACAAATGTGATGACAATTCAAAAAGTGCTATGGGCATCCCATGTCTTCCTTTACCCCAACAAAGTTGTATCCCGCAATAAACACAACAAAACTACGCAAATGACTGCTCATTGTCTCAGAGGTGATATATGGGGGTCTGGCAGCAGGGTAATTTGGTGGATGTTAGTAACTAGTGGTAACCAACCGCGACACATATTTAGTCCTTGCAAGTGGTGCACCTGATTTGAACATCACCTGTAAGGATTTGGCCTTATAATAGGGCGTACACACGGTCGGACTTTGTTCGGACATTCCGACAACAAAATCCTAGGATTTTTTCCGACGGGTGTTGGCTCAAACTTATTTTGTCTACACACGGTCGCACAAAGTTGTCGGAATTTCCGATCGCCAACCACGCGGTCACGTACACCACGTACGACGAGACTAGAAAAGGCCAGTTCAGAACCAAGCGCGGCACCCTTTGGGCTCCTTCTGCTAATCTCGTGTTAGTAAAAGTTTGGTGAGAGACGATTTGCGCTTTTTTAGACTTGTGGCTTTAAGATCGTTTTCTGCCGTTCAGTTTGTGCTTGTGGGTTTGTATCTGCTCTTCAGTGCGTGCAAGCAAGTTCCGCGTGACTTAGTCATTGTATTCTTGTTCGTTCGTTACTGTTTTTCAGGTCGCTCTTCACAGGCCTTGCTGTTCTTCAGTGCGTTCTGTTACTTCGTTCTGAGCAGCCGACCGTTTTCTAGCCATGTTTTGTATGCGTACTCCTCGTAGAGTTCGTGCTGTGCGGGGGCTTGGTGTTGGGGTCCTGACCTTGACACAAGTCCAGTCCATGAACAGGGTGGGGAGGAGTTCATGGACCAAGAATTGGTTGCTTCAGCGTGACCAGTTCTCTCATATGCCTTTGCTCCGTGAGATCCATGAGAATAATCCTGATGATTTCAGGAACTTTCTCAGGATGACGGACCCCGTGTTTCACCATTTGTTGGCTTTGCTGACCCCCTATATCAGCAGGCAGGATACCTGCATGAGGCAAGCCATCACTCCGGAGCAGAGGCTGGTCGCTACCCTGCGGTATTTGGTGACAGGGAGAAGTCTGCAGGACTTGAAGTTCTTGACAGGCATCTCCCCCCAGGCTCTGGGGATCATTATCCCAGAGACCTGTTCTGCCATCATCCAGGTCCTGCAGAAGGAGTATATGAAGGTAAGATTTTTATCCTTTAATGTCACATTTTATTGTATTGAATGTTTGGTAATATCTTGTATTTCTTTCCTCATTCCCTAGTTACCATGATTGTAATATGCTGTGAATGTCCCCTTTGTCCTCATGCATGCTGGATTTTTATGTAATTATTATTTTATGTCCTTCATACATATTTGCCGTTCACTAACCTCCCCAGCATGGTGTCTCCTGGCCTATATTCACTTCATGTAGTCACTTAACAATGTATTTTATTAGCTCCATAGTAGTGCTTTACCCCAAACACCCCCTAAAATGTTTTGAAATGTTATTTTTGATTTCAATTCAGGCAGAGTGCCAGAGGTTTTTTTTTTGTGGTGTCCCCAAATAATTTTTAGTAACCCTCCCTCCCCCAACTGCTAAGTCAGCTGATACCAATTCTCTATCTATCCTCAATCATCTATCTGCTGACTTTGCCAAACCCATACACGCTATACCCATCTCTTTAGTGCTCAGATTTATGGATGAATTCCCCAAGCATGTAGTGCAAGGGCCTGCCTGTATACTTTCCAATGGTACTGTTTAAAGTTTTTGTATCCTATTATTATCTTGATAGGTAATAGCAGAATGTCCAAATGTCCTCAAATGTGTACAATGTGTATTTATATCTTTGTATTATGACACTTCTTACCTGTCCAGTGGTCTGCCAATAGTGTAACTAAGGAGGGTCTGTTCAAAGTAATACCCATTATTTAGGCATTCATCTCTCAATGAAGTGAAGAGGATTACCTGTCTAAGATTTCCACACACCCCCTATAATGTTAGAAATGGCCCATGTGAGGGGGGAGGGGGAATATGATAGGTGTACCTTATACTTTGGCCTTGTTAAATTCCCCTTAGTAAATGCTATCTGGAGGTTACCCCATAATGTTTGTGTATAATCTGCTTGCCATGTTTCAGAGTAAAAATAGTAATGTTTATTGTTTTTTCCTCAACAGTTTCCTTCCACGCCACAGGAATGGCAGACTGTGGCCTCCCACTTTGCCGAGCGGTGGGACTTTCGTAACTGCGGAGGGGCAATTGATGGGAAACACGTCCACATCATCCCACCACCCAACTCGGGGTCGTACCATTATAATTACAAGGGGTTTAATAGTATAGTGATGTTGGCGGTGGTGTCGGCTAATTACGACTTCTTGTATGTGGACGTGGGGAAGAATGGCCGGATGTCCGATGGTGGAGTCATCACCCAGACGGAGTTCGACAGGCATCTCCAGAATGGCAGCTTGGACTTGCCAGCTCCAGAGGACAATGTGGAAGGACTCCCATTTGTGTTCGTTGCTGATGAAGCGTTTGCGCTGGGTGACCACCTCATGCGGCCATTCCCAATGAGGACCCTCACCCCGGAACAGAGGGTTTTTAATTACCGGCTGGCCAGAGCCCGAAGAGTGGTGGAGAACACTTTTGGAATCCTGGCCAGCCGGTTCCGACTATTTCTGACACCCATCCATATGGCGGAGTATAAACTTAACCATATTATACTGGCGTGCTGTGTTCTCCATAACTTTTTAAGGAAACATTCGGCCAAATATGCTGGCTCAGTTGGGCCTGAGGCCGGAATCCTACATCAAACCACACTGACGGCGCTTGAAAGTGGCCGTCCTGGCTTGCCCTCCCTGAGTGCCCGTGATGTCCGGTTACGCTACCTGGAGTTCTTTGCGGGTAGGGGGGCTATCAATATGCCAGACAATCTGTGAAGCCTTTTTATAATAAAAAAAAAGAAATTCTTGGTGGACATTTACTGCTTGTGTTTGTTTTAGCTGACCCTGACAGAAATGTGTTGAGTCCAGAAAATGTCGTGATTGTGTAACCTTATATAAAGCACTGTTGGCTGTTATTTCCTAAATGCAAAAACACATTTCACTACAAGTGCACTTGCAACTGCACTGAAACTGCACTTGTAGTGCAAAGAGGATTTGCCCTTAGGAAATAACCCCCATTTTTGCAGAAAACAGCAATTACATCACCCCAAAAGTGTTGTATTGTAGTGTTGAGACAATAATCCACCCATTCTTGAGTAAGCAACTTTTTTATACCTGCACAATCACATGTGCATTTACCAAAGGTTTTTAAAACAAACCAACATGTTTGTTGTATAACAATTTTTGCAGTAGCATTATCAAAAATCGAAATGTCCATTTCAGATAAAACAGGCCTGTGTAAAACCAACAAGAAAGACAAAAAACTTGAACTTACAAAGTTCACATTAGGAACTGGGTTTGATATAGCGTTCAGATAGGGGGAAATCACCCCTGGAAAAGCCAAATTTGGAAGATGCACACCAATTTACGAATGTCAACATGTGCTATCTGCCATCAGGGGGGATCAAGGGACGTGTTTTGGGGGAGCAAGCCCTTCCTCAACGCTACTTTATAATTGAGGAAGGTGTTGCACCCCCAAAACGCGTCCATTGATCTCCCGTGATGGCAGATAGCACTTGTTGGCACACTGTGTGCATCCTCCAAATTTGGCTTTTCAAAACATTGCAAAAATATTTAAAAGATTGGACCACAATCCAAAAAGTGATTTTGTGGGGTTTTAAATTTGCCCCAAAACATCAATGATGTTATTATTTTTTTTAATAACATCATTGATTTTTTGCTGTATGTTTTGCAGTTCGACATTACACCCCATGATCTCCCCAATCAGGATCTGGGCACTTTCTGATGTGAAACGTTCTGGATCCCTCACATCACGATCACCTAAAAAGAGAGAAAGAAAACAAAAACAGGTCTCAAAAATCTGCCACCATCCATCTCTTTTACCTGAGCCTGTGGTCGCAGACACTCACCTGTTGTGGTGCCAATCTCCACCACATCTTCTTCTTCCTCCGGCTCTTCTTGGGTTGGTGTTAGTTCCCCTTCTTCCACAGGTGGAGGGTCTGTGGTCTCCTTGGATGAGGGGTGTCCTCCGAGTCTTTTCTCCCCTATGTAAAACAAAAATGGTATAATTAGCACACAGATATTTGATGGCAGAACTAGAAATAGGAAACATTGCTTGGAAGTGGGGTAAAATTGTCTATTTTAGCCGAGTTCCAAGATGTATTTTTTTATTGGCCTTTGTCAAGCTGCAATACTTTACCTGTTTAGTACAAGCTTCACAGATGGAGACCCCCCTATAGTATACACTGGAGCACCTGTGTGGCCCCCTAATAAAAATGGTGTTCATGTGTCTTACACTAGTGCTCCAGTGTCCAGATGTGAAAACAGCTGCTCAGTGTCCTCTCCTTACACACAATCTAGTTGGCATTTCATTCTAGTAACAAACCCATCTACACAAACAACTATTTGGCATCCAAGTAGGCCCCAAAAAAATGTGGGAAAATGCATATGGCCTAAACAATGGTGTTTTAGAGGCCAAAAGAAAAATGTTTGATACGAATGAATAATGGGCCCATGAACATTAAAGAAGAAAAGCATATGGAGCAGCACGAACGCAATAAAGACAGAAAGAATAGGAACACAGCACAACTACTTACTTTTTTGCAGCACTCTCCGGATCTTTCGGTACTGCTCTGGCTCTCTCAATTTCAGGTCCGACCACCGCTCCCTGAGCTGATCTTTCAATCGTCGTACCCCGAAATTCTTCTGCAGACTTTTGATCACTTTCGCCATGATCTTGGCCTTTCTGATATTGGGGTTGGGGTAAGGCCCATACTTTCCATCATAGTCGGACTTACTCATGATGTCGACCATCTCCAACATCTCCCCAAAGGACATATTTGTGGCCTTAAAACGTCTCCTCCTGGATCGGGACGTGTCCGGATCCGGGCTTTCCTTCTCCTCCTCCTCGTTCCTGCAATTAGCACGCACCTGCTGTGACTCCGCCATGTGCTCTTCCCCCACTGCGCCAAACGAAAAGGGGCGGGGAATAGACTAGAAAGAACGTCAGGGGCGGGTGGAGTTACACGCATGCGCAGTGTGTATAAAGCGTAACACGCGTGCGTATTACGTACGATCTGTGAGCGGAGGAAGGAGCATTGGACGCGCCGATCGTAAGAACGAAGGTAAGAGACAAACTTGTGCCTATACTGCTTCTACATTGAAGCCTATATTGTAACAAGATTAGGAGAGTTTTGTCTGACATTAGGCTTTGTCTTGTGTTGTGTCTTGCAGTGAACATGGATATCTTAGTGAAAGACAATGACTTCATGTCAGTATTCATAGATATCTTAAGGGAGCTGCCCTGTCTGTGGGAGATTAAACACCCCCAGGGAGCGCAAGAAAGTCCTGGATTCACAGAGATCTGGAGCAGCAGATGACATCTATGTCCCCAGGATGTTGTACTACGACAGGCTGCATTATCTGGCAGGCCAGACTGAACCCAGGCCATCCCTCTCCGGTCTTCCTTCCACGCTTTCTTCCCCCCGGCTGAGGCTTCTGACGCCCAACCTGGGCCTTCCAGGCCACATGTGGAGGAGCCCAGATTGAGCCAGGTATAGCATTCCTCTAAATATTTCTGCTTGTCCAATCAATGATGTTAACTAGATGTTAGTTTGGAGTACTAATTTAGGATTGTGATTGATGAAGCAAAACATTACAACCATGTCCCTTTTTCATACACAGGGAAGTCTCAGCCAGGAGGTGGCCGGGCCGAGCCGGCTGGCTGATATCAAGGTCCCTCCACCACACCTGAAAACAGAAAGTGGCAGTAGGACGAGTACCCTAGAGGAGGCGGCTATCAGATTCTTTTGGAGGGCTACAGAGGTCCTAGGAGCACCCCACACCATGCAGGAGAACATTGCTGCATTCATAGCATATAAAATGCAGAGGATGGAGGAGGGCCAAAAAGCCATGTGTCAGGCCCTCATATCAGAGGCTCTGGAGAAAGGTATGAGGGGCCAAATTACACCTCACACACAGCTTTGGGATGGTCCTCCTCCTCCTCCTGCAGGTCCTCCTCCTCCTCCTCCCTCTCCTCCAGGTCCTCCCAGTCCTCCTCCAGGTCCTCCCAGTCCTCCTCCTCCAGGTCCTACTCCTCCTCCTGCCACATCTCCAACTGCACAGCCACAGCCCGGAAGGAAGCGTGGAAGGAAGACTAGACAGTGATTGCCCTGGATCCAGTCTGGTCGGCCAAAAGATGCAGCCTCTTGTGGTACCACAGCCTGGGGACACAGATGTCATCTGCTGCTATCCGAGTCTCTGTGAATCCCGGACCAGACTGCCCTCCCTTAGATATGGACTCCTCAGGCCACCAATTTTGATGTTGAAGAATTGATGTCTGCCATGGGGGTCCCAGGCTTGGCTAATTTCTCATGTTGATCCAGTGTTGCCTTCCTCTTTGTTTGGTTCTGATCCCTTAATAAAGGATTTTTGTTTTGAATTATACTCTCCTATGTGTTTTACTTCAAAAAGGACAGTTGGTTTGTGAGGATTCAGGTACATTTCTAATATACAATGTGAAATAAACAAGGGTCACCAACAACAAACGATCTCCTTGAGAATAAATGATAAAAGATATCAATGGTGTCGGGGTAACTTGACACACAAAACACACACAAAAATATTCTGGAGTAAAAATAAAAATAACATTGAACAAAGATCAGCCTTTGAAAAAATTCAAACATTAAAAAAAAAAAAGGCTTAAAATCCCAAACAAAATTAAATAAAAAAAAAAAATTCTGTCAGATGTGACAAATATTAACAATATATTCAGGGAATCCCAATAAAAAAACCAAAATAAAACTTTGTGAGAAGTGTGTGTGAATATGAGCAGCAAAACTACTTATTTCTTGTCACATTATAAAGAAGAAGAGAGTGCGCTGTATTAAACCATTTTTAACATTGCAGCGTGACAAAAGTGCTGTATCCATTGCGAACGCTAAGTTTACCAGAACGAGCTGTTCCGTCTTGGAATTTTTTCTGAGCATGCGTGGCACTTTGTGCGTCGGAACAGGTCACACACGGTCGGAATTGACGCGATCGGATTTTGTTGTCGGAAAATTTTATCTCCTGCTCTCCAACTTTGTGTGTCGGAAAATCCGATGGAAAATGTCCGATGGAGCCCACACACGGTCGGAATTTCCGACAACACGCTCCAATCGGACATTTTCCATCGGAAAATCCGACCGTGTGTACGGGGCATTAGGCTTCTCTGGAAGATCATTTTGGATTCTCCCGACGGTCAGAGGTGCTTGTGATGAGAGGGTGAGAATTTCACCTTATAGGGGATTCTTGAGGAGTCTGTAATGTGATCTTCTGACTGTCAGGGGTGCTTTTAATTAGTAGGTATGGATATGGCCTTATAGGTCTTCTCTAAAAGCCCATAATAGATTATCCTGACTGTCAGAGGTGCTTATAATGAACAGTAGGTATTTGACCCTATAGAGCTTTTTTGGAGACTATAATGGGCTCTCCTGGCTGTCAGGGCTGTTTCCAATTTTGTACAGTGATTTGCTGGAAATAATCTGTGGTGTGTAGTCAAGGCGGTACCAATTATTTCTTTTTATATGGAGGTAGTCTATTTTTGAGAAATTATGCCAAAATGCCTGTTGCCAAAAAATATGATGGAAGCAGATCCAGGTGGGATGGAGATGGATACGAATGTTGAAATCATTCAGCCTTAAAATGATAAAAGGAAGCAAACCTTCACACACATTTTTCACAAGCTCGCTATATTTATTTTATTAACTTTATTTGTTAATTCAGCCTTTATATTATTGTCTAGCTATGCTAATATTACAAGCTATGGCAGCTTTTGATTTTTCCAATTTAACATCAATGATGTGTACATTTCTTGGTATGTCATAGAATTGTAGAAACTATATTGCTATTGTAGACTGTAAACTGACTCCAAATGCATCAAAAAAAATTCAGCATTTCCAGTAGAGTATAACGAATATTTCAAAAGCTGGTACAAATTTAAAGTGTAACTATAGGCAAAATCAAATGTTACATAATCAGTTAATCTTGTAGTAGATCTGTTAACTTTCCACTTCTTGTAACAGAGTGACAGTGTTGTTTATTCTGCAGTGAAATCACACAGAACCATTGTGGACAGGGTTTTTTAAATGAGACTAACAAATGAAAGCCAAACTAAAGCTAATAAAGCTAGTAAAAGCAACCAGTTATTTTCTCCATTGGAAAACAATTTTCAGGACCTGGGTCATCTGCTGGTGGCACTGTGGTTCCCTGGGTGAAGGGTTGTAATTCCAGTGTCTCCCAGCCAGCAGATCCCAGTAATCAGTTTCTATTTGATGCTGGCTGCTGGAATGGTATTTATGCCTTCCCCCACTAGTTCTTTCTCAGAGTTTTGATTTGCTGCGAGATACTGTGCACCATTTATTCTGATCCTGACCCTGCTCTTGCTTCTATCCTGCATCCTGTACCTTATTGCATCTTATCTGTCCCCCTTGTAGCTGATTAAAGTCCTGGTTCCCCCTTCCCATCTGCTACCTGCACCTCCAGTTTACCTTGTTGATCTATGTTCCCTATTTTGTATATATTGTATTTAATTAGTTTATTAGGCTTTTGTCACTCAGTCAGGTTGTTAGGTATTTGTCACTGGGTTTTTCGTTCACTTGTACCTTTGTTTTCTGTGTATTCTGTTTGCTGGTGTTTGGATAAGTTTTATTTTACTGTAAATAAGCTATGAAGATTAGGTCATCTCTTCTGCTGATTCCTTACAACAATATTTAACTGACATTGTTAAGAGCTCAACCCTGTAATTGGAAAGTTTGGCCCATTAAAGGAAGTTTAAAAATAAAGGTTCTGCTGGCAGGATCAACAGCTATTAACTATGTTTACTAAGTTTACTTTTTCACACAAAATAAATAAAAGATGAACTAACATCATGCACTCCTTCCCCCTCACCCTCCAAGCCCCCTCTGCCTTTACCTCTGTGGGTGATTAGTTGTCACTGCCTATGAAGTCAGTGGAGCGGCCCAGGGATTTGAAAGGCCCTCTCTTCTTCCTCATATGTCCTGGGGCTTCTGGGTTGGATGAAAGTGATTCTAATTACTGGCACGTGATCACCGTGACCAATCTAAATTGTTCTGATCTGTGCTGTAAGCTCTACGGAAAGATAAGGAAGAAGAGTGGGGCTTTCAAATCACTAGACTGCTGCACAGAATAAGTGAGCAGTGACAGCTAATCACCAACAAAGGTAAATGAAGCAGGGACTAGGGGTTGGGGAGTGTGTAGGGTATTTGCTTTTGATTTTTGGGAAAAAGGTGAACTTATACTTTAAAGTGGTTGCAAAGTCACTGAGTTCCATTACTGCCAGCCCCACTGTTTTAACAAGGTATAATACACAGTGTCAATGTTTTTTTAAAAATGATGCTGCTAACTGCCTTATTTCAGAGCACCACTGTGCGGTCACGTGACCTCTTGCCACTCTTCTCCACTGATCTAAGGACAGAAGGAGGGGCTGAAATTCCCCTCTGACGTCAGCCGTGAGGTCTTGTGCTGTCTACTTACCCCCTCCCATTGTAGTCTAAGCTGCTGCCTAGATCTTTGATGCCATTTTGTATAAATTGTACCCACTCCAAAATAAAGGATCTGAGGAGGTGGATGTTAGCAGGGATTGATGCTGGTTAATCAGTTAGATTTATAACTATTTTTGGGGCATCGTTTTTTTTTTTTAATGAAATGTAGTGCCAGTATCATGTTTTAATTTGAATTGTTCCAGTTTTGTTAATTACTTGACCAGAATCAAGGGCGCAACATTTATTTTTAATGAAGATTAATGCAGAAAAAGAAAACATTAAACAATTCAAAATGCATAGGCCATTATTTTATACACAGTGTACACCAAGTGTGTGTGTGTAAAATATAAAATATACATAAATATATACTGTATATATAAAAGCTACATTCAATTTAGACTTAGAAAAGAATAAAAGGAGCACCATACCAAATGTCCAAAAATAATTTATTTTTCATACAGGTCAAAAAATCCAAGGCATTTTGGGATTACAAATAACCCTTCATCTGGGTTTAAAACACATATTTATATGCATGGGTACATGCATGAAAAAAGATCATATGACAGTGGTTTGTTTGACACATCTACTGCACTAAATATAATATGTATCTGAAAAATCTGCACTTACGCTTAAAAACTCCGCCAACAGCAGTATCACTATATACAGATACAAGATATACAAATAATGGACTACAAGCAGTGCACTATAAAATGTGCATATGGATACAAAGTCTTAAAAAAGCAAAACAAATACGCAGTGCAAAGAAATCAGTAAAGATGATGTCTTTTTGAAACATAGAACATAAAAAAACAAAAAACAAAAATCCCAAATATACATGAAGTGATCACATGTAAATAAATTGCAAACAAAGAGTCCATACACGGACTTTATAATGAGTATCCATAAACAAACTCAATAATGAGTGGTAAAAGTGATGCAACTATGCAATTAGTTCCCTTGCTGGTGCCAGTGAAAAGATATCTTATTCACAGACAGTGTGCTGCACACCCCAAAATGCTTACCAGAGGATTGTTACTCTCATGCAAAGAGTGGTCTTAAAAGCTTTAATGAACAAACCTCTCCAGGAATAGAAAGCAACTCAGAACTCCCCCGGACTCACACACCAGAAGGCATATAGAAGGTAGAAACCTAGGTGCCAGGATATAAGTCACCACACGTGTGCCGTATGGCCAGTGGCTATCCTAGATTCTGGCAGATCTGAACTTGCTATTATACACAGCACTGTGAATGCTCTTATTTTGTAGGTGAAATCATTTTTATATAAAGGTTTTTATTTGAATGGTTTTACACTATGGGAGTTACCTCTTATTTTGTGTGTTTCTACATGGAAAACCGATTGTATCAATAGGCTGAACTCAGGGAGAGTTTTGATTCTCCAAGGTTTCAATCATTTGCATGCCTTCTGGTGTGTGAGGAGTCTGGAAGAGTTCTAAGTTGCTGCCTATTCCTGGAAAAGTTTATTCATTAAAGTTTTAATGACCTCTCTTTGCTTTGAGGGTCATAATCCTCTGGTATGCCTTTTGAACACCTTTAAAGTATGCAGCACACTGTTTCTGAACAAGATATCTTTTCACTGGCACTAGCAAGGGGACTGATCGCATAATTGCATCTCTTTTTCACTTATTATTGAGTTATAACATTATAACGTGTATATGGACTCTTTGTTTACGACTTTATTTACTGATTTCTTTGCAGTACATATTTGCTTTGTTATTAAGATTATGCATCTGTTTGCACATTTTATAGCACCATACATTGCAGTCCATGTCTACTGCACTGCCCTCACAGCAGGTTAGGACAACCTATGCTATGGGGAACTAAATGCGCCTCTGCTTGGCACATATGGCACAGATTTCAGTTGGGAGAGACTTTTGGATATAGCAGTAACTCATTATTAAGTACCTCAACCTGCATGAGCTAATCATGGCAAGTTTTATTTGGAGGCTTACTGCTATTTTATTAAACTTTAGATGCCAGATACTGACCAGAAACAAATACGTTTAGAAACTATTGATTGGTGGAAAATCTATAAGCCATTCTTTACAAAGATCTAAACATTTAAGTAAAACACTTGCTCATATCACTCCTAAAAGTGTAATAAGAAAAAAATTCTGCTGATGTCACTTTTTAAAATGCACTTTATAAATATGTTTGGAACTTGCTGGTTACACAAAACACATTTATACCGGAATCCTTTTCCTTTCTTTTATTTCCTATTCTTTCATCCTTTTTCTTTCTTTAACTCCTTAAAAAAGACCTTTCCTATTACCTTCCCTATCCTCTCCAATTTTTCTGTCCTTCTATTTAAAGTGATTGTAAAGTCTCGTTTTTTTCTTTCTATTAAAATAACAAACATGTCATACTTCGCTGCTCTCTGCAGTTGGTTTTTCACAGAGCAGCCCTGGTCCTCCTCTTCTCGGGTCCCTGGCTGGAGCTCCTGGCTTCCCTCCTGTTGAGTGCCCCCACACCAAGCAGCTTGCTGTGGGGGCACCCGAGATGAGCTGCAGCTCTGTATATCTCTCCCCCTCTCTCTCCTGATTGACTAACTGAGTTTGATTGACAGCAGCGGGAGCCAATTCTGTGTCTCAGTCAATCAAGAGGGAGAATCCCGGATGGTCAGGGACCCATAGAACATTGCTGGATAGAGATTGGGCTCAGCTAAGTGGTAAGGGGCTGGGGGGCAGGGGACTGCTGCACATAGAAGGCTATCTTAATGCATAAAATGTATTAAGATAAGAAACCTTCTGACTTTACAACTCTTTAATTTTCTTTCCATTCCTTCTCTCTGGTTTTCTTATTTCCTTTCCTTCCCCTGTTTTTTTTTTCCTTTTTCCTTGTCAAAAGAAGTTTATTGAGTATACAATATTATAAAGATACATAAAGTAAGTTTACAAGGATCTATAAAGTAAGCTCATTGTTTTACAGTAGAGTTTATATAGGTAAATATCATGAAATTTCAAATATTAAACATTGAGTTCACGTAAACCTAAATTAAAGATATATATAATTTCCTTAGTTACTTTTGTAGGTATTTAAATGATTTATACCTACTATACATATTGTTTACAAGTAGAGTGTATATAGGTCAAATACATTCTGATAATGAGCTTTAATCGTAAGGTGGAGAAAAGGAAAGAGAAAGAAGAAAAAGGGTTGAAAGGTAGAGGTATGGTCCACAAGGTTGTCCCGCTTGTCAGTTTATTATTCTTTTTAGTTCTCTTTGAAGCCTTAGAATGGGTGTCTCTGTAAGTCATTTAATCTGTTACCATGGCAACAGGACAGAGTCATTGAAGTTTGACAGGAACTGTTGTTTTATCCAAGGGTGCCAAAGTTTTTCAAATTTTGGAATTTGATTTTGTTCGATGGCTACCATCTTAGCATGGGACATTGTATTATTCATTCTGTGAATTGTTTCTGCTAGTACCAATGTAGGAGATTTCCATGCTTTGGCCACTGTTTGTTTTGCAGCCGTTATTAGTTGGATCATAAGTTTGAATTGAGAAAGTGTTAACCATTCCGGTTTTAGATTAAGTAAAGTTAAATATGGATCTGGTTGTATTATTTTTTAAAATATTTTAGATGCAATCACGAAGACTTCCTTCCAGAAGGTTTGAATTACTGGGCACGTCCACCATATGTGTAAATATGTGCCTATTTCTGGGCATCCTCGAAAACAAAGAGCTGAGGTATTAGGTGAATATTTTGCCACTCTAGCGGGTACAAGGTACCAGCGAGTTAGGACTTTATAATTTGTCTCCAGTGCTAAGATGTTGGGTGAAGATGACTTAGATGTGAGCCGTATGTTAGTCCAGTCCGTGTCTTCTAAAGTTCGTCCCAGGTCCTCCTCCCACCTCTGAACCTAAGAGGGTCTATTAAGATTTGCTACTCCATATAATTGATTATAAAGTGATGAAATTGTACCTTTAGCAAATGGATCTTTTGTACAGATTGATTCAAAAATGGATAATTGGGATAATGGTGTATCCCCCTTTAGGAATGGTGTATAGAAATTTTTGATTTGGAGATATCTAAATATCTCAGAGTTTGGTAGATCATATTTTTCTCTAAGCGATGGGAATGAAAGGAATGATTTAGATGCTATGAAGTCATTTAGTGTCTGAATGCCTGATGTTGTCCAAGCTTTAAAAGAATTTGGGTAGATCCATGCCGGATAAAAGGCCGGATTTCTGATAAAAGAAAGGAGAGGATTGTGTGGAGATTGTAACTGATATTTGGTTTTTAGTTTATCCCAGAGAGATAAGAATTGTTTAGTTATGGGATTATGAATTTTAAAGCGGTCTTTAGGATCAAGCCATAATAAATTTGATATTAATAGAGGGTCATTTTCTGAAGCCTCTATAAATACCCATAATGGGATTTCCTGTTTTGCATGGTATTTGGACAGACTGGCCAAATGTGCTGCTCTGTAGTAGTTAGTAAAGTTAGGGTATCCCAGGCCTCCTTTATTTTTGGGAAGATGTAGTGTGTGTATAGGTATACGTGGTTTAGAAGAGCCCCATATAAACGAAGTTGCTCTTTTTTGTACTATTCTCAAAAAATAGGAAGGAATTGGAATAGGGAGGACTCTGAATAGATAAAGCAATTTGGGTAGAATAGTCATTTTGATTTCATTAATCTTCCCTATCCAGGATAAAGGAAGTTGCGACCATTGTTTTATTAGATTTGTGATCTGTCTTAATACAGGAGGATAATTGGTTGAGAATAGGTCAGAATGAGATGCTGTTAAATGAATTCCAAGATATGGGATTGATTTTTCTGCCCATGTGAATGGGAGTGCAGCCCTAGCCGGGATCAATTCCATGTTTGTGAGTGAAATATTAAGCACTAGGCATTTCTTAGGATTAATCATAAGGCCGGATAGGGCTGCAAATTCATCAAGAGCTGGTATTAAGTTAGGACCAGAGACCTGTGGTGATGATAGAAAAAGTAATATATCGTCTGCAAATATACATAATTTGTGTGTAATACCTCCTACTTCAATGCCAGTTATAGTTTGGTTTGTTCTGATGTATTGGGCCATGGGTTCGAGTATAAGGGCAAATAATAAGGGAGATAATGGGCAACCCTGTCGGGTACCTCTTTCGATATTAAAGGCATCAGATTTGTATCCAGCATATTTTATATAGGCTTTGGGTTTATTATATAATGCTTTGATCCATGTTAAAAAGTGGGGTCCAAAACCCCATTTTTGTAATGAATATTGCATATATTGCCAGGATACTGTGTCAAATGCCCTCTTAATATCGAGAGATAGAAAACATAAAGGGATTTTCCGTTTTTTAGCAATATGTGCCAATAACACTGCCCTGCGTACATTATCGCCTGCCTGTCTATTTGGCATGAAGCCTACTTGATCTCTATGTATTAATTTTCCTATAATGCTATTGAGGCGTTTTGTTATTATTTTTGCTAATAATTTAATATTGAGTTTTAACAGAGAGATAGGCCGATAATTCACACAGGAAGTATCATCAGAGAGGTGTTTTGGGATCATACAAACAATTGCCATTAGTGTTTCTTGCCGAAAAGAATGTCCATATAGAAGTTTGTTAAAAGTTTCAGTGAGAATGGGAGAGAGTATTTCTGAGAATGTTTTATAGTATAAAGCCGAGTAGCCATCTGGGCCTGGTCTTTTGTTAAGTTTTAGGTCTTTTATGGCGTTAGCAACTTCATCTATAGTTATAGGTTCATCCAAACTGCTTTTTTGATTCTGAGATAACTCAGGTAAGGTTATTTTTGAGAAGAAGGATTCAGCCTCTGTAGGATTAAATTCATTGTTTGTCTTGTATAAAGTTGCGAGATGTGAGTGAAATTTATGGACTATTTTAATTGGATTACAAGTGTAAACATTTTTTGATAATTTCAAACGTATTGGTTTGAAAGATTTGTTAGTTGAATTTAATGCCCGAGCCAAATATGTACCTGGTTTGTTTGTATTCATGTAGAAATTGTGTTTGGAGCGTTTGAGGGATTTATCAACTGACTCAGTGAGAAATAGATCGTAATAAAATCTAGATTTTTCCAGATGAGATTTTGTACTCTGAGATGGATTATCTTGAAATGATATGTAGGCTGCATTAAAATTGAGTTCTAGTTTTTTTGCTAGATTTTTGCGTTCCCGTTTAAATAGTGCCATTTGTCTTTGTATTGTACCACGCAAGACAGGCTTATGAGCTTCCCACAGTGTTATTGGGGAGATGTCTGTTGTATTATTAATTGATATGTATTCCTTTAAAGCTTGTTCAATGGCCATCTGATGTAGTGGGTGTTTGAGCATTATGTCCGGTAAGTACCACGTTGGGTCATGCGCTTTTGGTATGGCTGAGGCTATAGTAGTGTATACTGCATTATGGTCAGACCACGGAATCGGAATTATATCTGATGCAATAATTTCTGGTATCATTCCTATTGTTAGAAAAATATGATCTATTCTGGTGAAGGTTTGATGAGGGTGCGAGAAATAAGTGAATTTCTTTTTCATTGGGTTACTTTCTCTCCACGAATCTACCAGATTGTATTTGGAAAGAAGTTGAGGAAAAGGTAATCTAGAGGTTATTTTAGATGGTGTAAAAGGTGATTTATCTAGAAATGGGAGGAGGACCTGATTCGAATCCCCGCACATTATCACTGTTCCTATTTTGTGTGTATTAATCACTTGTAATATATGTGAGAGGAATGGTGTAGGTTGTTTGTTAGGAGCGTAGTAGGAAATCACCGTGATTGCTGTATCCATTATATAACCCATGAGTATCAGGTATCTACCTTCTGGGTCTTTAATTTCTGATGATAAGGTGAATGGTGTGGATCGGTGAAATGCAATTAGAGTTCCCCTTTGCTTGGTACAGGCAGAAGCCGTGTAAATTTGTTGATAAAAAGGAGAAATATATTTTGGAGTAGAATCTTTGGTGAAGTGTGTTTCTTGGAGGCATACTATGTAAGCCTTCTTGTTATGGAAAGTACGGAAGGCTTTGGTCCTTTTTTGAGGGACATTTATTCCCTGAACATTCAGGGAAAGTATATTCAGTGGTGCCATGGCAACAGATCAAATAGTTTTGACTTACTTTTTGTTATGCAGAGCTGACTGCGCAGATCAACCTGTGTGGACTGAAGAGATGAATAGATAGAAAAGAAACCAGTGAATTCTGGAGTAAAGAGTAAACAAAAAACATATGAGATTAGTTGATACATTGTATAAATTATTTTTTGCAAGTAATCACAATTTACCCGTGAAAGAGAATAAATATCTCTCTCAGGGGAATAAGTGCCTTCGTCACACTCCCACATAATATGGTTGGGAGAATGAGGAGGGCTAATGGGGGTACACAGATCTTCCGCTTACAGGAGAGAAGTGCTATGTCAAAAGACATCAAAATGATGTTTCATTAATTGGAGTGCAGAATATAGTTTTTGTTGAAATTATTTATTCCAGGGTGGTTGTATATGGTTAGTCTTGCCCTAGGCTAAATAATTCAGTTAGAAAGGTACTGTTAATAACTTTGGTATTGATGAAGATAGTTTGAATTATTTTGGGATTTTAACCCTTTTAGAGTAAACAATTACATATTTTATTCATATGTAACTGTTTAGATATGTTAACTCATAAAATTGAGGTTGTATTGCTTCAGATTAGAATAAACAAAAACATAGTTCTAGGAACTAGTTAGGAAAAGAAAGAAAAAGCTTCCATTACTTCTGGATTATTGAACATATTTGTCCTAAAAAGTAATAAATCTATTGTTATTACCTGATAATATATAACTGAACAAGAATTTCCTTATTTCACTTATATATTCTAAGGCTATATGAATCAGAAGTAATAAGAAATATAACTGGAATGTAACATGATTCCACACAGTGTGTGACTATCAGAATGCAGTTACATTCAGTTATAAATACAGGTTTTTTATAGAGAACCATCTCTTAGTATAATAAATGAAGAGATATCAGGAAATAGGATGTCAGTCCATTGAATCTTCTTGGTCCATGGATGATGTGGCATAACGGCCTCTTTTGTGAGAATGATGATTCCCATTTTGTTCTGAAATTTTCTGAGTGCTGCCTGAAGGTGAAGATGATGTCATTCTTCTGCGTGTGGGAGAGTTGCTGGTTGTGGGTTCTGTCAGATTTAATTTTAAAAGGGTTTGTTGTAGTTCATCTGCTGATCTGCTTCTGTAAATTGTACCTTTGTAGTTAAATCTGACTGAAAAGGGGAAGCCCCATTGATACATAATGTTGTGGCGTTGCAGTTCCATTAGTTGGGGTTTCATGGATCGTCTTTTAGTAATAGTAAGTTGGGATAGGTCAGCAAAAATTTGATAATTGTGTCCTTGAAAAATAAGTTCCTTTTTTTCTCTTGCAGCAATTAGTATTTGTTCTTTCGTTCTGTAATAATGAAATTTTGTGATTATATCACGTGGGGGTCCATCTTTCTTTTTGGCTGTGAGGGCTCTGTGTACTCTGTCCAGTTCTAAACGTTCAATAGGGATATCTGGCTTTAGTTCTTGTAATAGAGCAGTAATAGTAGATTGCAGGTCTGTCACAGTTTCAGGTATTCCCCTTATGCGCAAGTTTGAACGTCTGGCTCTATTTTCGTAATCTTCGAGCTTAGTTTGAAGTATTAAATTCTCTTCTTTTAATTGTTCCAATTCTGTTATATTTTCTTGGGTTGTAATTTCAATT
Source organism: Lithobates clamitans (assembly GCA_037952925.1). Classification (NCBI taxonomy): domain Eukaryota; kingdom Metazoa; phylum Chordata; class Amphibia; order Anura; family Ranidae; genus Lithobates; species Lithobates clamitans. Next base: position 3,624,536 of record JBBGZY010000406.1, read on the forward strand.
TCATCTATTTTTATTTCTAAGGTTGCGGTGCGGTTTCCCAGCTCTCTTATTTCTTTGGTTAGGCTTTTTGTTATTTGGTCTGAGGTTTGTTTTAAAGCCTTATGAAGCATCTTTTCAAATTGTAATAATATTACTGGGGATGCTGAGGAGGCTTGTGGAGAAGTTTGTGAGAGGATTTGTTCTGTATCTGACTCAAATGGAGAGTCTAGCTGTGACATTTTCTGTCTGTGAGAGCTCCCTGATGCTGTATCTTGTGAGGTGACTGGAGCTGCTTCAGCTGCAGTGAGTGCCTGTGAGCTCTTTGTGAGGTTATTTTTATTTCTCCCACGGTTTCCTCCCAGTACCATATTTCCTGCCCAAACTTTCACAGTTTGTTCCCTGGGGCAAAAAGGTTCAAATGGATACCTTTTGAGCCTGCAGGCTCCGCTTTGTCCTTCTCTTCTCTCCTCAGCGGTGCAGAGCTCTAACAATGCATGTCTGCTCCGTTAGGCTCCGCCCATCTCCCCCCTTTTTTTCCTTTTTCATTCCTGCCCTCCCTTTTCCTTTTTTATCTCTTAGCTATTACTTTAAGTAATGTCCCTAATCCATTTGTTTACATTTCTTTCTATTCTATCCAAATAACTGATTGCTTAATGCCTTGTGTTACAAGAGTATTTTTTTATTATATATGTTTTGTTTTTTCTAGGGAATGCCATAAGACCTATTGCTCTTAGAGCAGTTTCTGCCATTGCCCGTGCTCTTCCTGGATTTCCTATACTTGCTACTGGTGGAATTGATTCAGCAGAGAGTGGTTTGCAGTTTCTTCACAGTGGAGCATCTGTTTTGCAGGTAAAGCAAATGTACTATATGTCTCTGGCATTAAAATTAATCATGTACTAGAGGTATAAATTTAAAAACTGTAATTTGTCAAATGTTTTAATTTAGAAGAAAGGCAAACAAAACAATTTCTAGCAAACCCTAATTCCCAAATTACCTTTATTATTGGTAACTGGAGTCTCCAGGAATTTTTTTGAGGAGTTCCGACCCTCTCTTTAACTATAACCATGCACCAAATCATTTTGACCCTTCTAGTTTAAGAAGGGTAGTGCAAAGTCTGAGAAGGCAGTGCTCATTTTCTTTACTATTCAAGGAAGCCAACTTTTTGTTTTGTCATATCTAAAGCATTTATAAATAATATCATTTTTGTACTCCCCATATAATTATGTTCTCTGAGTTCACTGACAGTTACCTGCAGAAGCAATGCAGAAAAAGTGAACTCAGAGAAAAAAAAATTACAGTGAGTATAAAAAAGTAATATTTTCTCTATTGATCACTGAGAAACACTGAGGATCAAACAGAACCAATGGTTCATTCACAAGCAGTACCCAATAACAGAGGTGGGCAAAATACACCAAGAAATATAAACAGGGAGAACCCATGCCCACTAAGTGTTTCTCACTACTGCCTGCAAAACTTTTGAACTGATGCAGAATTTTGTACAGATATGGACCCAAGATTATGTTGCAGCCTGAAGCATGATGATTAAGAGCCCCAAAATTTCTGACTGTTCTGGTTAAATGAGCAGTAACAGTGACTCTTTATACATTTGTGTATCAACTTGTGACATGGTCTGAAAGATGGTAGAAAAAGAAGCTGTGAGGCCCTTACAAGGAACAACAATAATGAGAAATAGAATTTGTGTTTACAAAAGATGAAGTGTCCTGCAGCTAAACTCTAATGGTCCTAATTACATCAAAGATGTGCATGACAACTCCTTCGGATGCACTGGCGTTGGACAAAGAGAAAGAAGGATAAACTCTTTCTTAAGGTGAAAAGCTGAAACTTCCTTGAGCAAAAAAGTTTTGGTTTCAAAACCACCTTATCCTTGTGAAGGATTAAAAACTGGGGTTTAGAAGACAGGGCTGTCAACTTGAAACCCTTGTTGCTGATGTTATGGCTACTAGAAAATAACTGGATCCATATCCCATAAGCTATCAGGTATTGAACAGGGATAGCCACATGAGTCATGCTATGTGTTGCATTGACAAAATTGTCTAAATGACATAAAGCTGAGAGCCAAGAAAATAAATGTCTGCTGTCACCAATCTGCAGATATCAGACAAGCTTCTGAATCTGCTCTTGTGGAAAGAGAACCCTACCTGTTCCAGGATCAAGCCCAGATATTTCAGGCAGGAGGATAGGTTGAGACATGACTTCTTGATCTTTAGGATCAACGCAAAGTCTCAAAGCATGTGAAGTGTATCTTGAAAATTGTCTACCAAATCCTGGTATGATTTTTCCTACAGTAACAGATTGTCCAGATATCAATTATAGGAATTCCCCTGGGCTGGAGGAGGACAAGCACTTTGGCTTAAACATTCATAAGGAGTTGAAGCTAGACAAAGAGCAATAAATTGGTAGTAGTCTTCTCGTACAACAAACCTGAGAAATTCCTGCTAATTGGGGTCTGAAGGTATGCATCATGTATACTGTATCTATTAAAGCTAAGATGTGCCCCTGAAGTAGAGACACTGTGACAAAATAGATCATCTCCATTCTACATTTCCTGACTCTTACAAAAGTACCTTCAAGTCCAGAATAGAATAGATTGAACCCCCCTCTTTCTCTTCAAAAGTGGGTCTGGAACAATCACCCCTGTGTAAGAAGACCTTCAAAGGCCAAGTAGATGTAGATTAGCCAGTCTCTTTGGAGTCAAAGATTGGAGACAAAGTAAAGGTCCAGATGATTTTACTGGAATTCTGCTTTGTAACATAAGGTGACAGCTTCTAAAAGCCAGGCATCTGAAATATGACTCACCCAGTAGTCGACAATGACTTCAGTTGTCCTCCACCTTGCTTAGCACATGTGAGGGAAGACCTTCATGATAAAGTGAACTTGTGATTGGTCTTTGCAGCCTTATTCTGCCAAGGCCATTTGTAAGCCATATATTTGAGCTAGAAGGAAAGGGCTCAATCTACATTTGGTCTTTGTAGACATGTGCACCTAAGGTAAAAAAGTATATTTGCCTCCAGAAAGGTTTTTGCTATTCTCATCCAACGTTGCACCAAAAAAGACAAGTTCCCACAAATAGATGACCCACCAAAGCTTTCTTGGAAGTTTGGCCCATTGAACAACATTACAGCCAAAAGATCCTGGACCATCTAATTCTTCAAGTCTATCAAGCTTGTGGAGGTACCTGTTCCCTGGACCTGTTTAAGAGTTTGGCCCATTCTGTCATAGTCCGGGATACCAAATCTGATACTAGAATAGATCTCATCAAGGATCCAACAATGTTATGGTATACAGGAAATTGCTGACCGATTCAATCTTTTGTCAGTTGGGTCTTTGACAGAATGCAAAGAATACTAGTTGCCTTGTGCAAGTGGGAACCAATTGGTCTACAATGGACACAGGGGCTCACTTTTTTGTGAAGTCCTCTGCAAAAGGATAAAAATTTGAAAAATGTTTGGGCAAGACAGATGCCCTGCTCATATGCTTCCATTCCATTGCCTGTAAACAAAAGCATCAAAAAAGAATGCTGAAGTAAATCTTTGACCCCATGCTTATGGGAACCAAAAATGTACAAAAAGAAGAAAAGGGTTATTGTCACCACACACCCATTTTAAGTACAAATTTATGAACAGAATCACTCAAAATAGTCATAAAAATCGAATTATTTAACAAAAGCATCATTGTATATATATATATATATATATATATATTAAAAAAAAACATACAATATAATTATAATAATATATAGTATATAGGGACAAACAGCCCCTGCTATTCCAGGGAAGAGTAATGGATGAAGTGTACCTACCAGGTTCTGCCATTTCCTAATATCAACTGATAGCAGAGAAACAGTATACAGGTGGGAAAGCACTAGCCACACCTTGTTCCCCACCTGGGATATCATTTGTCTTGTTGTTGTGGAAGGATGCATGTGGGTTGTAATGGAAGATGCCTTCAGACCCACTGTGGTTTCCCTACTAGCCAGGAGGCTAATTAACAATAATAAATCAATAGATTGTTGGTTGTCAGGCAGCAGACAACTAACACACATCAGCAGCAAATGGTTGTGCAACAACAAGAAACCAATAGACAGTTGGCTGCCCAGCTGCTGAGCACTGTGGCTTGGGTGACTGCTTTGGCCCAGGCAGCAGCGAGAGACCGCTGCAGAGGACATCTTGGTTGGATCTACAGGTTCAAGATTCCTAAGAGCAAAAGGAAACATCCCTTAGCAACCAGTTCAACACCCAGTAAAGTCAAAAAGGAGAAGCACCAAGAGGCTAGCAAGAATGGTCAGATGACCACCTCCTGTTGAGAAGCCCTGTTTGGGATGTCCTGGTGGGCACTGTGGGCATCCTCAGAGTTGGCAATGCAGTGAATGGGGTCACATTTCCACTAAGTGCCCCCTGACTCCAGAGCCTATAGAGAGCGGTTTAGTCTGGCGGATGTTCTTGCTTACTTGCTCGGGTCTAGTCTACATGCTGAGCTCTGTGGTGAGAGTAAGGTAGAAAATTGTGCATGATCTCCTAGACTCCAGAAGCTGGGTTATCCTAGTTCAAAACTGGCCCAGCAACCTAAATAATTGACCAAGCATTAGGTAAGATTTGTGTGTGCATGGTAACTGTAAGATGTACCCCACAGTATCGGTGACCTTTGAAACCAGCTCAGTACCTGTCTCCAATCCCATTGCACAGTGTAATATTGAGAAGAAACTTTCCACTTTTCCAAGAACTATGCAGTGGGAAGGAAAAGGCCCCTGAGCCTGAGCTTTCTGTAGGGACTGTAGGGTGGACCCCAACATAATGTTGATGATAGTGCTGTAGGGGTGACCACTGATGAAATGGTATCTCTTCCTCTAGTGGTCATTCTGAGTGAACTGGATTGTGGCCTTGAGACCCTTGAAATGCTCTGTTTGCCAGAGCTAGGGGTTTCTTGGGACAACTCTGGAACCACCCAGTTACATCACCCTACTCTTGCAAAAGCCTGGGAAAATGTGAAGTTAAACAATGTGAGCTCATTATTTCCAGGGCTTGAGAATGTGTTTCCTCCTGTTAAAGTTCATCATGACCTGTTGTATCAGATTGACAAAATCTGAGGGTGAAATTGTGGAACATCTCATGGTGCCAGACTCTTAGGAGGACAGTGTCAGATTTGGCAAATACACATCTCTTGGGGGGATCAAATGACATATGAAAAGACTAAAGAATGTATTATACAGTGTTTCTTTTGGCATGGGATACAGCAGACATGAAAAACTACTATAAGTCTTGTCCATAGTGTCAGAAGTTGGCCTCTATGCCCCATTACCATAGCCTGCTGGTTCCGTTACCTGTGCTTGAGATTTCTGAATTACAATGGATCTGATAGAACAAGAGTCAAGTCCACTAGAGGGCATCAGCAAATCCTAGTGGTTATGGACTTTGCTATCCAGTATTGCTCATGAGCCCTCTTTCAGCTGTTGGCTACTATTGTAGTATGTCTTCCATGGATCTGCACTCATATTAAAAGTGAAGATATACTACATGTAGCCCTCTTTTGATGGAAAGGCTATGAGAAATAACTCTCCCATACCAGTATATTACGCTAAACCTGTAGGTAAATAAGAGATCCAGAACATTCACTAATTAGAAAAGTGGGTTTGATAATAATATTGGCAGCGCCTCCACCCAGCACAGGGCCTCTGTGAACAGAGGGGATTCCCTTCCTTCCTCAATGCCCGCCCCCCCAACTGCTCATGCTCTCATAACAGTTTAAAGTTTATATAATACTGCTGGTTCTTTAAGACCGCTACTCCTGTCTCTGTGCTTTATTGAAAAATGCCTCCTTTACCGGGTTTCAGAGTGGCTTCCAGCGATCACCTCATCGGCCTGGCTCTCCTCCTTGCATCCCGGCTGACATCAGCGAGGGAATCTTGGCCCTGCCCGCTGCATCTGTCAGCCGGGCAGAGAGGAGACTTGGCCAGTGACATGATTGCAAGGAGCCACTCTGAAATCCAGTAAAGGAGTCATTTTTTAAATAAAACACACTCACAGGAGCAGTTGTCATTAGGGAACCAGCAGGATGTAAAGTGGTATAAGTGGGTTAACATCCATTTTAACAACCGATGAGTCATCAGCTGTCAATGGGGTTCCCTGCTGACAGCTGAATAAAAAAAAACGTTTGGTTCAAGCGTGTACATGTAATTTATCAGTGACATTAACTATACATTGGACACGGGCTTAATATGTGCCCAACACATTTCATGAATAGACTGACAATAGTTGCAACATTTTAACAATAAACATGTATAACATTTTAAATCTAGATAACTCTTCTCAATTAAAATCCTTCGTTGACATTCATTCTCCAGTCCAGCAAGTCTCTCTGACTCGCTGAGTATGGAATGCAAATATAGTAGTATGCTCTCCACAAAAGCGGTGGTGAAGGCCTGGTCGGTGGTTTGATCCCCTCTTCCACCTGAAACAAAATAGCAGATCTCTGCGAGTGGATATGTACCTCCGTGCATTGTGCTAAACAATACTTTGGACAGGAGGAATCGCTCAAATAGTAACTTGTCCTTGTCCAAATCCACGATTCAATCCTCTTAAAGCACCACACACAGATGAGTACCCTACTCTGTCCCTCTCACCTGCCCACTTTAGCAACACTCTCTGTTTTGGCAGGATCATAGGACATATATCAGCTACCCAACAATCCATCTGCATTCAGAAGGAAAAACAACTTGTACTCTAAATTGGAATTCCAAGACAAGGCAAAAATTCACATACACATAAAATTAAGCACTTCTCTCTATTAACAACAACTTTCCCTTACCTAGGTGTCTGTCCAATGAGACTGCGAACAGCCGCAACCCCAAGGATTGCCACTGATCACAGTCCACAAACAGTCCAGGAAACAGAGACAATTGTGGGAGAAGTGTCTAAACTGGTTCTCCCTCCGCGAATCCTCACTGATCGACACAGAAACGGCCAGTCCATGAAGCTGCGATTCCAACGCCTCACCAGCGATCCATGTCAGAATTCACACCCCCAGACTCAAAGGCTCAGAAGTGGAGAATCGGGGAGTGAAGGGGGGATCCGAGGGAGAAGGTGGAAGATTTTTAACTTCCCTCTACCTCATTCAGACCCCCCAAAACAGTAACCCCCCTGTCAGTGTACCAAACAGCGACAGTTTTATCACTGCCCAATAAACCAACATCTCAGTGTTTCTGTAAATCTCTGGTACTGTAATCCCGCAAAGTCTTGCGAGACCCCAGCATCAGGGGCGGCTCATTGCACGAGGTGGGGTGCTTTCAACAAGGGTTCTAGCCTCCCCACCAGCTTTCTTACTTTTTACCCTTGGTTGAACCTTTTCCTGTACAAGCAGGTGTGGGTGCCTCCCCCGAAGACTCGGTCTCACAGTCCTACCCCTACATCAGATATGTCTGGTGCAGTAGAGGCACCATGTCCCGATGCCACCTGGGAATCAGCCCCCACCACCTGCCATACCTGTGCCTGTTGCTGAACAGTAATCTGCACTGATCTGCACATTTCGCCAACCCACCTGTACCGACTCATTATAACTTCAGCAAACAACAATAAACAAACAAACAAACAGGGTAAGTTTACACAAAAATCCTTATTTTAACAACACCTTTTCTCTGATAATCCAAATTAAACTAGCTGTGACACTTTAACTTCCTTATTTTAAACAAAACTCTCTGTTTTCGTTTACTTAACTGCTTAAAACCTCCTGTCTCGACTGTCCTTAAAAATCGTTCCTCAAAGATACTTCATAATCACTAAATACATAAAAACAAATATCTCCACATTTTGCTAAAGCAAGCATGAAAAATCAATCCTTCAAGCCTGGTAAGGCATGCCAGTAAAATGTCCCAACATTTAACGTCCCCTTTAAATCTCAAACAACTCTGACTGCTAACTTCCCATTTTTAAAAGTACTTTTTTTTTCCTTTCTCTATGTGTCAGTTTTAAAACAGCTCATGTCAGTTTCTCTAAAAAGAAAAAAGCATTGAAAAAGCCTTGTATAATGCAAACCTTCTTTAATAAATAACTTAAATCTCTCTTTACCTTCTAACTTCACTTACTAATACCCTCTACAAGTAGGATGCTTTTATTAAAAACACTTTTAAATTTACTTACTTTATCTTATCACAAAATAGGGCGTTCTCCAAACACTCCCTTACCTTACTCAACCCCCTCCCACCTAACACATTCCTTTGCAAACTTCGAAATACCACTCTGATACCATTCCAAGAGTCACCAAAACATGTTAAACATGAACAAACAAATTACGCATTTTTCAAACAGAATCAAGCACTCATAATTCTAAAGCTCTATAACCAAAATTCTAGCAAAGGGGAGAAGTCCTATACATACCAAGCAAACTTATATGAACATGCATATAACAGTACTCACCACTGCCACGATACCTGAATATAACAAGGGAAATGTATTTCACTCTAATTTATTTTGCCCCTTTTGGGACATTATATAACACAGTGAAAACAAGACTGCCTTACCCCATACAGCCCCATATCCCGCACAACAAATCAACAAATTGCCTTATACTCGAACGACATGCGACAGAAAAGAAAAAGCAAGATTAGCAAAAGTTTGTGGGTCCTGGAGGTAATTGCCTTATTAACCCTTATTCTCCTTGCCAAAAGGAGCCTAATTGTCAAGTCCTGGATGTGAGGCCGGATTGCTGAGAGGGCGCCTCTTTCGGCTAAGTGCAGCGTAACCCTGAGAATGAGACAGGGCGTACGGTGCCCAAAGGTGCACAGATTGCAGGATGCTGTTTGCTGGATTGCTGAGGCAGCTGGGGTGCACTGGTAAAGCAGATAGGGAAACTGTGTGTGGAAGGATCCCAGTGGAGAAACTAGGAACAGGATCAAGCCAGGCCAGGGGTCATATATCACAGAAACAGTCCGAGAGTAGGTACAACAGGATTAATCAGGACAGAGTCAGTAGCCAGGCCAGGGGTCAAACCGTGCAGACAAGCAAAGGTACAGGGGTGCAGACAGGAGCATAGTCAAGTCCAAGCCAGGGGTCGATGCAGGCAGAGAGCAGGAAGAGTCAGGCAAGCCGAATGGTCAACAGGAATCATTTAATCAGATGCAGGCAGCAGGTACAGGGGACACGGGAATCTGATGATAATTCAGCAACCTGCATACATCTGCAGCAGGCTTAAATAGGCCAGAGGGCGCCAAACACTGTCACTGTGCGTGCGCTGGCACGCGTCTGTGTGCACATCTGCGCGCACCTGCCGTATTGTATTTGCTTGTACCCGTTGTCGCGCATCTGCGTGCGCGCATGCACCCGGAGATTTGCCTGGTGCGACCATGATGGTTACTGGCAGGATCGCCAGTCCTAAGGCTAGTTCCCTGACACTAATATTAGGTTTTAAAACTTCCTAACAGTCTCACCAAAGGACAGGCTTACCAAAAGCCAGGTTTCCCAAAAGCCACTTCTTTACAGGCATGGTCCGTCTCCCTTCTCTTTTTTTTTTTTTTTTTTTTTAAGAGACTAAGGTTTTATCAGAGCTGAGGCAAGAAAACAAAAATACCTTACCACAGGTGAATACCCTTATCTCAAGTCCTAAATTCAAAAATCTCAAGCGGTGCCTCAAATTGAGAATCAAACGGTATTTCCTTATGTATACCTGACAAGACCAGCTAGGTATAATCACAGCAATTACCACACTCACAAGATCCTCTCAGTACTGAGGAGATAGCTTCTTGGTGAACACAAAAAGAGATGATGCAGAGGTTATGTTCAAAGCTATCTGATTTAATTCTGGGCGGGTATACAACTTATATACATTATCATTAACCAATCATTATATGGAAGATGGGCATGGTTAATACAGAGGTGTACATTTCACATCATTACATATCATTACATATCATTAATTATGTCATCTGCTTTCAAGACTCATAGCCATGAGTCCTGCTTCCCTGTTTTATGTCTCATTACACAGGAAAGGTGGCCCAGACATATGGAGCCACAATTCTTTATTTAGATGGTTCAGAATAAAACTGCTTATGCAAGCTATATTTTCTTATATGTATGCTTTATAGAAAACCTGTTATAAAGCTGAAAAACAGGACTAGTTGACTTTAACTAGAGTCTGAATATACAAATTAAGATATATGAATTTATATGATTCTATGACCGCACAAGATGGAGTCACCTCTGTTCAGTCATATTACTACAATTACTTATCTAAAGATTCCGGGTCAGTCTCTACGGTGAGTAGGCGATGGATCCGGGCTGTGCTGATCCAGCTCTCTGTGGGAAGATGCCGGTGAAATAGGATCAAGCCTCCTGCAGCGGGACCGCTGCCTCTGAGCTTTAGGTGATGGATAATGGGACACAGGTTTCCATGGTTCTACTGGAAAGTAGGAGTACCACTCAGGAAGCTCAATGGGTGGAATGTCTAGTTGATCACAGAAAGCCTGAAGATCTTCAGGAGTCCATAAAAGAGTGGCACGTCCCCTAGAATTATTGGAGAGGTAGAATGGAAATTTCTATCTGTATGGAATGCCACGTGCTCTGAGGACCTCCAGTAATGGGTGCTGGATGTGTGGTTTTGAAGGGTTATTTGAGAGAGATCCTGAACAGGCTTAAAGAGGAACTGCAGTCTGCTCACATGATTTGTAATAAAAACATCTTTGCCAATCTTAAGCTTTCCTCTAACCACTTTGCTTATTATCTTATATATACTGTGATTCTGTACTTGCCAAATATGCTGCAGAAATCTCCCTCCACTGAGTCTGGCTGCAACCATAACAGTGGGAAGCTGGAGCTGCTGCCTGTTGACTTTCTTGATTTACACAGACACACAGAGGCACACCTCTAGCTCTGCAGCCCTGCAGCTCTCACTGGCCCTCTTATGACTCACCCCCTCCCTTAAACATGAGAGTTAAAGAGAGAGCTGTTAATGATGTCATATGCCTAGGCTAATGACCAGACAAGAAATAGGAAGTGGGCTGTATAAGGTATTTACTGGCAGAATAAAAAAGTTTTACTATCCAAAGTTAAAAGAAAAAGGGCAGAGAATTTAATAGATGAAAAGATGAAAAAATTACTGAAGGTCCGCTTTAATCTCTGCTTTGTCATATAAATTACACCCTCACTCCCAAGTCTTCAACATTATTTCCTCTTTAAGTGGAAAGTTCACCAAGCAACATATGACATCTTCAGACTCTTAAGGTTGGGGATCTATAGCACGGTGGGCTCTTTCCATCTCCAGTAGGGATAATCAGTGGACGATCGTGCTGATTGCTGGTAATAAAGCATCAGCTTCCACCAATTATGGTATTCCCCACACCCTAATGTTGTGCCTCCGGTCCTAGTTGTCTTAGTCCTCAATATGCCTATGCATTACTAATAAATTAAGGTTGGATGTCATATGTGCATTGCACTTGGCAGATGGAATCAGAATGCAGACAAGATGTCTGTTCCATGTCATTAAAAGAAGTGGCAACAGTCTGTATGTTTGTGATCGCTGCTGTTAAGGTGTTTTTAATATTGGAAGCCACCTTATGAAGGTCTAGGAGATTTGGAGGTCAGGTAGAAGGAGCGCAGACTGTATCTTGGTTGTCTGCTGGGGGAATATTTCAGCTAAGCTGGGTACCCAACTCCCATGGTGTGCGGGAGGCTGACATACTCCTACAGATCTTACCCATGGCTGAAAATGAGGAGGGGCTCCCCGTATCGCAAATTGGTGTGCAGGAGCTCTTTGATCAAGCGGCCATCTTGGACGACGGTCAAAGCACTTCCCCCCACTCCAATTACTTTCTGCTTTGGTCATGGGAATTCCCCTTTTAAAGAGCCAAATTACAGCATAGTCTACCAGCCAATGTATTTTAAACACAAGAGCATTACATATTTTGTCATTGTGACTGACATATTTTCACTAAAACTTTTAAACATCCTAATCAATAACATGCACTAATACCGTGTACATCATATCAGCATATTCTTGTGACCTCTATAATCACTCAGGTCCTACTAAACACATGCCAAAAAGCACTGAAACCCCCACCAGCAGAAGCTAAATATTTCATGATTATAATTACAGCTTTCCTAGGTTGTTGCACTGTGTGGGAGCTTAATACATACCTCTGGAGCTTATAATGAAGCAATGAATGCTGATTTTCATAAGTTTTAATGTGACATGCAATGTATACAGTGAATATTTAACCGGGTCATTATTACTTATTTCCATAATTGCTTGATATAATATGTCTCCCAAGGTGTCTTACTTGGCCTTGCTAAATGCTTCATAAAGAGAAAGCTTTTGATTAAAGCGTCAAGGGCGACTGTGAGATCTTCGCACTGTTTTACAGTAAACATAGCTCAATTACAAGTCATACATTGTCACCTTAACCACCTTTAAAAAGAGTTTTTATAATAGCTGTGTATATGCCAATTGAGCATGTTTTTTTTAAATGTTCTACCACTATTATCTACAATGGTATTCAGTGTAAAGTGTGACAGATTTTATAAAGCAAGGAAAAGCAATAAAATAATTACCTTTGTAAATAGCATATATTAACCAACTTTCTACCTTATGCTTAGAAAAGATATACAGTATGCTAAGTTTTTGCTAAAATGTTTGGTCAATTTTTATCCTGATTTATCCTAAAGCCCAACTCCAGCTTTCTTACAATAGTTAAAAAAAATATAGACAAGTCCTTGTTAAAAATAATTCTTCCATTCTGGTTCTGTCTGCCACTGATGCACTGGACCTGGTTCTTCTTCCAGGTTGCATGACACCCAGCATTATTCATTCCTAAGTGAACATTATCCGGACACCTTAGACTCCCATAAGAATTCTGAAAAGTGCACCGCCACTTCTTGGTGCTGTTCTCTACAGCATTCAGGACCTATCCACAGTTGGTGGAAGAATAGGACTTTTAGGGGTTGATTTACTAAAATTGGAGAGTGCAAAATCTGGTGCAGCTTGGCATTGAAACCAATCAGCTTCCTATTTTTTTTGTCAAAGCTTAATTGAAAAAGCTGAAGTTATAACCTGATTGGCTACCATGCACAGCTGCACCAGATTTTGCCTCTCACGTTTTAGTAAATCAATGTCATAATTAGGGATGAGCCGAACACCCCCCTGTTCGGTTCGCACCAGAACATGCGAACAGGAAAAAAGTTTGTTCGAACACACGAACACCGTTAAAGTCTATGGGACACGAACATGAATAATCAAAAGTGCTAATTTTAAAGGCTTATATGCAAGTTATTGTCAAAAAATTGTTTGGGGACCTGGGTCCTTCCCCAGGGGACATGGATCAATGCAAAAAAAAGTTTTAAAAACGGCTGTTTTTTTCAGGAGCAGTGATTTTAATAATGCTTAAAGTCAAACAATAAAAGTGTAATATCCCTTTAAATTTCGTAGCTGGGGGGTGTCTATAGTATGCCTGTAAAGGGGCGCATGTTTCCCGTGTTTAGAACAGTCTGAGAGCAAAATGACATTTCCAAGGAAAAAAACCCATTTAAAACTACTCGCGGCTATTGCATTGCTGACAATACACATAGAAGTTCATTGATAAAAACGGCATGGGAATTCCCCACAGGGAAACCCCGAACCAAAATTTTAAAAAAAATGACGTGGGAGTCCCCCTAAATTCCATACCAGGCCCTTCAGGTCTGGTATGGATATTAAGGGGAACCCCGGGCCAAAAATTTTTTAAAAATTGATGTGGGTTCCCCCTAATTTCCATACCAGACCGTTAAGGTCTGGTATGGATTTTAAGGGGAACCCCGCGCCAAAAAAAAAATGGCGTGGGGTCCCCCTCAAAAATCCATACCAGACCCTTATCCGAGCATGCAACCTGGCAGGCCACAGGAAAAGTGGGGGGGTGAGAGTGCGGCCCCCCTCCTGAACCGTACCAGGCCACATGCCCTCAACATTGGGAGGGTGCTTTGGGGTAGCCCCCTAAAACACCTTGTCCCCATGTTGATGAGGACAAGGGCCTCATCCCCACAACCCTGGCCGGTGGTTGTGGGGGTCTGAGGGCAGGGGGCTTATCGGAATCGGGAAGCTCCCTTTAACAAGGGGACCCGCAGATCCCGCCCCCCCCTGTGTGAAATGGTAAGGGGGTACTTACCCCTACCATTTCACTAAAAAACTGTCAAAAATGTTAAAAATGACAAGAGACAGTCTTTGACAATTCCTTTATTTAAATGCTTCTTGAATGAATGAATGAATGATTTGTAAAGCACTGCAAATGCGAACTGAATCGCCTCAAGGCGCTGGATGCATTCTCTGATGTCAGCTTCTCAGAAAAGGAAGGTCTTTAGTTTTTTTCTGAAGGCCTGGTGGTTTTCTTCCATGCGGATGTTAGTTGGAAGAGCATTCCATAGTCGAGGTCCTTGGACTGCGAATCTTCGTTCTCCCTTTGCTTTGTAGCTGTATTTGGGAATGGTAAGGAGGTTTTGGTTAGCTGGTCGAAGACTGCGATTCGGTGTGTAGTGTTTTATTTTCTCGCGGAGATATGGTGGGGCGTTTCCTTGTACGCATTTGTGGGTGAGGCAGAGGGTCTTGAATGTGATCCGATTCTTCACGGTTAGCCAGTGGGGAGATGGATTCCCAGGGTTTTTTGGTTCTTCTTTCTTCTTTCTTCTATCTTCCTTCATCTTAATCTTCTGGTTCTTCTGGCTCTTCTGGTTCTTCCTCCGGCATTCTCATACAGCATCTCCTCCGCGGCATCTTCTATCTTCTTCTCCTCGGGCCCCGAGAAGGAAGAAGAGAAGAAGATGAAGAAAAGAGCGGGAGCCTCCCCCCATGCCATGGGTGCGGAACGGCCCGAGGAGAAGAAGATAGAAGACGCCGCGGAGGAGATGCTGGACGAGAACGCCGGAGGAAGAACCAGAAGAACCAGAAGAAGAAGAAGATGAAGGAAGATAGAAGAAAGAAGAAGCATTTAAATAAAGGAATTGTCAAAACTGTCTTTTATCATTTTTAACATTTTTGACAGTTTTTTAGTGAAATGGTAGGGGTAAGTACCCCCTTACCATTTCACACGGGGGTGGGATCTGGGGGTCCCCTTGTTAGAGGGGACTTCCAGATTCTGATAAGCCCCCCGCCCGCAGACCTCCACAACCACCGGCCAGGGTTGTGGGGATGAGGCCCTTGTCCTCATTGACATGGGGACAAGGTGTTTTGGGGGGCTACCCCAAAGCACCCTCCCAATGTTGAGGGCATGTGGCCTGGTACGGTTCAGGAGGGGGGACGCACTCTCATCCCCCCTCTTTTCCTGTGGCCTGCCATGTTGCGTGCTCGGATAAGGGTCTGGTATGGATCTTTAGGGGGACCCCACACCGTTTTTTTTTTTTTTGGCGCAGGGTTCCCCTTAAAATCCATACCAGACCTGAAGGGTCTGGTATGGAATTTAGGGGAACCCCACGTCATTTTTTTTAAAATTTTGGTTCAGGGGTTCCCCTGTGGGGAATTCCCATGCTGTTTTTATCAATTAACTTCTATGTGTATTGTCGGCAATGCAATAGCCGCAAGTAGTTTTAAATGGGTTTTTTCCTTCGAAATGTCATTTTGCTGTCAGACTGTTCTAAACACGGGAAACATGCGCCCCTTTACAGGCATACTATAGACACCCCCCAGCTACGAAATGTAAAGGGATATTACACTTTTATTGTTTGACTTTAAGCATTATTAAAATCACTGCTCCTGAAAAAACTGCCTTTTTTGCATTGATCCATGTCCCCTGGGGCAGGACCGGGGTCCCCATGACAATAACTTGCATATAAGCCTTTAAAATTAGCACTTTTGATTTCTCCCATAGACTTTTAAAGGGTGTTCCGCGGCAAATTGTTCGCTGTTCGGCGAACTTGCGAACAGCCAATGTTCGAGTCGAACATGAGTTCGACTCAAACTCGAAGCTCATCCCTAGTCATAATGTCATGTGACTGGACCGAATATTTGAAGAAAAAGGTATGTATATTGTTTATATTACAAAAAAAGAAAAAGTGTGGGGTGCTGTATGTGGGGTGGGGGCAGAAAACATAAAGCAGAGGTGAGACCGGAGTTGGGTTTTAAGCAAGTAGCAAAGCATAGTGCCTATAGTGCCTTTGAAGTCTTTTTTATGTTGCCTGCCTGTCACTCATTACTTTTAAAGCCAAATTGCAGTATAGTCAATACAGGCCTAGACCTAGGGCAGAAGGGCGGTCAGGGGCATATTTCCATTCGTAATAAAGTGTTTCAAACTGACTCCTTACTTGAGGACCTAATTGTTGCTGTCGCTTATAAGTTTGAGCATTTTGTCTGGTGGAATAGTATACTATATACTGTACTTACAGTTCACCCACTCTGGATACACCTAGAAATAAACTGCTAGCAGAGAAAGGTAACAGTTTGCTAAGTCTTTTAGATGTTTTTTTTAGACACACCAATGCAGATGTAGCATATTTTCTTTTTGCAGCCTCACCACCCCCAGAATTTCTTCTCTCTATACTTTCAAGCCAGAGACTCAGGAAAAAAAGCCAAAGCATCAGCATGACAGTCAGGGAGTCAACATTGGAAGGAGAAAGCGCTACTAATCCACACTTATTGGCACTTTCCCATTCTGTATCCTCCCTTATCTCTCCTGAGTCAGCTACAACTCTTGGAACAGCTTGCCCTAGTGTGTGGACCACCAATCTATATGTATGAACTATATTAGACTGGGAACAATTGTCTTTGCACCTACCCCTCTCCCCGTTGTAGGGTGTCCACATTCTCAAAGGAGAATCAGCAATGGGAGAGTCTGTACTTTCTGATGACATAATAACTTTAACAAGGTCCCTAAAACAGAAACTAAGAAAGATTTTCTTACATGTGCAATAAAGGAGAAATCCAGGCAAATAATACTGTACATTATAAATATACATACTGTTTGTGTGTGTATCGCTATTAATACTGATATTGTTAAATATTAACTAACAGATTACCCAACAGCTGAATTGTGAATGTCTTGAGCATTGCTACATGGCAATAAGATCCCAGGCATGGTTCTTTTCTCAGGGTGTTAAAAGGATGAGTGCCAGCCACTTTAGTGGTCTCAGAACAGAGACTAGTTTATTGTCCATTGCAATATACATTGGCCCAAAGTCCCTAGCAGAAAGACAGATCTTTCACAGTCACACCCTCACAGAGCAGGGAAATGGCAGAACAGGAAATGTCCAAACCATAACATGCAGAAAATTAAAAGAAAAGGTGACATTTGCTTACATTTACTACATTGGAAGACAATGTTTTTTACAACAGATTGGTTGCAACAGTTACAAGTTAGCATCAATTCATTCAAGTCAAGGAGTCCCATGGCCACAAGCACTGAATTCACTGGTGACCGATCTTTTAATATGTAGAGCTTACCCCTAGAGAAGCCTCTTAGGTTATCTGTTCTGCCAGGACTCTGTGTACCACTTCACCCCCTCTGACACACCCAGTATATAATGGAATGATGCAAACACCAGTATGAGCTTAAGTAGTACTACCACATCTGTATTAGCATATAGGAAATGATACCATGCTAGTAGATTGTAAATAAAGTATATTGTAAAAAGGCAAAGTAAATGGTAGTAAGCCAGCAATAATGAAAAGGTAAAGAATCCAGTAAATTGCAGTGAAATAGCTGACTTGAATACTAGACTATGATATGGCAGTAAACCTAGACCACAATAATACCAAACCAAGTGAACCTAATATACACAGCATTGATAAAAAACAACATAAACAGTAAAACGTATAAATGATAATGGAAGATCTCACAGTAACACTCTGCAACAACTGATCAAAAAAGTGCCTCAGAATGCACTCTGCATATATACCCCATTGATGTAGATATATTTAGGTTTTTCTAAGTGGGGTACCCCTGGGAGGTGTTTGTATAGTGTCTAATTTGAAAATCTAAGCTTGGCAATGTTAAGGACCTGTCTGTACAGAGGTGCACTAAGTTACTGACCTTGCGTGGAGTAGTTGGCTCCTATTAGAGACTAGTCCCCTTCCTGATCTATTAACAGCAGTAATAATTACACACACAGCAGTGGTTCACCAGTCCCAGCAGCCCAGCAGATCTTGCACTGGACAGTTGTCTGTTTGGCAGTCTCTCTGGCTCTGTCTTCAGGAATCTGGTCCCAACAAGATTAGTCCCAGTGCACTGGTCCTTACAGGCTCAGCTCCAGCCCTCTGATCCTCAGTTGCTCTGTCTAGTGTAGACACAGATACACACAGAGGTAGCAGGTCTGTACTGCTCTGGTGCTAGCAGCAGGAAACTGTTTCCTCTCAGTGGCCCAGTCTTCAGTTCCTCGGTTTCTACACACACAGCACACAGGTCTGTACTCTCCAGTCAGATGTCACCACTCTGGTTCCCACACAGCAAAGACCTTTTCTCCAAGTCCACAAAACTGTCAGCTCTTGCCTCCTCCCTTTGCAGGAATTCTGGGTGTTGTAGTCTGAAGACCCATCCACCTCCCCTGGGCAGATCTTTTCCAGGCCTACGTGTCCCAGTGTCCCATACTGCTGTTATGTCATCCGGTCTCTTCACCACTGTTGCAAGGAGGGAGGGGGAAGGAGTGGACCTAACACACAGAGCCCACGCTGCCTATAGAACAGTGGTGGTGGAGGGTGAAGGAAAGAGGCACAGGAGCACACCAGCCAGAAGAGCACCCAGCTACATATATATATTATATTTACAGCATCGCTAACAGAACAATAATTGATTTTTTAAATTCTTTATTTAGGTTGTCACATTTCCAACACAGGTATGCAAATAATACACTTACATAGAGCATGACAAATTTTCCAAAACTTTACGATAGAGAGGTAGACAAAGCCACGCATACAATCATGTACAGTGTTGCATTTTACTTAATCCAAACAAAGCACAAAAATATGTCATAGATTAAATGTACCAAGTGCAAATCCAGCAAAAAATGAGGCAATTGCCGACTATTGGGTAGTATAGGGCTGCTTGTACAACATAAGGGCGATACGGGGTAACAATGAAATGCTTGCCTGCACACTAAGGTGGAGCTAGTAAATATTGTAGAAGTAGAAAGGTGCCCGAAAGATAAATAATAAAATGATAATGGTCTAGAGGTTAAAGAATAACTTCACCTCTGGAACATGTAACACGTTCCACCTGTTTTATAAGTTGCAACATGTAACATGTTCCAGCATCTGCAGGTTCTCCCCCCCCCCCCCGATTCCCCCTCCACTCCACCAAAGAGTGGTCATATATAGTATGTGGCAATCATACTTCCTTGACACTTAATTCAAGGGGTTTGAAGTAGATGCCATTCCTTTTAGGTATGGGGCCATGAAAGTAAAAAAATGTCAGGGTCTCCACATCAGCCTGAATGTTTTTCCAAATTGTGCAGAGTAGAGATTTAATATCAATATCATTGACTATCAAATATTTCATACGGTTGGTGGGGAGAGCACTCTGCCTCCACAAAAGGGCCTCTCAAGGTAGCGTGGAGCAGACAAGAAGCTGGGTCCTGAGTAGTCTGTCAGGTACCTAACTGTAACCTCAATATAAGAAAGTATAAAATGTCCTCAAGGCAGCGCCTTCAACATACAATATTCAATATTGTGAATCACACAGTGAGAAATTGATATTGACAATCCACCCTTAAGTGGATCTTTCAAGTTCAAAAAACAGTCCAAATAAAATGACTGTGTAGATAGATTCAACTTCCCCAATGTTTCTTAATCACCAAGGCCATTTCCCCACAATGTACACAATGACATCCTCTACCCTTATGGTAAAACACTTACTAACTGTATTTGCCTATCATTTTACTGATTGGTAAAATGGGTTCAGGGTAATAACTCCAAAATGATAGCTCCTCATAAAGATGCAGATAACAGCTGTGGATTGCGTCTATTCGTGCTCAGAGAGATATACGATTAACAGTGTAATTCCATCATACAATTTATTTAAATATATTTCCCAATAAAACACTCACAAGGATAAAAAGAATCAAAGCTCATCACATTCAGTGAAGTGATCACGCCAGCACACCACTTCAGTATCTGGGCACTCTCTTCCAAGTTTCACCACACTTTGCTGTCCTCGTGGCACCACGTCACTTCCTGTCGACCGGTGTGTTGATGTCACTTCCAGTCGCCATATATTCCCTGCTGACACGTTTCATCATTACAACTTCATCTGAGGGTGTGGCTATATGGCACATATTTTATGGAAATATGATCAGCTTTTTTAAGACGTGACTCAGATGGAAATTGCCAATGTAAATCCAGGTGAGATCTGGGTTTGCAGGAGCTGTTGGTTAAGTAGGAGTGGTCCATGATCTATAAGAATTGTTGCTATGCTCTATGGCCACACCCTCAGATGAAGTTGTAATGATGAAAAGTTTCAGGGCAGGGCTATGCGGCTACCAGATGTGACATCAACAAGCCGGCCGGAAGTGACATGGTGCTGCAAGGACCGCTAGTGTGGTGAGACTCGGGAGAGAGTTCTCACACACTGTAGGGTAGTGCTGACATGATTATTGCATTGAATGTGATGAGCTTTGATTTTTTTTTTTTATCCTTGTGAGTGCTATTGGGAAATATATTTAAATAAAGTGTGTGTGTTGGAATTACACTATGTGGGCCATTTTTCTCTTTGAGCACGAATGGACATGTGACAAATTGCTGTTTCCTGCATCTTTATGAGGAGCTCTCAGTTTGGAGTGATTACCCTGAGTAAAATGATAGGCAAATAGAGTCGGTGAGTGTTTTGCCATAAGGGGAGTGGATGTCACTGTGCACAGTGTGGTGAAACAGCCTTGGTGATAAAGAAGGAAGTAAACTTCCATCTTTTGCCTTTACCTATAGGTAAGTCTATAATAAGGCTTACCTATAGGTAGTGTAAATATCTCCTGAAAGTGCACCGTTTAGGAGATATTTACATTACATGCAGCCAGTGAGATCACTGGTGCATGCTCTCTGAAGGGACACCCACCCATGCCGTTCCTTCAGAGCCCTGTGCTGTGAATGTCAATATCAAATTCTCACTGGACGATTCAAAATATTGTATGTTGAAAGTGCTGTCTTGAAGACATATTATATTATCTTATATTGAGGTTTTAATCATATGGATATATGGTAGCAGCTTTTAAATTGGTAGTACTGGTTGAATGTTATTTGAATAGGTACCTAACTGTATTGGCAACTTCAGCCCAGGAAGGGCACAATTTGGGACTGTCATGAAGCTTGCAATACTGAAGCATTTCCCTTTGATTCTATTACACAGTGGGGGGGGATCTGCTGCCCTGTTTTAAGGCTAGCCCCCTCCAGATGGCTCCATGGTCTGGAAGGAAGGCATTGTTTTGTGTTTGACTGTTTTTTTATGTACTTTAATTACCCCCTGGGGCTTCTCTGTGTCATTACACATATCAGTCCTCCTATTCAAGACCAATCCTTGCTGACCCTGTTTCAAGTCCTCATTTTCATGGCCAAGAGGACCTTAATTGAAGACTAAAGTGTACTTTACAATTGACCAATAGGAAAGTGGTTGTTGGGGGTGGGGTGTTCAAACTGCTGTGTATAAATTTGTGTTGTGTGCATCCGATAAGAGTGAGATTCCTGTTTGAACTTACATACAGCCTGCCTGGTGTTTGTTCTGAACTATCACAGTTGGATTCGAACGGCACATAGCTGTAGTTCTAATCCCAGAGCATCAGATGACCGAACAATCAGATGATGCGATCTGCAATCTGATTCTATAGCCGCAGAGGAGTGTCGGGAGAGTGGAATCGAGCGAGCAGGGGCTCGTTACAGGGACAATTCCAGAAAATATGTAACATCAAACCAGAGGATGCGTTAAAATGCTAGCATCTGTCTTGGACTGTACAATCAAATTTGTAGAGAGTTTGGGGAACCCTGTACCATCTGGTTAGTATTTTCTAACGGAGTTCCTGGAAATTGTTTGCAATGGAGGACTTTTAGGCAAAGTAGATGGCATTTTTTTTATTACTGCTAGCAAAAGAGTACAACTTGCAATTCGTAAAGTTTAGATTAAGTATCATGGGAGGGGCTCTTGGTATTTTAGTATTTGGGTTTAATACTGCTTGAACACTTATGATTTTTAGCTGCGTCCCAGCCAACCTGTATTATTGACATCCCTTGTGTTATGACTTTGTGAAGCTGCCTTTTTATGATTACAGGACCCTGCTAAAAACTGAGCTTTAATCCAAATGCTCTGATATGTACTTGTATTAAGAGAGTTTAGAGGGTTTATACCATTTTTGGAAACATTCCAAAAGCTGAACATCATTCTGTTGCTGAATGAATGAATATCTGAAGCAAGTACAGCTGCTTGATTATTTCACAGCAGTTATACTGTGAACTTTTAATTCATCTGCTAGGTAAAAATATAACTCTTGCAACCTCTACACTATTGATGACTTCCATTAATACATTAAAATACCTCCATAATTGTAACTTTTCTGTAAAATACTACCCACATTTTGAATTCTTCTGCTTGTCAGTTTAATGTTCAGCAAGACCCTTATATACTTTTAATTTTGGGTACACTCTTTAAATTGGATATACATGCATTTAATTGTTGACTTAATAATGCTGGCAAAAGCGTTAACTTCAACTAGCAAAATAGGAGGTGATACATAATAGCTCTAACTCTTCGATACTCCTTCTGGGGTCTGTAATTAATGTAGTATGTATTTATTATGCAGAAGTTAATTACCGTACTGGGATCCAACATACTGCAGCAAAAAGGTCTGGGTGAAACAACATTAGTTTAAACGTTGTTAATTGCAATACGTAAGCTATTTGATGTATGCATGTTCTTAGTCCCAAATCCTTTACACATCCTTGCTGTTAAATAATATGGTAAGTCATATTCATGCTTAGATTTTAATCATATATATCATTTTAATTTATAAATATTTCCAAAAAAATATGGGTTAAATTGAAGTTCCTTATAAATGTGTGGAACTTGTCATGGTTACGGTATACCAAATTGGACACTGGGCACTTGTGTGAAACACTACACAAGGGACGCAGTCATCGGTAGCCACATGACCAACATCATGGCCTTTTTAAGACTATAACTGAAAGGATATACAGTATGTGTGAGCTGCGTTTAACACAATTTAATTTGCCATACATTTTTTACATGTACGGGAACATAACATTATTTTAGTATCTAAAGTTTGTATGTAAGAAGTAGGCGTATCACCTAATGTTTGGATAGTTCCATAAATAATTAGCTAGACTAAAAAAGTGCATCTTTATGAATATAGCCTTCTTCCATCTCTAAGAATTCCTTTAGGCTGGGTTGACATATGAGCACACAGCGGCTCACAGCAGGGATCCGGTGCATCATCGTTCACTGTTTCAGGTCCGATTTCAGAATGAATTTTTTAGTTGAATTCAGACCTGAAATGGACCAAAAGACACACATTGCTCCTGTGCACATTGCACCGGAGCCGCTGTGGATATATGTAAACCGGCTTCATAGAGAGATACGTGAACCGGCTTCATAGAGAGATACATGAACCGGCTTCACAGAGAGCCGGTCACAATTTGCTTCTGTGCGAATTGGATGAGAACCCAGCCTTAAACAATTTTAAAAATGGATACCTTATTCTCATAAATAGAATTAAATTAAACTTTGCTGACTCCATTAACATAAAGATCTACTTTTAATCTTACATTTAAAAAAAAAAAAAAACACACACACATATATATTTTAGGCCAGTATGGTGACCTGAATTTATGGGAGGAGCCCAGAGGGTATTTAAGCCGACCACTCCCCCTTGCTCTTTGTCGGTTCCAGTGCGCAATACTACACGTCACTGAACCAACTCTTCTTAGCTCACCTCGTGTTCTTGAGTTTGTGTGTTTGATTACAAGTGGGTTGCGGCTTCTCCATGGTCTTTGTCAGCGGTTCTCGCTCGCTGTTGCAGGTAGGGTTTGAACCTTTTTGTTGATATGCAACAATTTGTTATGTTTCCTATCCTGCAAATTTAGATTCTCAGGTTCCCTCTGCCTTGCTTGTCATCCCATTCACAAACATACAATTTGTTCCTAGATCCAAGCCTCCGAGCCACTGTCGGTCACTGTCCGATATCACCCGATACAGGCTTTATTGCTCATAGGATTCACTGTCTATGGGGTTGCCATCTCATCCATTTGGAGATTAGCATGTATTGTCTGCACGGGTTCTGTGGCTGACTGAGGTGGTAATTGGACCCACCTGGTGCCTTCTCTGCACTTTGATTAGCCTGGGGGGCTGGGTTGGTATCTGTTCGGTTTTAGAGCAAGGGGTGGCATACACTCTTCAACCGATTCATATCTAATTCATTTCATACATCTTACTACCGATTCGCATCAGAGTCATCAATGTTTGCAACCGATTATATTGGATACATTGCATACCTGCTACAGTCCAATTCAAACCTAGTCGCGTTGGCGTCATGACGGTTCACATCAGATACATAGCACATGTCGATTTGTGTCGATTCACGTTGCTTACCCTGTTACTGATTTGTATTGGTTCATGTCATTTCTACTGTTCATGTTATCTTCCCTACCTACCGATTCATATCGGTTTACATCCTGCCCTACAACCGATTCGTAGCTGTTCCGTTTTTCATAATCGTCACAGTCCGATGCAAATCTAGTCGCTTTAGCAGCACAACGATTCATAACGGATGCACTGCATACACTGATTTATATCGGTTCACGCCCTACCCAACAACTGATTCATATCGGTCATTTCTTTATTCATATCATTTACCCTACCACCAATTTGTATTGATTACATTCCATACCTACCATAGTCCGATTCAAAACTAGTCACATTAACGTATAACGTTCGCTTCGACTATATTATTCGTATTGGACGCACCACACATCGATTTGTGTTGTTTCCATATCCTTACAACCGATTCGTATTGGGTCAAACCTTTCATACATGTCACAATCTGATTCTAATCTAGTCACATTGGCAGCACAATGGTTCGCTTAAGGACACATTGCACACCAACTCGTATCGGTTCGTGTCATCTACCCTCTGACCGATTTGCATTGGTCCACCTCGTTACCCTGGTTATGTTGTTTACCCTAACTACTGTCCTACCCCACAATCAATTTGCATTGGTTCCATTCTTTTCATACTGACCATAGTCCGATTCAAATCTAGTCGCATTAGCGATGCAATGAATCGTATCAGATGCACTGATCACCAATTTATATCGGATTCTATGGCCTACCCTATAACCGATTTGTATCGGGTCAAATCTTCGTATCTGTCACAGCCTGATTCGAGTTTAGCAATGTTGGTGGCACCATGATTCATATCAGATTCATTTTCTCACACTCTTTACCACAGCCACAATCAGTTATGCCCCGTACACACGGTCGGACTTTGTTCGGACATTCCGACAACAAAATCCTAGGATTTTTTCCGAAGGATGTTGGCTCAAACTTGTCTTGCATACACACGGTCACACAAAGTTGTCGGAAAATCTGATCGTTCTGAACGCGGTGACGTAAAACACATACGTCGGGACTATAAACGGGGCAGTGGCCAATAGCTTTCATCTCTTTATTTATTCTGAGCATGCGTGGCACTTTGTCCATCGGATTTGTGTACACATGATCGGAATTTCCGACAACGGATTTTGTTGTCTGAAAATTTTAAATCCTGCTCTCAAACTTTGTGTGTCGGAAAATCAGATGGAAAATGTCCGATGGAGCCCACACACGGTGGGAATTTCCGACAACACGCTCCGATCGGACATCTTCCATCGGAAAATCCGACCGTGTGTACTATGCATTAGGGTCACAGTTCATTCCCACTCATTTCAAATTTCTGTTATCCTATTCATTCTTCCCCTTCCAGTAAGGCCACCCTTCTTGCAATCGTTGCAAGCATGCCTCCAGCAGCATAGACACTTGCAATCACTGCAAACATGTCTCCAGCAGCACAATCATCTTGCAATTGTGCAAGCACATACACAGTAATGCAATCTTCTTACAGTCACCATATAAACACATCTCCAGGGACACAAGCCCGTAAGCACGCGTCCAGACACAGCCTCTTGCAATCGCTGCAAGCACGCCTCCAAACTCAACTGCTTGCAATTATAGCAAACACGCACCCTAAACAGAGCCCCTTGCAATCTTTGTAAGCACGCATCCAGGCACAACCTCTTGCAATCGCTGCAAGCACGCATCCAGGCACAGCCTCTTGCAATTGCCCCAAGCACGCATCCCAACATAACTTCCTGCAATCATTGCAAACTAGCATCCAAACACAGCTTCTTGCAATCGCTGCGAAACACGTATCCAAGCATAATTTCTTGCAATTGCTGCAAACACGCTTCCAAGCACAGCCTCTTGCAATCGCTGCAAGCACGCGTCCAAGCACGACCTCTTGCAAATCACTGCAAGCACGCATCCAAACCTAACTTCTTGCAGTCCTTGCGAACTAGCATCCAAACACAGCCTTTTGCAGTCACTGCAAACACACATCCAAGCAAAGCCTCTTGCAATCGCTGCAAACATGCATTCAAGCGGAATTTTTTCACAATAATTGCAAACTCGTGTCCAATCACAGCCTCTTGCAATCGCTGCAAGCACGCATCCAAACACAACTTCTGCATTCGTTGCATAAAAGCATAAACTTCTTGCAATCATTTCAAGCACGCATCACAGCATAGGCTTCTTGCAATCACTGCAAGCACAATCCCAGTCGCACACAATCAGCCACACATAATTTTAGTGGCACTTAATTGGCCACTTGTCTCCAGTGGCATTTTTATACTAGCCACTCATCGTTTTCTCTGTCATTTCTCCCAGTCAAGTTCAGGTTCCATCCTGCACCAGGTTGGATGTAGTTTCCTAAAAAAAAAATTCATATAAGGATTTCATCTTCGCCAGGGCCAGTTGCATAACAGGATTGGATAGCTCATTTTAGGTATAAAGAAATATATACACGTCACACTTATGTCACCCTCACCTCAGGTTTTCCGGTCAACTGAGTTTGATCCTTACCAGGTCCCCGCTACTAGGGAATCAATCAGGTGTGTAGTTCATGGGCCCCTCTGTCACATTATCTTGCAGCACCCTTTCACTATACGTTTACTTCACATTCACAATTCGACATGTTCATCAGGCGTTAGTTACTGTCACATGTGTCTCTGCATCACACTCTATTATCGAAGGGCGACCCTTCACCTACACAGACAAGGTCGCTAATACGTTGACCTTGCTGACAGTGAAAGTGTTAGCAGACCGAGCATACTTCACCGACTACAGACCGCAACATTCCTACGTAGGCTGTAACCGACTCCCTGACTCCCTGCGCCTGTCATTTCTTTCCCTGTACTTCTCCTTTTCCTTCTTATCCGAGCTTTTTGAGTTTTTTGTATCCCTCTTCACTTTTTGTATCCCACTTCCCACTTCACTCACTATCCTACTGCTACACCTTCTCTTAACTAGGGATGGGCCGAATGGACCCCTGTTTGGATTGCACCAGAACTTTCGAACACCGCGACCCAAATAACGAACCCCATTAAAGTCAATGGGACCGAGCATCAAAAATCAAAAGTACCAATTTTGAAGGCTTATATGCAAGTAATTGGGGATACAATGGTTATAGGGGTCTGGGTCCTGCCCTGGGGGACATGTATGAAAAAACGTAATTTTTAAATGAGCAGTGATTTTTTTTTTAATTTTTAAAGTTAAAACATAAAAATGAAAAATTCCTTCCAATAAAGTGCCTGGGGTGTCCCCTTAGTCTACCTGTAAAGTGACAGATCTGTATCATGTCTAGAATCTGCTGCAGCAATAATTGCATTTATAAAGCCCCAAAAAAATGACATTTTCCCTGCAAGCTGCCCATTTTTTGCTCAACAACAGCTGGGGAGCCAATGTGTATGATGAGGCAACAATGTAGAGCACTGGAAACAAGATTAGAGATTTTTTGGATACATTCTGGTGTCACTTTGACTTTGGATAGAAGTAACAGGTGTGTAAAAATTGGTCTTTGGGTGTCGGTGGTGCCTTCCCACTGTAACCCTATAGAGGTACTCTTGATGAAAGCAAGAATTGGCCTTGCTGTAAAAAATTGCAATGATATGCACCTGTCAAACAGGTGCTGAAAATTTGGTCTTTGGGTGTTAATTGTGCCCATGAAACCTATACCAAAAAAATTATTCCGGATGAAATGATTGAACACCCTCAAAGCTAGGTAGCCTCAAAGTCCTGCAGAGATTGCACATCCCAAAAAGACTTAATCAGTGACATCGGCATCAGGGGCTTCATAGCTAGTAATCCAGGACTGATTCATTTCTATAAAAGTCAAACTGTCCACAGAGTCTGTGGACAGACGCATTCTATGATTAGTAATGAAACCTCCTGCAGCACTGAATGCCCGTTCTGAAAGAACGCTGAATAGCAAGGGCAAACTCACTAAACAGAGGAAATGATGCCCTGCCTGAGGACTGACCACCACGTCCACCTTTGCCTGTGGACACATTTGTTTCTGGCCCCCTTACAGTTCCAAGGGAACATCTGCCTCTCCTTGTCCTCCCAGATATTATTGGGAGGGAGGGGACAGTGCTTATAAGCAAATGTAAAGAAGAAGTTGAAATCTGTACGTAGATGCACTTTAATCAATGTAAAGAGGTGTTTGGTTTACTTTAATTTGAGTACTCACACTACACAGACACACTCCACAGATTCACTATAATATACTGCAATATAATACGCCAAACATACAGTGATGCACAGAACTATATGGCGTTAAACTGGAAGAGATGCACAAAGAAGTATATGGTGTTACACAATTGCAGTAACGCACACAGAAGTAAATGGCATTAAACTGGCAGTAATGCAATCAAATAGACTGTGTTCAACCATCACTACACTGATGCTGTCTGAACTGTCCCTAATGTCAGGATTACTGACACGGTCTCACTACACTACACTGAAACTATACGAGCTGTCCCTAATCTACACTAATGTATGTATGAATGACACGGTCTCACTACACTATAGTAAAACTATCTGAGCTGTCCCTACTCTAGCTGCACACTATGCCAAGCTGAATGATGGTCCTCCTCACTACACTCACACTATCCCTATACTGACACTAAACTAATATTCTACACTGACATTTGAAGCAAAATAGCACAGTATTGCACACTAACTAACTAATAGCACTGAACAGAGCCCTGTTCTATCTCTCTCCACTCCGAAATCACACTGAAAATGGCTGCCATTGAAAGAATACTTTTATACTGTGGGGCGGGAATGAGCCATGATTGGATAAAGTCATAATGACAGTGTACAATCATGACTCTAACAGTGCTCTGTGCCCTGATTTGTTCGGCTGTTCATCTAACAGCGAAGCTTATGCTCGGGCCTAACCGTTCACCCATCCCTACTCTTAACACATGCAACCCCTCAGTTAGTGGGGTGTGGGGGCAACTCTAAGATTCTACCACAGCCAAATTTGAATACAGTCACATCGGCGGCTCAAAGATCATAGTTAATTTCATACATTTATTTTATTTCATTTCACACACTCAGTGTGCCCATGCAAATCCAGTCGCACCAACAGAAAAATAATTTGTGTCCGTATCATTTCATTTATTTCATGCCACACACTCTACAGTCAAATT
Source organism: Lithobates clamitans (assembly GCA_037952925.1). Lineage (NCBI taxonomy): Eukaryota > Metazoa > Chordata > Amphibia > Anura > Ranidae > Lithobates > Lithobates clamitans. The sequence goes on from JBBGZY010000406.1 coordinate 3,654,205, forward strand.
TGAGTCCAGTCGCAGCAGCAGCACAACAATTCATGTAGGTTTAGTTTCATTTTTCTCATTTCATGCCACACACTTCACAGTCCAATTCAAATCCAATCGCAGCAGTGGCACAACGATTCGTATTGGATCCATTTCACTAATTTCACAGCCCGATTCTAATCTAGTCGCAGCACAATGGTTCGTATGGGTCCACTTCACTTCTCCGATTCCTTCCGAGAAATTCCCCTCATATACGCATCAGTTGACTTAGCCATCCAAGCCACAATTAGAATAGGTACCATAGCCTGGCTAGAGCAGACATCTCAGATGCATTCAAACTCCTGCCTATCGAGCCATCCCTCTCGAGGAGGCATGGCACTGAATGGAGGGATTCTTGTTAATATATATATATATATATATTTATATTTATTTTATTTTTTTTGAAATTTTGTAAGTTAAAGTCCAACTTCAGCTTAGAAGCAAAGGCAAATGCAGCAGCTATACTCACCTAATCTTTGACAATGTCCCCTGAAGACTCACCCATCCAGGTATGCAGCACCGCTACTCTTCTATGTTAAGTAATGTCAAATGTCATTCAACTCATTTTCTCTGGGCCCAGGACATCAAGGCTTTGTTCTCAATCCTGGACTGACAGAAAAATGCACCATTAAATTATTGCTCCACAATATTAAATACAGCAATTTCATTTCACCCTTTGCTACCAACTATAGTAACACTAGATGTGTTCTTTACGCTGTTTGTCATATGAAGCACCAACAGAATGCTTCTAGTGTTTGGATAAATTATATGACATGCAGTTTCTCACTCTAGTTAGTCAGGAAATAAGTGACTGAAATGCGGATGTACAGTCATGTAAAAAGGTAAGTTCACCTCATGGAAATTTTGACTTTTTCAACATATATGATATACTTGAACAAATGATTATGGACATGGTGTATACATTTTCATGGTCTATATAATCTACATTTACACTCATTTAAGGTCCATTTAATTATAATTTGGTGTTCCAGATAAGGTGTCCTGTCATATTGAAACCTTAGACATCTAGGGTCTGGTGTTCTCTTTGCTATTGGCATGTGATGTGTCAACTTGCCAAGATCAGTAGAGCTCTCTAAGGCCCTCAAAAAAAAAGTTGAGGATGCCCATTGATCTGGCAAGGGATTAAAGTGGTAATAACCTCAAAACTAAATTTTAATTACAATGTAGCTTACAGAGTCTTAGATGTTATGGTTGTATTATTTTCCTTTTTAGGCTTTCTTTCTTTTGGACTGCTTTGTTAAAGCCCTGATTTGATTCCCATTGAAATTTTGCAAGGGGATTTTAAAACAGTCAGTTCATGCAAGGAAATCCATGATCCTCTTGTGTCTGGTGGGCAGTTATACAAAGGTTTACTTAGTTTTTCCACAGTACACCATTACATTTATTGATATTTTTGTGGAATAAATGATTAAAAAAATATATATTTATTTTGTTCTTATTCAAATATTATACTGTTTGACCATTATTTATAGGCCCTGTTTGAATAAAGATCTAGTGGTTAACAATTTCCATTGGGTGTACCTAATTTTTCACATGACTGTAAGTCTTAGCAGAAATAAACCAAGTAAAACTTTGCAATAAAGATTATTAAAATGCTTGCCATATATAAAGTTACACTTTAACCCTATTCTCCATAATTATTCTGTTGAATATCTCAGAATGTTAACTTGGCTACTGGTCTGGATAGCAGGTATCTTTGGGTGCCTCTACACATACACAAGTTCATTCCAGTATCCACCAGTAGCTCAAAATTCCAAGATGGAAATAGAAATTTGAACCAGAAACTGCATGGTGGCCATGCCCCTAATGCTTTTCCAATGTTGTTAAATCTTTCTATTGGTCATTAAAATGTGATCTCACTGGCTAATATGAATATACAGGTTTAACTCTGTATTTCATTACAGAGCTACCAAGATATTGAGCTGCTGGAGCCCCTCAAAAGAAGCCGAACATGCTTGCAAACATCTGCTATTCAGACTAGCAGCTAGTTTAACACCAAGAAACAATGCATAGGGTTTAAGTGCCAAAAAAATTAAAGCTGAACTCCAGGACTTCAGCCACTTTCTAAAATTACCTGCCTTACTATGGATTAAGTCCATTGAGGTGTATGCCACTTAGTGGACTTTCCACTTTTATACACAACATACAGTTTTGCTGAGCACTGGGAGTACAACTATCACTATACTCTTGTCGCTCTGACATGAGTATTGCTTTCTCAAACAGCAGCAGCTCTGCCCGCCCCTCCACTTACCTGTCCATTCACAGAGCATTTGTACTTTGTGAATGAGTTTGCATAATGGTGATCACAGGAAGAGCGCACGCTCGTGGGGGGAGGGGTGTGCCGTCAGAGCAGCTGCATATGACTCTGCAGCTGTAGAAACTGAGCTCAGAAGGTACAGCACAAGTATAGTGATAGCTATTCCCAAAACTCAGTAAAAATGTAAACTGTGAATTAGAGAGAGAGTCCATGAGGTGGTATCCACTTTGTTGGACCTAACTCATAGTAATCTAGCACATTTTAATAAGTGGCTGAATTCCTGGAGTTCTACTTTAACTGTAGTGATTCCGTCAATTGCAAAGATAATATTAACTCTGTTTTTGGTATGTAACAGAAATATGCTATTCCAACTCTTCTAGAAATGTCATAATTTCTCTGTTGGGATTAATAAAATATTCTGAATTTTGAATATCTTGCTGGAAGACCCATAATGCATTGCTTTCTGTCATCTGCTCCAACATAAAGAGCCATGCTGAAAACATGTGTATTGTGTGTGTGTGTGTGGGGGGGGGGCACAGCCTCTATAGATAGCAGAACACAATGGCCAGTACAGCTCTGTACCCCAACTTGTAGGACACATTGCACTATTGCCCCTACATGAGGGAATTGTGAATGGCTAGAAGGCAGCAGGACAATGTGTGTCTATGGTCATAACGGATTAATCATAAGACACAATTTATCTCACATTAAACATAAAAAGCAACAATTATGTGTTCTTAAGTGATAGCCTAGTGGTTAGGGTAATAGGTTGAAGGTTGTGGTTTCTAATCCAGATCAAAGCACAACCATTAATTATATATTTTCAATATATTGATTTTATATTAAACATATTTTAAAGTATGTAAATTGTATTAAATTGATATATCCAAATTGATTTCAAGGATTATCAACAAAGACATATTGATAAAATTGTTGTATAAGCTGACTACTATAAATTAGAGAGTAGGGATTTTTTTTACAAATCGGTGTATATATTGGGATGATTTTGGTGATTTTTTTTGTTTAATAAGTTTTTATTAAAGAAAAACAGAGCAAAGACAAGCATATGGCACAAAATAGATACATATTTAGAAGTCAAAAAGAAAGACATAGGCTTCAGACTGTAACAACTATAACAAGAAAATATAAACCACAAACCCATCACATAACTATAGAGTTATAAAAAGTATTATTGCAGCATCTAAGTAAGAAAAAAAAGAAAAGTATAGTATTTGAGCCCTTAAATCATGTTTATTGAGGAAAAATCTTTGCATTGGTTTAAAAAGAATATAAAATAAGAAAGAGAAGCAAAGGAGAGAATAAGAGAATTAGAGGATAAGAGAGAGTATAGATAGGGAGAGAGAATAGAGGAAAAGAGAGAGCTAGAAGTAGGAAGGGGAGGGGAGGGGGGTGAATTGCTGGCACACATGGCAGTAGATTGAAAAGAGCCTATACATCAGGATATAAACAGCTACGCCTGGTCAATCAATTTAAGGGGTTTGTATAATAATGTCTTTATAGGTGGAGGTGGATTGAAATTTTATCCAAGAATCCCATGTTAGAGAATGTTTCTTGGAGGTACCTCTGATGTTGTGTGTAATACTTTCCATAAGATGTACATTATCGACCATTTGTAACCAAACTCGAACAGAAGGGATTGTTGGTTGTCCCCATAGAGTCAGGATTAAAGCTTTGGCAGTGTTCAGCAAGTGAGGGATAATTGATCATTTATATTATCTTATAGAAGTAGTCGTAGAATGGAAGAGGATAGCCCAAGGGTCATTCGGTATATTAGTATCTGAAATCTATGTTATCAGAGTACGAATGGCATCCCAAAAAGGTTGAATCAGTGGACAAAACCACCAGACGTGCGTGTGAGTAGCTTTGTTCCCACAGTTCCTCCAGCATAATGGGGAACTGGCTGGGAACATTTGGTGTAATCTAGCTGGGGTATAATGCCACAGTCCTAGTTTTGGCTATCATGTGAGTAACCTTTTTGGCATGGCCCATTATGCCCAATTTCCCCCTTTTCTGCTGATTTTGTTAGACCCATGAAACTATATTGCTTTTCATACATTTTTTATAGAATTTAGATGCATCCGGCTCCTGAAGAGTGGATTGAAGTCCATGAAACGCAGCGTCGGGCCTACTTTTGATGCATCAAACACACATTGACCTATTTTCAGATGTTTTTTACTTCACATGACTTTTATCTTGCTTGGGGGATTAAGATGCATAATTGTACCTACCCATGTCCCATGGTTGTATATACATAGATTTATTGTTTATATGCGATTATTTTATGTCTAATGTTTGCAATGCGTTTTTATGCCATTTTGATCATTGGTCCTTAATAAACATACATATGTTTGCACCTCTGTGAGTGTGATTGGGCTGCATCATGCGCACCTCATTTAAAGTCCCAACCTCCCCCCCTCTTTTTCATGATATTAAGGATGGGGGAGCAAACTTTCCCTTGCATCCCAATTAAAGTCCTAAGTTTGCTTTTTCCCCCATTGCTTGTGTGGAAAGGAGTAGGGTGGACTGGGCGCACCTTTGGACATATTGGATCAATGAGATTGCACGAAGGGAATTGTCTTTTGCTTCTCTATTAGGTATGAAACCCGATTGATCTGCTGAAATCCAGCTAGGCAAAAGAGGCAACAATCGATTTGCCATTACTTTGGCAAGTAATTTAATGTCCACATTTATCAACGATATGGGCCTGAAATTATTGCATAGGGTAGGATCCTTATCAGGTTTGGGGATGACAGTGATATGAGTGGAGAGATATTCTGGGCGTAAACCTGAAGAGTGATGCCCCGTACACACGGTCGGACATTGATCGGACATTCCGACAACAAAATCCTAGAATTTTTTCCGACGGATGTTGACTCAAACTTGTCTTGCCTACACACGGTCACACAAAGTTGTCGGAATTTCCGATCGACAAACACGCGGTCACGTACACCACGTACGACGAAACTAGAAAAGGCCGGTTCAGAACCAAGCGCGGCACCCATTGGGCTCCTTTTGCTAATCTCGTGTTAGTAAAAGTTTGGTGAGAGACAATTCGCGCTTTTTCAGACTCATGGCTTTCAGATCGTTTTCTGCCGTTCAGTTTGTGCTTGTGGGTTTGTATCTGCTCTTCAGTGCGTGCAAACAACGTTCTGAGCAGCCGACCGTTTTCTAGCCATGTTTTGTATGCGTACTCCTCGTAGAGTTCGTGCTGTGCGGGGGCTTGGTGTTGGGGTCCTGACCTTGACACAAGTCCAGTCCATGAACAGGGTGGGGAGGAGTTCATGGACCAAGAATTGGTTGCTTCAGCGTGACCAGTTCTGTCATATGCCTTTGCTCCGTGAGATCCGTGAGAATAATCCTGATGGTTTCAGGAACTTTCTCAGGATGACGGACCCCGTGTTTCACCGTTTGTTGGGTTCGCTGACCCCCTATATCAGCAGGCAGGATACCTGCATGAGGCAAGCCATCACTCCGGAGCAGAGGTTGGTCGCTACCTTGCAGTATTTGGCCACAGGGAGAAGCCTGCAGGACCTCAAGTTCTCGACAGGCATCTCCCCCCAGGCTCCGGGGATCATTATCCCAGAGACCTGTTCTGCCATCATCCAGGTCCTGCAGAAGGAGTATATGAAGGTAAGATTTTTATCCTTTAATATCACATTTTATTGTATTGAATGTTTGCTAATATATTGTATTTCTTTCCTCATTCCCTAATTACCATGATTGGAATATGCTGTGAATGTCCCCTTTGTCCTCATGCATGCTGGATTTTTATGTAATTATTATTTTATGCCCTTCATACATATTTGCCTTCACTAACCTCCCCAGCATGGTGTCTCCTGCTCTATATTCACCTCATGTAGTCACTTAACAATGTATTTTATCAGCTCCATAGTAGTGCTTTACCCCAAACACCCCCTAAAATGTTTGGAAATGTTATTTTTGATTTTAATTCAGGCAGAGTGCCAGAGGCTTTTTTTGTGGTGTCCCCAAATTTTTGGTAACCCTCCCTCCCCCCAACTGCTAAGTCAGCTGATCCCAATTCTCTATCCTCAATCATCTATCTGCTGACTTTGCCAAACCCATACACACTATACCCATCTCTTTACTGGTCAGATTTATGAATGAATTCCCCAAAGCATGTAGTGCAAGGGTCTGCCTGTATACTTTCCAATGGAACTGTTTTAAGTTTTTGTATCCTATTATTATCTTGATAGGTAATAGCAGAATGTCCAAATGTCCTCAAATGTGTACAATGTGTATTTATATCTTTGTATTCAGACACTTCTTACCTGTCCAGTGGTCTGCCAATAGTGTAACTAAGGAGGGGCTGTTCCAAGTAATACCCTGTATTTAGGCATTCATCTCTCAATGAAGTGAAGAGGGTTGCCTGTCCAAGAGTCCCCCCCCCTATAATGTTAGAAATGGCCCATGAGGGGGGGAGGGGGAATATGATAGGTGTACCTTTTATACTTTGTTGTTGTTAAATTCCCCTTAATAAATTCTATCTGGAGGTTGCCCCAGAATGTTTGTGTCTAATCTGCTTGCCATGTTTCTGTGAAAAAATAGTAATGTTTATTGTTTTTTCCTCAACAGTTTCCTTCAACGCCACAGGAATGGCAGACTGTGGCCTCCCACTTTGCCCAGCGGTGGGACTTTCCTAACTGCGGAGGGGCAATTAATGGGAAACACGTCCACATCGTCCCACCACCCAACTCGGGGTCGTACTATTATAATTACAAGGGGTTTAATAGTATAGTGATGTTGGCGGTGGTGTCGGCTAATTACGAGTTCTTGTATGTGGACGTGGGGATGAATGGCCGGATGTCCCATGGTGGAGTGATCGCCCAGACGGAGTTCTACAGGCGTCTCCAGAATGGCAGCTTGGACTTGCCACCTCCAGAGGACAATGTTGAAGGTCTCCCATTTGTGTTCGTTGCTGATGAAGCATTTGCGCTGGGGGACCACCTGATGCGGCCATTCCCGATGAGGACCCTCACCCCGGAACAGAGGGTTTTTAATTACCGGCTGGCCAGAGCCCGAAGAGTGGTGGAGAACACATTTGGAATCCTGGCCAGCCGGTTCCGATTATTTCTGACACCCATCCATATGGCGGAGTATAAACTGAACCATATAATACTGGCGTGCTGTGTTCTCCATAATTTTTTAAGAAAAAATTCAGCCAACTATGCTGGCTCAGTTGGGCCTGAGGCCGGAATCCTAAATCCATTAACAATGACGGGGCTTGAAAGTGGCTGTCCTGGCTTGCCCTCCCTGAATGCCCGTGATGTCCGGTTACGCTACCTGGAGTTCTTTGCGGGTAGGGGGGCTATCAATATGCAAATTGTGGACAAGGAAAGATTACTCCTGCGCTTGTGAGAGTCTGCTTGAGAAGAGTAGTATTGGGGACTGTAGCAAAGCTAAAAGAGATGGTGTTGCATGTCCCGCTGCCCAGAAATTGACCCCGGGGTGGTCAGGTAAGTCTATATGGAGAGTGATGGATGAAGGGCGCGTGATCAATAGCTCACATCAAAACATATAAAATTTATTGAATAAATTTTATATGTTTTGATGTGAGCTATTGATCACGCGCCCTTCATCCATCACTCTTCATATAAGGCTATCAATATGCCAGACAATCTGTGACACCTTTTTCAAATAAAAAACAACCAAAAGAAATTCTTGGTGGACATTTACTGCTTGTGTTTGTTTTAGCTGACCCTGACAGAAATGTGTTGAGTGCAGAAAATGTCGTGATTGGGTAACCTTATAAAAAATAGTGTTGGCTGGTACTTCCTAAATGCCAAAACACATTTCACTACAAGTGCACTTGCAACTGCACTGAAACTGCACTTGTAGTGCAAAGTGTATTTTCCCTTAGGAAATAACCCCCATTTTTGCATAAAACAGCAATTACATCACTCCAAAAGTGTTGTAGTGTTGAGACAATAATCCACACATTCTTGAGTAAGGCACTTTTTTATACCTGCACATCACATGTGCATTTACGAAAGGTTCTTAAAACAAACCAACATGTTTGTTGTATAACAATTTTTGCAGTAGCATTATCAAAAATCGAAATGTCCATTTCAGATAAAACAGGCCTGTGTAAAACCAACAAGAAAGCCAAAAAACTTGAACTTACAAAGTTCACATTAGGTAAAACCTGAAGGCTATGTCAGACATCAGTATTTAGGAACTGGGTTTGATATAGCGTTCAGATGGGGGGAAATCACCCTTGGAAAAGCCAAATTTGGAAGATGCACACCAATTTACGAATGTCAACATGTGCTATCTGCCATCAGGGGGGATCAAGGGACGTGTTTTGGGGGAGCAAGCCCTTCCTCACTGCTACTTTATAATTGAGGAAGGGGTTGCACCCCCAAAACGTGTCCATTGATCTCCCGTGATGGCAGATAGCACATGTTGGCACACTGTGTGCATCCTCCAAATTTGGCTTTTCTAAACATTGTAAACATTTTAGTAAGATAAAACAGCTGATTTTGTGGGGTTTAAATTCACCCCAAAACATCAATGATGTTATTATTTTTTTTAATAACATCACTGATTTGTTGCTGGATGTTTTGCAAGATTGTGAGATGTGATTTGTGATTTGTGAGATTACACCCCATGATCTCCCCGATCAGTATCTGGGCACTTTCAGATGTAAAGCGTTCTGGATCACGATCACCTAAAAAGAGATAAAGAACAAAAAAAAAGGTCTCAAAAATCTGCCACCATCCATCTCTTTTACCTGAGTCTGTGGTCGCAGACACTCACCTGGTGCCAATCTCCACCACATCTTCTTCTTCCTCCTGCTCAGCTTCTTGTGTTGGTATTTCCCCTTCTTCCAGAGGTGGGGGGTCTCTGGTCTCCTCGGATGAGGGATGTCCTCCGAGTCTTTTCTCCCCTATGTAAAACAAAAATGGTATAATTAGCACACAGATATTTGATGGCAGAACTAGAAATAGGAAACATTGCTTGGAAGTGGGGTACAATTGTCTATTTTAGCCGAGTTCCAAGATGTATATTTTTTATTGCCCTTTGTCAAGCTGCAATACTTTACCTGTTTGGTACAAGCTTCACAGATGTAGCCCCCCCTATAGTATACACTGGAGCACCTGTGTGCCCCCCCTAATAAAAATGGTGTTCTGGGGTCCCACACTAGTGCTCCAGTGTCCAGATGTGAAAACAGCTGCTGAGTGTCCTCTCCTTACACACAATCTAGTTGGCATTTCATTCTAGTAACAAACCCATCTACACAAACAAATATTTGGCATCCAAGTAGGCCCCCAAAAATGTGTGAAAATGCAATGGTGTTCTAGAGGCCGAAAGAAAAATGTTTGATACGAACGAATAATGGGCCCATGAACATTAAAGTTGACCTTTTTAAACGTTACAATTACTAAAAGCATATGGAGCAGAACGAACGGAATAAAGACAGAAAGAATAGGAACACAGCACAACTACTTACTTTTTTGCAGCACTCTCCGGATCTTTCGGTACTGCTCTGGCTCTCTCAACTTCAGGTCCGACCACCGCTTCCTGAGCTGATCTTTTGATCTTCGTACCCCGAAATTCCTCTCAAGACTCCTGACCACTTTCGCCATGATCTTGGCCTTTCTGATGTTGGGGTGGGGGTAAGGCCCATATTTTCCGTCATAGTTGGACTTTTTCATGATGCCGACCATCTCCAACATCTCCCCAAATGACATATTTGTGGCCTTAAAACGTCTCCTTCTGGATCGGGACGTGCCTGGATCCGGGCTTTCCTCCTCCTCCTCGTTGATATAATTATCATGCACCTGCTGTAACTCCGCCATCATGCTCTTCCCCACTGCGCCAAACGAAAAGGGGCGGGGAATAGACTAGAAAGAACGTCAGGGGCGGGCGGAGTTACACGCATGCGCAGTGTGTATAAAGCATAACACGCGTCCGTATTACGTACGATCTGTGAGCGGAGGAAGGAGCATTGGACGCGCCGATCGTAAGAACGAAGGTAAGAGACAAACTTGTGCCTATACTGCTTCTAGATTGAGGCCTATATTGTAACAAGATTAGGAGAGTTTTGTCTGACAGTAGGCTTTGTCTTGTGTTGTGTCTTGCAGTGAACATGGATATCTGAGAGATACTGACTTCATGTCACTATTCATTGATATGCTAAGTGAGCTGCCCTGTCTGTGGGAGATTAGCCACCCCCATTTCAAGAACCAAGCAAAGAGGAAGGCAGCACTGGAGCAATTGTGTGAAATTGTGAAGCAGGTGATCCCCACGGCAGACATTACTTATGTAAAGATTTTCATTGGTGGCCTGAGGAGCACATATCTGAGGGAGCGCAAGAAAGTCCTGGATTCACAGAGATCCGGAGCAGCAGATGACATCTTTGTCCCCAGGATGTTGTACTACGACAGGCTGCACTTTCTGGCAGGCCAGAATGAACCCAGGCCATCCCTCTCAAGTCTTCCTTCCACGCTTCCTTCCCTCCTGGCTGAGGCTTCTGACGCCCAACCTGGGCCTTCCAGGCCATATGTGAAGGAGCCCAGATTGAGCCAGGTATAGCATTCCTCTAAATATTTCTGCTTGTCCAATCAATGATGTTAACTAGATGTTAGTTGGGAATACTAATTTAGGATTGTGATTGATGATGCAAAACATTACAACCATGTCCCTTTTTCATACACAGGGAAGTCTCAGCCAGGAGGTGGCCGGGCCGAGCCGGCTGGCTGATATCAAGGTCCCTCCACCACACCTGAAAACAGAAAGTGGCAGTAGGACGAGTACCCTAGAGGAGGCAGCTATCAGATTCTTTTGGAGGGCTACAGAGGTCCTAGGAGCACCCCACACCATGCAGGAGAACATTGCTGCATTCATAGCATATAAAATGCAGAGGATGGAGGAGGGCCAAAAAGCCATGTGTCAGGCCCTCATATCAGAGGCTCTGGAGAAAGGTATGAGGGGCCAAATTACACCTCACACACAGCTTTGGGATGGTCCTCCTCCTCCTCCTGCAGGTCCTCCTCCTCCCTCTCCTCCAGGTCCTCCCAGTCCTCCTCCAGGTCCTCCCAGTCCTCCTCCTCCTCCTCCAGGTCCTACTCCTCCTCCTGCCACATCTCCAACTGCACAGCCACAGCCCGGAAGGAAGCGTGGAAGGAAGACTAGACAGTGATTGCCCTGGATCCAGTCTGGTCGGCCAAAAGATGCAGCCTCTTGTGGTACCACAGCCTGGGGACACAGATGTCATCTGCTGCTATCCGAGTCTCTGTGAATCCCGGACCAGACTGCCCTCCCTTAGATATGGACTCCTCAGGCCACCAATTTTGATGTTGAAGAATTGATGTCTGCCGTGGGGGTCCCAGGCTTCGCTAATTTCTCATGTTGATCCAGTGTTGCCTTCCTCTTTGTTTGTTTGGTTCTGTCCCTTAATAAAGGATTTTTGTTTTGAATTATACTCTCCTATGTGTTTTACTTCAAAAAGGACAGTTGGTTTGTGAGGATTCAGGTACATTTCTAATATACAATGTGAAATGAACAAGGGTCACCAACAACAAACAATCTCCTTGAGATTAAATAATAAAAGATATCAATGGTGTTGGGGTAACTTGACACACAAAACACACACAAAAATATTCTGGAGTAAAAATAAAAATAACATTGAACAAAGATCAGCCTTGGAAAAAATACAAACATTAAAGAAAAAAAAGGCTGAAAATCCAAAAAAAAAATAAAAAAAAATATAAAACTGTCAGATGTGACAACTAATAACAATATACTGAGGGAATCCCACTAAAAAAAAACAAATAAAACTTTGTGAGAAGTGTGTGTGAATATGAGCAGCAAAACGACTTAATTCTTGTCACATTATAAAGAAGAAGAGAGTGCGCTGTATTAAACCATTTTTAACATTGCAGCGTGACGAAAGTGCTGTATCCATTGCGAATGCTAAGTTTACCAGAATGAGCTGTCCCGTGTCGGAATTTCTTCTGAGCATGCGTGGCACTTTGTGCGTCGGAACAGGCCACACACGGTCAGAATTGACGCAATCTGATTTTGTTGTCGGAAAATTTTATCTCCTGCTGTCCAACTTTGTGTGTCGGAAAATCCGATGGAAAATGTCCGATGGCGCCCACACACGGTCGGAATTTCCGACAACACGCTCCGATCGGACATTGTCCATCGGAAAATCTGACCGTGTGTATGGGGCATGAGAAATAGAATTTGCATAAGCGCACAGACGAGGGAGCAGTACATCACTGAATGTTTTGTAATATAAAATAGTGAACCCATCAGGACCAGGGGCTTTACCGGATGGGGAAGATTTTAATGCTGCCTGAAATTCCTCAACTGAGAAATCTTCTTCCATTTCTTTTAGTACGGACAGGGGCAATTTAGGTAGGTTAGCATCTTTTAAATAAGAAAGTATGCGGCTTCTTCTCTCTTTTTGAGGAAGAGAGGACAAGTCGTTTTTTAACATTGTAAAGGTCCGTGTAGTACTGTCTAAAGGCCTTAGCGATATCTGGGGTTGCGTGGACTAGCTCTCCTGATGGGAGTTTGATTTTGGAAATAAACGACTGCGACTGTTTAGTTTTTAAGGATCGAGCCAATAACTTACTTGGTTTGTTCCCCCATTCATAGAATTTCTGAGATAGGCGTTGGAATTTCCTCTTAGTATCTAAGTTGAGGAGAGATTTTAACTCCTGTCATTTAAGTGTGAGGGATTGAAGGTGTTCAATATATAAAGATAGTTTGTGTTGTTTTTCAAGGGTCGCTATCTGCTGTAAGACCTGAGCGATTTGTTGACCATGCTCCCTTTTTTTCCTAGTGCCAAGTTCAATGAGATGACCCCTTATAGTAGCCTTATGAGCCTCCCACACAATAGAGGGAGATGTGTCAGCAGGCTTATTTTCCTTAAAGTACTGCGATAAATGAGAGGCTAACATGGAAACCTCAGTTTCGTTGGAAAGAAGGGAGTCATTAAGTTTCCAGTTACTAGTGCGTTGTGGTAAGGAGGGCATGGTCAATGTCATCGATATAGGTGCATGATCAGATATAGAAGCGGTGCCTATATGAGCGGATTGCAGGAGGGGAAGATGATAATGATCTAAAAACATGTTATCTATTCTGGAATAAGATTGGTGTGTTGTAGAAAAATGAGAAAAATCCTTTTCCTTAGGATGGAGGAGACGGCAGACATCCATTAGTTGAAGACTCAAAAGTTTCTTTTTAACAATTTACAATCGTTTGAAAGAAATACTGGAGCGACCTTGGGAGGTATCCATGGTAGGGTCCAGGGGCATGTTTATGTCACCAGCTAACATAGTAAGACCCTTGGCAAACTGTGAGAGTTTAGTGATGATTTGTGAGAGGAAGGTTGGTTGGTTGTGGTTTGGACAATATACATTTGCAAGAGTACATTGAGTGTTTCCTATGAAGCCTCAAGAAAAAGAAAACGACCATGATCGTCTGCTAACCTATCAGATAGCCTGAAGGACACACCTCTGCAGAATCCAATGGCAACTCCTTTAGCTTTGTTAATATCTGATAAGCTATAGTACCACTGCGGAAAATGGGGTGAAGTTAGCTTAACAGAAGTTGTGTGAGTGAGATGCGTTTCTTGGAAAAAAGCAATGGAACACGTGGCTTGTTTTAGTTTACAAACTATTTGGTGACGCTTAGCCACGATATTAGGGACCCTAACATTGTATGATACAAACTTTAAGGTAGCCATAGTTAAAGCAGAGCTTGTTCCTTCAGCCTACCATCCGTGTATGCCAGCAGGAAGGGGGGAGCGGGGGAGGAGGAGAAGAGGGAGAGTTTTGGAAAGAAAGACAGAGAAAAAAGAGGAGAAATGAGCATATATAGAAATCACATATGTGGATTAAACATCTTGTGGGAAACATATGAACATCACACAGAAATCTGCAGTGTTCCCATTGGGGAGAGAGAGAACCAGAGGCCATCTCAACCCCCGGGCAGGGATCAAATAGAACAGCTCTAAGGCCAATCGCAGTCTCCAACCCCAGAAGGAGAGGGGGGCGAGTTTACTGTGTTTAAGACGGGGTAAAAGGAGAAGTACGCACCAGCAGCGCACGGCCTATGAAAAACATATAACCTACAACTGTAGGGACAGAATAAGTTCCAGTTAGTAAAGTAAAGATTACCTATACCAAACCAGGATCATTGTAAACATCACATAACCTGAAAAGGTAATATATAACTGTAGACCAGCTTGGTACCTGAGTTAGAGAACAAAAGATTAAAGTAGACACAAAAAACAACAAAAAAATTAAAATAACAAAAAACATTGGTCAATTCAATAGTACTCGGTTTTGGCCAAATATGCATGGGTAAAAATAGAAAAAACTTGTGGCCAAAATATGACTCAGTATGTAAAACCTGTAAAGAAATGGTGGTCTACATGGATGAAAAAAAAACAAAAAAGGGGAAGAACACATGTCAACCATGCTTTTGTGCAGAGCCTGGAAGTGAGGTATGTCGCTTCTTTGAGGGAGTCTTTCTCCAAGGTGGGTCCAGAGGGCTCAGAAATTTATGAATTGGGTCTTGCCAGCCTGGGAGCTCCATTGATGGGAGGTTAAGATCATGCAGAAAAGTTGAAAGTTCCTCCGGTAATCTTAGTGTGTAGGAGCGACCATTTTTCGTGGTAATCGGGCAGGCTGGGAATCCCCATCTGTATGTAATCCCATCAGAGCGCAACTGGTCAAGAAGTGGTTTCAGAGCTCTACAGCGATCTAGCGTATCCTTGGAGAGATCTGGAAATATGGTAATGACTGCTCCGTCAAAGTCAACATTAGGCAGGCCCCGCATCTTCATCATGATAGCATTTTTATCCTCAAAGTAATGCAGACGGCAGATAACGTCTCTAGGTTGATCTGGGTTAGCATTTCTAGGTCTTAGGGCCCGATGCACATGGTCAAAACGCAGCGGTTCAGTGACAGGTCTACCCAAGATGGTATTAAAAATGCCTCTTATAGATGGTTCTAGATCGTTATCTCCAGTGGCTTCCGGCAGACCTCTGATACGAATATTGTTTCTGTGGTTGCGGTTCTCAAGGTCCTCAAGCTTATATAGAGAGGCTCAATGGGTGAAGGCCAGCTGAGTAACCATATCCTGTAGTTCTTTAATGGGCACAGCATGTGCGTCTTGCCATTGTTCTGTTTCCTAAACTCTGACCAGAATATGCGACATATCAGATCTAACAGCAGTTATTTCTTTTTTAATAGATTTCTCCAAACTGCAAAACATACCTGCAAGTTCTTTTTTTTAAGGCCGCTCATTATTGTAGTCATCTCGGAACTGGCTGGGGATCCTGGATCGTCCATAAGGTCCGAACAGTATGAGGAGGCAGGAGGGCTTTCTCGCACAGAGGCCGCGTGAGAAGATGGAGAGGCACTTGTGCGCGAGGTTCGAACCTGTTCGTCACGTGCGTTAGCCAAATACTGTTGAATGGAGCCTGTGGAGACTGGAACGGACAGTGATCTCTTGCCTGGTCGTTTACCTAAAGCGGCACGAAGTTTAGGCATTTTGGCGGGCATTACTGGACCTATACGGCTGATTGCTGTAGGGAGCACTCCTTAATCACATCTGTTTAATGTCAAACATGCATCAGAATATCACAATCATGCGGAAAGGTGTAGATGCAAGTAGTATTTTAGGGTCACTTCAAAAAGCACAAGGAGGAGCAAGGAGATTTACCTTGGGTAGAGTCAGTAGGAGCAAGAGCTGTGCAAAAGATGTGATGAGAAAGAATAAGTATGGGAGCACTTGGTGCACCAAGATGGCTGACAGTCCCCAATGGTGGGCCAGATCCGTAGATTTTCCTCGTGGTGGTAGTTGCTTGTCCCAACACTGTATGTGGGAGCCTGCTTGTGAATCTCTATGTGAGAAATCGTTGATGAGTAGGATAGTGGAGCAGGATGAGGAAAGGGAGAGCACTGTGGAGCACCAAGATGGCCGCCGACTTCCAGGAGTAGGCCGAAGTCGCGGGCTTTCCTGGGAGTAGTATCCGGCCTGGTGTGTGTCGCTTCTTTGAGGCCCGGAACAGCACTGTACAGTTCTAAGTTCTGGATCTTAGTGGGGCTACAGAGTGCTGACACTGCCAAGAATTCTGAGTGAGGGGAGAGCAGAGAAATGTCACCGAACTCACTGTGCCTGTGTTAGGAGAAGCTGGATCGGCAGGCCGCAAGATGGTGTCCACTGAAGAAAGGCCTGAGGCAGAATAGGGGAGCAGCAGGCGCCACAACAGCGCTCGGAAGAGCCAGCGAAATCCCCGATGGCGTCCCGATCAGGGAGTGAAGGTGAGGGCTCAGTTTATCCTCCGATGCGTGGGGGAGGAAGGTAGCTTATAATGGGCACCTAGCAGGCCCAATATGGCGGCGGGCGCACTGGGCCCAAGACTGGCCGAAGGCCCGGGCCCGAGGAATGCATCGAAGCCTGCCAATTCACCTCGGCGGCAGTAGCAGAAGGAAGGTCGGTGTGGTGAAGAGGAGAATGGAGCTCGGGAAGTCGGGAATCGGCTAGGATGGCCGTGGATGAATATCCCTTGAGCGGAGCTCATCTCCTACACGTCCTCCCTGTAGCTCGTCCGGACATGCCCCCGAGGATGATTTTGGTGATATGGGGCCAGTTCTCATTTTCAGGAGATTATCCCTGGAAGCTGCATGATAACCATCATATCTCACAACTCAGCCCTAGGCTCTGCACTATAATCTGTGTGTACTACAATGTACACGCCCATATCTCCCCTTCACTGATTGGCTGCACTTTATCCCCACTGATGCAGTGCCATTTTCCTTTTAGCTACACCGTTGACACAGAATTTTTTTTACAGCTAATGACACCACCGATGCAGGGTCATTTTTTCCATCCAGTGACACAACCGATGTAGGGTCATTTTTTCCCATCCAGTGACACCACCGATGCAGGGTCATTTTTCCCATCCAATGACGCCACCAATGCAGGGTCATTTTTCCCATCCAATGACACCACCGATGCAGGGTCATTTTTCCCATCCAATGACACCACCGATGCAGGGTCATTTTTCCCATCCAATGACACCACCGATACAGGGTCATTTTTCCCATCCAGTGACACCACCGATGCAGGGTCATTTTTCCCATCCAGTGACACCACCGATGCAGGGTCATTTTTCCCATCCAGTGACACCACTGATGCAGGGTAATTTTTCCCATCCAATGACACCACCCATGCAGGGTCATTTTTCTTCTTCACTACTGTTAGCCCCTTATGTGTGCTCCAGTTTTAAACTCTTACATACTGCATATATATATATACACATACAGGTACAGTATTTTGCTCTGCATGCCACTATTTTCCCCAAGACCCTGCATCGGTGGTGTCACTGGATGGAAAAAATTACCCTGCATCGGTGATGTCATTGGATGGAAAGAATGACCCTGCATTGGTGGTGTCATTGGATGGAAAAAAATGACCCTGCATCGGTGGTGTCACTGGATGGAAAAAAATGACCCTGCATCAGTGGTGTCACTGGATGGAAAACATTTCCCTGTGTCAAATAACTATTAGTCCAGCTAAGTAATTGCTATGATCGATCTGTTATGACCAGTCTCCTGAAATTGTGGACTGCCCCCGCGGAAACTGAAGATGACACCCTAATGATCCCATCTGATCACCCTAATAATATATACACAGTTTTTTCTTTTAAATCTCTACTCTAATTTATAGTAGCCAGCATATACTACAACTTTGTGTGCTCAATATATCAGTGTATCTCTCTGTTAATATACCTTGGAATCAGTTTGGATAGATTGATAAAATACAATTTAAGCCCTCACTATCTCACATTTTAATATATATATATATATATATGTATATAAATATATATATATATATATATATATATATATATATATATATATATATACATATATGAATAGTCTCACTTGAATTAGAGCCAACAACCTCACCAATGTAAGGCCCCTTTCACACGGGCACCGTCAGTTTAGCCACGTTAAAAACGTATCAGTTCTTATCCGTTGCTTCATCCGTCTTCATCCGTCATCTGTTCCGTTAATCTCCATTTTCATCCGTCTTCCGTTCCGTTAACATCCGTTTTCATCCGTTAATGTACACGTTTACATCCGTTTTTTCATCCGTTTTTGTATCCGTTTTCATCCGTTTACAGTAGTTTCTGTGCCTTTAAGGAAATTACCCAGAAAGCATTGCTCCTCCCATGCTGCATTGCAGTTTTCAGTGAGTGACTTGTCCTTGCTGTGTCCTTCCTTTGTCCTTGTCCTTGTGTGTACTATCTGCATTGTGCAATGGATTCCAACCATTTTTGGGACAGCGTGACATGGTTTTTCGTTTTTGCCTATATGAGGAGAATGGAGAGCAAGAAAAAGCAGATTGTGTCTAGGAGACGTCGATTTTGGACCCACCCAATGCTAATGAAGCGGCCTTCCGAAGGTTTTGTGGCTTTGCACTACGCTCATCTCCGACAGCATTCCACTAAGTTTTTCAACTTCACCAGGATGTCTGTAGCCACATTCGACTACTTACTGGAGCAGCTGCACCCATGGCTGCAGCGGAGACATACCAACATGAGAAGATGTGTACCTGCAGATGAATGTCTCATAGTCACTTTGAGGTAAGAAGTCATTCATTTATCAACCCCTGGTTTCAGGGGCGTAACTAGAAATAGCAGGGCCCCATAGCAAAATGTTGTATGGGCCCCCCCCCACAGCTGCCCTAGTGTCAATGCAGCGTGACCTGTGCCACATACAGCGTGACCTGTGCCACATACAGCGTGACCTGTGCCCAATACAGCGTGACCTGTGCCCCATAAAGCGTGACCTGTGCCCAATACAG
Source organism: Lithobates clamitans (assembly GCA_037952925.1). NCBI lineage: Eukaryota > Metazoa > Chordata > Amphibia > Anura > Ranidae > Lithobates > Lithobates clamitans. The sequence continues at coordinate 3,673,382 of JBBGZY010000406.1, forward strand.
CCTGGCCTGCCTGTGCCCCATACAGCCCCATCTATGCAGAGGAAGAGGCAAGCCACCCGGATCAGCAGAGAGCGGGATTGCCCGCTGTAATAGCTTTCATTTGAATTTCCTGTCTTCCCTGGGCTCATCGTCACATAGCCCCACCTCTTGGCCCGACGCCTTTGATGACGTCACATGTCCCGCATTGGATCGGCATTCTATCTATCAAAGGCACCGGGCCAAAAGGTGGAGCTATGTGACATGAGCCCCGGGAACACTGGAAGTTCTAATGAAAGCTTTTACATCAGGCAATTCAGCTCTCTGCTAATACGGACAGCTCGCCTCTTCCTTTCCTCTCTCTTCCCCTGGCTGGGAGACTGTGCCGGCGGTACTCTTATCCTCACTGGGCCCCACTCGGCTGCGGGCCCCATAGCGCCCGCATGGGTCGCTATGGTGGTAGTTACGCCCCTGCCTGGTTTACTGTGTGTGTGTATATACAGTATGTATAGATAATAAATATTGTATCCATTTATGTGCCAGTAGAATGTTACTTAAAAAGCTAAAAAGATGTTTTATTTATTTTTCTAGGTTTCTTGCAACTGGCCAGTCCTATACCTCTTCAAACCATTATTTTTTACTGGGCATTTCAACTATTTCAGGGATAGTGCATGATACTTGCCTAGCCATATGGGAAGAGCTGTGTCCAGCAGTGATGCTATTACCAGATGTAAACATGTGGTGAAGAATAGCCGAAGGATTTTGGAATCGAGCAAACTTTCCAAATTGTATCGGAGCTCTTGATGGAAAGCATATCCGTATCCAAAAGCCTCCACGTTCCGGGTCTAGATTTCATAACTATAAGAAATATTTTTCATTGGTCCTTATGGCTATCTGTGATAATAATTATAAATTTATGGACATTGGGGCATATGGCAGCAGTTCCGATTCCAGAGTGTTCCGTGAGTCTGTAATGGGTCGAAGACTGCGAGAAGGGCGATTTAACATACCATTTGATCAGCCTCTGCCTGGAACTGAAGGACCAGACCTACCTTTCATGCTTGTTGCAGATGAGGCGTTTGCACTTTCGCAATATCTTCTTAGGCCGTATGCCAGAAGTAATCTGGACGGCAAGAAGAGGATCTTTAATTATCGGCTGAGCCGCGCAAGACGCCTCATTGAATGTACATTTGGCATATTGTCCAGTAAATGGCGCGTTTTCTAAACACCCTTGCAACTCAGTCTTGTGAATGCTGAGTTAGTAATTAAACCTGCTGCATTCTGCATAATATTGTCTGGGAAAAGGAGGGAATCCACATTGAGGAAGACGAAGAGTTCCACCTGCCCTCTGTACAGTACAGCAGAGTACGTGCAGGGAGATCCTACATTGCCATGCGTGAACAATTTGCTGACTACTTTTTTCTTTTCAAACTTTTTATTGAGAGTAAGACATAAAGTTTAACAGGCAATACATATGTCACATTATAGAACTAGGCATTATATATTTACACCCCAGTGGAGGTTGTGTTATAACAATTTTCAGGGGTAAATTATGCGGTGCGGTCCAGTGACAAATTTTTCACAGAGATAAGTGAAAACAAAATATAACGATTTCCTGTTACGGCTAGATAACAAAACAGGATTTATAAAAAAACACAAAAAAATAAATAAAAACAATAGCAAGAGTTGAGTGGTAGAACTTACACATGGAAAGTAAGTCTGCGAACATATAAAAGGTCAAAAATTGGTAGACTTGATATAATCTACAATAGAGTTACCTGTAAAAAGAGCGCAAGATGAAAAAGAGAGAGAAGAAGAGAAAGTCAGAAAGATGAGAAGTATAGGAAAGATTAGAGAAGAATTGGAGAAGGATAGGGAAAGGGGTGGTCGGGGGGGGCGCAAGAGAATCCGGTTCACCAACAGGTCTATCTGTTGTTATAATGGGTCGCTAGGGTTTAAGGAGGCTCTGATCAAAATCTAGGGGTAGAAAATGTTCAGTCCAGGGATTCCAAATTTTGAGATGTTGGGGGATCCTATCGAGTATCGTGGCTTCTATTTTACTATGAATCATAGCCTGGGTAACCCTATTTTTGGCCTCAGCTAGGGAAAGTTTCGGGGTTTTCCAGGCCCTGGCTATCGTCTGTTTAGCTGCTGTTGTGAGCTGAAGAAGAAGGCGGGTCTGAGATCTGGTGAAGTCTGAGGGGATTAGATTCAACAGCGCTATAGCCGGATCAGGTTTGATTGGGTGCTGAAATAAGGTAGAGGCCATTTGGAAGATCGCAGCCCAAAATTCCTGTGCTATTGAGCATGACCACCATATATGTGCATGGGTACCTCGCTCGTTACAGCCGCGGAAACAAGTGGCTGGATAATTTGGGAGAAATTTGGAAATCCTGGCAGGAACCAGATACCATCTCATAAGTACTTTATAATTTGCCTCTTGTGCGATTACGTTTTGGGAGGAGATTTTCGTATTGGACCAAATGTCAGACCAGTCCTCTGCATCAAGGTCTAATGCAAGGTCCGCGGACCACTGCGCAGCATATGGGGGAAGGTTGGTTGGGGGAGAGGTCAGATGAGCATATAAAAGAGAAATTAGACCAGGGGCGTGGGGGTCAGAGTTACAAATTCCTTCAAAAAGGGATAAGTCGTCTAGTGACGTATGTGTACCTATCGTTGCTTGGATAAAATGGGATATCTGTAGGTATCGAAAGATTTCTGTGTTGGGGATATCAGTTAGGTTTTGTAGTGAGGCAAACGACTTTATATCGGATCCTGAGACAAAATCGCATATGCGATATAATCCTGCCCTGTGCCAGATTTGAAATGAGCTCGGGTTGACTTGGTCTGGGTAGAATTTCGGATGGTCTAGAAAGGAAAGTAATGGGGAATGCGGAGATTGTAGTTTAAAGGGACCTCGGAGTTTGTCCCATAGTTTAAGAGAGTGTCCCATTATAGGGTTACTAATTGGGCCACGAGTTGCGGGGGGCAACCATAGCAGGTTAGATATTTTGAGTGGGTGTAGGTCAATAGCTTCCAAGCTGACCCAAAGCGGTATCTCATTTTGTGCATGAAATAGTGTAATCTGGGCCAGCTGGGCGGCGTGATAATATCCCGTAAAGTTAGGAAGGCCTAACCCACCCTTGGTTTTACTACGGAGCAGTACCGTTTAAGAAACTCTGGGTCTAATTGGGCCCCAAATGTATTTGGATACTCGTGTTTGAATGATTCGGTGGTAGTATGAGGGGATTGGAATCGGAAGGACTCTATATAGGTAAAGCAGTTTTGGAAGTAAGGACATCTTTACAGCCGCTATCCGGCCTAGCCAAGAGGTACATATTGGACGTCACACTTCCAATAAGGCTGTTAGGTGTTTTAGCATGGGGAGATAGTTGGTTTTAAAAAGGTGGTCTGGGTCGCTGGTTAGTTTAATACCAAGATAAGGTATTGAAGCTGGAGCCCAAGTGAAGGGGAAGAATTCCTTTATATGTTCTAATTCAGATTGTGGTAAAGATACGTTGAGGGCCCTTGATTTAGACTGATTAACTTCCAAACCTGATATTAGGGCAAATTTGTCAAGGAGATAAACTAGGTTGGGGAGTGTAGTTCGAGGTGAAGTAACAAATAGCAGCGCGTCATCCGCAAATAAGCATTACTTATGTGATGTAGAGGCTATATCAAGGCCTTTGATATTTGGATTTGCCCTTAAGAGGGCTGCTAGGGGTTCTATCGCCAGTGCGAATATGAGGGGAGAGAGGGGGCACTCCTGTCTAGTACCTCGTAAAATTTGGAAGCAGTCCGAACGATATCCTGAGTATTTAACATAAGCTTGTGGTTGGTTATATAAGGAATTAACCCATTGCAAAAAATTTGGACCAAATCCCCACCTCTGGAGTACGTAGTTAAGATAAGGCCATGAGACTGTGTCAAACGCCTTACGAATATCGAGAGAGTAGGTGCATGGGGATCTGGCGTGTTCGGGCTAGGTGTTGGAGCAGAATGACGCGTCGAATGTTGTCACTAGCCTGACGTTTTGGAATGAAGCCAACTTGGTCTTTATGAATTAGACCACCTATGATTGGATTGAGGCGTAATGCCATTATCTTGGCTAATATCTTTATATCCAGGTTAAGTAAGGATATGGGCCTATAGTTGGACCATAAGCAGTTGTCTGTGTTTGGCTTGGGTATCATAGAAATAATGGCTGTCAACGTATCTCGGCCAAAGGAGTGTTGTTTAAGGAGAGAGTTAAAGGTGTTCGTAAGAAGGGGGGCTAAAGTAGGGGCAAATTTTTTAAAAAAAGAGCTAGATAAACCATCAGGGCCTGGTCTTTTGTGGGGTTTAAGAGATTTTATGGCAAGAAGGACTTCCTCGGACGTAATGGGGCACTCCATAAACTCTCTGTTAGCCTCTGATAGATTTGGTAGGGTGATATTTTGAAATAATGACTCAACTTGCGTTGCCGAGAATGTGCGTGTCGGGGTATATAATTCAGCTAACTTCCTACGGAATTCTGCAAGTACTGACAGGATTACTCGTGAAATTATCCTTGGCCAGTTTGAGTCTGATAGGATTATGCGCCCTTTCCGGTCGACGGAGTCTTAGTGCCAGGAAGGAATCAGGTTTATTGGCTTTAGTATAGATTGTGTGATTAAATCTTCAAATGATTTTATCTGCTGATTCTGCTAAAATTAAATCCAACTCAGCTTTCATTTTTTCAAGTAAGATCCTATGGGGTTCAGTTGGAGCAGTTTGGAATTGGAGGAAGAGACGATGATACTCAGCTTCTAATTGTTGGGTTTTAAGTTTATCTCTTTTGAGATGAGTGGATGTAGATATACAGGTCCCTCTAATCACGGGTTTGTGGGCTTCCCATAACAGGACAGGCAAAATATCAGGTGTGGCATTATGCTGTATATATTCTTTAAGGGCTAGTTGTATATCAAATCAATAGGATTGATTAGTCAAGTGCGCCTCATTAATACACCATGTACGGTCTTTGGATTGGGGGATCAGGGAGGAGACTGTTGTGACTACTGCGCAGTGGTCTGACCAAGTGATTGGGTGTATGTTTGAGTGGAGTAGGATTGGGGAGGATGAAACTGGTATAAATATATGGTCAATCCTTGAGAAGGATTTATGTGGGTAAGAGTAGAAGGTATAGTTTTTCTTAGCAGGATTGCATTCTCTCCAAGTATCCAGTAGGGAGGCTTGCTGGAAGAGTTTGCGAAATGATAGAGAAGAGGAATATTGTTCAGGGGCGTAGGGAGATTTGTCTAGGTGTGGGTGTAGTACTTGGTTGGAATCGCCACATAGAAAGAGGGTACCTTTACAGTGTGCTCGTATAATTTGTAGGAGATGAGAGAAAAAGGGGTTGGGGTTAGAATTGGGGGCATAATAAGAGACAACAGTAGTTGTCACATCTTGTACATGTCCAACCAAAATAATGTAGCGGCCTTCAGGGTCTTTGATTTCATTCATTAAGATAAACGGAAGAGTGTGGTGGAACGCAACAAGGACACCCCATTGCTTAGTAGCTGCAGATGCAGTAAACACTTGGGGGTATTTGGAACTAAAATATTTAGGTGTTGCTTGATTAGAAAAGTGAGTTTCTTGTAGAGCTATAATATTAGCCTTCAGGGATGCAAAAGTACGGAAGGCCTTAACCCTTTTGTTAGGAGAATTAAGTCCCTTTACGTTAAGGGAGAGTATGTTCAAGGGGGCCATTTAAGCAATTTGGGAGAAAGACTACTGGAAAGATATTTGTGGTTCATGCGATCCCCCCGACCTAGTGGGGAACAATCAGGAAAAGAGAGACAGAGAGAAAAGTGAAGAAAAGAAGAGAGATAACAAGAAACAGCTGGTTTTGTAGAAGGAGAAAGTAAGTGTAAAAACACTTGGTGCGTTGGACTTCTTAGCCCAACAGGTAGATGCCCGTACCTCCAAACAAGCCGGCTGGGAAGGAAGCCCGTGCATCTTACAGGGGGAGCAGTGACATTTCCCCGCCGCAGACTGGGGAGAAAATAAAAACAACATAAATCTCAAACAGTTCAAACAATTAGTGGTAAGGTTTTACCGGTGTAAAAAAAAATGTAACATTTAGATAATAGACCCACTAAGTGGGAGAGCTCAGTACCGCATTTTTAGTAAAAGGATAGAGACTTAAGAGGGGGCGGGGAAGAGGTGGGGGCGGAAGAAGAGAGAGGGAAAAAAGAATGGGGTAAAAGAAGGCAGTCTAGCGGGAAGGGAGGGAAGAAAAGTAAGGGGGGGAGGGGGATGGGGGCAAGGAAGAAGGGAAAGGGAAGAAGGGAGGAAAGTGGGAGTGGAAAGAGAGAGACAGATGGCACAGTTAAACTGAAGATTACCAATGCGTTTGCAAAAAATGTAAAGGAGGTCATCTTATCAATATTCTACAAATTCCGGTAGCTATCACCTCCTAAATCTTATCTAAAGGATAAGGAAAAAATGGGTAATAAACAGAATATAACATAACATTTAAAGGTTAACAACACCAAGGCCTTAGATTACTGTTAATGGCATGTGCAAACCAAAAAAGGAGAGAGGAGGGGAAGGAACAAAATTGAATGGAGCATATCAAAAAGGATATATTCAAGGTTTTTGTCCCAAAAAAAAAGAAAAGAAAAAATCATTAAAAATAATGAAAAGTATATAAAAGTAAGGGGGACGTATTCAGAGCGTCTCAGATTGGTAAGAGTTCTTACAGGAATAACATCACCTGTACTCTGTAACAAGGTAAAACCACATCTGTTTCAGGTCATTATATTAGTAACAATATGACCAGAAGTTCTCTTGTGGTTTTAAAGATGATCCGGGGTTAACCAAAAATCAATCAGCGTGATGTATGAGACTTTGGATCAAACAGGTTTGCTTGACGAGATGGGGTTCCTTTGCAGATCGAGGAGGGGCCTTGCTGGTTCTGCTTTGGTGTGGTGGTATAAGGGTGGTATGTTGAGCGTGCTGGGGTGCGCGGCAGAGCAGTCTCAGATTGGTGTGGAGAAGGGGACAGATGAAGTGCTTCGAGAAGGTGTTGCAGCGATTCTGGGGAGGTGGAGGAGTGTTGCTGCCCCTGATATGTAAATTGAAGGGAGAAAGGGAAGCGCCAGGTATATTTTATCTGATGCTGTATCAAAATTTGTAGTTGTGGTTTCACAGCTCGGCGTTTAGCTATAGTAAGGGGTGCCAGATCAGAGAAAAGTTGGTAATTATGGTCTTGGAACTGGAGAGCGTCCCTGTTAGGAGCAGCAGTGAGAAGTTGCTCCTTTGTACGGAAAAAGTGTAGTTTGTTTATTATATCCCGTGGGAGGCTGTCTTGCTGGCGACGAGTGAGCGCTCTGTGGATTCTATCGAATTCCAGGCGTTCAATGGGTATAGAAGGGCAGAGTTCTTGGAAGAGAGCTGTGGTGAACGATTGTATGTCCTCGACCAATTCAGGGATACCCCTGAGGCGTAAGTTGGACCTACGCGAACGATTTTCTGCGTCCTCCAGGTGTGATAGTAATGTGGCATTTTCTTCACGGAGGGCCGCCTGTTCCTGGGCATGCTCTTGGAGAGTGAGCTCTATATCATCTACCCTTGTTTCCAAATCTGCAGTGTGCTGTCCTAGTTCCCTTATCTCACGTGACAGTCTATTAGTGATTTGGTCAGAAGTGACTTTTAGGGCCTTATTAAGCATCTTTTCCATGTGTTTCAAGAAGTCAGGCTGTGACATACCTGGTTGTAAGGGAGCAGGAGAACCACTGTATTCAGGATGTGTGTCCTCATCCTCCTCGCTGTCCGCTCGGTCAGATCTGGCTGGAGATGCAGCGTGGTGTGCGGCGAGAGCCTTCGCCGCCATCTTGGATGAGGCGCGGGCCAGGGCCTCCTTAATCGGTTTGGATCTGCTTTTGCCCTTGTGTCCCATTAGAACCATCCCGGTTGTATCTCGTGACTTGCGGGAGGGGATCGCTGGATAGCTGGAGCGTTTAGACGGTCTGAGAGCGGTGTATGGTCTCAAGTCTGCGGCGGGGAGTGCGGAGCTCTAAGAAGAAGCGTCCTCCATGTTAAGCCTCGCGCATGCGCCCCTGCTGACTACTTTTTATCTCCATCAGGAGAAGTTCCATGGCAGTACCAATATATGCAGTGAAAAAGTAAATTTCTTAATTAATTATTTTGGTTATTTCATTGTGTTTTGATAGCATAAAAAGACACAAAAGCACATGATATGTTCAAAACAGTTTTCATCTTATTATTCTGCATAACCCGTTTAAAATAAATGTTTTTTCACTTAACTGTTTTTTCATTTATCAAAGTATGAACAAAAGCATAAAATATGCAAAATATTAGAAATTTAACAGAAAAACCAGGTTACAAATCCTGATAAAAAGAGGTGGGGGATGGGGAATAGGAAGTGGAATGTTGGGAAGAACCAGAGCTATCAGTGCCCACCACTGCCACCTATCAGTGCCACCTGAACTGGGCAGAAAGAGGGGAAAGTGCCCTGTATTGAAGTGGTAGGGTCTATGACCTCTTTACATGTGTTTCTATCTGTCTGTAGCTTATACAGTACTTACACTGACATGTGCCTAATATCAGTAGAGGCACAGTCAATATTTACTATGTGCCGGTGTCTTGCCGAGAAAGTTCCCCCGGCGGATAATGACCCCCCCTGTACTGTGCAGGCGCAGCGCTTGCGCAGTACGAACGACTAGGAGCCGCCGGAAATAGCCGAAGCTGAAAAACTTCAATCTGCTGTACACGGTGCCTGCGCCCTGGGTCCAGGTTCAAGCCCCACCATCCAAGTGGACCTAGAGGGAGAATAAAAAAGTACTGAGTGAAGCGAGCACACGAGGGGCCCCCTTACAGGCGCCGTGTACAGCTGATTTCTATTCTATTTGGCTTCGGCTATTTCCGCCGTCTCCTACTGCGCAAGCGCTGCGCCTGCGCAGTAGAGGGGGGTCCTTATCCGCCAAGGGGAACTTTCTCAGCAGAACACCAGTACCCAACCCCTTTATCCTTATTAGGAGTACACTACCCACCCCTACTATCTGTGAGAAGATATTTAAGGGTTGATTTATAAAGAATTCATAGAGCCATATGATCAGTAAAAGTGCAAGTTCGAATGGGGCAAAACTGAATGTAAACAGGTTATATCCTATGTTAATTGTTTTACAGTAATATACCACATTTGATCACTAAATGGGGCTAAGTACTATAGGAAATGACTATGATACTTAGCCCCATCTAATGGTTAAATGCAGTATTTTCCATTTGAAAATGCTGGGATATAACCTCTTTATATCTTTTTTTGCCTCCTTCACACAGAACAAAAAGAGATGCACTTTCACTTGTCATATAGCTATACAAATTCTTAATAAATCAACCCCTTCATGTTGAAAGGGATTTTTCCTACAAGTTTTACAAGTCATGCCATACAGTATTGGGCACATGAAGGGCAGGGACAATGCTTTTGTTTTACTGGGCTTTGTTTTTTAATTTATCAAAGTATGAACAAAAGCATAAAATATGCAAAATATTAGAAATTTTGTAGTTTAACAGAAAAACCATGTTACAAATCCTGATAAAAAGAGGTGGGGGACGGGGAATAGGAAGTGGAATGTTGGGAAGAAGAACCAGAGCTGGTTTGGCTATTAGCTTGAGAAGCATCAGCAGAATTTGCGCTAGTGTTTACACTCTGAGGATATGTTCCCTGTGAGGAATGAGCAGGAGAGGAAGCATAAGGCCTCTGTGTATTGTGCATTGAGCTGTATGCACGCACAGGGGTCTGTGGATAGGGCAGTAGATATGGCTGGGCAGGAAGACATGGGGACTCATAAGAATATTGACGGTATGACCTCTGAAGGGGTTCATAATGGCTAATAGTAGGCAATGGCATTCCTGACTCGGCAGCTCTAATACATCCCCCCACATAATTAAAAATACCCATATGTATCTCCATCTGCCTCTCTGCTGGTGCTTTTAGAAGTGTATGATAAATTGTCCTCAGGAAGGATGCATTTGAGTTATTTGGATCACAGAATGGATCTTTACTCTCCTGTCTTTTAAAGGAGGTCATCTCATCCATGAAGGACTTCATGGCTTTCTCCATCTCTGGATTTTCTGGCTTTTTGCCACGATGGGAGGATCGTGATGTTGTTGGCCTGTCATGACTAACCTGTACAGAATAATATGCCGATTGAGAAATGCAATGATGCCTTGGTGTATATCAGATAAAGTATAGTAATCAATAGTATGCTTACATGTACAGATCTTTGAGAAGAACTTGGACGTGTTGTCTCATCCACAGACTGGGACTCTCCTTCTCCCTCTTGTGTGGCTTGCTCAACTCCCTGCACTGCTTCTGTCTCAGTATTGTCAGTGTTCTCCTCACACTCTGATACGTTTGATGATGTACTACAATAAAAAGGAGGAACATTTGGTCACAAAACCTTAATATATGGAGACCTATTTTTATCACTTTCTAGATTGAACATCCAAACGTCACTTACGGTCTAACATCCATGACTTTCCTTAGGAAGGACAGCATTTCAAAGTAGATAGATTTTTTCTTTGTGGTAGCTCCAGAACCGCTTGCACAGTCTGCCTCATCATGCAAATCTCTGCGAAAACGATCTCTCAGAGAACGCCACCTTCTGTTAATTTCAAATCCTGTAAACACACATTGAGAAAGAATTTTGAGTAAAAATTTTGACATTAGATTATGGAAACATGTGAGTAATGTACTGTTCATTCTCTTGCTGCAGCAGAGCCAAACCATGTGGCAAAATGCTTTGTATGTATTGTTATTTAACGTTTGTAGTAATGCATGTGAATCTTTGTATCAACCATGCCCTCTCTGCTGAACATTTCATTTATGTTTGTTATAGTGTTTGCAACATTTTTATACTAGAGGCATAGAATACTTAAATAAAGTTTGCTAAGATGCTAAACATAACCCTGACACCATTCAAAAATGTACAACCAAGCCATAATGATTATATAAAAACACTGACAAAAGAGCAAGCTGCACACTTACCACGTTGTTCACGCTGTTTGGGAGTCATGGTGGACCAATTTGGTGTCACAAGCTTAGAGATCTCATCCCATAGCTGCTGTATTTTTACTCTGTCACTGTGGTCCCGACAGGTTGAGTCCCACAAGCCTGGCCTTTCGTGCACCAGGTTTATAAGCTCCTCATGTGAGACATCTCTTGCCATGTTTCTCCTTGGGCATGTACTGGGGATGTACTTCCTATTGTCCAACTACTGCCTGGGTCATAGGTTGAGTTCACAGATAAACAAAAAAAAAATGATTTCTTCAAAACGGATCTTAACTGATGGCAACGGATGTTCATCCGTTTGCCCATAGGAATGCATTGCCGTCCGTCGACGGATGGGAGAAAAACGGATAGACGGTCCGTCCGTGTGAAAGGGGCCGCCTAAGTCTGCTGCTCTAACCACTATGCTAACTCTCATTAGTAAGTTTGTTAGTTTAATATGATCAATCCATTATGACTATAGACACACATTGTCCTGCTGCCTTCTAACCATTCACAATTCCCTCATGTGGGGGCAATAGTGCAATGTTTCCTACAAGTTGGGGTGCAGAGCTGTGCTGTGCTGGCCATTGTGTTCTGTTATCTATGGAAGCTGTGTCCCCCCACTCACACACAATACACACGTTTTCAGCATGGCTCTTTATGATAGAGCAGATAACAGAGAAGAAGGATAAAACAGCAAACCGAGGAACTCTTAATACAGTAGAGGAACCAGAGAACCCAGCACTGCCTGCTTCCCTATACTGCATGCTGTTAATAAGATAGATTTACATATCCATATACAGAGCAGAAGACATGTATGTCTGCAGAATGATGGTCTGTGGGTGTTACTACATTTTTGCTCATTGGTCCTAAAATCTTCCTAATAGCGACTACTATATTTATAAACTCAGAATTCCGACTTTGAAACTCAGAATTCTGACTTTGAAACTCAGAATTCTGACTTTTAATCTCAGAATTCTAACTTTGAAACTCAGAATTCTGACTTTTAATCTCAGAATTCTGACTTTTAATCTCAGAATTCTGTAGATTATTTTATTTTTTTTAAACTTACAATTCTGAATTTCAATCTCAGAATTCTGACTTTCAAAGTCAGAATTCTGACTTTTAATCTCAGAATTCTGACTTTTGATCTCAGAATTCTGACTTTCAAACTCAGAATTTTGTAAAAAAATAAATAAATACAATTTTTTTTTCAAAATCATAATTCTGTATTTTTTTTATGATGGCCCCAGGGCTCTTCCATACCTCCTCACACCTGATTTAAACTTCTATTTGCTGTATTACCGCATTGCAATCGTGTGCATTGCACGGCAATCATGGGTTCAAATCAGGTGATGAGGAGACCACTTATTGCCTCCTCACTACCTGTCAAAGACACTCAGATCGCTTTCCAGAGGAGCAGCAGTGTCTGTGGCACTTGTGAATGAGCCCTAGTTGCATTTGGCAGTGGCACCCTTAGGGCTCACTCACACGTAAAGTTGGGGGGTGGTAAAGCCCAGACGGCGATCTACCAGTCACTTGGCCATGATCTACCGGTTGCCCCCCCCCCATATAGATGGACATCTAACTGAAAGTGAGCATATTACTGTATACAGGGAATGCAAATACTATGAAATGTATTTTATATATTAAAAATTAAAAAAATGAAATGTAATGGACAAATACAGTATATTGCAGTCATCTGTATAATATTCAATAGTGCATTTACTCCTGAAGAAAGGGTTTTTACTTATAAAAGGGGATTATAATTAGTTTCCTTTCTTATAGCTTACATTTTCGTTTCTCCAGAAATACATATTTTTCTATGGAACTATCTTTCTGCTTTTCTCGCTGTCATTATACATGAAAAGTATACATGTTTCTTATTAAAACACAATAACAAAGAAACCCAAGATTCATCTGTATCCATATTCTATGTAATACATGTAATTGTCTCTGTCTTTCTGTATTACAGTTTAATCTCGATTATTTCTTTGATCTTTTCAAGGGTTTTTGTAGCATCTAGATGCCTTTCAAAGATCATAATTACAAGTCAGATATTTTCTGTCTGTAGGAAATTAAAAATTAAGGTCATTACTCTAAAGCACATCTAAAAGAGAAAATATGTTGCTGGAAAAATAATAAAGGGACAAAATGAAAGTAATAGTAGTTCGTAGATGCATTAAGATTTAACTGCAGATCAATAGTATGTTAGTAATGCATCTTCACTACAGCATTAATTTGCAATTACACAAGCTGTCTGATCCACTTTTACATTGTGCTCTGGCATGGTTGTGAAGAAAGGATAAAAATAAAGTAACAAACAATATACTGCCAATGACAGCTGTCATTAACCCCTCCATGTTTGATATGAAACCAAATGTATATACTCATATACAGTATACATCAGTGCGTGATACATCAGCAATGCTTTATGGCCAATAGTTTGTAGACAACTGACCATTACACCTTTGTGAGATTGTTAGACAGTCAATTCCAAAACAATAAGCATTAATAAAGAGTTATCCCACACCATTCATTATAACTTCAATTCTTCTAGGAAGGCTTTTAAGCACTTGCGGACCGCCTGCCAATGCCATCATTATACGGCAGCTGTTTGAAGTGGAATACCATTGTTATGGCAGCAGATAGCTGCCATAACCCCGGTGTCCTCTGCAACGGCAGACGGTCCTCTTTCGGATAAAAGTGGTCTCTGTGGTGGCCGCAAGATCACTTTTATCTGGGGCGGAGCGAGGACTTCCGCCGCGCTCCGGTCTTCTCCGCCGCATGCTGACTGAGGGAAAGAGGGCCCCCGCTCGGCTCCATACCATTGGATGATGGAAGCAACGTCAAACGTCACTTCCACCCAATTGTCTTAAAGGGGAAATTTTTTTTTTTTGCAAAAAAAACCTTTTTTTTTAATTGCATTTAAGTGTAAATGTGAGATCTGAGGTCTTTTTGACCTCAGTTCTCACATCTAAGAGGTCCTGTCATGCTTTTTTCTATTACAAGGGATGTTTACATAATTGCGCTTGTAAGACTGCTGCGCAAATACAGTGTGACATAAAGTATTGCAACGACTGCCATTTTATTCTCTAGGGTGTCTGAAAAAAATATATATAATGTTTGGGTTTCTAAGTAATTTTCTAGCAAAAAAAAATGATTTTAATTGTAAACCCCATGTCTAAAAAATGGGCTCGGTCCTTAACTAGTTGACATGATTTTGGAGCATGTCTATGGGAATTTGTGCCTATTTAGAGAAAGAACATTTGTGAGGTCAGATACAGTGCATCAGGGGAGTATTTACAGCGCTTCACTTTTTCCACATTTTGTTATGTTACACCCTTATTCCAAAAACAAATTCAATTATTTTTATTATTATACAGGAATTATATAGTGCCAACAGTTTGCTTTACAACATGAAGGCAGACAGTACACTTACAATACAAATCAATACAGGAGGGATCAGAGGGCCCTGCTCGTTAGAGCTTACAGCTTAGAGCTTCTGTAAAGCACTCTCGCCTAGCAGTAAAAAGGGTCACTGGTTTGAATCCCATTTCATTCTTTTCCTTAAAATTTTACACACAATACCTCATAATGACAACGTGAAATAAGTTTGTTTGAAATCTTTGCAAATTTATTAACAATAAAAAATAAAAAATCCCATGTACATAAGTGTTCACAGCCTTTGCCATGACACTCAAAATTGAGCTCAGGTGCATCCTGTTTCCACTGATCATCCTTGAGAAGTTTCTACAACTTGATTGGTTAAATTAAGTTGATTGGACATGATTTGAAAAGGCACACACCTGTCTATATAAGGTCCCACAGTTAACAGTGCATGTCAGAGCACAAACCAAGCCATGAAGTCCAAGGAATTGTCTATAGACCTCCGAGACAGGATTATATCGAGGCACAGATCTGGGGAAGGGTACAGAAAAATTTCTGCAGCATTGAAGGTTCCAATGAGCAAATTGTCCTCCATCATCCAAAATGGAAGAAGGTTGGAACTATTCCTAGAGCGGGCCGCCTGGTCAAACGGAATGATCGGGGAAAAGGGCCTTAGTCAGGGATGTGACCAAGAACCCGATGGTCACCCTGACAGAGCTCCAGCATTTCTCTGTGAAGAGATGAGAACCTTCCAGAAGAACAACTCTCTCTGCAGCACTCCACCAATCATATAGTTTGCCAAAAGGCACCTGAAAGGCTCACAGGCCATGAGAAACAAAACTCTCTGGTCTGATGAAACAAAGATTGAACTCTTTGGCCTTAATGGCAAGCGTCATGTCTGGAGGAAACCAGGCACTGTTCATCACCTGGCCAATATTATCCCTACAGTGAAGCATGGTGGTGGCAGCATCATGCTGTGGGGATCAACTGACTAGTCAGGATCGAGGGAAAGATGAATGCAGCAATGTACACCCTTAATGAAAACCTGTTCCAGAGCGCTCTGAACCTCAGACTGGGGCGAAGGTTCATCTTCCAACAGGGCAATGACCCTAAGCACACAGCCAAGATAACAACGGAGGGACTAAGAAACAACCCCGTGAATGTCCTTGAGTGGCCCAACCAAAGCCCAGACTTAAACCCGATTGAACACCTCTGGAGAGATCTGAAAATGGCTGTGCACCGATGCTCCCCATCCAACCTGATGGAGCTTGAGAGGTCCTGCAAAGAAGAATGGGAGAAACTGCCCAAAAATAGGTGTGCTAAGCTTAAAGCATCATACTCAAAAAGACTTGAGGCTGTATTTGGTGCCAAAAGGTGCTTCAACAAAGTATTGAGCAAAGGCTGTGAATACTTTTGTACATGGGATTTGTTTCATTTTTTTATTTTTAATACATTTGCAAAGATTTCAAACAAACATCTTTCACATTGTCATTATGGGCTATTGTTTGTGGAAATTTGAGGAAAATAATGAATTTAATCTATTTTGGAATAAGGCTGTAACATGACAGAATGTGGAAAAAGTGAAGCAATGTGAATACTTTCCAGATGCACTGTATACAGGTATATTGGATGAGAAGACCTGGCCCGGCATTCCAATTTATATGAAAGGGGTTCAGTTTTGTAAGATTACTCAAGTTCCTCCACATCAAACATAGTTACATAGTAGTTGAGGTTGAAAAAAGACACAAGTCCATCAAGTCCAACGTATTTAGGTGATTATATGTCAGTATTACATTGTATATCCCTGTATGTTGCGGTCATTCAGGTACTTATCTAATAGTTTCTTGAAGCTATCAATGCCCCCTGCTGGACCACTGCCTGTGGAAGGGAATTCCACATCCTCTCTTACAGTAAAGAACCCTCTACGTAGTTTAAGGTTAAACCCCTTTTCTTCAAATTTTAATGAGTGGCCACGAGTCTTGATAAACTCCCTTCTGTGAAAAAGTTTTATCCCTATTGTGGGGTCACCAGTATGGTATTTGTATATTGAAATCATATCCCCTCTCAAGCGTCTCTTCTCCAGAGAGAATAAGTTCTGTGCTCACAAACTTTCCTCATAACTAATATCCTCCAGACCCTTTATTAGCTTTGTTGCCCTTCTTGCTCCATTTCCAGTACATCCTTCCTGAGGACTGGTGCCCAGAACTGGACAGCATACTCTAGGTGCGGCCAGACCAGAGTCTTGTAGAGCGGAAGAATTATCATTTTATCTCTGGAGTTGATCCCCTTTTTAATGCATGCCAATATTCTGTTTGCTTTGTTAGCAGCAGCTTGGCATTGCATGCAATTGCTGAGCCTGTCATCTACTAGAAACCCCAGGTCCTTTTCCATCCTAGATTTCCCAAGAGGTTCTCCCCCCAGTGTATAGATTACATTCATATTTTTGCCACCCAAATGCATTATTTTACATTTTACTACATTGAACCTCATTTGCCATGTAGTTGCCCACCCGAATAATGATTTTTGCAAGGTTTCCACATCATGCGGAGAAGTAATTGCCCTGCTTAGCTTAGTAATCGTCCGCAAATACAGAGATTGAACTGTTTACCCCACCCTCCAGGTCGTTTATGAACAAATTTTGAGTACGCCCTATTTATCACCACCCTCTGAACTTGCCCTTGTAGCCAGTTTTCAATCCATGTACTCACCCTATGGTCCATGCCAACGGACCTTATTTTGTACAGTAAACGTTTATGTGGAACTATGTCAAAGGCTTTTGCAAAATCCAGATACACCACCTCTACCAGCCTACCTTTATCTAGATGGCAACTCACCTCCTCATAGAAGGTTAATAGATTGGTTTGGCAAGAACGATTCTTCATGAATCCATGCTGATTATTGCTAATGATACCGTTCTCATTACTATAATCTGGTATATAGTCTCTTATCATCCCCTCCAAGAGTTTACATACTATTGATGTTAGGCTAACTGGTCTGTAATTCCCAGGGATGTATTTTGGGCCCTTTTTAAATATTGGTGCTACATTGACTTTTCTCCAATCAGCTGGTACCATTCCAGTCACTGTCAGTAAAAATTAGGAACAATGGTCTGGCAATTACTTGACTGAGTTCCCTAAGTACCCTCGGGTGCAAGCCATCTGGTCTCGGTGATTTATTAATGTTAAGTTTCCTAAGTCTAATTTTAATTCTGTCCTCTGTTAACCATGGAGGTGCTTCCTGTGTTGTGTCATGAGGATAAACACTGCAGTTTTGGTTACTGAAGCCCTTCGATTCCCTCGTAAAGACTGAGGAGAAGAATAAATTCAATACCTTCGCCATCTCCCCATCCTTTGTAACCAGATGTCCTTCTTCATTCTTTATAGGGCCAGTATGGTCTGTCCTCCCTTTTTTACTGTTTACATACTTAAAGAATTTTTGGGGATTTTTTGTGCTCTCCTCCTCTATGTGTCTTTCATGTTCTATCTTAGCTTTATAAAGTCTGAATGCTGATGATGATCCCTCAACCTTGTATTTTTTTAAGGCCTTCTCCTTTGCTTTTATATGCATTTTTACATTGAAGTTAAGCCATCCAGGACTTTATTTTTTTATAATTTAAATTTTTATTAGAAAGTATTCTTCATACAAAATACACAACTTTCAATTACATCTTAAAATTTGAAACCTTACGTCTACTCTCTTACTTCTAATCCCCTACCACCCCTCTCCCCCTTCCCTCGCCCCTCCCCTATCTGTTATCCTCATTCTAGTTCACTCCAATTCAGTCATACCCTGCGCATACATCCCTGACGTTTTGAAAACATTCCATTTCTCCCAAATTTCTCTTTAACTTTTGGCTCCATCCTGCTCTCTGCTGCAAAGGTACTCCATGTTACAAATGTGGTCTACGCTTTGTTGCCACTCTTTTACACTTGATTCTCTTATGGCCAACCATTTTCCATTTTTTTGGGATGAGTCCTTTCCCTGCGTTGAGCAGGAACGGAACCAAAGTTTTCTTATATTGTTTTCTTGTTTTATTTGTCCCATGAAACAAACTATTCCAGGGGTTTTTTGGAATCCTCTCTCCAGTTATCACCTTAATAAATTCTAATATTTTTTGCCAGTAATCTTTTATCTTTGGACACTCCCACCATATGTGAATTGTTGTTCCTACTTGTTTACAGTTCCTCCAACACTGGGAGGACTTGTCTGGCTGGAATTTATTGATTCTATCTGGTGTCAAATGCCAACGCACCATACACCGCTTCAATCATTTGTGTTTCATCTAATTTTATACCCAAATCTTGTTCCCATTTTTCTATGAAAGGTAACGTCCCGTGTCCTTCTATTTCTGACAGTATATCATACATTTGCAATATTCCATGTTTTACAGGAGTTTTTGTATTGCACAGCTTTTCGATTGGGGTTAACGCATTCTTATCTCTAATTGGTTGAGGGATTGTGCTTACTAAGTGTTTTATTTGCAAATATTACCAGTCATTAATCTGGTGCCACCCATGAGTCATTAGTAAATCCTGTTTTGTCCAAATTTTACCGTGCATAATTATATCTTTTAATTTTGCATTTCCTGCAATTGTGCCCGTTAGTGGGGTTAAAGGTGAGTTATATTTCCACTTTTCTTTTTGATATAATGCGTCCCATGTCTTAAATACATTTTTAGTTAACTCATGTGTGTCACTGCTATGTGTTCTCAGTTTCGGTGGGATTCATATAATTTTTTGGGAGTTGTGTCATGTTTAATGTGTCTTCCATTTTCACCCATCTCTTTTTAGTGTTTGTGTTTGCCCATTCTACTAGTCTTGCCAGTATAGTCGCCTTATAGTATCTTTTAACGTCCGGAAGTGCCATCCCTCCTTTTTCTTTTTTCCTAGTTAGGAGAGAGTTATTTACCCTAGCTTTTTTATTTTGCCATATGAATTTCAAAATTATTGTTTTTTTTACCTTAAAGAAGTTTAATGGAATTTCTATCAGGAGCATTTGAAATTTATATATTATCTTTGGTAAAATCACCATTTTAAATATATTTATCCTCCATATCCATTTGATATTCTCCTCTAAATATTTTTTATCGTTGTTTTAACTTCATTTAGTAGTGGAATATAATTAACTTGATATAACTTCTCTAGGGTAGGTGTTATTTTAATTCCTAAATATGCTAATTCTTCTTTTTCCCAGGTAAAAGAAAATTCCAGTTGTAATGCTTTTTCCTCATTTTTATCTACTCCTAAGTTTAATATTACTGTTTTTATAGGATTGATCTTAAAATTTGTGATCTCGCCATATTCTTTCAGTTCTTTTATTAGGCTGGGTAGGGACAGTCTTGGTTTGGTCATATATAGGAGTATGTCGTCTGCGTACGCCGCCACCTTATGTTCTTCCTCTCCCACCCTGATCCCTCCTATATTCACATTATTCCGTATTTTTATTTAGTAATGGTTCTAGGGCGATTACATACAGGAGTGGCGAGAGCGGGCATCCTTGCCTTATACCGTTGAACATCTCAAAGGCAGACGACATACTCCCATTGACCCCAATCCTAGCTGTTGGATGATTGTATAGATTGGTAATCCATCTCATGATTTTTGGCCCCAATCATATACTCCGTAGTGGACTTATCATAAATCCCCAATCTAGTCGGTCAAATGCTTTTTCAGCATTGATCGAAATAAAGAGCATTGGGGATTTACTCTTCATTAATAACATAGTTTGATGCTTGATCTACATTAATCAGGTCCGGCATGAGGTTTTTTAACCTCGATGCCAGAATTTTTGCATAAAGCTTTGTGTCTGCATTTAACAGCGCTATGGGGTGGTAGTTTGAACAAATAATTCTATCTTTTCCTACTTTGGGTATTACTGTGATATTGGCTAAAAGAGATTCTTTCCTTATTTCCTAATTTTCCCCTATTTTATTTAGATAGTTACTTAGTACTGGGACTAGTTGCTCTTTAAATATTTTATAATATTTAATCATGTAGCCATCCGGTCCTGGGCTTTTCCCCCCTGGTGTTTCCTTTATAGCTTTATAGATTTCAATGTGGGTAATTGGTTTGTCTAATATCACTGCACTTTCTGCTGGTATTTTTGGTAGATTGAACATCCAGGACTTTTGTTCGCTCTTTTAAATGTATTACCCAATGGGATGCATTGGCTAATGCCCTTATTTAATATGCTCTTAAAGAAAACCCATCTCTCCTCCGTGTTCTTTGTTCCTAAGATTTTATCCCAATTTATGCCTTCTAGCAACGTTCATAGTTTAGGGAAGTTGGCTCTTTTGAAAGTCAGTCTTTGTATTCCCCTTATGTTTCCAATTTGTGTAATTTATACTGAAGCCAATTGACCTGTGATCGCTGTTAACTAAATTGCCCTGTATTTCCACATCCGTGATCAGGTCCGTATTGTTGGTAATCAGTAGATCTAGTAACGCTTTATTTCTAGTTGGTGCTTTAGGAACTGGCGAGCCTTAGATGAATGCGCGGTTCCCTCCGCCCAGTCTATGTCTGGATAATTAAAATCCCTCATTATGATAACACTTCCCATCCTTGCTGCTAATCCAAATTGTGATAGGAGATCTGTCTCCCCCTCCTCCCTCAGGTTAGGGGGCCTATAGCATACTACCAGTATTATTTTCCCCCTAGCTTCATCACTTTAGAGCTTTACCCATAAGGATTCCACCTCATCCCTAGCTCCCTTAGTGATGCCATCTCTCACATTCACTTTTTCTTGATATATAGGCATTTACCCTCTCTATCCTTGCGATAAAGGGTATACCCTTGAATGTTTGCCAGCCAATCATGAGAGCTGTTGAACCAGGTCTCTGAAATTCTCACAAAATCCAAATCCTCCTTGTACAACAGTATCTCTAGTTCACCTATCTTGTCTGCCAGGCTCCTGGCATTGGTGAACATGCCATGTAGTTTAGACTGGTCGCATATTATCCTCTTATTGGGTGTACCCCTCTAACTTTTTGGCCATCTTCATTCCCAGCTGATCTGCACCCTCCTCATTTAGGTGCAGTCCGTCCCTTCTATAGTAACGATTATCGACTGAGAAGTCAGCCCAGTCCTCCAGGAACCCAAACCCCTCCTTACTACACCAGCTCTTCAGCCACTTGTTTACTTCCCTAATCTCTCTCTGCCTTTCTGGTGTGGCTCGATGTACCAGTAGTATTCCTGAGAATACTACCTTGGAGGTCTTTTTCCTCAATTTAGCTTCTAAGTCCCTAAAATCGTTCTTTAGGACACTCCATCTGCCTCTGACTTTGTCATTGGTGCTAACGTGCACCATGACAGCTGGGTCTTCCCCAGCCCCTCCCAGTAATCTGTCCACCAGATCCGTGATGTGCCGAACCCGAGTGCAGAGACAACATACTGTTCGGCGCTTCAGGTCTTTGTTACAGATTGACCTCTCTGTCCTTCTAAGAATTGAGTCCCCTACCACCAGAATCTGTCTTTCCTTTACCTTCCTTTCCCTTCACTTCCCCCCACTCTCACTGGAGGAGTTCTTCCCCTGGCAGCTAGGGGAGTCCCTCAGCTCCAGCAGTGCTGGTTCCTGACTGGTTTCACCAATGTCACTCAATGGAGCATACTTATACTTGGATCGGCCTCCCTGGCACTTCCCCTCTACCTTTCCTGACTATCACCCATCTACTCTTTGCTAGTACCTGCACCTCTTTGTCTCCACCTGCCTCTGTGCTGGACTCTGCTGGCACCTGCCATGTACATTGCTGGCTTTCCTTTAGTATGGAGGGACTTCTCAGTGCTGACAGTTGCTTCCCCAGATTCAGAACCTGGGCTTCCAGGGAAACAATGTACTTACATTTTGCACAGCAGTATTCACCCTCAAACGGATGATCAAGGAATGCATACATGCCGCAAGATGTACAACGAGTCACCTCTCCACACCCGCTGGGCATCGTACCTATTAAATTTAATGAGGATTGGGGATTATACCCTGTCCAAATTATCTAACAACTAGCTTCCTGACACTAATACTCAACAAGACAATATACACAGGTACTGAAGACTAGGGATGAGCTTCGAGTTCGAGTCAAACTCATGTTCGACTCGAACATCGGCTGTTTGCCAGTTCACCAAACAGCAAACAATTTGGAGTGTTTGCGGCAAATTCGAATGCCGCGGAACACCCTTTAAAAGTCTATGGGAGAAATCAAAAGTGCTAATTTTAAAGGCTTATATGCATGGTATTGTAATAAAAAGTGTTTGGGGACCTGGGTCCTGCCCCAGGGGACATGGATCAATGCAAAAAAAAGTTTTAAAAACTGCAGTTTTTTTCGGGAGCAGTGATTTTAATAATGCTTAAAGTGAAACAACAAAAGTGTAATATCCCTTTAAACTTCGTACCTGGGGGGTGTCTATAGTATGCCTGTAAAGGGGTGCATGTTTCCCGTGTTTAGAACAGTCTGACAGCAAAATGACATTTCAAAGGAAAAAAAGTCATTTAAAACTACTCGCGGCTGTTAATGAATTGCCGGTCTGACAATACACATAAAAGTTCACTAATAAAAATGGCATGGGAATTCCCCACAGGGGAACCCTGAACCAAAATTAAAAAAAAAAAAATGACATGGGGGTCCCCCTAAATTCCATACCAGGCCCTTCAGGTCCTATGGATATTAAGGGGAACCCTGGCCAAAATTTTTTTTAAAAATGGCGTGGGGTCCCCCTCAAAATCTATACCAGACCCTTCAGGTCTGGTATAGATTTTAAGGGGAACCCGCGCCAAAATTAAAAAAAAAAAAACGGCGTGCGGTCCCCCCAAAAATCCATACCAGACCCTTATCTGAGCACGCAACCTGGCAGGCCGCAGGAAAAGAGGGGGGACAAGAGTGTGCCGCACCCCCTCCTGAACCGTACCAGGCCACATGCCCTCAACATTGGGAGGGTGCTTTGGGGTAGCCCTCCAAAACACCTTGTCCCATGTTAATGAGGACAAGGGCCTCATCCCCACAACCCTGGCCGGTGGTTGTGGGGGTCTGCGGGTGGGGGGCTTATCGGAATCTGGAAGCCCCCTTTAACAAGGGGACCCCTACATCCCGGCCCTTCCCCCCTGTGTGAAATGGTAAGGGAGTACAAAAGTACCCCTACCATTTCACTAAAAAACTGTCAAAAATGTTAAAAAAAAGAGACAGTATTTGACAATTCCTTTATTTAAATGCTTCTTCTTTCTTCTATCTTCTATCTTCTATCTTCTTTCTTCTATCTTCCTTCGGTTTCTTCCTCTATCTTCTTCTTCTCCTGGTTCTTCTGGTTCTTCCTCCGGTGTTCTCATCCGGCATCTTCCTCCGCGGCGTCGGCGTCTTCTTCCCTTCTTCTCCTCAGGCCGCTCCGCACCCATGATGGCATGTAGGGAGGCTTCCGCTCTTCTCTTCATCTTCTTCTCTTCATCTTCTTCTCTTCATCGTCTTCTCTTCATCGTCTTGTCTTCTTCTTCTTTTCAGGCCGCTCCGCATCCATGATGGCATGGAGGGAGGCTCCCGCTGTGTGACGCTTCTCCTCTTCTGACGGTTCTTAAATAATGGGGGGCGGAGCCCCCCGGTGACCTTGCCCCCTCTGACGCACAGGGACTTGATGGGGACTTCCCTGTGGCATTCCCCGTGATGTCAGAAGGGGGCGGGGTTACGTAACGGGTTACATTCCTGCGGCCTGCCAGGTTGCGTGCTTGGATAAGGGTCTGGTATTGATTTTTAGGGGACCCCATGCCATTTTTTTTTAAATTTTGGCTGGGGTTCCCCTAAATATCCATACCAGACCTGAAGGGCCTGGTATGGAATTTAGGGGGACCCCTCACGTAATTTTTTTAAAAATTTTGGTTCGGGGTTCCCCTGTGGGGAATTCCCATGCCGTTTTTATCAATGAACTTCTATGTGTATTGTCGGACCAATTCATTAATAGCCGCGAGTAGTTTTAAATGACTTTTTTTCCTTTGAAATGTCATTTTGCTGTCAGACTGTTCTAAACACAGGAAACATGCGCCCCTTTACAGGCATACCATAGACACCCCCCAGGTACAAAATTTAAAGGGATATTACACCTTTATTGTTTCACTTTAAGCATTATTAAAATCACTGCTCTCGAAAAACAACCGTTTTTAAAACTTTTTTTTGCATTGATCCAATATCCCCTGGGGCAGGACCCGGGTCCCCAAACACTTTTTATGACAATAACTTGCATATAAGCCTTTAAAATTAGCACTTTTGATTATTCATGTTCGTGTCCCATAGACTTTAACGGTGTTCGAACAAATTTTTTGCCTATTCGCATGTTCTGGTGCGAACCGAACAGGGGGGTGTTCGGCTCATCCCTACTCAAGTCAATACACACTTACTCTCAGAACTACATGCACTCGCAGAACTACGTGCACTCACAGACCTACGTGCACTCGCAGACCTACGTGCACTCGCAGATCACTCGCAGAACTACGTGCACTCGCAGAACTACATGCACTCGCAGAACTATGCGCACTCGCAGAACTATGCGCACTCGCAGAACTAAGTGCACTCGCAGACCTACGTGCATTTGCAGACCTACGTGCACTCGCAGACCTATGTGCACTCGCAGACCTATGTGCACTCACAGAACTATGTGCACTCACAGACCACTCGCAGAACTACGTGCACTCGCAGACCTATGTGCACTCGCAGAACTACGTGCACTCGCAGACCACTCACAGAAATACGTGCATTTGCAGACCTGCGTGCACTCGCAGACCATTCACAGAAATACGTGCATTTGCAGACCTATGTGCACTCGCAGAACTACGTGCACTCGCAGACCACTCACAGCCCTACGTGCACTTGCAGACCTACGTGCACTCGCAGACCTACATGCACTCACAGACCATTTGCAGACCTACATGCACTCACAGACCTAGGTGCACTCGCAGAGCTACGCGCACTCGCAATACACAAGTACTAACGATCCACACACTCTACTCAGACAACACTCGGATACTCACACTACACAGGTACTATGACCCCTGTTATAACCTCCTGTTTTCAACTCTGGTTTTTAACTCACCACTTAGACCAGTTCCACTTGGACAGAGTTCCAGCAAGCTCAAAGATGAGCAGGCTCACAATGAGTTCTACACAAGGTTATATAGGCCTCAAGCATCTGTGATCAATTAACCACTCCCCTTAATTAGTAGCCTGAATGAATCAAAGAAAAAAAAGCTGTTTAAAAAGTGTCAGAAAAAGTTGTTAAAAAGCTACAAGGAAAAGCCCCCAAAAGAACCTAAAAATGCAACCCAACAATCACCAGCAGTCAAAAAGCAAGACTTGTTCACTCTCCAATGAAGGTTCCCACTGTTTAGCTTCCAACCAGCAGTCTGCTGGTGATGAAGCCTAATGGACCTGGCTTTGTGCACAGGGTTACAGTAATGATGTAACAAAAAGGGCCCTTCCCTAAACTGTTGCCACAATGTTGAAATCACAACATTGTCTAAAATGTCTGTGTATACTGTAGCATTAACTTGGTAAACCTGACCTCAATAATTTTGAGTGGTCTCCACATACCCTTGGTCACAAGATGTATAGGTTTTTGTAGTCAAATAGCAAAACATGTGTCTGCCAAGAGGTTCAGTTGTTATTTGAGCTTTAGAATGGAAAATAAAAAAAAAACATTCTTGAGATTTTTTTATAACCTACAATCTCTAGGATCTTAAAGAGAATGATGCAAAAAAGAAACATGTCTATTAAACATCAGTTACTGTATATTGAAGATTCTGCAATAAGAAAGGTCATAGGAGAATGGCTGAAATTGTTCAAGCTGACAGGTAGTCCACATTCGCTTAGATAACCCTTCTTCGCAATAACAGTATGCAGAAGGATTGCTCTCTAATGGATAACATTTTAACAGTGGTACACTGAAAGTAAGGTTTATTAACTCAACTGACGATTTTGTACCTGAAGAACGCTCATTTTGTGGCTTGCTTTGCAACTGCCTAAATATTTTGGACCATTGCCCGTTCTGGCTTAAAAAGACTGTCAACTTCTCTCTATGGGCTGCTTAAATTTCAGCCATTTTACCATAAAATGCTAAAATATAATACCATTATATATATATATGTGTGTGTGTGTATGTATGTAGAAGTTTGATATCCCCTGTGCCTAAAATTATAATAGAAAATCATTCTAAACTGTCATCTTTAGTAACCTCAATAAACCATGATTTTGCATCTAATCTGTCCTTAGATTTCATAACGATTTGCCCACATCAAGCTCTAGTCATTCATCTCATGTTTCTGTGGAGATTTCACTTGCTCCCTAGTTACACAGCACTGTATTTGTTTATGCTTATAAATTTTAGAATATCTCAGGCATCTGCAATGTAAGATTTTCTTTTAGAAGCATCTTCAACAATAGCTTGAAAGAGCCTTTCAAATAGCATCAAACAGATTTGGTCCTTCAATATTTTTCCCCCGCAATAACAATGCAGCACACAAACAATTGAAGAGCTGCGGCCGTACATTGACTATTAAGCATTTGTTTTTATGGCAACATCCATGGAGTTAGCTGTCATAAACAGAACATAAAACATAGCTAAACTTGATATAAAAGGACATGAGCTTTAAAAAAAAAAAAAAAAGAACATGCTTGTGCTATTTCAGGCTTCCACACAAAATCAAAAGAAAAATTGCTTCAAGAAAGTAAAAAGAGAACCAATTGGCATAATTTGTGGTGAATCAGCCTTCTTCACTTGAAGTAGGTACTGACATCACCATTGTGCCACACTGCTGTTTTGTACTTTTGAAATGACATTGGTGTGCCATCTGCTACAGCAAGGGGGGCATGAATTGGCATTCCATCAAATAAAAACTTAGCAATAGCAGGCTGTTATTTAATTTTGTTGTGCGGATGGCACAGGTTAGTAGCTATATAGTGTTATATTCAGACTTTATCCAATTCAGGTTAAGGGAACCAGTCTTCATCCTGCTCTGCAAAAATATGCTTCACCTCTAGCAGCTGCCTTTTTTCCTTAAAGTGGAACCAAAGTCCACAATACCTACCTTAGCATTAATGATCTGACAACTGGGATGTCCCTCACTGGCACCTATTCCCCAACATTTTTCAGGTGTCTGTTTTCAGCAAGCTTGATTGGTCAACAAGGGATGATGTAAATTCCTGCAGTTCAGTCATACAGACACACAGGTACCATGCCATAATGTGTACTAACCTACAAATATCCAGTTCAGTGTAAACTTTTAGGAAGGTTGCAAGCAGGTAGGCTACAGGGCGGTCGGATAACTCTGGAAGGGCGTACTATAACGTCCTCACAGAATCGCGCTCCCACGCGCCCCCTGGGGTGCGCACCTGGCAATATTCATGATCACAGATCATGGTATAGGGCCCATGGTCATTTGACGTAGCAATCACTTGTAAACAAGCCAGCGCATGCCTGGATCAGTTGCAGCAGCACTGTGGGGTGGATCTGTAGTGCCCACAGCACTGCTCTGTGCCCATTCCAGCCTCATCCATCCATACGCAGCCATCCATCTAAACTCATTCATCCATCCATACTCATCCATGCTCAGTCATGCCATTCATACTCAGCCATCCATCCATGCTCAGCCATGCCATCCATACTCATCCATCCATACTCAGCCAGGCCATCCATACTCATCCATCCATACTCAGCCATGCCATCCATACTCAGCCATGCCATCCATACTCACAGCCATCCATCCATACTCACAGCCATCCATCCATACTCATCCATTCATCCATACTCATCCATCCATGCTCAGCCATGCCATCCATACTCAGCCATGCCATCCATGCTCAACCATGCCATCCATGCTCAACCATGCCATCCATACTCAACTATGCCATCCATACTCAACTATGCCATCTATACTCAACCATCCATCCATACTCAGCCATTCCATCCATGCTCAGCCATCCCCATCCATCCCATCCATGCTCAGCCATCCCCATCCATGCTCAGCCATCCCCACCCTTGCTCAGCCATCCCCACCTTTGCTCATCCATCCCCATCCATGGCTCATCCATCCACATTCATGGCTCATCCATCCACATCCACAGCTCATCCATGCCACATCAGTTCTCATCTGTGCCAAATCCATGCCACTACAGTGCCTCATAAAAGTGTAATAGGTAGTCAAATTAGAAATGTATTCCCCTAGAACACCTGATGGTGCTCCCTGCATGTTGGGCCTCTATGTGGCCAGGCTATGTAAAAGTCTCACACATGTGGTATTGTTATACTTGGGAGGAGTAGCAGAATATATTTTGGTGTGTAATTTTGGCTATGTACATGCTATGTGTTATAAATATTGTATAAATTGACAATTTTGTGTAAAAAAAAGTGTTTTCATTTTCTTTCCACATTTTCCAAAAACTTGTGGGAAAAAAATGACATTTTAAAAAAACTCATTATGTCTCATAGAATATACATTGGAGTGTTTGCTATCCAAAATGGGGTAATTTTGTGGGTGTTTCAATTGTCCTGGTGTTCCAGGGCCTTCAAAAGTGCAAGAGGTAGTCAAGAGATGATATGTGTAATTTGTGTCCCTAGAATGCCTGACGGTGCTCCCTGCATGTTGGACCTCTCTATGTGGCCAGGCTGTGTAAAAGCCTCATTGCCATACTCAGGAGCAATATTAGGATGTGTTTTGGGGTGTAATTTGTGGTATGCATATGCTGTGTGTGAGAAATAACCTGTTAATATGACAATTTTGTGAAAAAAATCTTCATTTTGCAAAGAATTGTGGGAAAAAAAATGCCACTTCAAAAACCTCACTATGCCTCTTCCTTTTTACTTTGGAATGTTGAATTTCCAAAAAGGGGTCATTTGGGGGGTATTTGTACTTTCCTGGCTGGTTAGGGTCTCAAGAAATGAGATCTATATACACAGATTTGGTGTTATTTTTTTACCAAAGATATGTAGCAGTATAAATTTTGGCCAGAATTCATGAAGAAAAATTACTAATTTGCAGAATTTTATAACAGAAACGAAGAAAAATTAATTTTTTTACGAAATGGTCGTCTTTTTGCATTTAGAGGCTACATTCACATTGGCAAGTTAGGCTGGTGCGAATTGTAACTGCATGAATCTACTGATTTCTGCTGTGGCTGTTAGTGGCTAGGTGCAACTGCTGGGCCCCATTCATTATAATGACAGGTCACCAGCGGCTGCATCCATTTGTGACTGTCCACACAGCCAGCGATTACCTGTGGTAAGTATAAAGTTGGAAGCAAAAGCGCAGAACTTTTAAATCTGGTGTCTCTCATTGTGCATGCATCAACCAAATTCAAGAACTAGGTTTTCAACAGCTGATAAATGCTCCCATGCACGGTTCAGGACACACTCTAGACCTCATCTTCAAACAGAATATGGACATCAACATATTCGACAACACTCCACTACCAAAAACAGAAACACGCAACAACAACACACTGGAGTAGATCTCAGAAGAAACTACACTCCGAACTCTTCAAAACCACATTATCAAACAAAATACCATTGCTAAACTTAAACCTCTCAATGGAACAAACACTCAACTCCCTAAACAAGGTATTACTACAAACAGCAGACTCAATAGCACCAAAACGCAGAACACTCGTCCGCAAAAAAAACTTTAGATGGTTTAATGGCACTCTCACCCTACTCAAGCAAGAACATAGAAGATCTGAAAGAGCATGGAGAAGAAATCCTACCAAAGAAAACCATACTAACTACAAATCACTCACTGTGAAATACCACAAAGCAATCTTCAAAGCCAAAAAAGAACATTTCTCGAACACCATCTCAACTACCTTAAACCGGCCGCGGGAACTATTCAAAATAGTCGCCCAGTCAATTAACCCAACCTGCTTAGAGCCCCCAGCAAATGATACTCAAGAATTCTGCAATGAGTTATCAGATTTCTTCATCGACAAAATCGACAACATTCGGAAATCAATTCATCAGAAAATAACAACCAACCTCACTCAACCAAAGCAAAAAGAGGATATCGACACGAACATCACACAACCACCGAATTTCTCTTTGACCCCAATCACCACTGACACGACTAAAAACATCATCAGAAGCCTTTGAGACAGCACATCACCAAACAACATCATTCCCACAAAACTCCTGAAAGAATGTTCCGACATCTTGGCCCCTACCATAACACACCTCATAAATCAATAATTCAAAGAAGGAATTGTGCCAACCACCCTCAAGCAAGGCATCGTCAAACCCCTGCTAAAGAAACCCAATCTCAACCCTAAGGACCCTAACTACCGCAGACCGATAACAAGCCTCAATACCATCTCCAAGATTATGGAGAAAGCAGGAGTACAACAGCTACAATGCCACCTGGACACACACCAACTCCTGGACCCTCTGCAATCAGGCTTCCACCCAGGCCATGGCACAGAAACAGCACTTCTCAAAATATGGGATGACGCCCTTGAAGCAGCAGATAACGGTACGGTCCTGGTACTATTAGACCTCAGTGCAGCATTTGATACAGTGGAACACAATACTCTACTTGTCCACCTCACAGAAGTAGCAGGAGCCACAGATTCTGGTCTAAAATGGTTTGCATTCTTCTTAGAGAATCGCTCTCAGATAGTGAAACTAGGAGCATTCACCTCGGAAATCCGGGCAATCTCCTGTGGAGTCCCTCAGCGCTCACCCCTGTCACCACTGCTATTCAACATCTACATTCGCCCACTCCTCAATATCATCAGAAAAACTGACCTCTGCTTCCACTCATACGCTGATGACACCCAACTCTATCTTCGCATCACTGGACAAAAAGACCATCAGCAGCAATTAGAGAAATGCCTCATTTTGATAGATGACTGGATGACCATTAGCTCCCTCAAACTCAACGGTTCAAAAACAGAACTTCTTCTCCTACATGCTAACAAAAATCCCAAAACTAAGACTCTGTGGACACCTCCTACCGTCTTCGGACAGACCATCTCTCCAAGCACCAAAGCCAAGAGCCTCGGAGTCATCTTTGACTCAGAAATGACAACGGATGCACAAATAGGATCAGTAGTCAGCGGATCTCACCATCTCCTCCGCCTGCTACGTAGACTCATCCCCTTCATCCCAGAAGAGGACAAAGCAGCAGTAGTTGGAACAATCATCAATTCCCGACTCGTCTACGCAAACTCGCTCTACGTAGGATTACCCCAATATCAGCTTGCACGCTTACAACTCATCCAAAACACGGTGGTAAGACTGTTAACAGGAAAAAAACCTTGGGAATCCATTTCCCCATCCCTGAGGAGCCTACACTGGCTAACCGTAAAGAATCGGATCACATTCAAGACCCTCTGCCTCACCCACAAATGCATACAAGGAAACACTCCTCTATATCTTCGAGAGAAAATAAAACACTACACACCCAAACGCAGTCTTCGATCAGCTAACCAAAACCTCATCATCATTCCCAAATACCGCTACAAAGCAAAGGGAGAACGAAGATTTTCAGTCCAAGGACCTCGGCTATGGAACGCTCTTCCGACTTACATCCGCATGGAAGAAAACCATCAGGCCTTCAGGAAAAAACTCAAGACCTTCCTCTTCTAAGAAGCTGACAACAGAGTACGCATCTAGCGCCTTGAGGCGATTCAGTTTGCATTTGCAGCGCTTTACAAATCATTCATTCATTCATGCAATATATATTTCAGGCTCTTAAGAGCCATCCATGGCAGCCCTCACACTACAGGTTTCCTTTATCTGCACTGTTAAAAGAGAGGTCAGAAACCTGATTATGCTGTCTGGCAGGGCAACTAGATCCCTGACTGGTTATACAGATTTTCAAATATTTTGTCAGGTAGGACAGTTTCCATGCTGTATGTATTTCAACTGTAAATGTAGCCATTTTCTTACAGTTCCACTTTAAATTTCAAGACTCCTGTATGAGAGTCCCAAAACCAGCTACTATATGATACACAAGGCCACAAAATAACAAAAAACTTCCTTTACCTCCCCTGACTGAGACAAATCCTCCTTCATTTGTGTTCTACAGTGGTAGGTTTTTAGCAATAGAGGTAGTGTAAATTCAGAAAGCAATGAGCAGGACTAGTTATGACCAGGTGCTGATTGGCAAGCTCTACAGTCTTGTGAATCAGCATTGACAATGGTGACAGACACCCTCCTTGCACATTTTTTTCATCTCAGTGTACTTCATGCAGTCACAGCTTATATGAGAATGACAACTATACTCTTAATCCTTGCCAAATTGTCACAGAAATCTGTATTAGGTGGACCTCACAGGCAGACTCAGCAGATGTTTGAGGGAAATCTCAGGCAAACTAAGAGAAAACTGTAATTTCAGGTGCTACAGAACAGTTTTACTTTAAGACACACAAGCAAGCAGCATTGCAGAGAAACAGAAGATGAAAGCAAATAGTATCTACTTGCATAAATCAGCCTTTTTTAACCAGAGTGCCTTCAGGTGTCTTGAGGGGTGCCTTGGCACAATGCCTAAAAATTGCATACAAGCCAGCAGGTGGATCAAGCCTGCTATTTATAGTTACACCAAGTCTCAGGTTTTCATTGTGCACTATTACAACCTTCTAGCTGCTGGCGTTGTAAAAACCAATGATGCTCTCGGTTGATAGGGAGGACATTGGGCACCTACACAGCATCCTTGTTTGCCCTTCTCCTGCACCTCTCCATCAGCACTGGGGTCACATTAGCTGTGTGAGGGAGAGAAACTGAAGGAGAAGAGAAACACTGGAATACTAGTCAGTACCAGTGTACAAAGGTGTACTATAGAAGGGACGGACTGCACCTAAATGAGGAGGGTGCAGGTCTGCTGGGAATGAAGATGGCCAAAAAGTTAGAGGGGTTTTTAAACTAGGCGATGGGGGGGAGGGTCCAGAGGCAGAGATAGCCACCGCGGAAGATATTCCAGAGGGTAGTATTGGGGGCATTAGTGGTAGGTTAACCAAAGCACAAAAACATAAGGTGCGTATAGTAGCAAGTCCTAGTTGCAATCTCAAAACACCCAATACGAGGACAATATGCGACCGGTCTAAACTATGTGGCATGTTCACCAATGCCAGGAGCATGGCGGACAAGATGGGTGAACTAGAGATACTGTTGTACGAGGAGGATTTGGATTTTGTGGGATTTCCAGAGACCTGGTTCAACAGCTCTCATGATTGGCTGGCAAACATCCAAGGGTATAGCCTATACCACAAGGATAGAGAGGGTAAAAAAGGGGGAGGGGTATGCCTATATATCAAGAATAATATACAAGTGAATGTGAGAGATGACATCACTGAGGGAGCTAGAGAGGAGGTGGAATCCTTATGGGTAGAGCTCCCAAGGAATGAAGCTAAGGGGAAAATAATACTGGGAGTATGCTATAGGCCCCCTAACCTGAGGGAGGAAGTGGAGGCGGATCTCCTATCACAAATTGGATTAGCAGCAAGGATGGGAAGTGTTATCATAATGGGGGATTTAAATTATCCAGACATAGACTGGGCGGAGGGAACCGCGCATTCATTTAAGGCTTGCCAGTTCCTTAATGTCTTGCAGGACAATTTTATGGGTCAGATGGTAGACGCACCAACTAGAAATAAAACATTACTGGATCTACTGATTACCAACAATGCAGACCTGATCATGGGTGTGGAAATACGGGGCAATTTAGGTAACAGCGATCACAGGCCAATTAGTTTCAGTATAAATCACACAAATAGGAAACATAAAGGGAATACAAAGACACTGAATTTCAAAAGAGCCAACTTCCCTAAACTACAAACCTTGCTAAAAGGCATAAATTGGGATAAAATATTAGGAACAAAGAATACGGAGGAGAGATGGGTTTGCTTTAAGAGCATATTAAATAAGGGCATTAGCCAGTGTATCCCATTGGGTAATAAATTTAAAAGAGCGAACAAAAGTCCTGGATGGCTTAACTCCAATGTAAAATATGCATATAAAAGCAAAGGAGAAGGCCTTCAAAAAATACAATGTTGAGGGATCATCCTCAGCATTCAGACTTTATAAAGAATGCAACAGGAAATGTAAGGGTGCAATTAGGACAGCTAAGATAGAACATGAAAGACACATAGCGGAGGAGAGCAAAAAAAATCCCAAGAAATTCTTTAAGTACCGGTATTTAAACAGTAAAAAAGGGAGGACAGACCATATTGGCCCCATAAAGAATGAGGAAGGACATCTGGTTACAAAGGATGGGGAGATGGCGAAGGTATTGAATTTATTCTTCTCCTCAGTCTTCACGTGTGAATCGGGAGGCTTCAGTAACCAAAACTGCAGTGTTTATCCTCATGACACAACACAGGAAGCACCTCCATGGTTAACAGAGGACGGAATTAAAATTAGACATGAGAAACTTAACATTAATAAATCACTGGGACCAGATGGCTTGCATCCGAGGGTACTTAGGGAACTCAGTCAAGTGATTGCCAGACCGTTGTTCCTAATTTTTACAGATAGTCTACTGACTGGAATGGTACCAGCTGATTGGAGAAAAGCCAATGTAGCACCAATATTTAAAAAGGGCCCAAAATACATCCCTTGGAATTACACACCAGTTAGCCTAACATCAATAGTATGTAAACTCTTGGAGGGGATGATAAGGGACTATATACAAGATTTTAGTAATAAGAACGATATCATTAGCAGTAATCAGCATGGATTCATGAAGAATCGTTCGTGCCAAACCAATCTATTAACCTTCTATGAGGAGGTGAGTTGCCATCTAGATAAAGGAAGGTCCGTAGAGGTGGTGTCTGGATTTTGCAAAAGCATTTGACACAATTCCCCATAAACGTTTACTGTACAAGTAAGGTCCGTTGGCATGGACCATAGGGTGAGTACATGGATTGAAAACTGGCTACAAGGGCGAGTTCAGAGGGCGGTCTCTGTATTTGCAGACGATACTAAGCTAAGCAGGGCAATAACTTCTCAGCAGGATGTGGAAACCTTGCAAAAAGACCTGAACAAATTAATGGGGTGGGCAACTACATGGCAAATGAGGTTCAATGTAGAAAAATGTAAAATAATGCATTTGGGTGGCAAAAATATGAATGCAATGTATACACTGGGGGGAGAACCTCTGGGGGAATCTAGGATGGAAAAGGACCTGGGGGTCCTAGTAGATGATAGGCTCAGCAATGGCATGCAAAGCCAAGCTGCTGCTAACAAAGCAAACAGAATATTGGCATGCATTAAAAGGGGGATCAACTCCAGAGATAAAATGATAATTCTCCCGCTCTACAAGACTCTGGTCCGGCCGCACCTAGAGTATACGGTCCAGTTCTGGGCACCAGTCCTCAGGAAGGATGTACTGGAAATGGAGCGAGTACAAAGAAGGGCAACAAAGCTAATAAAGGGTCTGGAGGATCTTAGTTATGAGGAAAGGTTGCAAGCTCTGAACTTATTCTCTCTGGAGAAGAGACGTTTGAGAGGGGATATGATTTCAATTTACAAATACCGGACTGGTGACCCCACAATAGGGATAAAACTTTTTCGCAGAAGAGAGTTTAACAAGATTAAAATTAAAATTAGAAGAAAAGAGGTTTAACCTTAAACTACGTAGAGGGTTCTTTACTGTAAGAGGGGCAAGGATGTGGAATTCCCTTCCACAGGCGGTGATCTCAGCGGGGAGCATTGATAGCTTCAAGAAATTATTAGATAAGAACCTGAATGACCACAACATACAGGGATATACAATGCAATACTGACACATAATCACACACATAGGTTGGACTTGATGGACTTGTGTCTTTTTTCAACCTCACCTACTATGTGTAATCGCTTTGGAAGAAAAAAACGCTCCCAACAGGTGTCCTACATGTGTGGATATTGCTGTGTTTTGTAAAACTAGTAGTTTAGTTCTTTACATTTTATAACGGGGTGCATCAAGATTGTGCAAACTTTTAAAGGGTGCCTTGACTGTTAAAAAGGTTGAAAAACACTGGCATAAGTACTGTATATGCCAATTGCATTGCAGGTAGGGCTCAATTATTAGTGAGGACTGTCCGGAGAGGGATCAATCCTTGTTTTAATGCATAAGTTCAATGAACCCTTCAAAGAGAACCAGAGAGCTGATGGGGCGACACTGATGGGCACTTATGAGGCAGCACTAATTGACCCTGATAGGCGGTGCTGATGGGCACTAATAAGCTGCACTGATGGGGCTGCACTGATCATCAGGGCACTGATGATCAGTGCCCTGATTAACAGTGTAATTGCTGTACTCACTGTGCCCTTTCAGATCGGCTCTTCTTTCTTTACATGCTATCTCTATGTGAGGAAAGGAGAGCTGATAACTGGCAACACTGTTTACCTTTGACCAGCTGTGATTGGACACAGCTGCTCACATGATAAAGGGCCATTGTGATTGATCTTTTACCCCAATCTGTGATTTGCTGTGTCCAAAGGACACAGTGATCACAGACACTTCCTGATGCGTTCCCCGGGAAGTGCGTTCTTGGGAGGACATCTAGGGTTGCCCTCCCAAAACTGGAGACCTGCACTGTAGCCATATATCAGCTATAGCGCAGTGGGCATGTGGTTAAAGGGAGAACCAATAAGGAAAGCTTCCTAAAATTAGTTTATTTTAACTTGATTTTTTTTAATTGTAAAGCCTTAAAGCAAATTCATAATATAATTCACTGGATCCAACTTCTAAAGAGAAGTATAGGTTATGGGGGAAAAAAAAAACTTATACTGACCTAGGTGGTGTGGAGAGGCGACCCCATGATTACGGTGTGTATTAGCACCTTCAGCCTGGTTTTTGCAAAGACAGGCATGATGATTGCACACCTGTGGGCTGGGTTTATATTCCCCTCAGGAAGAGAGCTCAGGGCTCACACTTGGGAACAACTCCACCTTACAGGCAGGTGGCCTCGTGTAGGAATCGGGAAGGCTTTCAGGTGGGGACAGCTCCACGAAAGAGAGACAGACAGTCTCTAGGAGTCTGAGTGTGTATATCTGCAGGAGACAGATGTGGCCTGCGACTAAGCAGCATGCAGCTGAGCAAGTGTGCTCCAGGAGGGTGTTTGACTAAGTAAGAGTGAGTGAGCCAGGAGGCTGAAGTTTTTCTGTTATACACTGATGGTGTAACCCCCTGCGAGGGAAGACTTTCTGTGAAGTTTGTTTAATTTAAATAAAATTGGGCTGCAACACCCTTAAAAATACAGTCTGGACTGACCGGTGTTCCAGAAAACGCATACACCACTTAAGCATAATCACCCCAGATCGTTACAGTGGATAAAGCATTGATCCCCTGCCAGCCCTGTACAGGCGGTGTTTGATGTGTTTGATCACTCAGTTCTCCCCTTCCACTCTGAGCAGAGAGCCGTGACTGTCAATCACCAGTTCTCTGCTCTGCCCCTCCAGTGCTTACTGGAGTGTTGGGTTGTGGAGGGGGCAGAAGTGGCTGGCTCAGGCTCTCATGGATTGCTGAGAAGCTGATCCAGGTGCCGGTCCAGACTTCTGGTCGGATCCTGACTATATGGTGGGGATCTTTTCAGAGCCTGGACCAGCTCTGTGACCTCTGCTGACAGTGGGCTTCAGCCCTCTGTCAGCTGAAAACGGGTCACAGGAGTGCAGAATGAACTGCACTCCTGTGACCCATAGCAAAAGTATAGGCAAAATATCTTTGACTATACTTCTCCTTTAAAAAGGATGTGACCTGGATTATGCTGTCTCTTTCAGGTGTTGGGTAGGCCAGCCAGAATGGATCATAGACAGGCATCCTCATTTGAAAACTGAAAGTCTTCCTAATTTACATAAACAATTTACAAATCCTGACACATGCCAAAATCTAGGTGTCTTTCTTTAGAACTGTATTTGAGCAGATTCTGGTCATTAATAAAAATGGTGAGACACAAATTCATACAGATGTGTCATTATACCAGATTAATAAAGAGACCACAAGGTCTCTTTGAAACATGTAACAATTTCAAATATGCAAAATGATGACGATGTTTATTGAAAAAACACTTTAACCTACAGAAGATGAAATTCTGTATTAGTAAATGGGTCAAGGTAATTTAAGCAGGGTCATAAATTCGCTTTGGAGTGTGTGGCATGTTTTTTTTTAAATGATGGGAATTAATAGATGTATTTGCCTGTGACAATGCTACAGCTCATTATTAGATTTAAAATTATTGCCTTTTTGTTTTTTTATTGGAAATTTTTGTTTTATTTTATGCATTTTTAATCATCTAAACCCCATTATTGCCATGGACATGATATCATGATATCATGGTTGTGCTTCCAATCTTTCATTGATGTACTGTATGTGATTCATAATGGTATTTAAAGGAATTGTTGAAGAGCTTACGTTTGCTTGAGCAATGTGATTGTGGGCTCACTGGGTAGTGTATAAGCTATTGCTGAGTGATTGCTTATTCATGAACGCCTTCATAGAATTTACCTTTGAGTGCACAAGCCTGGGAGTACATTGAAAAGGGGTACCAGGAACTTCTTTGTGACCCATCAGCAGACACAAGGGAGGCACCCAGAAACTGTGTAGGTGCCTGAGAAAAGAAGAAAAGACCAATAGCAACTCCTCAAGTCCTTCAGAGATAAATAAAAGACAATTGATTAGACACAAAGGAGGAAGGCCCAGGGCTTTTTTTCAGCCGGAACTGCGTTCCGGAACCTTTGGCAGACTTCTCAAGAGATTCCCTGCAATCTCCCAACAGGGCCGATCCTTAGTGAGATTACAGGGTGGGGGCGGTGTCAGGCTGTCTGCTGTAGTATAATCTTCTAAACCTGGTTGGTCCCTCTGCCTTCAATCCACACCCCTCCTCTCTCAATGGCTCTGGAGAAGCTCTGAATTTTCAGCGCGGAGAGAGGAGAGGAGCTGAGGATGTGAAATGTCAGCACAGCAATGACAACTAGTGCTGTCACACAGCTGAGCGAGGGAGGGAGGAGGGAAGTGTGTCACACCACAAGCCTGGACATGCTACTGTTCACATAACACACCCCATCCCCTCGGGTCCATGGATAAGGAGGAGTGGCTTGAGAGCATTGCAGAGTAAAATCCAGAAAGGAGAAGCTCAATCTCTGCTTGTCTTGTGTTCCTGTCAGCACCCTCTCCCCTCCCCTCTCCTCCCCAGGGAGCACAGAGCAAACAGAAGAACACAGTCATCTGAGCTTTCCCCAAGGTAAGATAACAGGCTGGATAACTGATAACATTCTTCACCTGTGAGTCCCTATTTTTGTGCTTTCCACACTGTATAAATCTGTGCTGAAAACTTGTCCTGTACCTCAGGAGGACATGTATGGTGACAGTGAAAGTAAAATTCCTAAATGTGTTAGGAATATAATGGGACTTTTCACGTGGATGCATTTCACAAAATCATTCTCTTTAATATATGTGTATGTAGAATATCTCTGTAACTCTGTAGCACCTGAAAAGTCCCAGTATATTTCCAACATATTCAGGAATTTTAGCAATAACAGCAAAGGATGTGGTTCCATAATACAGCCCAACTCCAGGTTTAAAAAAGAATAAAATTTCAATCTTGGTGTGTGTGCGTTTTCAGGAACAGGTAAGTGATAGACTCTATTCTTTCTGACTATGGGGTGTGACCATTATCAGTAAGACATACACAGGCACTGTGGGGAACCAGCAAGGAATTCAGTAAAGTTGGGTGCACACACCAAAATTCAGTTTAGCAGGGAACGGCCAAATATTGATCTCTGTGTAGCCATCCATGTAAGCAGAAGCCAATCATTAGACCACCTTAGTATATTCATGCCATCCCACATACTGACTCCTACCACCTTGACCACTTCAAATCACTGAAGTGGTCATTGTGATTAGAGTGTTCCTTTAAAGCGGGATTCCAGCCTAAAAAAAAAAAATACAAGTCAGTAGCTACAAACACTGTAGCTGCTGACTTTAAATAAGTATTTACCTGTCCTGGGTGCCCGCGATGTCGGCTGCCCGAGGCTGACCCATCCCTCAGCTCTCAGGTCCCGGCACCGGCATCCTAGGTAAGGGAAACAGGCAGTGGAGCCTTGTGTCTTCACTGCCAGTTTCCTACTGCGTACGCGCGAGCGGCGTGGCGCTCTGTGAATGGCCCCGTGGTGTTCTGGGAACACACACAGTTCCCAGAAGACAACAGGGCCGCTCACCGAGGAGCAGAAGACGCCACGGAAAAGGAAGAGGCAGATTAGGAAGACTGCCTAGCAACAAGGGTTTAGGTAAGTTTAATTTTTTTTTTTCAAATGTTTTTTTTTAAATTTTTTTTAGGATTTTTGGTGTAATTTTTATTTTCAGGGTGGCCCTCCACTTTAATATCTCTCAGAAGAAGTAAACCTGTGT
This sequence comes from Lithobates clamitans, assembly GCA_037952925.1. Taxonomy (NCBI): domain Eukaryota; kingdom Metazoa; phylum Chordata; class Amphibia; order Anura; family Ranidae; genus Lithobates; species Lithobates clamitans. The sequence goes on from JBBGZY010000406.1 coordinate 3,714,117, forward strand.
ATACTGATTCCATTTCATTCGATCATCCTCTAGATGTGTTTAATTTGGGGGGGGGGGTGTTGCGAAGCGCCGCGTCACCTCCCTGAAATTAGTTTGCCACCACCCTGAAATAAGTTTTGTCAGGTTGGGATGTCTGCTTTGGCAGCCCTCTCCTCCCCAGTCTCATTTAATACTGAAGTCAGTAGAGGAAGTTTTCTGCAGAGTTCACTTCCTCTAGTGTCTTCTCTGTGCTAGAGCTGCACAATCAGGGCTGCTGCCCTCGATCACTGGTCGGGTCCCAACCTTCAGCTCCTGCAGTGATTCGGGAGGAAGCTTCCATCCCTGCCTGCTGCCACTACTCAGCCTTTGTAGTATGGAGCTGAGGAGCCTTGAAACACCTCCTCAGCTCTGTGCTACAGTAGGGGAGCTCTCTGGTCCACTGCACTGTGCAGGAAAAAAAAACTGCACATACCATGGAGAGCGGTGAAGGCAGAAGAAGTGAGGGACCTGTCACAATGAGGGAAAGCTTTGCAGAGACTGGGTTCATTCAGAGAGGAGTGCACTGTGAAAGTGTGTGGGGGAGGGGGAATATGTGGAGAGAGGTAAAGTTTGTGTGTGTTTAGCAGAGGGGAGAGCATTGTACACAGAGGAGAGCCTTGGAGGATTTGTGATGAGAGGGGAGCTGTGAAAGTATGTATGTGGAGGAGGAGGGGGAGGTCAGCAGAGAGGAGAGCTGGGGGGATTTGTGATGAGAGGAGAGCTGGGGGGATTTGTACAGAGAGGGGAGCTGGGGGGATTTGTACAGAGAGGAGAGCTGGGGGGTTTTGTGATGAGAGGGGAGCTGGGGGGATTTGTGATGGGAGGAGAGCTGGGGGGATTTATGGAGAGGAGAGCTAGGAGGGGATTTGTGATGAGAGGAGAGCTAGCAGGGGATTTGTGATAAGAGGAGAGCTAGGAGTGGATTTGTGATGAAAGGAGAGCTAGGGGGGATTTGTGATGAGAGTAGAGCTCGGGGGGATTTGTGATGAGAGGAGAGCTGGAGGGATTTATGGAGAGGAGAGCTAGGAGGGGATTTGTGATGAGAGGAGAGCTAGCAGGGGATTTGTGAAAAGAGGAGAGCTAGGAGTGGATTTGTGATGAAAGGAGAGCTAGGAGGGGATTTGTGATGAGAGGAGAGCTGGGAGGGGATTTGTGATGAGAGCTGGGAGGGGATTTGTGATGAGAGGAAAGCTAGGAGGGGATTTGTGATGAGAGGAGAGCTAGGAGTGGATTTGGGATGAGAGGAGAGCTGGGGGGATTTGTGATGAGAGGAAAGCTGGGGGGATTTGTGATGAGAGGAAAGCTGGGGGGATTTCTGATGAGAGGAGAGCTGCAGGGATTTGTGATGAGAGGAGAGCTAGGAGGGGATTTGTAATGAAGAGTAAGGATGAGCCGAACACCCCCCAGTTCAGTTTGCACCAGAACTTGCGAATAGACCAAAACTTCGCACAAACGTTAGAACCCCATTGAAGTCTATGGGACTTGAACGTTCTAAATCAAAAGTGCTCATTTTAAAGGCTAATTTGCATGGTATTGTCCTAAAAAGTGTTTGGGGACCCGGGTCCTGCCCCAGGGGACAATGATCAATGCAAAAAAAAGTTTTAAAAACGGCAGTTTTTTCGGGAGCAGTGATTTTAATAATGCTTAAAGTCAAACAATAAAAGTGTAATATTCCTGTAAATTTTGTACCTGGGGGGTGTCTATAGTATACCTGTAAAGGGGCGCATGTTTCCTGTGTTTAGAACAGTCTGACAGCAAAATGACATTTCAAAGGAAAAAAGTCATTTAAAACTACTCGCGGCTATACTGAATTGCCGGCCCGACGATACACATAAAAGTTCATTGATAAAAACAGCATGGAAATTCCCCACAGGGGAAACAAGAACCAAGATTTTAAAAAAAAATGATGTGGGGGTCCCCCTAAATTCCATATCAGGCCCTTCAGGTCTGGTATGGATATTAAGGGGAACCCCGGCCAATTTAAAAAAAAAAAATTGGCGTGGGTTCCCCCTCAAAATCTATACCAGACCCTTCAGGTCTGGTATGGATTTTAAGGGGAACCCCGTCCAAAATTTAAAAAAATTGGCGTGGGGTCCCCCTCAAAATCTATACCAGACTCTTCAGGTCTGGTATGGATTTTAAGGGGAACCCCGCTCCAATTTTTTTTTTAAAAATGGCGTGGGGTACCCCCAAAAATCCATACCAGACCCTTATCTGAGCACGCAACCTGACAGGCCGCAGGAAAAGAGGGGGGGACAAGAGAGCGCCCCCCCCTCCTGAACCATACCAGGCCACATGTCCTCAACATTGGGAGGGTGCTTTGGGGGTAGCCCCCCAAAGTACCTTGTCCCCATGTTAATGAGGACAAGGGCCTCATCCCCACAACCTTGGCCAGGTGGTTGTGGGGGTCTGCGGAAAGGGGGCTTATTGGAATCTGGAAGCCCCCTTTAACAAGGGGACCCCCAGATCCCGGCCCTCCCCCCTGTGTGAAAATGGTAAGGGGGTACAAAAGTACCCCTATCATTTCACAAAAAAATGTCAAAAATGTTAAAAATGACAAGAGACAGTTTTTGACAGTTCCTTTATTTAAATGCTTCTTCTTTCTTCTATTTTCTATCTTCTTTCTTCTATCTTCCTTCGGTTTCTTCCTCCATCTTCTTCTTCTGGTTCTTGTTCTTCTGGTTCTTCTTGTTCTTCTGGTTCTTCATCCAGTCTTCTCGTCCGGCATCTTCCTCAGCGGCGCCGTCTTCACTTCATCTTCTTTCCTCGGGCCGCTCCGCATCCACGATTGGATGGGAGGCTCCCGCTGTGTGACACTTCACCTCTTCTGACAGTTCTTAAAAAACAAAGGGCGGGTGACCCCGCCCCTCTGACGCAGGGCGGGTGACCCCACCCCCCTCTGATGCACGGGGACTTCCCTGTGGCATTCCTTGTGACGTCAGAGGGGGCGGGGTCACCCGCCCTGTGTCAGAGGGGGCGGGGTCATCCGCCCTCCATTATTTAAGAACTGTCAAAGGAGGAGAAGCGTCACACAGCGGGAGCCTCCCATCCAATCGTGGATGCGGAGCGGTCCGAGGAAAGAAGATGAAGTGAAGACGGCGCCGCTGAGGAAGATGCCAGACGAGAAGACCGGATGAAGAACCAGAAGAACAAGAAGAACCAGAAGAACAAGAACCAGAAGAAGAAGAAAATGAAGGAAGAAACCGAAGGAAGATAGAAGATAGAAGAAAGAAGATAGATGAAAGAAGATAGAAAATATAAGAAAGAAGAAGCATTTAAATAAAGGAATTGTCAAAAACTGTCTCTTGTCATTTTTAACATTTTTGACAGTTTTTTAGTGAAATGGTAGGGGTACTTCTGTACCCCCTTACCATTTCACACAGGAGGGAGGGCCGGGATCTGGGGGTCCCCTTGTTAAGGCCCCCCATCAACATGGGGACAAGGTGTTTTGGGGGGCTACCCCCAAAGCACCCTCCCAATGTTGAGGGCATGTGGCCTTGTATGGTTCAGGAGGAGGGGGTGCGCTCTCTTGTCCCCCCCTTTTTTCCTGCGGCCTGCCAGGTTGCATGCTCGGATAAGGGTCTGGTATGGATTTTTGGGGGTACCCCACGCCATTTTTTAAAAAAAATTTTGGAGCGGGGTTCCCCTTAAAATCCATACCAGACCTGAAGAGTCTGGTATAGATTTTGAGGGGGACCCCACGCCAATTTTTTTTTTTAATTTTGGACGGGGTTCCCCTGTGGGGAATTCCCATGCCGTTTTTATCAATGAACTTTTATCTGTATTGTCGGGCCGGCAATTCAGTATAACCGCGAGTAGTTTAAATTACTTTTTTTCCTTTGAAATGTCATTTTGCTGTCAGACTGTTCTAAACACAGAAAACATGCGCCCATTTACAGGCATACTATAGACACCCCCAGGTACGAAATTTAAAGGAATATTACACTTTTATTGTTTAACTTTAAGCATTATTAAAATCACTGCTCCCGAAAAGACGGCCGTTTTTAAAACTTTTTTTGCATTGATACATGTCCCCTGGGGCAGGACCCTGGGTCCCCAAACACTTTTTATGACAATACCATGCATATAAGCCTTTAAAATTAGCACTTTTGATTTCTCCCATAGACTTTTAAAGGGTGTTCCGCGGCATTCGAATTTGCCGCGAACACCCCAAATTGTTCGCTGTTCGGCAAACTGGCGAACAGCCGATGTTCGAGTCAAACATAAGTTCGACTCGAGCTCGAAGCTCATCCCTAATAAAGAGAGCTGGGGGGATTTTGGAGAATTTGCCTTATGTGATGCACAGTTCTAAGCCTTAACTCATTACAATTTTTTGGCGCAGCTGTAATTCTCTCCTCTAAGGAAGGTGTGGCTGGGGGTGGGGTTTGGGTGTGGCTGGGGTGGAGTTTGGGCGTGGTTGGGGTGGAGAATTGGATAGAGGGTGAGTTCCTGCACCTTTTCTCTGAGAAAAAAAGCCCTGGGAAGGCCCCAATACAACAGAAATAAAGTAAAAATAGTCAACTAAGAAAATATTTTTAGAAATCTTAAAACATGCATGCAGATAATGTACAAATATGCACAATTATGAAACACAGATTACACATAATTTATTTTACATCCGCCCTGAGGACTAATAAAGCAAAACTTTAAAAAATTGCTAAGAGGTAGAGCTTTTTTTTTTTTTTTTTTATAGAAGAGACTCGCTGGTCTGCTAGCAATATTTTTTGGCTTATATTCTTACTGAGACACATGCACAGTAAGACAGTAAGATGCCAAGAATAGATCCATGTGTCAGGATAACATAACACCAGCACACATGTGCAGGAGTTACATCATCAGTCACCACCCAATGTTGAGCAGAATAAGATGGAAGTGGCTGGGGAGGGGCCCAGACCTATTAATGGAGGAGGGCCAGGCTTCATCATGGAATTAAATCTGAAATAAATAGAGTATTATATATATATATATATATATATATATATATATATATATATACATACAGTTGTGCTCATAAGTTTACATACCCTGGCAGAATTTATGATTTCTTTGCTATTGGCTATTTTTCATATGAATGATAACATAAAAACCTTTCTTTCACTCATGGTTAGTGTTTGGCTGAAGCCATTTATTTTCAATCAACTGTGTTTACTCTTTTTAAATCATAATGACAACAGAAACCACCCAAATTACCCTGATCAAAAGTTTACATACCCCAGGTCTTAATACCATGTATTGCCCCCTTTAACATCCATGACAGCTTGAAGTCTTTTGTGGTATTTGTGGATGATGCTATTTATCTTCTCAGATGGTAAAGCTGCCCATTCCTCTTGACAAAAAGCCTCCAGTTCCTGTAAATTCTTGGGCTGTCTTGCATGAACTGCATGTTTGACATTTCCCCAGAGTGGTTTAATGATATTGAGGTCAGGAGACTGAGATGGTCACTCCAGAACCTTCACTTTTTTCTGCTGTAGCCCATGACAGACCGACTTGGCCATGTGTTTGGGATCATTGTCATGTTGGAATGTCTATATATACATCCCATGCACAGCTTCCTGGATGATGAATGTTCCTCCTGTATTTTTTGATAACATACTGCTATCATCTTGCCATCAATTTTGACCAAATTTCCTGTGCCTTTGTAGCTCACACATGACCAAAACATCAGCGATCCACCTCAGTGTTTCACAGTAGGAATGGTGTACCTTTCATCATAGGCCTTGTTGACTCCTCTCCAAATGTAGCGTTTATGGTTGTAGCCAAAAAGCTCAATTTTGGTCTCATCACTCCAAATGACTTTGTGCCTGAAGGTTTACTTAGCGGGATACTTTGTGGCATTTGTGTAGTAATGGCTTTCTTCTGGCGACTCAACCATGCAGCCTAACTTTCCTCAAGTGCCTCCTTATTGTGCATCTTGAAACAGCCACACCACATGTTTTCAGAGAGTCCTGAACTTTATCTGAAGTTATTTGTGGGTTTTTCTTTGCATCCCGAAGGATTTTCCTGGCAGTTGTGGCTGAAATTTTAGTTGGTCTACCTGACCGTGGTTTGGTTTCAACAGAACCCCTCATTTTCCACTTTTTGATTAGGGTTTGAACACTGCTGATTGGCATTCTCAATTCCTTGGATATCTTTTTATATCCCTTTCCTGTTTTATACAGTTCTACTACCTTTTCCTGCAGATCCTTTGACAATTCTTTTGCTTTCCCCATGACTCACAATCCAGAAACGTCAGTGCAGCACTGGGTGAAAGATGCAAAGGTCTGTCAGGAGTCCAAAAATTCATTGACCTTTTATACACACACACTAATTACAAGCAAACAGATCACAGGTGAGGATGGCTACCTTTTTAATAGCCATTCAAACCCCTTTGTGCCAACTTGTGTGCCTGTTATCAGGCCAAAATTTAACAGGGTATGTAAACTTTTGATCAGGGTCATTTGGGTAGTTTCTGTTGTCATTATGATTTAAAAAGAGTAAACACAGTTGATTGATAAAAATGGCTTCAGCCAAACACTAACCATGAGTGAAAGAAAAGTTATAATTCATATTCTCAGAAAAATGGCCAAGAAATCATAAATTCTGCCAGGGTATGTAAACTTATGAGCACAACTCTCTCTCTCTCTTGCTCTCTCTCTCTTTCCTGGGACAAGAAGGCTTTGAGGCACAGATACCAGAACAAGTGAAGTAGTGACAAACAGTGAAGTGTTGGTGGTGATATTTACAAGTCTGTAGAGGTTCTGTACAGTGTTCAAAACAAATCAAACAGAACAAAATAGCCAAACAAAAACCTAGTCATGTCTCGGGTCTAACTATACACTATGCAGTCCCTAACCCCCAGTCTGAGCAAGCCTACCATTTGTCAGATTCCACTTAAACTGCTTAACAGCTTTTTACCAACCTTTTTTCTCTCACAGACCAGCATTGTCTGTGTTTCCCAGGCAGAGAGCAAAGGCTGTCTGCTCAGGAGAACTTAAATTAACCTGGGGAAGAGGACCAAGACTCGAACTGGATCATGGATCAGAGATTCCTGAATGTGTACGAGTGGAACCTGGGAGACGTATAAACCCCGAACAGGACTTTTCCTGGCTCTCTCTGGGACGCTCTGCTACAAAAAAAAAATATATCTAGATCTATCTATCTATCTATCTATCTATCTATCTATCTATCTATCTATCTATCTATCTATCTATCTATCTATCTATCTATCTATCTATCTATCTATCTATCTGTCTGTCTGTCTGTCTGTCTGTCTGTCTGTCTGTCTGTCTGTCTGTCTACCCTGATGCTCAACTACACTGCATGAGCATCATGGGAAATTTAGTTCCAAAACATCTGGGGTGCCAAGGTTCGCCATCACTGATATATACATTCAGATGTCTTTTTATTTAAGACTTTGTTTCATATTTAATTCTGTTTTCTAACAGGAGGAAGAAAAGTTCAGCACTACCTTTATTTGCTTGTTTGTCCACTTACTTATTCCCACTGTGATTTATTTCTTGTTTTAAAAAAACATGTTGGGAGTTATTTACCTCTAAGATCTCATCTTTTTTATATCAATGGACAGCAAATAAAAATGCAGGGTTCATCTTCATTTACTTTTCAACTCAACGTTTAAACTTTTAGGCAATGAACATGGAACACACAGTTTAAATGGGATGGAGGCTTGAAAACAAAATAAAGTCTGAATAAGAATTGCAAGAATAGTTTAAAAAACTAAATTTAGAAAAATGTAGTTGTAAAATAAGGCCCCTTTCACATGGGACGGATCCACTCAGCGGTCTCCGCTAACTCAACAGGAGATTGCTCCGTTGATCCCCGCTGAGGCAGCGGATGACAGGTCTGTCTCTGCTCACTGAACAGGGAGGGTCCTGTCAGATTCCTGTTGATTTCTATGGGGAGATCTGACAAAAATGGACAGCATGTTCATTTTCATCAGATCCCATCCGATCCGCCAGACGGATGGCGAACGTATCTCCATACGTCTGTCTTGAGCGGCTTGGATGGCAGCGGACACATCTCTGCTGACATCCGCCTGCCCATAGGTGTCAATGGGTGGCCCGCTTGGATCCACCTGAAAAATGGACAGGCGGATCCGAGTGGGCTTATCGTGTGAAAGGGGCCTAAGCAAGCAATGAAGGAAACAATGTTTTCATTTAGTCTTCATTCCTTTTCTAAACAAATAAAAATGTCTCTTTATTTTATATATATATAGTAGTGTATATATATATATATATATATATATATATATATAGCTTTTTTTTTCGGATGACAGCCATGCAGACCAATTTGATGCAGTATGCGGTGTATGGTCTGTGCACAACAAAAGTGAGTACACCCTTAAGTGAAAATGTCCAAATTGGGCCCAATTTGCCATTTTCCCTCCCCGGTGTCATGGGACTCGTTAGTATTACAAGGTCGCAGAGAATGGGGAGCAGGTGTGTTAAATTTGGTGTTATCGCTCTCACTCTTTCATACTGGTCACTGGAAGTTCAACATGGCACCTCATGGCAAAGAACTCTCTGAGGATCTAAAAAAAAGAAATGTTGCTCTACATAAAGATGGCCTAGGCTATAAGAAGATTGCCAAGACCCTGAAACTGAGCTGCAGCACGGTGGCCAAGACCATACAGCGGTTTAACAGGACAGGTTCCAGTCAGAACAGGCCTTGCCATGGTAGACCAAAGGTGTTGAGTGCACGTGCTCAGCGTCATATCCAGAGGTTGTCTTTGGGAAATAGACGTATGAGTGATGCCAGCATTACTGCAGAGGTTAAAGGGATGGGGGGTCAGCCTGTCAATGCACAGACCATACACCGCATACTGCATCAAATTGGTCTGCATGGCTGTCATCCTAAAAGGAAGCCTCTTCTAAAGATGATGCACAAGAAAGCCCGCAAACAGTTTGCTGAAGATAAGCAGAATAAGGACATGGATTGCTGGAACCATGTCCTGTGGTCTGATGAGACCAAGATAAACTTATCTGGTTCAAGCGTGTGTGGTGGCAACCAGGCAAGGAGTGCAAAGACAAGTGTGTCTTGCCTACAGTCAAGTATGGTGGTGGGAGTGTCATGGTCTGGGGCTGCATGAGTGCTGCCGGCACTGGGGAGCTACAATTCATTGAGGGAACCATGAATGCCAACATGTACTGTGACATACTGAAGCAGAGCATGATCTCCTCTCTTCGGAGACTGGGCCGCAGGGCAGTATTCCAACATGATAACAACTCCAAAAACACCTCCAAGATGACCACTGCCTTGCTAAAGAAGCTGAGGGTAAAGGTGATGGACTGGCCAATCATCTCTTCAGGCCTGTGAAGCTCTGGTGAACTCCATGCCTAAGAGGGTTAAGGCAGTGCAGGAAAATAATGGTGGCCACACAAAATATTGACACTTTGGACCCAATTTGGACATTTTCAGGTATGAAAGAGAGCGATAACACCAAATTTAACACACCTGCTCCCCATTCACACCTGAGACCTTATAACACTAACAAGTCACATGGCATCGGGGAGGGAAAATGGCTAATTGGGCCCAATTTGGAAATGTTCTTTTAGGGGTGTACTCACTTTTGTTGCTAGAGGTTTAGACATTAATGACTGTGTGTTGAGTTATTTTGAGGTGGCAGCAAATTTACACTGTTATACAAGCTGTACACTCACTACTTTACATTGTATCAAAGTGTTATTTCTTCAGTGTTGTCACATGCAAAGATAGAAAAAAAAATATTTACAAAAGTGTGAGGCGTGTACTCACTTTTGTGAGATACTGTGTGTATATATATATATATATATATATATATATATATATATATATATATATATATATATATATATATATATATATATATATATATATATATATATGAAGGACTTTATAATGATTCACAGATATTTACTATTTTGAGTTCACCACAGGTTATTTGTATATAGCACATTTAAATATTATACTAATTTATTTGCACTAGCATTTGCACTTTTAAATTGGACCACAGTCCTCTTAATAGCACCCCTCACATTAAACTCTTTACTTATACCATTAGCGTGGTCTGTGGCGTAACGCGTGGGAGGAGCCAGTGACAATCACTGCTGTTACGATACATCAGCTTGACAGCAGCGGCTCTCTGAAAGAGCATCGTTCACAGCGGCTGACTGCAAATTCTATGCCTTAACGAACCAGGCGCTTGTGAGTGTATCACTGTGCTGTTAAACCTGCTCTGTTCTCATTTGATCTAGTTCATTGCGCAATGATATGTTCTCTGTTTATTTTGCATAATCCATTGCTTGCTGAGACTACATAATGAATCAAAGCACAACCCATCACTGTTTTTCGTCTGGGAAAAGAGCTTTTGAATTCTGATAATTGAAGTTATTAACAGGATTGCCAATTATTTTAGTAGTTAACCCCTCATTTTTATGACGGATGGACTGCTGGGCTGATTATGTTATCAACCTTTTGTTTTTTTCTTAAAGAGGAGTTCCACCCAGGGGGGCCATTAAAAAAAAAAAAAATTAAAAGTCAGCAGCTACAAATACTGCAGCTGCTGACTTTTAATTGGACACTTACCTGTCCCTGGGTCCAGCGGTGCGGGGGATCGAAGCCCCGCTCGTCCCCCCCCTCCGCTCGTCGGCGCCGGCATTTCAACTGTGGGCGCCGGGCTGTGGCTTCACAGCCTGGCACCCACTGCGCATGCGCGAGCGGCGCCGAGCGCCGTGATTGGCCGCTTAATCACCTGGGACCTGCAATGGGTCCCAGATGATTGACAGGAGGGAGGGAGAAGAGCCGAGCCCTTCCTGTGCCAGGGGGAAGTGATGTCACCAGCCCAGGCAGACGAAGGGGCAGACTACGAGGGACCACCTAGCAACAGGCATTTAGAGGTAAGTAAAAAAAAAAAAAATATCCAAATGTTTTTTTGTTTTTTTTTTTAGAATTTTTTAGATATGTTTGTTTTTTTGGGTGGAACCCCACTTTAATTCTCCTAAAGTGTACCACTTATTTAAATGTCTTAAGTTGACAGTAGCACCCTACACATTGCACCATTGTGTTACATGATTGTCTAATAGGTACACCATATGCTATTAACAATTACTGGGTTATTATTGGCACTATTAAAATTGTTATAATGGCACTATTTTTATGTCCATTTATTGGCACCATTGCAGTGTGTCATGGTTATGCAATAGAGTTTCTGTCAGCTTACCTGTCTCCATGTGTTCATCTCTAGAGACCAGCTGACCCTCGCCTGACTGGTTTTATAACCTCTCCTCTAGTATGGTCCCACCCCAGGTCCTATCAGGGAACCCTATATTAACCTGTGCACTGCAAGCCAGCAGTGCTGATCAACCATTGTGAGTTAGCCTTTGTGTGTACTTGCTGTGTTTCCTACGTCTGATTCCTGTTACCGACTTTGGTCTGTTCTCGACTCTCCCTGTCTGCTTGTTACCCTGACCTTTGACGTGTTATGTTTCTCCTTTTCTGCTAGTCGCCCTGACCTTTGGCTTACCCCTTACTTCCCTGTCGTTCCAGCCTGCTGCCTCCTTCTTCTCCTGTAGTCTATGGTGAGCGTGAGCTGTGAGACCCTGGGGGCCGTGACCTGGAGCCAGACTGCAGCGCAGTCCATCCTCACCACTAGAGGCTCTGGTGAACACCGGCTGGCTCTTATGCCCCGTACACACGGTCGGATTTTCCGATGGAAAATGTCCGATCGGAGCGTGTTGTCGGAAATTCCGACCATGTATGGGCTCCATCGGACATTTTCCATAGGATTTTCTGACACACAAAGTTTGAGAGCAGGCTATAAAATTTTCCGACAACAAAATCCGATCACGTCAATTCAGACCGTGTGTGGCCTTTTCCGACGCACAAAGTCCCACGCATGCTCAGAAGAAATTCCGAGACGGAACAGCTCGGTCTGGTAAACTTAGTGTTCGCAATGGATACAGCACTTTCGTCACGCTGCAAAAATGGTTTAATACAGCGCACTCTCTTCTTCTTTATAATGTGAGAAGAATGAAGTAGTTTTGCTGCTCATATTCACACAGACTTCTCACAAACTTCTTTCTTTACTATCTATCGGGATTCCCTCAATATATTTTAATTTGTCACATCTGACAACATTATTTTTGTGTTGTATTGTTTTTTTTTGTTTTAAGGCAGATTATTTTTTTTTGGTTTGTATTTTTTTCAGGGCTGATCTTTGTTTTATTGTATTTTTATTTTTACTCCAGAATATTTTTGTGTGTGTTTTGTGTGTCAAGTTACCACAACACCATTGATATGTTGTTATATTTAATCTGTAGGAGATTGTTTGGTGTTGTCTCTTGTTAATTTCACATTGTACTTTAGAAATGTACCTGAATCGTCACCAACAAACTGTCCTTTTGGATGAAAACACACATAGGAGAGTATAATTTTCCAAAAAAATTCATTTATTAAGGGCTCACAACTAAACAAAGAGGGAGGCAACGCTGGAGAAACAGTAGAAATGGGTGAAGCCTTGGACCCCCCAGGGCAGACATCAACTATTTTCAAGCAAAATTGGTGGCCTGAGGAGTCCATATCTAAGGGAGTGCAGTCTGGTCCAGAAGTCCCAGAGATCCGGAAAGCAGCAGATGACATCTGTGTCCCCAGGCTGTGGTCATACAAGAGACTGCAGCTTTTGTCAGACCAGACTGAACCCAGGGCCATCACTCTCTGGTCTTCCTTCCACGCTTCCTTCCACGCTGTGGCTCTGGTGGTGGAGTTGTGGCAGCAGGAGGAGGAGGAGGATGGTCCAACTCAATCACGTTGGTCTTGGGTGTGATTTCGCCACTTACCCCCTTAGTTAGGACTTTATAAATAAGTTGCTCACACATGAGGCGTTAACCCTCCTGCATGCCCTGCAGTTTTGTGGCAGCCATGCAGGCAATGGCCTCTTCAGGAGTGGGTAAGGCTCGGAGGGACGCAGCAGCCTCCTGAATAAGCCTGAGTGCAGAATCCTGAACGTGACTCCCCTTCCTGGGTCTTTTGTATTGAAGGCGGAGGGGAGGAACCTGCGATTCTGTCAGGCTGCGACTGGTCCTAGGCTTCTCCTGGCTGCCACTTAGCCCCGCCTCCTTCTGGCTGCCACTAACCCCTGCATCCTCCTGGCTGCCACATTCCACAGCCTCCTCCTGTGTGCCACATTCCACAGCCTCCTCCTGGCTGAGGTCTTCCTGTGTATGAAAAAGGGACATTGTTTTAGTTTTTTATTCATCAATCACACACAATTTTCACCTCCTGATTGTTGCAAATTGAATGTTAACAAATATAACAGACTATCATTCTGAGCCCAGCATTTTTCATTCTTGTCCCAATTTTGGGTGCCCACTACTGTCTATTGATATGTAAAACACTTTTTTCAATCAGCAATTAGTGATCATTAATAACATCTAATAAACATCATTTCTTTATTGACCAGAAATCTGGAGAACAATGCTATACCTGACTGCAGCTGGGCTCCTCTACTTCTTCCTGGCTGGAAGGCCCAGGTTGGACATCGGAAGCCTCAGCTGGGGTGGAAGGAAGAGGGGAAGGAAGAGTGGAGAGGGATTCCCTGACTTCAGTGTGGTCTGACAGAAATCGCAGTCTCTTATAGTACCACAACCTGGGGACATAAATGGCATCTGCTCCAGCTCCGGATCTCTGGGAATCTGTGACCTTCTTGCGCTCCCTTAGATAAGTGCTCCTCAGGCTACCAATTTTGGTTTTTAAATAAGGGGTGGTTGCTGTGGGGACCACCGGCTTCACCAACTCCAACAGTTTCTCCAGCGCTGCCTGCCTCTTTTTTTTATTGTTGTAATGGGGGTTTCTCACCTGCCACAGACAGGGCAGCTCCCTGTATTTGTCTATGAACAGGGGGAGGAAATTGTGGTCGTTGAAGCCATCCATTTTATCTGCAAGACACAACACAAGACAAACCCTAAGGTCTGGCCAAACTCTCCTAATCTTGTTACAATATAGGCTTCAATTTTGAAGCAGTGTAGGCCCAAGTTTAGATCTTACCTTCGTTATCACAATCGGCGCCTCCGATGCTCCTTCCTCCGCTCACAGATCGTACCTAATACACTTGCATGTTATGCTTTATACACACTGCGCATGCGTATAACTCCGCCCACCCCTGACGTTCTTTCTAGTCTGTTCCCCGCTCCTTTTCATTCTACGCAGTGGGTGAAGAGCACATGGTGGAGACACAGCAGGTGCGTCCTAATTACAGCAACGAGGAGAAGGAAAGCCCGGATCCAGAGACGTCCCGATGCAGAAGGAGACGCTTTAACGCCTCAAATATGTCCTTTGGGGAGAAGTTGGAGATGGTCGACATCTTGAAGAGGGCCTACTATGATGGAAAGTATGGACCTTACCCCAACCCCAATGTCAGAAAGGCAAAGATCATGGCGAAAGTGGTCAAGAGTCCGCACCGGAATTTCGACGATCGAAAGATCAGCTCAGGAAACGGTGGTCGTACCTAAAATTACGAGAACATGAGCAGTACAGAAAGATCCAGAGAGTGCTGCAAAAAAGTAAGTAGTTGTGCTGTGTTCCTCTTCTTTTTGTCTTTATTACGTTTGTGCTGCTCCATGTGCTTTTCTTAAAAGTGTACATTTTAAAATGGCAACTTTCATGTTCATGGGCATATTATTTGTTCGTATCAAACATTTTTCTTTCGGCCTATAAAACACCATTGTTTTGGCCATATGCATTTGGCCACATTGTTTATGCCCTACTTGTATGAAACTAATTTGGTTGTGTAGATGGCTTTGTTACTAGAATGAAATGCAAACTAGATTCTGTGTAAGGAGAGGACACTGAGCAGCTGTTTTCACATCTGGACACTGGAGCACTAGTGTGGGACACCAGAACACCATTTTTATTAGGGGGGCCACACAGGTGCTCCAGTGTATACTATAGGGGGTTCTCCATCTTTGAAGCTTGTACCGAACAGGTAAAGTATTGCAGCTTGACAAAGGACACTGAAAATGCTACATTTTGGAACTCTGTCAAAATAGACAATTTTACCCCACTTCCAAGCAATGTTTCCTATTTATAGTTCTTCCCTCAAATATCTGTGTGCTAAGTATAGCATTTTTGTTTTACATAGGGGAGAAAAGACTCGGAGGACACCCCTCATCCTAGGAGACCAGAGCCCCCCCCCCTCTGGAAGAAGGGGAAATCCCCCCAACACAAGAAGAGCAGGAGGAAGAAGATGTGGTGGAACTAGTCACCACAACAGGTGTGTGTGCGACCACAGGCTCAGGTAAGAGATGAATGCCGGCATATTTTTGATACCTGTTTTTGTTTGGTTTCTTTCTTTTTAGGTGATCGTGATGTTGTGGATCCAGATCCTTTCACATCAGAAAGTGCCCAGATTCTGATCGGGGAGATCATGGGGTGTAATTTAGCTTTGGAAAACCTCCAGAAAAACATCAATGATGTTATCCAAAAAAATAAGAATATCATTGATGTTTTGGGGAGAGTTTAAAACCCCTCCAAATCACTTTATTTTTTTGTGTGCTACAAAGTTCAAAATGTTTTAGCGATTTTTAGAAAAGCAAAATTTAGAGGATGCACACAGTGTGCCAACACGTGCTATCTGCCATCACGGGAGATCAATGGACGCGTTTTGGGGGTGCAACCCCCTCCTCAATAATAAAGTAGCTGAGAGGAAGGGGTTTCTCCCCCAAAACACGTCCCTTGATCCCCATGATGGCAGGTAGCACATGTTGACATTGGGAAATTTGTGTGCATCTTCCAAATTTGGCTTTTCCTGGGGTGACTTCACCCCAACTGAACGCAATATCAAACACAGTTCCTAAATAATCATGTCTGATATTGCCTTCAAGTTCTACCAAATGTGAACTTTGTAAGTTCAAGATTTGTGTCTTTCTTGTTGGTTTTACACATGCCTGTTTTATCTTAAATGGACATTTCTATTTTTGATAATGCCACCCCAAAAATTGTTATACAACAAACATGTTGGTTTGTTTTAAAAACCTTTTCTAAATGCACATGTGATTGTGCAGGTATTAAAAAGATTGTTAATCAAGAATGTGTGGATTATTGTCTCAACGCTACAACACTTTTGTGGTGATGTAATTGCTGTTTCTGTGACAATGGGGGGTATTTCCTAAGGGCAAATCCTCTTTGCACTACAAGTGCAGTTTCAGTGCAGTTTCAGGTGCACTTGTAGTACAAAGTGCCTTTGCCTTTAGTAAATAACACCCAACAGTGCTTTGTAAGGTTACACAATCATGCCATTTTCTGGACTCACCACATTTCTGTCAGGGTCAGCTAAAACAAACACAAGCAGTAAATGTCACCAAAGATTTGCGTTTTTTTTCTTATTGGATCAAGGTTTCACAAATTGTCTGGCATATTGATGGCCCCCCTACTCAAGGTATCTTAACCGGACATCATGGGCACTCAGGGAGGGCAAGCCAGGACGGCCACTTTCAAGCGCCGTCAGGCTTGAAAGGGTTGTTTCATTTATCATATCAGGCTCAACTGAGCTAGCATAGTTGGCAGAATATTGACGTAAAAAGTTATGTAGAACATAGCACGCCAGGATTATATGATTCAGTTTATACTCCGCCATATGGATGGGTGTAAGAAATAGGCGGAACCGGCTAGCCATGATTCCAAATGTGTTCTCCACCACTCTTCTGGCTCTGGCCAGCCAGTAATTAAAAACCCTCTGTTCCGGGGTGAGGGTCCTCATCGGGAATGGCCGCATAAGATGGTCCCCCAGCGCAAATGCTTCATCCGCAACGAAGACAAATGGGAGTCCTTCCACATTCTCTTCTGGAGGTGGCAAGTCCAAGCTGCCATTCTGGAGACGCCTGTAAAACTCCGTCTGGGCGATGACTCCACCATCGAACATCCGGCCATTCTTCCCCACGTCCACTTACAGGAACTCGTAATTAGCCGACACCACCGCCAACATCACAATACTATTGAACCCCTTGTAATTATAATAGTACGACCCTGAGTTGGTTGGTGGGACGATGTGGACGTGTTTCCCATCAATTGCCCCTCCGCAGTTAGGAAAGTCCCACGGCTGGGCAAAGTGGGAGGCCACAGTCTGCCATTTCTGTGGCGTGGAAGGAAACTGTTGAGGAAAACAAAAAAAACGTAGTATTTTTGCACATAAACATGGAAAGCTGATTAGACACAAACATTCTTGGCCAACATCCAGATAACATTTATTAAGGGGAATTTTACAACACCAAATTATAAGGTACATCTATCATATTCCCCCTCCCCCCTCTCATGGGCCATTTCTAACATTATAGGGGGGGGGGATCTTGGACAGGTAACCCTCTTCACTTCATTGAGAGATGAATGCCTAAATAATGGGTATTACTTGGAACAGCCCCTCCTTAGTTACACTATTGGCAGCCCACTGGACAGGTAAGAAGTGTCATAATACAAAGATATAAATACACACTGTACACATTTGAGCACATTTGGACATTCTGCTATTACCTATCAAGATAATAATAGTATCCAAAAACTTTAAACAGTACCATTTGAAAGTATACCGGCAGGCACTTGCACTAAATGCTTTGGGGAATTCATCAATAAATCTGAGCAGAAAAGAGATGGGTATAGTGTGTATGGGTTTGGCAAAGTCAGTAGATAGAGGATTGAGGATAGATAGAGAATTGGGATCAGCTGACTTAGCAGTTGGGGGGAAGGAGGGTTCAAAATGATTTGGGGACACCACAAAAACAAGCCTCTGGCACTCTGCCTGAATTTAAAGCACAAATCACATTTCAAAACATTTTATGGGGTGTTTGGGGTAAAGCACTACTATGGAGCTGATATAATACATTGTTAAGTGACTACATGAGATGAATATAGGGCCAGGAGAGCATGCTGGGGTGGTAAGTGAAGGCAAATTTGCATGAAGGACAAAAAAAAATACATAAAATTCCAGCATGCATGAGGACAAAGGGGACATTCACAGCATATTACAATCATGGTATTTAGGGAATGAGAAAAGAAATACAATAAATTAGCAAACATTCAATACAATAAAATGTGATATTAAAGGATACAAATCTTACCTTAATATACTCCTTCTGCAGGACCTGGATGATGGCAGAACAGGTCTCTGGGATAATGATCCCCAGAGCCTGGGGGGAGATGCCTGTCAAGAACTTGAGGTCCTGCAGGCTTCTAGCTGTCACCAAGTACCGCAGGGTAGCGACGAGCCTCTCCTCCGGAGTGATGGCTTGCCTCATGCAGGTATCCTGCAAATACGGGGTCCGTCATCCTGAGAAAGTTCCTGAAATCATCAGGATTATTCTCATGGATCTCACGGAGCAAAGGCATATGAGAGAACTGGTCACGCTGAAGCAACCAATTCTTGGTCCATTAACTCCTCCCCACCCTGTTCATGGACTGGACTTGTGTCAAGGTCAGGACCCCAACACCAAGCCCCCGCACAGCACGAACTCTACGAGGAGTACGTATACGCAACATGGCTAGAAAACGGTCGGCTGCTCAGAACGAAGTAACAGAACGCACTGAAGAACAGCAAGGCCTATGAAGAGCGACCTGAAAAACAGCAATGAGCGGACAAGATCGCACAGAAAACTCCAATACGAACTGACTGCACGCACTGAAGAGCAGATACAAACCCACAAGCACAAACTGAACCGCAGAAAACAATCTGAAAGCCACAAGTCTGAAAAAGCGCGAATCGTCTCTCACCAAACTTTTACTACCATGAGATTAGCAAAAGGAGCCCAAAGGGTGCCGCGCTTGGTTCTGAACTGGCCTTTTCTAGTCTCGTCGTACGTGGTTGACGTCACCGCGTTGTTGGCGATCGAAAATTCCGACAACTTTGTGCGACCGTGTGTATGCAAAACAAGTTTGAGCCAACATCCGTCGGAAAAAATCCTAGGATTTTGTTGTCGGAATGTCAGATCAATGTCCGACCGTGTGTACGGGGCATTAGACTCCATGTCCTGGGGAATCTATGCTTTAGCTCCCACTGGGATCCATGTTATCCTGTAGACCTGCTTCCTGAACCTTCCAGGGTTCAATCTGCAGCAGTCAGTCCTAGGGTCCACTACCTTAGCGGTGCACTTCCGACTCCTACAAAGTGCATCTGTCACCTGGTCTCAGGTGACCTGACACAGTGAGCTTATTATAGGGAATTTGGATGCACTTTATGCGGTTTTATTGATCACATTATTACTATAGGGAATTTGGATGCACTTTATGCGTTTTTATTGATCACATTATTTATCTGCAATTATTTATTTATTTGCACCTATTTTGTATTTTTATGGAGTGAGCTGTGTACTGATTGATAACTTATTAGAGTGCATCAATATTTATATATATTTTTACACTGATAAGCTAATTTATCTGTTATCCTGCTCTCTTCTTCTACCAGCATGGCCCCTTGCACTTTCGTATACCCCATTACCCCACCCAGTGATCTACTGCACAGAATATAAAGCAGACTGCAAAAGTTTGAACCATCTCAAATTCATGTACTTATACTGCTTGAATGTAAAGGAAATACATTTATTATATATTAAAGGGGTTGTATAGGTTCGTTTTTTTTTTTTTTAAATAACAAACATGTCATACTTACCTCCACTGTGCAGTTCGTTTTGCACAGAGTGGCCCAAATCGTTGTCTTCTGGGGTCCCTCGGGTCCCTCGGAGGCTGACCCGGCTCCTCCCCACAAGAGCTAACCCCCCTCTGGGAAGTGCTCTCCCAAGGGGGTTTGTTTGCGGGTGTGCTCCCGTGTGATACACTCGACAACCATAGCCACCGAGTGTATCACTCGGCCCCATCCTCGGCACGCCGCGTCATTGATTTGATTGACAGCAGAGGGAGCCAGTAGCTGCGCTGCTATCATTCATCCAATGAAGAGCCCACAAGAGCTGGAAGAAAACAACATGGGATTGCGCCCACGGAGATTCGGGGCTCAGGTAAGTAAAATGGGGGCTCAGGGGAGCCTGAGAGTGCAAGGTGTTTTTTCACCTTAATGCATAGGATGCATTAAGGTGAAAAAATACGAAGCTTTACAACCCCTTTAATCACTTTTTGCCTTTTATACCTGCCTAGAGTTCACCTTTAATAGAAGTCCTTTACTGCAAATTGTCATTGCACTGATTGCCATGCAGATGAGTTTGCCCTCTAGTACCTGAAAATGTATATATAGCATATTATGATGAAAAACACCACACTAGGCATGTAAATAATAAACAACCAAGGAACAAAACATTTATGGTTACATGTTGTAGTGGTGATAATAATAAAAATACAAGAGAATGCATAAAACAAAAACTGAATACCTGTACTGGAATTTTAACTCCTGAGTACAAATGTAAAAGTTAAACTGGTGTGAGGTCATGCTGTCACCCAAACTGAAAAAAAAAAATCTTACAATGTATGATATACAGTTATCACTTGATATATATAAAAAAAACTTCCATGGAGACCCTAGAATAAAAATGCATTTGAGATCTCAAAAGAAGTTTAAATCAATGTGCTGCCACAGTTACAAAGCAGATGAAAGAGGCTTCTGTCTGAATTGCTAGGAAACTGCTTAGGAACACTTACTTTGATTTCTTTGCGTAGTATGTTACATTATTTCTCAATGCAGTACATAAGGATATTGGTGCTTTGATGTTACACATCTTCAACAAATGGGAAATACTGTAAGAAAGAGTTGGAGATGTGGTGTAGAGGCGTTTCACTTTTGTTAAATAAGCATAGCTGAACTACAATTTTCTTAAAGAGGTTTGATAATATAAGCAACACTTTACAAAGAACATTTTAACTACAGGGTCACTACCTTACTGTATATAACAGTTATAGCATAGGATGGTGGTTCTCCAAGTAGATGCCCTCTTAGTTAATACTGCAGTTCCAAAAAACAAATTGTATTAGTTTTTGTTCATTTTAGTAATTTTATATGTTGCTTCTCAAAAATATCATCAAGACTAGAATCCTATGAAGATTCGTTAGAAAGCTATATATAACAAAGCCTGTGCTCTTATGTACTCTTCATTCTAAAATAGACCCAGGAACATGGAACATTCATGTCAGAAAACCTCCAGGTGTACCCAAAGGAATCCTTTCTCCAAAGAATCAACCCATTGTTGGTTAACTCCTAGCATGTTTTTTTTTTAAATTTTCTGATCTCTACCCATTTATCATAAAGTGTATCTAAAACCCAAATAACAACCAAAAACGTAAATGTGTTTTATTGGAATTTCATTTGATAGACCAACACAAAGTGGCACATAATTGTGAAGTGGAAGGAAAATGATAAATGGTTTTCAAAATGTTTTACAGATATGTGAAAAGTGTGGCGTGCATTTGTATTCAGCCCCCCTGAGTCAATACTTTGTAGAACCACCTTTTCGCTGCAATTACAGCTGCAAGTCTTTTTGGGTATGTCTCTACCAGATTTGCACATCTAGAGAGTGACATTTTTGCCCATTCTTCTTAGCAAAATAGCTCAAGCTCTGTCAGATTGGATGGAGAGCATCTGTGAACAGCAATTTTCAAGTCTGACCACAGAATGTGAAGTGGGTTTAGGTCTGGACTTTGATTGGGCCATTCTAACACATGAATATGCTTTGACCTAAACCATTCCATTGTAGCTCTGGCTGTATGTTAAGAGTCATTGTTCTGCGATAAGGTGAACCTCCGACCCAGTCTTAAGTCTTTTGCAGACTCTGATACACACGGACGGACTTTGTTCGGACATTCCGATAACAAAATCCTAGGATTTTTTCCGACGGATGTTGGCTCAAACTTGTCTTGCATACACACGGTCGCACAAAGTTGTCGGAAAATCCGATCGTTCTAAACGCGGTGACGTAAAACACGTACGTCGGGACTATAAACGGGGCAGTGGCCAATAGCTTTCATCTCTTTATTTATTCTGAGCATGCGTGGCACTTTGTCCGTCGGATTTGTGTACACACGATCGGAATTTCCGACAACGGATTTTGTTGTCGGAAAATTTTATCTCCTGCTCTCCAACTTTGTGTGTCGGAAAATCCGATGGAAAATGTCCGATGGAGCCCACACACAGTCGAAATTTCCGACAACACGCTCCGATCGGACATTTTCCATCGGAAAATCCGACCGTGTGTACGGGGCATAACAGGTTTTCTTCTAAGATTGCCCTGTATTTGGCTCCATCCATCTTCCCATCAACTCTGACCAGCTTCCCTGTCCCTGCTAAAGAAAAACATCCCCACAACATAATGCTGCCACCACCATGTTTCACAGTGGGGATGGTGTGTTCAGGGTGATGTGCAGTGTTAGTTTTCTGCCACACACGAGGCTTTGATTTTAGGCCAAAAAGTTCAATTTTGGTATCATCTGACCAGAGCACCTTCTTCCACATGTTTGCTGTTTTCCCCACGTGGATTCTTGTAAACTGCAAAAGGGACTTTTTATGGCTTTCTTTTAACAATGGCTTTCTTCTTGCCACTCTTCCATAAAGGCCAGATTTGTGGCGTGCACGACTAATACAACTAAGTTGTCCTGTGGACAGATTCTCCCACCTGAGCTGTGGATCTCTGTTGCTCCTCCAGAGTTTCCATGGGCCTCTTGGCAGCTTCTCTGGTTAATGCTCACCTTGCCCGGCCTGTCAGTTTAGGTGGACGGCCATGTCTTGGTAGGTTTGCAGTTGTGCCATACTCTTTCCATTTTCAGATAATGGATTGAACAGTGCTCCGTGAGATGTTGAAAATTTGGGATCTTTTTTT
The DNA here is from genome assembly GCA_037952925.1 of Lithobates clamitans. Lineage (NCBI taxonomy): Eukaryota > Metazoa > Chordata > Amphibia > Anura > Ranidae > Lithobates > Lithobates clamitans. Next base: position 3,736,901 of record JBBGZY010000406.1, read on the forward strand.
AAAATCTTAAACTTTTCCACAATTTTATCCCTGACCTGCCTGGTGTGTTCCTTGGCATTCATGATGCTGTTTGCTCACTAAGGTTCTCTAACAAACCTTTGAGGGCTTCACAGAACATCTGTGTTTATACTGAGATTAAACTACACACAGGTGCACTCTATTTACTAATTTGGTGACTTCTGACGGCAATTGGTTCCACTAGATTTTAGTTAGGGGTTTAGATATCTATTTGTAAAAAAATTGGAAAACCATTTATCAATTTCCTTTCACTTTACAATTATGTGCCACTTTGTTTAGATCTATCACATAAAACCCCAATAAAATACATTTACGTTTTTGGTTGTAACATGACAAAATGTGGAAAATTTCAAGGGGTATGAATACTTTTTCAAGGCACTGTATTGCAGGCTACCAGTCCTTCAATGCAGTCGCTGCATACTGTCATTTTTTTATTTTTAGGCTAAGTACATTTTTTGCAAATGTAGAAAAATATATGTTTATCTTGCCAGAAATCAAGTGTTCTGTGTACCAAACTGAAATTTCAAACAATATTATGCGGTCTCATTAGTTCACCTCTGTGAATTCAATTCCATTATGGAGATAGAAGAGTTTATAGTCCAAATCAGAACAGCAGACTAGGGTGACAAAACTGTTAATTAATAGATACAGTACAGTAAGTGAGCATTGTCACCCTATGGTAGGAAGTTTGTGGTGCTTCCACATTTGCCTAAAATTTTTTTTGAGGTACCCCAAGAAATCCATACCAGACCCATAAATAAAAGCACCCAAATGTTTCTTTTCAAATATTTTATTGGTAATTTGCATGCAACTGTTACATAAAGTTCAATACATAGTACAGTATGGATAGTAGACAGTGCATATGACAATAGGGTAAAATAACATGAACATAAAGAGAACTGAATGTTATAGCAGAGGATGCATACTCAGTCAAATAACACTCTGAATTAGTGTAACTAAACATACAAATAGTTAAAGGGAGCTATGTCCCCAGCTTCACTATATTAAAATGCTGGCCATTCCCCAAAAACACTGGTGGGGAAGCCACCGAAATTATCACATGTGACAGAGTACATTACCAATATTTAATAGTGAAGGGTAGGTTAGAGTAGAAGAAAGAAAGAAGAAAAAGTAGTAGCAAAGGGGGGATCTAAGAAAAAGAGGTGTGGATTAGAGAAGTAGAGGGGGAGAAGGGACCGGTCGATCCGCACGGCACAAGAGCCAATTCAAAATCTTAAGATGGTGCTAGGACACACCTAAGGTAGCAGGAGGTTTTTGTCAATATCTGTGGGCAAAAAATGCTCAACCCAGGGTTGCCAGGTTCTGGAGTGTTGGGGGACTTTATCAAGGATTTTCACCTCAATTTTGCTATGTATCATTGCCTGGGTAATCCTATTCTTCATTTCGACTATGTTAGGAGTGGGTGTTTTCCAAGCCTTAGCAATCATCTGCTTGGCTGTGGTAAATAAGTGAAGGAGGAGACAGAGTTGTGCTCTAGTGTAATCTTGCGGGAAATAATTAAGGAGAGCTACGGTTGGGCTAGGAGCTAAGGTGACTTGATGGAGAGTGGATGCCATCCGGAATACTGTTGCCCAGAAGCACTGCACTAAAGGGCATGTCCACCAGATATGTAAGTGTGTGCCCCTGTCTCCACACCCTCTGAAACAGCTTAGAGAAGATTCAGGTAGAAATTTAGCAATTCTAGCAGAGACTAGATACCAGCGCATTAACACTTTTTAGTTTGCTTCTAAAGCAACAACATTTTGGGATGAGTTTTTCGTATTAGACCATATGGTCGTCCAGTCATCCATTTCAAGGTTAATATCTAAGTCCCTTAACCATCGCTGTGCATAGGTGGGGAGACACGGGGGTGGTGATGTAAGATGGGAGTATAGGCGAGAAACAGTACCTGGGACAAGCGGGTCCGAGTCGCATACATGCTCAAATTCAGTTAGAGTATCCAGCCCAGAGTTAGATTTTATGATAGTTTGAGCAAAATGTTTAATTTGGAGGTAGCGGAAGCATTCTCTGCTGGGGAGCTGTGCTTGCACCTGGATATTTGGAAATGATTTTACAGAGTCTCCACTAGTTAGATTGCAAATGCGAGTCAGACCCGCCTGGGCCCAGGCTTGGAATGAGGCTGGCTCTGTGTGAGCTGGATAAAATTGAGGGTGCCCTAAGTAGGATAGAAGTGGGGAGTGTGGGGAGATTAACTTAAAGGGGGACTTCAGTCTATCCCATAGTTTAAGTGTGTGCTGTGTTAATGGATTAGTTATGGGTCCTTGTGCTGTTGTAGGGAGCCAATCTGGTGCACTAATCTGGTGCAAGTCAATGACCTCGAGGGCAACCCAAAGTAGTATCTCAGCTTTAGAGTGGTATAATATTGACTGGGCCAGTCGAGCTGCATGATAGTAATGCAAGAAGTTGGGTATGCCCAGGCCGCCACTGAGCTTGTTACGGAGAAGAACCGGTCTCGCCACTCTGGGCCTAATAGGGCCCCAGATGTATTTAAAAACTTTTGTTTTGTATGATCTTATGGTAATAGGGAGGGACTGTGACAGGGAGCACTCTATATAAGTACAGTAGCTTTGGTAACAGGGACATTTTCACAGCCGCGATACATCCCAGCCATGAGACGCATAGAGGTAGCCAAGGATTAAGTAGAGAAGATAGCTGGGTGAGCATTGGGAGATAATTAGATTGGAACAGGTTGGATGGGTCTTTAGTCAGTTTGATCCCTAAATAGGGAATAGATGAGGAGGACCAGTGGAAGGGAAAATTTTTGCGCAACATTTCGAGATCAGCTTGTGGCAGAGACACATCGAGAGCCTTGGATTTGGATTGGTTGACTTCTAGTCCGGATATTTGAGAAAATGTATCTAAGGTGTTCATAAGGTTTGGTAAAGTAGTATGGGGTGATGTAATAAACATTAGTGCGTCATCAGCAAAGAGACACAATTTATGCGAGAGAATTTATGCTACCTCCAAGCCCCGGATATCAGGGTTAGTTCTAATCAGGGCTGCTAGAGGTTCAATCGTGAGTGCGAACAACAAAGGGGATAAGGGGCAGCCCTGTCTAGTTCCCCGTGAGATAGGGAAGGGTTCTGATCGAAATCCGGAATAATGCACATATGCTTGTGGGTGGTTATATAGGGCATGAATCCAGCTTAAAAAGTGTGGGCCAAAGCCCCAGCGCTGAAGGATATAAAATAAATAGTCTAGGGAGAAGAAATGCATAGGGATTTTACGGGAGCGGGCCAGGTGTTGTAGGAGAATTACACGTCTGATGTTGTCGCTCGCTTGTCGTTTGGGTATAAAACCAACTTGGTCCTTATGTATCAGTCCTCCAATGATGGGATTGAGGTGTAGGGCTATCTATTGAGGTGTGATGCCACTGAGATACATGTGCCTCGTATCACGGGTTTATGTGCCTCCCAGAGCAGAATGGGGGAGATGTCAGGGGTGGCGTTGTGGGTAAGATAGTCCTTAAGGGCTATCTGGATATCCAGACAGTATGATTGGTTAGTAGAGAATCATTCATGCACCATGACCTGTTGGTAGCTTGCGGAATTAAAGATGACACTGTGGTGATGACAGCACAGTGTTCTGTCCATGTGACTGGTTGGATATGTGAGTGAAGGAGGAGTGGGGCAGATGCTATAGAAATAAAAATATGGTCGATCCTGGAAAAAGATTTATGCGGATGTGAGTAGAATGTATCATTTTTCTTAGTGGGGTTGAATTCTCTCCATGTGTTTAGGAGGGAGGCCATTTGTATTAATTTACGAAATTGTGTAGAAGGAGTGTAGTGTTCTGGGGCATAGGGCGATTTATCTAAGTGTGGTTGCAACACTGAATTGGAATCACCGCACAGGAACAAGGTTCCTTTACAGTGTGTTTTCACAACCTGTAGCAAATGCGAAAAAAAAGGGGTTCGGGTTTGTATTGGGGGCGTAATAGGAGACAAGTTGTTGTTATGTCCTGTAATAGTCCCACAAGAATTAGTTAGTGACCTTCGGGGTCTTTTATCTCAGTCAGGGGGGTAAATGGCATAGTGTGATGGAAAGCCACCAAAACTCCTCTATGCTTCGTGTTTGCTGAAGCAGTAAATACCTGTGGGTATTTAGAACTAAAAAAGCTCGGGGTTTGGCGTGTAGAAAAATGAGTTTCCTGGAGGGCTACTACCTTAGCCTTTAGTGATGCAAATGTTTGAAAAGCTTTCACTAGCTTGTGTGGTGAGTTTAGTCCCTTAAGGTTTAAGGTAAGTATTTCAAGTGGGGCCATTATAGGGTGTATGGGGAGCCAATATCAGAGAGGACAGGGCCCGCGCGAGCCGACCTGTTAAAAGTAAACGTATTGAATAAGAGAGGGCGAAGGAAGGAAGAAAGGAGAGGGAGAACATAGGGTGTAGGGCAAAGTACTGAGTGATCCTCCTGATGAGGAGGCAATAGATCAGTAAAGCCCGACCAATGTGTGCACCGACTCTGCGACCAGGAATCCAGTCAGAGAGTGAGCGCACCGTAGAGAGGGTAAGCAGTGACTGCTCCCCGCCGCAAACGGGGATAATAAAGACAATTTAAGGTAAAAGAGAAATGTAAGTTTTTCCCCTATGCTCCCCAACATTGTATATAACAGTAAAATATCAGAATAAAAAAAAAGGGGGGGGGGAATATAAGAACGCAAGGTACAATACATTCCAGTAACTAAAAAGCATGTATATGAATTTTCTGTAAGTGCCATTCCCTTGAGGGATAAATATATTGGGACTAAAGGGGAAAAGGAGAAGGGAAGGAGTGGGAGGGAGGGAAGGACATAAGGGAGGAGGGGGAGGGGAGAGATAAGGACAGGGGGGAGGGGGGGAGGTGGGTAGTAAAAAGAGGGGGGAAAGGGGAGAGGTGAGGGGTGGAGGAAAGTAGGGATGGGTGAGATGGAGGGACATGGGTTGAAAACTAAGAGATTGTACCTAACAAAAGCAACATATTAATCAAAGTGCAAAAGGTATATATCTGTTTCATTACCATTACTCTAACATGGAAGTGGCAAGGTAATGGGGTTAACCTGGCCCACTGTGCGTGGGCCCGGTTAAGCGCCATTTAGGTATATTCATTGCACAATTGCGTTATTGTAATTAGTATTGGGATAGTATCAAACTAAAACATTAAAACAGTAAAATAATAGAACAACTGAACCTGAACAGGCCTTAAGTGGCCTGTGAGCCCTGAAGAGAAAACATTTTCAGAACGTAGAGTGACCTTACTCGACGGTGGTCGTCCAGCAGGTCTTGGTGGCAGGGAGGTCCTCTTGGAATGGTGTGAGGTCAATCACTGCAAGTGCAACCAAGAACCTGTGTGCTCAAAAAAAGGGGGAGATCAGAAAAGAAAGGCAGTTTCTTTGACTTCAGCGTGGGGCTCGGAATTTCGGGCTAAGATAGGAATTTCCAGATGATCGGGCTGGGGTTCCTTTCCGGATGTATGGTGGACCAGAGTTATTCCGTTTAGGGGTCGTGGTGTATGTCTGGGAGGCAGATCTGGCTGGCGTGCGAGGAAGGGATGTATCCGACTGGCTGGTCAGGGGAGTCAGATGAAGCAATTCCAGCAGTCTTTGAAGCGATTCTGGGGTGGTGCAGGAATGCTGCTGTCCCTGGAAGGAGAATTGTAGTGCGAATGGAAACCGTCACGTGTACTTAAGCTGATGCTGTAGTAGTATCTGCAATTGAGGTTTCATAGCACGGTGTTTAGCAAGAGTGAGGGGTGCTAAATCGGAAAACGATTGGTACGTGTGGCTCTGGAACTGAAGGGAGTTGTTATTGCCGGCAGCTGCTAGTAGCTGTTCTTTCGTACGAAAAAAATGCAGCTTGATAATAATGTCCCGTGGTGGTCCATCCGTCTGGCGCCTGGTGAGTGCCCTGTGGATTCTGTCGAACTCAAGGCGCTCAATAGGTATGGAGGGCGCCAGCTCTTGAAATAATGCTGTAGTGAATGATTGTAAGTCATCAATTGTCTCCGGTATACCTCTGAGGCGTAGATTAGACCTGCATGAGCGGTTTTCCGTGTCCTCCAGGTGGGATAGAAGCATGGAGTTTTCCTCTCGGAGGGCAATTTGCTCCTGTGCTTGTTCTTGTAGGGTTAACTTTATGTCATCGACCCTAGTTTCAAGGTCTGCTATGCGTTGGCCTATCTCGCGGATTTCACGTGTCAGGCTATTGGTAATCTGGTCTGATGTTGCTTTAAGGGCATTGTGAAGCATTGCTTCCATAAGTTTCATAAAGGCAGTTTGAGACATACCTGTGTGTGGAATGGAAGGGGAACCGCCTAGGTTCTCCTGTATGTCAGTCTCTTCTTCACTGTCAAGCATGTCCGAACGAGCAGGAGAGGACGCTGAGAGTTCAGCCAGGGCCGGGGCCTTCGCCGCCATCTTGGAGGAAGCGCAGACCAGCGCTTCTTTGATGGGTTTCTGCTTAGTTTTACAGCGATGTCCCGTTAGCACCATACCGGAAGAGGCACTGATGTGGGGAGATGCGATCCCTGTAAGAGAGGCTCCGAAATTCCGATTCAGTGAGGTACAAGAGTCCCGAGTGTGCGGCTGGGAGTGCGGAGCTTTACAGAGAAGCGTCTGCCATGTAAAGCCGCGCGCATGCGCCCCCAAGCACCCAAATGTTTAAAAAGTCTTTTATTAAAAATAAAAAAATACCCTAAAAAATCACCCTCATTTTATATCCATCATCAATCATGATGCCCAAAAAAAAACTTGACAAACTGGTGCACGCAATCAATCCTGAAGATTAGCTGAATGACAGCTCCCTTACCAGTCATCGGCTATATAAGGAAAGAGGCAGGGATAGTGGTGAAGACCATATTTGTCAATGTCACTGTTACCATCAACTCTGCCCTGTGATGTCATTGGTTCCTAGCAATGCCATGGTTTCTTGCTTAGGAACCACTAATAGTGGGAAGCTGTCATGTATAGAAGCAGTGGAAATACCTCTTCTATATTTAAAGCACTGCTCCCACTGAACAGGTGGCGGAACAGGCTAAAGTTCAAGAGTCCATACGAACCTAGGGTGAATGAAGCCATCAGCTCATCCCAAATGCTAATATATTGAAATTGGAGGTTAAATATGGAAAAGAATAAAATAAATGTGCATGGTAGTGTAATGGAGGTGATTAGAGCAAGAAATGTTTATAGTCTAATTTAGCAGAGCAGCCTAAAGTGACAGCACTGTTCCTCCATAGATACAGCACAGTGAGTGAGCATTATCACTCTAGGACACTAAAGCCTAGTACACACAGGCCAAATGCTAGGCTTGTGTGTGGAAGCTAGCTAGACAGAAGCTAGACATTTGGCTTACTTCTGTCGCATGAGCAAATGACTGAGAGCACTGACCAGAGTGTTCTGGACAAGGGGGGCTGCCCCCGTCAGAACACAATAGCTCAGCAGGGGAGATCGCTGTACTAACATTGGATCATTAGTACAGTAGCTTTCACCTGAGCTGTCAGTTTTTTTTCCTTCAACCCAGCAGTGTACTAGGCTTAAAGCGGAGCTCCACCCTAAAGTGGAACTTTCACTCATCGGATTCCTCCCCCCTCCGGTGCCACATTTGGCACCTTTCAGGGGGGAGGGGGTGCAGATACCTTTATAATACAGGTATTTGCACCCACTTCCAGGAATAGCTGGCCACAGCTAGCCGCAGATGCCCCCCCCCCCATTGTGTTCTGGGAATCACACAGTTCCCACAACACAACGGGGACCAGTGAAAACGTGCAGCGCGACTCGCGCATGCACAGTAGGCAGCGCTTCACTTCCTGATTCCCTGGCGCTTCACTTCCTGATTCCCTGATTCCCTGCCCCTGCCGCCATCCAAGGATGGTGGCAGGGGCAGCCGAGAACCGAGTGATTGCTCATTATCTGCTGCCGACATCGTGGGCACCCTGGACAGGTAAGTGTCCATTTATTAAAAGTCAGCAGCTGCAGTATTTGTAGCTGCTGGCTTTTAATAATTTTTTTTAAGGTGGACCTCCTCTTTAAGGGCATGTTTCTAACAGGATTACCAGGTTAAAATAAACCACCATATCTAAGTACTGATAATCTACAATATATTACAATAATGTTTTTGGGTTTAGGTACACTTTAAGGCCGGTCATATACAGAGCAAATTTCTTTCCTGCAATCATGGATTGCAGGAAATAAATTTGCGCTATTCCCAGACAGTGTTGATGCAGGAATCCCTCCTGCCGGGCCATTGTCTTCTCCAGGTGGGGGGCGGGGGGGGAGTGGGTCATCCCAGCCGGGAGGAGACGGTGATTATTGCTAGCGGCTATAGAAACTGTTAGCGATAATCGCATGTAAAACCTGGTATGCTGGTTGTACCAAAGTTGATCGATAGATCAGCTTTGTACATTTAGCCTGTTATACAAGGTTTGAATCTTGGCCGGTTCTTGCTAAACTGGTCAAGATTTGAACTGTGTATGGCCTGCCTAAGGCAACATGACAGTTGTGCCTACAAGGTTAAAAGATAGTATATTGCTCAATTACTACTCATACAGACTTGATCTCCTCCAGAAAACATTAGAGTGTTGGTCTGTTTCTAACTGTGTTTGTTGAAGTAGCAATAATGATGGTAAAATGCCCTTGGTTTCTCAGAGTGATGATACAAGTCTCTCATAAATAATGCATGGGTCATTTATTGTACATCTATGCTATATCATAGCCTAGCAAACACTTTAAGTTTTAACAAGTGTTATGCAGCACGATTTATTTGTCAAGTGTCTTATAGAATGTATTTATTATTTATATAGTGGGTAACTTGGGGTCATATCAACGAGTCTACTGAAAAAAACATCACTTGTGCTCAAAACTACATCTCATTTTTCATCATTGCATCAAATAATATTGTTGCTTTTTGTAATTATTTAAAAAAAATGATAGAATGTCAGGAACCCAGCTTTGAATTGTTCTTTCATATTTTCATTAGTAAGCCACATTTAGAAGAAACAAAACACTGGTGATTTTAATTATGCATAGTTTTCTAAAAAGAACACACAAGATAAAAAATGTAAATAGATCATAATTCCCATTCATTGCTTTTTAGTTCATGCTGTTTTTTTCACATACTATGTTTTAAGTGCAGAATGAATGTAAATTACCAGTTAACACAAGTTATTTTTTATGACCCTATTAAATGACATTGCCAACTTTTATTTTATTTGTTACTTTCATCTACTGGGGTGTATTGTTGCAATCACAGGGACTAATTTAAAGGCAGAAGATGCTGTGAACTTTTATTCTTTGTTAGGTGCTGATACACTGCTAGCCAAATCTAGCAGAAAGTATGTGATTTAAAAAGGGGTTGCTAAGTAAATAGTATAATTAATAAAGAAAGGAAATTATGTTTAAGTTGGTGTTACTGAGGAAACCCAACTGTATGAACAGAGCCAATTTGTGTTGCTTTTCTGCAATCCAGATATAGATAATGCTTTACCCATGTAGTTCAACTTGTTGGGCTTTCTTGACTACCTAGCGTAACTAGAGGGCGATATGGGTGGCGCTGCCCCACAGTAAGCGTATATAAACAAAGATGTAAAAATGCACTTATTGTCATACACTACCCCTGTTAAATACCATGTTATATAAATTATGATATTACCATTTAAACAAAAACACAATAAATATATATGAAAAAATGAATAACAGTGAATCACAGCTCTTATCTTCATATGCAACCTGGGTTCACCCAATGTGATTTAAATTGCAATAGTGTCCAGTGCAGAAGAATCCATGTGTGCAAAAAGCACTTTGCAACAACATACAAATATACAAAAATACAAACAAAAAAATAAAAAATCAAATAAGATTGGTATGCACTGCCCCTTTAAGAAGTGTCAAGTGCTGCTCTGTCCAGACCACATTAAATATCCACTCAGAAAACCTTCTCAAATTATCAGCTGATGTGACCTTTACCTATCTAATATATTTAAAAAGTGCTGAAGTGCACGTGCAAAAAAATGCTCTGCCAAAAGAAACATTAAAAATACTGTATAAATCCAAAGTAAATTGTCCCAGTCCAAGGTGACTTTGTGCATTAAATATCCGTGCAATAGTATCCAGCCAGTGAATGTGTGAAATCACTTGTGCTCCCCCTTCAGGTCTACACTCACCAAATGGTTGCACCCCTGCAGGGGCAAAAGGCACTGTGTGTGTGAGTGATTCCTTGATATAGTACGTCTAGTCTCTTCTTCTCTTCTTTACTAAGAGCAGTTAGTGGATATATTCATACAGCAAATAGATGGAGAAAGCGACTTCTCAAAGTGTAAATCCATTTTGTGAATTTATTAACTATAAAGCCAAAAACTCAGTGTTCAAGAAGTAAACGAGCATATAGGAAGTACTGTATCCGGGATACCATGCGTTCCATGGACTGAGGATCTGAAACCGGAATTGACATGATGACGCTCCAAGCCCCTCTATGCATTTCTTCAGAGTAATGTCATCAGGAGCGCCCCTCCTGATGTCTTTGTATACTTATATGTCAATAATATATTATGTCTTCTAAAAGTAAAAAGGATACACATTTTTGAATGTTTTTATATGTTTTATATACAGTATATTTTCATTTCATTTTTGGAAGATTCTGAAGAAACCGCTTATCCTTCTAATCTTCTCTTTTTGGGGAGAACATGGAGATAGGAGATGAGCATCAGCACACCCTCATTTTTACCTGTCTTGAATTTCAACATTCCTGTAAAAGAATATATGCTGTATACCTATCCTTGTCTAGAAAAATAAAGAATTTACAAAAAAAGTTTTTGCCTATTGATGTGTTTTAAGATTGCCTGACCTGAGGGGCGTGGTCTGGAAAACAACAATGATGGACGCGCTTTGAAGGTGCTTGTAAAGATGGGGAAAACCACCTAGAGCAGTTAGATTAGCTCGGGGAAGATCGAGAGAGCACCTCCATCGTCCCGCTCACCTCACTCGCAGCTGGGATGCAACTCCCGCCAATCTTCTGGACACATTAATGGGATACTCGCTCCCAGGGCTTGTAGGCCTCCCTGCAAAACTTCTTCCAGGTTCCAACCAGGAGTGTGGATGCCGAGGCTGAACTACCATCTGTTTTGCAGCTGATTCAACAGATGCCCAGGATGGTGGACTTACAAGGCACAGTTTTGATATTAAGTCCACACTATCCTCTGCTATGGCTAACCTGTGAGAAAATCTCTGCAACGCAATGGCCAGGCTGTCAGAAGTGGAACAGGTCTAGGACTGTCATGATGAAGCTATTGCTGAGCTTCCGTATGTGAGGTGTAGGTGTCTGTCTCTATATTAGAAGTGATCTCAAAGCAAGTGTGAAAGAGGATCTAGTTAATGGAGTGTGTGATGAGGCTGAAGCATTATGGGTGGAATATGGGTTGCATATGGGTGTGCATACTACAAAGTTAAACATTGGATTTTGTTACAGGTTACCTAGTGTTAATGAGGAGGTGGAGACTTAGCTCCTTGCAGAGATAGAAAGGGCTACAAGGGCTGGGACAGTGATAATATTGGGAGATTTTACCTACCCTGGGGTTGACTGGAGTAATGGCACTGCAGGATCATTTAAAGGGAAAAAATGTATAAACCTATTACAAGACAGTTTTATGGTACAGTTCATAGAGGCCCCAACTAGAAACGATGCTCTATTGGACCAGGTTATCTCAAACTAATGTCAGAGCCTATTACTAATGTTCATATAAAAGAACATCTGACTAGCAGTGACCATATCATTATTTCATTTATTGTTAGCTGTAAGCAACAAGCACATACTGTAAAGATAGAAACACTTAACTTTAAAGTGACAGTAAAGGTTCAGGGTTTTTTAAAATAAAATAACAAAAATGTCATACCTACCTCCAATGTGCAGCTCATTTTGCACAGAGTGGCCCCGAACCTGGTCTTCTGGGGTCCCTCGGTGGCTCTCGCGGCTCCTCCCCACATCAGATAACCCCCTGGGAGAAGCGCTCTCCCAGGGGGTTACCTTGAGGGCGCGCTCCTGAGTCCTGCATTCGGCGTCCATAAAGGCTGAATGCAGGACTCGGCCCCACCCCTGGCGCCCGCGTCATTGGATTTGATTGACATCAGTGGGAGCCAATGGCTCTACTGCTATCAATCTATCTGACGCGTATGCCCTATGTCAAAGACACGTAGGGGAGGGGCTAGGATGGAGTGTTAGGCAGGTATTGCTGCCAGTGTTGGGACAGAAGCCATATCCTCGCTGCTGTACCTGTATACATGCTTGCTATAGGGTGGTGCACTGACGCACCCTGGAAATGTGAGTACCCCCTCTTGGGGGTGAGTGTTTTTTTATCTGGTTGGAATAAATAATTTAAAAACGTATTACACTATATGGTCCTTTCTTTTTATCCAATAACTGTTCCCATGCTGGAGTCTGTGATCCTGAAATCTGCACAAAGCCCGGGGTGGCTTAAAAGCGTTTCCTGACATTGTCTAGCGACTTAGTCACAGTCTCTGAGGTGAGCGCATTACCTTGGGGGGTTATCTGAATTGCACCATCGCATGATCTGTGGCACGTGGAGATTTGAGCACGTTTTGAATATATCACCGTTGAAGATCTTGTACAAGCATTAATATTTATGTGCAGGACTATTCATACGCTTAATATTTACAGTATATAGTTCCTTTGAATATATTGTATACATGAATTGTGTGGCACTGTGCACTTTATAGTTTGGCACATGGCACTCTTTGAAATCTGTTTCCGCTTATGATGCATGTTTAATACCGTATTTATCGGCATATAACACGCACTTTTTTCCCCTGAAAATCAGGGGGAAATCGTGGGTGCGTGTTATAGGCCGATCCCCCCCCCAATTGTGTGTGATCGGAGCGATCGCGGTAATTGCCGCGATCGCCGCCGACATACACAGCCGTGTGGAAATTCAAATACGACGCCGAGACTGCAGGGACTCGGCGGAGCGGAGCTACACATAGCCGAGAGTCCTCGGGTTTTCTCGGCGCCGCTTACAGTCCCGCCCATAGGGCGGAACTGGGCGGGACTGTAAGCGGCGCCGAGAAAACCCGAGGACTCTCAGCTATGTGTCAGCGCTCCGCCGAGTCCCTGCAGTCTCGGCGCCATATTTAAATTTACACAGGGCTGTGTATGACGGCAGGGATTGCGGCGATCCCACAAAGCTGCACGGGGGCAAGGCTGCACGGGGGGGGCAAGGCTGCACGGGGGGGCAAGGCTGCACGGGGGGGCAAGGCTGCACGGGGGGGGCAAGGCTGCACGGGGGGGCAAGGCTGCATGGGGGGGCAAGGCTGCACTGGGGCAAGGCTGCACTGGAGAAAAGCTGCACTGACATGGCTGCACTTACAAGGCTGCACTGACAAGGCTGCAATGGACACTGGGGCAAGGCTGCACTGACAATTCTGCACTGGGGCAAAGCTGCACAGACGAGGCTGCAATGGACACTGGGGCAAGGCTGCACTGACACTGACAAGGCTGCAGATGGACACCGATAACGCTGCATTGATGGGCATTTTAATGTAAGTTTTTCTTCCTTAAACTTTACTCCTAAAAGTTTTTTTCCTTAAATTTCCCTGCTTAACTTGGGTGCGTGTTATACGCCGATAAATACGGTAATTGTGGGTTAGGTTTACCGTATCTGTTTATGCACCATATATATATATATATATATATATATATATAATTAATTTTGCGATTTTTTACCAATTAATGTTGAATGTGTTTTCACATTTATTTGATACACAAATTTTGTGTCATCTCATGGGTACATCTAGCACATTTAGTGCATCACTTATACATTTGTGATTATATTTAGTTTATTTATTAGTGTTGAATACGTTTCTGATACATTGTTGGTGGTGTCACCAGATGGGCATACCCAGCACACTCTAGCGCATCACTTTATTTATTACTTTCTGGTATATATATTTGCTTACGATTTATGCAACATCCATTATGTGGGTCACATGATGTGCCGACTGAAGGATCGTCTCTATGATCATTTAAGAGACATTGAGAAAAACCACTCCACGAATGTAGCCAAACATTGGAACATAATCCATAACAAGGATGTCTCCAGTTTATTTATTTTGGAGAATGAAGCTATAGTGACACCCCCTAGGGGAGGAGATAGATTTAGAGTGCTTTGCAAGAGGGAAATTTACTATATTTTTTCCCTCAATACCAGGAAACCAGCAGGATTACTTTTTGAGTAGGATATCTCATATTATTATGATTAACTCTCAATTGAGGTTGAATTTTTTCATATATACATTTTTTATGTTGAAACTGATGTCTTTTGGGTGTTTTTTTTTTTCGTGTTTTTTCTATGTTTTTTTCTGCATTTTTTCTGCGCTTCTCCTGCGTCTTTTTTTTTTTTTGCTGCTTTCCTGCTGTTTTGCAGGTTTCTAATGGTTATCCTGCTGTTTTTCTGTTGCTTTTCAATCGTATTTCAATTCGTTTGTGTTTTCTAGTGATTATATACCCCAACTAGTGTTTGGGTCTCCCGAGATTTAGATATCTATAGGGGTTCTACTAAATATTATTTTTGCATGTTCATGTGGTTAAATAGCGGTGTTCTTTGATGTAGCCATCACTAATTAATAGAGTTTTTCTCACTATTTACTAGACATCATCACACCGCCATTTTGCATGTGTACTTGTGCCCTTATTCTTCAGTGGCACCCCGTGAACTGAAGTTCCTACATATAAACCAAGATGTTTGGGTAGATTTTTAGACATTATTTAAAAACACGGTTTTACTATTAAAGGTTGCTTCGCAACAATTTGCACATGTACTTTTGTTTATAAATGTATCTAGTTTTTATTGTTACGATTTCATGTTTTCATGTGTTTCCCCCGTATTATATATGGTGATGGTTTACTATGTCTTTATTATCATGTTTTTACTTTTTTTACTATTTTGAGATATTGGATTGTCTTATATATGCGTATCCTTGATATGTACATGTGTATATATATATATATATATATATATATATAGCAGTCCCTTTTTCTTTTTCTTTTTTGTTTATGTTAACCATCTCGTTTTGTGGTCTATTTCCATGTTTTCCATTTTATCCATGTTTTCTCAGGGGAATCGCATGTATGTATGTATCTCTTCCTCCTCCCCCCTTCTTTGGCCACATGTGTTTGCAATTTAAAATCATTGAATTCATCATGTGACATTTTTAAATCTGGTATATATTTGTCAAACTATATGTGGTCATTTAGCTATGACTAAGCAACAATGATGTTGTGAAACGCGTCAGTGGTTTGTCCTGCTTCTGTTGTCACATGAACGTTAACTATTCATTACAATAAAGGCTTGTATCAGAGTGCGGCTGTCCAGAATCCATTTCTTCAATTTTGCTAGTGTTGAGCCTACACCTGGCTTACACTTTGAGGGGGGTGTTTTCTTCAGTACACCACCTGGAGCAGTTCACCCTTTTGTTCAGATTGTCTTTCTGTCAGAAAGGAAGGTGTATTGATCCTGTGTTTCTGTAAAGCAGAATACATTCATGATGACTCACTTGATTCTTTCCTTAGTAATTTGTTTCTTGTTTCTGTCGGTTTTGGTGACCCCCTCCCATGCTGGATATGTGTCATCGGTGATTGTTCCCCTTTTTCTGCCATCACATAATTTGGTCTGTTTCTCTCTTTTTTTTGGTACAATCTTGCTGACCCTCTCTGGGTTTTTTTTGGAGGGCATTGTTGAGGTTCTCGAGGGCCCTCTTGGAGTATTTATTTGAGTGCCCATTCTTGTATCTATTACTGGAATTTTTTTCTCAAGAAGGTTGTTGGGCCCTTTTTTCTTACCCCTTTGTCCCCCCCTGTTATTCCCTGTCCCCCTTAAACTCTCTTGCTTACTCCTTGTAGCAGAAAGGCTGCTCGGTTAGCATGTTGGGAAAATGGACCACGAAAATATTTGTGCTTTGAATCGCTAATTTTTTGTTAATTTCACTGTCTGCAGTGTGCTAACCATTGCTACCATTGGAGCACATTATGGCCCATTCAAAGCCCAAGGCAGTTAATCTAGAATAGTATCTGATGTCATTTAATGTTAAAGGTCTCAATACTCTCAATGAATGATCCATTGTCCTGCATGATTTGTGTAGGCGGAAGTGTTATATAGCATCTCTACAAGAGATGCACTTTTGGTGGGTCCGTGTGCTGAAACTGCATAACCACAGGTTTCCAGTGGTTTGACATATAACTAATTCCTTGGCTAAAACAAAAAGGTAATGGTAGTTTGGTTTCCAAACATGGCCCTTTTAAATAGAGAATCAAATTGCCGATGGGGGCAGTCACAGTCTTTCCTTGTAAGGTATCCTACATGGTAGACCGCTCACCCTGGCAAACGTCTATTGCCCTAATGCTGAGCAAGTACCATTTATGTGCAATGTCTGTGATAAGCTACAATGTTTTGCTCATGGGCTGATTGTTTTAGTGGGTGATTTCCCCCTCTATCCGGCATTGGGCACATCCAGTGGAGCCTCTGCCTTGTCATACAGAGCTTTGAGGAGCATTAAAAAGTGCTTTGCGGACCTTCATTTGCGTGATTTGTAGCAGGTTCTTTTTCCTACAGCTAAGGAATATACTACTTCTCGCCACCTCACAACAAATATTCCAGGAATAAATATTTTTTTTTCTCTCTCAGTCAGATCTCCATTACTTAAAATCTGCCATGGTAGAATCCAAGATTTTGCCATGCTATGGTCATGAAACTGAAGGGTAGCTCTCAACAGCGATTTATAAACTGGAGCTGTCACACAAGCAGTCACAAGTATACTTTGCTCAAGCTTACTATGCTTTAACAGGGACTGCAAGAGGAACTGATCAAATATAGTGGGGCAAAAAAGTATTTAGTCAGCCACCAATTGTGTAAGTTCTCCCACTTAAAAAGATGAGAGAGGCCTGTAATTTCAAGAGTGACTTCAGGAACTTAATATGTACAGTCTGGAAGAAAGAAGGGAAAGGGGAGACATGAATGAAACCTTTAAATTCAAGGGGATGAATACGGTTCAGGAGGGCAGTATTTTCAATATGAAACCAAACTCAATAACACGGGAACTGGAAGAAAGTTCAAAAATAATCTTAGAAAGTATTATTTTGCTGAAAAGGTAGTTGATGCTTGAAATAGACTTCCAGCATAGGTAGTGAGCCAGTTACAGGAAATGGCTTCTGCCATCACTTTTCTATGCTTCTATGTAGATCCCAACCTAAAAGGCTTTCAGGCAGTGGATGAGTAGTATAAAAAGTATATTATAAAAAGGCTGCATATGCAGATGTTTACTACTCTTTCTGCGCAAGCCTCACACCACCCTACCAAATCTGTTGGGGGCTTTAGAGGAATTCTCCTCTGTCCAATTTTAAAATCAACTATTCAAAATCCTACGCACTGGCAATCAGCCTTTCAAATGCAGAAATTGATTCCTATAGACAAAATTGTCCATTTGCATGGAAGCAGGACGCAATCACTTATTTAGGAATTTAAACTCCTGGCATCCGCAGAACTATGTTTTCATAATTTTATCCCCTGGTAAAACAGATTCATAAGGACCTTGAGTCCTGTGATCTTAAACTCCTGTCCTGGGTCGGAAGGGAGGTACTGATAATTAATGTCCTTATCTGTCCTCTATGTGATGGAAATGGTGCCTATCGCCCTGTGTAAATAATTTTTTTCTACCCTCCACAAGTTGTTTCAATCCCTTTTTATGGCAGAACAAGGTACCACTGCTCAGATTAGCCTACTTAACTCTACAGAAATCTAAAGGCGGGATAGGCTTCCCGGACATACACAAATATTACTGGACCATCAATTTGGCAAGGATCATAGACTGGTCGATACACTCACTACAGAGAATGAGTTAAGATGGAGCAGGCTTTTGTAAAGATACCTTTAGTCAATATCTCTTGGATTAGGACTTGTTACTGGTGGATACCACACTAATTCATGTCTTCTCTCTTTTTACCTTTACCGAAATATTAACCAGAACAGTTCAGTCATTATTTTTTGAAAGGACATCCAGGTTAGGAAATGTTTCCAATTTAGATGCAAATGATGCTTACCGATGCTCTTGCTTTAGTTATTATCATTCTACTCAACTTAGGAGTCATGTAGATATCCCTCCTGTCCCATGTATGACTTAATATTCTCATAAATTCAGTCAATGTTCATCTGGATAGCTATGATTAGGTTTTACACTTTGTATTATTATTAAATTATGTTATATTTAATAAGCATAACACACCACCTTAGTGCATGGAAGTATTTGCAATGGGTCATTATCACAATATGCTGTTACCTGTAAAATATGTATGCAAATAACATTTTAAATTTCATAGCTATTGTTTCATTAATATTAATTCTACTTACAAGACAGCTGAGAAACAATATTTCTTCTTGGTATATATCCAATAAAAGGACCCAACATGTATAAATTGATGTGGCCATAATTTATTTCTGTAAGCTGGTATATCAAGTAGAAATAATTGCAAACTATATTTGTATAAATGCAGCCATTGTGTTCAAGAAACCATATTTTATTTTTGAGTTTATTAAAAACATACGGTAGAGTATTTGTACAAACCGCTGCAAGACCCGTGGGAAATTGCTGCAGAGAAATCCAAAAGCCAATAGCTTCATTTTGTCTCCACAAAAAAAAAAATACGGCTTGTAGTCCCAGATGGCGCTCCCTGACCCAAAAAAGACTTTCTTATAAGAAACATTTATTAACTGAAAAAGACACACTCGAAGGGTAGTTTAAAATGACATATTGCCCAGCCAATAACAGTAAATTGTTTGTTTTTAATTTACTTCCTACGTTTAGAAATGGTTTGTAGAACTATTTTCAATAATCTATATTAGATTTCGTCTAGCACTGAGTGGGGAATATAAGACTCTCACACATGAAGAGAAATGAAGGAAAGACGGTCTTGCCATGTAGGTCTCTTGTGTCTTCTGTTGTTTAATGACTCCTTTTTTGTAGAAGATTCTGTTACAGCAATAAGCATACCCAGGGAAGTACATAGCTAAGCGACTATGTCGTCTCAGCAAATCACCTTGGTTTTTTATTGCTCCTTGATTGCTTATGTCCTTTATGCTTGCCTTGGCAATAAATATATTAAAACAGAATGAAACAGAGATGGTACTTAGGGCTGCTAAAAATCGTAGTCTGTCATAGTTCCAAGTATCATGAAATTGTCCTGGATGCAAGTCAAACTTGTATTTTACCTATGGGAATAAATCTCTGAAACTAATTAAATCACAGGTGAGCTATGATCTGTTTACCAGTGCATCATTTGAGGGCCCAGTTGAATGTTTTGCTGTCATTCATAAAAACATTGCTTTCTAAATCGGTTTTTCATACAATGTTCTGCTTCCACTAACATGACAAGCATGTTGAAAAGAATGTGGCTAAAGCATATCTAAACCCCAAATCAAAATTTTTATATACAGTATTGCAGCTTACCAGTCCTTAGATGTGATGGCTGAATTATTTTTATTTTTTCCAGGTTCTTTTCCTTTATCTTTACTCAGTATGCAAATAACATACTTTCTGTCCTAGCATGACAACACTCATTCTTTCCACTGTATCTGTGAAGAGAATCATGGTTGTTACCCTAGGACAGATTTACTAACATGTCTTCTGCTCTTAAATAAAACAAAAATCTTGCAACCCTCAAGAAAAGTACATGTGAACTTAGCTACCAGCTGCAAGCACTTCTCACATTCCCATAAATGTGCAAAACGCATATGAAAAAACAATCACTGTGCCATGCTAATTTTAATTAACAAAACCAAATCCAATGCGATATATTGATATAAATAAACTATCGTTCTAAAATCAAACATGTGTAAATTAATGTAAACAGATCATCGCATGTGCAAAATATGCATATTTAATAATGACACTAGTACACTATATTTGTGCAAAATGTGCCATCCTTAAAAAAAATCAAACATGTGCAAATTAATGTAAACAGATCATCTCATGTGCAAAATATGCATGTATAACAATGATACCAATACACTATATTTGTGCAAAACGTGCCACTGTGTGAAAAGCAATAGATAAAAAATCAGCCTAAAAAACATATATACAGTAAGTATATAAAAGTGCAGTCAGTTTAATGTGATTCCATGAGATATGTCTTGCTGTTAATCACCACCAATCATCTTAGTGTTGCTTACAGAGTTGAATATACACACCCAAATCATGCTCCCTATATGGTGTAACTTTTTTTGTGGATTTACTACACAGTGCGAGGGAGGCAACTCAGGATATGGATTGCTCTGCACCTGACTATGTGGTATATCCACCTAACACCATCCTGATTATTGTACCTCCTCTGGACCACTGTTAAAACCTCCATTACATTCAGCTAATCCACCACCATTCTTTTGTGTTTTTTCCAGCTTGAACCATGCAAACTTTTCTTGAGCACTTTCAGGAACTATAGACCTTGCTTATAGTGTAAGTAAACCCCCCTATCGTTTCCAGCCAAGGAAGCTGCCATATTTGCCTCTGTTTAATCTTCAACTGACAATTCTGCACATGTCATCAGTTATGACTCAAGCCATTGGATGGTTTGACAGTATGGTTGAGAGCACAACCAATGGGAGTGTTACATTTCTGGCACGTGCCAGAAATTAAACAGTTTTTTGAAACTGGTAAATGGATGAGCTTACTTCCGCTTTAAGCCATTCAATGATCAGGATATTTTAAGAAAAGCCTCTTCTGCAGGAGTACTAGCCACATACCTTGGTGTCTTGTATACATACATACATTTATATTCCTCCATAGAAGCTACGCTAGCCAGGGGGCAAAATTATACAATTGTGTTGTTGCTTTTGTGGTCATACCTATATGCTTATAAGAGGTGGTCATGGTGTTTTATCAGTATGCATGTGTTTGCTTGTATTTTAATGTTGTTTTTTTCTAATTGTCATGACACAAATACAATATTTGTATTTTCTGGTATGTACAGTGAGTTATGTCAATAGTCCATTGATACTGGGATGATTATGCACAATCAGGTTTTTTATCTTTGAGTTAGAGATGCAGCTTTTACCGAGAGCTCCCATCTCACTTCTCTTCCCCTTTTTTTCATTTTGAGAGAAATACATAAGATAACCCTATAATTGCATTTTGCATGAGGCAGTACCTTGAGAGCCCTGTACCTTTAGTGTTTGATAAGGGACACTGACTGGTGTGTATGTATGTATGACAGTATGTACAGTGCCTTGCAAAAGTATTCACCCCTCTTGGCTTTTTACCTATTTTGTTACATTACAGCCTTAGTTCAATCTTTTTTTTTTAATCTGAACTATATGTGATGGATCAGAACACAATAGTCTAAGTTGGTGAAGTAAAATTAGAAAAATATATACATAAAACTATTTTTCAGAAATAAAAAACTGATAATTGGCATGTGCGTATGTATTCACCCCCTTTGTTATGAAGCCCATAAAAAGCTCACATAATTAGTGAAATGATGTCCACCTGTGTGCAATCGAAGTCTCACATGATCTGTCATTACATATACACACCTTTTTGAAAGGCCCCCAGAGGCTGCAACACCTAAGAAAGAGGCACCACTAACCAAACACTGCCATGAAGACCAAGAAACTCTCCAAACAAGTAAGGGACAACGTTGTTGAGAAGTACAAGCCAGGGTTAGGTTATAAAAAAAATATCCAAATCCCTAAGAGCACCATCAAATCTATCATAACCAAATGGAAAGAACATGGAACAACAGTAAACCTGCCAAGAGATGGCCGCACACCAAAATTCACAGACCGGGCAAGGAGGGCATTAATCAGAGAGGCAGCACAGAGACCTAAGGTAACCCCGAAGGAGCTGCAGAGTTCCACAGCAGAGACTGGAGTATCTGTATATAAGACGACAATAAGCCGTAAGCTCCATTAAGTTGGGCTTTATGGTAGAGTGGCCCGAAGAAAGCCATTACTTTCAGCAAAAAACAAAATGGCACGTTTTGAGTTTGTGAAAAGGCATGAGGGTGCTCTGGTCTGATGAGACTAAAAATGAACTTTTTGGCCATCAAAGAAAATGTGTATGTCTGGCGCAAACCCAACACATCACCCAAAGAACACCATCCCCACAGTAAAACATGGTGGTGGCAGCATCATGCTGTGGGGATGTTTTTCAGCAGTCAGGACTGGGAAACTGATCAGAGTTGAGGGAAAGATGGATGGTGCTAAATACAGGGATATTCTTGAGTAAAACCTGTACCACTCTGTGTGTGATTTGAGGCTAGGACAGAGGTTCACCTTCCAGCAGGACAATGATCCCAAACACACTGCTAAAGCAAGACTTGAGTGGTTTAACATGTAAATGTGTTGGAATGGCCTAGTCAAAGCCCAGACCTCAATCCAATAGAAAATCTGTGGCCAGACTTAAAGATTGCTGTTCACAGTTTTGGAGCAGTTGGAGTAGTTTTGCAAGGAGGAATGGGCAAAAATCCCAGTGGTAAGATGTGGCAAGCTCATAGAGACTTATCCAATGCGACTTGGAGCTATGATAATCACAAAAGGTGGCTCTACAGAGTATTGACTTTAGGGTGGTGAATAGTGAATTTTTCTGTTATTTTGTCATATTTGTTGTTTGATTCACAATAAAAAAAAAAAAAAAAAAACATCTTCAAAGTTGTGGGCATGTTCTGTAAATTAACCACTTGCCGACCGCTGCACGCCGATATATGTCGGCACAATGGCAGCGGTGGGCAAGTGAGCGTACCTGTATGTCCCCTTTAAGAGCCGGGGATAGCAGGCGCATGCACGCCATCGGAGACGCGTGTGCCCGCAGTGTACAGCAAGACCGTGCCCATGATATCGGCGGACTCGATGTCCGCTGGTCTTCCGGCGATCGTGTCACAGAGCCTCAGAACGCTGAAGTGCCTATGTAAACAAGGCATTTCCCTGTTCTAGCTTGTGTCATTGGGAGTGGTGACCACTGTCATGTGACTAGTAGCCCACCCCCCCACAGTTAGAATCGCTCCCTAGGACACACTTAACCCCTTCAATACCCCCTAGTGGTTAACCCCTGCACTGCCAGTGTCATTTACAAAGTAATCAGTGCATCTTTATAACACTGATCGCTGTATAAATGACAGTGGTCCCAAAATAGTGTCAAAAGTGTCCGACGTGTCCTCCATAATGTCGCAATCCCGATAGAAATCGAAGATCGTCGCCATTACTGATAAAAAATAAAATAAAAATAAAAATGCCATAAAACTATCCCCTATTTTGTAGATGCTATAACTTTTGTGCAAACCAATTAATATACATTTATTGTGATTTTTTTTTACCAAAAATATGTAGAAGAATACATATCAGCCTAAACTGAGGAAAAGAAGTATTTTTTTTTATATATTTTTGGGGGATATTTATTATAGCAAAAAGTAAAAAATAATGTGTTTTTTTCAAAATTGGCGCTATTTTTTTGTTTATATAACAAAAAATGAAAACCGCAGAGGTGATCAAATACAACCAAAAGTAAGCTCTATTTGTGGGGAAAAAAAGGACGTCGATTTTGTTTGGGTGCAACATCACATGACCGCGCAATTGTCAGTTAAAGTGACGCAGTGCAGAATCGCAAAAAGTGCTCTGGTCAGGAAGAGGGTAAAATCTTCCAGGGCTGAAGCTGTTAAATGATGCAAATCCTCAAAAAAATTCATGTTAATTCCAGGTTGTGAGGCAACAACACACTCAAAATGCCAATGTTTTTTATTTATTACAATTTTTTTATGTATTTTTTTTTACATACGGTGACCAGAGCAACACAATGTTACAATAGTAACACTTTACTACTCTAGGGAGGTGATCAGGATTTTTTTTTTGTTGTCACACTATGATTACTTATAACAGTGAATTTAACTGTTATAAGCAACCTTTCTTTCTGAATGAAAACTATTCATTCAGTGTTTATTATTGTGATTAGCTGTGATTGGCCATAGTTGATCACATGGTACAGATGGGCTGTGAGTGGCCCTATCTGTACCATGTGATCATGGTGACCAATCACAGAGATCCAAACAATAGTACACAACTAAGGGCATGAATCAAAGTCATTCATTGTGTACAATTGTCATGTGGTCTGCTGTGATCTCTTGGCACTGGCAGTGGACCTATAAACTGATCTGTCATCGTTGACAGATCATACCGGAGCATGGCCCAGTCCTGGGAACAGTTAAAGAAGGCATTTTGACTACATTATTGATGCTGCTTCTTTTGGGACTGACAAAATTATGCCTGGAATAGAAGTGGAATAAAAATGAAGAATGTCTATGGCAAACAATCATATTTTAAGTATTTATTCTCTGTATCATATGAGAAGTAGAATGTGCGTGAATGGAAAGGATATTTTCTTCCTAATATAAGCTAGTGTTTGTTTTTAACCACTTTAGCCCCGGACCATTATGCTGCCTAAGGACTTTTTCCAATTTGGCACTGCGTCGCTTTAACTGCTAATTGCGCGGTCATGCAATGCTGTACCCAAACGAAATTTGCGTCCTTTTCTTCCAACTAATAGAGATTTCTTTTGATGGTATTTGATTACCTCTGCGGTTTTTATTTTTTGTGCTATAAATGGAAAGAGACCAAAAATTTTGAAAAAAATGATATTTTCTACTTTTTGTTATAAAAAAAATCCAATAAACTCAATTTTAGTCATACATTTAAGCCAAAATGTATTCGGCCACATGTCTTTGGTAAAAAAAATGTCAACAAGTGTATATTTATTGGTTTGCGCAAAAGTTATAGTGTCTACAAACTAGGGTACATTTTCTGGAATTTACACAGCTTTTAGTTTATGACTGCCTATGTCATTCCTTGAGGTGCTAAAATGGCAGGGCAGTACAAAACCAACCTAAATGACCCCATTTTGGAAAGTAGACACCCCAAGGAAATTGCTGAGAGGCATGTTGAACCCATTGAATATTATTTTTTTTCCCAAGTGATTGAATAATGACAAAAAAAAAAAAATATTTACAAAAAGTTGTCACTAAATGATATATTGCTCACACAGGCCATGGACATATGTGGAATTTCACCCCAAAATACATTTAGCTGCTTCTCCTGAGTATGGGGATACCACATGTGTGGGATTTTTTGAGAGCCTAACCGCGTACGGGGCCCCAAAAACCAATCACCGCCTTCAGGATTTCTAAGGGTGTAAATTTTCACTCTTCACTGCCTATCACAGTTTCGGAGGCCATGGAATGCCCAGGTGGCACAAACCCCCCCAAATGACCCTATTTTGGAAAGTAGACACCACAAGCTATTTGCTGAGAGGCATGGTGAGTATTTTGCAGCTCTCATTTGTTCCTTTCATTTTTTTTTAAAAATCATTTTTATTGTTATCTCAGGGAATGTAAATATCCCCTATGATAGCAATAGGTAGTGACAGGTACTCTTTTTTGAAAAAAATGGGGTCTATTAGACCCTAGATCTCTCCTCTGCCCTCAAAGCATCTGACCACACCAAGATCGGTGTGATAAAATGCTTTCCCAATTTCCCAATGGTGCTGTTACATCCGGCGAAATCTAAGTCATGAAATGCTCGTAGCTTCCGGTTTCTTAGGCCATAGAGATGTTTGGAGCCACTCTGGTCTCTGATCAGGTCTATGGTCAGCTGGCTGAATCACTGGCTGCATTCTCAGGTTCCCTGTTAAGACAGATGAGCCAGAGAAAAACACGGAAGACGGTGGGGGGGGGCATTCCCTCCCACAGCTTGTAAAAGCAGTCTAGAGGCTAATTAACCACTAGGGTCACTTTTACATGAAAGCCGACCGCTGGCTGAAAAGAATGATACCAAGATGATACCTAAACCTGCAGGCATCATTCTGGTATAACTCAAAGTCGTGAATGGCGTACCTGAAGACAAAAAAATGATTAACAATAAAACACAGTAAACGGTAAAGTATAAAAAATTGCATACCTGAAAAACAAACATGATAAAACATAATAACAATAAAACATTGCAGAATAGAATACAGTAAAAAAAGAGCAGAACAATAGAGAGAATGAATAGAGAGAGAGAGAACAATAAAACGACAACTATTTTTTTTTATTATATATATATATATATTTTTTTTACACTTTTTTTGTAACTAACTTTTATAACTGTAACCGGTTCCAGGTTCGGGTCTCTCAAAATGCAATGGCATCTTGGGAGACCCTGTGAAAGTGTGCCTAGTCTGTGCAATGCTGTACCCTACGCTAATACTCAACTAGTGAATGGTAGCGTTCAAAACATTCACCAATGCAAAGACCAGGATTGTCAGGACAGGAGGGACAATAATAGCGGGTGTCACGCCTATATCCGCGCTTGCTGCAGACACGACATCTTTTTTGGGGGGGTTCGTTGGGTAGGGGTACTCGGGAGGACATAAAGAAAATGCCTCTCATGCAGCCGACTGCATGTGGTTGGGGATGTGAATGGGGGAAGTACAGGTGCTGCAGAAGTGGTGGTTCCCAATTAGGATTGGCGAATGCTGCAGGAAGGCCACTATGGGCACGACGGGCCTGTGTTTGTCTTCTTCTTGGTGGCAGTGGGACACTACTTGTGCTTGCCACCTCACCAGCTTGAACTGCACTTATTGGACTCGCCACGTCACCAAGTGTTACTGCAGTTCTGGTTTGACTACGACCGGGGTGTACTAGGCCTCTGGTGCTTGCCAGTTCACCAAAACGCTACCAAAAATACTGTTAGCGAACGCAGGGATCAGGCCTGACTCTGCGAACGCTGCAGTTATGCGTTTAGTGTTTTGTAAGTGACAGTGATCGATCGATACTGCACTTGGGTGGGCTGGGCTGGGCCGGGCGGAGGGGCAAAATGCAGGTGTTAGCAGGTATCTGGGCTGATCCCGCTAACACTGCGTTTTTGGGAACCCTAAACTGCTGGGGACGCTAGTATAGATCTTATCGGATCAGATATTGATCCGATCAGATACTATACCACTAAGGGAGGCGTACGCTGCGTGCGTGGGTGTTAGCGGTACTGGCGCTAACCTGACGCTTCCTGGGGCTGGTGCTTGCCAGTTCACCAAAACGCTACCAAAAAAACTGTTAGCGATATCAGGGATCAGGCCTGACTCTGGGGGTCCCTGTCGCTATAAAACGCTGACGGCGAACCTAAATATTTACTCCCACCCGCGGGAGGCAGATCATGTATATTTACGTGATTTTGCCTGCCCGTGCCGCATTGCCGACGTATATCGGCGTGAGGCGGTCCTTAAGTGGTTAACCAGTTACCAACCGGCCCATAGCCAAATGACAGCTGCACGGAGGTTGGATAACTCTGGGAGGGCGTACAGTGGCATCCTCCCAGAATCCTGCTCTCGCGTGCCCCCGAGAACATCCGTGACCGCCGGGTCCGGCTTCACGGATCACGGTAAATGGCCGCTGAAACCACATGTAAACAAACCGGCATCATGTCATGATCGGTACACAGAGGGGAGGGATCGGATGGCAGCAGCGCTGTGGGCTGGATCTGTAGTGCCCACAGCGCTGCTCTGTGACAATTGCTGTCACATCCATGGATCCATCCATCCATGCTCAGCCATCCCTCCATGCTTAGCAATACCCTGCAAAACTCTGAAATACCCTGCACTACCCTGCACTACTCTGCAATACTCTGCAATACTCTGCAATGCTCTGCAATACCCTGCAATACTCTGCAATGCTCTGCAATACTCTGCAATACCCGGCAATACTCTGCAATAACCCGCAATACCCCACAATACTCTGCAATACCCTGCAATACCCCGCAATACTCTGCAATACTCTGCAATACCCTGCAATACTCTGCAATACCCGCAGTACTCTGCAATACACCGCAATACCCCGCAATACTCTGCAATACCCTGCAATATTCTGCAATACCCCGCAATACTCTGCAATACCCCGCAATACTCTGCAATACCCTGCAATATTCTGCAATACCCCACAATACCCTGCAATACCCTGCAATAATCTGCAATACCCTGCAATACTCTGCCATACCCAGCCTACTCTGCCATACCCAGCCATGCTCTGCAATACCCAGCCATACTCTGCAATACCCAGCCATACTCTGCAATACTCGGTGATACCCAGCCATACTCTGTCATACCCAGCCATACTCTGCCATTCCCAGCAATACTCAGCCATACTCTGCAATACCCAGCCATACTCTGCAATACTCGGTGATACCCAGCCATACTCTGCCATACCCAGCCATACTCTGCCATACTCTGCCATACCCAGCCATACCCAGCCATACTCGGCCATACCCAGCCATACTCGACCATGCTCAGCCATACTCGGCCATGCTCAGCCTCTGTATGTGGCCAGGCTGTGAAAGTCTCACACATGTGTTATCACCGTACTCAGGAGGAGTAGGAGAATCTATTTTGGGTGTCATTTTTGGTATGTACATGCTAAAAAATGCGTTTTAACCACTTCCCGCCTGCCGGCCGTCATACGACGACCTTGACTTTGTATCTGAATGATGGGTGCAGCTACAGGCATCATTCAGATATCAGTTTTTTGAGCCGGTAATTCCCTACACCATAAGAATGATCATAGCAGCTGTTCCACTGCTTGCCTGGGGGCACGCATCGCGGCGATCAGTAGAGCGGTGTGTCAGCCTGACACACCGCTCCACCAATCTTGGTAAAGAGCCTCCGGCGGAGGCTCTTTACCACGTGATCAGCCGTGTCCAATCACGGCTGATCACGCTGTCAATGGGAAGAGCCGTTGATCTGCTTTTCCTCACTCGCGTCTGACAGACGCGAGTAGAGGAGAGCCAATCTGCGGTTCTCCTGACAGGGGGGGTCTGCGCTGATTGTTTATCAGCGCAGCCCCCCTCAGATCACCACACTGGACAACCAGGGATCGCCACTAGGACCACCAAGGAAGGGGCAACATGTGGATGGCCAGGTATGTACCCCATGGCCATCCACATGTGCCCAATGTGCCCAATCTGTGCCAATCAGTGCCCACAAATGGGCACTGATTGGCACCATTATGTTCCAGATCTGCCCAGCAATGCCCCCAATATGTTTTATCAGTGCCACCTGTCATTGCCCATCGGTGCCACCTGTCATTGCCCATCGGTGCCACCTGTCAGTGCCCATCAGTGCCCACCTATCAGTGCCACACATCAGTGCCACCCATAAGTACCCATCAGTGCCACCCATATGTACCAATCAATGCCACCTACGAGTGCCCATCAGTGCCGCCTATGAGTGCCCATCAGTGCCACCTATGAGTGCCCATCAGTGCCGCATACCAGTGCCACCTATCAGTGCCCATCAGTGCCACCTATCAGTGCCCATCAGTGCCACCTATCAGTGCCCATCATCAGTGCCCGTCAGTGCCACCTCATTGGTGCCACCTCATCGGTGCCCATCAGTGCCACCGTATCAGTGCCGTCAGTGCAGCCATATCAGTGCCCATCATTGAAGGAGAAAACGTACTTATTTACAAAAAAATTTAACAGAAACAAAGAAAAACTTGTTTTTTTTAGAAATTTTCTGTCTTTTTTTATTTGTTGCGCAAAAAAATAAAAACCGCAGAGGTGATCAAATACCACCAAAAGAAAGCTCTATTTGTGGGAACAAAATAATAAAAAATTTGTTTGGGTACAGTGTAGCATGACCGCGCAATTGTCATTCAAATTGCGACAGCGCTGAAAGCTGAAAATTTGCCTGGGCGGGAAGGTGTCTAAGTGCCTGGTATTGAAGTGGTTAAGTAGCGAAGTTTGGCGCCATTCTACGAGCGTGTGCAATTTTGAAGGGTGGCATGTTAGGTATCTATTTACTCGGCATAACCTGCTAATATGACAATTTTAGAAATAAAAAATACAAAAAAAAATCTTAATTTTGCAAAGAAAAAAATGACAACTTCAAAAAAACTCATCATGCATCTTTCTAAATACCTTGGAATGTCTTCTTTCCAAAAAGGGGTCATTTGGGGGTATTTGTACTTTTCCGGCATGTTAGGCTCTCAAGAAATTAGATAGGCCGTCAGTACTTCAGGTGTGATCAATTTTCAGATATTGGCACCATAGCTTTTGGACTCTATAACTTTCACAAAGACCAAATAATATACACCGATTTGGTTTATTTTTAC
Organism: Lithobates clamitans; assembly: GCA_037952925.1. Taxonomy (NCBI): domain Eukaryota; kingdom Metazoa; phylum Chordata; class Amphibia; order Anura; family Ranidae; genus Lithobates; species Lithobates clamitans. The sequence continues at coordinate 3,767,079 of JBBGZY010000406.1, forward strand.
CAACGATTAGGGATGAGCTTCGAGTTCGAGTCGAACTCATGTTCTACTCGAACATTGGCTGTTCGCAAGTTCGCCGAACAGCGAACAATTTGGGGTGTTCGCGGCAAATTCGAATGCCGCGGAACACCCTTTAAAAGTCTATGGGAGAAATCAAAAGTGCTAATTTTAAAGGCTTATATGCAAGTTATTGTCATAAAAAGGGTTTGGGGACCCGGGTCCTGCCCCAGGGGACATGGATCAATGCAAAAAAAAGTTTTAAAAACGGACGTTTTTTCAGGAGCAGTGATTTTATTAATGCTTAAAGTCAAACAATAAAAGTGTAATATCCCTTTAAATTTCGTACCTGGGGGGTGTCTATAGTATGCCTGTAAAGGGGCGCATGTTTCCTGTGTTTAGAACAGTCTGACAGCAAAATGACATTTGGAAGGAAAAAACTCATTTAAAACTACCCGCGGCTATTGCATTGCCGACAATACACATAGAAGTTCATTGATAAAAACGGCATGGGAATTCCCCACAGGGGAACCCCGAACCAAAATAAAAAAAAAAAAATGATGTGGGGGTCCCCCTAAATTCCATACCTGGCCCTTCAGGTCTGGTATGGATATTAAGGGGAACCCCAGCCAAAATTTAAAAAAAAAATTGACGTGGGGTTCCCCCTAAATTCCATACCAGACCCTTCAGGTCTGGTATGGATTTTAAGGGGAACCCCGCGCCAAAAAAAAAAAAAAAAAACGGCGTGGGGTCCCCCTAAAAATCCATACCAGACCCTTATCCGAGCACGCAACCTGGCAGGCCGCAGGAAAAGAGGGGGGGACGAGAGTGCGGCCCCCCCCCCTCCTGAACCGTACCAGGCCACATGCCCTCAACATTGGGAGGGTGCTTTGGGGTAGCCCCCCAAAACACCTTGTCCCCATGTTGATGAGGACAAGGGCCTCATCCTCACAACCGTGGCCGGTGGTTGTGGGGGTCTGCGGGTGGGGGGCTTATCGGAATCTGGAAGCCCCCTTTAACAAGGGGACCCCCAGATCCCGGCCCCCCCCCTGTGTGAAATGGTAAGGGGGTACTTACCCCTACCATTTCACTAAAAAACTGTCAAAAATGTTAAAAATGACAAGAGACAGTTTTTGACAATTCCTTTATTTAAATGCTTCTTCTTTCTTCCTTCATCTTCTTCTTCTTCTGGTTCTTCTGGCTCTTCTGGTTCTTCCTCCGGCGTTCTCGTCCAGCATCTTCTCCGCGGCGTCTTCTATCTTCTTCTCCTCGGGCCGCTCCGCACCCATGGCATGAGGGGGGAGGCTCCCGCTCTTCTCTTCATCTTCTTCTCTTCTTCTCTTCTTCTTCTTCTTCATCTTCTTCTTCTTCTTCTTCTTCCTTCTTCTCTTCTTCCTGTCTTCTCCGGGCCGCTCCGCAGCCATGCTGGCATGGTGGGAGGCTCCCGCTGTGTGACGGCGTCTCTTCGTCTGACGGTTCTTAAATAACGGGGGGCGGGGCCATCCGGTGACCCCGCCCCCCTCTGACGCACGGTGACTTGAGGGACTTCCCTGTGACGTCACGGGGAATGCCACAGGGAAGTCCCGTCATGTCACCGTGCGTCAGAGGGGGGCGGGGTCACCGGGTGGCCCCGCCCCCCGTTATTTAAGAACCGTCAGACGAAGAGACGCCGTCACACAGCGGGAGCCTCCCACCATGCCACAGCATGGCTGCGGAGCGGCCCGGAGAAGACAGGAAGAAGAGAAGAAGGAAGAAGAAGGAAGAAGAAGAAGAAGAAGATGAAGAAGAAGATGAAGAAGAGAAGAAGATGAAGAGAAGAGCGGGAGCCTCCCCCCTCATGCCATGGGTGCGGAGCGGCCCGAGGAGAAGAAGATAGAAGACGCCGCGGAGAAGATGCTGGACGAGAACGCCGGAGGAAGAACCAGAAGAGCCAGAAGAACCAGAAGAAGAAGAAGATGAAGGAAGAAAGAAGAAGCATTTAAATAAAGGAATTGTCAAAAACTGTCTCTTGTCATTTTTAACATTTTTGACAGTTTTTTAGTGAAATGGTAGGGGTAAGTACCCCCTTACCATTTCACACAGGGGGGGGGCCGGGATCTGGGGGTCCCCTTGTTAAAGGGGGCTTCCAGATTCCGATAAGCCCCCCGCCCGCAGACCCCCACAACCACCGGCCACGGTTGTGAGGATGAGGCCCTTGTCCTCATCAACATGGGGACAAGGTGTTTTGGGGGGCTACCCCAAAGCACCCTCCCAATGTTGAGGGCATGTGGCCTGGTACGGTTCAGGAGGGGGGGGGCGCACTCTCGTCCCCCCCTCTTTTCCTGCGGCCTGCCAGGTTGCGTGCTCGGATAAGGGTCTGGTATGGATTGTTAGGGGGACCCCACGCGGTTTTTTTTTTTTTTTTTTGGCGCGGGGTTCCCCTTAAAATCCATACCAGACCTGAAGGGTCTGGTATGGAATTTAGGGGGAACCCCACGTCAATTTTTTTTTTAAATTTTGGCTGGGGTTCCCCTTAATATCCATACCAGACCTGAAGGGCCTTGTATGGAATTTAGGGGGACTCCCACATCATTTTTTTTTTTTAATTTTGGTTCGGGGTTGCCCTGTGGGGAATTCCCATGCCGTTTTTATCAATGAACTTCTATGTGTATTGTCGGCAATGCAATAGCCGCGGTAGTTTTAAATGTGTTTTTTCCTTCAAAATGTCACTTTGCTGTCAGACTGTTCTAAACACGGGAAACATGCGCCCCTTTACAGGCATACTATAGACACCCCCCAGGTATGAAATTTAAAGGGATATTACACTTTTATTGTTTGACTTTAAGCATTATTAAAATCACTGCTCCTGAAAAAACGGCCGTTTTTAAAACTTTTTTTTGCATTGATTCATGTCCCCTGGGGGAGGACCCGGGTCCCCAAACACTTTTTATGACAATAACTTGCATATTAGCCTTTAAAATTAGCACTTTTGATTATTCATGTTCGTGTCCCATAGACTTTAACGGCGTTCGCGTGTTCGAACGAATTTTTTTCCTGTTCGCATGTTCTGGTGCGAACCGAACAGGGGGGTGTTCGGCTCATCCCTACCAACGATATGTAGTGGTATAAATTTTGGCCAAAATATATGAAGAAAAGTTACTAATTTGCAAAATTTTATAAAAGAAACAAAGAAAAATTCATTTTTTTACAGAATTTTCGGTCTTTTTTCTTTTATAGCGCAAAAAATAAAGAACCCAGTGGTGATTAAATACCACCAAAAGAAATCTCTATTTGTGTTAAAAAAAGGACAAAAATTTCATATAGGTACAGTGCATGACTGAGTAATTGTCATTAAAAATGTGAGAGCACTGAAAGCTGAAAATTAGTCTGGTTATTAAGGGGGTTTAAGTGCCCAGTGGTTAAAATTGCTTCCAGTAGTTGTTTTCAGTCCACAAAATATCAAATCGTTATCTACTATACTTCTTAAATTATTTTAGTGAAAGATAAGAGAGTCTACTTTTGCTAAGTCCATCTTTTTGTAATTCTTTTTTTTTTCAAGAGAAAGGGTTCCAACAAGGGTATGATATCAAGGGCATGTGCCCCATGTCTTCTGCTGAGTGCTCCAAATGTCTTTTGCTGAGGCCATAGTGGAATATTAGTACTCAGTTTATGCAGCAGTATTCAGGAAGGCACACATTTCAAGGGTACAATTGGAAGACAAATACTGTATCTGCCTATCATCGTCATAATATTCTTAAAGCCACTGCAGCCAAAGTCACTGTAACTTTTTAATTTTTTTTATTGGGTGAACTTTTCTGATGGTATACGCAAAATGTAAATTATTTTCCTTTTTCTTGTTGGAACATACAATGTCCAATGAAAATTTATCGTCAAAAAATTTATCGTCAAAAAATTAAGAACATTTTGTGCCACATTATTCCCATTACTCCCATGTCCCATGTTTGCCTACAGCTCTCCAGACTGGGTACGTTGTTAGCAGAAATCGGCCTATGATAGGCCACCAAATCCATTCAGGAAATGCTAATTGCCATAAAATATATTCATCCTAGTAATTTTGGCGATTAAAGGTCCTTACTTCTCACTGTTACATGTTCGGGAAAATAACATTTAGTTTTTATCATATATTATGTCATTTGTGTTTGCAAGCCCATTAGGACAACGCAGTTTAGGCTGTGAAGAGCAGAAGCTAAGAGCAGATTGCTGTTTACATGCTCACGGATCGAAGGTAAGTTAATCCGGTAGCAGTTAATGATTAGTGCAAGAATTCATGATGTAGAACTAATGTAGACGATAAATATTTACAGCTTTTCTAAGTGCTCATTCTTTAGCCAGACAACAGTAGATTGTGGATAAGACACTCTCGAACACTGCAAATAAAAAAAGCACTTTCAGCAGCTGGGGAAGAGAGATTTAGCAAGGAAAGGTATATGAATCAAGCTAAAATTGGTCATGGAATCGCCAGAGTGACCTTAACTATAGCGATTTCATAGCACTTTATATCACATTTAGGGTTGAATTACAATTAAGCAAATGGGTTTGGTATATTGGTCATAAATTATGTGCTGTGAATTCTTGTGCTTGCCATGGATGAAATAAAATTTAGTAAAATGTCCAAATTACTGCAGTGTCTTACATATGGGGAAATTCAAACCTCTGAATGTATATGGCATTAAATTAGTGATGAGTGAATGAGTCTGCATATAGTTAGCTGACCATTCACTGAATGCATTGCAAAGTCCGAAAGTTGTAAACATTAACCTGGACCCCACAACATCTATGGGAGGGATCTTGATTCTGGCAATTTTAAAGGCAAATAGACTGTGTGCTTTCCAAAGTCTAGTTGCACTCTGCAAGTGCAATTGCTCCAGAGCTTGATAAGTGAGGTAAAGCTTCACTTTGCAAAAAAATACTTAATCACATGCAAGGAAGATAAAAAAAGTGGTTGAATGATGGAAGTCAGCAGAGCCTCAACATGGGGACAAGGTGCTTTGGGGAGCTACCCCAAAGCACCCTCCCCATGTTGAGGGCATGTGGCCTGGTACAGTTCAGAGGGCAGGGCAATCTCTTGTCCCTCCTCTTTTCCTGCAGCCTGCCAGGTTGCATGCTCGGATAAGGGTCTGGTATGGATTTTTGGGGGGGCCCGCATGCCATTTTTTTTTATTTTGGCGTGGGGTTCTCCTTAATATCCATACCAGACCTGAAGGGCCTGGTATGGAATTTGGGGGACCCCCACGCAATTCTTTTTTTTAAATTTTGGTTCAGGGTTCCCCTTAATGTTCATACCAGACCCAAAGGGCCTGGTAATGGACTAGGGGAATCCCATGCCTTTTTTTTCAATGACTTCTTTTATCTGTATTGCCGGGACCGACAATTCATTATAGCCGCCAGTACTTTGAAATGACTTTTTTTCCTTAGAAATTTAGTAATTTTGTGCAAGGACTGTTCTAAACATGGGAAAAATGTGCCACTTTACAGGCATACTATAGACACCCCCCAGGTACAAAATCTAAGGGAATCTTTCACTTTTATTGTTTCACTTTAAGCATTAATAAAATCACTGCTCCCAAAAAAACGTCTGTTTTTAAAACTTTCTTTTGCATTGATACATATCCCCTGGGGCAGGACCTAGGTCCCCAAACACTTTTTATGATAATAACTTGCATATAATCCTTTAAAATGTGCACTTTTGATTATGTTCGTGTCCCATAGACTTTAATGGCGTTCGCGTGTTCCAACAAATTTTTTGCCTGTTCGCATGTTCTGCTGCGAACCGAACCGGGGGGATCCCTAATTGTAAGGGATACAGAATGCAGGCATCAAGCAGCAGGAATGACCAGTAGAGATGGGCCGAACACCCCCCCGGTTTGGTTTGCACCAGAACTCTCAAACATCGTAAAAGTTTGGATCCGAACCACAAACCCTATTAAAGTCTATAGGACCCGAACTTGAAAAATCAAAAGTGCCCATTTTGAAGGCTCTTGTGCAAGTTATTGTCATAAAAAGGGCATGGAGGCTTGTTTACTGCCCTAGGGGACATGTACCAATGCATTTTTTTTAATATATAGTTTTTAAAGGAGCAGCAATTTTAATACATTAATTAAAAATTTCTTTAAATCTAGTGCCTGGGGAGTCCCCCTAGTCTGCATGTAAAGTGGCACATCTGTACCATGTATAGAACCTGCTGCAGCAAAATTGTCAAATTTTAAAGAAAAAAATGACATTTAAATTGATTTTCCTTGCAAGCTTTCTTTATTTGGACAAGATGGAAGTTTGAACGCTGGGCATGTGAGTGGCAGGTAATCTATTTTTTTTTCCAGATAAAAAGTGTATTATTTTAGACAACAGCAAGAAGTGTCAACATTTTTACTATAATGCACTTTCAGAGATAGAGACTAGTCAGGATTTATCATGAAATTAAAACTAGAATATGTATTATTTCAGAGACAGCATTTAGGCACTTGGTGTAGGCACCATTTTGAAAAAGAGACATGGCATACAGCTTTTCATGAAAATCCACATTAAAGTGTTTGTAAAGGTAAAAAGGTTTTTTTTTTCTTTTACCTTAATACATTTTATACATTAAGGTAAACTTTTAAGTGCAGCTCCCTCTGCAGCCCCCATAAATACATACCTGAGCCTGATCTCTGTCCCGCTCTGTGCAATCTGCAGCACCTCTTCTCCCCTCTCCTGGCTCTCATGCGCTTGGCTGAGAGCAGGGGGAGTCATTGGCTTCTGCTTCTGTCAGTCAAAACCAGTGAGCAGAGAGCAGGAGTCGTGGCCTGAGCCAGGCTGTGTGTCTGAATAGACACATAAACAGCCCAGCTCAGGAGCAAGCCTGCATGGTTTCCCCCATAGGAAGCAGCTTGCTATGAGGAAACTTGGTATGGGGAGGAGCCAAGAGCACTGACGAGGGACCCAAAAGGAGGAGGATTGGGACTGCTCTGTGCAAAACCGTTGCACAGAGCATGTACGTATAACATGTTTGCGATTTTAATAACGAAAAGATTATACCTTGAATATCACTTTATAATATATATACTGTATTTTACAGAAAAAAACTAAAATATTATAGTAATACCATAGATAGCATTTAAGAGCTTGGAGTAGGCTGCATTTTAAATAACATAGCATGCAGCTTGTTATTTTAGACTGTATTGAAGCACTCGGAGTAGGCTGCATTTTGAAAAGTACACAAAGCATGCAGCTTTAAATTAGGGACTGTTGAAGGTTCAAGGCCTGTGGCAGACAAGGATTATTTGTGAACTTTCCCTTCTAAAGGGAAGGTTGGAAAGAAAGGAAGACCTTGCATAACACAAAATGGCATAGGGTCAGTCAACTGCCAGTCTGCCCTTGATGAGCTGCCAGAATCTCTTATGCAAGTTGGCTATTGTCTCCCAGGCATAAAACATGTTTTGCCTAAGCCATTGCATAGGCTCTGGGCCTCTTGGAGGGAGAGGGAAGATAGTTAAGAGTCACCAAATTAAGCCATTCACAATCACCAAGGTTCAAGACTTAGGATAGCACCTCCAACTCCAGTGGTGTACCCTTTCTAGAATCATACCCAGCCTACAGCAAATGTACCCAGTGGGCTGTAAAAAAGATGTAACACCCTTACATATGCTTGCTTTACTATGTGTCTGTGGTACCTGCCCCTGACCTCTTGGTTTAGTGACATAAATACATTTAATTCCACATACTGGTACAGTACATTTAAGCCCTTCTGAGCAAAGAAATGTCAGGTACCTGCCACTTTGATGCAACAAGGGCCACAAAGTTGCAGAAGGGGAATTCAACTGCTGAAAAGGAAGTAACTCTAATGCCAGAAAATTAGCCAAGCTGGCATTGAGACACAGGGCATGGGGATGATTGAGGGATTTTTTTCTACTCCAGCATCTGAGGAAAGGACACTTGTCTGGTCAAGGATACTGCTTAAGAAGTTGGTGTGGGGTAAGGAGCCTAATAATGAGGGTCAAGCCCATGCTGAGCATGGCCAAATACTGACCCTCTTAATCACTTGATGTGCCATTAGTTAAGCCTCTTAAACCCCTTTTCAGACTTCCCTCCCTATCACTTGAGTCCACAGATGTTGCAGCAAATTCTGCCTGTTAAAGAATCCTGTGAACTGGGGGGAGGTAGAATGTGAGAAATGCAGAATAAAAATGGGTGTGGGCCTTTTGCTGCTAACTGAGATGAATTATGTATTGCTCCCTTTGGATGGTGGTAAAGAATCATTTAACTCCTTGTGTATGTGGTACCCAAATGACTGGTAGATTTACCATGCTTATAACACTGTAGGCAAAGTGTGCAGGCTGCAAACCACTACAGTGCTGTCAACAACAGATGCATTTAAAAAGGCTCAAACTGGGGGGCGTGGCCTGGCTATGAGACGGTGAGGACGCACATCTCGTGAGCTCCGGCGCCAGCAACTAAAAACCTTCCTTTTACACATAATCCACGACTCCTCCGTACACATGCCGGGCACGGGCAAGAGGTCGGGTAAATCCCACACCAAAAAAGCCACTCCGGCGAGCTCTATCAAGCGCTATCTCGCTACGGAGCCTGAAGATCCTGGTGAGTCAGACGGCCTAGGCCGCTCGCCTCGTGGGATGAGTGTTAGCTCTGCCTCTCGCCATAGGCCAGAGACAAGACACCGGTCTCCAGTATCCTCGTGTGGATCAGACAGGGAGAGAAGCCCGAGGGAGGACTCGAGAGTGGCGGACTTAGTAAGCGGACTCCCCACCAAATCAGACCTTGCCCTGATGCTATCGGGCCTTGAAAAGGTAATTAAGAAAGAACTTTCTGCCATTTGCACGGACTTAGCACAAGTTCTTGAGCGCGTGGAGGAGACGGAGCAGAGGCTAGACAGGCACGCCAATGCCATTAGAGACTTAAAATCCTCTACACGAAATCTGTATATCGCGCACAGAATGGCGTTATACAAGCTGGAAGACCAAGAGAATAGGAACAGGAGAAATAACATATGTATCAGGGGTCTTCCAGAGGCGACGAGGGATGACGACCTGGCAGCGTCTGTCCGCGGCATCTTTAATACCCTGCTAGGGAACCAAGCTGACCACCCACTAAAGATAGACAGGGTACTTTTGCACGTCCAAGGGGCGTGACCGGAAGCGGATGGAGGTGAGAGGAGTGGAGTGAGTGCGAGATTCCATCCCGCTCCATGAAGCACCGTGAACCCTGCGGCTAATGGCTTCGCCGCTACCCATCGTGCTAAGTTAAGCACCTGTTTTCCCCCCCTGTTGTCCATGCTGTACCGCTGTGTAGCCCCGCTCCTGTGTGGATCCGAAAAGCTGCGGAGTGACCCTGTCCGCTGAGACTGCTGGAGCAATCACTGGCGCTGCGTGCGGGGAGGTTACTCGAAACGCCGCTCAAGGCAGTGCGAGCCCGGCAGTGATTGAGAGGGGAGCCTGGCGCGGACACCGCAAGCACCGCGAGAGTAGAGAAAAAGAACGTGAGTCCGGTCTGGCTGTCAGCAAGGAGACGGAGCACCAGGGAGAACGCTACAAGCAAGAAGCAGGTACACGATATCACAATAACTGTATCCTGCTTGAATCAATGGGGATGTCTGTTAGCCATGTGTTGTATTGAGAGATAACTAACGAAGGAATCTTGAACTGTGAAACAAAAACAAAACCTCTGAAGTTTCTCTCTGGGCTGATTACTGGCTGACCCCTGTTTAAATAACTGGATCAAAAGCACCCCCCCGGTAGTAAGGAAGAAAGACACTGAGTTGACTTTTTCTGTTGTCTGCTGGACTATTTCTGGACTACTCTGACCCCCCCCTATTGTTGGGAATTGTGAGGGATTGTACTAAGGGACCCAGGGTGCTCCGTAATAGAGGAGGGAGAGTTCTGGAAGGGGAGGCCTAGTCTATAAGGACTTTGTACGATTCACGGACACCATATTAAAAGCTGGGTCTGAGGGGAAAAAGAGGTCAGATATTAGACTAGGTCTGCTGATAAGACACCCGTGTATAAACCCGAACCTCTAGTAAATGACCAGGACGGCAATAAGGGATAACTCAAAGGATATCAACAGTTGGTGGTGCAGTTATATAAACATATAAGAGGAAAATAAGATAACTCAGAGAAAACCAACATGACAGGGAAAAAAAAGGGAGAGGAGCATCCTAGCCAGGAAAACATGGGAACCCAATCCTTGAGGTCAGCTAAAGACAAGGAGAAGGAGAAAGACCCACACCTTACTGTGGCAGGAGCAACAGCTGCGGTGGTGGCAGCCTCCGCTAAACTAGAGAAATTGGTCCTGGCAGCAGAACATACCCCAAACAAAGGAGGACAACAAGCACCGATTAAATCAGTAACAGAGAGAAAAAGTCAGGGCCATGCGGGACAGTCCGTAGGTAACCCCAGTACAAAGAGTCTATCTACAAAGGGCTCAGGAACCGTCGGTAGGGAAGTGGAGACACCAGCCGCCCCAAATCCCATAATGGAAGGAGAACCCTCCCTAAAGGATATCTTTCTGGCAATAAGCGCATGCAACCATTCCCTGGGATCATTGGGAGAGCAAATGAAGGGTATTAAAGAGGAGTTGACACTAGTACGTCAGGATCTTAAGATGACAACTGAAAGGGTGACAGAAGTGGAAAAGAGAATAAGTTTAATAGAGGATGACTTACTCCCCATGAAACAAGAAGCAAAGATCTGGAGGGAAAAAATTGAAAAACTCACAGGGAAAGTCGATGAAATGGAAAATAGACTCCGCAGGGACAATGTTAGAGTGGTGGGATTCCCTGAGGGGAGTGAAGGACTGGACCCTATTGTATTTTTGGAAAACTGGGTGTTGGGGGTATTTGGAGGTGAAACATTTACGCAGCAGTTTTCTATAGAAAGGGCACATAGAGTTCCGTTCAGGCCCCCCGCACCGGGAACCCCCCCAAGACCGTTTTTAGTTAAATTTCTGAACTACAAGGATAAAATAAAACTCCTACGTAAAGCTCGTGAGATGGGGAAAATCCTGTATAAAGATATAAGGATATCAATATTCCCCGATTTTTCGCCGGACCTTCAGAGACGCAGAGCTGAGTTTCTGGGGGTGAAGCGTAACCTCCAGAGATATAATGTCTCATACGCCCTTCTTTATCCAGCTAAATTGCGGATAAATGCACTAGGGGGTAGCCAGTTTTTTGAGTCTCCTGCGAAAGCGTTAGCATGGCTGGAGGATAAAAAAGATCAATTACCTAAGAAATAGGGGAGATACACTGCGAAAAATTAACGTTTATTAAGTAGGTATAATTTGGATTAGTTATTTTTGGAGCGGGGATGGTTTAGGGACACGGTAAATGGAAGTAGGTTTGAGATGGAGAGTGTTCATGATTGATGGTGGGGGGGGAGGGAGGGAGTGGGCATGGGGGAGGGAGGGGGGGGGAGGGGGGAGGTATGGAGAGGTTGGGGGGTATGGGTCGGTCATTAAAAAAGCCCGGAGGGGTAACCTAGAGTGGTGTGGGGAGGTGGGGAGGGAGGGAGGACATGGGAGGATCTCAAGGGGGGGACAAGGGAGGGATGGGTTGGAAGGGACGGGGGAGGGGGGAGGGGGTAAAGAGCACAGGAAAATTAGTATGCAATATAAGGTACCAAACAACACATTAAGTATAAGGTATATTACACTATATAAAGATATAAAGGATATGGATAATGGAAATGGTATAGTTGATATTATAACTAAGCACTAAGGTAGATTTGATAGGGGAAAAGCTGTTTTTTTTTTTTTTTTTTTTTTTTTTTTTTTTTCTATAACTCACGGAATAAGGAGAATATACTCCCATACTTGGTCACTGAGGGGTTTTTTTTTTTTTTTTTTTTCTTTTCTCGCAGTGATAATCTTATTCGTAAATAGCTAATGGGAATAAAGATTGGCTCATGGAACGTTAGGGGATTAGGTACTCCCCTAAAAAGAACACAGGTATTCGATCTATTAGATATACTTAGAGTAGATATTGCATGCCTACAGGAAACACATCTGACTAGAGAGACAAAAGTAACTATTAAGAACAAGAATTTTCACAACCAGTACCATGCGGTATACTCCTCTTATTCGAGGGGGGTGGGAGTGCTGATCAGGAAAGGGATTGTGTTTTCCTGTAGGCAGAGCAATATAGATGAAGGTGGCCGATATGTTTTTCTACACTGCACGATAGGGAATCAGGAATGCATAATAGCTAATATTTATAATCCACCACCTTTTAAATTAGAAATTTTATATAGCCTGCTGGAGTTTGTTATAGATAAACCGAGGACCCCTGTCATTGTAGTAGGGGATTTTAACGTAGTGATAAATAAAGAATTAGATAAATTTCCCCCAGGAAAATCGGGACAGAGCCCATGTGGGATCCGAATGGGACAGTTCCTGGAAGAGGCTGGACTGATGGACCTTTGGAGAGTGAGAAATCCTGGAATACAACAGTTCTCGTGTCACTCTAGTACCCATTCCTCCCTGTCGAGAATAGATTTAGTATTGGGAAATGATATGGCCGCTCTACTGATCAGGGATATAACCTATCATCCAAGAGGAATCTCGGACCACACACCGGTTACAGCTATAATGGATATCGGGATAAGGAAACAGTGGGGTACCTGGAAACTGAACCCAGTGTGGCTCGAGATTCTCGAGGGCCCAGAGGAAACCATGACAAAAATGAGGGAATTTATAATGTTAAATGAGGGCTCAGTGGCAAAAGGGGTGATGTGGGATGCGTTGAAGGCATATATGAGGGGAATATTGATCCAGCAGATATCAAGAGTAAAGAGAGCATCAAGGGCTGTGGAAGAGAAGGCTAGGGACGAGATCCTGGTAGCAGAAAGGGAGCTAGTGGAAAATCCATCCCCGGAAAAATATCAAAGGTGGGAAAATAAGCAATCAGTATATAAGGAGATAATGTCCAGGAAAGCTGAAAATAAAAGAACATTCCAAAAACATATAATGTTTGGAGAGGGGGAAAGAATAGGGAAGATACTAGCCCATATTGCTAAAGTGGATGCCCCCCCCCCCAATAATCCCTGCCATTAATAATAGGGAGGGTAAAATTATATATCAACCAGATAGAATAAATGAAGTATTTAAGAATTACTATGAAGAACTATATAAATCCTAGGGGCCAGTGGCAGGAGAGATAATGGAAAGATTTTTTAGGAAAATAGAAATGCCCTCCCTGTCTGAGCTGGAGGCTGAGGCCCTAGAGGCCCCAATCTCACTAGAAGAGGTTAAAGCTGCTGTAAAACAAATGACTAACCAGAAATCTCCAGGTCCGGATGGCCTTCCGGCAGAGATATACAAAAAATATGGGGAAATACTGATACCGGAACTCCTCAAAGTGTTTGAGGGGGCGTACCAGGAAGGAAGGCTGCCCGACTCAATGACGGAGGCCACAATTGTAATGATACCAAAGGAAGGGAAGGATCCCCTGGAGCCTGGATCATATAGGCCTATTTCCCTGTTGTGCTCAGATGTAAAAATCTTGGCAAAAATTTTGGCCACTAGGCTCCAGGGGATAATTCATAGCTTGGTTCAATCGGATCAAACAGGTTTTATTCCTCAAAGGTCAACAAGCGAGAATATAAGGAGGCTATTTTTGAATTTGCAGATCCCAACAGAGAATACAGGCTCTAGAGCTATTATGATGTTGGATGTAGGGAAAGCCTTTGATAGCCTGGAATGGGGATTTATCTGGCAGGTACGGAGGGTGTATGGTTTCGGACCCTCATTCAGGAAGTGGGTGGAAATCCTATATAGCCACCCCATGGCTAGGGTTAAAACTAACAATATAGTATCTAACAAGTTCCAGCTGGAGAGAGGGACAAGGCAGGGGTGCCCCCTCTCACCCCTGATCTTTGCCCTAGCTATGGAACCAGTGGCGGCTGCTATAAGACAAAATAGGATGGTAGAGGGGTTCCAGAGAAGGACCAGGGAGGAGAAGATCGCGTTATACGCGGACGATGTCCTTATTTTCCTGGGGAACACGGAAGGGTCACTAAGACAGGTGATGAGTGTCTTTGCAGACTTCGGGGAGGTCTCGGGCCTCATTATAAATTGGGAAAAATCGGCTCTGCTGCCAATAGACCCCATCAAACAGGGCACCTTCCTGGAAAAAACCCCATTAAAAATAGTGGAGAAAACCAAATATTTAGGAATCCAGGTAACAAGGGATCCAGATCATTTTTTAAATAATAACATGGTCCCATTATTGGAGAAACTTAAAAAAAAGGTGGATATATGGAAAGGCCTTTCTCTGTCGGTAGCTGGAAGATGCAACCTGGTCAAAATGCTGTGGATGCCCCAACTCCTGTACATCTTGCAGAATTCACCAGTTTGGATAGGTGGCAGATGGTTCAAAAAAATAGATATGTTGTTCAGAGGGCTTGTGTGGAGGGGGGGGGCATTCAAGGATAAGCCTACAGACCCTACAGCTTGCAATAGGTGAGGGGGGCATGGCGATCCCGCACCCACGCTGCTATTTTTTGGCAGCCCAACTGCAACACCTAAAGACAGGAGGTAGATCTATGAGCAATAATAATCTTGATATAATGACTGCAGGTGCACCACATAGATGTGTGCTGGAGGTATTGGAGGCAGATTCGTTTGCATATAAGACCCCCACAGTCAAATTAATGCTAAAAGTTTGGAAAAGCATTAAAAGCCTGAAAGGTATGGAGGGAATTGCAAGAGATGTGCCTCTTTGGGATAACAAACGTCTGCAAGAATTAACAAAGATAGGAAAAATTAAGTCATGGGAGGCAAGAGGGATAACCAAATTAGAACAATTATATAATGGCAATATTTTGAAATCCTTTGCCTCCTTAGAAGAGGAGTTTGTTGTCCCAAAGCAGTCATATTTTGGGTATATCCAAATTAGGCACGCGCTGAAGGCCCAGTACGGGGAACAAGGTCCGAAATGGAGCCAATCACCCATCCCCCGGATGATAGAGAGTTTTGAGGGATCAAGAGGATTAATAGCAGAACTCTACCAGTATATCTTCAGAAATAGCAGAGAAGGACCAAATAACCTTAGGAGTAGGAGGAAGTGGGAAAGAGATCTGGGGACAATATCAGATGCCCAATGGAGGGAAATGTTGAAGGGGAGTCAACAGGTCTCAAGCTCGCCAGCTCAGAAATTTTCACACCTAATGTTACTGCATAGGGCATACTATACACCCCAAAAATTGTTTAAATGGGGGAGAAGAGCAGATCCCAAATGCCCGAGATGCCAAATGAATGGAGATTTGCTACACATGATATGGAAGTGCCCTAAACTAGCCCGTTATTGGGTAGAGGTGGTTGAGGATATAAATAGGTTTCTCAAGCTGAGTCTTAAACTAGACCCAAAGCTATGTATTTTGGGGGTGGGTGAGGACCTGGGCGATGGGAGAGACAAAATAAAAGCAGTGCGGAGATGCCTATACCAGGCAAGAAAGGGAATAACTAAAAGATGGCAAGCTGAGAAACCCCCTTCGGTTGCTGACTGGCGTAAAGAAGTCTCGGAAACAATAGGAAAAGAAAGGACAGTCTTCACAAGGGCAGGAAATTTAAAAGAATTTAAAAAAATATGGAATCCCTGGCTGATGAGTGTAGTCAACCCGATAGGCTAGTAGTGTAAGAAGAAAATGGAGAGGATATTGTTTTTAAGACTGGAGTAGTAGTAATATGCCGGATGTTCTATACAAGGAAACGAGTTTGGTATAAGGAATATATAAGGGTGTAAGGGAGGGGGGGGCGAAAAATAAAATTGTATTCTCTTTTTTTTTTACTAATGGTGTGAACCTTTGTGCTACATCGGGTATTGGAAGATTTTTACTACTATCCGGTAATATGTATATTGTATATTGTGATGTATGGTATTTAATTATGAATAAAAATTATCAAATTTAAAAAAAAAAAAAAAGATAGACAGGGTACACAGAGCGCTTCGCCCACGCAATCTGTTCACCGATACGCCAAGAGATGTCATATGCAGACTGCATTATTATGAGGAGAAGGAGATCATCATGAAGAAAGCAAGAGAGGCAGAATCATTGGACTTTGATGGAGCGATCTTGTCCTTCTTCCCAGACCTAGCCAGAGAAACCTTAGAGAGGCGCAGAGCACTAAAACCTCTCACAGAGAAGCTGCGTAATGCCGCCATTTCATACAGGTGGGGGTTTCCATCTGCGCTGATTGCTCAAAGGAATGGAAAGACGGCGATCTTGCGATTCCCAGAAGATTTGCCAGCGTTCTGCATGGATCTCAGCATTGAACCACCGGAACTCCCTGGGTGTCAAGATGGCATCCCTGGATCACCTCCACTCACAACTGAAGATCAATGGCAGAAAGTATCCCGTAAACGCCACCCGGCTCATAGGGACTCCACTGACGAGGCAGTTTGAAGGCCTTAGATTGCCAAACGCTCAAAGGAGGTCGCAGTAAGCTATTTATCGAGCTCAGCTATTGTCTCTAATAACTATGCATACAAAAAAGGAAAAAAAACATTTTTTTTTTTCTGGGGTTTTTCTTTTTCTTCCTTTTTTCTTTTTTGTTTTAGCGGTTTGGTTAAAGTTTCTAGTTGGTTTGCGATATGCATTTAATAACGATTACTAGAGATATATAAGCTGACTGTCTTGACTTACTTAAAGCTTGGGTTATGTAACTTCATTGCACTGAGTTTGCTGGCGCCGGATCACGTGTGTGGATCCGAGCAGGCCACACATACATCGATGTACAGGATGGGTTATCCCCCCCATCTAGGGGCGACGGGGGGATCCCCTTGGTGGCGCGGGCGACCCTTCGCGGGAGAGCGCGCGGCTGGGGGGTCCACACGGGGCCCCTGTTTTTGCACCGCAAGAGTTTGCGTGCAGATTTTTGTTATTTTTACATGACGGAGATTCCAGATGTTTTCTTCCTGGATCTCTTTCTTTTTTCTTTTTTTCTCACTTTCCTCTCCTGCTCTCTTCCTTTTCCCTTCCCTTTCCCCCTTGAGTTATCCCTGCCAGCCTTGCAGATATTGTTCATGTGTATAGCTCCCCTAGGAACCTGATGGCCAGCACTAAGCTAATCTCACTTAACGTGAGAGGTCTGCATGTTGCAGGCAAAAGACACTCGCTATACAGGGAATTAAGACGTATGCAGGGAGATATTATCTTCCTGCAAGAAACCCATTTAACACATACTACGCATGCTAAATTATTTGATCACCATTATCCAAATTGGTATTATAGCCTATCAGACGTGTCTAAGGCGAATGGTGTGGCTATTGGTTTCCGAAGGGGTACCGCATTTTCGGTTGAGGACTTCCTCGCTGATCCTTTGGGTAGATTTCTGTTTATAAGGGGCAGCCTGGGTGACTTTTCATGCACATTAGTGAATTTGTATGCCCCGAACCAGGGACAAGCTGATTTTATGTCTACAATTCTAACTAAATTACAAGATTTTGCGCGTGGGTGTATCATTCTGGGGGGAGATTTAAATGTCCCCCTAGAACCACTTATAGACGCTTCAAAAGAAAAGTCATGCATTCCGCATAAGCGGCTGGCATATATCCGAAGGTTAATGCATAACTCCCAACTCATAGACACATGGAGGATGATGCACCCAGGCGCAAAAGCCTATACCCACTATTCACAAGTCCATGACTCCCATTCGAGGATAGACTATCTCTATATGCAACATCACTATCTGGACCTTTTAGTTAAATCACATATTGAAATTTCGACAATATCTGATCATTCCCCAATTAGCATGGCGTTCCAACCCCCATCCCTACCTATGAAATCCACAAACTGGAAAATGAATGACTCTCTTTTAAATGATGAAATAGATGTAAAAGAAATTGAAAGGAACCTCTCCCTTTACTTCAGAGACAATGCTTTCCCAGAGACTTCTCCTGTAACTCTCTGGGAGGCCCATAAGGCTCTTATTAGAGGTAAACTTATTGAACTGGGGGCGAGAAAAAAGAGGGAGAGAACACACCTGCAATCTGCACTAATTAAAGAAATAGGAACCCTTGAGCAGACCCACAAACATAGCAACTTTAAAACAATATTCCATGCCCTCACTAAAAAAAGAGAAGAATTGAAAGCTCTTTTCCATTCTGAGTATGTATCCCGCCGTAGAGTTGTTGATCAACAATACTACGAATGGGGCAACAAGCCGAGTCGAATCCTAGTCAGATCCTTGCAACAGAGGAAATCAGCATCCTTTATCGCTAAGATTAAAACGACATCAGATATAATGGTACACAAAACTAGGGACATTGCTCAGGAATTTCGGGCCTTCTATCAACAGCTTTACCAGGTCAGGAACACACAAACGTCTGATGACACCAGAGGTACACACATAGAGAAATATTTATCTGAGGCCAACCTACCAAAACTCCCGGCTAACATTCTAGAAGCTTTGGAAGGGGAATTCACCGTGGCGGAAATCAGGGGTGCGCTTAAGTCGATGGCCAATGGTAAGGCCCCCGGCCCGGATGGGCTGACAGTGGCCTACTATCGCGCCTTCGCAGATGTTTTGCTTCCCCATTTGACTGCATATACTAACTCAGTGCCCAGCAATGGAGGTTTCAGATCGGAAACTCTCCATGCGCATATTACGGTAATCCTTAAACCTGGGAAGGATCCTACCTTGTGTGGTAGCTACCACCCAATATCACTGTTAAACCTGGATGCAAAGTTGTACGCCAAGGCACTGGCCATTAGACTTTTACCCCTGATTCCGCAATGGGTCTCTAGGGACCAGACTGGGTTTATCCCAGGGAGGGAGGCGAGGGACAACTCACTCAGAACTCTTTCTTTAATGTCCTATGCACGTGGATGCTCCCAGCCCACCCTTCTTCTGTCTACAGATGCTGAGAAAGCATTTGATAGGGTGGACTGGGAGTACCTTATGGCCACACTGTCACATTTTGGTCTGGGTCCAAATATGTTGGCAAAGATTTCTGCTCTTTACCAAACACCAACAGCCCAATTACGAATTAATGGAACTCTAAGTGACCCCTTCTCTCTCCATAACGGAACACGACAGGGGTGCCCCCTTTCTCCCATTCTATTTGCCCTTTCCTTGGAACCCTTCTTAGCAAAGATACGCCACAATCCTAACATACATGGAATTACAGTAGGTACAACTGAACACAAATACGCGGCATACGCAGATGATGTTCTCTTTTATATTCAGCAACCACTCATAACTTTACCCAACCTCATGATAGCCTTTACGCAATTTAGTGAAAAATCTAATTTTAAAATAAATTTGTCCAAATCGGAAATTCTAAACGTTTCAACTCCCCGCCCAACTGTGATTAACCTACAAAAATCTTTCCCTTTCTATTAGCAACCATCGGCTATGAAATATCTAGAAATATACTTAACCCCAGACCCGGCCTCACTTTTTCGTAAAAATTATATCCCTTTGCTTAATGCTATTCGGTCAGACTTACAAAAATGGTCGCAGATGGCGCACTCCTGGTTAGGAAAAATAAATATTGTAAAAATGAATGTGTTACCACGGCTGCTCTTTTTATACCAAATGATTCCATATAAGGTTTCTATAGGTTTCTTTAGGATCATTCAATCTGTGATAAGTAAATTCATTTGGAATCGTAGAAACCCTCGTATTGCCCACAGGTGTCTAATTAGACCTAAGACGGAAGGCGGTTTAGCACTCCCGGACTTTAGGAAATATTATTTAGCTACAGTTCTTAATAGGATTTCGGACTGGAAATACCATAAATCATACAAGCTTTGGGTGCAACTAGAAATGGACTTGGGTAGAGCAGACCTCTTTCCTCTCATATGGATGCCTAACAAGTTCCGCAAGTTAGCTCCAACTACTTCTCCACTGACCAAATCCTCATTGGCTTCTTGGGACTCTCTATGTTACAAACAGCATTGGCCATACAACTCTCCACTGATGCAACTAAAGGGTCATAACTTCTTCCCGCCAGGGAACATGAACTCAAAATATGGTGAATGGTTTGCGGACCCATCCCTACTTCTTGGTAAAGTGGTAAAGGACCAAAAGGTACTGCCTATATCTGCACTTTCAGCCAATGTACCAATATCGTTTATGCAACAATGGCAATATCATCAGCTAATACAATTTATTAAAGCTCTACCTCAACCCTTACGGTCGGATGCAGAAATGAATCCTATAGAGTCCTTACTGTCAGGAGACCTCCCGTCTGACAAACCTTTGTCTTGCTTCTATCACGCTCTACTTTCTTTATCATCAACGAATCAGGTATCCTTCCTGTCTAAATGGGAACTGGAGCTCCAGAAACCGCTTTCCGACCATGAACGTAGTGTGATTCTCCGTTTGTCGCATGTTTCATCAATCGCATCTAAGACTGCGGAGGTAAATTATAAATTACTAACCAGATGGCACTATACACCTGCTACTCTCCACAGATTCTTCCCATCCATCTCAGATTTATGCTGGAGGGGATGTGGGTCCATAGGGACTCACGCACATATATGGTGGTCCTGTCCTTTTATAAGACCATACTGGTCCACTATCTTGTTCTGGTCTGAAAAAATTCAAGGATGTTCAATTCCAAATGATCCATGGGTGTTATTGTTTTACTGTACAGATGAACCAATTGGATCATATAGAAAGTCAATCACACCTCACTTGTTGAATGCGGCAAAGGCCCTTATACCGAAATTTTGGAAACAGCAAAAAGTACCCTCACTACGCCAGTGGTTACTGGAAGTAGATAGAATATATTACATGGAAGATAGCACTTTAAAACTCAGGAACAAATCGTCATTGGCATCTAAGATATGGTCCTGTTGGTTCATCTTTAAATATTCATCCTTGTACGCTGAGATTATGGAAAATAGAGATGCTTCATAGATGGAACAGTAGAAATAACACTGTAACTATAAGGTCGATGTGAACCTTAAATAACATAGCATACACTGCAATGGCTGGCAACCCTCTCCCCCCCCCTCCCCTCCTCTCCCCTCTTCTTTCTCCCCTCACCTTTCTCTTTCCCTACTACCCTTCTACTTTTTCTTTACTGCTTTTTCTATTCTCTAAGGTTTCCTTTTTGTTTTTATGTGGTTTATGTGTTATTGGTGGTTTAAACACGACATTCAGGAAATGGGTAATGGAAGCTTCTGGACTTTAAGAACAGCGACTTTTTGAATGCGTTCTAGTTCACAGAAGCAAGGAACCACCCCATATGCCAAACGCAAGATGGGTTGGTTGTCAACTACCCATCTACTAATTGCTTTCTATGATCGATAGAGTGATAATAGGTCCAGAACTTGATATATGTACCAGGAAGTCAATTTAGGTAATATTGTTGATGCACAACAGTACAGAAATTCTTATTTCCTGATGTCAATACTGTAAATGTTAACAGTATGTTAATTCTCTATACTTCCAATAAAAACTTATTGAACAAAAAAAAAAAGGCTCAAACTGTTGAGCCCTGGGCACAGCACTGGCCTGCACCCCTGAGGCAGTACTTTCTGGTGGAACAGGATAGCTGATCCTACTTGTACTCCCTCCCTATTTCCTCCTTTATAACCTCAGACATCCAGATACAGTTTTTCCAGCAGCGCTCAGCCGGCGGTATAGCCGTGCTGCCCATTCATTTCAATGGGCAGGAGTGGTTTAGGAACGGTGCTCCTTCACAGCTTCAAACATGCTGCTTGCATGAGTTTTTTTAACGTCCTGCAAGCGCACCGCTTCAGTGTGAAAGCACTCGGGCTTTCACACTTTAGGGAAAGGAGCGACTCTTTACAGGCGCTATGCAGGTACTATTTTTAGCACTGTAGCGCCTGTAAAGCACCTCAGTGTGAAAGGGGTCTAAATGGACCTACATCAAATAGGTCTAATGTGCTTAGAGACACTTCCAAATAATCCAGGTATCATGTCCTCTTCCCTCTCTGGTTTTTCCAAAATTCCAGGTGTGTCCCCTTTAAGGGGACTTATCCTAATGGCCTCAGATCAGGCTTCAACAAAATGGTAGGTCACAAATTTTCAGTCACACAATACGATGATGTCACTTGGCACCACCCTTTGTACTTTTTAAATTGTGTGAGTGCATTTTGATCTATTTAATAAATAGTCACTGGTTACAATTCATACTGCACTATGAGTTTACTATACCTTTTCCATTTGAGGTAACAAGTGAGTACAACGGACCTTTTGACCCCTATAAGGGGACACACCTGGAATTTTGAATAAACCAGGAAGGAAAAAAGGATTGATACCTTGATGCTTAGATTACATTAGAAGTGCTACTAAGTGCATTAGGCCTAGGTGATGTGGGTCTAATTAACCAATTGCCGACTGCGATATAGCCAAATGACAGCACGGCCGGCTAGTTCTGGGACATACATATGACAGCGAGCCGTGATCACACATGCCACAGGGCATAGGCGGCGCGTCCTGTGATTGCAGTGTTCGGAGGACACTGCTGATCACAGATTGAGGTAAAGAGCCTATCAGTGGCTCTTTACCACGTGATCAGCTGTGTTCAATCACAGCCGATCATGGATGTAAACAGAAGCTGGTTATCGGCACTCCTTTCCTCATGTTGACAACACGAGGAGAGGAGAAGGCAGCCGATAAACAGCTTCTCTAAAAGGGACATGTACACTGATAACCAGGGCACTGATTATCAGGGAAGTCCCAACAGTGCCCACCAGTGCTGCTAATCGGTGCCCATTAGTGCTGCCAATTAGTGCCCATTAGTGCCCCCTCATCAATGTCGCCTATCAGCTCTGCCTACCAGTGTGCATCAGTGCCCCCTACCAGTGCCCATCAGTGCAGCCTACCAGTGCCCATCAGTACCACCTATCGTTGTCCATCAGTGCCATCTAACAGTACCTCTTCATTAGTGCAGCCTCATCAGTGGCCATCAGTGCAGCCTATCAATGCCCATCAGTGCCGCATCATCAGTGGCCATCAGTGCAGCCTATCAGTGTCCAGCAGTGTAGCCTCATCAGCGCACATCAGTGGAGAAAAATTACCTGTTTGCAAAATTTTATATCAAACTATTTCTAAATTTTTAGTCTATACCTGTTTATTTATGAAACAATAAAAAAGAAATAGTGGTGATTAAATATCACCAAAAGAAAGCTCTGTTTGTGTGAAAAAAAATATAATTTTGTTTGTGTACAGTGTTGCATTATCATTCAAAGTGCGCCAGTGCTGTAAGCTGAAAATTGGCCTAGGCAGGGAGGGGTATAAGTGCCCAGTAGGCAAGTGGTTATGGAGGTGAGGTCATTGTTTGCACATTGGTGGTGGAGCATGGGTGTTTAATTACAAATAATCAGAAATTGGAGTGAATGGTTTGAGAGAGTGCTTTCGCTGAGAAAAAACAAGTGCACTAATATACCTGGACACGATATTGTTTTATGTGAGAGAATGGAATGAATATATTGACTATTTTATTTGGACATATTGTGTTATAGTTTATGCAGTTGCTAATATAGGGTTTATGCCTTATTAGTTATTTTTAGGGCTGTTACTGATTAAAATTTTCGTGTTCGATTAATCGATCTTTTTAATCAATTAATCGACTAATTTCAATTAATTATAACGCACATACAGATCCAACTACTCTTAGCTGATTTAGCACCGTTGTTATAGCAACGGCCAAAGCCGGACATAGCGGGGCATGGCTAGGATGTCACACGTCATAAACTCAGCCTCACCATGCCCGTAATCTCAGCCTTACCATGCCCATAATCGCAGCCTCACCATGCCCATAATCACAGCCTTACCGTGCCCATAATCACAGCCTCACCATGCCCATAATTCTGTCTCACTGTGCCTATAATCGCAGCCTCACTGTGCCCATAATTCAGTCTCACTGTGCCCATAATGCAGTCTCACCGTGCTCATAATGCAGTCTCACCGTGCCCATAATTGCAGCCTCACTGCAGTCGGTGCCTGTGCCTGCATTACACAGTATGTGGGCATCTCCTGCTGCGTGTCTTGGAGCTGAGTGTGAAAACTTTGGCCACGCTGTGAGAAAAGTCCCGCCCTCCTCCTAGATCAGCTCGTGTGATAGACGCAGTGTTCTGTCTATCACGCAAGCTGATCTAGGAGGAAGGCGGGACTTTTCTCACAGCGCGGCCAAAGTTTTCACACTCAGCTCTGAGACACACAGCGGGAGATGCCCGCAGACTGTGTATGACATTTAGTGGAGGAGGAGGGAGCAGAGCCCTGCACTGCAGGCACAGCTTGGCCCAAAGCGGCCCCAGGGCAGGCATCCTACTGATCAAAAAAATTAACGATTAATCGACGAATTAATAATTAATTTCCGCAGCCCTAGTTATTTTTAATTATTTGGTGTATTTTCGATTGCATGGCACTTTTTTTTGTAATATTTGTGTTTCACTTTTATATGTGGGAACACATATTTGTGTCTGCCGCATTTAATAATAATTTTGAGTTTAGTAGTGTCACAACCTGGTGCACAGGAGGGTTTATTTTATAAGTAAGCTGAAGCTGTAGAAACTGCTGCCTGCAGTCCGAACCCTCTATGCTCCTGGCATTCTTAAGATCAGATAAAATTAATTCATTCCCATCCTTCTGAAACAAGTTACTGATATGTTTAAATAATTCAGCTACCTCCTCCATGCCAGGTTGAAAAGTAACATAGGAATTAGCTGTAGGGGAGGAGGAAAAAGAGGGCACATTTGTAGCTGCTGATGAAATGTGCTGCTCTGAACCTGGCAGGAGGGGGAGGGTAATAAAAGCTTATCCACAACCTCCTCTGCTTACTCTTGACTTTATGACATGCCCACTGCCAGAAAAAAAGCAGATGTGCCTTGCTTCTTGAAGGTGCAGCCCAACCACCGCTTTCTCCTGCAGATGCAGAACCTGCTCATTCCCTACTAACTGAATATGAAGGACCAATGATTTTGCCTAACTTTATTACCAGCAATAGCAATAGAGGAATTGAAAATGTGGTGCTTTTCTGCAATTACCAATGTGGTGATTTGATCCACAAAATTATACCACACTAGTTTGCAGTGATATGCTAGAAACAAAAAACAGCTTTGCCTGTGTCAGGAATAAGTTCATGCTGCTAACACCAACATAAATAAACAAGACTCTAGCAAATTAAATTAAAATAAAATATACCTCCCTTTAAAACAGAAAAAAAATGTAAACCGGGCCCTGCAAGTAAACAGCCACTGAAGTTTTTGCTGACACAAATTCTGAACTCACAGAGGGTACACAATAATATACAGCCTACCACAATGCATTCCACAGTAGTGTAACGCAATACAACACAGTGAAAGCAAATGTGGTACATACTATGCAGCCCATCACACTGCAATTTACTGTAACATAGCATAATACAGCACCAGGTATAGTAATCCTCTGTACCTACTACTGTATACAGCAATGTTTAGCAGAAACTATCCCACCCTGAAATTACATGGTCTTCTCTGAGTCTCCATGAATGCACTGACATAAGGCTTCTAAACTTTGTCTTTTATAGGGAGAGGGATGCTATTATAGTGAATGATGGCATTAGTTCACCATTTTTCTAATCACAAACTACTTGCATTTGGGGTCAAACTTATGGTCAGACATAGTGGACATAGTCCATTAACTGAGGTTATATCAGGTTATATTTTTTTCCTTGGACTCGTTTAAATTGTATCAGTCTCAAAAACTGACTGGGCATAAAGGGATATTAGATTGCTAAACTGGATTGACTCTTAAATATTTACACTGTAAGTTTTTTTTTTTTTACAACTCACATGTTAATTATTTTTTGCAAGGGCAGTGAGGTCTCAGTAAATCAGTGGTACTAGCTTTTTTTTTCCAATCACTATTTAAATGAAAAATGAGAATGTGTCTTAAATTTGGTTGTGGAGTGGTGCAGGTTTATTGATTGGC
This sequence comes from Lithobates clamitans, assembly GCA_037952925.1. Classification (NCBI taxonomy): domain Eukaryota; kingdom Metazoa; phylum Chordata; class Amphibia; order Anura; family Ranidae; genus Lithobates; species Lithobates clamitans. The sequence continues at coordinate 3,792,954 of JBBGZY010000406.1, forward strand.
GGTAGAGTATTTTTCTCTATGCTTAATGTATAACAGCAGTTGGTTAGTTATGCAACATGTGTATTTTTAGTGTTTGGTCGCTATTGGCAGCAACTCAATTTTGTGGTAATTTTCTTTTCTCCAGTTTTAATAAATTGGTCCCATAGGAGTTGATTTACTAATACACGTGCTTGCAAAATCTGGTGCAGCTCTGCATAGAAATCAATCAGCTTCCACGGTTTTTGTCAACGCTTAATTGAACAAGCTAAAGTTAGAAGCTGATTGCACATGCTACACCAAATTTTGCACTCTCCAGTTTTAGTAAATCAACCCCATAGTGAGGAAGGAGATGGTAATATATTGTCAAGAAATATAGACCCTTCCCAAATAAAAGCATAAATGAACAAACTGGAATGGCTTTTTGCCCTTTTGTACTATCACTAAGCGATGACTTGTTAGGGTGTTTCTTTGACAGTTGTGTTTTTAAGTTCCTAATTTTGGTCTTAATACTAGAGGTTAATAAACAATAGTTTTCCCATTATATACAGCAGATGTCTATGGCATGGTACGCATTGTAACCTGTAAACATTTGATACAGTCCCCCATAAGCGCTTAATCTACAAGCTGAGGTCTGCAGGCGTGGACCATAAGGTTTGTTCTTGGGTAAAAAATTGGGTACAGGAGCATATCCAAAGGGTAGTGATAAATAACGTATACCCCGACTGGTCTGGAGTGGTAAGTGGGGTACCCCAAGGTTCTGTCTTGGGACCAATTCTATTCAATTTTTTCATAAATGATATAGAGGATGGGATAAATAGCTCAATCTCAGTTTTTGCAAATGACACAAAAATAAGCAGGGCAATAACTTCACATCAGGATATAGAAATTTTACAGAAAGACCTGAACAAAATAATGGAGTGGGCAAATACTTGGCAAATGAGGTTTAATGTGTAAAAATGTAAAGTAATGCACTTGGAGGAAAAAAACATAAATGCAAACTACTCACTTGGGGGAGAACTGCTGGGGGGAAATCAAGGATGGAGAAAGATCTGTGGGACCTAGTAGATGACAGATTGACCAATAGCATGCAATGTCCAGCTGCAGGATATTAGCATGCATAAAAAGGGGGATATACTCCCGAGATAGTACGATAATCCTGACACTTTATAAAACTCTGGTTAAACCTGGTTTAACCACATCTAGAGTTATTATGTCCAGTTTTGGTCACCAGTCCTCGGAAGGGATGTGCTGGAACTGGAGAGAGTCCAAAGAAGGGCAACAAAACGAATAAGGGGACTGGATGACACAAAGAAGGCAACTGTACTAAATGGCTTCTTCTCCTCAGTTTTTACGCAGGAAAAGGAGGGACATATCGACTGTGACAGTCCTGTAATTGACACATCACAGGGCATACCCTCGTGGCTAACAGAGGCCGGAGGCCGAAGGAAAGACTAGATAAACTTAATACAAATAAATCACCAGGACCAGATGACTTACACCTAAGAGTCCTCCAAGAACTCAGTCGGGTTATAGCCAGACCATTGTTCCTGATCTTTGTGGACAGCATACTGTCAAGATTTGTACCAGCTGATTGGAGAAAAGCCAATGTGGTACTAATATTCAAAAAAGGACAGAGACAAATCCCTGGAAACTATAGGCCAGTCAGCCTTACATCAATCGTTGGTAAATTATTGGAGGGGATGATAAGGGACTATATCCAAAAATGTACTGAGGAAAAAAAATAAGTAGTTATTAACATGGGTTTACGAAAGGTCATTCTTGCCAGACCAATCTGCTAACATTCTATGAGGAAGTGAGCTACCATCTACACAGGGGGAGGCCTGTGGATTTAGTGTACCTGGAGTTTTCAAAGGCATTTGATACAGTCCCCCAGAAGCGCTTAATCTACAAGCTGAGGTCCGCAGGCGTGGACCATAGGGTTTGTTCTTGGGTAAAAAGCTGGGTACAGGAGCATGTCTAAAGGGTAGTGATAAATAACGTATACCCCGACTGGTCTATATCATAAATGATATAGAGGATGGGATAAATAGCTCAATCTCAGTTTTTGCAAATGACACAAAAATAAGCAGGGCAATAACTTCTCATCAGGATATAGAAATTTTACAGAAAGACCTGAACAAAATAATGGAGTGGGCAAATACATGGCAAATGAGATTTAATGTGTAAAAATGTAAAGTAATGCACTTGGGGGCAAAAAACATAAATGCAAACTACTCACTTGGGGGAGAACTGCTGGGAGGAAATCAAGGATGGAGAAAGATCTGTGGGACCTAGTAGATGACAGATTGACCAATAGCATGCAATGTCCAGCTGCAGCTACCAAAACTGACAGGATATTAGCATGCATAAAAAGGGGGATATACTCCAGAGATAGAACGATAATCCTGACACTTTATAAAACTATGGTTAAACCACATCTAGAGTTATTATGCCCAGTTCTGGTCACCAGTCCTCGGAAGGGATGTGCTGGAACTGGAGAGAGTCCAAAGAAGGGCAACAAAACGAATAAGGGGACTGGAGGACCTCGATTACGAGGAACGACTGCAAACACTAAATCTATTCTCGCTGGAGAAACTACACTTGAGAGGTAATATGATAGCAACAATACCTCAATGGCAATCCCACCATAAGAAAAAAAACAGTTTAGTCTCCAGGAGTGTAAGAGGATACGGGGACACACTATGAGATAGGAGGAGAAGCAGGCATGTACTGCCAATCGGGACTACCGGGAATTTCCCTGTGGGCCGTTGGCTTGGTGGGCTGTTTTTATGCAGAGTTTGACGGCAGCGGGAGCATGGCAGCAAACAATGGTGGGGATTCAGGGAAAGTGGCCAGCGGGGAGGGCAGTTAGATGTCAGAGCCCAGGAGGGAGAAGAGCTCCACCCCCTCCCTGACCACCAAAGAGGCAAACAGGAGCGGGCGCGGCCACCCCGGCGCTCCCAGAACCTCGATTCCTCCACCTCCTCTCTGCTCCAAGAACCGACATGGGCCGGAGGACAGGCTAACTGGGGGCCCAGAGGAAGAGAACCTGCAGGAGGGGGAGGCTGCCAAGGAGCTGCTGATAGGAGCAGAGCAGCAAGAGCACCCCTGGATCAAGAGGGAGACTCGGTGCTGCCACTGCTGGCCATCAGGCACCCGGCATCCTACACTTACATGCCCGCACACTGTGACAGTGGGGGGAGCAGAGGAGGGACTGCAGATAGGGACAGTGCTATGTGGTCTGTCTCAGGCCTCCCCTCTTTCTCTCAGCCCCACTCTGTCTCCCAGCCCCCTCTTTTAGCCCCCCTGTCTCTCAGCCCCCTGTCTCTCAGTCCCCCCTCTGTCTCTCAGACCCCCCTCTGTCTCTCAGACCTCCCCATCTCTCAGACCCCCCTCTGTCTCTCAGCCCCCCCGTCTCTCTGCCCCCCGTCTCTCAGCCCCCCTCTGTCTCTTCGCCCTCCTCTCTGTCTCTCAGCCCCCAGTGTCTCTCAGCTCCTGTCTCTCAGCCCCCCATCTCTCAGCCCCCCTCTATCTCTCAGCCCCCCCTCTGTCTCTCCTCCCCCTCTGTCTCTCAGCCTCCCTCTGTATCTCAGATCCCCCCTGTCTCTCTGCCCCATCTCTCAGCCCCCCTCTGTCTCTTAGCCCCCCTCTCTATCAGCCCCCCCTGTCTCTCAGCCCCCCATCTCTCAGCCCCCCTCTATCTCTCAGCCCCAATCTATCTCTCAGCCCCCCTCTGTCTATACTCCCCCCTCTGTCTCTCAGTCCCCCTCTGTCTCTCAGCTCCCCCCTGTCTCTCTGCCCCCATCTCTCAGCCCCCTCTGTCTATTAGCCCCCCTCTCTGTCTCTCAGCCCCCCCGTGTCTCTCAGCTCCTGTCTCTCAGCCCCCATCTCTCAGACCCCCTTCTGTCTCTCAGCCTCCTCCTCTCTCTCACTCCCTCTCTCTCATTCACTCCCTGACTCTTACACTCACTCCCTCCCTCTTACACTCATTCCCTCTCTCATCCACCCCCTCTCACCCCCTTTCTCTCAACCCTCTCCCTCTCTCTCACCCTCCCATGATATACAATAATGGATGTGGGGGCCTTTTGGTGGGCGTGATTTTTGAACAGGTTGAACTGGATGGACTATTGTCTTTATTCAACCTTACCTACTATGTAAAGTCTGTCACTATAGAGTACCAGACCATCACTACTTTCAGGCTGGTATCTCAGTAACAAGGGGCTCATAAGTATGTGACTTCCTGTTTTACTAATATCAGTATCTAAGTTCTATTAATGCTTTCAAAGGGGAACCAAAGAATCAAACCACTTCTGCCCGGTGCTAGTGTAGTGGGTTTATGTGCAACTTTATCTACCCTTGCCTGACACACTTAAAGAGCTACTAATGAAAAATTTGAATTGCTCTCTTTCTTGCCACTGAAACAAAAAGTAAGGTACAGTCCGACATTTTGAGTTGTCACCAGAACAGGAAATTAGGTCATTAGGTCATATCCTCCAATGGGGACACCTGTCAACCAGTCAAGTTTGGATTTTCCTAGCTTTAGGGAGATCTCTCCTTGTTTTCTATTGTGTCTCTGTGAGAAATTTCCCAAATTGGACACAGAGACACAATCTATTTCTGGGGTTTCATTCATTCTCCACTCTTTTCAAAATCCATCACTCCCAATATTCATTGTACAGTTTATGATCCCCAACACTCCCAATACTCCAAAATAAATAATATAGTTTGGGCTTTAGATACACCTTCATTACTTAGTTTATTGATAACACTGGATTGACAGAGAGTGTGTAAATTTCTACTTGAGCTATTGAGTTCTTGCAACAATAGTTTTTCTTTTCTTTCATCAAAACAGATATAATGGAAAACATTCCAAAAAGAAAGTCTGGGGCTACAACTGTTAGCTGCAAATGATAATACATATGCAATTTTTCATACAAATGACTAAATATATACTGTATGTATTTTTACGTATTCCATTTTATATTTGTTACATTGCATTTTGTCAATGATAAAGAATGCATGAACATAAATATAGAACACCACAATACATTCCCTTTAAAGGCATGGACCTCTATTCTAAGATGCATAGGAGGTTATGCTGTCTGCTAATTACACTGTAGGACCACATGTAACAAATGATCCAAAAAAAAGATCAGCATCACAGGGACAACATAACTGAGGCTAAGTTTTAGATCTGCTACAACTATATACAGTATATATATATATATATATATACAGTGTATATATATATATATATATATATATATATATATATATATATATAGTGGAGATGCGACCCCGTGTCATATATATATATATATATATACAGTATATATATATATATATATATATAGTGGAGATGCGACCCCGTGTCACAGGTGCATATGAGCAGTGTATGACTGATTTTGGTAGGCTTTCTAATTGCACACCTGTGTGCTGGCTTCATAATCATCCCAGGAATAGAGGTCAGTGCTCATCCTTAGAGATAGCCACGCCTGACACACATAAGTTCTGGCCTAGGAGTCAGGAGGGAGCCAGTGCAGCACAAAGCTGTAAGCACAGAGGTGCTGAAAGTCAGGTCTGGGGAAGACAGACCAAGGCCTAAGGTGTAAGGCCTGAGCAGGAATGCTGTGTTTTAGCCAGGAAGGCTGAATACTGGTTGTTATGAAGCAGGACTGTAATGCTGAATACCCCTGCGAGGGGGTGCACCACTAGAGCTTAATCACCCCGGATTATCACAGTGTATATATATATATATATATATATATATATATATATATATATATATATATATATATATATATATATATACACACACAATATCTCACAAAAGTGAGTACACCCCTCGCATTTTTGTAAATATTTTATTATATCTTTTTTATATGACATTTTGCTAAAATGTAAAGTAGTGAGTGTGCAGCTTGTATAACAGTGTAAATTTGCTTTCCCCTCAAAATAACTCAACACACAGCCATTAAAACCGCTGGCAACAAAAGTGAGTACACCCCTAAGTGAAAATATCCAAATTGGGCCCAAAATGTCAATATTTTGTGTGGCCACCAATTTTTTCCAGCACTGCCTTAACCCTCTTGGACATGGAGTTCACCAGAGCTTCACAGGTTGCCACTGGAGTCCTCTTCCACTCCTCCATTACAACATCACGGAGCTGGTGGATGCTAGACACCTTGCGCTCCTCCACCTTCCATTTGAGGATGCCCCACAGATGCTCAATATGGTTTAGGTCTGGAGACATGCATGGCCAGTCCATCACCTTTACCCTCAGCTTATTTAGCAAGTCAGTGGTCAACTTGGAGGTGTGTTTAGGGTCGTTATCATGTTGGAATACTAGCCTGACTGCCCAGTCTCCAAAGGGAGGGATGCATGCTCTGCTTCAGTATTTCACAGTACATGTTGGGATTCATGGTTCCCTCAATGAACTGTAGCTCCCCAGTGCTGGCAGCACTCATGCAGCCCCAGACCATGACATTTCCACCACTATGCTTGACTGTAGGCAAGACACACTTGTCTTTGTACTCCTTACCTGGTTGCTGCCACACACGCTTGACACCATCTGAACCAAATAAGTTTATCTGGGTCTCATCAGACTAAAGGACATGGTTCCAGTAATCCATGTCCTTAGTCTGCTTGTCTTCAGGAAACTGTTTGCAAACTTTCTTGTGCATCATCTTTAGAAGAGGCTTCCTTCTGGGATGACAACCATGCAGATCAATTTGATGCATATGGTCTGAGCACTGACAGGCTGACCCCCCACCCCTTCAACCTCTGCAGCAATGCTGGCAGCACTCATAAGCCTATTTTCCAAAGATAACCTCTGGATATGATGCTGAACACATGCACTCAACTCATTTGGTCGACCATGGCGAGGCCTGTTCTGAGTAGAACCTGTCCTGTTAAACCGCTGTATGGTCTTGGCCATTGTGTTGCAGCTCAGTTTCAGGGTCTTGGCAATTTTCTTACAGCCTAGGCCATCTTTATGCAGAGCAACAATTCTTTTTTTCAGACCATCAGAGAGTTCTTTGTCATGAGGTGCCATGTTGAACTTCCAATGACCAGTATCAGAGAGTGATAACACTAAATTTAACACACCTACTCACCATTCACACTGGAGACCTTGTAACACTAACTAGTCACATGACACCGGAGAGAGAAAATGGCTAATTGGGTCCAATTTGGACATTTTGACTTAGGGGTGTACTCACATTTGTTGCCCGTGGTTTAGCCATTAATGGCTGTGTGTTGAGTTATTTTAAGTGGACAGCAAATTTACACTGTTATACAAGCTGTACACTCACCACTTTACATTGTAGCAAAGTGTTATGCCTTCAGTGTTGTCACATGAAAAGTTATAATAAAATATTTGCAAAAATTTGAGGGGTGTACTCACTTTTGTGAGATATTGTGTGTATGTATGTGTATATATATATATATATATATATATATATATATATATATATATATACATATCTTTTTTTTTTTTTTGCTAGATTATTTTTATCATCTTCATTTATTCCTCTGTTTTTGGGTTAAGGGGAATTTAAATACAATAGTCAGGAAAACAATTCAGCATCCTTTTAAAGCTAAACTCTTTATTGACTTTCACTGTAAGCAAGCAATCACAGTGTAATGAAGCACAGTCAGTTGTAGAGAAATCCAGTTAATTACAGTGCAGCAATCTAATACACACTGGTCTCAGTCAAACTGCAGCTGAGATTTCAAAATGTTAGTAAGAAAACCAGAAATGTGGAATGTTTTCTACATTGTCACTATCATACTTTCTTGACTTTAAAGAATACATAGCTTACTTGTATACTGTATGTTTTGGGTTTTCAATTGGTGACAATCTAAACTCAATTTTCTCTGTCACAATTGCACTAATACGGCTACAACAAATCAAGTATGGTGACAATCTACAAAGATGTCAAGTTGAATTGTTAGGTGCTGTTGGAGCAAAGCAAGTTCTTTAACTACTTTAATACTTGGAATATGGTAGAGCTAACATCAGACATTTTTTTCACATTAGGTGTATTGTTTGACAATTAAAGGTACTTATTGCCTCCTATCAAGGTCATATAACTGTGCCTGAGTATGGCCTGATTGATTTACACTATAAACAAATCAAGCTATATATGACAAGGCACAATTCAGGGTCAGCATGCTGGGATGCTGGTTCATAGATGACCCAATCATGTAAATCCTGGTATTATGTAAAGAAGGAAAAGAAAGGCCCATGGCCTGTTGCATGAATCATTGAAACAAGGAGTTTATTATAAACAAAATGGGTATACACAAAGAGGTACTACGTATTTGTACATTTGAATAAAAGCAATGTTAGACACTTAGTAGATTGATATGTGATGTTATCCACAGAAGGGATACTTGAATGATTGGCTAGCGCATTTCAAGGGTTTTCCTTTTCATCAGAGCCTTAGAGATTCAAATCTAGTCTGTGTTTAAAATTAAATAAAAATAGATAGAGGAAGGTGGATGGGTAGTATAGCACTACATAGGTGGTATAGTATTGCGGGCGAATTCTCTTTCGCTGTAGAGATTATCCTTCTCATCACTTAGCACTCTAAATAAAACAAGACACCGAATATAGATAGAGGTGGAATTGCAGACTCTTATGCAGATATTAAAATCATAACAATATAATATATATATATATATATATATGTCACAAACACATACAGAAAGAGACACGTGTACACATATAAGTACATATGCACATTTAAAAATAATAATAGTAATCTCGTCGGTGGCTTTTAGCTTTTAGCTGAAAACATACATAGGAAAAAAAAATATATATATATATACACACACACACACTATTGGCTGGTACCATACATAATTATAGACGTAGACTATGAAAATGAAAATAAAAGGCTGCAAGGGCCTTCTTTGGTGTGGTACACTGCATGTGTACAAGGGTATGAACACGCGCAAACCTGCACACATAAGTGTGTAAAGAGCTAACCATACATAAATAAATAAGTGCAGACAGAGGCAAAGAAGACTAGATGCATGACTCTGTGGTAGTGCGGATACCAAACTACCATTTAGATGAGAGTATGTGTTGTAACCGTTCATGTTAAAATGACGATGGAACAAAATGAAAATGAATAGAATAAAAATAAAAATGATAACGATGATGGTAATAATGATAATAATAGACATGTGCACACAGAAATATTTTGTTTCGGAATTTCGTTTTCGTTCAAAAAATACATTTATTTAGTTACTCCTGAAATTCATTTTTACTTACTTTGTTTTTCGTTAAAAATTGCATTCGTCCGAAAATCCAAATTAATTAAGGTCGAGTCTGTCATTGAAGGGTTATGGTGTCTGTCGAATGTTCAAAGAAGATTCGACGGAGCAGCTAAACTGTACGTGTACATTTCTGGTCGAATTTTCCACCTACAAGCTAGCTGTAGTAGAATTCTAATATTGTATGACTAGTAATAATTATATTTATTAATTATTTTACTAGTCAACCAACATTAGAATTTTTCTATAGCCTATGGACGGATGCATTTGACCGGAAATGTACGACTGCAGCGTTGTACAGTTTAGCTGCTCCATCGAATCTTCTTAGAGCTTTCGACAGACACCATAAGCGAAAGATTTGATGTTTGTATGTTTTTCGTTGCTTTGTCGAATCTTCATTGTTCATGTTGAATGGTCTACTCTACCCCAACTGTCAGCCAACTTTCACATTCGTTTCTCAATCTCCAAGTGCAATGGCGGGCGTGGCATCCGACATTGTGTCAGATATTGATATGGCATTATAATAAAGAATCTATAATAATAAATCCCCCACACACAACACGGGCAGCCTCTGAGGCTATCACAACACTAGCAACACTAGTATCACTATCAAGTTCACAACACTAACACAATAGCAGCAGATTATTATGAAAAAGTTGAACTGTAGCTTGCTTCACTATTGTTCTGCTGCTGTGCTTATGCTTAATTGCTAAATAATTCAGGTTCTCTGACAAACGGATCAGCTAAGATTGACTGTCTTCTGAAATGATTCAGTGTGTGTCTCTCTCTGCTAGCAAATAGTAAGTGAAAGTAAATTGGCTGTACGTGTGTACTTAGTTCTAGCTATTTTACTGCCCCTCCTCTTTGGTTACAATCAGCCAATAACATTCATCATCATCATTATTTTTATTTTACTTCCCCCACCCAATTCCAACAGCGATCTTTTCTCTCTATGTCAAATCTTTTCTCTCTATGCCAAATCTTTTCTTTCTATGTAGAATAATCTTGGACTAATAGAGTTAAGGTTAGGCACATTCGACCACAGGTTCGATAGACACAGATTGTTATTGTCAGCGTCATGTCGAATCTCCTATCTATATCGAACTGTTGTCGCAACGAAAATGAAAATAAAGCATTTGTTTATGTCGGATCTTTCGGTTTTCGGATTCTGCACTTTCATTATCGTTTGTTAAAATGATAACGAAAATACCTGAAATTCGGACGAAAATGCATTCGAACGAAAATGAATGCACATGTCTAGATAATAATAGTCATAATCATATAATGAATGTATGGGTAAAAAAAGTAATGAAAGTGTCACCACTGTGGTGACGCACTGTATCTGGTGTTTGTGGACTACATTAGAACAATTTGGTATAGCATGTAGAATACACTGGTTAAATACTAAAGTTCATAATGATAAGAAACGATGGATGATAGTAATGCAAAGAGAGATAATGGCAAGTGTAGCCTACCTCAGCACTGTAGGGATGGTGTATAGTTGTAGGGCCATCTGTTAGTTGTTATTGGTGGTCTTGGAACCCTATAGATATGACATATTGTGGTGAGTGAAAATTAGAGTTGCCAGGTATGCAGACAAGTGTCCTTAGAGGCTCTGGTATATAGTAAAAAAGACAGGACATAAGAGCATATATGATTGTAACCCACCTGGTGGTTAGTTTTGGTAATGCAGCAAAAGATCTATGGGTGGGTATCCACGACGTTGCTGGGTTATGCCGAGTGATTCATCTGCACTGTGGCTGTGTAGTGTCACCTACCAGGCTGCAGCCGTATTATGCTTCTGGATGTTTGGTACTGTGAAAGTGAGCGGCTGCGCCGTGTGACCCTGATACAGGAAGTGCTCCTTCCAGTCGTTGGAGTGCACATGTCATTCATACAGATGGGGGCAGGGCATACATAGGTCTCGTCTGTGGCTTCTAGCTTGTCAGAGCCTGGGCCTACATCTGTAATGGGCTGTGAATGATCACAGTGCCGACAGGTATGCTGCAGAGTGAAAGGAAGTGAAGAGGGGGAGCAACAAGAGCACACTGCAATGTGCGATCATAGCAAACCTAAACAATAGATGGAGCGTAACAATATGGGTAGGTGACAACAGCAAGAAAGAGGCACCAACATCCCTGTACGTATTGTAGAAGAGGGAAATTATTTGGCGGGATTTTATGGGTGCCAGCAAGGGAAAATAAACACTTTCAATCCATGATAGATATAAAAAATTATTGTAAAATGTTTTTATTGTTACATAAAGAACCTGGTAAAAAATTGGGTTAGATTTATGTGCACATAATGTCTGGCGGACAGCCATCCCTAGGATAGCCATGCTATGATTACTGCTAATCAAGACTTCTGTCTGCAGTTCAGGCACCCTTGGCCCTTTATTCCAATTATTGTTTTTACTGAGGCAACCCTAAAGACCCATTTGAGTTCCAAATGGTGTTCTTCCATTTGCACCACCCATTGACAGTTTTCTCCTGACTTGACCCTGAAGCGCAGACATAAGATCCTCATTTGGTGTTACATCTAATTGTCTTTAAAACATCCCCTGATGAGCCCAGAGGGGCAAAACATGTCCTGACAATCACTCCAATGTTCTCTTTAAGTGATTACTTTGTCATCTGCTTTGAATTCTATATGTATCCTTGTGCATGTGCACATAACTCTTACCCAATTTTTTTTACCATGTTCTGTATGTAACAATAAAAAAATTTTACAATAATTTTTTATATCCATCATGGATTGAAAGTGTTTATTTTCCCTTGCTGGCACCCATAAAGTCCCGCCAAATAATTTCCCTCTTCTACTAAACAATAGATGTTTATCTGTGTAGGTGAATGTAAAGTCAGGCTAAAGCAGACAAAGATTGAAACTAACAGGCCACTAGTTATAGAGTAGTTTAGAACACATTGTGAACTACTTGTGTTATAGATATCAATGAATGTCGGTGATAGGTGCCACCGATAGCATTCTCCACTAATGCCTTATTGATAACAATCGTGACCAGTGGCACCAGAAATGTCAACACAGAATTCTCTGTCATGTAGACAGAACATGCGTATATGTGGGAAAAAGGGGACGCAGACTCCCAAGCCAAGCCAAGCAACCAAGGGTGAGGATCCAGAATGTCACAGAAGGTCCTCTGCACCAGCACAGGAGAATATTTTTTCTGTGTATATATGTAAATATTGGTGCCTGGCTAATTTCTTAGTTGTGTTCACAAATTTCTGACATAAATAGGCCCCTGCTGCAGCCACTCGTCATGTAACTTGCTACATAATATTGTAACTTACAATGTTACAGTATGATCACTGGGAAAGGAGACTGAGAAAATACTTGGCTTTGCCTGCAGCAGAATAATGACAACATCTCAGCCTAGGCAAAATGTCCTAATTGAAATGCAAGTACTGCTCTTTTATGATAAAAGTTACAGCTTTTCTGAAAAATCACATTTACTGTATACTATGATATACCAGTAAATTATTCATTCAGACCTATAAAGTTACAGAAAGGGAAACTTTAATAAAGAGATGGGCAAACATTCTTGAAATTGTCATAAAATATATATAACTAGAAAAAAAAAGTTTAGTTTTATAATGACTCCTATGTTTTTGTTTGGATGACTCTCTAGGTTTGCAGCGCCATTCAAAATCAAGACTTTACATTGATTGATGACTACTGTACTGGCCTAAAGGCACTTCTATATCTGAAGAGCATTGAGGAGCTCCACGACTGGGATGGGCAGAGTCCACCAACCATACAACACCAAACTGGAAAACCCATCCCGAAAATCTCAGATATTGTTGGAAAGGTTTGTTGTTTTTTTTTTCCTTTATTGTAGTTTGTTTTCTAAAGGAACAATGCAATCAAACAACAAAGCCAGATTTTCCAAGCTGTAGGAGGCAAGAATATAAAAGACATCTTTTCTTTTCTTTTCATTTCTTTTTTTTTGAATAGTAATGTTTCTCCAGAATCTGTCAGCATGGAATGGCCTTGATTTACATTTACCATTCATAGCTCTCTATCATATAAAGTCTATGGCATAATGCATATTTAAATATAAAAAAATGCAATCACAAGAAAACAGTGCTAACATTTAGCTGTCTGCTCTCTGGTATCATACAGAAGCACAGCATGTAAAATTTAAAATTTTTATTTTGCCAATTGCAAAAAAGAAAACAGAACAATGCCTTATACATACTAAATACGCTTTAAAAAATAAAGCCAAAACCTAGAAACTGCCCAAATTTTATCCAGAGCCAAGTTATATTGGAACAGTGCCACATTAATATGTTCAGAAGCAAAACTCCACTTAGTACCAATTGAAGGAATTAATTAAAGCAAATGTACTATAATTGTGATGTTTCTGTGCCTATAACTATACAATTTTTTTTTTATTCTTCTGTCTTGGTGAACCCAATTCATACTCAGCATGTTATTGCTTGACAGTGTTGGGACAAGGTATTCCAGTGCCCATGGCGAAAATGCCAAAATGCACCCCCCCCGGTCGCAGAGCACAGGGGTCAGAGCTAGTAGAAGCATTTGCAGCACACAAAAACACATGTGATGGTTGCAGAGTGCACCAGTATTACTATTTACATTTGTGGTTGGTTGGTCATCACAATGATCACAAAGCACACAGCCAATTCAATTGCTTTGATGACGGCTTGGTTCGTGGTCAGTAATGAGTAACCTGGCTGCCCAGGGGTGATTTCTGAAGATTGTAAATGGTGCTCTAGAACTGTGATCTGCAGGCTGCAGCGCTGATTATTGTCAGTGGAGGAGTCCTGCTGTCAGAGTACAATGGCACAGAGGGGGGATTCCTCCATCCACCTTGTTTTGAGTGGATGCAGGAATCTGTTCAGCTTGCTGGAAAAAAAAATATCATGTACTAGGGTGGCACTTATACTGGTATTGCTGCTGATACTAAGCATTTGCAAGAGTACTTGTACTTGTGCAAATGCTCCAATATCTAAAACCAATACTTTCTGTGCGATTTGAGCTCATACAAAATGAGTGAGCTCAAATCGCACTGTAAAGAATCGAATGTGATTTGAACAGGAATGTGGTGCGATTCCTGTCTGAATCACATGCAGTTTCCCACACCTCTCCTGTGTGAACCCAGACTTGTCATAATAACTTTAGTCTGGGTTCACACTGGAGTGGTGCAGGAAACCACATGTGATTCAGACAGGAATCGCACCACATTCCTGTTCAAATCACATGTGATTCTTTACAGTGCGATTTGAGCCCACTCATTTTGTATAGGCTCAAACCGCACTGCAAAGGTATTGGCAACTGGTATCAGTGAGTACTTGAGCTATCGTTGGTAAAAAACAGGTATTGGTGCAACCCTAGTGTGTAAACAGCTTTAGACAATGTGTCAGGGTGTTTAATGAACTCAAAGACAAAGCTTCTGGGCAAACAAATCTGCATAGGTGAGAATAAAGATAACAGGGAAAACATTTGTCACTGTTAGTACTTATGCACAAGAACACTATACTGAAGGTATAGTATACACTATACAATCTGATTGTACAATCTCTGCACAATCTCCTTTAGATTTACAAAAACTTTGTAATATATGGACAACCTAAACAATTAATTTAAGTAGAATCCGATCAAGCAGGCCTTTGTACTACATAGTTGGTGGTAGATCCAAAAGTTATTGTACAATCAGATTGTATAACGTAAGGTAAGCTGGAGGCTGGCCGTAGATGAATCATTTTTATTTTTTTATCAATCAGCGTCTGATTGAAAGAAATTGAATGGATCCCCCCAATCCACACAACTAAGGTGGATGAGGGAATCCTTTCTGCTGAGACATCTATGTCAGTGCTGCAAATCTAAGGAAACATTTCTGCTGGTTTAAGAGAAGTTGATCATTAAATTAATCTCTCTTCAGCAAGAATGACTACAGAAGGATTGAAACTTATCCAGTCTTGCTGGACCAGTTACATTTCCATCCATCTAAGGCCAGGTTTAGTGGCTCCTGTTGTTTTCTTATGCCTGGGGAGCTCAGTAAGGTGTAGTGCTGTGCTACGATCTACATGCAGGGACAAAGCCGCTCTCTGCCTGTGTTATATGCTGCAGAATAGAAAGTGTTGTACCCGGCAAACTGCGCCCTTTTCTCACATTAAATCGTCCCGCCCAGGGCAGATGCCCCTCCCGCCCACCTCTAGTACCGGCCCTGTTGCTGGATAACTACGTACTCAGCATTGCAGCACAAATACTTCCAGCTTTTTGTGCCATATACCTCGGCAAACATAAAACAAAATATCATTCTGTTAATCACTATGATGCAGAACCGTGAGGGGGTGAATACTAATTCCCCCAACTTATTTTAACTGCAGACAGGATAGCACAAATTAAAAAGTAATGCATTGTAAATGCTACATTACCTAACTTCTTAATGTATTGCTAGTAGCCCCTTTTTAATGTTTGGAAATTGCTTTTAAGGTAGAATCCGAAATCCTTTCCTTACTGTGATAATATTGAGGTCTGATAAACCCTAAACTGTGTCGAGAAAAGTTGGCAACAAATATGGTCAGATTAAAATCTCATGCCTGTGTTGGGCATTAATGAGAGGTGACACATATGACAAAACATAGTTAAAGCTAGAAGGAACACAGAGATTTCATATGCTTCAACTAGCCAGGGCTTTCAAAGGACTCCCGATGAGCCATTTTGTAAAGTTAAGTCATAAATTATCTGAATACATTTAAAGGAATAAAGATATGTAAGTCTGGAATATTGGCCTGGCTAAACTCTCATATATCTTTCAACTTCCATTAATATCCCATTACTCCATCTGTAATGGAGTTACCCTCTCAAAAAAGTGTATATGCTAATGTAGAAGAAGATACCAGTCAGACACCTAACATGTATAAGACATGATAGAAGGCTAATAATAAATGTGAGACCTCAAAGACATGCCAAAGACCTATTATATTTGTTTTTTAACAAGTAGTAATCTCAATTTGCTAAATAATATGCTGGTTTTCAGATCATAAACCTTATCATATGGAAATATAGATAAAACTAAGATAGTGGATTTTAAGGATGTGTCTGCTGGGCCCACCTATAATATACTCCTCATACCCTCTGATTTGTGTGATTGGTGTGTAGTTAGCTCTGAAACACCCTCTCCAGGGACAAAATAATGGCTTCACTAGCAGCTGCATGTTCTCATTTTAACATTGGAACTAAAAAAAACAGACCTACCCCCTCTTAATAAACTTGAATACACCAATGTAATCTCATTATTTAAAAAAAAAAAGAATACAATTAATATGATTTACTTACCTCTTACTTTTTGCCTAGTTTCAGGGATCTACCCCCCCCCCCCACCCGTACTTTAGTAACCCATGCCAGTGGCCGGGCTTATTCTTCTTTATTTTTTTACCAGTCCTGCTCCTAAGTTAAAAGCAGTATTTAGTTTGGCTTCAAAATGTTTAGACATCAGCATGCAGCCATGTGTTTTGTAAGTTTGGGGAGATAGGTCCACATAAAAGATAATTGAGAGCAATGTTAAAAGAGCTCCCTACAACATCAGTGTTGACTAATTTTCAAGTGATGCAAACTTTTTTTTTATTTCTAATTATTATTTTACATAATTGTATTTCTTTTCTTTTTCATGAAAATTATACTAGAAAAAAATGTTAAGATGAATCTCAGAATGCTCTAGAACTAGAAATCAAGAGTTATACTATGTGAAGAAGTTACAGTATAATAATCTCTGTTATATTCCTGTCCGGGCATGGCAGAGAGAGATACAAACAGTTTTTAAAGGTCAAAATTGGAATAGTAGATACCTTGAACAGTACGTGTATATGTTAAAACATGTTTTGGCAGCTACCGTGTGTGTAAAAAGTCAACTGCTTTGTTGTCCCAGTGACAGTCATCCTCTGCCTGTTGGTTATAAGATTTTTGTCTTGCAAACTGGAAAATTCCAGTGTAGGGTGAAGCTGTAAATATCACATGTGGATAACAGCTTGTTAGGATTGTTCTACTTAAAGCATTAATGCATGAGTTAAGTAAATAGCCCTGCACTAAAGGACTGTAACTTCTGTGGAAGCAGTTCTTGGACTTGAGGAAATGTATAATTTTTACAACACAACAGTTCCCTCTCCATCCTGGTCTACATCCATGTCATGCCTGGTCTAACAGAGTACAAAATTATGAGTAAATGTGATCTGGTGAATGTGTATCCAACAAGGTGTATTGAAACATATGGCAAATCAAAGGAGAACCCGACGTGTGATTTACATAAGGCAGATATCCAGGCACAACAGACCCTGGAGGAGCATACAGCAGAAGGGGCTCCATCTGTCTCAGGTACAAGTAGTTTGGGTACAAAAGAATAAGTACTGAACCTAATTTACCAGCTGATGCAATCTCTAGTAGACTGACAGTCTTCAACTTTGATCATTCTCAGCTTCAGGAAGCACTGCATCAGGTAATTGTTACTGACCTTATGGCATACCTGCAGTTTCTCTAGGTGGAGAGGCAATCTGCCTACTGACATGACATAGAGATAGCTAAGCATTAGCAACAGCAAAAGTATAAGTACCTTGATTCTCTTGTGTACAGGAAAGTACCTTTGACTGTGGGCTATGCTGACAAATTTTCAGTCATGGATATGGACAGTGACAGCAATATTATTAATTTGCTATCCTTTGAGAAAATGTGCCATCAGTAACAATGGCCACAGACACAGTGACCCAGTATCCAGTGCCAGACCTTAAAGGAATGGGAAGAAAGAGCAGCGCCATCTGAGTGCAGCAATTTGGCAACATTTAGTGCAAGGTATTAAAACTCACAGGACAATAGAGATCATCAGCGCATGTAAATGATAAGGATTCATCCGCTCAGGAGGAGAAGGTAGTCCGGTGTATGGTGGGTGGCTGCTAGTCTCGGCTGTGCCGGTGGCTTCCGGTGATTCCTGGGACTCGGGTACACGCTCGAGAGGGAGCGCTGACATCACATCCAGGTAGGGGGCGGGGTGGGCAAGGCTCATGTTTGGAGCATGTATGCTCCTTCATCAGGCAAAATCATATCATTTACATGCGCTGATGATCTATCATCTATATCTATGAGAGTATCACGTACCTGGTAGAAGAGCCTGAATGGACGAGGCGCCAAGGTACAGAGTCGCACAAGTGCCAAGAGTCTTTAACTGGTAGCTGGACTGCAGACCTAGTAAGGCTGGTGAAGACAGAGGCAGACTTCAGCAGGACGACCGACAGGCAGGCAGCTGGTGCAGATGGCAGCAACGAAGAAGCAAGGTCAGGCAGGCTGGGTCATACACGGCTAGGACAATCAGATGCAGGGCGCAGGCAGGATCGTAGTCAGGAGGCAAGCCAAGTTCAAAAGCTGGATCAGCAAACAGGAGCCAAGGAGAAGACAGGAGGATGGTCACAGGACAAGCCGGGGTCGGTGTTGTGGAGATTAAGGGATGGTCAAGACAAGCCGGGTAGGTAACAGGGATCAAGATACAGGTTCTCAGGAAACAGGATGCACAGAGGCTGAAGACGAAGCAGCACTGGGGCTAGGTACTGGCTGCGCCTAAATAGACTCACTAGACTCACTCGCCAGTTCGCGGATGCGCACTTCTATGCGCCAAGGCCCGATTCCTATGGGCAACAGGAATGCATGTATTTCTGCACCTCAAAGCTCTCTGCTGGTATGCGCATCCTGACAGAGAGTTTTATTTCATACTTTGCATTAAACATTGCCAAATTGCTGCACTCAGATGGCGCTGCTTTTTCTTCCCATTTGTTTCCTGCAGAGTACCTTCTAGCTCTTTTCAGAGGTGGCAACTGTCCAGTTCCAGCAGCCATACTACATTGGCATTGTTTCTCTTGAACTTTACTGAACTGGCTTTATCCATCTGCCCATGCCCCTTCCATCCAGCTCCCAGTGCGCCAAATACTGTTTGTTTTTTTGTTTTTATCTAACCAGAGCTGAAAGGGAAAGCCTTAATGGGTAACTCCACTGTCGTGGGGAAAAAATAGCAAACCAATGCCGCCACCCCCCCCTGCTGGCCGTCCCCACCCCCCGGAGATGGACATGAATGTGGGGAACACCAGGAACCCCCCCTGAGGGAGACAGATAGCCTCCTTACCTTAGAAGGCAGATGTCCTGCCCGGGATGACTCCGATCTCCCCTCCTCCTCCCTCCCCTGTCTGAGCCAGGGAGTCCTGGATGGCTGAGCTGCTGCAGGTGAGCCATCATGGTGGCTGGTGGGTCGGTGCATCTTCCCCCTGCTTCTCCTCCGGCCATGCATCCCTCCCCTCCTCCTCTCTCCTCCCCCTTGGCCAATAAGATCGCATCTCCTTTCGGCCAATTGGGAAACAGGTATCACGACCCGCTTCCTGCTTGGCTGGGAGGAGAATCAGTGTTACAATAGAGAATATTCATTTGCTATTGTCTCACAACTGGGTGGGTTTCAGGCGTAGTGCTCTGTGCCCCAAGCCTATTCTTTTTTGAAGCCTATTAGAGCCTCTGGCTCTAACCACATGCTTCAAAAAAACACATCCCCTCCATTGGATTCAATGTATCCAGTGCCCTGTATGTAAATTGGGGGCCAGACGCATGGATGGGGGGCAGCGCCTGTGCCCCCCTAATGGACGGGCCGCCACTGACTAAGTCAGATTTCCGGCATCCCCTGGAACAATAATTGCATTTTTGGTGAGATTCTCCCATTAGGAACACGTCTAAAGGGATGGCAGGTCCAACAGTTTCCTCATTAGTGCTCTGCAGATGCTACAGCTGATTGATAATTATGAAACCACTCCCATTAGATTCATTTTCCCACATGGACACAGGCAAACATATAGGGATTTCTTCAGAGAAACAAAAGTTTAGAATCTGCAACAAAGGTTGGTAAAATCCTTGCAATGTACATAGATCACACAGAGGGGAATGTTTTTTTCTCAAAAGTGGAGCTACGCTTTAAAGGCCTTTTTGGAAATACTAACTGACAAGGGTGATGATTATGAGCCCACAAAGGATGCTATAAATACAAAGTATCAATTGACCTGAATTCTATCTACCTGGCCTCTCGGCTGTAAGAATCTCAGGTTATTTCAGAAAGATCCTTTAGACCAGGGAAATGCAATTGGTGGACCTCCAACTGTTGCAAAACTATGCCTCTGCCTTTGGGTACCATGCTTGAGGCTGTCAGAGTCTTGCTATGCCTCATGGGACTTGTAGTTCTGCAACAGCTGGAGGTCCGCTAATTGCATATCCCAGCTTTAGACACTTACATGGATGTGGTAAGTCTGCCTACATACCATTTTCTAGAAATGGACTAAGGAACTGAAAAAAATATTCCTATGAATTCCTGAATGACCTGATGATCCACTATTAACTCCCACACATCTGTCAGCTGTTTATGATAAAACTCAGGCCTGAGTCTGCCAAATTCTGCAGAAATAACAGCTACCTACATAAACACTCAGGCATTTATCTGTCACAGGTCCCCACCTAGTGGCTAGAGAAAAAAGAAGACCAAAGTAAACAACCTTGGCTACACCTGTGAGCAAAGCCTCTCAGTGACTGGCATCTGGAGCTTTTAGTACCAAGCCAACATTAGCTGATCCTTCAGATGGTACACCTGTGGCAAGCCAGGACATATCAGGAACACCTGTCCTGATCAAATGAAGCCAATTTCACCTTGCCAGTTGGCCAGAACCTCTTCCTCGCCACTGTCTTTAAAATGCTGGGGCAATACTAACAACCTACAGCCTCATATTGTGACCAACAAAACTATTACTTGCTTTGGAGACAACTGTGCAGTAGTCACACTCATTGACCCTGAGCTGGTGGATTAAAAGGACATTATCTCACTGAAATTCTTTACCCTCTCTGGTGTTGGGGATCTTGCTCATTGATTAAGTGGGGGTGGGATAGGAAAGGTTGGAGTCTCAGATGAGACCCCAACCCTAAGGTACAGATCTAAGCATTTTAATCTCCTTCTATGGGTCTTATGATGACAGCCTGCAATTGGATCCTCTGGACATACCAAGGTACTGTGTAAAGATGTGGATGTGGGGGCGTGACTGGATGCTGAAGTGAGCGGGGTTAACGTTACGAGCCCGAACCACGCTGCTACTCCCATGCTAGTTCCAGCCTAGCAGAGCAGGGAAGGTGACACCGAGACGCCGGAAAGTCAATCAGCTGAGCTGGGGAATGGATCGGGTTTCCCCCTCGGCTTCTGGCGCTCAGCCTGCACGCTCTCCAGTGCGCTCTCCTCAGGCTCTCCTGGGATAGGATCCAGCGCACCTCCCAGTGAGAAGGGAGGAGGCGCACACCCGAGATTGTGTGGCTGTTTGCGGCTGTTTTTGGCACCCTGAAGGCTTACGGGGAGGTCTGTTCCAGGATGACCAGAAAGAGAGGTGCGGAGGAGGGGGCTGCACAGGATGGAGCTGGTGCTCACTTACAGCGTGGACCCAAGGACAAGGCAAGTCAAGCTACTGCAAAATTGGAGCGCTTTGCACACACACCCAACCATACGCCCAAAAAAGGGGGTCAGGCAGGGGGTGTGCAATATCAGGGTTCACAGGCCAGCCATCCTGGGGGGGAGAAAAAGTCAAGGCCCAGCAGCAGTAGGTGCCTTTGCAATAGCGGGAGAACCAGTCCCACAAACAGCCCTGGAGGGGGATCATGGACTGAGTAAAGATTTAAGGGAAGGTGTGTGTGTGCTAGCATCAGGAGCAGAGGAGGAACCATCCCTGAAAGATATCCTTCTAGCAATCAATAACTACAAGGTGTCACTGTTTGAATTATCTGATCAGTTCAAAGGTATCAGAAATTTTTTTTTTTCCTTGAGACAAGAGGTGCAGGAGGTATGTGGTTGGACTTCCGTCTTTGAGGGGAGAATCAGCCAGGTGGAAGACGATGTGCTTCCAATGAGGCAAGAAGTGAAACTTATGAGGGACCAACTGGATAAATGTATGTATAAAATGGATGAAATAAGGGGGGCGTGGTTTCGGCATGCAGCGGTAAAGACGTGTCTTCCTTGAGCTCCGGCGCTGGCACTACTATTTATCGGCCTAACCCGAGATTTCCACCCGATCCAAACCTCCACGCCATGCGGAAGAGATCAGGCAAGTCCCTGCCTAAAAAAGGAACCCCTTCGGGATCCATTAAACGCTACCTGGCCGCCGATCCAGAGGACTCCCTCGATATGGATGGACTAGGCCGCTCTCCTCGCGGCTCGTGCCCTGCCTCCCGCCATAGACCTGAGCCCGGGAGACACTCCTCAGCCACTTCGGCCTGCTCAGAAGGAGAAGAGGAAGCCTCCAAGTATCCCGGGGTTGCGGCCCTCGTGAGTGATCTCCCCACCAAGACGGAGCTAGCCTCCCTGTGGAGCCCCTGCGGGGCTGGAGCGCTCGATTAAAAAGGAGCTCTCCGCGGTGAGGTCGGATCTCGCGCATGTGTTAGAGCGGGTAGAGGAGACAGAGCTACGGCTGGATCGTCACACGGCCACCATTAGGGCCTTACAGAACACCACCCGCACCCTCTCTATTGCACACAGAATGGCCCTCTACAAGATCGAGGACCAAGAGAACCGCAACAGGCGGAATAACATTAGGATAAGAGGGTTGCCAGAGGCCACGGGAGATGACGACCTCCTCCCTTCCCTGCGGGGTATATTTAATGGTCTGCTTGGTCAGGCGGCGGACTTTCCTTTGAAAATAGATCAAGCTCACAGAGCCCTCCGACCCCGCAACATGTCATCAGAGGTCCCGCGCGATGTCATATGCAGGCTGCATTACTTTGAGGAGAAGGAGATAATCATGAAGAAGGCCCGAGAAAAATCACCACTGGACTTTGACGGGGCCTCCCTCTTATTCTTCCCAGACCTAGCCAGGGAAACGTTGGACCGACGCAGGGCTCTGCGCCCCCTAACTGAACAGCTCCGTGCAGCATCGATTAACTATCGCTGGGGGTTCCCCGCATCACTCATTGCACATAAGGAGGGCAAGACAGTGACACTTCGCTTCCCAGAGGACCTGGAAAAGTTCTGTTCGGATCTCAACATACCCACACCAGAGCTTCCAGGATGGCAAGATCTCATCCCCTCCCCTACCTCCTCAGCAGAACCTCGGTGGCAGAAGGTGGACCACAAGCGTAGATCAGGCTCTTCAGGATCACCCCCTCCACAAGTGGGGTGACCCCCATTTTGATGCAAAATAATCCTGACTCTGGCCTGCAACATCATGTCCTCTGTGGTAGCCGCAAGTATTAAGCTATTTGATCCGTTATAATGGATCTTGTCCTCATATGTGTTTACCTTTATTGATTCGTATAAAGAGGTGTTTTTCTGGTGCTTGCCTACTAAAAATCTCTTCTCTTTTTTTTTTTTTTCTTTTAATTTCACGTAATTTTTCGCGCATTTTTTGATGTTATGAAACCTTTTTGGTTCCCTCGTTCAGAGAAACATAGTTGAAGGCTACCGGGACAGTAACTCTAACGGGTTTACTTGGCTTACTGTTTTATAAGGTTAAGTTTGAAGTGTATAGAAAATGCTTCTCGGGTTTTGTATAACAATATTTTGTTTGTGCTGGCTCCGGGGCTCTGGGACAGACAAGCGTGCCACATTGAGCGCTCTCTGTTTGTCGTGCCAGGCGGCGGACCCGCCCCCCCAGGGGTGTCGGGGGGTCCCGTGCACTCGTGAGGCCGTCCCCCAAGGGGTCGGGGTCCCGGGTGTGCGAGGCTCGCGATTTACCCCTATCATGCACTGCAGTGTTCTGCGTGCAGATTGCCACCTAAAAACAGATTGGGTGGTAATTGTGACGATGCAATTTGGTAATCTACCTCCTTTTTTCTTATCTTCTTTCGCTCTTTCTACTCCATTCTCTCTCCTCTCCTGGTGTTCCCTTGTCCCGTCTTATTCCCTCCCTACCCTTTCTATTGGTGTCCGCTTCAGGTCCGATGGGCTCGTAGAATGGATGGTGCAGGTTTCCCCTGACGGAGTCAATGGCTAAGCTCCACTTACTCTCACTCAACGTCCGAGGACTACACACTCCAGGTAAACGACACAATTTATTTAGAGTGTTGGATCGCCTGCGGGCTGACATTGTCTGCCTGCAGGAGACCCACTTGACACACACAACAACAGTTAAACTTTTTTCCCCAATATACCCCACGTGGTATTACAGCCTTTCAGATATTCACAAGTCAAAAGGTGTGGCTATTGGCTTCCGCAGGGGTACCTTGTTCACGTTTGAGTCTATGGTAAGCGACCCTTCGGGGCGTTTTCTGTTTATTAGAGGCAAACTGGGCAGTATGTCATGCACTATTGCTACGTTATACGCTCCCAATCGAGACCAAACTGGCTTCTTGGCCGCCACACTTACTAAACTGACAGATTTTGCCCAGGGCTGCATCCTACTGTCAGGGGACTTTACCGCCCCCTTGGAGCCCCCTATTGACACGTCCACAGGCACATCTTGTATCACGCATAGACGCTTAACACTCATACGTAAGCGTCTACATGACGCCCAGTTAATGAACGTCTGGAGAATCCTCAATCCTAAGGCGAGAGATTATACTCATTTCTCACACTTACATCACTCCTATTCGCACATTGATTACCTTTTCATTGATCATCATCATCTCCCCCTTATCATAGACTCAAAGATAGAAACCCCTACACTATCAGACCACGCACCAATTATCCTTCAAATAAAAATCCCATCTATCCCAATTAAGAATGTAAACTGGAAACTGAATGATCAGTTACTCACGGAAGACATTGACACTGCTGCTATTAGCAACGAGCTGGTACATTACTTCAGGGACAATGCCTGCTCAGAGATTTCCCCGGGAGTACTTTGGGAGGCCCATAAGGCCTTCATATGTGGAAAATTCATTGAACTGGGGGCTAGAAAAAAAAAAGAGAGAGCGACGCAGCAATCAGAGCTTCTCCCGGACATAGGCGCCCTTGAACGACAGCACAAAGCGGGCCTCGCAAAACCGGTGCTTGAGGCCCTGACTAAAAAGAGAGAAGATTTGAAGAATCTCTTTCACATCGAACAAAAACAGCAATTCCGCATCATAGCTCAACGTACGTACGAATGGGGCAATAAACCCGGTAGATTGCTGGCTCGCTCTCTGCAACAAAAAAAAGCTGCAACTTTCATTGCTAAAATTAAATCTAGAACAGATGAGTTAGTACACCACACCCCTGCAATAGCGGCTGAGTTTAGAATGTTTTATCAACAATTATACCACGTTCAACATAATATACCCGACCAAGTATCCCGCAAACAGGCTATACAAGACTATCTTGCCCAGGCCAAACTTCCAAGATTAGCAGACGATTTACTGGCAACCCTAGATGGTGCATTCACCACGGAAGAGCTGCGTAGAGCTCTTAAAGCCATGGCATCAGGCAAGGCTCCGGGCCCGGATGGGCTTACGGTCTCATATTATCGCTCCTTTGCGGACATTCTGCTCCCACGACTAGCTAACTACGCTAACTCAATTCCCTCTGGAGACCCCCTTAGACCAGAAACTCTTCACGCACATATCACTATTATCCCCAAAGCAGGGAAGGACCCTAGTTGTTGTGGTAGTTATCGCCCGATCTCCCTTTTGAATATAGACGCTAAATTGTACGCAAAACTAATAGCTAATAGACTTCTTCCTCTAGTCCCAAAATGGGTTTCAAACGAACAAACAGGCTTCATTCCGGGAAGAGAGGCACGCGACAACTCTCTGCGTACCCTCTCCCTGATTGCACATGTGCGTGGGTCCTCCCAGCCCACCCTGCTATTGTCAACGGACGCTGAGAAGGCGTTTGACCGGGTGGACTGGGAGTTCCTAATGGCGACCCTGGCTCATCTGGGACTGGGCCCCTCTTTTCTGAACCAAATAGCAGCCCTCTATAATTACCCAACAGCCCAACTCAGAATTAACGGCACTTTAAGTGATTCTTTCGTACTACATAACGGTACTCGTCAGGGATGCCCCCTTTCACCAATTTTATTCGCCCTCTCGCTCGAACCCTTCTTATCAACAATAAGACATAACCCGAACATACACGGCATTATTGTCGGCTCTTTTGAACATAAATATGTCGCATATGCGGACGATATTTTGTTTTATATTCAACAGCCTAGAATTACTCTTCCTAATCTAATGCAGGCCTTCTCGACCTTTAACCAAATCTCAAATTTCAAAATTAATATGACAAAATCCGAAATTCTGAATATCTCAGTCCCCAGAGAAACCGCGATCCACCTACAGGAATTCCTTACACCCTCATTGTCCTCTCTATTCCGAACTAATTTTATGCCTATATTAAACTCTGTCAAATCTGATCTTCAAAAATGGTCTCAACTTGCACACTCGTGGCTGGGGAGGATAGGAGTGGTAAAGATGAACATACTGCCCAGGTTGCTATTTTAGTTCCAAATGATACCGTTTCAAATTCCCGCGGAGTACTTTACACGTATAACAACTATGATTTGTAGATATGTCTGGGGTAGACGTCGCCCCAGGTTGACCAGGTCGCTTCTTACTAGGTCAAAGGCGGAGGGAGGTCTGGCTCTCCCGGACATCAAACAATATTTCTTGGCAGTCATTTTATCCAGAATCTCAGACTGGAAATATCACAAAGATTCGAAACTTTGGGTGTCGCTGGAGGTGGCATTGGGGGGCTCTGACCTTTATCCCTTAATTTGGATTCCGAAGAAAACCAGGCACCTATCTGGGGATGCGTCTCCTCTCACATGCTATACCCTACGGGTCTGGGACCTACTTTGTAAAAGGCACGCCTGGCAATGCAATTCCCCCCTCATGCCAATAACTGGTCACATGTATTTTCCCCCCGGGAACATTGACCCCAGATTACACTCCTGGAACCTTGGGAACTCAGTCTTACTACATCAAGTCACTAAAGACTCTGACATTTTGCCTATATCCAAGCGAACAACGGCTCCGAACCCATCGCTTATGGATCAATGGAGATATTTGCAATTATCAGATTTCATTAAAACCCTCCCTAAGCCACTGCGCAATGTGTCTAACTTAACTGTGATAGAAACAGCCTTTGTAGATGACCACCCAGTGGAGAAACCTCTTTCTTATTTTTATAATTCTCTACGATCATTGGCTACTGCAGGATATCCTAGTTTCCTCCGCAACTGGGAGAAGGATCTCCATAAGACCCTAACGGAGACCCAGAAGTCTTCTATCCTTCAACTCTCCCACGCATCATCTATGTCCTCGAAAACAGCCGAAGTTAATTATAAACTTTTGACCAGGTGGCACTACACTCCTGCTATACTCCACAAGCTCTTTCCTCGGGTCTCACCTCTCTGTTGGAGGGGATGTGGGGAGAGAGGGACGCATGCCCATATCTGGTGGTTCTGCCCACTTATCAGACCCTTTTGGCTTACCATTCTCCATTGGATAAAGGAAATCCAGGGTTCGGAGATATCTAATGACCCCTGGCAGGTATTATTGCATTGTACAGATGAACCAGCGGGATCATATAAAAAATCCATCACACCACATTTATTAAACGCTGCCAAAGCTCTCATACCTAGGGTCTGGATAACGCCTAAGATACCTTCCCTACGCCAATAGCTGTGTGAGGTAGACCACATGTACTATATGGAGGATTTAACCTTCTCCCTCAGAAACAAATCAGACTTAGGGAGGAAAATATGGTCCCGGTGGTTCGCCTTCAAGTATTCCGCGGCGTACGCGGAAATTATGGCTTCGAACACGTAATGTGCTCGTATATTAAAATGCAATGCTCTGGCTGAGGCGGACACCCTTCCCATCCCTCCTGCCCCCCCTCTCTCATTCCCCCCCCCATTCTCTCTTGCTTCATCTCTGTGCTTTTCCTCTTCTTTCTATTTTTCCATGTTACTTTTAATGTTTAGATGTCTTTATAAGCGAAAAACATGTCGGGATTAGGTCCTGTTACAGATTATATGCCTTAATGCTTTTTGATCACCCATGCCTTGCATAAATATCTTTATATTTTGTCCTAGTATATCCTGGAACTTATAACATTTTATGTATGTTTTGTATGCCCAAGCATGTGATGGGTATTTCTTTGTATTGGACTTCCTGTCATTAATAAAAAAATATTTAAAAAAATAAAAAATAAAATGGATGAAATAGAGAACAGGCTACACAGGAAGTATGTAAGGGTGCTTGGTTTACCCGAAAGAAGTGAATGTAATAACCCCATAGAGTTTATGGAAGGCTGGTTCAGAGATATGTTTAGTATGGACTCTCTATCAAGGTTCTTTGCAATTGAGCGAGCACACAGAGTGGCCTCCAGGGCACCTTCTTCAGGGAGTCAGCCAAGACCCCTTATTATTAAGTTCCTGTATTTTAAGGACAAAGTTACCATCCTCCAGAAAGCAAGAGATATGAAAAACATACAGTACAATGGTGTAAGGATTTCTTTGTATCCAGATTTCTCCCCTGAGTTACAGAGACAAAGAGCAAAGTTTATAGAGTGTAAGCGCAAGCTGCAGCAATTCAAAGTCAGTTATGCATTACTTTATCCTGCACGCCTGCGCATAACAACATTTGGAGAAGTGAAGTTTTTTAATGTACCTGCAGAAGTGACATCATGGTTGGAAAAGAATGAAGGAAGGCTACAGCGGAGCGAAGGAACATGAGGAAATTAGCTTTTGATGGTGCCTATCCAGTTTAATGTTCCTGTGGACTTTTTTTTTCTCCTCTCACTCCGGGACTTCCATTTGGTTACAATTGTGTATATATAGAAGTGAAGGTGTGGGGGAGGCAGTAAACACTTATATTGACATATATTGACATAATGGGGTCAGTTCCCCTCTTATTGGGTCCAGGTAGTAATGTAACGTAAAAAGAGTATACACACTTCAGGAGTTGATACGATCACTATAGAAGCCCTTAGTATGGGCCCAAGGTTGGGTAAAGGGGAAAAGGGAATTAGGACAGGGGGTGGTGGAGGGGGGAGGATGGAGGGCAGGGGGGTAGGGAAGGGGGTGTGTATGTGGGTGTATGGGAGTATGAGGGAGACAGTGATGTGGTGTGGCATGATATAAAAGGTTTTGAGTTTGTATTGGGGGAAAAGCACTAATGGGGTATACAGGAATTAAGGTTAAAATATCACTGATCATTAGTCATAAAAGTATTAGGGTTAAGAATATGGAATATCCTGAGAATAGTAAGGAAATAAGGACAGGAGCATGATAGGTACTAAGGACGGTATAGGTAAATCCCCTGATCCAATAAAATATGTTAAGATATGTTCGTGGAATGTGAGGGGGGTAAGGGACATGTCTAAAAAGCAGGCAATTTTTTCTATGGCTGGTAAGGGTGGATTTAGAATACTCTGTCTGCAGGAGACACATCTTGAGAGAGGTACAACTAGTGCTTTAAGGCATAGGAATTACCAGGTGCAGTATCATTCCACCCATACCTCTTATTCAAGAGGAGTGAGCATATTGATAAACTCGGGATTGGTTTTCTCCTGCAGACAGAGTAAAGCAGATGAGAATGGACGGTACATTTTTCTTTTTTGCGTGATGGAAAGTAGAGTATGTGTACATTCCTCCTCCATTCAGCACAGAAATTATGGGCGATTTAATAAGATTTATAGCAGAGAAATCTGGGGTACCTGTAATAGTGGCAGGTGACTTTAATATGACAATGAATAATAACATAGGTTCCCGCCAAGGACCATGAATAGTGGAGTATTGAAGGGTCCGCTCCTCCAATATTGTGAGGAGGTAGGGCTGATAGACGTCTGGAGGAGGTGGCATCCGGGAGAAAGACAATATTTGTGTCACTCTAGGACACATGCCTTGTTGTCCAGGATTGACCTTGTGTTGTGCAACGAGGAAGCCTTGAATTTTTTGGAGGGGGTAGAGTACGAGCCAAGAGGGATTTCAGATCACTCACCAGTAGTGGTTTCAATAAAAACTAGGATAAGATATAGTAGAGGTGACTGGAAAGTAAATCCCTTTTGGCTCAAAATAATTGAAGATGCTGGGACAGTTGCAGCCAGTCTGGTAGAATTTATAAATCTAAATTAAGGTTCAGCCCCACTGGGTATAATATGGGACTCCCTGAAGGCTTTTCTTCGGGGGATATTGATACAGAAAATCTCTTATGTTAAGAAACAATCACAGACTATGGAAATCAAAGCAAGAGAGAGGGTGAGAGGAGCTGAAGCCGGGTATGTGGAGGAACCGAACTTAGCCAGCTATGGGAAATGGGTAGAAAGTCTAGAGGAATACAGGAAATTAAGTTTGGAGAAAGTGAAAAAGAAGAGAATGTTCCAGAGACAGAATTTTTTCAGGGAAGGAGAGCAAGTTGGCAGAACCCTGGCCCTGATAGCTAAGGCAAACAGCCCCTCAACTACTATACCAGTAATTTGGGATAAGGAAGGGGAAATTAAAAGAACTACCCCGGAAATGGTAAAGGTATTAAAAAAATATTATGAAAACCTATATAGTGCCCCACAAATAAACGCAGAGGGGGATATGCGGGACTTTTTTGAAAAATTGGATATAAACCCCCTATCAAGAGAGGACAGGGAAGAATTGGAAGCCCCGTTGACGCTGGAAGAGATACAAAGGGTAATAGTAGATATGGCAAACCAGAAAGCCCTGGGTCCAGATGGCTTGCCCATAGAAATAGTTAAGAGGTATGGGGAAGTATTGCTCCCTAAACTTGTGGAGGTATTAAATGGGGCTGTGGAAGAGGGGAAACTACCTATATCAATGACAGAAGCCACAATAATTGTACTATTAAAAGAAGGGAAAAAAAAGCTTGATGTGTCCTCATATAGGCCCATATCGCTCCTGTGCTCAGACGTGAAGATCTTGGCAAAAGCTCGGGCAACAAGGCTAAATAGAATAATTTCCAAAATGATACATCCAGATCAAACCGGTTTTATACCGGATAGATCTACAAGTGTGAACATAAGGCGAGTGTACCTAAATATGCAACTTCCAATTCAGAATGGAGGGAACATAGCCGTCCTTTAATTAGATGCGGCCAAGGCTTTCGACTGCCTTGGGGGGCACTATATATGGAAGGTACTGGCTGAATTCCAATTTGGTCCTAAATTTGTCCAAATTATTAAAAATATTATATGATAGCCCAAGGGCCAAGGTCAGGATCAATGGCGAGTGCTCCAACTGGTTTCAGTTGGGGAGGGGTACGAGGCAGGGGTGTCCGTTGTCGCCCCTGCTCTTTGCCCTAGCAATAGAGCCACTGGCTATGGCTTTGCGAGCCTCTCAAGAGGTACAGGGTTCCAAAAGAAGGAGGGGGGAGGAGAAAGTTGCTATGTATGCAGATGATATCTATATCTATTTCTGGGGGACACGCAGGCTTCCCTAATGGCAGCCATGGGGATAGTTAAGGAATTTGGACATTTTTCTGGGTTGGCAATTAATTGGGAAAAATCAACATTTATGCCAATAGATCCCCTTAGAGAACCCCTTCTGCAACTAGCATCTCACATTAGAGTAGTAAGTCAAATGAGGTACTTGGGCATTAACATAACTAGAGATCCGGGGCAGTACATAACAGGAAACATGGTCCCACTTATGACAAAGTTAAAACAGAAAAGCCGGGTGTGCGCCCGTCTCCCTCTCTCGGTCACCGGACGATGCAATTTAGTTAAGATGGTATGGATGCCACAAATTTTATATGTTATACACAACTCTCCTGTGTGGATTCCAAAACACTGGTTTAAAAGAATGGACAGTGTGTTTAGAGAACTAATTTGGAAAAATGGGGTGGCAAGGATTCGTTTGCAGGTGTTGCGGCGACCAGGAGAGGCGGGGGGTTTGGCATTACCTGACCCAAGGTGGTACTTTCTTGCGGCACAAATGCAGTACTTGGGAGGAAGTAATAGGCTAGAAGAAAGAGGCGTAGCAAGTAACCTATTGCTGAACGATACTAAGCATGACACGTTGGTAGAAGCGGTTAAGGCAGACTCCTTTGATTCCAATTGTCCCGCTGCCCAGTTAATGGTTAAGAGTTGGAAGTCCGTCAAGACCGAGTTAGGTTATGTCGGATTCTCAGAGTTTACCCCATTATGGGATAATAAAAATCTAAAGGAACTTAAAGTAATGGGGAGATTAGAGAAATGGGATCGGAGGGGCATCCACTGCCTGGCACACTTATATAAGGCTGCTAGACTAAAGTCATTTCAGCAGATTGTGGCAGAGTACATGGTTCCTAACCAACAATTTTATAGGTATTTGCAAATTAGGCATGTCTTGGCAGTGCAATTTAGTAGGAAGGAACCAGAGTGGTGTGAAATGCCCTCTCTTAGGAAACTGGTGAATGCTAGAACAACAAAAAGACTAATCTCTGATATGTACGGATGTATTAGCATGATGGGTCAGGAGGGATCGGTAGAATTCAAGAATAGGATTAAATGGGAGGGAGATGTGGGGAAATTAATGGAGGAGCAATGGAAATATGTTCTGGCACTGGGACCCAGGATCTCTCTTTCTCCTTCACAGATTGTATCCCATCTGTATTTGGTACATAGGTCATATTACACGCCTCTGAAGTTACATATGTTTGGGAGAAGGCCTGATGCTGATTGCCAAAGGTGTGGGGATAGGAAGGGTGATCTGGTACACATGCTTTGGCGATGTCCCAGGTTGTACAGGTATTGGGAAGGTATAATTGATAAAATAAACTCTGTATTTGGGACATCGCTGGGCATGGAGGCCAGAACCTGCCTTATGGGTCTGATGGAGGAAAGTGTTATATCAAGAGATATGCAGACCGCAGTAATTAGGTGCTTGTTTCAAGGTAAAAATTAATTGCAAGGAAGTGGCAGGCAAAAGAGCCCCCGACAATGGTAAAATGGTTGAAAGAGGGTAGAGGATGTGATTGTAAAGGATAAATATATTTAAAAAAGAGAGGTAACAATAAAAAATTTGAAAAAAATTTGAAATTATGGTTGGAAATGGAATAATATTAGTGGGAGAGGATGGGTTGGTGTGTGAGGGGTGGAGAGGGAGGTGCGAAAGGATGGTGAGGGGGATGGGGGAAGGGTTGATAAAAGGGGGGAAAAAGAAAAATTGAGAAGTTTTTTTTATGGTGCAACTTTGTTAGTTTACAATATATGTAAATATGACTGCTTTGTTATTGGAACAAGTGTTTTATATTACTGAATTTCTCTAATAAAAAGTACTAAAGAAAAAGAAAAAAGATGTGGATGTGACATTTTGGCAACCCAATGGATGTAGAGAGGGAATGGATTAGTGATGCAAAGCTCCTAGAGAAGAAGGTGGAGTAACCACCTTGCATGCACAGTCCAGTGTATATACAGTATGTCTGAATCAGGAAATTGTATTTTTTAATTTGATGACAATGTATTGTCAAAGTGAATGGTTACATATAGCTCTGCAAATACTTCTAAAGGTGCAGTGTGAGAGTGTTGGCTCCACCTCCTTCCTCCATCTTCTCCACAGCACGGCGTGAACACAGGAAGAAGCAGTGACTGTGTGTCACCGTCATCTGATGCTGCCGGCTGCACCTGCTAACGGATCCTGCTCCTCTCCATTGCTCCTGCATGGGAACCCCTCCCCCCCACCAGTGACCAGAGCACCAAAATATTATATAAAAGACTGATCTCTGGTGATCCCCTTCTTGGATGTGGTGGCGGAGGCTGTGGTGCACAGATGACTGATCCGGATGTCCTAGGGTAGCGGATACAAGGGAAACGAGAGCCATTGCTACAGTGACTATAGGATACCATCTGGGAAGACTGCTTATGATATCCCTTATTGCCTGTCACCCCTGCAAGGGTACAAGGATCTGGTGAGTGGGGAGCCATAGGGGGAGCACAGAAGTCACCGATCTTTCTCTGAGCACAAGAGCCACCAGACTGTTTGGAACTTTTCAGATAATAATATTTCCTTTTTATAAAAAACTAATAATTTTTTGGAGCACTGTGGGCTCTTTATATATATTTTTTTGCACCAATATTTTTTGTGGCACGTTTGCACATATGCTCAGCACCGTTGATTACCTCAGTATTACATGCAGATGTTATGCTTTATTTATATTGATGGTTTGATTCATCACTTCTATTTTCATTTTTACTTATTGTTTGTCTTAATGCAATTTTGCACTGAATGATTAGTGTTTACACAGGTATATGTTTACAGGGGGTTGGTTCTATTTATCTATTTTTATTATGAGCATATCATCACAGCGGTTTTGCTAGCACTGGTATTCCACATACAGTTTACATACCCCCCAAAAGGGAGCGCCATTCACCCCATTCTTTATTTATTTATAACCTGATGCTGGGGCCTACACATGTCACTTAGCGCCCCCTTGGCCTTTGTAAGGGGGCAGGCCTTCCAAGGGTGGGGGAGGTCTCCATATTCCCGCGGGGGGGATATCTGATCATGCACCATTATTAATATAGCTTTGTGTGATGGAGCGTAACTGGCTTGTGGAGATTCTCCAGATATTGGGTAACTGATGCAGATGTGGACTCCGGCTTTAAGAGACATCTTGCTGATTTCTGGGTTGCTAATACAGGCTCTGCCTCTGACCCTGTTGTGTGGGATACCTTTAAGGCTTCTACCAGGGGACAGTACACCTCGCTTATTGATCGAATCTGCAAATCTAGGAAAGCAGATTTAACCCGAGCAGAGGCTGCCGCTACTGGGCAGTGATACATACAAACTAGGGATCCCCAAGACAATCAGCAACTGCGACTGGTTGGCCAAAGAGCAAATGACTAATGCCAGTATCCTTCAAATTTGCGACTCTTTGGGCACTATATTAACTGATCCCACAAAGATTAATGTATGCTTTGCAACGCATTATCCTATGTTAACCTATGTTGCTGTGGACCTTTATCTGTCCAAGATTATCTTTCCTGTCCTTACCTTGGCATATAGGGACAGATTGGATTCTCCTATCACCTTGAAGGAGGTGCAAATGGCACTGGGCACTCTTCAGTCGGGCAAGACTCCTGGTCCTGATGGGCTTTCTGTAGAATTTTACAAACCAGTTTGCTAAGGAGTTACTTTCTGGCCTCTATTCTCTGTTTACAGCGGCGATGCAGCCTGCTTTGCTTCCTGATTATATGAGCGAAGCAGTGATAGTTGTGATCCCAAAGCCTGGGAAAGACCTAGAGCTGTGCGCGTCGTATCTCCCCATCTCACTGTTGAATGTGGATGTGAAGCTTCTCGAAAAACTTTTAGCCAACCAACGTAATACAGTGATTACAGCATTAGTACATCTGGATCAGTCAGGCTTTTTGCCTGGCAGAGGTAAGGATAGCAATATCCAAAATCTCCACTAGCAATATGGTCTTGGCTACTCAGGACCGTCCAGGGGTAGTGACATCCTTAGAAGCTGAAAAAGTGTTTGATTCGATTGAGTGGCAATACCTGTGGGCAGTCTTGACTGGCTTTGGCTTCGGCCCCTGTCTTTTATCTTAGCTGCGTTTGTTGTATGCCTACATGATATGATCCTAGGGATAGACTCAGAACAAATGACACCCTATCTGACTTTTTCCATTGGGCAGGGGAAAGGGCCAGGGTTGCCCCTTATCACAGGGCCTTTTTGCGTTGGTGATGGAACCACTGGCGATCCTTCTTCGTGCAGACCCTGCTGTGCAGGATATTCCTGTGGGTTCTATAGTGGAGTAGGTCTCCTTGTATGCCGACGATGCTCTGCTGTATCTAGCAGATGTGACCTCGTCTCTCAGTGCGGCTCTTATAACTGATCATTTCGGTCATTATTCAGGGACTCGCATTAATCGAGACAACTCGGTACTTTTTCCATTACACTCCTCGCTAATCAAGTTCAGTTATGCTGGGTGGAAAGATTTACCTACCCGGGGATTCGGGTGGGGGCTAATGTTTCTGACTACTTTGAGAATAACTTTCCCCCCTCACTTCTCAGTTTGCATGCAAATGTACCTCCTGGAAGACTCACCCTCTGACTTCTGTGAGTCGGTTAAAATTTATTGAAAATGATATACCTTCCAAAATTTATTTTCGCAGTACTACTGTTGTCATACCCAAACCTTTTTTTGGAGGCTAGAAGGATTGGTAGTGTCATTTGTCTGGGCTGAGCATACCCCTCAGTTGGCCAAATCGACCCTGCAGCTGCCCTTATCACAGGGTGGTTTGGCTTTGCCAAATTTCCAGCTGTATTATTGGGTGGCTGTATTGGTTACTGTCCAGTGGTGGTTCACACATCCTCAACATAATCCAGCGCTGACACTAGAGGTGGCAGTCTTAGGCTCGTATGTGGCCCTGAGTAATCTGTTCTTTAGAGGTCCAAGGGCCCACCCATCTGTGAAAGGACCCATGCAGGTACTCCTATGTGTGTGGGGTCAAGTCCATAGTATATATAGAGAACCCTCCAAATTCTCCCCACATCTGCCCCTGTGGGGGAACCCCTAACTTCCTCATCTTTATTAGATGCCAGACCCGCAGCTGCGGGCGCGTTGTGGGGTGCTGACATTGAAGCATGTTATTGCTAATGGCAATGTAGTGCCCTTCGTGGATTTGAGATGGGAGCATTCCCTTTCGAGATCCATAGGGTTTAGATATTGGCAATTGAACCATGCACTTAGGACACAATTTCCTGGACCCTTGGTCTTGGAGTCTGACCCAATCAAAACAGCTACATTGTTTCATGCAATAGAGCCGACCTGCCGCAGTAAAAGTGCCTTAAGGCGGTCGGCAAACCCCTGGCAAAAAAATTCTATTACAATTGTGTTCCTCAATAGCCACCAGTGCTATACGTCACCTTTGTGTGCACCAAATACCTTTGCAAACCCATTTATTAGTTTTGTGAAAGTAGCACCAATATCATCATTGTGTTGAACATGCCTGAGAGATCCTCTGTGGGTGAAATAAGTATGCCTGCAGTAGCCTAAAAAGTCCTTTACAGTGAACCTGTAGTTTCCCCACACTGGTCACTTTTATGCACCAATTCAAAGCTTTCTGCAGACAAACGTTGCTCATCCACTGGATGATCATGATCCTTCTGCCAAAAATAACTAAACTTTCTAAATAAATATTATTGTAAAACAAATGTATACATATATGTATCAGATAAATGCTCATAATGGAGCCTTGAAGGGAAATTACTGTACAGACAATCCCCAGTGATTTTGAAGAAAAATTCATCTATTTAGTTAAAAGTTTTTCAATTTCCAATAGGGACACCTTTTCCAATGACAACTGTCTAAGAGGGGATTTCCACTCATTTATGAAATATTTCTCTTACATTCTGTTGTGGGACTAGACATAAAGGACTTAAGAAATACTTTAATTTATGGGACACTTCAATTTTCAATTTCAGTAAAATATAGGTTCTCCCATGTGGAATTGCAGTAAAAGGGTAAATTGTTTTTTGTTTCCAAAATTATTGGAGTACATCTATCGCTTGCTTGTGAATTCAATACCCTTATAGCTTCCACTACATCTGTTGTTCCTGAGCTAGAAATGTTGTGCAGCTTGGGATTGACTCACTTTAAGAATATTCTTTCACTAAGGGATAAAGGCAAGGAAAATGACTTTTCTCACTGGTGTGGAAATTCTATGCATTTTCAGCTATCTTTAATCTATTTTTAGTTAACAGTGTAGACTTCTACATCATATTGTAATGTTTTGAAGAGAACCATTATAACTTTTCAGCAAGCATTTATTTGCAATAATGTCATAGAATATATATCAATATTTTGACAAGATTTAAGGATTTTACTATATTTAGAATTCATGCTACATCAGTGAAGTGAGAAAAAAGACAGGCTGGAGTTTTGTTAACAAACAATAAGGGTACTTGCGCACTGTACTGATATGTGAACATCAGACATTTCTGGCAGAAAAAATGCAAGGATGGACGGTATAGCACTTGCGTGTATTTGTGCATATTTGCATGTATTTGTACATATATGTACACAAGTTCTAGCTTTTTTTATCAAGGGAATGGCATATGAGAGTATTTGTGTGTATATGCATGTATGCACTAAGAATACTGACTGGCAATGAAGATTTCTGATCTATTCGCAGTGTATGTTTATGTGCCTGTGTGTACAGGCACATTAAAAACAATGGTCTGCATTTACATCAGTACAAAATAAAATGCCTGCATGCCTAAAAAAAAATTAAGCAGCAGTGTGTGCATACACATAGTGTGTGAATATAGTATATTAAAACAGTATACCAAATAAACACTTATTCAGATAACTGTTAAGTTAACCAATGTAACCTGAACCTGCTGAATTGGATCTGGGCATCTACACATTAATGATGTCCCATCATGAAAGCAATTACATAAATTTTTTTTTAAACAAATTAATTGACAATATCTTCTTTGTAACTTTTAAGCTGGAAAGCAGAATACCATCTAATGCATGTATGTGTGCTCTGTTGGTCACCAAAACGTTTGTAATTATATTTTCTAAATTTTTGAAGCACACACCCATCATATTAGATTACTACTACCACTACCTAAAGCAAAATAACTTTGTTTAGAGCTTCCTGTGCCACATTAGTGTTTTCAACCTGCTTATTCGACTGTTTGTTGCCCTGATGATTCTGTAAAGCATATCCTAAAGCTGAACTTCACCCTAAAAGGGAAATTCTGCTTTAACATCTCTCCCCCTCCTCTTCCACTTTGGAGGGTTTTTTTTGGAGGGGGAGCTGAAACCTACTTCTCCTACCTCTCCCACCGCCTAGGCAATTGGAGTGGAAGCTTTCCCCTGCTTCTCTGCCGGTAACCTTCTGGGACACACCACAGATCCCAGGAGGCTGTGGGACTATTCACAAAGCACAGCGCAGCTTGCGTATGTGCAGTGGAAATCTGGCTGTGATGCCGCAAAGAGACGCAAACATGAATAGGTAACTGTGTTGTGGACACCTCTTTTCGCCTTTTCCCCCTCTAAAACTGATATTCTTATATTCAAAAACTGAGAAGGGCTACAGTACATTAGAGAGCTCTATTGTTCACACATGCATATATCACTGCAGCAACATTTCATACATCCCCGCCTTTTCTTAAGCTTAAAGTGTTAATAACCCTACATTTTAATTTTCTGCCAGCCCCCCTATTTTAACCCGCCACCCTGCACTGTGTAATTGTATGGTAAAATTGAAGCCTGTAAATACCTTTTTGTGAGGTATCTTCAGGCCGGTCTCATGACTCCCGGCTGCTCTGATACTCTGATCCAAGGCTACAGCAGAAAGAGCCAAGCTCTCACTCTGATGTCAGCTGGGAATCACGTGACCACTGAGCTAGCCGCTTGACCCCTCCTGCTGTGGGCCTGGATCGGAGTATCAGAGAGGCTGGGAGTCACGTGACCGGCCTAAAAATACCTCACAAAAAGGTATTTAGAGGCTTAGTTCCTAACAAACAATTACACAGTTCAGGATGGAAGCTTAAAAGAGAGGGGCTGACAGCAATTTTTTTATCATTTTTGTATTTTACTAACAGCAGCAGGGGGACGGAGATCGGACACAGACTGCCTGACTGACAGGAAGGGGAGGGGGAGAGGACAGAGGAGCAGAGAGGAGAGCAGTGGATGAGGGAGGCACATAAACTGACCACTGTGTCAAGCCTCAGCAGCCACGATAAACCGTGGTCAGTTTACAAAGGGGTAGGCAGAAACTGGCATGATCAGCCAGGTTTTTTACAGCTTCCAGAGAGGCAGATTAAACAGCACAAGCACTGTGCTGTTTAACCTGCTGTAAGGGAACAGGATATCTTTTTTTTTTTTGAGTTACAAACACTTTAACCACATCAGCCTCGGAAGGATTTTCTCACTTCCTGACTAGGCTATTTTTTGCGATACGACACTGTGTTGCTTTAACCGACAATTGCGACGCTGTACCCAAACAAAATTGATGTCCTTTTTTTCCCACATATAGAGCTTTCTTTTGGTGGTATTTGATCACCTGATCAAAAACAAATTTCTTCATCAATTTAGGAAAATATGTATTCTGCTACATATTTTTGGTAAAATGAATCCCAATAAGCGTATATTAATTGGTTTGCGCAAAAGTTATTGCATCTGCAAAATATGGGATAGGTTTATAGCATTTTTTATTATCATTTTTTTTCACTAGTAATGGCGGCGATCAGTGATTTTTATTGAGACTGCGACATTGTGGCAGACATATCGGACACCTAACAGGCATTTTTGACACTTTTTTGGGAACCAATGACATTACTACAGTAATTTGTGCTAAAAATATGCACTATTATTGTACTAATGACACTGGCAAGGAAAGGGGTTAGCATCAGGGGCAATCAAGGGGTTAACTGTGTTCCCTCGCTGTGTGTTCTAACTGTATGGGGGAAGGGCTCACTGGGACAACACACAGATTCATCTTCCTTCATAGCAAAAAGAAAGGATCTGTGTGATCTCCCCTGTCAGAATGCAGATTTGCCTAGTTTACACAGGCAGATCCCCGTTCTGCCACTGCAGGGTTCGATCGTGGGTGGCCGGTGGACATCAAGTCTGCCAGACCTGCTGATTGGCTCCCCCTCTGACCAATGGGAGTGTGCCCACGAGCTGACATACACCAACGGCGATTTATGCAGCCAAGCCACCTTGCCGTAGTATAACTGCGGTTGGTGGGTGGTTGGCAAAGTGGTTAAATGATAAGTTCACCTTTGTTCAGTTTTTTTTCCAGCGCCCTATGTACCAATATAGCATTAATGTACTTATTTTGCAAAAATATCAAAGCTTTCTATTAAATCTACAGACTTATTTCACTTGTCCTCATCCATGTTTCCAAACGTATCCATTAGTAATGTG
This sequence comes from Lithobates clamitans, assembly GCA_037952925.1. Taxonomy (NCBI): domain Eukaryota; kingdom Metazoa; phylum Chordata; class Amphibia; order Anura; family Ranidae; genus Lithobates; species Lithobates clamitans. Next base: position 3,834,034 of record JBBGZY010000406.1, read on the forward strand.
TTACTTCCTGAACAGACTATAGGTCATGACACAGGAAGTAGTTGACCAGCTGACCTCATTGGCACAAACCCTGCATCATCCACCCTCCTACCTACCCACCCACCCATTCCCAGCTGCACATTTTGTAAATGAAATGCAATCAATCAGTGATCACCCGTCTCACTAAATACACAATATACAATCAGATTGCACAGTGTATGGCCATCTTTATACAAGTACATAGGAGGGAGTGGACAGAAATACTCAGCTGTCAAGCCCCGTTCACATCTCTGTAAAGAGGGAACTCGCATTCTCCCATGCATTTTTTTTTTTTAGCGAGTTGTTTTGGATCATTTTCAGTCATCACACATCTAGCACAATTTGGGCTCGTTTTTTCGGTGACAGCCCACTGATTTCAATTAGCTGCACTACTTGTTGCTCCTGGGACATTTTGGCGTTTTGTGGGTTGGGTAATTTTTACTGTGCAGAATTTGCCACTCGTATTTTCACATGGCAAAATGTGTGTTTGCTTCTGTGTTTGGTGTGCCGTTTACAATCAATGGCACTGAAAGCAACTAGTAATTTTAGGTTTATAAAGGTGGCCATTCACTATACAATCTGATTGTACAAGCTCTTTTAGATTTACCAAATTTATATAATAGGAGGAGACACCTATCTAGCCAAACGCTCTGTATCCAATCAGGCAGGTCCTTGCACTACATAGTTGATGGTAGAACTAAAGGAGATTGTATAATCAAATTGTATAGTGTTATCTCTAACTTTTTTGTAGTTTTCCCAATTTACAATAAATTGCAAAGGCTCCTCATAAAAATATGGTATCAGTACACTGATAAGTAAGATGTTTAATAGGTTAATGATTATATTATAGTTTTTGATGCCATTAGAACTACAGAAGTTAATGCCTTTAATTAAACTGATACATTCAGAGCATGGCAAACAGGGAAAAACAAAATTTCCAGTTAGACATAAAAATGTTTAAGCCAACTAACATCTAGGCTGGTCCACATGCTAATTTGTCATGGATTGTAGTGTTCTCCCTAAATGCTTGTACAGGCATATTTTAAAATTCATCAAGGTATGCTGTCTGAAAAATATGCCAATGTCATTCAACACAAGAAAAAACAAGAGATAAAAAACTATGATACTGACATGCAAACGGTAATCTAATTTTTTGGGGAGGGGGCTGGCAACTTAGGATTTGATCCTTTATTGACAGGCTCCTCTTGTATTTGTTCAAAAACCTTTGGTGAATAACCTCTGGTTAAAAACCTATTTTCCATCCATATACATTATATTGTCAAAAGTATCAGGATTTCTGCCTTTATACGCACATGAACTTTAATAGCATCCCAGTCTTAATCCGTAGGGTTCAATGTTGAGTTGGCCCACCCTTTGCAGCTATAACAGCGTCAACTCTTCTGGGGGTTCCCAAAGACTTGCAATTATTTGCAGGGAATTCCTCTCACTTCCTGCTTGGCTATGGGACAGGAAATGAAGGGAAATCTCCACAATGGGACACAGATGGCAAAAAAAATAATATAAATATGACAGGGTTTATAACCCTCCCTAGCTCTATTCAAAATGGAAAAAAAAAGTTTTGCCTATAGTTCTACTTTAAGTTCTAATCCAATGGAAAACATTAACTCCCATGGTCTATCAGCCCAATAAAGAACATTAGTTGTCCTTTAAATATGTGAAATCCTTGAAGATAATCAGAGGATATCGTAATACCTGCAATCTATTATAACCCAAATCATGTGGCGACTCTCAGCATGCACATGCAATATATGCAATAATATATGCAATAAGTTTCATTCCAAAGTCTTTGTTATAATGTATATTACTGCACATCAGTCACTCTTGCCTATAAGTAATGGGGGATATAGCATGTATATAGTATTGTGTAATTTTATCATTTGACATTTTCAACTTCAAGACTTTCACAGAGTTAAGACAAAGGTTTGCCAAATGAGTGGGATAAACTACTGATTAAAGTGCTACTAAACCCAGGACCCTGCATTCACTATATCTGATCACCCACAGTACACAGAACATGGAAATGCAATTATTTTAGTAAATATAAACTGCTAAATACATTTTCTTATCAGCAGTATATAGCAGTCTTGTGACTTCAATCAGTGTCTGGTTAAAGCTTGTAGGAGCAGTTTTCATTCTCCCCTTATTCCCTGTGAGGCTGTAGAACCCCTGGACTTCTGTCTGAACAGTACTGATTGGCCCTGGGCTGATCACATGTACCCTCCCAAGAAAAAAAAAACCTCTCTAGCACTACACACCAAACTGAGCATGTACAGAGTACCCCCAAGGGGGGTCAGGGAAGACAGGATCAAACAACCAATTTACTCAATGTGGAGATTTAAGCCCTCCTCAGGTTCCACAGTGATTATAACAATCATGCTTTACTGCACATACAAACTGATTTTACTGTTGTGGGTTTAGTAACACTTTAAACAATTCTCTATATAATGCCCAGTATAATTACTACTGCTCCAGCCACCACCCAGTTAAATATAAACCACCTATTAAAGGTGATTTTCCTATGATAAGAGTGATGCTAAATTTCTTTTTAGTCTGTAATTCTTATTCCATTATGTTCAAAAACAACTTCTGCCAATGGGTTGATTTTACCTAAATTGTAACCAGTCTCTCCAAACACATGACTGGTGAAAAAAATGAATTTTTTTTTTGTTTTTTTTCTTAATCCGTTTAAAAATTGTATAAATTAGAATGGTTATCATAAGTTCAAGACAATTTAACAAAATCATATAGTTGTTTTTTGTTTAGAGTTAATACTAATACTAATACTAATAAAAAAAAGTCAGATTGGTTTGTCTTTTTAGTATGATTAGACATTTTTTCCTTCTGAACAATAGAAAGGGATTGTTCACATATGGAAATTCTACAAATAAAAATAAAATAAGTAATTTTAAAGCTATAGATTGATTTACACTTAATTAATTACATAGCCCTACTCTTTGAATGATAGCTGCAAGGATTGGGAATAAACACGTTTAAGGCTGAGAGGAAAGTCTAATGCATTGCACAAACCTGCTGAACCATAGAAAAGACTTGACAGATGTATTTAGAGAACAACATTTCTATTTACTGTACATTGCATGCATGCAAGGTTTTGTTTATAGTGTAGCAATTTACAGCACTAAATCATTAATACAGTCTAGCAATCATTGATTTCTAAAGTAATATTTACAATTCATAGAATAGTTATGATTTTCCTTTGATATTTCTGCCATAGTCCAACTTAGGGTGCTATAAAATTGTATGCTACAGAAAGTGACTGCAGTTAGGCTGCCTTTACACTGGGGTGGCGGGTCCGCTAGTTTTAGCAGTGCTTTACCGTCATTTTAGCGGCACTTTTTCGGCCGCTAGCGGGGTGCTTTATTTTTTTTCTTCAAATAACTGTTTTATTAGCTATCTCAGCAGATAAAAGAACAAAAACACAACAGAGTAAATTCCGGATAATACTATAACAGGGGTATAGCAAGTACAGACATTTTAGCAGTAAGTAGTGCAAGGTCATTACTAAATCATACTATGAACTGTTAGATGGTTGTGTCACACTCTAAGTGAGAGCCTATGGAATGTATGGAAAATGTAAGAGAGAAGGTAGGAGAGAAGGAGGGCAATGAGAGAGAGATATCAAGGAATAAGAAAATACAGGAGAAATGGGAAAGTAAAGTAGTAGCTCAACCATCGTCTCAGGGCGGGTCCTCCCCAAGATGCCACACCTCCCAGACCTTATCATGTATTTCCAGCCTATCCTGCAATCTAGCTGTCATTTTTTCCATTAGCTCCACATCTTTTATTCTGGCATACAGAGCGTCTTGGGAGGGTGGGGAGCGCCGCTTCCAGTTGAGGGCAACCAGACATTGTGCGGCTGTAAGGATATGTCTAAGTAGCTTCTAGGATGGTTTGGCAATTTGTATTGGTGACACACCAAGCAGGAAGAATTGGGGACCTGTATCTCAAAGAGGCGGGACAATAAGCGTTGCGTCGTAGTCCAGAAGGGCACTATCATGGGGCAACTCCAGTAAATATGGAAGAGGGTACCTTTATCCCCCTGACAGAGCCAGAGCCAATCAGAGTTAGAGAAATAGATCACGTGGAGTACGTCCAGTGTCAAGTACCAAAAATAAAGGATTTTATGAGCATTTTCTTCGTAGAGCATACAAAAGGAGCTCTTAGCCACCTGGGACCAGATTGTCTGTCATGTCATCTCAGGGTTTTCTTCTCCCAGTATCTTTTCCCAGCGGAACATATAGACTTGTTTACCCTGGTTTTGTATAGAGTAGGAGCCTGTATATGTCGGCGATCAGGCCCCGGCATGCGGATTCATCCAATATTATGATCTCGAAGGGGGAAGTCGCTTAGAATTGTAAATTCGGGCAAAGGTTTGGGCATAGTGGCATATTTGCAGATATACATAGAACACCTGGTGGGGTAAGTCATATTTTTCCTGAAGTTCAGTGAACATTAGTAATTTACATGATCTAGGGTCTACCAAGTGACCAAAGTGAAATAAATTCTGTGTTGCCCAGGGTGAGGACATCTGGTCAGTGAGACTAGCAGGCATCTTGGGGTTGCAGAGAAAAGAGGTCAGCAGTGACTTTGCTTAACTAAGCTCGTGTTCGTGGGATAGTTTGTGCCAGAGCAATCTGAGTTGAGACATGGACACCAAAAGCCTACCAGAGTCTACCTCCGCATTCGCATGTGATTTGGTCGTATTTATTTTATAACCCGAGAGGGACCTATAGGTGTCGAGTTCAGCATGCAAGTTGAGTAGGGGAGTCAAGGTGAGTATAACGCCATTTGCAAACAGTGACAGCTTAAACTATTTCCCTCTGACTGGTATTCCCCAAATGTCTGGGTTTCTATGAATTGATGCCGCCAGGGGATCAACACACAGTGAAAACAATACAGGTGAGAGCGGGCACCGCTGGCGGCTGCCATTAGCAATCAGGAAAGAGGTAGACAGAGAGAAGGGAGTTTTCACTTGGGATGTAGGGTTGGCATAGAGGTGTAAAATGGCCCGCAGAAAGAGTCCCTGGAATCCCATATGACGTAACGTGGCAAACAGGAAAGGCCAGCCAAGGCAGTCAAAGGCCTTTTCCGGGTCCAGACCAAGCACTAAGGACTCCAGGCCGTCCCTGTTTGCCACATCAATTAAGTCTATAACCCTTCTCGTGTTGTCTCCTGCCTGACAGAGAGGGACAAAGCCCACCTGATCCTTGTGTATTAAAGAGGAGTTCCACCCAGGGGGTCCATTAAAAAAAAAAAAATAAATAAAAGTCAGCAGCTACAAATATTGCAGCTGCTGACTTTTAATTGGACACTTACCTGTCCCTGGCTCCAGCGATGCGGGGGATCGAAGCCCCGCTCATCCCCCCCGCTCGTCGGCTCCGGCATTTCAACTGTTGGCGCCGGGCTGTGGCTTCACAGCCTGGCACCCACTGCGCATGCGCGAGCGGCGCTACGCGCCGTGATTGGCCGCTCAATCACCTGGGACCTGTAATGGGTCCCAGATGATTGACAGGAGGGAGGGAGCAGAGCCGAGCCCTTCCTGTGCCGAGGGGGAAGTGATGTCACCAGCCCAGGCAAAGGAAGAGGCAGGCTACGAGGGATCACCTAGCAACAGGCATTTAGAGGTAAGTAAAAAAAAAAAAATATACACATTTTTTTTGTTTTGTTTTTTTAGAATTTTTCAGGTATTTTTGTTTTTTTGGGTGGAACTCCACTTTAAAGAGGGTAAAATCGTGTTAGGCGTATTGAGAGAAGTTTGCTAAAGATTTTCAGGTCAGAATTCAAAAGTGCTATAGACCTATAGCTAGCCCATAAAGAGGGGTCTTTTTCTGGCTTCGGTATCAAAGTGAGGAATGATCTTTGCATATCTGAGGGAATGGGAGTTTGCTGAAGGAAGGCATTAAAGAGTTTACACATATGTGGTATCAGCAAGGGAAAAAAGGATTTATAATACTCGTAGGGGAGACCGTCTGGACCAGGGGGTTTATGCGTAGGTAGGATTTTAATGGTTGACATGAGTTCCTCCTCTGTGATGGGTGCGTTGAGGGGAAGGAGGTCCGAGGCTTGTAGTCGGGGACCCCACTCCGCTCTAGATAATGATTCATGCAGTCAACTAGTTCAGGGGGAGGGGGATCATGAGGGATCTCAGGATTATTGTATAAAGCGGTGTAGAACTCCTCAAAGGAGTGAACAATGTCCTGAATGTGAGATAGTAAGCATCCTATTCTGTTTTTAACATGATGTGAAGCAGTCGTGTGAGAACAGATTTTTTCAGTTTCTGAGCTAATAGAGTGTGGGCCTTATTCATGTATGTCATAAAACAGTTGTCTTAGCCTAGTCAGGGCCTTTTCTACTTGGCCCTAGTGCCAGGTATATAAGAGTCATGCGGAGACAGACAATTTTTTTGAGTAGGGGTAGGGAAGGGGAGGTTTGTAGCCGAAGTTCCAGGGCCCTAACCTCCCTCTCAGCTTGTGATTTGGTGGCCCTCACGTCTTTTTTCATAGCCAAAGTGAGCGCAATGCAGCAACCTCAGAGAACTGCCTTATGGGCTTCCCAGAGGGTGGAAGAGGATATATCAGGGGTGTTGTTCTCAGTAAAGTAGAGTTTCAGTGTAGATTCAAATTCCATTTTGAAGGGAGGTGTTGTTAGAGGAAGTTATTCAGCTGCCAATGACATGACTTACGATTAGGGGTACTTAAGTACAGGGTGGAAAACCCACCAGGCGTCAAAAAGAACATATTGTCTAGTGAAGTGACGGAAGAGTTTTGAGTCTCTAGAGGCTCGGTTTGCGAATCCCTAGGGTTCACCACGTGGCATTCAAGAACCGAGGAATGGGATAAGCTAAAGTCCCCACCTACAATTAAGAATTCATTTGGTGTCCGAAAGAGGCGTGCAAACACTTTAATTAGAAAGTTGATCTGGTGGACATTCGGGGCATAGAGGGTGCAAAAAGTGACTGCCTGCGCCTGCCATTGTCCGCACAGGATAATAAAGTGTCCTCACAGGTCAATGTAAGACTCAGAGCATGTGAACGTGGATCCATGTTTAAAGTATAGCTACACCGGCACGTTTGCAGGGGTTAAACGCCTGATAAACTAGAGGGTTGAATCTGGAAGCAAATACGAAGGAATCCCCCTTGTTAAAGTGGGTTTCCTGAATCAGGATGATATCTGCCCCCAACTGCCTGAACTCTCTAAGCGCCAGGTGTCTCTTTCTGTTGGAATTTAGGCTGTGGACATTTAATGACATAACCTTAGCCATGGTTTTGGTTATAGGTATACAGAAAAGCACTTATCTGGTCTATCTGGAGGAATGCCATGGTATAGAGGCCGGGAGTGCCCCATCGCTAGGAGAGAAACCAGATGGTTGCAAGGAGCGCAGGCTGAGCCAGTTGAGGGGAAACAAAAAGAGGAAAAGAAACTAGAAAAAAATAAAGATTTAGGTCAATAATAAACACAGTAGATACATCATGCATTGTTAATAAGCTCTGAGAGGCCTGTGGGATACAGGCCTAATCAAGTTCCTATATGTCCTCCTGTCCAAGAATAGGAAACAGGCTGGGGGGACACAGAGAACCGCAGTGACAGTTACAAAAAGTCAACAGTAAAATATTAAAGGAACTCTAGAGGGTAAACCAAGGGGGGTTCTAGTAAATGGAAGGGTAGCCACTCTCAAATCTCTATAGAGATACGCCCAGTATACTTAACCACTTCAGCCCCGGAAAAATGTACCCCCTTCCTGACCAGGCCATTTTTTCAGATACGGCGCTGCGTCGATTTAACTGACAATTGCACAGCCATGTGACACTGTACCAAAACAAAAATTACGTCCTTTTTTTCCCGCAAATAGAGCTTTCTTTTGGTGGTATTTGATCACATCTGCATTTATTTTTTGCGCTATAAACAACAACAAAAACATTTTGCTATAATAAATATACAAAATTAAAAAAAAAAATGTCCTCAGTTTAAGCCAATATGTATTCTTCCACATATTTTTGATTAAAAAATTGCAATAAGCATATATTGAGTGGTTTGCGCAAAAGTTATAGCGTCTACAAAATAGGGGATAGATTTGAGGCATTTTAATTTTTTTACTAGTAATGGCGGCGATCAGCGATTTTTATCAGGACTGCGATATTGCGACGGACAAATCTGACACTTTTGACACTTTTTTGGGACCAGAGACATTTATACAGCAATCAGAGCTAAAAATAGCCACTGATTACTATATAAATGTCACTGGCAGAGAAGAGGTTAACACTAGGGGGAGATCAAGGTGTTAATTGTGTGTTCCCTAGGTGTGTTCTACCTGTGAGGGGATTGGACTAACTGGGAGAGAAGACAGATCCTTGTTCCTACTTAGTAGGAACACACGATCTGTTTCTCCTTCCCTGACAGGACAGCGATTTGTGTGTTTACACACACAAATACCCGTTCTTGCTCTTGTGCCCGCAATCACGGGTGGTCGGCGTTGATTGCGCATCGGGTCCCCTGCCGTGCAGAAGGCGCGCAACTGCTATGGCTCTTAAAGCAACCGCAGTATATACATTGTGGCAAAAAAGTATTTAGTCACCTGCCAATTGTGCAAGTTCTCCCACCTAAAAAAGATGAGAGAGGTCTGTAATTTTCATCATAGGTATACCTCAACTATGAGAGACAAAATGTGGACACAAATTCAGACAATCACATTGTCTGATTTTTGAAAGAATTTATTTGCAAATTATGGTAGAAAATAAGTATTTGGTCAATATCAAAAGTTCATCTCAATATTTTGTTATATATCCTTTGTTGGCAATGACAGAGGTCAAATGCTTTCTGTAAGTCTTCACAAGGTTGTCACACACTGTTGCTGGTATGTTGGCCCATTCCTCCATGCAGATCTCCTCTAGAGCAGTGATGTTTTGGGGCTGTCGCTGGGCAACTCGGACTTTCAACTCCCTCCAAAGGTTTTCTATGGGGTTGAGATCTGGAGACTTGCTAAGCCACTCCAGAACCTTGAAATGCTTCTTACGAAGCCACTCCTTCATTGCCCGGGCAGTGTGTTTGGGATCATTGTCATGCTGAAAGACCCAGCCACGTTTCATCTTCAATGCCCTTGCTGATGGGAGGAGGTTCGCACTCAAAATCTCACAATACATGGCCCCATTCATTCTTCCATGTACACGGATAAGTCATCCTGTTCCCTTTGCAGAGAAACAGCCCCAAAGCATGATGTTGCCACCCTCATGATTCACAGTAGGCATGGTGTTCTTTGGTTGCAACTCAGAATTCTCTCTCCTCCAAACATGACGAGTTGTGTTTCTACCAAACAGTTCTACTTTGATTTCATCTGACCATATGACATTCTCCCAATCCTCTTCTGGATCATCCAAATGCTTTCTAGCAAACCTCAGACAGGCCCGGACATGTACTGGCTTAAGCAGGGCGACACTTTTGGCACTGCAGGAGCTGAGTCCCTGGTGGTGTAGTGTGTTACTGATGGTAGCCTTTATTACATTGGTCCCAGCTCTCTGCAGGTCATTCACTAGGTCCCCCCGTGTGGTTCTGGGATTTTTGCTCACCGTTCTTGTGATCATTTTGACCCCACGGGGTGAGATCTTGCGTGGAGCCCCATATCGAGGGAGATTATCAGTGGTCTTGTATGTCTTCCATTTTCAAATTATTGCTCCCACAGTTGATTTCTTTACACCAAGCTGCTTGCCTATTGCAGATTCAGTCTTCCCAGCCTGGTACAGGTCTACAATTTTGTTCCTGGTGTCCTACGACAGCTCTTTGGTCTTCACCATAGTGGAGTTTGGAGTGTGACTGTTTGAGGTTGTGGACAGGTGTCTTTTATACTGATAACAAGTTCAAACAGGTGCCATTAATACAGGTAATGAGTGGAGGACAGAGGAGCCTCTTAAAGAAGAAGATACAGGTATGTAAGAGCCAGAAATCTTGCTTGTTTGTAGGTGACCAAATACTTATTTTCCACCATAATTTGCAAATAAATTCTTTCAAAAATCAGACAATGTGATTGTCTGAATTTGTTTCCACATTTTGTCTCTCATAGTTGAGGTATACCTATGAAGACAATTACAGGCTTCTCTCATCTTTTTAAGTGGAGAACTTTTTTGCCCCACTGTATATGGCGATTCGCACAGCAGAGCCATTCTGCTGCTGTATATATACAGGAGCCGGCCAGGAAGCGGTTAAACAAGGGTAAATCAGGGGCCTGAGAGGGCCGTGTTCAAGTCTGTAGGGTGAGCCAGGAATGTCAGCCAGGTGTAAGCTCGATCCACCAATGGGTATGGCAGAAGGGGATGCCCTACTTCGGTCAGCCATTTGTTTTGTTTGGTAGCTTTACGGGGGGTATCCATACCTCTGGAGCGTTTAGTTGGAGAGACCTTCTGCCAGAGCATGGGCGGTGATGGTGGGGTGGCTACCAAGTCCCACTCTGGGAGTTGGGGGACAGGGATCCCCAGGACATTGCAGAAAGCTTCTAGGTCTTCTGGATAGCATAGCATGGCAGATTGTCCTTGATGTCTTGCTTTGAGGCTGAAAGGAAATCCCCATCAGTAGTTGATGTCCTCTTCCTGAAGAGTATGGAGAAGGGGTTGGAGGAGCCTGCGCTTTTGCAGGATGATCCAAGAGAGGTCCAGGTACAGCTGTACCGGTGTGTTGTCAAAAACTACTTTGCCAATGGAGCAGGCTTTGTGCATGATATCTTCTTTCAGGGGGTAAGAGTGAACTCTACAGATGACATTGCAGGGTTTGGAGGCAGGTCCCTTAGATCTTAGGGCAGGTTTCCTAAAAATGACAACACTGGAACATGTCTATAGTCACAGAATAATACGTGTTGATCCTGATACAAACTCAGTGTCCTTGTCACGCACATAGTGAACTGAAGTCTTAATGTTATCAGGTTTCCAAGCTATCTTCTGTGAACTAATCAACCCCTCCTGAAGAGACCAAAAAAGTATGAAGTGTCTGTAGTCTTAAACAGAAGACCAGAATGGGGTGACATTGCTGCTCCTTCATAGATGCAATACACTGATGCACATGAAGTGTGTTATTGACATGATCACCAGTTAAAAATAAAGGGAAATGCCTAAATAGGACTAACTAACTAATACAGTCGCTACATCTAAGAACTGATAAGCTGCAATACATACAATTTTGGGAGTTAGATACAGTATCTCACAAAAGTGAGTACACCCCTCACATTTTTGTAAATATTGTATTATATCTTTAAATGTGACAACACTGAAGAACTTACACTTTGCTGCAATGTAAAGTAGTGAGTGTACCGCTTGTATAACAGTAGAAATTTGCTGTCCCCCCAAAATAACTCAGCACACAGCCATTAATGTCTAAACCTCTGGCAACAAAAGTGAGTACACCCCTAAGTGAAAATGTCCAAATTGGGCCCGAAGTGTCAATATTTTGTGCGGCCACCATTATTTTCCAGCACTGCCTTAACCCTCATGAGCATGGAGATTACCAGAGCTTCACGGGTTGCCACTGGAGTCCTCTTCCACTCCTCCAGAGCTGGTGGATGTTAGAGACCTTGCGCTCCTCCACCTTACGTTTGAGGATGCCCCACAGGTGCTCAGAAGGGGTTAAGGTCTGGAGACATTCTTGACCTGTCCATCATCTTCACCCTCAGCTTCTTTAGCAAGGCAGTGGTCAATGTCAGTGTAGCAAAGTGTCATTTCTTCAGTGTTGTCACATGAAAAGATATAAAATATTTACAAAAATGTGAGGGGTGTACTCACTTTTGTGAGATACTGTATGTTTTAAGGTTTTGTATAAATATGTTTTGAGGACTACATTTTTACATTTTAAATGGAGTTCAAGTTTCGATGACAACTTCTCTCATACATTTTGCTTAAAGGGGAACTGAATACAAAAGTGTCAGGAATGCTATGCTAAATATAAAAGATATGTACTGTAATAAAATTAAAAAATGTTTTCAGTGCTACTAGTACTGTACTGAGCAAATTGGGTAAGCTAATTATCTTAGCATGATCTAATAGTGAGGGAAATAAATGCAGAAAAATGAAGATTTTCCAAAGAGTAAGCATGCAGGATGTTTTCAGACTAATGTGACTTGAGTTCCCCCTAAAAATATAAATGCACTCTCTGGTATGTTGGGGTGCTTAGACACTTCTGTGTTGACAACCTTATACTGTAGCTGTATATCTGCAGTGTGAGATTAAGGCTCTGCTGACTCTGACTAATAAGGAGATCTGGAGTGAGGTTTGGTACTGCCCACTGTTGTCTTTCCTGGGGATTTTAACACTGGGATGTTAAAGCCCTGCTTTTACCAAGATGGCCACCTCCACACAGATACACCATTCAGAACAGGGCATGGTAAGTCAGTAATGGAAAAAAGATGAGCTTCAAAGAGACCGCAGACAATATTGATTTTTGCTCTCCTCCTGCTTTTTATGGGCAAAGCTTCCTGAATTCAGGGTTTGGGTGGGGTTAGGCATGGTGTTGATTTGCTAAAGAGATTTGCTAAAGACAAATAGATTGTGCACTTCGCAAGTTGCTCCAGAGCTTAGTAAATGAGGTAGAGCTTCACTTTACAAAGACTACCCAATCACATGTAAGGAAAATCAAATAATAAAACAGCATTTTTGCTGACCCTTGATTGGATGAGGGCAGTCAGCAGAGCTCCCTCTTATTTACTAAGCTCTGGAGCAACTGCACTGCATATGTATTTGTTCTCCAAAACTACCTGTGAAGTTTCCCTGTAGTAGTTACTAGTTAATATCCTCTCAACCAAAAAATTAATAAAATATAATGTCACGCTGATGATACTTCTAAAGACTTTTGACTTTACAGAGCATCTGTTACCATAATTTAGTTTTGCAGTGAATGCAGTATAGGGGTAGAACTGGGAATTGTAGTGGAAGGATTTTATCACTGAAATCTCTGATGGGTATAAGAAACCAACATTTTTTGGTGTTATAAGCCTGTAAATATTGCACATGGGCATACTGATATTAAATCACACTATTAGAGATGATGTATACATTTTTACCCATCTGTAGATTATTATCTGATTTGCAGGTTTGTGTATATAGAACTTTGAATATTTGCAGCTAATTGCATTTGATTTCTTCATTTCCTACTAACAGCCTAAAATGAGAAAAAAAACATAAAATTAAAAAATGTTTTCAGTGCTACTAGTACTGTACTGAGCAAATTGGGTAAGCTAATTATCTCAGCACGATCTAATAGTGAGGGAAATAAATGCAGAAAAATGAAGATTTTCCAAAGAGTAAGCATGCAGGATGTTTTCAGACTAATCTATTGGGATATACTAATATTGGTAAACAGCCTCTCTCTGTTAACAGTATGGTTGGGGATGAATATTATTGGTGTTAAAAGAGGCAATGCAATTGCTGATTTCATTTGATCTCCAGTGGTTTTATTGGGACCAGCTTTTTATGGCATACACATTTTTATTTAGCACATCTTTTTTGAGTGCATCTGTGTTTAACTCATATAGACAAAGGAGAAAAAAGTTTAACCCTGCGCTTACCCAACAAAACAGCAGCTCACACAACAAATAAGGATTTTGTCAAAAATAAGTGCACAGACAAGTGTAGCGCTATAGATTTTACAAACTTATGATATAACTTATATAAAAGTACGAAAAAGAAAAGTCTATGTCAATCCACAATATACAAAAAAATAAAGTCTCTGGTACTCTTCAGATGTCTCTTCAGATACAAAAGACTGTTGTTAGTCCAAAGGGTATATAAAATTCCTTAATCACCACGTGGATAATACATGCAAAGAATTAGGTGTGATGGACCCTCCACATAGAAAGAGTGAAGGCTTACCAGAGGGATTGAACTCATAAGAACATACGTTCAATGAGTCAATCTAGCTTGCATCACCAACAGGCAATCAAAAGGAAGGACCTCCCAACTGGATGGCGGCAAAACTCCAAATGTATCCAGAATCATGAAGGAACTTTCTTTAAAATGGATGGCAAACCTTCCCATGGATCATCTCAGAGGAATAGCCCATATGAAAATAAAGAAGGGGGGCCACATAGCATAATACCGTTTTGTAAAGCAAATTTATTAAAAATAAGGTAAACAACTTACATTTCAGTAGTAAAAAAATCGCTTCAAGTAAAATTATGTCAGGCAGTGGAGTCTCCCGACGCGTTACGTCTTATAAGACTTCATCTGGGGTACTCACCCACTGCTGCCATGCCCCTTAATATAGATATCTTAGCCCCCTTAATGAGGATCCAGCTCGTATCTAAAATTAACAAGCACTTCCGTGTTTGGCCAAGATGGAGGACCCGCGTGCGTTCCAAGCCGCAATATGGTGTGTATATATGCGTTCCAACGTCATGCCGAATATTATTGTAGAATATAATGGGATCAAAAATATAAATATAGACCACTTCCTCAAAAAAGAAATCACCAATAAACTAGAACCAATGGGGTTGCTATATTTCTGTTAATGAGATTATATTCCGAGATAGGGAAAGCGAGTGACTGGACATGCGTCACCTCATCTAGTGAGACGAACGCACGTCACTTCCCTTCTCGTGGACAGCTAAAGGTAAATAGCGGCTCAAGCCTCGTTTTGGCAATCGTCAACCCAGTGACGTCAGTTAAGCTCTATACTGACGACACCGCAAATCGATCAACGGTGCGCAGTAACATTAGCTAGGATCTGCGCAACCAAAGGATCAATGTAAATTTTAAATGAATAGGTTAATGTATGTAATTATGAAAATAGTGTATCAATGACAGTTATCACTCAATGTGTCCAATATATGGTGATATCGTGATGGTAAACAAAAAAAATAGAGAGAAATATAGGAGAATAAAATAACCTGCTGAGATAGTGAAGCCTAAATAAAATGAAAATAAGAGAATGGAGAAGTGGGTCCATCACACCTAATTCTTTGCATGTGTTATCCACGTGGTGATTAAGGAATTTTATATACCCTTTGGACTAACAACAGTCTTTTGTATCTGAAGAGACATCTGAAGAGTACCAGAGACTTTATTTTTTTGTATATTGTGGATTGACATAGACTTTTCTTTTTCGTATTTTTATATAAGTTATATCATAAGTTTGTAAAATCTATAGCGCTACACTTGTCTGTGTTTAACTCATAGTCATATAGCATTGTGAATCTGATGACTGTAAAAATCTGTTAAAATGGTTGTAAACTCAGTTACACCACTTTTACCTACAGGTAAGCCAATAACAAGGCTTACTTGTAGGTACTGAGAATATCTCCTGCATCCTTCCCAGCTGCCAGCAGAGTCACCCAATGCGCCGTGAATCTTAGGTAACGTCCCTGTCCATGCCTGCTGGACCATGAGTCAGCAGTAATATGCACCTTACCGCTGACCACCCTGTCCAGCGAGGCATGGACATTGCCTTCCACATGCCGGTAGAGAGCCGGAATCGCCTTCCATGAGAAAAAGTGGCATTTGGGTACCTGCCACTGAGGAACCGCACATTCCACAAACTCACGGAAGAGGGCAGAGTCTACCAACTGAAAAGGCAGCAGTTGAAGTGCTAGCAATTTTGCCAAGCTAGCATTCAACCGCTGGGCATGTGGATGGCTGGGAGCGAACTTCTTTCATCGGTGCAGCAGCTGTGGCAGGGAAATTTGCCTGGTACAATCTGACGTCGGTGTACCGAAAGCAGATTGCCCACAAGTACTTGGCTGTGACACACCTTCATTCCTCTCAGTGCAGGTCTCAGAGAGGACTGAAGGTATAGTGGGGTTGGAGATCTCAGCTGATGAGGAGCAAGGAGAGGTCCTCTTTGTTCATTGGTGTGAGTCTTTTTGATACGCTTGCAAACGAACTGCATGGCAGGTCAACATATGTCTGGTCAAGCATGTGGTACCCAAGCGGGAGAGGTTTTGGCCACGCGAGATACGCTTGAGACATATGTTGCAAATAGCAGTGGTGCGATCTGATGCACTCGTCTCAAAAAAGGCCCACACCAAAGAACTTTTTGAATAACGCACAGAGACTGCAACGTCCTGCAGCTTTGGGGTGTGATGCAGTCAGTGTGCTGCCCTAGGCTGGCCCCTGGAGGGCATCCTGCCTCTTTGGTGCTGTGCCTCCTCCTCCTCTCTCCTATCAGGCACCCACGTTGAGTCAGTGACCTCATCATCCCCTCCCTCCTCATCACTGGACCAAACCTGGCAGTATGCTGCAGCAGGAGGAGCATGACTGCCAGATTGCTGTCCTTCTTGGGCACCCCCTCTGTCCGTGCTCACGTTACTGCCTTCATCTAGCTCAGTATCATCATCAGAGCCTTCCAAATGCTGGGCATCCTCCTGGAGCATGTACCCAACACTGTGGTCAAACAGTTCGAGGGATGTCTCAGGGGGACATGGTGGGGTTAGGGAAGGAGTCACTGATGACATTGAGCCGAGGGAAGAGGCTGCTGCTTTTCCAAAGTACCCTGAGCATGGGGGAGAGAGGATGAGGAGGATGAGGACGGCTTGGTCATCCACTCGACCAAGTCTTCCGCATGTTGTGGCTCAACGCAGCCAGCTGCCGAAAAAAAGGCCAAGCGTGTCCCACGGCCACATGCTGATGAGGATGCACCGTCTCCACGACCAGCACTGTTGCCTCTAGACACAGAGCCTGCTTGCCCTCTTTTATTGGCTTGTGACTGTCTCCTTGTTGGCCTTCCAGACATACTAATAGCCTGTAGCTGTATTAAGCTGGGATATATATGTACTGATACTGCTGCTAGAAAAATCAACTGCCTGCCTGTAGTATGAGAACACCACCAACCTTCTACAGGTAGCTTTAGCTGAACACTGTGCAGAGCTCGCAAAAAACTAACTTGTAGCTTATTTAGCTGCCTGCGGTAGTGATAGGATCAGGAAAACACCACCAACCTTCTACAGGTAGCTTTAGGTGAACACTGTGCAGAGCTCGCCAAAAAATAACTTGTAGCTTATTTAGCTGCCTGCGGTAGTGATAGGATCAGGAAAACACCACCAACCTTCTACAGGTAGCTTTAGGTGAACACTGTGCAGAGCTCGCCAAAAAATAACTTGTAGCTTATTTACAGTAGCTGCCTGCGGTAGTGATAGGATCAAGAAAACACCACCAACCTTCTACAGGTAACTTTAGCTGAACACTGTGCAGAGGTCTTACTACACTAACTTGTAGCTTTAGCTGAACACTGTGCAGAGGTTGCACTACACTAACTTGTAGTTTTAGCTGAACACTGTGAGGAGGACGCACTACACTAACTTGTAGCTTTAGCTGAACACTGTGCAGAGGTCGCACTACAATAACTTGTAGTTTTAGCTGAACACTGTGAGGAGGATGCACTACACTAACTTGTAGCTTTAGCTGAACACTGTGCAGAGGTCTCACTACACTAACTTGTAGCTTTAGCTGAACACTGTGAGGAGGACTCACTACACTAACTTGTAGCTTTAGCTGAACACTGTGCAAAGGTCGCACTACAATAATTTGTAGTTTTAGCTGAACACTGGGAGGAGGACGCACTACCCTAACTTGTAGCTTTAGCTGAACACTGTGCAGAGGTCACACTAAACTAACTTGTAGCTTTAGCTGAACACTGTGAGGAGGACGCACTACACTAACTTGTAGTTTTAGCTGAACACTGTGCACTACACTAACTTGTAGTTTTAGCTGAACACTGTGCAGAGGTCTCACTACACTAACTTGTAGCTTTAGCTGAACACTGTGAGGTGGACGCACTACCCTAACTTGTAGCTTTAGCTGAACACTGTGCACTACACTAACTTGTAGTTTTAGCTGAACACTGTGCAGAGGTTACTAATTTGTAGCTTTAACTGAACACTGTGAGGAGGACGCACTACACTAACTGTAAATAGTCTAGCTGCCTGACTGTGGTACTAATAGGATCAAAAGAACACTAGCAATTTTCTTCAGGTAGCTGTAAATACTGTAACAAGACAAGCCTGCCTGTCAGTAGGAAGATAACAGGAACGGATCTAGCTAAACTGAATACAGTGTGTATATATATATATATATATATATATATATATATATATATAAATACAACACCTTGGATGCATATATATACACAATACACTGTAAGTGCAGCTAACTCACTGACTGTTCTGCTTAATCTAGCTAACTCAAATGAAATTACACAGGGCCGCCGTGCAGGCGGCCTTATATAGTTTGGGGCATGTTCTAAACCCCCTGAGCCATAATTGGCCAAAGCCACCCTGGCTTTGGCCAAATACAGCTCTCTGTACCGATGGCGATGTGATTGGCCAAGCATGCGGGTCATAGTGCATGCTTGGCCAATCATCAGCCAGCAATGCACTGCGATGCGCAGTGAATTATGGGCCGTGATGCGCCACATGAATTTGGCGGGAACGGCCCATGTCGTTCGCAATTCAACGAACGATCAAACAGCCGATGTTCAAGTCGAACATGGGTTCAACACGAAAACAAAGCTCACCCCTACTGGAGAGTGATCAGAGATTGTTATAGACTCTATGGAAGAAGCAACAACGTTACTCAAAAAATATTGGTCAATGAGAATGAGTTTAAGACGTGAGAAAGTATTGATTGTCTTGGAGTAATAACTAAAGTCTTACACTCGGGGGTTCCACACTCTCCAGCTGTCCACCAAATGTAAATCACGGATTCGTTTTTTAACATGTTTTAAAGCTCGGTAAGAGAGAGGTGTTTTACCTGAGGAGGTGTCTAGGGTAACATTGAAAACACCCCCAATACAACCAAGCCTTCCTTGAGCTCTGTCAGTTGTTTAAGAGTAGCAGATAGAAAGCTAACAGTCCAGAAATTTGGGGCGTAGATTGCTGCAAATATATATTTTGACCATCGATCAGTACCTTAATAAAAAGGAAACAACCCTGAGGGTCACTGTGTAGGGACAACAGGGAGAACGGGCAGAACTTTTGGATGGCTAGGAAGACCCACCTTGCTTTAGGGATAGGGGAAACACTATGGTACCATTGAGAGTACATCGTAAGGGGTAAGCAGGGGGTAGATTTGACAGTGAAGTGCATTTTCTGCAATAGCAAGACATCTGGGAAAAGTGTCGCAATTCCTGCCAAAGGCGGCCCCTTTTCTGTGGAGAGAAGAGCCCCCTTACAATATAGGATAGCATTTTTGCTATCCTATAAGTAAGATTTAAGAGTAAATACCTCATGGGAATAATAAATCGCCTGAGACATACATAGTAAAGCAGATAACATAAACAAGTAAAGTCTGTAGTGCTACCATAGGCAATCCTATGAGCCCCAGAAAAAAAAGATAGCACTTCTATAAACAAAGAAAAAAAAAAGAACAAACAACAACATCCAGAACAAAAGACCATACGCTATAGGGAGGGTGGCAGCGGAATGAGGGTGAGAATCCACATTCGTTGGCATCCACCCAACTGCAAATCTGCACAGTAGTCCTCCAAGGGGGGACCAACTTAATTGGAGGGAAATGCCTGCACAAAATCAGGATTGTTCAGCATACCCTGACATAATACAGTATAACAGCAACAGAATACACAGCGGCAGTAACAGTGGAACATAACAGAAAGGGTCCCAAGTGGGGATCCAACACCAACATTCTGAAAAGGGAAATCAAATAGTAGATGAAGGAGTGGAGCCGTGACCTCTGCAGCTGGTGTGATTCCTTTTGCGGGATCCAGAAGAGGCTTGTCGCCAACATTCTGGGCGTTGTGGTAGGGGAATGTTGTTATGCAACCTCCAGTCTGGAAAAATAGTTGGAAGGAGATCCAAAGTTTCAAGGAACTGGAGTAGGTCATCCCTGGAGCACAAAACTGCAGACCTTCCATTCCGAGTGGCCATCAGGCGAAAAGGGAACTGAGCATAAAGCTCATCTACTATGAGTAAAGCTTCTAGCAGAAGGCAAACAGCACACCGCTGCATGAGGGACTTCTGGGACAGGTCCGTAAAGAGGGAGACATTAGCACCATCTATGTGCTGTTTAGCATGTGTTGCTCTCATAATTGCCTCCTTCACTGAATATTTATGTAATTCGAATATAATATCTCCAGGTTTAGTAGTATCCTGGGGGACAGGGAGAAGGGCTCTGTGTACCTTGTCAATCTCTATAGTAGCAGGTGCAGAGTAACCCAGGATCTGCCGAAAAAAGCTCTGTACAATAGGCAGCAAGTCAGGAGTGCGTGACAGGCCATGAATGTGAATATTCTGCCTCCTGTCCCTATTTTCATAGTCATCAAGTTGATCCAGCAGGGAGTTTAACACATCCTCATGGTATGTGGCAGTCTCTTGTAAGACAGTAACAGTCTGCATGAGATCCTCCTGTCCTGTCTCCAGGCTCTCTACCCTGTGCCCCAGTGCAGCTGTGTCCTCATGCATTCCATTTATGACTTGCTTACATGAGAGTTCCACAGCAGCTATCAGTTGCTGAAGATCAGCTTTAGTGGGGAGAGCCTGGAGGTGTTCTCTAAGATCCCAGTCCTGTCAGCAACACCTATATCTAAAGGCAAGGATAACCTACTCGCAGTCTGGGTGGAGGGTGAGGGGCTTGGACACAGTACACAGCAGCTCAGTGTGTAGGCGAGCCGCCGCTGTGCTGTGGGGAGGATTGCTGAGCTGCTGCATGGCCGGGTGCCATCTTGACTGCAGAACCGAGGCTGTCAGTGTGAGGAGTGAAGAAGGGATGCAGCCCTCCTGCTCAAGACCGCCGCTGGGTGGCTGAGAAGATTTTCTGGGCTTAAGAGGCATACCCAGACAGGCTTTAGGAGGCTGTGTGTTGCCGCTATGTTCCTGGAAATTCCAGGGGATGCAGGAGCTCAGAGCCTTGGGTTTGGTTCCAGATTATCTGAAAAAAATGGCACCAGTCACTTTAATGAAATAAACATAAACTTGCTTAATAAAAATAGGTAAAAAAAGTAAGGAATAAATCAGGATACCCCAAATGCAGCTGGTCTTAAAGAGGAAGTAACCTCTTCCACTCTGATGCTTCTTTTAATTTAGTCCGAACTATAGCCACTGTAATAGAGCCCAAATCGCATATTACTTACTGTTTAAAGAAACTTTAAAAAACTTCATTCCAGGGGTAAGGCAGTGCCATCTTAAGTATTGTTTTCTGAGTCCACAGTAGAGTGTATTTCTGCCCTTACATTGAGCACTTCCTGTACTGTTAACCAAGCATCCATCTCAATCCAACGTTTCTATGGCAACCCTGTTTCCCTGCTCATAGCTGACTTGTTTTATTTCATAGTATTTACTTGTGCAGATTATCTAGTGTTTGCCTATGTCAGTCTTATCAGCTTTAGCTGATAAGACTGCAGTAATGCTGTCTGATGCTCAGGTTTACACTCCATGTGATGTCACATGGGGTGTAGTAGGAAGCTCTGAGTGATTATGCAGTCTCGTGGGATTTCAGTGTTGTGCCGTAGGAAGTCCTGATATTAGACAGACAAGCACACAGAGTGTGTCGTTAATCAGGGGAGATATGGGCATGCTCAGTGACATCATTCTAAAGAACAAAAAGGATTACAACAATACTAAGCAAGTAAGGAGATATCTACAAACAGTGTTCATTAGGGTTTTCCATGCTGATTTACATGGGACAAAGTTGTGGGAGAGATTGCAACCACTTTAATCACCTGACCAGGCTCTAATCCTCTTCAAAGGCCTTCCTCTTTTTCTCTCTCTGTATGTCTGATCCCACTGACCATACTAACTGGTTACTGTGTGAACTTGGCTGCTTAAAGATCAAGATTCTAGTGGTATCTTGGTCATAGACACCTAATGCAGGAAAACTGAAACGGTTGTTGAGGTATAGTCTCTGCTAACCACATCTATACAGTGGGGCACAGCTTCAGGTGCTTCTTCTAGGCCTATTAATTCAGCTTTCAGCAAGCTATCACCCTTAGTGGCCTTCCAGGAGGGGATACTATTGTAGCATCCACTCTCCATGAGTCCAGATGACTAAGAAATCACTCAGCAACACATCCCCCCAAAGGTTTATCCCAAGAGATGAGCCCAGGTAGCAGGAAGGATTTCAGCTATATACTACCTCCCTAGCTTACACTGCCAAGCTTAGAATGAAGGGGATTGACTAAGCTGTTAAATTTTCATAACATTTACTCCTGAAGCACGGCTCAGCAGCATCTGGCAGAGAAAATACCACCTTGTGATTAGGATCACTTGCCAAAAGAAACAACTGGGCTGGCTACAGCCCACTGCTACCTACAAATTACACAATAATGTAAAAAGGAAAATTTAGTAAAATTACCATAGCCCAACAATGTGAAGATGCCATAGGATAAACCCCCTTACACAGCACCTTTCAAGGTTATGGACATTATACATAGTTTTCCAGTTGCTTTCACATGTCTTATACTACTAATCTCACAAAAGGTTAAAATCATAAAAAAACAAAAACAATTTTACTGTCACTCTTATGAGTTTGAACAAGAGCTTGTACATCATCTGCCTGAGCTATCTTTTACACTACCACTTGACATTCCTTAGAGATCAGAGTGTTTGTTTTTTTCCAGAACACTATTGTCAAGTCATATTTTTGTTAAAGACATCATTAAGGTTTGTCTAAATTGCATCGGGTGCACAGAGTCTACACTTCTGACAGTTAGAAGGTCTCCAGGGCTGACTGCCTAGTAGCTGTACTAACAACCTTTATGAAAGCCATTGCTGTGCTGTGTTCTGGGTAAAAGAATGATATCCCAGAACTACACTGATTGCTGGATCCTTAACCGTATCAAGCACAGCACACTTATTTGTAGAATCTGTTATTTGCTTTTTGTGTTTCCTTTTACTTATGTTAGATGAATTGTTAATAAGTATTGTTTTAAATCTACCAGAGTTCCTAGTCAATATTAACCCATTACAAGGGCATTGTAGGAAGCATCTATTTGTTGTATAGGAAAATTTAAAAGGACTGGAATTATATTACATCCTAGCACACAAACATATTATCAATAATATTGGGCAACTCTTCTTTTTGTTGAAAGAGCTTTATCGGTGCTGCAATGGCAGCAGGTTGAACTGAACATTCACTGATCTTCTTAGCTGTACCTAGCATTCATACTAATCTGAACAGATATGAATGATATATCCTTTCATAAGGCTTCCCTTTTTAACACAAACCAATTTACCACCAAAATATTTTATCTATGTTTAATTGTGATACTCACAAAAAAGAGGATATGCTTGCCCCTCTAGCTGGAAAGTAGGTTTGTTTAATTAGGTGAGCCAAATAAGGACTGGCATTTCATAAATGTTCGACCCAAACCCAAGCTGTTTGCAGTTCACTGAACATGTGAACTACATTAAGCTCTGGTTCACATTGATGCTACTTTGAAATTGCCCTACTTCACTTGTAGCGCAATTTCAAAGTAGCAAGGTCAGCGCAATTTCAGGTGCTACTTGATAGACATCTGTGTGGCTTCATGCAAGGATGTCTATTGAAGTCGCACCTGAAATTGGCAAAAGTAGTGCAGGAACTACTTTTGCAAATCGGTTCTGGCGCCGCAAAATCGGTGTCGCACCAATTGGAACAGTGCCATTGCCTCCAATAGGCTGCGACTTGTCATGCAATTCGATCTTTCAAATCGCATGACAAATCGCTCCAATGTAAACCTAGGCTAAATGGCCATATTTCCCTGTCTCGCCTGCTCGAACCTCCAGTTGCTGCAGATAGAAATAATTCATTTAGGGATTGTTTACACTTGTGCAGATACCTGCATTTTTCAGCGCCAGAAAATTACAGATCTATGCAAGGTACACAGTAAATAATTGTTTTTGTATGTGTCTTATTCACACTTGAATGCAGCCTTTAAGTGAACTGTGGTGCAATGCAGAATCCTGCAATATGTCAGCATTTTTCTGTCCTTCTCCGAAGATCACCTGCAGCAGTTTTTTTTTGCATTTCTACACACTAAAGCTAAGCTGTTATTATTTAATGTGCATTATTTATGCTGCATGAGCAGCAACTTGTAGTTTATACAGTGTTAGGATCTATGCCTGTGACAGCACTGATTGGTTCAGAGTCACATAAAGTAAGTCACATAAATCTCCATGTAGGGAAATAGTAGGTATTTTTTTAGTCACCAGTGCTCTATGGAGAAGATAGGGAGAAACCCAGCGGTAAGCATATGCTGGGGAGAGGTGAGTGATAATTTAACCACTTCAATACAGGGCATTTTCACCCCCTTTCTGCCCAGGCCAATTTTCAGTTTTCAGCACTGTAACACTTTGAATGACAATTGCACGGTCATGCAACACTGTACCCAAATTACATTTTTAACATTTTTTTTCCCACAAATAAAGCTTTCCTTTCATGGTATTTGATCACCTCTGCAGTTTTTCTTGTGCTATAAACAAAACAAGAGTGACAAGTTTGAAAAAAAACACAATGTTTTACTTTTTTCAATAAATATCCAATTTTTTTTAAAAAAAAGAACACATTTTTTCCTCAGTTTAGGCCAATATGTATTCTTCTACATATTTTTTTGTAAAAAAAATTGCAATAAGCGTATATTGATTGGTTTGCGCAAAAGTTATAGCGTCTACAAAAGAGAGGATAGATTAATGGCATTTTTATTAATGGCGGTGATCTGCAATTTTTATCATGACTGTGACATTGCGGCAGACATATCGGACACTTTTGACACTATTTTGGGACCATTCACATTTATACAGTGATCAGTGCTATAAAAATGCACTGATTACTGTATAAATGCCACTGGCAGGGAAGAGGTTAACACTAAGGGGCAATCAAGGGGTTAAATGTGTTACCTAGAGAGTGATTCTAACTTTAGGGGAAGAGACCGATCGGTGTTCCTCTGTACTGGGAACACACCATCGGTCTTCTCTCACCTGACAGGACGTGGATCTGTGTGTTTACACACACAGATCCACGATCCTGCTCTATTATTGGGCTATCGCAGGTGCCCGGTGGACATCACGGCTG
This sequence comes from Lithobates clamitans, assembly GCA_037952925.1. Classification (NCBI taxonomy): domain Eukaryota; kingdom Metazoa; phylum Chordata; class Amphibia; order Anura; family Ranidae; genus Lithobates; species Lithobates clamitans. Next base: position 3,859,052 of record JBBGZY010000406.1, read on the forward strand.
CCGGGCACGCGTATCGGCTCCCGAGTGATGTAGCGGGCGCGTGGGCCCCCTATACAACCGGGACGCCAAGGACGTCATATGATGCCTGTCCAGGATGGGAGATTGCTCCTGCGGACGTCATTTGACGATGGTTGGGATGGGAAGTGATTAAAGCACAGGATTGCTTTAGAGCGATCATAGTATGTACAATGTGTCCCACTTTTTAAACAATATGTTAGTAGTTTTCAATTTTTAATCTCTTTACGCTTATGTAAAGCATATGGGGTGGCAGCAAAGTAGATGAGCTTTATTGCCTACACGTTGCACATATGCATCAATGGGCGTTTGAGGTTTCTGTGCTGAGAGTGCACTTGTTGCACTCTCCCTGCACAGTTACCAAGCTGTCAGACAGCTCCTGATCTCTAGTAATAGTCAGGATCTGGCAGGTACATTTCCTGATCATGTGACTACTGTGGCAGCCAATCACAGTGGTCCTATGATTGGGCAGAATATTTAAGGTAAATTGCAACTGTTTGCTTTAAGAAAATGTATGACTGTAGATTTAAACTGCAGATACAAGGTCTATAAATATACTGTATGAATATATGTTTTTGGGAACTAGGTCCTGGCCTGTGCTTCTCCAGGATAAGGGAGCTCTATCCTTGTCTCCCATGGCAAGTCTAGATATTCTCTCATGATCATAAAAGGAACTTAGAGGACAGAGATTCTGTTAAAGTGTGAGGTGAAATAGTGGATCAAACTTTAGATCCATCTATGTGCAGGTTGATGTACTGAGATTGCTCAATCAATCAAATTCAGTACAACCAGCCTGTCAGGTTTTTTCATATGAGCATTGCCACTGCCTATAGCTGGCAGCAGTAATCACTGTATTCTAATGGCGGGGAATCCTCCTGCCATCAAACTACATTAGCACAGCTGGAGGGATTCCTGTGGTTGAAGGAAAGAAAATTGCATAACGTATGGTCAGCCTTAAGGTTCTTAAGGGCCATGTCATACTCCCTAACAAGCTTTTTGTTCTAAATAAAAGATTACTAGTTAAATGATTTTTAAGGGGCTCCCTTTTAACACAGAATTAAAACAATGTTAAATGTTGTTTAAGTCAAATATAATTTCCAGAATATGATTTATTAATTGTAATATATTCAGCCATTTGAAAAAAATGGCTAAGTTCTACAAATAGCTGTATCTTTCCATAGTAAAGCCTACATGTGCATACAGTATGCTATGTTAACATATACATTTAAAATAAAGAATGTTACATAGGGAAGATATGAAATGAAAAAAATCTGATCACAGTGGATACAGTACACTTCTAATGTTAGCATGGTTCTCTGATTTCTGAAAATGGAGCTATCAAATAAAGGTCTACACAATGATTCTTTGACAATAGTTGTTATTTTGTATAAAAGTGAGCCACTCTGGATCACAACTGTAACAGAATAAAATAACAACCATAGGACCCAGAACACAGATTATTAGTTTCTCATCTTCTGCTGAGACAATTGCATATGCAACTGTCAGAGATCTGTCAAAGGGGAACACACCATCCATTACTTGCTGAGGTGAAAGAGCTGGCTAAATTTGATCTAATCCATGTGATGATTGGGAAACTGAGCCAAGCGAGTTTCATCTAAAAAAACACAGCGGAGAAAGAAAATCAGGCCAAATATGTTGTTTACTTCATGTTATGAAGGTACAGTGGTGGCATCAATCAATCCGTTTTCCTCCCTAGATAATAATGCATCTATAGTTGTATTTGTCACATATTACTGTCCAGGGTTAAAGGCCCGGTTTATAAACTTGTTCACCTAGAAGGTAGATACATTTTTGTTTTAAGAAAGGTAGATCAATGAATTAGTAGAGAACAAATGCTGTACAAATATCATGCAAACCTTTAAAAACCTTGTGGGTGTTCAATCACCTAGAAATATGCATTGTTAAAATGAGCAAGTTTGAGGCAGGCAATATAGGTTCAGTAACAGTTAAAGCAGCTGAGCTGGGAAAAGACATAGCATCTTGTCCACAGAAAGCCAAGTAAATAAGACAGATATAAGGCTGTATATTTGAAAGATCTGGAACTGAAGAACAACCAGTAGTAGAGTTTTTTTTTCCAGATGTCAGGTAATTTGATAATGTTCTTGTAATTCATGCATTCTATGAGGGTCTTTATTAGACTGTAACTTAAGCCAATACAACTCCATTACCAGGTTGTTAAAGATAGACTGAGTTTTGAGTGCAACCAGACTTCGAAAAATATTTACTACACTGAAATATTTGTGAAGACAAGTGTAAGGATAGGAAAGCACTTTTGAAGTGTACTGCAACATATTACCTTTCATTGCAATGTGTTGTGTTACAAAAAAGGGTCAGGGTTTAACATATGACTAATGTTAACATGGATGCAATATCTTGTCACACAGGTGTAATCCATGCCTGACTGTGTGTGTAGCACTTATCCCTGGAAAGAGCTGCTACTTTTGTTTGTGTTCTCTGGCCCGCCAGTGATGTACCTGGACCAAACAAACACAGACACACATGTAACAGCAGAATGTGCTTTATTAAACAGGCAAAGGCCCTTAAAGGGATGTTGTGTTATACAAATTAAGTATAGGTAAGCATTAGAGCAATAATAAATGTGAACACAAGCAATTCTCATAACAGAGTAAATGTTGGTACAATATGCAAGTGGCCACAATGAAGGAAAGCCTATCTATTAATAGGAATGGGCGAACGGTTCGGCCCGAGCATAAGTTCGCGCCAAACTTTGGTTGTTCGGATGTTCTGCGAACACCGAACAATATGCGCTGTTCGGGGCAAATTCGAAAGCGCCAGAACACCGTTAAAGTCTATGGGACACTAACATGAAAAATCAAAAGTGTTCATTTTAAAGGCTTATATGCAAGTTATTGTCGTAAAAAGTCTTTCAGGACCCTTTTAAAAATGGACGTTTTTTCGGGAGCAGTAATTTTTTTAATGCTTAAAGTGAAACAATAAAAATGAAATATTCCTTTAAATATTGTGCCTGGGGGTGTCTATAGTATGCCTGTAAAGTGGCACATTTTTCCCGTGTTAAGAACAGTACCACAGCAAAATGACATTTCTAAAGGAAAAATTGTCATTTAAAACTGATTGCAGCTGTAATGAATTGTTGGGTCTTGGCAATATAGATAAAACTCATTGAAAAAAAGAGCATGGGATCCCCCCAAGTCCATTACTAGGCCCTTTGGGTCTGGTATGAATATTAAGGGGAACCCCGAACCACAATTAAAAAAAAAATTGCATGGGGGTCCACCTAAAATCAATACCAGGCCCTTCAGGTCTGATATGGAAATTAAATAGAACCCTGCACCAAATAAAAAAAATGGCGTAGGGGTCCCCCCAAAATCCATACCAGACCCTTCAAGTCTGGTATGGATTTTAAGGGGAACCCTGCGCCAAAATAAAAAAAAATGGCATGGGGTCCACTCAAAATCCATACCAGACCCTTATCTGAGCACGCAACCTGGCAGGCTGCAGGAAAAGAGGGGATGAGAGAGTGCCCCCTTCCTTAACCGTACCAAGCCACATGCCCTCAACATGGGGAGGGTGCTTTGGGGTAGCCCCCAAAGCACCTTGTCCTCATGTTGATGTGGAAAAGGGCCTCATCCCCACAGCCCTTGCCTGGTGGTTGTGGGGGTCTGTGGGCGGGGATGCTTATCGGAATCTGGAAGCCCCCTTTAACAAGGGAACCCCAGATCCCGGCCTCCCCCCTGTGTGACGAGGTACAAGTACCCCTACCATTTCACAAAAAAGTGTCCAAATGTTAAAAATGACAAGACACAGCTTGGGGACAAGTCCTTTATTAAAAAATAAAAGAATAAAAATGTCCCACGATGTCCATTCATCTTCTTCTATCTCGCCGTGACGGACTGAAAAAGAAAAAAAAAATCTACAACCGATTCTCCTGTATGGGAGGCTCCCACCATGTGACGCTTCTTCGCTAATGACAGTTCTTATATAACTGAGGGCGGGGCCACCCGGTGATCAGAGGGAGGCAGGGTCAACCATTTATGTCACCGGGTTCCCCCGCCCCCTCTGACACCACAGAGACTTCCCTATGGCTTCCCTGTGGTGTCAGAGAGGGGCGGGGTCACCAAGGTATGTCACTGGGTGGCCTCGCTCTCAGTTTTATAAGAACTGTCAAAGGCAATGAAGTGTCACATGGTGGGAGCCTCCCATAGAGGAGGATCGGTTGTGGATTTTTTTTTCCTTTTTCTGTCCATCGCGGCATGAAGAAGAAGATGAATGGATATCGTGCATCATGGGACATTTTTATTTTTTTATTTTTTAATAAAGGACTTCTCCCCAAGCTGTGTCTTGTCGTTTTTAACATTTTGATACTTTTTTGTGAAATGGTAGGGGTACATTTGTACCCCATTACCATTTCACACAGGGGGGATCTGGGGGTCCCCTTGTTAACGGGGAAAGGGTTGTGGGGATGAGGCCCTTGTCCCCATCAACATGGGGACAAGGTGCTTTGGGGGGTCTACCCCAAAGCACCCTCCCCACTTTGAGGGCATGTGGCCTGGTACAGTTCAGGAGGGGGGGTACTCTCTCATCCCCCCTCTTTTCCTGCGACCTGCCAGGTTGCATGCTCAGATAAGGGTCTGGTATGGATTTCAACATGAGAACAAGGTGCTTTAGGGGTCTACCCCAAAGCACCCTCCCCACTTTGAGGGCCACATGTGGCCTGGTACAGTTCAGGAGGGGGGGTACTCTCTCGTCCCCCCTCTTTTCCTATGACCTGCCAGGTTGCATGCTCAGATAAGGGTCTGGTATGGATTTTGGGGGGACCCCTATGCCATTTTTTTAAATTTTGGTGCAGGGTTCCCCTTAAAATCCATACCAGACCTGAAGGGTCTGGTATGGATTTTGGGGGGACCTCTGTACCTTTTTTTAAATTTGGCGCAGGGTTCCCCTAAATTTCCATATCAGACCTGAAGGGCCTGGTGTGGATTTTAGGGGGACCCCCACGCAATTTTTTAAAAATTTTGGTTCGGGGTTCCCCTTAATATTTATACCAGACCCAAAGGGCCTGGTAATGGACTGGGGGGGGGCATGCTCTTTTTTTCAATGAGTTTTATCTATATTGCTGAGACCCGACAATTCATTACAGCCACGATAAGTTTTAAATGATAATTTTTCCTTTAGAAATATCATTTTGCTGTGGTACTGTTCTAAACAAGGGAAAAATGCACCACTTTATAGGCATACTATAGACACCCCCCCACGCACGATATTTAAAGGAATATTTAATTTTTATTGTTTCATTTAAGCATTAAAAAGATCAATGCTCCCGAAAAAAAGTCCATTTTTAAAAGGGTCCTGAAACACTTTTTACGACAATAACTTGCATATAAGCCTTTAAAATGAGCACTTTTGATTATTCATGTTCATGTCCCATAGACTTTAATGGTGTTTGTGTGTTCTGCCGAATATTTTGCCTGTTTGGTATGTTCTGGTGTGAACTGAACCGGGGGGTGTTTGGCTCATTCCTATCTATCAATGAAAATGCCCTGCTTAAACCACTTGCCAGTGGAATATAAACTACTTGGCTCTGCCAGTGTTGGGACCTTTTAACTCATGGTGGAATTCTTTCTGTCTAATGTGAGCATTTATAATACAACTGGAGTGATTAACCACTGATACAATAGTGAATAAAACAAAGTTGTATAATATTATCAGTAAAATTAACTTATTGTGACTCTGAGAATAGAGTGTTAGTGTAGTGTGAGTATAGTGTGTCAGTATAGTGTAGTGTCAATGTGGTGGGTAAGTGTAGTGCAGTGTTTAACACAGTATTACATAACATTTAGTGCTATATCCACTTCAATACCAGGCACTTACACCCCCTTCCTGCCCAAGCCAATTTTTTAGCTTTCAGCGCTGTCGCTGTTTAAATGACAATTACACTGTCATACTACACTGTACCCAAACAGAATTTTTATCATTTTGTTCCCACAAATAGAGCTTTCTTTTGGTGGTATTTGATTGTGTTTTTTATTTTTTGCTAAACAAATAAAAAGAGCCCGGAAATTTTGAAAAAAAAAGTTTTTCTTTTGTTTCTGTTATAAAATTTTGTAAATAAGTAAGTTTTCTTCATTGATGGGCACTGATAAGGCGGTACTGATGGGCATTGATAAGGTGGCACCAATGAGGTGACACCATTGAGGTGTCACTGATGGGCACTGACGGGCACTGATGATGGGCACTGATAGGAGGCACTGATAGGTGGCACTGATATGGGCATTGATAGGTGGCACTGATTGGCACTCATGGGTGGCACTGGTGGGCACTGATAGGTGACACTGATGGGCACTGAAAGGTTACACTGATGGGTACTTATAGGTGGCACTGATAGGCGGCACTGCTGGGCACTGATACGTGGCATTGATGGGCACTGATATGCGACACTGATAGATGGCACTGATAGGCATCACTGATGGCACTGGCAGGCATTGGGGATGGGCACTGATTGGCAGCTGCCTAGGCACTGATTGGCATTTCCCTGTTGGTCTAGGGTGGCATACCTGGTGGTCCAGTGTGGTAGCAATCCCTGGTGGTCCTGGCGGCATCCTGGTGGTCCTGGGCAGGCATCCAAGGGGGTTGCGCTGATAAACAATCAGCACAGATAACCCTGTCAGGAGAGCAGCCGATTGGCTCTCCTCTATTAGCATCTGTCAGACGCGAGTGAGGAAAAGCCGATCAATGGCTCTTCCTGTTTACATCGTGATCAGCCGTAATTGGACTCGGCTGATCACGTGGTAAAGAGCCTCCATCAGAGGCTCTTTACTGATATCAGTGTCGGGATGTGTCAGACTGACACACTGCACCATCGCCACAATGCGTGCCCCCCCTGCTGGACGTCATATGACGACCAGTCAGGATAACTGAACCACCGCCCGGCTGTTATTCTGCTATAGACCGGGCAGGAAGTGGGTATACAGTATTGTATACCCTTTCTTTTTTGGTTGCTGCATGTTTTTTTTGTCCCCTGCCTGCCCCCTTTTTTTAAATTGCATTGTATATCCTTTCTTTTTTCTTGGTTGCTGCATTTTTTTTTGTCCCCTGCTGCCCCCTCTTTTTTTAAATTGTCAGTCACAGTTTTTCTGGCATCCAATCACACATTTCCCAGGTTCTCCCATCATCATGTCTGGGAGGCCAACAAGGGGAGGCATCCCCATGCCACTGTGAGGGGGCCAGCAGCATCTGTGTCCACAGGCAAAGATGGATGTTGTCTGTCCTGAGGCAGGACATGTTTTGACATGTTTTAGTGATGTTTCTCATGCTATCCAGGCAGAACATGCAGAGGAGGTGGTAGACTGGCTTACTAAACCATCCTCATCCTCCTTGTCCACAGCTACTCCTGCCATAGCCCCAGCATCATGCATGGAGGAGTCAGCTGAATTATTTGAACACAGCGTCAGCTACTTGCTTCTTAAGGGTGCACAGACATTATTTGATTGTGATGTTAGTTCTGAGGTAGAGGAAGGGAATAACATGAGCCTACAGAGAGTGGAAAACACTGATAAACAACAAATTGGCATGTTCCCCCAGCCGCAGCCTATTGTCAAGTTGGCTCAAGTGATGATGAGGAAAGAGGGGATGATGATGAGGTCACTGACGCTACTTGGGTGCCGGATAGAGCAGAGGAGGAGTTTTAGAGGGAGAAATAACCCCAATGAAGCAGGATGTCCTCCAGGGGCAGCCATCATGGAAGAGCAGAGAGCAGCCATCATATTCCATCAGTATGTGGAACTGTTATCTCCCGGCCCACTTCCCACAGCTCAGCTGTGTGGGCCTTTTTTAGCACATGTGCAGCCGATTGCACTGTTGCAATTTGCAATCTCTGCCACAAGTAGATCAAGCGTGGCAAAGACACCAGCCATTTGGGTACCACATGCTTGAAAAGGCATTTAACCTCCCGCTCATTGGAAAGAGCACCTGAAAGCTGCATATAAGGGACACAATTCTTTTCCTCCTCACTCCTCTCCTTTCATGTTTACCCTTGCTTTATCTCCTGACTAGGGATGAGCCAAACGCCCCCCATTTCGGTTCGCACCAGAACCTGTGAACGGACCGATAATTCACACGAACGTTAGAACCCCATTGACGTCTATGGGACTCAAACGTTCAAAATCAAAAGTGCTCATTTTAAAGGTTAATTTGCATGGTATTGCCCTAAAAAAGGGTTTGGGGACCCGGGTCCTGCCCCAGGGGACATGTATTAATGCAAAAAAAACTTTTAAAAACGGCCGTTTTTTTGGCAGCAGTGATTTTAATGATGCTTAAAGTAAAAAAAAAAAAAAGTGACATATTCCTTTAAATATCATACCTGGGGTGTGTGTATAGTATGCCTGTAAAGTGGCATGTGTTTCCCGTGCTTAGAACAGTCCCTGCACAAAATGTTGTTTTTAAAGGGAAAAAAGTCATCTAAAACTGCTTGCGGCTTTAATGTAATGTCAGGTCCTGGCAATATGGATGAAAATCAGTGGGATAAATGGCATTGGCATGAGAGGATTTCCCTTCCTAGGGGTAGATTTCATCTCACTTCCTGTTGTCTCCTCCCATTTGCAAGTAGGAGTCATTTGTAAGTTGGATGTTTGAAAGTAGGGGCCTGCCCTATATACTCAGCAGAAATTTGGGCCTTAGGTGTTGTTGTGGCCACAACACTGTAAGCCCTCACAGGGCCCTGCTGTGAAATATTAGATCAAGAATTGTAATTACATGCCCCTGTTGAACAGGGGCAGAAAAATGTGGCCTTTGGTGGTAGTGGTGGTGCTGGTGCTACAACACTGTAAGTCCTCACTCGCTCTTGGTGGGCGCAGAAACAGGCCCTGCTGTGAAATATTAGATCAAGAATTGTAATTACATGCCCCTGTTGAACAGGGGCTGAAAAATTGGGCCTTAGGCACTGGTGCTGGTGCCACAACACTGCAACCCCTCACAGATACTCTAGTTGGAACGCAAGAATGAGCCCTGCTGCAAAGTATTGCCTCAAAAATTGTAATTACACGCCCCTGTTAAACAGGGGCTGAAAAATTGGGCCTTAGGCACTGGTGCTGGTGCCACAACACTGCAACCCCTCACAGATACTCTAGTTGGAACGCAAGAATGAGCCCTGCTGCAAAGTATTGCATCAAAAATTGTAATTACACGCCCCTGTTAAACAAGGGCTGAAAAATTGGGCCTTAGGCACTGGTGCTGGTGCCACAACACTGCAACCCCTCACAGATACTCTAGTTGGAACGCAGGAACGAGCCCTGCTGCAAAGTATTGCATAAAAAATTGTAATTACACGCCCCTGTTAAACAGGGGCTGAAAAATTGTGCCTTAGGCACTGGTGGCGGCGCCATGGACCAAAAATGTTCTTACAAGCTATCAGCATGATCATTGAGGAGGAAGAGGATAATTACTCAGGATAGTCACTCAGCATCAGCATAGGCAGTCTTTGAAGGGATCTGAGATTTCAAAAAAAAATTATTCGGTTACATCAGCATCAGGTGCTTGGTAGCTGGTGGTGATCCAAGACTGATTCATTTTTATGAAGGTCAGTCGATCGACCGAGTCGGTGGACAGACGCACCCTGTGATCGGTTACAAAGCCTCCAACAGCACTGAATGTGCGTTCTAAAAGAACGCTGGATGCAGGACAGGCCAGTAGCTTAATTGCATACTGTACAAGCTCTGGCCAGTGATCCATCCTCAAGACCCAGTAACCCAGAGGATTTTCGGTGGGAAAGGTGTCCAAGTCAGATCTTGCCCCTATGTATTCCTGCACCATGTAAAACAGACGCTGGCGATGGTTGCTGGAACCGATCATACCTTGGGGCTGCAGACTAAAAACTTGTCTGAACGCACCAGTCAGATGGCCACCTTCTCCACCGCTCCTTCTTTGACTGACCGAAGCCTCAGCAACGTTATCCAGAAACAGGAGTTTGTAACCTCCCTGTCTCTGGGAACGCATTGCACAGACCTTTCTGCAAGGCCTCCCGAAGATGTTTCATCCTCTGCTCCCTCTGCGACGGCAAGATAAGGTCCGCAACCTTATCCTTGTAAGGTTGGATCAAGGAGGGTTGCCAGCCAGTATTGGTCCTTCTCCTTGATACCACGAATACGAGGATCCTTACGCAGGCTTTGCAGGATCAGGGAGGCCATGCAGCGTAGGTTTGCTGAGGCATTAGGTCTGGAGTCCTCTGGGTCACTAAGGACGACATGGTCTGCAGCCACCTCCTCCCAGCCACGTACAAGTCCATGTGTTTCTTGGGACTGATCCCTTAAAGGCTGCTGCTGATGCTGAGTGCCAGGCTCCACCTCCATACTGACACAATCCTCCTCCTCTTCCTCCTCGTCCTCTTCCTGTGTGATCGGCGGGCACGCAGGAACACTGTCTGGATAAAGGGGGCCTTGAGAGCTAAGGAAGTACTCCTCTTCCTGCCTCTGTTCTGCCTCAAGTGCCCTGTCCATTATCCCACGCAGCGTGTGCTCCAACAGGTGGACAAGGGGGACAATGTCACTGATGCATGCACTGTCACTGCTCACCATCCTCGTGGCCTCCTCAAATCGTGACAGGATAGTGCATGCATCCCTGATCATGGCCCACTGGCGTGGGAAAAAAACAAGCTCCCCTGACCCTGTCCTGGTGCCATAGTCACACACGTACTCATTGATGGCCCTCTGCTGCATGTGTAGCCGCTGCAGCATGGCCAACGTTGAGTTCCACCTGGTGGGCATGTCACAGATTAGGCGGTTCTTGGGTTGGTTAAACTCCTTTTAGAGGTCTGCCAGCCTAGCACTGGCATTATATGACTGGCGGAAATGCACACAGACTTTCCTGGCCTGCCTCAGGACATCCTGTAAGCCCGGGTACCTGCCCAAGAACCGCTGCACCACCAAGTTAAGGATGTGAGCCAAACAGGGCACATGGGTCATTTGTCCCTGTCGGAGGCCAGAGAGGAGGTTGGTGCCATTATCGCAAACCACCATTCCTGCCTTAAGTTGGCGTGGCGTCAACCACATCTGAACCTGCCCCTGCAGAGCTGACAGAACCTCTGCCCCAGTGTGGCTCCTGTCCCCCAAGCACACCAGCTCAAGCACCACATGGCATCTTTTGGCCTGCATACTTGCGTAGCCCCTTGAATGGCTACAGAGCACCGCTGGTTCCGAGGACAAAGCACAGGAAGAGGCCATGGAGGAAGAAGAAGAGGAGGGGGTGGAGGAGGGAGGTGTGTCACAATCATTAGTAGTGGCATTTTGGAGGCGTGGTGGCGGAACAACCTCCAACACTAGTACACCTTGTCCTGCATCCTTCCCAGCTGCCAGCAGAGTCACCCAATGCGCGGTGAAACTTAGGTAACGTCCCTGTCCATGCCTGCTGGACCATGAGTCAGCGGTAATATGCACCTTACCGCTGACCGCCCTGTCCAGCAAGGCCAAGACAATGCCTTCCACATGCCGGTAGAGAGCCGGAATTGCCTTCTGTGAGAAAAAGTGGTGTTTGGGTACCTGCCACTGAGGAACCACACATTCCACAAACTCACGGAAGGGGGCAGAGTCTACCAACTGAAAAGGCAGCAGTTGAAGTGCTAGCAATTTTGCCAAGCTAGCATTCAACCGCTGGGCATGTGGATGACTGGGAGCGAACTTCTTTCAGCGGTACAGCAGCTGGGGCAGGGAAATTTCCTGGTACAATCTGATGTTCGTGTACCGAAAGCAGATTGCCCACAAGTACTTGGCTGTGACACACCTAATTCTACACCTTCATTCCTCTCAGTGCAGGTCTCAGAGAGGACTGAAGGTATAGTGGGTTTGGAGATCTCAGCTGATGAGGAGCAAGGAGAGGTCCTCTTTGTTCTTTGGTGTGGGTCTTTTAGATACGCTTGCCAACGAACTGCATGGCAGGTCAACATATGTCTGGTCAAGCATGTGGTGCTCAAGCGGGAGATGTTTTGGCCACGCGAGATACGCTTGAGACATATGTTGCAAATAGCAGTGGTGTGATCTGATGCACTCGTCTCAAAAAAGGCCCACACCAAAGAAATTTTGGAATAACACGCAGAGACAGCAGCGCCCTGCACATGCAGAGCTTTGGGGTGTGATGCAGTCAGTGTGCTGCCCTTAGGCTGGCCCCTGGAGGGCATCCTGCCTCGTTGGTGATGTGCCTCCTCCTCCTCCTCCTCTCTCCTATCAGGCACCCATGTTGAGTCAGTGACCTCATAATCCCCTCCCTCCTCATCACTGGAGCAAACCTGGCAGTATACTGCAGCAGGGGGAGCATGACTGCCAGATTGCTGTCCTTCTTAGGCACCCCCTCTGTCCGTGCTCACGTTACTGCCTTCATCTAGCTCAGTATCATCATCAGAGCCTTCTAAACGCTGGGCATCCTCCTGGAGCATGTACCCAACACTGCGGTCAAACAGTTCGAGGGACTCCTCTGAAGGACATGGTGGGGCTAGGGAAGGAGTCACTGATGCCATTGAGCCGCTGGAAGAGGCTGCGTTGGCAGCTGCTTTGCCAGACAAAGTACCCTGAGCATGGGTGAGAGAGGATGAGGAGGATGAGGACGGCTTGGTCATCCACTCGACCAAGTCTTCCGCATGTTGCGGCTCAACACGGCCAGCTGCCGAAAAAAAGGCCAAGCGTGTCCCACGGCCACGTGCTGATGAGGATGCACTGTCTCCACGACCAGCACTGTTGCCTCTAGACACAGAGCCTGCTTGCCCTCTTTTATTGGCCTGTGACTGTCTGCCTCTCCTTGTAGGCCTTCCAGACATACTAATGGCCTGTAGCTGCACTAAGCTGGGATATATATAGCTTTAGCTGGACACTGTGCAGAGCTCACACTACACTAACTTGTAGTTTTAACTGAACACTGTGCAAAGCTCACAAAAACCTAACTTGTAGCTTATTTAGCTGCCTGCGGTAGTGATAGGATCAGGAAAACACCACCAACCTTCTACAGGTAACTTTAGGTGAACACTGTGCATAGCTCGCAAAAAAATAACCTGTAGATTATTTAGCTGCCTGCGGTAGTGATAGGATCAGGAAAACACCACCAACCTTCTACAGGTAGCTTTAGGTGAACACTGTGCAGAGCTTGCAAAAAACTAACTTGTGGTTTTAGCTGAACACTGTGAGGAGGACGCACTACACTAACCCGTAGCTTTAGCTGAACACTGTGCAGAGGTCGCACTACACTAACTTGTAGTTTTAGCTGAACACTGTTCAGAGGACGCACTACACTAACTTGTAGCTTTAGCTGAACACTGTGCAGAGGTCGCACTACACTAACTTGTAGTTTTAGCTGAACACTGTTCAGAGGACGCACTACACTAACTTGTAGCTTTAGCTGAACACTGTGCAGAGGTCACACTGCACTAACTTGTAGCTTTAGCTGAACACTGTGAGGAGGACGCACTACCCTAACTTGTAGCTTTAGCTGAACACTGTGCAGAGGTCACACTAAACTAACTTGTAGCTTTAACTGAACACTGTGAGGAGGACGCACTACACTAACTGTAAATAGTCTAGCTGCCTGACTGTGGTACTAAAAGGATCAAAAGAACACCAGCAATTTTCTTCGGGTAGCTGTAAATACCGTAACAAGACAATCCTTCCTGTCAGTAGGAAGATAACAGGAACGGATCTAGCTAAACTGAATACAGTGTTTATATATATATATATATATATATATATATATATATATATATATATATATATGAATATACAACACCTGGGATGCATATATATATATACACAATACACTGTAAGTGCAGCTAACTCACTGACTGTCCTGCCTAATCTAGCTAACTCAAATGAAATTACACTGTCTCTCTCTCCAATCATCAGCCAGCAAATCACTGCGATGCCACAGTGAATTATGGGCCGTGGCGCGCCACATGAATTTGGCATGAACGGCCCATATTGTTCGCAATTCGGTGAACGATCGAACAGACAATGTTCGAGACGAAAACAAAAAGCTCATCCCTACTCCTGACCTCTCAGCAGCCTCTACTGACAGGGATGATGGTATAGAAAAAGGTGTCACAGGTCCTTGTCACACGGCTGCCAGCAGCACACCACCAGCTGTGGAGTATAGCAGGCAAATTTCTCTGCCCCAGCTGCTGCATCAAAAGAAAAAAAATACACTCCCTGCCACCCACATGCTCAGCGTCTAAATTCCAGCTTGTCCAAATTTGCTGGCTTTACAACTGCTGCCTTTCCATCTGGTGGATTCTGCCCCTTCTGTGAATTTGCAGAATGTGCTGTACCACAATGGTCGGTTCCCAGTTGCCATTTCTTTGTACATAAGGCCGTTCCAGCTCTGTACCATCACATGGAAGGCAATCTTTTGTCATCGTTGGGCAAGGCAGTCACCAGCAAGGTCCACATTACTGCTGACATGTGGTCCAGCAAGCATGGTCAGGGACAATATATATTTAGTTCCCAGCACACTGGGTAACTCTGCTTGCAACTAGGAAGGATGCAGGACAGGGCTCAGTGCTGGAGCTTGTTTTGCTGCCATGTCTCCATATACTGTAGCTGGTGGGGATGATGCGAGATCTGTCAGCTCCACCCCCTCCTCCTCCTGCATGCCCTCCTCTGCTGAATTGTCCTATGAACGACCAGTACCCCCTAAGCATCCAAGGGGCTATTCATCGAGTTAGCCTAAAAGATGCCATGTAGTACTTCAGCTAGTCTGTAGCCTCATCATACAGGCTGGCTCCCCAAGCTGTTGTTACCAAAATAAAGAAACCTTGCAGGATATACTGTGGCTGGGTGGCCCTCCTGCACAAAGTCATGTACCTGTACATGATTTCCTGCACAGGGTCTGGGGCGAGCATGCACGCCACGAGGGACCCGCTGTGATGGGACTCACTGATAATTCTCAGGAGAGGCAGAACGGTAGTCTGCCTATGTAAACAAGGCAAATTGCCGTTCTGTCAGAGGGGAAAATGGAGCTCTTGTGGTTCTTTTAAGCAGAAACACGGATCTCTGTTTTCCTAGTCAAAGTACATCCCCCACAGTTTGAAAGCACCCCCTAGGGACACATTTAACCGTTTGATTACCCTGATGTTAACCCCTTCCCTGCCAGTGTTATTTGTACAGTGACCGTGCATTTGTCATAGCATTGATCACTGTATTGATGTCACTGGTCCCCAAAAAGTGTCAGATTTGTCCGCCAAAATGTCGCAGTCCCACTAAAAATCACTGATCACCACCATTACTAGTAATATAAATAAAAATTCCATGTACATGTATATATCCTATAGTTTTTAGCCGCTATAACTTTTGCGCAAACCAATCAATGTACGCTTATTGGGATTTTTTTTTACCAAAAAATATGTAACAGAATACATATTGACCTAAACTGATGAAGAGATTACATTTTTAATTTTTTTTTATTGGGTATGTTTTAGAGCAGAAAGTAAAAAAATATTTATACCACCAAAAGAAAGCTCTATTTGTGGGAAAAAATTATGTCAATTTTATTTGGATACAGCGTCTCACCACAGAGCAATTGTCATTTAAAGCAACTCAGTGCCGTATAGCAAAAAATGGCCTCGTCATGAAAGGGGTAAAACCTTCTGGGTCTGAAGTGGGTAAATGCCATTTTTTTAAATAATAATCAGTTTTGCTGCAGCAGGTTCTACTGTATACACAGTACAGATCTGCCACTTTACAGGCACACTAAGGGGACCCCCCAGGCACTATATTTCAAAGAATTTATTCTTTCACTTTATGCATCATTAAAATCGTAAAATCATTAAAATCACTACTCTTTTAAAAACTATCTTTTTTCAATTTTTTTTTTGCATTGGTACATGTCCCCCAGGGCAGTACCCGGGGCCCCATATCCTTTTATGGCCAATAACGCTGGAGCTGGAAGACTTTACTGTTTTGTAGTTCTATTGTGTTCCCATGGGCCTACTATACTTTTGTATGATCCTGTATTTTCAATTTACCTCCGTTCTTATTTTTTCCACCTCCTCCATTAACAACTTTTTCATTGCCCTTTCCCATCTCTCTGCTTAGATAAAAGTTAACCATAGGGATTCCAGACATAGAAATTGTCACAGAACGTCGCGCACTCCGCTTGAGTGCTTCCGTCAGTATACCACTTCCTCCCAGTCTGAATATAGATATCAGATATTCCAACCGCTCATAAGCACAAAACAAGATGAGATTTGCTTAGCTGCTAACAGGGACCCTTTTATTAGAACCAGAATACAGTTTTATATACAGTCGAAGAGGAGGTTCCCCCCTCCTGCTCATATTACTCTAACAATACACCTGTAACCTAATTAACCTAATTAACACCAGCTAGTTTACTAAATCATTTACCCAGGCTAGGTGACTCGGAGACATGATCTTTAGGACACAGACTTGTGGTCACCAAGCTTTACACAGTAGTATAAACACAATAGCAGGAGCTAATTACAATTAACAATACAAACAACAATGAGTGGAATACTCTTAGAAGCTGTGGTAAGCCAGACTAGACTTATTTACAATAAACACATTATAGCAGACAACAAGACAGGTAGTTGGAGTTGATGATATTAGCATTTCCTCACAGTGTCCCAACAGTATGAATCAGTCACTATTTCTAATATGGCAAATACAGGGTCCCCGGAGTCTGTGTGTCCTGGGGGACAAGGACCCGAATCCAAAGTAACAACACCTCAAGGGTCCCCCAAATGCCAGGGCCCATAATTTGTAGGCTAGAGGCTGGCATTTAGTCCCCTCCAAAAGCCTCTATTCTGAGTGAGTCTGTCACAGGAATCTGTTAGGTAAGACAGATAGTCCCACCATCCCACTTCCCTGTGCCCCCTCAATTAGTTTGTCTAATTTCGTGAACTACATCCTTTGGTGGTCTTTCTCACTTTTTGGAATATCTATATCTTATATTATGTCGTACTGATTAATTTTTTCCTGGTTAAAGAAGCATAATTTTAATATAATTTTACTTCTCCGAAAGCGTGCCGCCTCCTCTGCTCGAACACTTAAAAGTGACATCATCTGCTCGCTGTCAGTGTCCCTGAGTCTATCAGGAAGCGCTGGAATCCACTAGCGTGGCTGACAATGTACTACCCGGTGACACAGACTTATAGCGGGAATATTCCATTGCTGCTCAGTGGAACTTACTTCTTTTAAAACGCATCTACTGTGAGTTGCCATTTTAAAGAAAATTAAGTATACTAATGTGTTGCTGCACTTTGAAGGCTCTGTTCTCCTTAACTCTTGTCTTCCACAGAGTTCCCTCTAGCTCTTTCTGGAACTGACTGACCCACAGTGTCAGTGTAAGCATATTTTGGACTTTTTATCATTTAAAATTTGTTCTTAGAGACTTTTGGCACAGTACATTTTGGTCCTGTGGATGTTGTGTGATCTATTTTGTTAATAGATTCATGTTTTCTTCTGTTCCTTTCTCTTCCCTGCACTGCAATATCCAAATCATTCAGGGAGGGAGCAACTAGCTGTGGTAGGGAGAAATGGTCTGCCAGGGGGGTCAGGGGTACAACTAAATTTGTGAAGAAAGAATGTAATTGTATAAGGTATGATAGCCATGACAAATTGTTTACAAACTTTCTTGATGTACCTCAGTTTATAGCTATGTTGTTAAGGGAACTGAATGCTACTGTTGGGGCAGTGGAGTAAAAGTTCATAGTTGAGTTGAATAGGTTTTGTTTTGCTAATTCAGAAATAACTTTTGCTTTGTGAAAGACTACCTTTACAAAAATGTCAGCTAGTGTTTAGTTTGTTTATGAGGAAAGAAGGTTATTAACTATTTTGTGACATTGATTCCATAATCTATACCTAAACTAAGAATCTGAGCTTTTAGTATAAATGACATGTCTATGTTCTGTCTTCATAAATCAACTCTATTGTGTGCCATCTTGAAAGACCAAGCATATTTTCTAATTAAATAGAATATTTCTAATTACTGTCTTTATTTATTACCATGATCATTGAACTCCTTGAGGTTAATCATAAAATATGATTTTGTAAAAACATAAAAAACAGCTCTAACAAAATTTAAAGAGAATATGTCATTAGAAAGACCAACATAAAAGTCCAGTAGAATATACCAAAGAGTAATTGTACATGCCATTTGTTTGTACTTCAGAAATGCTAAGTGCACATCTGGAATTCTTAGTGCTCCATGCAACAAATCAGTAAACTGTAATTGACACCAAGTACTTACATATACAGTACCTTAGAAGTGCCATCATTATGCAAAATATATTTGTGGTGAATACATCATGGCAGCATGAAATTGTAAAGTCCCTGATTTGGCCGACCGCTATTTATTACCATCTGTTTTTAGAATCAAGTTCCCTGCAATCATTTGGTGCACTTTAACTCTGGTGTGTGCTATAGTTACTATTGAGTTCAATTTCTAGTCAGTGTAGGAGCAAATCCCTATATTACACAAAGCACATGCCTTATTTTGTATAGGACTTGAGTTTTCCTGAGATCCATCTTGTAGTTGAATCTGACATTTATCCAAAGAAACAGTATGTAAAAGAACTTTGAGGTGACAGCTATTGAAGTGTTTTGTCACTTCATGATAGGCATTGCTTTATAGGTAGAGTCAACTTTAGGCTACAACAGTGATGTTTCATTTTCATATTTTCCATCTCTACTCCTACCCAGCTTAGTTTTTCAGTTATCCTTCAATGACAGCAATGCTTCTTTATGGTCTTACTTCTCCTGGTATGTTGTCTGTAATATAAGATACATTAAAATCAAGCTGTGAAGTGCCCCTTTCATCCACAAGTAATATGATAACCAGTAACATTTCAAGTTTAGATATTTTATCATTGGTGTTCCTGGGAAACATTAAAAACCATCAGGTGGTTTACCTCCCAAATGATAAAATATCATTTTAATGGACTGAACCCCTTAACATTTTTTTCCACTTTCCAGTACATGCCATTTCTTAAATAAATTCCTTAGCATGACAATGAATATGATGTAAACAATCATGGTATTTTTATTAAAAGTTACCTCAAGCAGGATATTTCTTACAGTATACATAATGCCAGATTAGATGGACTGGTTAGGTTCCCCTGACAATTTCACTTCTATGTCAGTATAGGTGTGAGGATGGTCCTGACTAACACTGGCATCCAATTATTTCTTGAAACTGGGAAGAGTATTGCTGTGCTTGGTTTTCAACAACTGGCCAAATTGGCATCCTGTAGAGCAGTCTTATGTTCATATCACCAGTCTCTTTTCATTCTCTAGAGAAAAAGAGGACTAATATGTTTTCCTATAGAAATGTTGCAATAATATAATGTAATATAATCTGAGCTGAATTGAGAGTGGATTAATATATGTTTAATCCTCAATCAATTTGACATATCCTTAATATCTTACTTATAAAGTTAGTTTACATTGCTTGCTTGGTCTACAAATATATTTAGAAAAATGTAGTCATGCTGATTTTCTTCAATATATTTTTATTAAAAAAAGTAGGGATGAGCTGGACACCCTCCGGTTCGGTTCGCAGCAGAACATGTGAACAGGCCAAAAATTCGGCAGAACACATGAACACCATTCAAGTTAATGGGACACGAACATGAATAATCAAAAGTGCTAATTTTAAAGGCTTATTTGCGAGTTATTATCATAAAAAGTGTTTGGGGACCTGGGTCCTGCCCAAGGGACATGTATCAATGAAAATGTTTTATTGAAAAAGGCAATTTTTTTCGGGAGCAGTGGTTTTTTTTAATGCTTAAACTGAAACAATAAAAATTAAATATTCCTTTAAACATCATGCCTGGGGGTGTCTATAGTATGCCTGCAAAGTGGCAAATTGTTCCTGTGTTTAGAACAGTACCACAGCAAAATGACTTTTCTAAAGGAAAAATTGTCATTTAAAAGTGATCTCAGCTGTAATGAATTGTCGGGTCTCGGCAATATAGATAAAACTCCCTGAAAAAAAGAGCATGGGATCCCCCCAGTCCATTACCAGGCCCTTTGGGTCTGGTATGAATATTAAGGGGAACCCCGAACTATAATAACAAAAATGCTTGTGGGTCCCCCTAAAATCCATACCAGGCCCTTCAGGTTCGATATGGAAATTAAGGGGAACCCTGCACTAAATTTAAAAAAAATTGGCGTAGGGCCCCGCCCCAAAATCCATACCAGAACCTTATCTGAGCACGCAACCTGGCAGGCCAAAGGAAAAGAGGGGGAATGAGAGAGCACCCCCTCCTGAACCACACCAGGCCACATGCCCTCAACATGGGGGCATGGCTGCTTTGGGGTCTGACCCCAAAGTACCTTGTCCCCATGTTAATGGGGACAAGGGCCTCATCCCCACAACCCTTGCTCTGTGGTGGTGAGGGTATGCGGGTGGGGGGCTTATCGGAATCTGGAAGCCCCCTTTAACAAGGGGACCCCCAGATCCCGGCCTCCCTCCCTGTGTTAATTGGTAATGGGGTACATCGTACCCCCTACCATTTCACAAAAAAGTGTAAAAAATGGTAAAAAAGACAAGAGACAGCTTGGGACAAGTCGTTTATTAAAAAATAAAAAGATAAAAATGTCCCACAATGTAAGTTCACACCGCCCAAAGGACCGAAAAAAAAAAAGTCACAACTGATCCGCCTCCATGGGAGGCTCCTGCCGACTGATGTGTCTTTTCTGTGACTGTTCTTATATAACTGAGGGTGGGGCCACCTGGTGACGTATATGGTGACCCCCCCCCCTGATGCCACGGGGAAGCTACGGGGAAAGGTCTGGTATGGATTTTGGGGGGCCCTACACCATTTTTTTTTAAATTTGGCGCGGGGTTCCCCTTAATTTCTATATCAGACCTAGAGGGCCTGGTATGGATTTTAGGGGGACCCCCCCAAGCAATTTTTTTTAAAATTTTGGTTTCGGGTTCCCCTTAATATTCATAACAGACCCAAAGGGCCTGGTAATGGACTGGGGGGATCCCATGCTCATTTTTTCAATGATTTTTATCTATATTTCTGAGACCCAACAATTCATTACAGCCGTGATCAGTTTTAAATGACAATTTTTCCTTTTAGAAATGTCATTTTGCTGTGCTACTGCTCTAAAAATGGGAAAATGCGCCACTTTGCAGGCATACTATAGACACCCCCAGGCATGATATTTAAAGGAATATTTCATTTTTATTGTTTCACTTAAAGCATTAAAAAACTCACTGCTCCCGAAAAAACTGACGTTTTTAAAAAAAATATTTTGCATTGATACATGTCCCCTGAGCAGGACCCAGGTCCCCAAACACTTTTTATGACAATAACTTGCATATATGCGCACTTTTGATTTTTCATGTTAGTTATTCATGTTAGTGTCCCATAGACTTTAACAGTGTTCCATTGGCTTTCAAATTTGCAGCAAACACCCCATATTAAAATTATATAATTATTCCCACGCTATCAGGTGTAGACTAAACTGGACTCAAATAGAAAAAGCTGCCTGCACCGAATCAGGTACAAACCAAACCCTGTGGATAAATAATAGTATAACTAGATGGTGCCGCGCTAATCCTGAGTAAATTATCTTACCCTTATCTTATTTAATAAAAGCTGTTGGTTAAAACGTTATTACGCTATTGGGACTCCCCGTGTTTTTTCTGTCCTCCTATACAACTGAGGGAATCATCCCTTGTGACTAGGACCGTGAGGATAGCTTTCCACACATATAGGAGGATCCCCTTAAAGAGTTTTGGTCACATGCGTTTGCCCTATTACCCTAAGGTAAGGGGCCACTTCTTACCTGTGTGTCTAAACACGAAGATGTGCACTTTGTGATTTATCTTGAGCACTGCACTGCGACTGTTGCATGTTAGGACGTTTAGTCACGTTTTAAAAGAAGGACTTCTTTGCTGAAACACTTTGTACAGTTACAACTGTTGCATGTCAGGACATTACAGTCACATTATATCAAAAGGATTTTATGCTATAGCACCTGATAATTTCTGGACACTTTATTTTTTTTTTAAATGTAATTGCACTGCTGCACAATGTCACTTTATGTGTTGCATGTCTGTTATACATTATGAGTCACTTTAGATTGCATTATGCACTTTATTATTAATTGACAAACTTTTTACATTATTGATATTTTGCTTATGGACATGATGAGATATTTATTGATTATTGTCACTACAGATGATTATTATTTCACCACTCAGAGTTGCTGCCATATGAGTGGAGAGTGTTACACAGCTGATGTTATCACTCTTGTAGTGCTACTATATCTCTGATTGCACACCCCTAATGTATGTCACACTACTGTTCTGTTTTTTGCACAGAGCCTTAATCTATCCATATACTATTTCTATATGTTGTAAACTAGAAGATTATTTAGTGGATATGAATTTACCATAACACAGTACCTAAAACTGAAATAATGGATTATTAATAGACTTGAATTTAAATTAAATTCTGAGTCTTATAAATTAAACTCTATAGATTATTATGGAAACCGTTAAGCAACAGAGTCCCAGGGTCAAGCTGGGGCATGTAAGTTTACTCATATAGACTGTTCACTTTTCAAGGGAATTTTCTCCCAAGCCCAGTGAATGAGGTAAAGGTCTGCTGACTTCCGTCATCCAATCATGTGCTATTTTTTGCTTTTTATTATTTACCTGCTCATAATTGGGTATTGTTTGTAGAGTGATGTTTCACCACAGTCACTAAGTTATGTGGATAATTCCCATGCAGACTGCAACTTTCCTTGCAAAGTGAACATCCCATTCACCTTTGTAAATAAGGTGTTTAAAATCACTATACTGATGAGTAACAGAAAGAAGATATACCACTACCCAGTTTTCAGTAGTGTAAATATCCATTGTCAAAAATGATTTAACTCCAAAACTGGCTATTTTTTTCTTATGAATGGCTAAGTCATGGACAGAACATAAAATATATATAAACCCCAGAACAAAAATTTAATGTATTGCAGTTTACAAGTACTAGAAAGTATAGAAAAATACCCATTGCTCCTACCAGAAATGCAATGTCCTTGTATAATCCTGGCCACCTAACTGACATCTCAAACAATGTTATCAGTTTTTCATATTCTCTTGTGTGAACCACGCAATACCTCTCGTCTATGTAATGGAAATGAGGTGAGGGAAAGTGTTGTAGTTCAAATCAGGAAGGACTGCTTCTACATACATACAGTACAATGATTAAGCACTGTCATCCTAGGACAGGTAGTCACCCTAACCACTTGAAGACCAGGCCTCTTTTTCAGATTCAGTGTTTAGTTAAAGTTAAGTTAAAAACAAGTTTTTTTGCTAGAAAATTACTTATAACCCCCAAACATTATACATTTTTTCTAATACCCTAGAGAATAAAATGGCGGTCATTGCAATACTTTTTGTCACACCGTATTTGTGCAGCAGTCTTACAAGCACACTTTTTTGGAAAAAAATCACTTTTTTGAATAAAAAAATAAGACAGCCAAAAACTTAGCCCAATTTTTTTTTTATATTGTGAAAGATAATAAATTGATACCCAACATGTCACACTTCAAAATTGCGCCCGCTCGTGGAATGGCGTCAAACTTTTACCCCTGAAAATCTCCATAGGCGACGTTTAAAAAATTCTACAGGTTGCATATTTTGAGTTACAGAGGAGGTCTAGGGCTAGAATTACTGCTCTTGCTTTAGCTATCACAGCAATACCTCGCATGTGTGGCCACTCACGTATGTGTTTTTCTTATTTATTTTACTTGATTTTATTTATTTCTTCACTGTTATTTAAAAAAAATGGGTCACTTTTATTCCTATAAACATTCCTTGTAATAGAAAAAAAGCATGACAGGTCCTCTTACATATGTGATCTGGGGTCAAAAAGACCTTAGATCTCATATTTGGACTTAAATGCAATAAAAAAAGAAAAAATTGTCATTTGAAAAAATGACAACAGAAAAATGGCCCTTTAAGATGTATGGGTGGAAGTGACGTTTTGACGTCGCTTCCGCCCTGCTATAGTATGAAGATGGGTGGGGGCCCTCTTCCCCTCACTCATCTCCATACCCAGTCACAGACAGGTCCCGATCGCCTCTGCCGCTGCCGACGGCTCCGGTAAGCGGTGGAGGGCGCAGAAGAGTGGCACCTCTCCCACCTCTGATAACAGTGAGCTCATGGCAAATCCGCCAGAGAGACCACCTTTATCGTAAATAGGACCGCCGGCTCAAAAAATGGATACCTCTGTGGTGGCAGCAGCTGCTGCCATCACCGAGATATCCATCTTTAAACTGCCGACGTATATGTTCAGGAGCTGGTCGGCAAGTGGCTAAAGCATCCTGCTTTGGGTTATATATTTGTACATACCAGTTAGGCCTGATTTTCCATTCTGCACTTGCATCTAAAATCTGGCAAAAGCCAGTTCTCTTTCAATCCACCATTAAAATTCTATGCGAATAGAAGTAAAAGTAAACTAAAAGTAGTATGCACATGTATACCTTGAGCTTGTTGTAATGAAAAAAAAATAGTGATTTCAACTTGCTTTAAAATTGTATTGACAACAGAAAATTCCAGTCAATCAATACTTTAGACAAACAGTAACATTATGCCATTTTATCTTTCAGTAGTGGTATAGTTCTGGAGCAATATCAATAAGAAGTGCATTTTTTCCAAGATACCTTTGTTTCCAGCCTTAACCTTCTATATTGCCCGATATCTAATCTTGAAATAAAGCATCTGATTGAAATTCTTAGCACTTGCTTCCCTAACCCTCATCTTACCTGGCTTTCCTTGCCTAGCCCTTCTGGGTTACAAAGGATTGTCCTGAGGAGCTTAGCTTTGACATTTAAGGTGACCTCTGAGATCCATTCAATGTTACTTTGCTGGTTTGTCAAAACAGTAACTTAAAAAGTTATTAAATGAATAAAGACTGATTTCTACTCTCATTCATATTTTCTCAAACTTGAGATTGGCCAGGAGTGTTTTATAGTGATCGAAAAGGAACATCAGTTTCACAAATAATATTATTTGTTTGCTATCTAGTGAGTGACGGGTAGACATAATGTGGTAAGATGCCTACTTCTAGCTTTATTATTATACCCTGTCCAAAAACAACTTGATAAATGTACAATTTTAGACAATATCTAATTTTGCCGCTTGCACTTCTTTGTGATTGCTTGACCCACGTGGTTTGCAGATTATGCTTACTGCCGACACTTCTCATTAAAATGGCTACAGTTCATCAGTTTCGGTAGCTTGAAACAAACTTGGAATGAATTATTATGCAACAAAAACGCTGCTGTCAAGCAGAACAAAAGACAAGCAAACGAGAGCTTTGGCTTAATGAGGCTAAGTGAGTGTCTACCCTGCATCACAGTGACTTGACGGCCTTTGAGAACAGATCTCTTTCTCCACAGGCCAAAACCTTTAGACTGTTATTTTGTGTTTATTCACCTTGAGGCTAATATACATTTTAATATGCTCCACATAGGGCCAAAAAAAAAAAACAACCATTAGATTAGAATGTGTGCAGATCCTGTTAAATTAACAGCAACAGAACATGCCAGTATATTGAGGTTTTTTTTCATATTTAATTATAGTGCACTATAGTACATTTAGCTAGCATAAACTGTACAATTATTATGTTCCATTTTTGATATCTTTTCCTATTAACTGTGCACATTTTACCTCCCGTGTGTCAGGGAAAGAAATTTGTGTATCATCATTGTCAAGGTTATTCCATTAGGTTATGGAGGATTTAATCGAAGTGTGTCTTTGAACAGGATGATGAACATAGATTATCAATTTGGGAAATGGCAATTTTGGTAGAAAATAATACATCTAAACACTATATGATCTCCAGTGAGCTTTGCTTGGTTTGTATATTATTCGTCATGATAATAATTCTATGCATTTGTTTTCTTGCAATGTGATACACAGCTACAGTTCCTTGCAAAAGTATTCTCCCCCCTTGGCATTTTTCGTGTTTTGTTGCCTCACAACCTGGAATTAACATGGATTGTTTGAGGATTTGCATCATTTAATTTACAGAATATGCCCACAAGAAGAAATTTTTTTTATTGTGAAGCAAACAACAAATAGGACAAAATAACATAAAAAGTCAATGTGCATAACTATTCACCCCCCTAAAGTCAATACTTTGAAGAGCCACCTTTTGTGGCTGTAACATCTCCAAGTCGCTTTGGATAAGTCTCTATGAGCTTGCCACATCTTACCACTGGGATTTTTGCCAATTCCTCCTTGCAAAACTGCTCCAGCTCCTTCAAGTTGGATGGTTTGCACTTGTGAACAGCAATCTTTAAGTCTGACCACAGATTTTCGATTGGATTGAGGTCTGGGCTTTGACTAGGCCATTTCAACATAGTTACATGTTTCCCCTTAAACCACTCAAGTGTTGCTTTAGCAGTGTGTTTGGGGTCATTGTCCTGCTGGAAGGTGAACCGCTAGCCTCAATCACACACAGAGTGGTACAGGTTTTGCTCAAGAATATCCTTGTATTTAGCACCATCCATCTTTCCCTAAACTCTGACCAGTTTTCTCAGACCTGACTGCTGAAAAACGTCCCCACAGCATGATGCTGCCACCACCATGTTTCACTGAGGGGATGGTGTTCTTTGGATAGTGTGATATGTTGGGTTTGCACCAGACATAGCATTTTCTTTGATGGCCAAAAAGTTAAATTTTAGTCTCATCAGACCAGAGCACCTTCCTCCATACATTTTGGGAGTCTCCCACATGCCTTTTCGCAAACTTAAAATGTGCCATTTTGTTTTTTGCTGAAAGTAATGGCTTTCTTCTGGCCACTCTGCCATCAAGCCCTACTCTATGGAGCGTACGGCTTATTGTCATCCTATGCACAGATACTCCAGTCTCTGCTGTGGAACTCTGCAACTCCTCCAGGGTTACCTTAGGTCTCTGTGCTGCCTCTCTGATTAATGCCCTCCTTGCCCGGTCCGTGAGTTTTGGTGTGCGGCCGTCTCTTGGCAGGTTTGCTGTTGTGCCATGTTCTTTCCATTTGGTTATGATATATTTGATGGTGCTCCTAGGGATCATCAAAGATTTGGATTATTTTATGACCTAACCCTGACTTGTACTTCTCAACAACATTGTCCCTCACTTGTTTGGAGAGTTCCTTGGACTCCATGGCAGTGTTTGCTTAGTGGTGCCTCTTTCTTAGGTGTTGCAGCCTCTGGGGCCCTTCAAAAAGGTGTGTATATGTAATGACAGATCATCAGTTCACTAATTATGTGACTTCTGAAGGTAATTGATTGCACCAGAGCTTTTTATGGGCTTCATAACACAGGGGGTGAATACATACGCACATGCCAATTATCAGTTTTTTTTTATTTCTGAAAAAAAGTTTTATGTATATATTTTTCTCATTTTACTTCACCAACTTAGACTATTGTGTTCTGATCCATTACATATAATTCAGTAGGGCTGAAACAACTAATTGATTAATCGACAACTAATTGATTATTAAATTGATTTAATTAATTAATAATTTACTAGTAAAGTAGTAATAAGTAGTAGTAATAAATTGCTATTTTCATAATCAATTAATTGGCCAGCCGATTAGTTGGCCTGCATACAGAATGCATTATTTGTTTACATATCAGGAAATACAGTGCAGCACACATAAAGCTCAGTACACCATCCATACATGTCAGTAAGTGCCTGAGAACTTGTGAATGTGTGAGGAGCAATGCCTCATGGGACATGTAGTCCTGGGCAGGAAGTGAGTGGTTCTAAAGGCAGAAGTTTTCTTTACCTTGCTTATGGGGCACTTATACTGTACTTAACGCACAGCAAAAATCAGTGTGTAGAAACAGATCAAAAGCAAGCTGCATAGGTGTGTACCAAGCCTTATGCTGGCCACATGGATTAATTTTCAGATGAGAATGTTCATATGAAAATTTTTTCGCTGAATGAAAGAATGTTGTTTGAAATTTTCACTTGTTTTTAACATTCTGTTTTAAAATGAATGCAATTTATGAATGAAAAATACATACACTGTCTGAAATTTCCTTTGAACAAGCAGTTTTCTATTGTTTCTAAATTTTCCTGTCACAGTGGTTGAAAACAAACATCGATTTGACCCCACTAACGTTTCGAAAATCGAACGAACGTTCTTAAAATTACATTTTTATTTTTGAAGGAAGACATTGTTTTCGTATGGCCAGCATAAAATATTTTACAGTTCTGTTTGAAAATCTGCAAAACAGTCTTTAACTTTTTTTTTCTTTAAAAAAAGAAATCTGAGTCTGATATTCCTTCAGATTCAACCTCTAATAGTATATACAGTGTATCTCCTCTAATAGTTTATACAGTATATCTCTTCTGTTATTCTCAGAGGGGGTTAGGGTGCTATCTAACCATATAGTTGGTTATTTATATTTACCACTGCATATAGAGATATTTAAGAATAAATTGCCTTTTTTTAAAACTTTACATATTAACTAAATTATACACCACGCTTTTTTTAAGGTTATTAACTGATTAATGCAAACAATAATCGGCCAACGAATTGATTATGAAAATAATCGTTAGTTGCAGCCCTATAATTCAGATTAAAAAAACATTGAACTAAAGGCTGTAATGTAACAAAATAGGTAAAAAGCCAAGGGGGGTGTAAATCTTTTTGCAAGGCACTGTATAAGGGGGTATGCAGAATATTCATTGTGTGTGGCATAAATAGGGCTGTTATTAGTGTTGGGGTCAAAAATATGTAAAAGAAAAATATATCTGTGCATGTCAATACTAAACAAGTTAGGGGTGAAATCTGTAATCTGCTTTGCTACTGTTGACAACACAGAATATGCTTTCTTTTACAAATTTATAGTTATTGAAGAGCAAACTATTAAGTGGCTCAATTATGGGAAAAATATAGTGGTTGCCATTGCTGGACCTCTTCTGAAGATGCTAGTTGCCTGGTATTTTAAAAAAAGAACAGTGCTATGTAAAAAATTTAATTCAATGTGTAAGCATATATCCATAAACTGATCACATAAAATCCATATTTATTCATCAATATAATTTATATAGATATCACATATACATGATTTTTAATCAGGGAAGACACCATGCTAACAAGGTTAAAACCTCCAATTTATTATAAAACAAAGTGTGCACTCACACATAGTAATAACAAAGTAGAGCACTGTCACATTACATGCATCCAATCAGCAGATAGTCTCATCCCATCTGGTTTTCATCAGAAGCGTGCGTGCTGTTGTAACGTCCGTAAGCCCCGCTTGCCTGGTGTCTGACTTTAAGCTGAGTTACAGACTTGGAACAAGCATGTTGTAAATGAGTGTCAGAGAAGTGTCAGGATGCTTTAGCTCCATATCTCTTCATGAAAGCATTCAAGTAATGCATCAGCAAGAGAGTCATGGAGCTAACAATCTTAAATATGATGTCAGCATTAGCAGCCACTATAATTTTCTCATGACAGAGTCACTTTAACTCCTCCTACTGGGGTACATTTTAAAATAGCAGGTTGGTGGCATTAAGATAACTAGATACATGGCTTCTTTCCTGTGTCTAAAGCCTCGTACACACGCTTTGATTTTCGGACAACAGAACGTCCGATTTTTGTGGCATGCCAGTCTCATGTCGAAAGTGAAGAGGTTACTAACAATACGAAAATTTTCGTATGACAGAATACAAAGTCAGAAGTGACGTAACGTGTTGCATAATTTTGTATGTATTCTTTATTTTCTGAGCATGCGTAGTCTTGATCTTACGATTTTTTTCGTACTAAAACCATACTAATGAAACTAAAATCAGACGTTGAGTTCACATCCAACAAAAATGTTATAGTCTGCACATTCAGCTTTTGTCTGATGAGAAAAGTGAAATCGTCTGTCGAAAGCACCATACTAACGATCTGAAAATCCTCAGACAGCTTGTCGTACAAATTTTTCCATCTGAAAATTTTATAGTCTGCACATCCAGCTTTTGTCTGATGAGAAAAGTGAAATCGTCTGTCGAAAGCACCATACTAACGATCTGAAAATTCTCAGACAGCTCGTCATTCAAATTTTTCCATCTGATTTTATGAGCCTTCATCGTGTGTACGGGCCTTTAGACATGTACAACAATGTATCTCATGCACAGTTACCAAGCTCTATGTTTAAAACCCTCTCATACCAGCGTGTTAATTTACGTCCAAAAAATTGCAGCAAAAGCGAGCTCACCTTGAAGTGTCTACTTTCCAGAAAATAGGTTTGGAGAATTGATACTGTCCTGGCATTTTGTTTGGTATGTTTTGTAACAGAACGTAAGGGAAAATCATTTTTTTAGGGCTTTTTTTTTTTTATAGTAAAACGTGGTTAATAAATACCACTAAAAAAGTATGTCCAAAAAACAAGTGGTATAAATTTCATTTGAGTGAAGTGCTGCATGACAAAGTAATTCTCAATCAAACTATCACAGCACTGAAAATTGCCTGGTAATGAAGAGGTACAGTAGTACAGGCTGGTTCACAAGTAGTTTAAGTGAATCTGTGCTTTGACCATGAGGGGCCAAACAGCATGTTCACTTTCTTTTAGCCCTCCCCAGCAGCACATACCTTCTTTTTGCTACCTGTTCAGACATCAACAGTGAAGAAAAGTTATTTTAAGTTTTGTGTCACTGGAGTCAAAGCTTACACAGGTAAAGGTGCATCTCATAAAATTAGAATATCATCAAAAAGTTAATTTATTTCAGTAGTTCAATTGACAAAGTGAAACACATATATTTTATGTAGATGTGTTATACACAGAGTGATATATTTCAAGCATTTCTTTCTTTTACTTTTGATGATTATGGCTTACAACTAGGGATGAGCCGAACACCCCCCCAGTTCGGTTCGCACGAGAACCTGCGAACGGACCGAAAGTTTGTGTGAACTTTAGAACCCCATTAAAGTCTATGGGACTCGAACATTTGAAATCAAAAGTGCTAATTTTAAAGGCTAATATGCAAGTTATTGTCCTAAAAAGGGTTTGGGGACAATAACTATAGTATGCCTGTAAAGTGGCGTATGTTTCCCCTGCTTAGAACAGTCCCTGCACAAAATGACATTTGTAAAGGAATAAAAGTCATTTAAAACTGCTTGCGGCTTTAATGTAACGTCGGGTCCCAGCAATATGGTTGAAAATCAGTGAGACAAACGGCATGGGTACCCCCCCAAGTCCATTACCAGCCCTTTTGGGTCTTGTATGGATATTTAGGGGAACCCCACACCCAAATTAAAAAAAGGAAAGGCGTGGGGCCCCCAGGCCCTATATACTCTGAACAGTTGTATACAAGCGGTGCAAACAAGACAGGGACTGTAGGTTTGTTCTTAAGTAGAATCTGTTTGTAATTTTGAACTGGTACATTTTTAAAGTGTAGCTCCAGCCAAAAAAATCAATTTTTAAGCTTTTTGGAAAACATAGGAAAGGGTTATCACCCCTGTAACATTTGTTTTGCTGTCTGTGCACCTCTTCAGAAGATTTCACCTCACTTCCTGTCCCAATGACAAATGTTTTTGGAAAATTTGGGGTTTTTAGTGAAACAAGGATTGGTGATAAAGCATCAGTGAAGAGGAGACGTTTTTCCCATATTAACTCTTATGCCCCGTACACACGGTCGGATTTTCCGATGAAAAATGTCCGATCGGATCGTGTTGTCATAAATTCCGACCATGTGTGGGCTCCATCGGACATTTTCCATCGGATTTTCTGACACACAAAGTTGGAGAGCAGGAGATAAAATTTTCCGACAACAAAATCCGTTGTCGGAAATTCCGATCGTGTGTACACAAATCCGACGGACAAAGTGCCACGCATGCTCAGAATAAATAAAGAGATAAAAGCTATTGGCCACTGCCCCGTTTATAGTCCCGACGTACGTGTTTTACGTCACCGCGTTTAGAACGATCGGATTTTCCGACAACTTTGTGCGACCGTGTGTAGACAAAACAAGTTTGAGCCAACATCCGTTGGAAAAAATCCGAGGATTTTGTTGTCGGAATGTCCGAACAAAGTCCGACCGTGTGTATGCCCTATTACAGGAGAGAATTTCCCTTCCTAGGGGTAGATTTCATCTCACTTCCTGTTGTCTCCTTCTGTTTGCAAGTAGGAGTCATTTGTAAGTTGGATGTTTGAAAGTAGGGGCCTGCCCTATATACTCTGCAGAAATTGGGGCCTTAGGTGTTGTTGAGGGCCTTAGCCCTCACAGTTACTCTTGGTGGGTGCAGGAACGGGCCCTGCTGTGAAATATTAGATCAAGAATTGTAATTACATCCATTGTTGAACAGGGGCAGAAAAATTGAGCCTTTGGTGGTGGTGTTGCCACAACACTGTAAGCCCTCACATTTACTCTTGGTGGGTGCAGGAATGGGCCCTACTGTGAAATATTAGATCAAGAATTGTAATTACATGCCCCTGTTAAAAAGGGGCAGAAAAATTGGGCCTTAGGCACTGGTGCCACAACACAGATGCTATAGTTGGAGTGCAGGAATGAGCCCTGCTGCAAAGTATTGCATCAAAAATTGTAATTATACGCCCCTGTTAAACAGGGGCTGAAAACTTGGGCCTTGGGCACTGGTGCTGGTGCCACAACAGTGCAACCCCTCACAGATACTCTAGTTGGAGCGAAGGAATGAGCAATGCTGCAAAGTATTGCATCACAAATTGTAATTACATGCCCCTGTTAAACAGGGGCAGAAAAATTGGGCCTTGGCCACTGGTGGCAGTGCCCAGAACCAAAAATGTTCTTACAAGCTATCAGCATGAAAATTGAGGAGGAAGAGAATTGTCACTCAGCATCAGCATAGGCAGTCTTGAAGGGATCTCAGGTTAATAAAAAAAATCTATATTTACAAAGACCAATCAATACACTCTTGCTGAAGAGTGAAAAACTGGTCTAAAAAAGCCCAGTCTACCTATAACAGAATATGACTCTGGTGTATAGAGTGATGAGCCACAATGCACTTCCCTAGTGTGGTGCAACCTCCACTTGGGACAATGTGAATCTAAAGTGCTATAAATATATGTGCAGTAAATAATCAAAAAATGAATGACATAAAATGATGCTTTTCACACAGTGACAATCATTAACATGGTGAAAAAATTATCAGCATTAGTGAATAAATTACAACATAATCTAAAAATGAAAAGCCAGATAGACAAATAGTGACATATATAAAAAATGTTGGTGAAAAGTCCACAATGTATTCGTACCAAATGAAAAAGAGAAGAGATTCCAAAAAGTGAGTGTCTCTAATTAATGATCCTGTGTCTCGCTGTCCACCACACCTCAGTGACATGTATCCACACCCTTACGGAGGGCTAACTCACCAGCTGTAGAGGCCTTACACTCGCGTGTTTGGCCGGACAAGGTTTTAACCCACTAACTTGGGGGTTACCATGTGAGCACAGTCATCCACTGCTCAATGTGCCGAACACCATTCATGGGTTAAGGATTCCACATAAAGGATAAAAGAATTGCTCCAGATAGTGTATTAACGTTTTAAAAGATTTAATTACAAACTGAAACTAAAACCAATACACTCACATGATCCATAAAAATACAGGGCATGATAACTCCACAGCAAATCACAGCAGGCAGATAAATTTAGTCACAACACTTCACAGCAAACAGGATGATGGAACACATGCAGCGGAACTTGAAAGACACTATTACCACTTAAACGGT
This sequence comes from Lithobates clamitans, assembly GCA_037952925.1. Classification (NCBI taxonomy): domain Eukaryota; kingdom Metazoa; phylum Chordata; class Amphibia; order Anura; family Ranidae; genus Lithobates; species Lithobates clamitans. Next base: position 3,892,760 of record JBBGZY010000406.1, read on the forward strand.
CACGGCGGACCCAGGGAGTGTGGAGCCTGAGAATCTGCGGGTCACCTCACCGGTTCTCTGCTGACGCTTCCTGGCTGCTCACGAACGAACTCCGCCGACTCTCCTCACTCAAATGTTAGTAAGGGATTGCCGCGTAGCCACGCCCCGACATGTTTCGTCATACGGACTTAGTCATGGGGTTGGCTACACAGCATGGCAATCACTCCTTTATGCAAATAATTAGACACGTGGGCGGGCGCCAATCTCTCGGCTTCTCCACACTTCCTGTGTCCCCTTATACATAAAACAACAGCAAGACTCCTCATGAATACACATCTCTAGAATCCAATGCATTTATAATGATTATAAATGATGAATCTTGGTATTAAAATTCCCCAAAATAACCTGTAATGTGCTAAGGTGAACAAAAAGAAAAGACAAGAGACAAAGAAAGAAGAAAAATAGAGAAAGCAATAAAAAAATAAATAATAAATAAATATAAAAATGAAAATAAAAATAAAAATTCTAAATAAAAATAAAAAATGAAAAATAAAAAATAAAAATAAAAAAATACATAAAAAATAATAAATAATAAATAATAAATATTAAATAATAAATAATAAATAAAAAATAATAAATAAAAAAATAAATAAATTAAATAATAAAAATTAAAAATTAAAAATAAAAATAAAAATAATAAATAATAAATAAATAAATAAATAAATATACAAATATAAATAAAAAATAAAAAATAAATAAAATAAAAAATAAAATAAAAAATACAACAAAAATTACAAAATAAAAATAGAAATAAAAATGAAACATAAAATTAAAAATAAAAATAAAAAAAAATATAAAATAAAAATATAAAATAAAAAATAAAAAATAGAAGTAAAAAAGAAGAAAGAAAGAAGAAGAAAAGTCTAATGAAATGGAAATTTTGTGTGACACACAATCAATCCCACCACATCATATATAACCTATACTCATGTGATCTCATAATGTCTATATAAAATAAACCCAATGAAGTGTGATGCTTGAAGTCACCACTTAGTGACCAATCTACTCCTTATACCCCATATACACCCAATCAAAGAAAAATTAATTAATTAAAATTAATTAAAGAAAAAATTAATTCAACGGTGAATAGAGAAGCGTCATAGGGGAAATTGCTTAACCCTAGCTTCTCTAAGTGACAATATTAATGATACCTCACATCCCATAGCTGACGTGAGCTACTCAAGTGAAATTTTAAATCCCTTATCAATAACCACTTTAACATAAATTACCTTACAACAATAATAATATATTAGTATATTATACTATACTGTGCCTCCATTCAGTGTTCTACATAAAAGCTACCCCCAATCCAACACAAAAGGGAATTGATAGTACTGATTAAGAGTTGCTAATGAAACAGTTCAAATCCAGCTCAATGTTCATTCCCTTAGGGAACAAACACTTGAGCTGGAAAATCCATCGAGTTTCTCTCTGAGAGAGGTCTCTCACACGATTGGAGCCCCTCCAAGATTGATGTACCACATCTATACCACAGAATTGGAGTAAACTGGGATCCTGGTTGTGTTTCTTCTTAAATTGGAGTGATACACTATGATATTGGAAGCCTTTTTTAATATTAGCCAGATGTTCTGCAATTCGTACTCTCAGTAATCTTTTAGTACGCCCAACATAATACAGCCCGCATGGACACCATAAAAGATAGACCACAAAGGAGGTATTGCACGTGATAAATTCCCTAATGTTGAAGACTTCATTCTCTACGTTGGTTATTTGGGTCATGCCCCTGTGCCTAATCTGAACTGTTCTGCAACAGATGCACCTTCTACTTGCAAAAAACCTTTTAGGTCGATACTAAAAGTCTGATGCTGTGGTTGATTCAGAATCTTCTTCACCACTCTCTGGCCAAAACTTGGTGCCTGTCTATAAATAAATTTGGGGCAACTAGGTAAAACCTCCCTCAGATGCCTATCCCTACAAAGGACGTGCCAGTATTTCCTGAATATCCTTTCCACATCCTTGTACTGATGGTGGAAATTTGAAATAAAGCCCAGCTGGTGTTGGTTCTCCGATACCCCAACATCTTTCTCCCTCAGGCACTGTTCCCTAGGCTTGCTCGCTACTTCATCAATGATGTTCTCCAAAGTACTCCAATCATATCCTTTCTGAAGGAACCTCTCCTTCAATATATTAGCCTGAGAGGTATAGGAGTTAAGATCTGAACAGTTGCGTCGGACTCTCAGCATCTGCCCTTTTGGTATGTTCTTGATCCAGGAGGGGTGGTGCCCACTCCTGATCGACAGGTAGCTATTTCGATCCATCGTTTTAAAAAAGACTTTAGTGTTTATAACACCCTCAGTCTTTTCTATAGTGACATCCAAAAAGTTGACCGAAGTATCACTGATGGTATAATCAAAAGGATATTTTTTGTGTTGTTGTTTAAACATGAGTCAAACTCCATCACAGACTCCTTAGATCCCTCCCAAATAAGGAAGAGGTCATCTATAAACCTACGATAAAAACGTAGTTGAGGTGGCCTGGCATGGAAAACACTCCTGTCCTCCCACTCAGCCAAAAATAAATTGGCCAGGCTAGGAGCATATCTGGCCCCCATCGCCACACCCACTTTCTGTGAATAAAATTGGCCATTATACCAAAAGTAATTGTGGGCCATACAAAAATCTAAAGCACGGCCCACAAAAACCTTTTGCGTATGGAGGATGTATTCCCTCCTGCTCAGTGCCCAATTAAGCACCAGAGAGGCATCTTCATGCTGTATTATAGTATATAACAAAGCCACATCGGCTGTTACCAGATATGACTCCGTGGGATCATTCAACCTAACTTCCTGCAAAGAGCGCAGTAAGTCAGAGGTATCCCTCAGATATGCTTTAGTGGCCTTGACACTAGGCTGGAGGAATTTATCTAAAAAGTCCCCCAGTCTAGCCATCACTGACCCAATGCCATTCACAATAGGACGCGCTGGTGGTATCTTTGCGTCCTTGTGAACTTTGGGGAGAGTATAAATCACTGGAATGCGACAAGCACTGGGAATTAAGTAGTCTCTTTCTTTGGGGCCCAAAGCATTAGAGCTAAATCCCCATTCAATCAGAGCATTTAACTGTTGTTTATATTCATTGGTAGGATCAGATGGTAAACAATGATATGTGATTCGATCACTCAACATCTGCATCAATTACTGGTGGTAAAAATCTTTTTCAAGAATGACCACTCCCCCCCCCTTATCCGCTGGTCGGATAATAATGTTGTTTCTTTCCTCTAAAGATTTGATCCCATTGATGATATAATCCAGGTTGACTTTTTTAATCGGATTCAATCGTTTCACATCAGCAGCTGCGGGCATCATCCCAGTATAACCCCGGAAAGCCGAGTATGCATATCTGCGTACGGTCAGCGGGAAGGGAAGTCCTCCTCTTCCTCCCTCTGTTCTGCCTCAAGTGCCCTGTCCATTATTCCACGCAGCATGTGCTCCAACAGGTGGACAAGAGGGACATTGTCACTGATGCATGCGCTGTCACTGCTCACCATCCTCGTGGCCTCCTCAAATGGTGACAGGACAGTACATGCATCCCTGATCATAGCCCACTGGCGTTGGGAAAAAAAACAAGCTCCCCTGACCCTGTCCTGGTGCCATAGTTGCATAGGTACTCATTGATGGCCCTCTGCTGCATGTGAAGCCGCTGCAGCATGGCCAATGTTGAGTTCCACTTGGTGGGCATGTTATAGATTAGGCGGTTCTTGGGCAGGTTAAATTCCTTTTGGAGGTCAGCCAGCCAAGTACTGGCATTATATGACCTGCAGAAATGCATACAGACTTTCCTGGCCTGCCTCAGGACATCCTGTAAGCCCGGGTACCTGCCCAAGAACCTCTGCACCACCAAGTTAAGGACATAAGCCAAACAGGGTACATGGGTCAGTTGTCCCTGTTGGAGGGCAGAGAGGAGGTTGGTGCCATTGTCGCAAACCACCATACCTGGCTTAAGCTGGCATGGCGGCAACCACCTCTGAACCTGCCCCTGCAGAGCCAACAGAATCTCTGCCCCAGTGTGGCTCCTGTACCCCAAGCACACTAGCTAAGCACCACATGGCATCTTTTTGCCTGTGTGCTTGCGTAGCCCCTTGAATGCCTACGGAGCACCGCTGGTTCCGAGGGCAAATCAGCTCAGGAAGAGGCCATGGAGGAAGAAGAAGAGGGGGTGGAGGAGAGAGGTATGGCAGAATCACCACTAGTAGACTTTTGGAGGCGTGGTCGAGGAAAAACCTCTAACACTATTGCACCCTGTCCTGCATCCTTCCTAGCTGCCAGAAGAGTGACCCAGTGTGCGGTGAAAGATAGGTAACGTCCCTGTTCATGCCTGCTGGACCATGAGTTAGCGGTAATATGCACCTTACCGCTGACCACCCTGTCCAGCAAGGCCAAGACATTGCCTTCCACGTGGCGGTAGAGAGCCAGAAACACCTTCCGTGAGAAAAAGTGGTGTTTGGGAACCTGCACTGAGGAACCGCACGTTCCACAAACTCACGGAAGGGGGCAGAATCTACCAACTGAAAAGGCAGTAGTTGAAGTGCTAGCAATTTAGCCAAACTAGCATTTCACCGCTGGGCATGTGGATGGCTGGGAGCGAACTTTTTTTGGTGGTGCAGCAGCTGGGGCAGGGAAATTTGCCTGGTACAATCTGAAATCGGTGTACAGATAGCAGATTGCTAGCAAGTACTTGGCTGTGACACATCTAATTCTACACCTTCATTCCTCTCAGTGCAGGTTTCAGAGGGGACTGAAGGTATAGTGGGGTTGGAGATCCCAGATCCCAGCTGATGAGGAGAAAGGAGAGGTCCAGGAGGACCAGGAAATTGTAATCTAAATCTACACCTTCATTCCTCTCAGTGCAGGTTTTAGAGAGGATTGAAGGTATAGTGGGGGTGGAGATCCCAGCTGATGAGGAGCAAGGAGAGGTCCGCTTTGTTCTTTGGTGTGGGTCTGTTAGGTACGTTTGCCAACGAACTGCATGGCAGGATGAGGGGGACTTTACCAAGTCTTCGGCACATTGCGGCTCAACACGGCCAGCTGCTGAAGAAAAGGACAAGCGTGTCCCACGGCAACGTACTGATGAGGATGCACCGTCTCCACCACCTGCACCGTTGCCTCTAGAAACAGAGCCTGCTTGCCCTCTTTTATTGGCTTGTGACTGTCTGCCTCTCCTTGTTGGCCTTCCAGACATACTAATGGCCTGCAGTGAGATGTAGCTGCACAAAGCTGGGATGTATATATATATACACTGATACTGCAGCTAGCAGAATCAACTGCCTGCCTGTAGTATTATTAGTATGAAAACACCAGCAATTTTCTTCAGGTAGCTTTAGGTGCACACTGTGCAGAGGACACAGTACACTAACTGTAAATACTACAGCTGCCTGCCTGTGGTATTAATAGGATCAGAACAACAGCAATTTTCTTCAGGTAGCTTTAGGTGCACACTGGGCAGAGGACACAGTACACTAACTGTAAATACTGCAGCTGCCTGCCTGTGGTACTAATAGGATCAGAAGAACACCACCAATTTTCTTCAGGTAGCTTTAGTTGCACACTGTGCAGAGGACGCAGTACACTAACTGTAAGTACTGCAGCTGCCTGCCTGTGGTATTAATAGGATCAGAACAACAGCAATTGTCTTCAGGTAGCTTTAGGTGCACACTGTGCAGATGACACAGTACACTAACTGTAAATACTGTAGCTGCCTGCCTGTGATACTAATAGGACCAGAAGAATACTAGCAATTGTCTTCAGGTAGCTTTAGGTGCACACTGTGCAGAGGACACAGTACACTAACTGTAAATACTGCAGCTGCCTGCCTGTGGTACTAATAGGATCAGAAGAACACCAGCAATTTTCTTCAGGTAGCTTTAGGTGCACACTGTGCAGAGGACACAGTACACTAACTGTAAATACTGCAGCTGCCTGCCTGTGATACTAATAGGATCAGAAGAACACCACCAATTTTCTTCAGGTAGCTCTAGTTGCACACTGTGCAGAGGACGCAGTACACTAACTGTAAGTACTGCAGCTGCCTGCCTGTGGTATTAATAGGATCAGAACAACAGCAATTGTCTTCAGGTATCTTTAGGTGCACACTGTGCAGAGGACACAGTACACTAACTGTAAATACTGCAGCTGCCTGCCTGTGGTACTAATAGGATCAGAAGAACACCAGCAATTTTCTTCAGGTAGCTTTAGGTGCACACTGTGCAGAGGACACAGTACACTAGCTGTAAATACTGTAGCTGCCTGCCTGTGATACTAATAGGACCAGAAGAATACTAGCAATTGTCTTCAGGTAGCTTTAGGTGCACACTGTGCAGAGGACACAGTACACTAACTGTAAATACTGTAGCTGCCTGCCTGTGGTACTAATAGGATCAGAAGAACACCAGCAATTTTCTTCAGGTAGCTTTAGGTGCACACTGTGCAGAGGACACAGTACACTAACTGTAAATACTGCAGCTGCCTACCTGTAGTATTAATAGGATCAGAACAACAGCAAATGTCTTCAGGTAGCTTTAGGGGCACACTGTGCAAAGGACACAGTACACTAACTGTTAATATTGCATATGCCTGCCTGTGGTACTAATAGAATCAGAAGAACACCACCAGTTTTCTTCAGGTAGCTTTAGGTGCACACTGTGCAGAGGACACAGTACACTAACTGTAAATACTGCAGCTGCCTACCTGTAGTATTAATAGGATCAGAACAACAGCAAATGTCTTCAGGTAGCTTTAGGGGCACACTGTGCAAAGGACACAGTACACTAACTGTTAATATTGCATATGCCTGCCTGTGGTACTAATAGAATCAGAAGAACACCAGCAATTTTCTTCACGTAGCTTTAGGTGCACACTGTGCAGAGAACACAGTACACTAACTGTAAATACTGTAAAAACGCCTGCCTGCCTGTCAGTAGGAAGAGAATAACAGGAACGGATCTAGCTAATCTGAATACAGTGTGTGTGTATATATATAATATACAACACCTAGGATGCATATACAGTCAGGTCCATAAATATTGGGACATCAACACAATTCTAATCTTTTTGGCTCTAGAAACCACCACAATGGATTTGAAATGAACAAGATGTGCTTTAACTGCAGACTTTCAGCATTAATTTGAGGGTATTTACATCCAAATCAGGTGAATGGTGTAGGAATTAAAACAATTTGTATATGTGCCTCCCACTTTTTAAGGGACCAAAAGTAATGGGACAATTGGCTGCTCAGCTGTTCCATGGCCAGGTGTGTGTTATTCCCTCATTATCCCATTTACAAGGAGCAGATAAAAGGTCCAGAGTTTATTTCAAGTGTGCTATTTGGATTTGGAATCTGCTGTCAACTCTCAATATGAGATTGAAAGAGCTGTCACTATCAGTGAAGCAAGCCATCATTGGGCTGAAAAAACAAAACAAACCCATCAGAGAGATAGCAAAAACATTAGGTGTGGCCCAATCAACTGTTTGGAACATCCTTAAAAATAAAGAACGCATCGGTATGCTCAGCAACACCAAAAGACCTAGAAGACCACAGAAAACAACTCTGGTGGATGACTGAAGAATTCTTTCCCTGGTGAAGAAAACACCTTTCACAACAGTTGGCCAGATCAAGAACACTCTCCAGGAGGTAGGTGTATGTGTGTCAAAGTCAACAATCAAGACACGACTTCACGAGAGTGAATACAGGGGGTTCACCACAAGATGTAAACCATTGGTGAGCCTCAAAAACAGAAACGCCAGATTAGATTTTGCCAAACAACATCTAAAAAAGCCTTCACAGTTCTGGAACAACATCCTATGGACAGATGAGACCAAGATCAACTTGTACTAGAGTGATGGGAAGAGAAGAGCATGGAGAAGGAAAGGAACTGCTCACGATCCAAAGCATACCGCCTCATCAGTGAAGCATAGTGGTGGTAGTGTCATGGCGTGGGCATGTATGGCTGCCAATGGAACTGGTTCTCTTCTATTTATTGATGATGTGACTGCTGACAAAAGCAGCAGGATGAATTCTGAAGTGTTTTGGGCAATATTAGCTGCTCATATTCAGCAAAATGCTTCAGAACTCATTGGACGGCGCTTCACAGTGCAGATGGATGATGACCCGAAGCATACTGCAAAAGCAACCAAAGAGTTTTGTAAGGGAAAGAAGTTGAATGTTATGCAATGGCCAAGTCAATCACCTGACCTGAATCCAATTGAGCATGCATTTCACTTGCTGAAGACAAAACTGAAGGGAAAATGCCCCAAGAACAAGCAGGAACTGAAGACAGTTGCAGTAGAGGCCTGGCAGAGCATCACCAGGAATGAAACTCAGTGTTTGGTGATGTCTATGCTTTCCAGACTTCAGGCTGTAATTGACTGCAAAGGATTTGCAACCAATTATTAAAAAGTGAAAGTTTGATGGGTGATTGTTAATCTGTCCCATTACTTTTGGTCCCTTAAAAAGTGGAAGGCACATATAAAAACTGTTGTAATTCCTACACCATTCACCTGATATGGATGTAAATACCCTCAAATTAAAGCTGAAAGTCTGCAGTTAAAGCACATCTTGTTTGTTTCATTTCAAATCCATTGTGGTTGTGTATAGAGCCAAAAAGATTAGAATTGTGTTGATGTCCCAATATTTATGGACCTGACTGTATATACACAATACACTGTAAGTGCAGCTAACTGACTTGCCTGCCTACTCTATCTAACTTAAATCAAATGACACTGTCTCTCTGTCTATCTATCTCTCTCTCTCCACCGCAACACACTACACAAGGCCGCCACAGAGGCCATCTTATATAGTGTGGGGCGTGTACTAAACCCCCTGAGCCATAATTGGCCAAAGCCACACTGGCTTTGGCTAATTTCGGCTCTCTGTACAGACGGCGGCCAATCATCAGCCAGAAATGCACTGTGATGCCGCAGTGAATCATGGGCCGTGACGCGCCACTCGAATTTGGCACGAACGTTTGCAATTCGACGAACGATCGAACAGGCAATGTTCGAGTCAAACATGGGTTCGACTCGAACTCGAAGCTCATCCCTACTTACAACTAGTGAAAACCCAAAATTCAGTATCTTAGAAAATTAGAATATTACATAAGACCAATAAAAAAAATAATTTTTAATACAGAAATGTTGGCTTACTAAAAAGTACAGTAATGTACAGTATAGTATGCACTCAATACTTTATCGGGGCTCCTTTTGCATTTCTTACTGCATCAATGCTGCATGGCATGAAGGCGATTCAGCCTGTGGCACTACTGAGGTGTTATGGCAACCCAGGTTCCTTTGATAGAAGCCTTCAGCCCATCTGCATTGTTGGGTCTGGCGTCTCTCATCTTCCTCTTGACAATACCCCACAGATTCTCTATGGGGTTTAGGTCAGGCGAGCTTTATGGCCAATCAAGCAAAGTGATACCATGATCAATAAACCAAGTGTTATTTTTTTCCACACCTATAGCTGATTTCTCTATATTTGGTTTAAAGTATCTCAGCTATTCTTAAAGTAGATAAACCCAGTCTCTAAAATCTCATATAATCATTAACTCGTTAATGTAATTTCAAAAGTTTTTTTTTTTTTTTTTAAATATACAACTGTCAATAACATAAAACCTGCTCACTGCATAAGTTTTCCCCCCTGTTGTCACCATTAGGAAGCTGGTCCTGAACAACTTCCGCTTGAAAGTGTACATATATGTAGACAGGGAAGGTCTGAAATGCGACTAAATGAGATCAGCAATACTGAGATGCAAAAGTGAAAAAAAAATGATAATTGTTTATGATACACATTACTTTATCAAACTAAATGTCATCCAGCTAGATTTTACATTTGCTTTAAAAGTGCTATTGAACTCAAGAACAAAATTGTGATTTTTTGCAGCTTACAGTCCTTAAATGTGGTGACTGCACTAGTTTTCTTTTTTAGACTTTTTTTCCCCTTTATTTACACTTGGTGATCTGCCAGTATTAACACTTTCTCTCTTAGGGTCTCTCAACTCTGGATGGAGGAGCAATGGACACACCCTTGGAAAGCAGCACTGCCATCCTAGGGAGTAGGTAGTTTTAGATGCACTAGACTAGATGCAGATATACAGTGCCTTGAAAAAGTATTCATACCCCTTGAAATTTTCCACATCTTGTCATGTTACAACCAAAAACATAAATGTATTTTATTGGGATTTTATGTGATAGACCAACACAAAGTGACACATAATTGTGAAGTGGAAGAAAAATGATAAATGGTTTTCAACATTTTTTACAAATAAATATGTGAAAAGTGTGGCGTGCATTCTATTCAGCCCCCTTAAGTCAATACTTTGTAGAACCACCTTTCGCTACAATTGCAACCTCAAGTCTTTTTGGGGATGTCTCTACCAGCTTTGCACATCTATAATGCTTAAAATGAAACAATAAAAATGAAATATTTCTTTAAATATCGTGCCTGTAGGGGGGGGGGGGGCTTAGTATGCCTGTAAAGTAGTGCATTTTTCCCATGTTTAGAACAGTACCACAGCAAAGTGACATTTCCAAAAAAAAGTAATTTAAAACTACTCGCGGCTGTAATGAATTGTCAGATCTCGGCAATATAGATGAAAATCATTCAAAAAAACAGCATGGGTTCAGCCCCCAGTCCATTACCAAGCCCTTTGGGTCTGGTATGGACATTAAGGGGAACCCTGCACCAAATAAAAAAAAATGGCATAGAGGCCTGTCAGAAAGCATGAACCAGACCGAGACAGAAGTACAATAAAATTACACTTGTTTATTAATAAAAATAAAAAGGTAAATAGAGTAAGCGTAGTCAAAGCATAGCCAGAGTCCAGTAACCGGATCGGGTAGTCAGCCAAGCCAGAGTTCAGTAACCAGATAGGGTAATCAGCCAGGCCAGAAGTCAGGGATCCAAGTAGAGGAACAGCAAGCAGGATAAGGAGCCAGAAGGGATGTCAGCAAAGCCAGTCTTTAAACAGGAGCGCAGGAGATGGTTTCTGGTGATGTGACCAAGGCAAAGGCAGAGATCAAGTGAGCTGGATGGCTTTAAGTAGGCAGGACTGATGATCAGAATCAACAACAGCTGGGTAACTGTGGAGAGAGATGGGAGCTGGCAATTAGCCGACAGCTGAGCTGCCAGCTCAGAGAAGGAAGGGCTGAGCCCAGCCCTGACAGGGCCCCCCAAAATCCATATCAGGCCCTTCAGGTCTGGTATGGGTTTTAAGGGGAATTCCAAGCCACAATTAAAAAAATGGCATAGGGGTCCCCCCCAAAAGCCATACCAGACCCTTATCCCAGCATGCAACCTGGCAGGTCACAGGAAAAGAGGTGCCCCCTTTTCCTGAACCGTATCGGGCCACATGCCCTCAACATGGGGAGGATGTTTGAGGTCGCCCCCACAGCACCTTGTCCCCATGTTGATGGGGACAAGGGCCTTATCCCCACAACCCTTGCTCGGTGGTTGTGGGGGTCTGAGGGTGGTAGGCTTATCGGAATCTGAAGGCCCCCTTTAACAAGGGGATCCCCAGATCCCGCCCCCCCATGTGAATGGGTATCGGGTACATTGTATCCCTACACATTCACCAAAAAAGTGTCAAAATGTTAAAAATAACAAGAGACAATTTGGGACAAGTCCTTCATTAAAAAAATAAAAGATAAAAGCTGTCCCGCAATGTCCATTCATCTTTGATCACAGCGTCTGGCGACCTGATAAAAAACAAACAAAAAAAAAAAAACGGAAAAAACTCTGTCTCCATGGGAGGCTCCCACTGACTAAAGCCTCTTTGCGATGACAGTTGTTATATAGCTGAGGGCGGGGCCACCTGGTGACATAAACAGGTAACACTGCCCCCTCTGACATTATATGACGTCACGTCCCTGCTGTAGATGGACTTGACTAACAAATTAAAGCCAATCACTAGCTAATTAGCAGTTATAGCAACAGTTTGTTTTCTTTTTGAGATAAAGATTATATAAATGAATAAAAGCTGTCCATTGTAAGTACCACTGTCAGTGTTAAATGGTTGTCTCAACCTTTTATATTCCTCTTTGCTAGACAGCGTGGTCTTTGAAAGGGACAGCCTAAGTATGCTCTGGCCATCTTTTCAAGATTCTGGTTATGGTTTTAATTTAAGATATTTGCCTTAGTTTTGAGCTGTGTCTTGGTACATCTTAGATCTTGTTTAGTAGCATTAGTAACTGCAGTAGATTCTGCTGTTGATCCTGGCTGCCTTTCCAAGTGCAGCAAAGGCACAAGTAGGCTGGGAAATCAAAATGATATTGTGCAATCACATTGGGACATGTGTGTGGCCTACTTTACAATTGACTTATGGTCCAGTTTATGCAAGCAATACTTTGTACAGCATTATCCAAAATTGTGTAAATTGATTGACTCTTATGCGAGTCATATTTCTGTACAATTCTCTTTAAACTTGGAAGATTCTACAATATAATTGCAAAATTTGCAACATGTGTGACCAGTCTTCTTAGACTTTTCAATAATTTCTATAATGATAAAAAATACAAATTTAAATCTAAAGCGGCATGCCAACACCAGTCTGAAGTGCCTGATCAAAGAATAAGCACACAATTGCTAATATTATACTTTATATAAAACTGATACTGTGCATTAGAGAGTGACTTTCTGATTGCTTCTTATATGCCTGTTGCAAACCTAAACTGTCAGATAAATAGTTTTTTTTTAATAATGCTACAAGCTAAAAGAAGAAACACATGAAAAGATCATGGATGTAGAAAATAGCACATTAGAACAAAAATGTTTTTTAAATGCCACTCATTTACAATAGTAAAACAAATTTAAAAGGTATATTGAAACCAGTTCAACTTCATACAAGCAACAAACTAGCTACAAACCTCTTAAGGCCTCTTGTACACTGCAGCTTGAAAAAAATTAAAGATGAAAAAAAAAAATTAAAAATTAGCTTTTTTGGTCAGTAATTTACACCTCATGCGCACAAATGTGTGCAAATGCCTATTTACATATTGTGCAGAATGAGAACGCGAGAATACATTTTTGCACATTAGCGCGAAAATGCGCAAACGCATATACACGGAAATACATACAAAAAAAAAGTCTGAAAAAGTAGATGCTCAATCAGGAGTATCATGTGCAAGAGGCTTAATTCTGTAACTTCCAGTTTCACTATCCTTCAGTATCTAAGAGACATGTAGCATCACCCTGCCTGACCTCTATTAGTGGATACTGAGCTCTCAGTTTATTTTCTATGACTATGATGAATGATGGTAATATTATGACACTAAATAGAATTTTGGGTTACTTACCTTTTTTGTCTCACCTTTTTTGTACTCCATAGCTTCATCCAGCATGTGGCAATGCATGTCATAAGTGCATGCATTTATACAAGAGTTTTCCAGTTGCCCTTTAAAGGCCCATTACTTTGTAAATATGATTTCTGTGATAGAGCCTTGCTCGGTGAATGCTCATGGTTAACCTTGTGTTGTGCAGTGATGCTTACACTGCTTTTTTCCTTGCTCAGTTTTTGGACCTCTGCCTGTCCTGACCTCAACCTTCTTCTGGTCTTCAGTTTTGTCTCCAGCCTGTTTAAATGTTTTGTTGTCTTCCTGGTATTGACCAAATTGCATAATGCTCTGTAATTGGTGCAGTTGGTTCCCGGTCTTACAATTCAGATCCACTGTTTACAGCAAGTTTCAGCAATACTGGACAATGGCACTGAAATCCAACAATTTTGAAGAATGAAGTGGCAGTACCTGGAGAACACTGGGAAACTGCCCCATTTTTATAATGGTTAAAGGGTAACTAGACTTTTACGGGGGGAAAAATAGCAAATAAATAAAAAATAATATTGCATATACAATTGCGATACAAATCATATTGTAATGAATGCTATTAAAAATGATCTTTCCTTTTCAATCTGCAGCACTGTAATTTTCTGTAAAATGCAAAGCAAGATGGTAATCTGGAGGTGTTCTGTACACAAAATGTGTACAGAACACCCCTCAGAAATATCATTTCCTGCTAGTGTGATTAGCTCACTGTTTTTCCCAAGAGTCTGCACTAAGATGCAAATCAGATTTCCGGCATGCCCTGCAAAAAAAATGTAATTTTTGGTGAGATACTTCCAATAGGAAATCACGTCTAAAGGGATGCAGACCCTGCAATTTTCCTCATTATAGCCCTGCAGGTGCACAGCTGATTGATAATTGTGAACCCACTCCCATTAGATTCACTTTCCCGCATGGACACAGACAAACACACAGGGATATCTTCAGAATAACAAAAGGTAGAAATCTGCAACAAAGTGTGTTAAAATCCCTGCAATATACATAGATCACCTAGAGGGGATTGCTTTTTTTTTCAACAAAAATGAAGTTACTATTTAAAGGAGCTATACATTGTGTGGAAATGCATGGAAAAGTACTGTTTATATATTTTTATTTTTTTTATTTTTTTTACACTACTATTACGCTTTGCAACTGAACTTTGAAAGTATTGCATATGTATATGCAGAAACCAAAAATCCAGATAAAGGAAACATGTAGGAAAGCAGAAAAAAAATATACAAAAAACACTAATGCCGCATACACATGATCAGACATTCCGACAACGAAATCCTGGGATTTATTTCCGACGGATGTTGGCTCAAGCTTGTCTTGCATACATACAGTCGCACAAATGTTATCGTAAATTCCGATCGTCAAGAACATGCTGAGGTACAGCACTTACGACTGCACTATAAAGAGGAAGTTCAATAGCCAGTGCGCCACCCTTTGGGTTCCTTCTGCTAATCTTGTGTTAGTAGAAGTTTGATGAGAGACGATTCGTGCCTTTTCAGCCTTGTGCTTTTCAGATTGTTACTGCTCTTCAGTTTGTGCTTGTGGGTTCGTTTCTTGTTTTCAGTGTGTGTAGTCAGTTCTTATCTGGTTTTCAGTGCATATTTTTAGATTACATATTTGATTTTCAGTGCGTTCTGTTCTTTCTGACCAGCCGACCGCTTTGAAGCCATGTTATAGGTACATACTCATCGTAGAGTTTGTGCTGTGCAGGGGCTTGGTGTTGGGGTTCTTAATTTGACCCAAGCCCAGTCCATGAACAGGGTGGGGAGGAGTGCATTGATGAAGAATTGGTTGCTCCAGCGTGACCAATTCTCGCACATGTCTTTGTTGCGGGTGATCCGTGAGAATAATCCTGATGATTTCAGGAATTATCTCCGGATGACGGACCCCGTTTTTCACCGTCTGTTGGCTTTGCTGTCCCCTTATATTATGAAGCAGGACATCTGCTTGCGGCAAGCCATCACTCCTGAGCAGAGACTCGTTACCACCTTGCGCTACTTGGCGATGGGGAGAAGTCTGCAGGACTTCAGTTCTGGACAGGCATCTCCCCCCAGGCTCTGGGGATCATTATTCCAGAGACCTGTTCTGCCATCATTCAGGTCCTGCAGAAGGACTATATTAATGTAAGATTTCTCCTTAAACATCCCATTATTGTATTTAAATAAATGTATTTTTTCAAATAAATTTGTATTTTAAACTGAAAAATATCTCCTGTCATTTATTGCTTGTGTTTCTTTTAGCTGTCTCCTAGGTTCTCCAATGGGCTTTTTTTTGGCCATTTTCTTCAATAGTGCAAACGTAATTTCTTGGATACATGAGGTGACAAGCTCTTCTTCAGCTAACTATTATGTTGTGGTTTTGCTACACACACACACACACACACACACACACACCTTGTTTTTGTTGTTAATGTATGTAATGCATTATTGATAAAAATATTAATCATTTTCAACACCCTGAATTAATTTTTTGGAGTGCCGAAAATGGCCTGATTGATGCAAATTATAAAGCAATGTGGGTGTTATTTACTAAAGGAAAATCCACTTTGCACTACAAGTGCACTGCAAAAGTGTTCTTGAAAGTGCACTGAAACTGCAATGAAAGTGCAGTTGTAGTGCAAAGTGGATTTTTCTTTAGGAAATATCCCCCATTGTCACTGTAAACACCAACTTAAGCAAAAAACTGCTATTGAGCATTAAAAAAAGAAGCCACACATTGTTGAGTAGACACATTTTTACTCTATTGCAAATTCACATGTGCGTTTAGATTTTGGGTTTTTGAACAAACCAACATATTTTTTGGAATAAACTTTTTTTTTGGACAGTAGAAATATCCTTTTTTGTGTGATAAATAGGCATGTTTTTAAAAGCATAAAACAATACACAACTCAGGAACTTACAAAGTTCAACTTTGATAAATTTAAGGCAATATCAGACATTAGTATGTGCAAACTGTGTTGATCTTACCTTCATCAGATGGGGTGATGTCACCCCTGTGAAAGCCAAATTTTGAAGATGAAAAATGGGAATTTCCCTCCTGATCCCATGCCTAAGGTCAACATGTGCTAGCTCCCATCATGGGGGATCAATGGACGTGTTTTGGGGGTGCAACCCCTTCCTCTCAGCTACTTTAGTTGCGAGGAAGGAGTTGCATCTACAAAACGCGTACATTGATATCCTGTGATGGCAGATAGCACATGTTGCTTTCCACATTTTGTAGAAAAGTTAAAAAAAAAAAACATTCAAAAATTGTGGTGTGTTAGATTCTGCCTAAAACATCAATGATGTTTTTGAGTCTTTTTTCCACATCATTGATGTCTTCCTTGATCGTCTGTAAATCACAATTGCAAACCGTGATCTCCCCGATGAGGACGTATACACTTGCACTTGTGAAATGTGTTTCTTCTTACATCTACATCATCTAAAATAAAAAAAAACACACCATGTATTATAAATATGCAGGCATACATCTATTACCTGAAGCAGTAGTCTCAGACACTCACCTATTGTGGTCACTATTTCGCCCACTTCATAAACCTCTCCTTCCTCCACATCCTGAGGTTGTGGTTTTGGGATTTCTTCTTATTTAGGAGGTTGTGGGTCCCTGGTATCCTCTGATGTCCCGATACTTTTCTCCCCTGTGTGAATAAAAAAAAGGTATACTTAGCACACAGATATTTGATGGCAGAAATAGTAATATGAAACATTACTTGGAAGTCATACAATTGTCTGTTTTGGCAGAGTTCCAAGCTGAAGACATTTTTTTCCCCTTTCTTAAAGCTGGAATACTTACCTGTTTTGTGCAAGTTTCACACATGTAGAGACCCCTAGTATCCACTGGAGCACCTGTGTGGGACACCCTAAAAAGTTTGTTCTGGTGTCCCACACTAGTGCTCTTGCATCCAGATGTGTAAACATCTGCTGAGTGTCCTCTTCTTACACTGAATCAAGTTTCATTATAGTTAAAAACCCATCTAGACAACAATGTACTAAACTTCTTTTAATCTAAATAGGCATGAACAAATGTAGTTAACCTGCATCTGCCAAAAAACATTGTATTAGTGGGCAAACAAACAATGTTTACTACGAACGATTACTCTGCCCACGAACTTGAAACTTGCCATTTTAAACAACAGTAAAGAAAAGCACACGGAGCAGCACAAACATAATAATAATAATAATAGGAACACACGACAAATACTTATTTTGATTCTTCTGTACTGATCCTGCTCCCTCAATTTGAGGTCTGACCATCGTTTCCTCAGTTGATCCTTGGATCACACTACCCCAAAATTCCTGTGGAGACTTTTCA
Source organism: Lithobates clamitans (assembly GCA_037952925.1). Lineage (NCBI taxonomy): Eukaryota > Metazoa > Chordata > Amphibia > Anura > Ranidae > Lithobates > Lithobates clamitans. The sequence continues at coordinate 3,910,446 of JBBGZY010000406.1, forward strand.
CAACTTTAGTCATGATCTCAGCCTTTTTCACATTTGGGTTTGTGTAAGGTCCATGCTTCCTATCATAGTCGGCCCTCTTCAAGATGTCCACCATCTCTACAAAGGACATATTTGAGGCCTTTAATCTCCTCCAGGATCAGGACATTTGTGGCTCCGGGCTTTCATCTTTGCTGCTGTCTTCATGTACTTTTTCTTTCTCCACCATGTGCTTTCCCACTGCGCCAAAAGAGAAGGGGTGGGGAATATACTATAAAGAAGGTCAGGGGCGGGCGAAGTTTCACGCATGCGCAGTGTATATAAAGCGTAACACACGTGCATCGTATGTACGATCTGTGAGCTGAGGATGGAGTAGTGGAAGCGCCGATCGTTCTAATGAAGGTACAATTTTAACTTGGGGCATCAGTGGCCTATACTGCTTAGAGATTGAGGCCTATATTGGGACAAGATTATGCAAGTTTAGCCTGACATTAGGGTTTGTCTTGTGTTGTGTCTTGCAGATAAAATGGATCGATTCGACGGTCATGATTTCCTCCCCCAATTCATTGATTTGTACAGAGAGCTGCCCTGTCTGTGGCAGACAAAACACCCCTTTTATACAAATCGACTAAAGAGGAAGGCAGCACTGGATAAATTGTTGGAATTTGTAAAGCTGCAGATCCCCACGGCAGACATCAACTATTTAAAGTGCAAAATGTCCAGGATGAATGTCCAGGATTTCCAGAGATCAGGAACAGCAGCAGATGACATTTATGCACCCAGGCTGTGGTACTACGACAGACTGTGATTTCTGTCAGACCAGACTGAAATCAGGCCATCACTCTCAACCCTTTCTTCCACTCTTCCTTCCACCCAAGCTGAGGCTTCTGACGTCCAACCAGGAAGAAGATGTGGAGGAGCCCAGCTTGAGTCAGGTATAGCATTCTTCAACATATTTCTAAAAATTGTGTGTGATGAACAATAAACTAAAACTATGTCCCTTTTTCATACACAGGAAATACTCATCCAGGAGGAGGCTGTAGAAAGTGGCAGCCAGGAGGTGGCAGGGGAAAGTTGCAGCCAGGAGGTGGCAGGGGAAAGTTGCAGCCAGGAGGTGGCAGGGGAAAGTGGTAGCCAGGAGGTGGCGGGGGTAAGTGGCAGCAAGGAAGTGGCGGGGGGTAAGTGGCAGCCAGGAGGTGGCTGGGCGCAGTAGCCGGCCCGAATCCCAGGTCTTTCCCCTCTGCCGTCAACAAAAAAGGCCCAGGAAGGGGAGTAACGTGAAGTCAGCACTTGGGTTAATTCCCCAGGCTTCTGCGGTCCTCAGAACCCCCAAGTCTTCTTGAGGCCTATGCCTGCATGGCTGCCAACAAATTGCAGGAAATGAAGGTGGGCCAATGCCTCTTCTGTTAGGAAGTGATATATCTGGCCCTAAATAAGGGGTTGAGGGGCGAACTCTCAAGCAAACCCACCTGTGTGAGTTGGACCATCCTCCTCCACCTCCTGCCACAACTCCAACACCAGAGCCACAGCCTGGAAGCAAGCGTGGAAGGAAGTGTGTAAGGAAGACAAGAGAGTGATGGCCTGGGTTCAGTCTGGTCTGGCAAAAGACGCACAGCCTGGGGACATATATGTCACCTGCTGCATTTCCTGATCTCTCGAAGTCCTGGACCGGATTGTGCTCCATTTTAAATGTACTCCACAGGCTCCAAATTTTGCCTGTCAAATAGTTGATGTGTGCCCTGGGGTACAAAGCCTTCGCTAATTTCACCAGTTTATCCAGCATTGCCTTCCTCTTTATTTTGTCATGACCCCTAATAAATATTTTTTTCTTAAACCTTTGGCTATGTGTTATAATTAAAAAAGGACAGTTTGTTTGTGAGTAGGCAGGTACGTTTCAAAAATACAATGTCAAATTAAAAAGGGACACCAACACCAACCAATCTCTTTGAGGTTAAAAAATACAAGATAATAATGGTGTTGTGGTAACTTGACACAAAACGAGAAAAAATATTATGGAGATCACTAGAAAAAAAAGAAACAGGAGATCTTGATTTAAAAAAAAGGAGATCACTATAAACAAAAATTATAAACATTATTCTGGAGATCTGGCGAAAAAATTAAAAAGATTATTCATGAGATCACAAGAAATAATAAAGAAATCAGTTTGTCAGAACTCTGTGTGAATATCAGCAGCAAAACAACTTCATAATTCTAGCATTGAAAGATTATAAAATTTGCAACATGATGAATGTGCCATCTCCATTACGAACGCTAGTTTTACCAGACCGAGCGCTTCCGTCTCGTACTTGATTCAGAGCATGCATGGAATTTTGTGCGTCGGAATTGTGTACACACGCTCAGAATTTACCACAACGGATTTTCTTGTCGGAAAATTTGAGAACCAGCTCTCAAATTTTTGTTGTCAGAAATTCCGGCAAAAAAATTCCTATGGAGCCTACACGCGGTCGGAATTTCCGACATCAAGCTCACATCGAACATTTGTTGTCGGAATGTCTGATCGTGTGTATGCAACGTAAGGCCTCATAAACACTGGACATTTTGCTAATTCTGCTAGACTAGTTTTGGCATAAAAACACTTGTAAACTCTTCTAACATGTTTAGGTGCATGAAGCACTTGAGCGTTAATTCATTTCATTGGTCAGAATATAAAGTTATCCTGGCCACTGAAATGAATTAACGCTCAAGAGCTAAATGCATCTAGCGCTTAGGCGTTTATACGCATTTACACACATTTAGGCATATCAAACGTTTTTTGCTGCCAAAACTCTGCTGCTCCTGGATGCACTGGCTGCGTTTTGTTTTTTTCTTCTTCCTCTAAATGCCTCTGTCTCTAAACTCCTCTTAATGCCTATGTGTGCATAGACACATACGCCAATCTGCAAGGGTGTTTAGAGGCAGGAAAAAAAAACACCAATCGCTCCTAGGAGCAGCAGAAAAAATGTCCAGTGTGCATGAGGCCTAAATCTGAACCAGACTAGACAATAAATGCTATATCTGATATGTTTTTACAGTTTTCCATTTGTGTATACATACAGTAAATTATTTGACACAATTGACCTCCTGTGTATTGGCAACTTCAATAGTGCCTTTGCAAGCTTCACGACTCACAGATCTTTATGTTTATGCTGGCAAACCTAAGTTTAGAACATTAGTTGCAGGAAAAACTGGTGAAGTGGAAAGGGCAGAGATCAGGATAAAATGATATGGTGTATGCTTAGCGTGCAGCATGGTGTAACTTGTGTCTTATCCCCTAGGGATATTTTGATTTCAGTTTTTTTTTTTTTTTTTTCTCGTTCTCAGGTCATAAACTTGTTTCATCTTACAAAACGCAATATATGCTGTGGGTGAGAAGTGCAAATGTACTTTGTTTTCTGACACAGTTTCTATATCCTTTGCTATATAGGAAATATAGAGGTACAGGCTTTTGTGCAGTGCTTGCATTATCTGAATACCATCTCATTCATATAAAAGAAAAGTTGTACATGTAGAGACTCAGCAAGGGCCCTGGAGCAGGAGGGATAATATAATTTTCGATTTGTTTGTCTAGTGATACTGGATCCAAAAGTACAGAATGTAAACTAGGTCACACACACTGGATGCTTTCAGGTTAAGACACGTTTCCTGAACTTTTCTTTGTTGTGTGGCATTGCTTTAATCCAAAGGGTATGTGTAAACATTTTGTACATATTTCCTATGTTACGGTCAGAGAATAATACATTGATCCACTACAATTTTGAGGTCCAGGTTATATGACAAATTTGCAAGATTTGTAATACTTATACATATTAATACATCATTAAATGCATCTTTTTTTTTTTTTACCACTTCAGCCCCGGAAGGTTTTACCATCTTAATGACCAGGCCATACGAATACGGAACTGCATTACTTTAGCGGCCATACCACGCTGTACCCAAATAAAATTGATGTACTTTTTTTACAGCTTTCTTTTGGTGGTATTTGATCACCTCTGCGGTTTTTATTTTTTGCGCTATAAACAAAAGAAGAGTGACAATTTTTGAAAAACACAATGTTTTTTACATTTTGCTGTAATAAATATCCAAAATAAAAAAAAATAAAAAATGTCCTCAGTTTAGGCCGATATGTATTCTTCTACATATTTTTGGTAAATAAATTGCAATAAGCGTATTTTGTGTGGTTAACACAAAAGTTATAACGTCTACAAAATAGGGGATAGATTTAGGCATTTTTATTATTTTATTTTTTTACTAGTAATGGCGGCAATCAGCAATTTTTTTCGGGACTGCAATATTGCGGCGGACAAATCTGACATTTTTGACACTTTTTTGGGACCAGTGACATTTATGCAGTGATCAGAGCTAAAAATAGCCACTGATTACTATATAAATGTCACTGGCAGGGAAGGGGTTAACACTAAGGGCGATAAAGGGGTTAAGTGTGTGTTCCCTAGGTGTGTTCTAACGGTGAGGGGATTGGACTGACTGGGAGAGAAGACAGATCATTGTTCCTACTTAGTAGGAACACACAATCTGTTTCTCCTCCCTGACAGGGCAGAGATTTGTGTGTTTACACACACAAATCCCCGTTCCTGCTCTCGTGCCTCATAGGCACCCGCCTGTTATGGCTTTTAAAACAGCCACAGTATATATATATGGCAATTCGCCCTGCAGAGCCATTCTGTCCCCGTATAGATACAGGAGCCAGTCGGGAAGCAGTTAAACAAGGGTAAATCAGGGGCCTAAGGGGGCCGTGTACAAGTCTGTAGGGTCAGCCAGGTGGAAGCTCGATCCACCAGTGGGTATTGCAAAAGGAGATGTCCTACTTCCAAAAAAAGGGGCAACAATTTTGAAAAACATAAACTGTATTTTCAGTTTCTGCTAAAAACACATCCAATAAAAAATGTAAAAAATCTAATTTCTTCATCAATTTAGGCCAGTATGTATTCTACTATATTTTTGGTTAAAACAATCCCCATAAGCGTATATTGATTGGTCTGCGCAAAAATTATCTACAAACTTTGGGATATTTTTATGGTATTTTTATTTATTTTATTTTTTCATAGAAATGTCACCGAACTGACACTTTTGACACTTTTTTGTGGACCAGTGACATTTTTACAGTGATCAGTGCTAAAAATATACACTGTTACTGTACTAAGGGGTTAACATCAGGGGCTATCAAGGGGGTAAATGTGTCCCTAGGGGGGTGCTTGCTAACTGTGTGGGGGTTGCTCTGACTGGGTGAAAACAGAAATCTGTGTTCCTGCTTAGCAGGAACACAAGATCTCTATCTTCTCCCCTATCAGAACAGTGATCTGCCTTGTTTACATGGGCAGATCGCCGCTCTGCCTCGCTCGGGAACGATCATGGGTGGCCGGCTGTTTGGCTCCCCCTCTATCCAATCAGCACATGCACTCCCTATTGCATGAAATGACGTACAGGTATGTGATTTTGCACAACAGAATTGACCCGCTGCAGTACTAGTACGATAGGCGGTCGGTAAGTGGTTAAACAAAAGCAGTGCAAGTACCTAAATTTGACTTGGTATTAGCCTTTTGTAAACCCATGTACAGAACAGCTCAGACAGGGAGAAGGAGAAGCAGAACAAGCAGCTAGTCAGTTGTGCTGCACTTTTCATGTGTTAACATGGAACATGATGATTGGAAGAGAGAACAGAGTATTAGGGAAATGAGCTTGTCAGTTTGATGCATCTTTTTTCATTGTCCAGTCACAGACTGGTAGAGGAACAAGACCTAGTTGTATAATTTAACTGCATTAGTGGAAAATCAAATCTCCTGCTTTCTCCAGCCTCACATGACAGAAATACAAATCCTTTATCAGGTGACACAGCTCATTTATATATACAGTATCTCACAAAAGTAAGTACATCCCTCACATTTTTGTAAATATTTTCTTCTATCTTTTCATGTGACAACACTGAATAAATAACACTTTGCTACAATGTAAAGTAGTGAGTGTGCAGCTTGTATAATTATGTAAATTAGCTGTCACCTCAAAATAACTCAACACACAGCCATTAATGTCTAAACCGCTGGCAACAAAAGTGAGTACACCCTTAAGTGAAAATGTCCAAATTGGGCCCAAAGTGTCAATATTTTGTGCGGCCACTATTGTTTTCCAGCAGTGCCTTAACCCTCTTGGGCATGGAGTTCACAAGAGCTTCACAGGTTGCTACTGGAGTCCTCTTCCACTCCTCCATGACGACATCACAGAGCTGGTGGATGTTAGAGACCTTGCTCTCCTCCACCTTCCGTTTGAGGATGCCCCACAGATGATCAATAGGGTTTAGGTCTGGAGACATGCTTGGCCAGTCCATCACCTTTACCCTCAGCTTCTTTAGAAAGGCAGTGGTCATCTTGGAGTTATGTTTGGGGTCGTTATCATGTTGGAATACTGCCCTGCGGCCCAGTCTCCGAAGAGAGGGGATCATGCTCTGCTTCAGTATATCACAGTACATTCACGGTTCCCTCCATGAACTATAGCTTCCCAGTGCCAGCAGCACTCATGCAGCCCCAGACCATGACACTTCCACCACCATGCTTAACTGTAGGCAAGACACAATTGTCTTTGTACTCCTCACCTGGTTGCCACCCCACACGCTTGACACCATCTGAACCAAATAAGTTTATCTTGGTCTCATCAGACCACAGGACATGGTTCCAGTAATCCATGTCCTTAGTCTGCTTGTCTTCAGCAAACTGTTTGCGGGATTTCTTGTGCATCATCTTTAGAACAGGCTTCCTTCTGGGATGACAGCCATGCAGGCTAATTTGATGCAGTGTGCGGTGTATGGTCTGAGCACTGACAGGCTGATCCCCCACCCCTTCAACCTCTGCAGCAATGCTGGCAACACTCATACGTCTATTTCCCAAAGACAACCTCTGGATATGATGCTGAGCATGTGCACTCAACTTATTTGGTCGACCATGGCGAGGCCTGTTCTGAGTTGAACCTGTCCTGTTAAACTGCTGTATGGTCTTGGCCACCGTGCTGCAGCTCAGTTTCAGGGTCTTGACAATCTTCTTAAAGCCTAGGCCATCTTTATGTAGAGCAACATTTCTTTTTTCAGATCCTCAGAGAGTTCTTTCCCAAGAGGTGCCATGTTGAACTTCCAGTGACCAGTATGATAGAGTGAGAGTGATATCACCAAATTTAACACACCTGCTCCCTATTCACACCTGAGACCTTGTAACACTAATGAGTCACATGACACCGGGGAGGGAAAAAGGCTCATTGGGCCCAATTTGGACATTTTCACTTAGGGGTGTACTGACTTTTGTTGCCAGCGGTTTAGACATTAATGACTGTGTGTTGAGTTATTTTGAGGGGACAGCAAATTTACACTGTTATACAAGCTGTATGCTCGCTACTTTACATTGTAGCAAAGTATCATTTCTTCAGTGTTGTCACATGAAAAGATAGAAGAAAAGATTTACAAACATTTGAGGGGCGTACTCACTTTTGTGAGATACTGTGTGTATATATATATATATATATATATATATATATATATATATATAAATTTCGTATATATTATTAGTAGTAGTACACAGGATTTATACAACAACCGTTTACGCAGTGCTTTACAATATAAGTCTAGGTTCACACCTATGCGGCTGCATGTGATGCGTTTCTCAGGCACATTTTTCAGTGCATTTTTTTTATTTTATCCCAGCGGTTTTTATGTGTTTTTGCATTCAGTTTTCATACATTTTGCATTGTACGTTTTTTTTTCTCTCTCTTTAAATGCACTGTAAAACACACTGTATAAAGCTGGTTGCTAAGGAGGGGGCCAGGAAGCTGGCCGCCGCGTCCCTAACAACCGATGAGTCATCAGCTGTCAGCGGGGTTCCCCGCTGAAAGCTGAGTGTAAAAAAAAAAAATTGCGAAAAAAACGGGAAGAAGAAGAAGGCGGCGAGGAGGAAGAAGATGACACCGGGAGATGACAGCTTGTGGGTAAAACGGTGGCGGAAGAAGATGGCACCGGCAGAGATGGTGGCTCAGAGCTATTTTACTAATAAAGGAATTGTCAAAAACTGTCTCTTGTTTTTGTTTGCTTTTTATTGCTTTTTTTGTGAATGGGTAGGGGTACGATTTACCCGATACCCATTCACATAGGGTGGGGGGCCAGGATCTGGGGGTCCCCTTCTTTAAGGGGGCTTCTAGATTCCAATAAGCCCACAGACCCTGACAACCACCGGCTATGGTTGTTGGGAAGACTCCTTTGTCCTCATCAACATGGGGGCAAGGTACTTTGGGGTGGAGGGCGCAGAGCCCACCCCCCCATGTTGAGGGCATGTGGTCTTGTATGGTTCAGAAGAGGGGCGGCGCTTGCTTGTGCCCTCCCTTTTCTGACCTGCCGGGTGACATGCTCAAATAAGGTCTGGTATGGATCCTAAGGGGGAACCCACACCGTTTTTTTTTATTTGGTCACCTTCGAATCCATACTAAACCCGAGGGGCCTGGTATGGACCTGGGGGGGAACGCCATGCCATTTTTTTTCGCAAATTTTTCTGCCAGCAAATTTTTTTTCTTTACATTCAGCTGATTCCTCATCAGTTGCTAAGGATACGGCAGCCACCTTCCCACCCCCCGTTTAGCAACCAGCTATTAACAATGGTGAAATAAGAACCACAAAAAGCAAATCACATCAAAAATGCACCACTTGCTTTTCTGGTGAAGCTCCATTGAAGTCTATTAGCTGCAAATCTTGGGAAAAAAGTCTCCGACCCTTGCCAAAAATGCACCAGCAGCAAAACGCATATATGTGAACTACTGCCATAGGATACTATGTTAAATGGACTGTAGTGCATTTCTGCAAACTGCAAAACACACAAAAAAATGCATAGGTGTGAATGTAGGATAAAGGGGGACAGTGCAATTACAATACAGTTCAATACAGAAGGAATAGGAGGGCCCTGCTCATGAAGCTTACAATCTAGGGAGGTGGTACAAAGGGTAATAGCTGCAGGGGATGATCTGATGCAGGTGACTCAAGTACAGTTCTTAGATGGAGGGTGGGGTAAGCTTCCCTGAATAAATGAGTTTTCAAGGATCGCCTAAAGGCAGATAGGGTAGGAGCTGACCGGACATACTGGGGCAGAGAGTTCCAGAGGATGGGAGAGGTTCTGAAAAAGTTGTGGAGGAGATCGTGCTAGCAGGTAACAAGGGAGCTAGAGAGCAGGAAGTCCTGGCAGGAAGTCCTGGCAGGAACGGAGGGGACTATTTGGGCAATATCTGCAGATGAGTCTGGTGATGTAGCTGGGGGCGATGTTGTGGATGGCTTTGTATGTTGTGGATAGTTTTTAGAATGTTATACAATGGGGTAGAGACACCAATGAAGGGATTGGCAGAGAGAGGCAACAGTTATGAATTAATAAGGTGTATTAGTCTAGCCGCAGCATAAATAATAAACTGAAGGCCGGGGGGGGGTTGTGTAAAGGTATGTGTGTGTATGTGTATATATATATATATATATATATATATATATATATTAATATATATATTAATATATATATATATAAAATAATATATATATATATATAGTAATATTTGGGGATTGTTTAGCTCAGTGTAGCACTCACCAGTGAGTAGCGTCCATGCCAGCTTCTCGGCCCACTTTTATTAAAGAGATAGAAAAAGTCCAACAACAGAACAGTTGCCCACGCAGAGGTTTCCACCATCAACACAATACCTCTGTCCATCTGACCCTGTGACACAGGCTCCCTGTGTTCATGTACAAATGCTGTACCTCTGTTAGCTATTCCCAAAACCTGGTCCCAGGACTGGAGATTTCCTCCCACCCAGATCACTATGAAATCCCTGGGCTCCTGGTCCCAAACAGGATTTTACCAGCCACTGGGAAAAGTGAAAAAACTGTTTCCTCCAAATCAAACAAGCATCCTGGAGACCCTCAACCTGCATAGTTGAGAATCTTGGGAACATACACCATGACAGGGAACCACACTGTCACAATACATATATATTAACTGTTTACCTGAAGTTCATCTTTATGTTTCAGGAGTGAATGTTATAGCGTAAGTACCTGAACAAATGGATTCATCTGCTTATTTGCTACATATTTAGTTAGTCAGACTGTTGGAGTCCATTTAGATTGCTGTATGTTTTATAACCTTTTACCGCTATATGTTTTTTTAACTTTTAAATATTTTTAAGGTATGGCTGCAAATGTCCATTGGGTGAAATATAGATGGTTGTAGGATATTAAGACCAATAGTATATTATTATTAAAGAGTAATTCAGTGATCAGTGCCCTGATTACATACCTAGCTGTCCCCTGTGAGGAGATGCCACTTATCGGCTCTCCTCTCCTCACACTCTGTCAGGGTGAGACAAGGAGCCCCGATTACCGCCATCTCTGTGTTTACATGTGACCAGCTGTGATTGGACACAGCTGATCACATGGCTCTTTACACAGATCAGGGTCGCGCCGTATACTAGCAACACGGTGTGGCCACAATGTGCGCATCTGGGGGGGGGGGGGGGCGCGAAAGCTGTCATTCTGGGAGGCTGTCATATGACGTCCACCCAGAACAAGAGCCGCACCACCCAGCCGTCATTTGGCGGTGGGCGGGCGGCAAGTGGTTAAATTGATTTTCTCTGCAAGCTTTCTTTATTTGGATAAGCTGGTATTTAGACGCTGGGCATGTGGGTGGGAGGGCATGTATTCTTTTTTCTTTTCAATCTTAGTTTATTTCAAAATAAAGATATAACAGAAAAATAAAGTACCGTATAGTATAATATTGTATACATTATATACATAACAAGAAAAATATTGTATTAGCACAATAGATATAGAGGTTTGTAATGTATTAGTACACTAACATGTGTGGGGGAATCAACCTATAACCACCTTTAAACTTTTGCGTGTTTGTGTTATCAGGAAATTCCTCCTCGTCGGGCTGAAACCCTGTAGAAATCATTCCATCTTTTGTTATAGATATTTAAGTTGTTGAGCAATTCTGGAAATATAGTCTTTTATATATACATTTGAGTGACTAGATCAGTACTTAAGGAAAGAAAACAGAGAAAAGGGGATGAGTAAGAGCATGTGGAGAGATAGGGGATGACAACAGACTTGGGGAGCACTCCGACATGGCTAATCAGCGGGCAAGGACGGGGCATCTCTGATCCATATAAGGAAGTCATCAGAGTATCGAAACGTCGACCATGAGGTCCAAGTAGTGGAGAACTGTTCCTCCTTCCCTGCTTCCTTCGCCAGCAAATGCTCCAGATCTCTTATCCGATCCACTTCGACAGCCCAATCTCCCAAGGAAGGCACATCTATTGTTCTCCAATGTCTGGGAATCACTGTCCTGACCGCGGCCAAAAAGTGGCGCAGTATGTCCTTTTTAATCAACTTGAGTGGGCCCGGAAGCATAGATAGTAGGGCTATCTCTGGTGTGGGCTTAATTGAGGTCGCCATCAGCCTGCTGTAAAGATCAAAGACCTTTTGCCAAAATTTCTGAATTGGAGGGCATGCCCACCATATGTGGAGCATTGTCCCACTAGAGGACAGGCATCTCCAACAAGTACCTGAGATAGAGGGGTTAAATCGTTGGATAGTCACCGGGCATCTGTACCATCTTGTTAATAGCTTAAACCCCTTTTCTTGATTCTTAGTTGCCAAAGAGATCTTATGTGTTAAAATAAAACTTTTTTGCCAATCAGCAGGGGAGATGGAATGCTGTAGATCTGTTTCCCATTTCTGCGTGTATGTTGGAAGGTCAGGGGTAGATACATTTAATAGAAGGGAGTATAACAGTGATACTACATGTGTTGGGGGATCTGGCTGTAAGATCCCCCAACAAAGTAAGCATCAAAGTCTGTCGGGTCGTCTAGGATTTCTGAAATGGGGGAGAAAGTACGTATGTACGATATTAATTGACTCCTTTGTAACCACATGGTTGGGGGCCCCGCACTCGTCTGGGGAGGTATGTCCGGTCTCAAAGATGGGTCAGCGCGTAGTACCTGTGCTAAACGTCTATGACTATCCCTATTCCAGGGTCCAAATCTCTCCTCAACCTCCGCCGGGGGGAAGGCCGGAGTCCCAAAGAGAGGAGTCATCGGGCCCCAGGGTTTAGATAATTTACTCGTTAATAGCAGTCGGTCCCATATCTGCAGAGTCTATTGGGTAAGGGCAGTAGAGAGGGTACCACCTCTACGCCGAGTCGTAGGTGTCCACGGCAGGGCACAAAGATCAGCCTCATTGAGATGTTTTTCCAATTGAACCCAGATCTTGGATTCTTTTTTCAATGCAGCACCTGGGCAGAATAAATTGCCTGTTATACTCTACAGCTGGTGGTGTGCTGCTGGCAGACATGTTGCAAGGACCTGTGACACCCTTTGCTATACCATCATCCCTGCCAGTGGAGGCTGCTGAGGGGTCATGAGATATAGCAGGGGTAGACATGAAAGGTGAGTGAGGAGGAGAAGAATTGTGTCCCTTGTGTGTAGCTTTCAGGTGCTCTAGGTGTTCTTGCCAATGGGCTGAGTGGTGGGAGGTTAAAGTATGTGTAGAGGCTGAAGGTTTTTTACCTTCATGCATTCTATGCATGAAGGTAAAAAACCTTAAGCGTGCAGCTCCTCAGCCCCCTTATACTTATCTAAGCTTGATCTTGATCTTCATCCAGCGATGTGCACAAGACCAGAGACTCTCCAGAAGGGTACCCGAGAAGAGGAGGATCAAGGCTGCTCTATGCAAAACCATTTCATAGGTAAGTATGACACGTTTGTTAATTTTTTTTTTTCTGTTTAAAACACTTTAAATGTTTTTGCCATACTTGATCTGCTTGCAGCAGAGATTGCAAATTGAAACAGTGAAATCAGCTGTACATGTGCTAAAAAAGGCTCAGACAGCTGAGCTGTAGGAAGTGGGCCTGGAGATAACCACTCCACAATCTGATGGAGTAGGGTGGCTGCTCTCTACTCTTCCATGATGGCTACCTCTGGAGGACATCCTGCCTCGTTGGGGTTGTGCCTCCCTCTCACTTTCATCCTCTGCTCTATCCAACACCCACGTTGCATCAGTGACCTCATCATCATCCCCTCCATCCTCATCATCACTGGAGCCAACTTGGAAATACGTTGAAGCTGGGGGAACATGACTGTACCCTTCCTCTACCTCAGAACCAACATCAGAATCAAGTAATTTCTGTGCATTCACAAGAAGCAAGTGGCTGACGCTGTGCTTATTCAGCTGACTCCTCAATGCATGATGCTGGAGCTATTGCAGAAGTAGCTGTGGACAAGGAGGCAGAATAAGCCACTCTGGCAGCTGTGGTGGACTGTGCACTAGTGACAGCTTGGGTCATAGATGATGAGGATGGTTTAGTAAAATGGGGGTGGATAGCATGGGCAACTTCACTGAACAGAGACAAATGTGCCCTACCTGAGGACGGACCCTGTCCACCTTTGCCTGTGGACACAGATGCTACTGGTCCCCTCATAGTGGCATGGGAACATCTGCCTCTCCTTGATGGCCTCCTAGACATGATGAGGTGTTAGTACCCAAATTGAATAGACGCTGGTAAATGTGTGATAGAATGCATTTGAATGAAAAGGGATGTTTGGTACACTTTAAATTGAGGACTGATGCTGGTGGGGGTGGGGTAATAGGGAGTAGGGGGAGTGGGGATATATTCTTCCTTCTATCTCATCTATCATAAACCTAAGAGCAAGTTTTGAAAGCCTCCTGGGATCATACTGTATAGGCTATTCAATGTAACAAACCTTAAGAAAATTATTATGAGAGCCTTGGAAGATAATGTTCATCTTCTTACTAATCATTATGCCTGTTATTCTTTGCAATGCTTCCTGATAAACCTGATGCTTAGCTGCTCCAAATAAGAAAGACACTAATTTATTTTTGAGTTTAGTCAGAACTTCAAGAGGTTCTTGGGGTGTTGTCACTGACGGCTGGTGTTTTGTTTTTTTGCAATCCTCCTGCAGTGCTCTGTGCTCTGAGTCCACCCTTTTGTGAAGCCTATTGGAGCCTCTGGCTCTAGTCACATGCTTTAAAAAAAAGAACCCCCCCCCCCCGTTGGAATCCATGACTCCGGCACCCTGCTTGTAGATCAGGGGCCTGGAAGCATGAATGGGGGGGCGGCGCCTGCGCGCCCCCTATGCACATGCTGCCACTGGGTTTATGCAAAAGTGCCTCCCATGCATCTTTGCATAAATTATGATGTATTTTCATTTGGATCAAATGGTAGATATGTATCCTCAGTCCTTGTGCCCGTGAATATGCCCACCAAATGTACATCATACCTTGATCTGCAAATCCCCAGAAACATAATGGATTATAAGATGTTCCATATTTAGCAACCAGTGTAGATGTAAAATACCATAGGCACATAACCTTATATGAATTCTCGACAGCAATAATATTTAAAGTAACGGGCCAAATATTGCTGCAGTCCTCAATAGACAAAGATTTTCCCATCTCCTGCTCCCACTTAAGCATAAAAGATAATTTGTTAGAATGTGTTGAGGTTGTCAAAGAAAGATACAATTCTGAATTAAAGCCACACTCACGGGGGCCCTTTCTGTAGATGCATTCAAAATTTGTGATAAGGTCATTTTTATTTATTTATAATTATTGAGAAAATCTAATGTTTCAGTTGAGTATACCTAAAGATTTTGTCTAATACCCTTACCCTTGTCTTATATTGTTCTTGTAAAGTCACCCAAAAACAGCTTAAAGTGGTTGTTAAGCCACTACAAAAAAAAAACTCCCATCCCCTCTGTAACATAACAATATGTGTCACTTTGTCTATGTTATATAAAAAATATGCTGATCTGTACCTACATGAGAGTGGCTCCAGGCGCTCACGTGACTCCTCGGCTCTCTCCTCTGCCTGGCGGACAGCTCCAGCGGAGAGGAGAGAGAGAGAGACGAGAAGTCACCTGAGCGCCAGGAGACGCTCTGTTATAGGTACAGATCGGCAATTTTTTTAAATAACACAGGCACAGGGACACATATTGTTATGTTACAGAGGGGATGGGAGGATTTTATAGTAGTTATGAGAGCAGCAGGAGGGAAGGAGGCGGGCACTGACATGAGCAGACACGCAGAGAAGGACAGAGCAAGACTGTGGATGATGGAGGCACATAAACTGACCACAGTGTCAGGGCTCAGCAGCCATGATAAACCGTGGTCAATTTACAGGGGGGAGGGTATAGCCAGGCAGGATCAGCCAGGTTTTTTTAGGTGATAGAAGGGGCCAAATTGCACAGCACAAGCACTGTGCTGTATAACATGCTTTAAGGGAACAGAATCTGTTTTTATTTTTGGTTAACAAAACACTTTCAGTTTGACACTTACCTTATTTGTATCTGTTTCTTTTTTTTTGATGCTCAGAATGCTTTATTTAATACAAGTTTTATGTATCTTCCACTCTTTTTGCCCCTCTGTCACCCACATTTTGCCCATGCCCTATCCTTTGCAACTCTCTCATTCCTTTAAATACAGGAAAGCATACCAATATGCCATGCTGCTGTCTGCACATTAAAGAGCAACATCAACTTACAAGTCAAATAAGTTCTTTGACATTTTCATCAGTAAGAGTATCACTGATTCTGACACTGGTTTTGATTATGACCTAAAAGCCAGGATTGCTTTGAGGTAAGGTAGGAACCTTGTCCCTGACCCCCTTAAAGGGTGTCGCCTGATACAAGATTTTCAGCTTGCTTCATTGTAGTGATTCTCATATCTATGTATAAAAGTTCCAGTTTTTACTTTTAGTAAAGTTATTGCCATGGCAGCAATGTTACATTCTTTATTGAAAAAATTTCTGTGAGAACTGTGAAAAAGATTATAATGAATATTTCTGTAGATTTAAATTCTTTAAATTGGCCTTGGGCTGAAAGTTCTAAGTGAAAATGGTTGATTTAGAAAAAAAAAGGATGATTTTAGTTGCTACGGTGACATTGATTTAACAGATGTTCTTTGTTTTTAGGCATTATGAGATTTCTGAATTGCCATTACTAACATAAGGGGCATGTGAATCTGAATATATATTAAAAACAAAGCATCGATGCACATTCATATAAGAAAAATTCAATTGCTTGGATACACAATGCAGAGTACATCCTGCGACAAGTATGTCCTCAAATTACTATTGATTTGCCTTAGATACAGATGTCAAATAGAGGTATATCCAAAAACACCACTTACTATAAACAGAAGGGATATATAGTTGGGTATTCCACATATTCTGTTATGTTTTAAACAGTAATAAAATATGAGAAAGTAATGAGAATTGGGACAATGCCCCCCTTTAGTCTGATTTTCATGGAAAGCATCAGTAACACCATATTCTGGCATCAACTTGGAAAAAAAATCTACAATTTGTGAGATGCATTGCAGTTTAACAAAATATAAAAACAGAGTACATAACCCCCCCCCCCCCGTAGGCTTAGGATACACCATGTCAAGCTGTATAGAGGGGCATGGGGCCACACTGAGTAGTTCAGGCAAAGACTTAAACTTCTGCAGAATTCTCTGATGTTAACATATACCTCTCCTCCCGATGGCCTCTTTCTTAAAAATAAAATACTAGATAATAAATTGTAGTGTTCAATAATGTAAGATTATCATTGCCAGATATCACATATTCCTTACATGCCATTGTATATATAGGTAAAAGCTTTAGTGAATAGAGTTGGGCGGACGGTTCGGGCCAAGCAAAAGTTTGGCCTGAACATCGCCTGTTCGCCCATTCAGCGAACGCCCAAATTTGCAGGGCATTCGACAGGTGTTTGCCCTGCAATGCACTGCACGCTGCACAGTGCATTTTAAGCCCTTATTGGTCAAAGCCTTGCCCAATCAGGGCACAGTGAATAGCTGGTTGTTAAAGAGGTGTTCGGCCCCCCCACATAAAGATTAAAAGTCAGCAGCTACAAATACTGTAGCTGCTGGCTTTTAATATTAGGACACTTACCTGTCCAGGGTTCAAGCGATGTCCGCACTCAAGCAAATTTTCTGATGGGCTGTCGGGTGCTGCCGCCACTATTCCTGGTAAGGGATACCAGCAGTATAGCCTTTCAGCTTCACAGCCGGTTCCTTACTGCGCATGCGCAAAGTGCACTGTGCTTTCTAATTGGCCCGGAGGCGAAGGAAGGAGGAGGGGGGGCAAACTTCTGAGGAACGGTGCCTCAAAAACAGGTACGCGTTCCCCCCTCCCCCCTGAAAGGTACCAAATGTGGCACCGGAGGTGGGGGGAAGACAGATACAGTATCTCACAAAAGTAAGTACACCCCTCACATTTTTGTAAATATTTTATTATATCTTTTCATGTGACAATACATTCTTATGGCTTAGGCCCTCTTTATGTAGAGCAACAATTCTTTTTTTTCAGATCCTCAGAGAGTTCTTTGCCATGAGGTGCCATGTTGAACATTCAGTGACCAGTGTTAGAGAGTGAGAGTGATAACACCAAATTTAACACACCTGCTCCCCATTCATACCTGAATCCTAACACTCGACGAGTCACATGACATTGAGGAGGGAAAATGGCTCACTGGGCCCAATTTGGACATTTTCACTTAGGGGTGTACTCACTTTTGTTGCCAGTGGTTTAGACATTAATGGCTGTGTGTTGAGTTATTTTGAAGGGACAGCAAATTTACACTGTTATACAAGCTGTACACTTACTACTTTACATTGTAGCAAAGTGCCATTTCTTCAGTGTTGTCACATGGAAAGATATAATAAAATATTTACAAAAATGTGAGGGGTGTACTCACTTTTGTGAGATACTGTAAGTGGAAGTTCCACTTTTGGGTGGAACTCCGCTTTAAGGAGCAAAGCTGAGCCGCTGCATCCTTAACAACCGATGATATTCTGTACTAGAACAAAACATGTACCTTGTGGGGTCTGATAAATACACAAACCAAGGAAATTTAAACAAAAATATGCTACTATAAGTTATCCAGGGTGTTGTTGTCCTGGCTGTAGAATCTGGAAAAACTGGTAATTTTTGTGGATTCTACAGCCAGGACAACAACACCCTGGATAACTTAACTGTAACAGTGATTTTAACTAGTTTTGTCTTCAACCTTTTAAAACAAGCCCTTTGTATATGTAGAATAAAGATTTGTTCATTTTTTAAAAAAATTCCTTGGTTTTGTATTTATCAGATCCCATGAGATACATGTAAAGTCCAACACAATTTTGTTCTAGTATGGTATGTGCTCTTTATGGGATCGTATCTCTGTAGGGTCATAATTGTCTCACACTCATCCCCTGTACCCCTTTACTTAACAACCAATGAGTCATCAGCTGTCAATGGGCTTCCCCACTGACAGCTGAATAAAAAAAAAAAACATTGCCGGCAAAAAACTAAAAAACCAAAAACCAGCATTCCCCCCGCCCATGTTGATAGGGACAAGCATTTCTTCCTTACAACCTTGGGCTGTGGATGTGGGGGTCTGCCAGCAGGGGTGCTTATCAAATTCTGGAAGCCCTCTTTAACAAGGGAGCCCCCAGATCCCGCCCCCCATGTGAATGAGTATGGGGTACAGTGTACCCCTACTCATTCACCAAATAAAGTGTCAAAAATAAATAAAAGCAGTAGACAGGTTTTTGACACTTCCTTTATTAATTTTTTTTTAAAACAATGTCCCCTGATGTAAATCCGGTGCCTGCTGCCACCGCCGGACTTGAAAAAATAAAATGCTCTGCCCTCCATGAAGGCGGTCCCTTGTGACATAATCGAGCCAGCATGCATCAGTCAGGGATGGCACAAGGGGGTGGGGCCACCAGGTGGCTCTACCCCTTATCTATATTAGAAATGTCAAATGGCAGATCCTGCAGTAGACAGTCATGGACGGCGGAGCTTTTTTCATTTGTTTTTTTCCGGATCCTGCAGTGGCAGCAAGTGGTGGATCTACATTGGGGCACATGATTTCTATTTATTTTAATAAAGGAATTGTCAAAAACCTGTCTACTGTTTTGTTTTTTTGTTTTTTTACACTTTTTTTTGTGAATAGGTAGGGGTACAATGTACTCCGTACTCATTCACATGAGGGGGCAGGATCTGGGGGCCCCCTTGTTAGGGCCTGCACAGCCTGGCTCCCTGTATGTGGCCAGGCTGTGTAAAAGTCTCTCACACGTGGTATCACCATACCCAGGATGAGTAGCAGGATGTATTTTGGGGTGTAATTTTTGCTATGTACATGCTATGTGTTAGAAAAATCTTATAAATTGACAACTTTGTGTAAGAAAAAATAAGTTTTCATTTTCTTTCCACATTTTCCAAAAACCTGTGGAAAAAAATGACATGTTCAAAAGACTCATAATGCCTCATAGAATATACGTTGGGGTGTTTAAATAATGATATTTGAAGCGCTTCACAATGTGCATGAAAATGAATATATAAGAATAAATATAAATAGTCAAATAAATCCAGCGGTGAGTAAAAATTCCTAAAAAATCCAGCAATCAAAATAGTGTAAAATTATAAAAAAAAATAAGTGACACCAAATGTGTAAAAAAATTCACATAAAGGGGCGCATGCGCGGCGCGAACCGAGCAGGAAGCAAGGGCTGAGAGCTCCGTGAGCCACGAAGGAGATCGGCACTTCCCCGGGGCCTTACACGCTGGTTTCTGACCCAATTCTTCCTAACACCCCCGGCGGAACCTCCAGCGCATGCCGGGACCCAAAAATCGCCGCTCCAAACCGGCTCAGAGATCCCTAACTACATATTTACTGAGAGTGAGAGAGTGGAGCATGCAGGCCCAAGATGGCGCCCGGAGGACACAGCCACAGGCAAGCCCTCCTGCTGCAGCTACTTCACCGGCACACTCCCAGGGAGAATGTGAGTACTCACTACAATTAACCAAGGCGGACTTAGATGCCAGTCTAACCCTGATGTATGACAAAATAGCCCAAAAGTTCCAATCTGAGCTGCATAAGTCCACTAACACCCTGTCTTTAGAGATTGCAGCTCTGGGCAACAGAACGGACTTACTGGAGACTAAACACGATGAGCTGTCCCTGGGGTACTCTGATCTCAGGAAAGAGCATGAATCTTTATCAGAAACAGTCCTGCAATTGCAAGCTCACATTGAGGACCTCGACAACAGAAATAGGCGTAACAATCTTAGGGTGCGTGGGGTCCCCGAATCTGTGACTGAATTGCTGCCAGCCATTCAAAGGCTATTTCAAACTCTCCTGCCTGACTCCCCATTGACGGCCTTTTCCTGTGACAGGATTCACAGGGCCTTACGCCCTCCTCCACCCCCAGAGAAGCCTCCTAGGGACATTGTGCTATGCCTCAAGGACTTCCTGATTAAAGAGGATATCCTCAGGGCCGCAAGAAACACTCCTAACATTCGGTTGGATGGGACCCCGGTCCAAATTTACCCGGATATCTCCCCAACCACCCTGGACAAACGCAGGAAGATGAAGGAGGTTACTTCAGTGCTGCAGTCGGCAAGTATTCGTTACCGATGGGGCTTCCCTTTCAAGCTACAGGTACCTCATAATGGCACGACATACACTGTTACCACGCTGGCTGAAGGCAAGGAGATGCTTGTGAAACTGGGCCTCCTTGATGCTGCTTCTCTACCTAGGCTACCATCCACACCGAGACACTCAGCAATTTGGGCCACCCCGCCACCCAGAAGAGACCGCCGGGATCAACGTCGGGACTGACGGAAGCAGCGGCACTTAATTTTTTGGTTTTGCTTTTTATCCTCTTTCCCCCTTCTAAGTTTTAAGTTCCACTCTCGCTGCTATATTTGGTTTCTCCCACAGATGGATAAGAACTTGGATCCTTTCCGGCTATGCTTTGAATGCACCTAAAATCTCCAGGCTCCACGCGGATTCCAGGTCGCGCCCGCTTGTGAGACCCCACACTCTCCATTATTGGGGACTGGTCGGCTCTTCATCTGCTTAGTGATGTTGGAGCTGACAGACCCAACACAGGTAACCCCTCCGGATATATCTGCACACGTGCAGATCACACGGACAATACGGTATAGAGTGTTGGACCATTGGGTCCGATTGGACACCACCTTTTGGGTATATGGGATGTCTTTCCCCATTACCCCCCAGGACTTTTGTTGGCCATTTTTCGGCCGAGTTTTCCAGTTTTTGAAACAGATTACTATACTATTTTATCTGTTAATTTTTTTTGCTTTTTTTACATATTTTGTGCAACCCATCTCAGAAGGTACTATTATTTTGATGTATGTACTACCATCTCAGATAATGCAAGTTTATATTAAGCGGGAGATATACTTCCTGCCTGGGCCTCGCCTTGGGGATCTAAATGCTGATGGGGAGCCCACTCTTGACCTGGACCTGATTCTAATTTTAAAGCTACCCCTTTGGACCCGCTATGGGTATCAAGATCATATCTCATAATGTGAAAGGGTTTAATACCCCTCATAAACGAAGGAAAGCATTTAAAGCTTATAAGTCACTTGGCGCGGACATTATACTGCTCCAGGAGACACATTTCTCCAGGGATAACCACCCATCATACTTTGATAAAACATTTAAACAATGCTATTTTACAACCTTTGGGTCCAGGTCCAGAGGGGCTGCTATCTTTATTAGGAATTCAGTATTATTTCAGGTCCAACAGTCATACAAAGATCCTGAAAGTCGGTTTGTGATCATTCAGGGCACCATCCAACACAAACAAGTGACCCTAGCTTCATTATATGCCCCTAATGCCACACAGGCTACATTTTTTAAAGAATTTTTCCAGATCCTTGAAAGGTTTCATTCCCCCCATCTGTTAATTGGAGGGGATTTTAACCTGGTAGCCCACTCAGGACTAGACAGAAGCAGAACATGCCCAACCTCTAAAGCGTTCCCCAAATCTCTTCAGTACTCCTTGCGCTCCTCTCAATTGATAGATATATGGAGGGCCCATAATGTTGGATCGAAAGAATACACCTTTTATTCCCACCCCCACGATAGTTACTCTCGTCTGGACTATGTTTTTTGCACTCCTTCTCTGGCAGTCAACTCCACCTCAGCCAATATACATATATGTCCTTGGTCGGACCATCACATGGTTTCCACAAATATTTCCTGTTTAGGCCTCCCCCACACGTCTAGATCTTGGCGTTTAAACGAGTCACTTCTCACAGATCCGGTGATTTTGGCCCAACTGGTAGATCGCCTGAAAGAGTATTTTAGAACTAACAACGTGGAGGATATCTCCCCTATCACCCTATGGGCTGCTCATAAGGCTGTCATGAGAGGCCACCTAATAGAAATCTCTACAACACAAAAACGCCAAAGACAACAGGACACTCATAAACTTACATTAGAACTAGAACGTTTATATCACAGTCACACTCAGACACCTTCCACTGAATTGCTCCAGCAAATTACTGAAAAGAGAAGGGCCCTTGATGATATTCTTTCTGGTCACATAGAGAAATCACTTAGATGGTCCAAAGCTCGTTTTCTCCTTCACAGTAACTCCGCCTCCACGATGTTTGCCCGTAAGCTAAAACAATCTTCCCAACCGACCCACCTCTATAAATTGAAAGATAAAAATGGCAACATTACCTCACACCCTAAACAGGTTTTGAACATCTTCTCCTCCTTCTATCAGAAACTATTTTCAGGCCCAGATCCCTCTTGTTCCCCACCAGTGCAATCATGGTTAGACACTCTTTTGCTCCCCCAGTTGACTGAGGAGCATCTTGATATCCTTAATGCTCCATGCTCTTCAGAGGAAGTGGCATCAATCATATCCTCCCTTAAGCTATCTAAGGCCCCAGGCCCAGACGGGTTTTCAGCAGTCTATTATAAAAAACTAACGGACTTTCTACTCCCTACTCTAACCAACATGTACAATCAGATCCTTGAAGGAAAGCAATTCCCTGAGGAAATGCTGTTGGCCAACATGTCCCTCATACCCAAACCGAACAAAGATCATACTCTCCCTCAAAACTTTCGCCCCATATCGGTTATTAACAATGACCTTAAAATATTTGGAAAGCTCTTGGCAGATAGACTAGCTAAAGTGATAAAGTCTCTGATCTCTCCCGACCAAACAGGTTTCATCCCATCGAGACAGATCACAGATAATATTCGCTTAGCCTCCAACATTTTGCAGGATGCCCATGCACGCACAAATCAGGTACTACTCCTGAGTTTAGATATAAACAAAGCATTTGACAGCGTTATGTGGTCATATCTAGACACAGTATTGCTAAAATTTGGATTTAGGGGGGCATTTCTAAAAGGCTTTAAAGCCCTTTACCATCATCCTAAGACCCGCATAAAGCTGCCGGGGTGTAATTCAGACTATTTTTCGCTGCAATGTGGTACAAGACAAGGGTGTCCCCTCTCCCCTTTATTATTTGCACTCGCCATGGAGCCCCTGTCTAGATCCATCTCCACAAACCCAAACATTAAAGGGTACAGAAAAGGGAACCAAGAATTTAAACTAAGCCTCTATGCGGACGATGTACTTTTATTTATCACGGACCCATTGATCTCCCTCCCCAACCTCATATCCACTCTGAGTTCCTTCCAAAACTTATCAGGCCTTGGAATCAATCCCAGCAAATGTACTGCGATGCCCATCCACCTTCCACAGCATTTATTATCTACACTCCAAGACAAATTCAAATTTACATGGAACTACACCTCCCTACAATATCTAGGCATCAAACTGGCCCCCTCTCTCAAACAAATGTACTCCTTAAATTATCCCCCTGCTTTCACTAAAATTAAATCTCTCTTAAATCAGTGGTCTTCATATCGTATATCATTTCTAGGTAGGATTCAAGCAATTAAGATGAATATCCTCCCAAAACTATTATTCCTGTTTAGATCACTACCTCTATATGTTTCTCGCTCCTACCTGTTGATGGTGCAGTCGACTCTTCTCAAGTTTATATGGCAAAACAAAAAACCCCGAATTGGTCGACTAATAATGTATAGAACACAGTCGAATGGGGGTTTGGGTTGCCCAGACCTTTGGAAGTACTATCTGGCATCTCGCCTCACTCAACTGGCACAATGGCATACCCCCCCCACCGCCATACCATGGCTACAGTTTGAGCAGATCTCGATTGCACCGTTCCATCTTCCAGGTATATTATGGTCTCGCTCTATTACCCCAAAGGACATCACCCCACTCAACTCTATAGTAGGTCAGTCACTGTACCTTTGGTCCCTATACTCAAAGAAATTTAAGTTGCAATCAGACAGACCCCTATTGTCCTCCTTTATAGGAGAGCCGTCCTTCCCCCCAGCCTTCTCATCCAAATTATCATTCTATGGTTGGATCGCCAGGGGCTTGGTGAACCTTGAATCCTTGCTGCAAAACGCCGCCTTTTGCTCTTATACTCACCTGCAGCAAACCCATGATATGGGTAGATTTGAGTTTCACCAATACCTACAGATAAGACACTTTTACTCAGCACTAATCTCTGGTGGAGTGGACTTGTCTAAGACCACATTTGAGTCGCTGTGTGGAGAGGCTTCAAGAGATAGAGGGACTATTTCCATTCTATATAGACACCTTAATGACCTTAACTCTCCTCAAAAATCTAAGGCAATGGAGGAGTGGGAATCAGAGATGGCCCAAGAGTTCTCAACGGAGGACTGGCGGGATATGATAACTAATATGCACAAATGCACGAAATCTATATCTATTAAAGAGACAACTCTCAAAATTCACACCAGGTGGTATTACACTCCTGATCGTCTCCATAGATTCTATCCCCTGGTGCCTGGCACATGCTTTAGAGGATGCCAGGACAGGGGAACGATGTTGCACACTTTCTGGAGTTGTAAGGCCCTGGACATCATATGGCAAAAGACTACGTCTCTCATATCACGTATCTCTGGTATCTCGATTACACTAACCTCTCCAATGTGTCTGCTGTTTGCAGAACTCCCAGAGATCCCCACCCCATTACAGAAATTATTTCACACCCTTTTTAGTGCTATTCAATGGGCAATAGCCCTGAATTGGAAAAGACCTCAGGTGCCTTGGTCGCAGGTGATCTCACGTATGGAGTCCATTAGAACTATGGAATTAGTGCACCATACTCTCCTGGACTCCATACATATATTCGATCGTAAATGGAACATTTGGACGGCTCACCTGCTCAGTGAAAGACTAAATGATCCTTCTGCCCCAATAACTGCCTCACAATAAAAGCGTCTACGTTCTTCAAAAGATAGACTCAGAATAGGAAGATACCATTAATAGCGACATAGCCTTCTGATTTCAGGTATAAGATCTTACAACATCCATATAGATTGTAGGCTATGATAATATATATGGGATGCACGTTTATCACATTAGTTTGTTTCTATTTTTCTTTCCTTTTCTTTTTTCTTTTGTTATATGATTTCTCTTTTTATGTTTCTTATTGTTATGATTTATTGGGTGCTATACGATATAATTGTACAATGAGATATGGTTGCTAGTATTAAACTGTGGAGCTGTTACTGACTGTATTACCAATATACCTCATGTACCCTCAACACTTGTTCACCCTGATATTACACTTTCCTGCAATAAAAACGTTTGTAAACAAAAAAAAAAAAAATTCACATAAAAAATCCACATAAAAATAAATATATAGGGATGTATTCAGAAGGTTCAATTATACAGGTGTAGAATCATGATTGGTATAGAGCTTTTGATCACTAGCAAAGCTGTTTAAAAACACTTGCTTAATCAAGGTGCTCATTGACCTTCATAGTAACAATGTGCTTTTTGCTTCTATTCACAACTAATGTGAGAATCATAAACAGGCAGATAAGAGAAAAAACCAATCATTGTGCAATAGTTAGGATACCAAGGTACACAGGCAAACTTCAATCCACTCACGTGTGCCTTATAATGATAAGGCATATGCAGGTTTTACTATAGCAGTCAGCCGCCTTAGACAGAAGCAGATTCAGCGCAGTACACTGTGTGATACTGCTGATCTGCACAGAGCGTCCTTGGCTCCTCCCACACGTTACATCACAGTCACGTGACTTTTTCAAGGATAATACAAGCTCTGATGGACTCAGCTTTATAGCACAACAGCAGAGTGGTTGCCATCATCATCCTGCTTCCTGCATAAACTTCAATCCTGTTAAAACCTACTTTTATTAGACATGTAATTCATATGAATATCGTTGGTTTATCAAAACCACGATTCCATGTGTAAAAAACGCAGTGTGTAAAAAGTAAAAAATATATATATTGATATCTCTAATCACGTTTACTTTTTCAACTCCCTCCAGTGGTCACAATTGGTATAACATCTCACAGAGGGAATATATGGCAAAGCGTTGTCTCTAATGGTTTTGATAATTGACCAGTGCCCCATGATATCACAAAAATGGGGTATCCACATGCTCTGCTCATAAATGTATGGAAAACAGAGTAAACAAGATGACATGATATATATATATATATATAAAATATACATATATAAAATTAAAATAAGATATGATATAAGAAATAGGGAAATAATATTAAAATGTAAAATTAAAATCTAAAAATTCCATGATAGAATATTGCAAAAATGGATGATGACCATTATTTATGACCATTATTTATATGCTAGAACTGAACCAAATATTGCCACTCAGAAAAAACTGGTATTGGACAAATAATGAGAATATTGGACCAAAAAATAAATAAAAATAAAAAATAAAATATAAAAAATAAAATTAAAATATATACCATAAAAATATATATATAAATCTGACAAACCTCTAAAAATCAGAGATAAAACAATTCAGGTCGAATTCAATGTTCAAACCATGGGGTTCTAATGTACCCATCTGGAATATCCATTTGGATTCATTCTTGCTGAGTTCCCTCACTTTATGGGAACCCCTCCAATGAGCCTTATACTTTTGAATAGCCCAGAATTCTAGACCCCTAGGGTCTCTGTTATGATACCTATCAAAATGTTTTGAAACACTGTGTTTTGGATAGCCTTTTCTAATGTTCTGGATATGCTCTCTTATTCTCTTCCACATTGGTCGCTTCGTTCTGCCAATGTATTGGAGGGAGCAGGAGCACTGTAAAGCATATACCACCCCCTCAGTCCTGCAAGATATAAAATCCTTTATTTCAAATTCTTGTCCAGTATTTGTTGAAGAAAATTTCTGACATTTGTATCCATTTTGATTAGTATTTATGCAGGCATAACACCTTTTACAGGGATAGAATCCTTTACCCTGAAAAAAGGTTAAATCAGTTATTCTCTTGGGTGGGTTGGCTACATTTTTAGCTATGATGTCCCTTAGAGTTGGAGCTCGTCTATAAATGAATCTCAGTTTTTCTGGGAGTATATTTGCCAAAGTAGTGTCAGTTTTTAAAATAGACCAATGTCTTTTTATAATCCTCTCCATCCTCCTGTGTTGTATACTGAAGTCCATTATCAGAGGTATGTCATCTGTTTTGTCATTTACCTTGATTTTATCTTGGATCAGCGCTTCCCTTAAGGTTTGATTGACTTCTGTTATTTTTTCTTCTATAAAACATTTATTGTACCCTTTTTCTTCAAACCTCTTACCTATCCACTGAGCTTGTTTAAGATAGTCATTATTTTCTGAACAATTTCTCTGTAAGCGAATAAACTGGCCCTTCGGAATGTTGATTAACCATGGCTCATAGTGGCAACTCGTTACTGGTATATAGCTGTTCCTTTCTTCTGGTTTGAAGAAAGTTTTTGTGCTGATGATATTGGCTGTTAGTTCTATTTCAAGATCAAGGAACTGGATTTTAGTCTCACTAATTTGATGTTCAAGTTTAATATTTTTTTGGTTCATATTCAAACGTTGGAAAAAGGATCTTAAACTCAGTTCATCACCCTTCCAAATAATAATACAATCGTCTATGAATCTTTTATATAGAACCAGTTCCTTCGGAGTATTTAAAAAGATGGCATCCTCCTCCCATTTTGCCATGAATATGTTGGCTACACTTGGGGCATATTTAGCTCCCATCCCAATACCCGTTAGTTGTCGAAAAAATTTGTCATTATACCAGAAGTAGTTATGTTGAATACCAAAGGCCAGGCTTCTAAGAAGAAATCTTTTCTGTTTAGAAATGAGATGGCTGAATGAATCCATAGCCCATTTAGATGCTTCTATTGCATCGCTATGTTCAATTATTGTGTACAGTGAAGCAACATCAGCAGTTGCTAACAGATATCTTCCATTAGGGTCCAGGGTCAGAGATTTTTAATATTTGTAATAAATGTTTGGTATCACGTAGATAAGCTTTAGTGTTAGGTACTAGGGGTTGCAAGAATTTGTCCACATATTCCCCTAGTCTTGCATTGATCGATTGAATCCCATTAATGATGGGTCTTCTTGGTGGTGCCTCAGCATTCTTATGGATCTTCGGGATGGTGTAAATGATTGGAACTCTACATGTATCCGGTACTAAATATCTAGATTCTTTTTTGGATAGAATATTTTTGTTGATTCCTTTTTGAATCAAAGAGGACAGATCTCGTTTGTATTCTCTAGTAGGATTGCTACTGAGTTTCAGATATGTGTTATTATCGTTACGTTGTCCCATCAGTTCCTGGTGGTAGTATTCCTTAGTTAGTACTACAATGGTGCCCCCTTTGTCGGCCGGTCTAATTATAATATCTTTATTTGCTTCCAATTGTTTTATACCTTGTTGTATATGCTGGGATTCCAAGATTCTACTGAACTTGAGTTGTTCCAGGTCTTTGATCACGATTTTTTTAAACACCTCAATATGTTCATTATTTGTAGAGGGTGGATTGAATAGTGACTTATTTCTTAAATCACTATGCTGTACTCCTCTGCCAAGTTCCACTCCTTTGTTCAATGTAGATGGTGGTCTGGATAATAAGTATTTCTTGATATTCAATTTCCTGGTGTATTTTTGTATGTCAATATACATCTGGAATTTGTCCAGATTCTTTTTTGGTGCATATTTAAGGCCTTTGTCCAGTGTGATTAATTCCGCTCGTGTGAGCTCTTTGCCGCTGAGGTTGTAGATGCCTTCCCCTAGTACTCTCTATTTCTTTTGGGTTTGCCATCCTGCTCTGCATCCCCTTTTATGGTGTTTGGACTTCTTTCTCTGTTTGTATATTCCTGAATACATCCCTATATATTTATTTTTATGTGGATTTTTTATGTGAATTTTTTTACACATTTTATGTCACTAATTTTTTTTATAATTTTACACTATTTTGATTGCTGGATTTTTTAGGAATTTTTACTCACCACTGGATTTATTTGACTAATTATATTTATTCTTATATATTCATTTTCATGCACATTGTGAAGCGCTTCAAATATCATTATTTATTCTTTTTAAGTGACTCTGAAAACACTCTTTTTTGATAGCAGCCTCACTTGGTTTTATGTGTAATTATCAGCTATTTAGCATCACAGTGCTTTGTGTTTTATATATATTTTTTCCACTTATTTTTCAGTTTTTTCACATATAGCTGCAGTGATGGATATTTTTTATTTTATTGAAAAACGCGCAATTAATTTGGAAAATGTTTTTTCCACTGCACCTAGCACCGATAAGGGTGATCTAGACACCAATTTTAGGAAATTCCACCTAATGGTGCTTTCCACAATTTGGTTATTTTTGTGGGTAATTCCACTGTCTACTTTCATGGCAGGAATGAAATTAGATGTGTAATTTATGCTCCTAGAATGCCTGATGGTGCGCCCTGCACGTTGGGCCTCTCTATGTGGCCAGGCTGTGAAAAAGTATCACAAATGTGATATCACAATACTCAGGAGGAGTTGCAGAATGTATTTTGGGGTGTAATTGGACATATGCTTATGCTGTGTGTGAGCTATAACTTGTTATTATGACAATCTTGCGTAAAAAAAAATAATAATTTCTTAATTTTCCCAAGAAATGTGGGAAATAATGACAACTTCAAAAAACTCACCATGCCTCTTACTAAATACATTGGACTGTCTACTTTCCAAAAAGGGGTCATTTGGTGGATATTTGTATTGTCCTGACATTTCAGGACCTCAAGAAATTAGACAGGCCGTCGGTACATCAGGTGTAATCAATTTTCAATGATTTGCATCATAGCTTGTAGACTCTATAACTTTCACACAGACCAAATAATATATATTTATGTTGGTTATTTTTACCAAAGATATGTAGCAGTATAAATTGTGGCCCAAATTTATTAACAAAAATTACTTATTTGCAAAGTTTTATAGTAGAAACTAAAAAAAATTTAAACATTTTTGCTTTCTTTACTTATATCGCAAAAAAATAAAGAACTCAGTGGTGATTAAATACCACCAAAAGAAAGCTCTATTTGTGTGAAAAAAATGATAAAAATGTTGTTTTTGATACAGTGCTGCATGACTGAGTAATTATCATTCCAAGTTTGAGAGCGCAGAAAGCTGAAAATTAGCCTGGGCAGGAATGGGGTATAAGTGCCCTGTATTGAAGTGGTTGAAAACGATTGTTTTTAAAAAAAAATGCTGCACTGATACATGTCCCCCAGGGCGGTAAGTGGGCCATCATACCCTTTGTATGTCCAATTACTTGCATATAAGCCTTCAAAATGGAGAATTTTGATTTCTCATGTTCGGCACTAGAGATGAGCCAAAAACCCCCCGGTTCAGTTCGCAGCAGAACATGCAAACAGGCAAAAAATTTGTTTGAACACACCAACACCGTTAAAGTCTATGGGACACAAACATGAATAATCAGAAGTGCTAATTTTAAAGGCTTATATGCATTGTATTGTCATAAAAAGTGTTTGGGTACCTGGGTCCTGCCCCAGGGGGCATGTATCAATGCAAAAAAAGTTTTAAAAACTGACGTTTTTTCGGGTGCAGTGATTTCATTAATGCTTAAAGTGAAACAATAAAAGTGAAATATTCCTTTAAATTTCATACCTGGGGGGTTTCTATAGTATGCCTGTAAAGTAGCGCATGTTTCCCATGTTTAAAACAGCCAAAGAGAAAAATGACATTTCTAAAGGAAAAAAGTAATTTAAAAGTACTCGCGGCTATATGAATTGTCAGTCCCGGCAATTACACATAAAAGTCTTTGAAAAAAATGGCATGGGATTCCCCCACAGTCCATTACCATGCCCTTTGGGTCTGGTATGAATATTAAGGGGAACCCCGAACCCAAATTTTTTTAAAAAATTGCATGGGGGTCCCACCAAATTCCATACCAGGCCCTTCAGGTCTGGTATGGATATTAAGGGGAACCCCGTGCCAAAATGTTTTTTAAAAATAGTGTGGGGTCCCCCTCAAAATCCATACCAGACCCTTCAGATCTGGTATGGATTTTAAGGGGAACCCCGCGCCAAAATTTTTTGAAAAAATGGCGTGGGGGTCCTCCCAAAAATCCAAAACCAGAGTATTTTCCGAGCATGCAACCTTGCAGGCTGCAGGAAAAGAGGGGGGGCGAGAGTTCCCCCCCTCCTGAACCATACCAGGCCACATGCCCTCAACATGGGGAGGGTGCTTTGGGGTAGCCCCCCAAAGCATCTTGTCCCCATGTTGATGGGGACAAGGGCCTCATCCCCACAACCCTTGTCGGTGGTTGTGGGGGTCTACGGGCAAGGGGCTTATCGGAATCTGGAAGCCCCCTTTAACAAGGGGACCCCCAGATCCCGGCCCCCCTGTGTGGATTGCTAATTTGGTACAAATGTACCCTTACCATTTCACAAAAAAGTGCCAAAAATGTAAAAAAAAAGACAATAGCCGGTTTTTGACAATTCCTTTATTAATGTTTTTTTCTTTCCCCGCTTCTTCTTCCATCTTCTTCTGGTCTTCCTTCGGTTTTCTTCTTCTTCCTCCATCTTGTTCTTCCCCTGCTTCTTCCTCTATCTTCCTCTGCTTCATCCTCCGGCATCTTCCTTTGGTCTTCTCCTCTGGCATTTTCCTCCAGCTTCCTCTTCCCTGCTTTGTCCTCCGGACAATACGCCTCAATGCGCTCTCCCACTTTATGACTCTTCTGTTTTTGTGACAGCTCTTATATAACTGAGGGTGGGGTCACCCGGTGACCCCGCCCCTCTCTGACGCACGGGAACTTCCCTATGGCTTTCCCCATGTGGTGTCAGAGGGGGGCAGGGTCACCCATTACGTAAACGGCCATTTTTAAAACTTTTTTTTGCATTGATACATGTCTCCTGGGGCAGGACCCAGGTCCCCAAACACTTTTTATAACAATAACTTGCATATTAACCTTTAAAATTAGCACTTTTGATTTTTCCCATAGACTTTTAAAGGGAGTTCCACGGCTTATAAATTTGCCACAAACACCCAAATAGTTTGCTATTCAGCGAACGGGCGAACAGCCAATGTTCGAGTTGAACTCATGTCCAATCCGAACATAAAGCACATCCCTATTCGGCACCCATAGACTTCAATGGAGTTCACAGTTTGGAACAGAACTTTTCCCTTGTTCAGAAGTTCTGCTGCAAACTGAACAGGGGAGTGTTCGACCCATCTCTATTAGTGAACTTTGAACTCATTTAGAACAAATTATTCCCTTCACTAACACATACAGTGGTTGTCAGCACTGTATTAACTGGATGTAGCCTCAACTACATTTTTATTCATAATTCACATTTTACTGTGGTACCATGTGCAGACAACACAGATTCCAAGAGTGGATTTTCAGGAAATATAAAAGCTAGTGGATGCTTAGTGAATGTATACAAAAAATAGTCCTCCCAAATTATATATAGAGAAATACAGTATAGTATCTGTTATCATGCCTTGAAAGACTATTAATAGCTTAATGGATGACAAAAATTGAGCCTTCAATTTACGAAATATATCCATATAGTTATTTATGCTTCATAAGCATGAACCTAGATGTGTCTGTGATAGTTGCTTCATCATTCCATACCCTACTTCTATATAATTGAACAAACGGAGATGTATTTCTTCACTATCAATATTTTTGGCGAGCTCTAAACAATGATAAAAATAAACCCCTGTTGTTCAAACAGCCAAAGATTGTTTGACTTACCCTACATTCGCATCCCTGCATGTGACTGCAGGGGTGGCAATCAAAGCGATACCCACAACCACCCGTAGTAAAAATGCACTGCTCTATGGAAACGCGTGGGGCTGCCATTCAGCCACACATGTAAGATCACAGTGCGTGTGCATGGTCAAAACGCAGACATGGCAGACCATTCATTTGGGATGCAAATGCGGCTGCACATAATGCAAGAGTGTGAACTAGAGATGGGCCAAACACACCCCTGTTTGGTTTGCAGCAGAACTCCCAAACAGGGGAAATGTTCTAAACCGAACGGCGAACCCCATTGAAGTCTATGGGAGTAGAATAGGAAAAATTAAAAGTGCCCATTTTGGAAGCTTATATGCAAGTAATTGACCATACAATGGGTATGGAGGTCTGGGTACTGCCCTGGGAGACATGTATCAATGCAATTATTTTTTTTTTAAAATGATTGTTTTTCAGGAGCAGTGATTTTAATGATGCTTAAAGGGTAAATATACTTTTTAGATAAAAAAACATTCCCCCCTGGGTAATATATGTACATTGCATGGATTTTAGTAGACTATGTTGTGGATTAATGCCCTTGTTATTTTGAAGAAATCTCTGTGTGTTTCTCTGTGCCTACGAGGGAAAGAGAATCTAATGGGACTGGTTTCATAATTTTTTTTTTTTCTTTTTTTTGCCACATCAGTTAACTTTATCCAGAGACTGCTTTCAGAATGATACTCATATATGTCTCTAATCCAGTCACATCATTGTGGCCTTTCGAGTTTTTTTTTTTTAAGTAATGTGTTACGATTTGCGTTTCAATGTGAAAATAGTAACAGTAGTGCCGAACTACAAATCACATAACATACAACTTATACCTCTAAACCAGTTGACCACATATCCTATTATTACTATTATACATATTTATGTATTATTACTTTTCTCTTGATTGAGCCCACCCCCCGCCCCCCTGTGACCCTCCCTTATTGGACCCCCATAATGCCAAGGCACACTCAATGGACAGCATCGGTTTTGTGCATTGTTCTCTCTTGTCTCTAAGCTACTCCTAACTCAGCCGCACCCCATTAATAAGGAGGCAAGTACTCTCAGCGCTAGAGTAGCACTGGTTGCGGGCATGGCATTGCTTGGACCCACAAGTTCCACAATCTCACAAACTTATTGTAGTTGCCTGACCTAATGTAAAATGTCCTTTCGCTCCACACTGTGGAGTTGACGGTTCCAATCCAATCTTCCGGAGTCGGGGGGTTCTTGATTGCCAAGACTGTGCTATTAGTTTCCTGGCTTGAAACAGGCATCTTGCTACCGCTACCACTGTGCTCCTGTCTCTCAGCCCATTATTAACATGTCCCAGCACACAGGTCTTGGGATCAAGCTCTAAGTTAATTTTAAACGTGGTATTTATTTTCTTTAAAATCTCGGACCAATACCTGACTAGTTTTGGACACCTCCATACCATATGAATTAAGTCGCCTGTTCTTCTGCATCTAGGGCACTCGTTGTTAATTCTGCGGCCAAACATAAAAAGCTTTTTTGGTGTGTAGTAAGATCTGTGCAACAGCATCAGATGGGAGGCTTTTTGTGAGGGTGAGACCGACACCTCTGGTCCAAGTTCCAGGATCCTTTTCCACTGTGTGTCCGTTATCTCCCCCACATCGGCCGCCCATCTGTCCCTGCCCCCAGAGAAGCCTACCTGCATGTTTATTCGCTTTATTAATTGGGTATATATCTCTGAGATTAACCCCTTAGAGGTCTCTGATTTAATTATTGTTTGTAGTAGTGGAATCCTACACCATGTGGGGGGTTGCCTACCGAGCTGCTTGCCCAAGGCATGCCTAATCTGTAGATAGCTATAGAATACACAATTTGGCAACCCGTGCTCATGCCTCAGTTCCTCAAAGGATTTCAGGGTATCCCCCACATATAGCTGTATCAGCCGGCTTATCCCGCACCTTTCCACAACTTGTTCCTGTCGACAGATAGTAATTCCTGCAAGTTCTTATTATTCCAGATTGGTGAGTATTCTGGGGTTCCTTTATACCCCATTATTCGCTTAGTTGTCTGCCAAACCCTAGTAATCATTTTAAGTGTCGGGATCTCTCCTTGTAGTGAATCTGCCTCCAGTGCTTCCACTAGTGAACTATGTGGGCTTCCCTGTAAGATAATTTGAGCACTCTTACTTCCCCCTCCATCAATGGCACATCCACCAAGTTGTTGTAACTGGGCTGCCAGGAAATAGGTAGACGGATTGGGAACCCCCAGTCCCCCCTCCATGACGGGGCACTGCAGTTTTTGTAGACCTATCCTGGCCTGTCCTTTTTTCCATATTAATTCCCTGAAAAGGGATTGAATTCTTTGAAACCACTTCTCCCCAATCCAAACTGGGGAGTTGTGGAGCAGGTATAACAACTGAGGCAACCATACCATTTTAATCAGGTTGGCCCGACCCGCCACAGATAAGGGGAGTCTACTCCAGATATCACATTTTTTTTAAAATTTTGATAGGAGGGGGACCAAGTTGTCCTCAATTAACGCGCTGGTGTCCTTGGATAACACAACGCCGAGATACTTCATTTTCTCCATAACTTTCAGTTGGGGCAAGCTCCTCGAAATAGGATTGGTCAATGGATCAACCGGCAGGAGCGATGATTTCTCCCAGTTGATGGTCAATCCTGAAAACTTTCCAAAGTCCTCCACTAGATGCATCACTTTCTCCAGTGAAGAAGTCGTGTCCCCCAGGAAAAATAGTACATCGTCCGCAAAAAGCGCTATTCGCTCTTCCTCCCCTTTTCTATGAAATCCCTGCAGTTCGGATGATGATCTCGCCGCTCCCGCCAGTGGCTCCATGGCCAAAACATACAGCAAAGGAGACAAGGGGCACCCCTGTCTCGTCCCTCTTTCGAGGGGGAAGCTTTCCGAGTAATCATTATTTATCTTGAGTCTTGCCCTTGGATTATTATATAGGATTTTTAACCAGCTGATAAATACGGGGCCAAATCCAAACCTCTCTAGCACCCACCAGAGATATTCCCATTCCAGGCTATCGAAGGCCTTGGTGGTATCCAAAGACAGTATAGCTCTAGACCCTACATTCTCTGTTGGTACCTGGAGGTTCAAATAAGCCCTTCTGATATTAGTACTGGTAGACCGACTGGGGATAAACCCTGATTGGTCTGGATGCACAAGTTTTGCAATACATTTGTTTAATCTGGATGCCAGCACCCTTGCAACAATCTTGGCATCTGAACACAGTAATGATATCGGTCTGTATGAGGTGACTTCCAGTTGGTCTTTCCCCTCTTTTGGTATCACTATTATATCAGCCTCTGACATTGATGAGGGCAGCCTCCCATCCTTGATCGACTGCTCCAGCACTTTTAAAAGCTCCGGGAGCAGCACCTCCCCATACTTTCTATAAATCTCCAGTGGCAATCCATCCGGACCTGGAGATTTCTGGCCTGACAGCTCCGTGACAGCCTTTTGCAACTCCTCCAAGGTCAGAGGAGACTCCATCTCACTCCTGTCCCTTTCCGAAAGCACGGGCAGATCTACCCCTTCTAGAAACCCGTCCATATCGGTCCGACCCCCGGCGCGACCTGTACAGGTCCCTATAGAACGCAGAGAAAGTCTCTAAGACCTCGGCGGGATCAGAAGTAATCTCTCCAGCCGGTGTCTTAATTGAGAAAATGGCCGATGGAGATAGATTAGACTTAGTTATAAGTGCAAGCGTCCGGCCTACTTTCTCCCCTTCACCGAAATAATTTTGTTTCTGGAAAAGTCTTTTGTTCTCTACTCTTCTATTAATTACTTCTCTGTACTCTTGTTGTCTGTTAAGCCAAATCTCCTGTTTTTCAGGGGTTGGGTCCGCCACGTATTGCGCTTCTGATTCCATGGCTTCCCTACTAGCCCTCACCTCCCATTCCCTTGACGTTTTCTTTACTATGGCAACCTGCTGGTGTAATAGTCCCCTAAGGAACTCTTTTAGGGTATCCCACACTACCCCCGCTGGTGCTGTACCTGAGTTAAATGTTACAAACTCTTTTAATTTGGAGGTTATTACTTCTGGGCTGCTTATTAAATCCAACCAAAGTGGCTTTATTGTCCACCTTTTCTGGCCAGGTCTAGTGTTTAGGTTCAGGGTCAAGGTCAAGGGAGAGTGATCTGAGATTCCCCTCGGCTTATACTCTATGTTCCCTATTAATTGCAGAGCTTCACTGTTACCTACTGCCATATCTATGCGCGAGAGAGTAGAGTATGACCCTGAATAACAGGAGTACTGCCGGGTGTTTGGATTGTGAGATCTCCATAGGTCGCACCACCCAAATTCTTCCAGAAGTTGGCCTAGGCGCCCCTCTGATAATCTCTCCGCCCGATTCACAGGCGTACACCGATCCATTTTATTATCCAAAACTGCATTAAAATCCCCCACCAATATTATCGGTACGTCTACCTTACTGTCCACAAACTCCAACAGATCCAAGATGGTCTCTGTTTTAAACGGAGGCGGGATATAAATATTTGCTAACACCAGAGGCCTATTTTCCACAACACAACTCAAAAAGACATAGCATCCCAGCGCGTCTATTCTGGCTTCCCTGCAGGAAAATGAGATACCTCTCCCCACCAATATGCTCACCCCTCTTGAATACGAGGTGTAGACTGAGTGATACTGTTCTTGAAATTTATGGTTCCGAACGTGTAATTTGGTATCGTTGGTGAGATGAGTTTCCTGCAGACAAGCCAGTTCAATGCCATAAGCTTCCATCGCCAAGAACACTGCTGCCCTTTTGGCCGGATCGCCCATGCCCCTAATATTCCAGGAACCTATCTTTAGCGTTTTAAAAGGCATCTAATGGAAATGGAGAATAAAAGAGAAAAGAAAAGAAAAAAGAAAAACAGGAATAACAAAGAGAGAAAAAAAAAAGAAAAAAAAGAAAATGCCCAAAAAGGAGAGGCAATTCATTCGTGCATTGGTGAATACAAAACTTGCCAACTCTGTGGTTGTGTTAACCAGAAAAGGAAAAGAAAAAGAGTGGGGAAGGGCAAAGGGCCCCCGCATCCAGGGACCTTTCCCTCCCCCCTCTGCATTTCCTAGCTGCAAATACAAATCGCGTGTGCCAATATACTTTACTTTTATAAACCCCCCCCCCTCCTAACTGTGTGTGCCTTACGTACGCCCCATTGCCCAACCCTGTATCTCACTGTAAGCCCCCCACCCCCCCTTCAACTTTATTCATCCCCCTCCTCACCACCCTTGTTCGTGACCCCCCCTCCTGCCTAATTAGGCTAGCCCTAGGGGCTGCACTTGTGACCTTTTTTCTCCCTCCCAGCCATTCTAGAAATAACTCCCCTCTCATATACTGGAAAAATGCATTGTGACTTACTACCACACTCTTTCCCCCCTCCCCCCCTCCCACAGCCCTCTTCCAAGCCCTCAAAGCAACACTTAAAACATACATAACTGGTGAAATCACATCATTTGTCCGTGCTTCCATCTATCACGCCCCCCCTTCCCCCCTCCCCCGTGTTATCTGCCAATTGCTGTGAGGAAAACAACAGATAGAAAAAATAAATAAATAAATAAAATAGAAAATAAAAAAAGATACATTTTCCTCCTTTCCTTTCCAAGTTTAACTAGCCTTATTCAACCCCTAGCTCTGCAGGTCCATTTTGTTATCTTCCAGACATTTTGTTGCCCCTGTTGTTGTGTCGAAGAAATGGGTAGTCCCTAGGGCAGTGATACGTAGCCGTGCAGGATACAGCAGGGCATATTCTATTTTGTAATTCCGTAGGTTACGCTTAATGTCCCTAAATTCAGCCCTTCGTTTCTGGAGGTCTGGGGAGTAGTCGGGGAAAAATAAGATCTTGGCTCCGTTGTGCTGAATATCCCCCAGCTCTCTGGCCCTACACATCAAGGTTACCTTATCTCTATAGTTAATGATGCTTAAAGGGTAAATATACTTTTTAGATAAAAAAAACATTCCCCCCTGGGTAATATATGTACATTGCATGGATTTTAGTAGACTATGTTGTGGATTAATGCCCTTGTGATTTTGAAGAAATCTTTGTGTGTTTCTCTGTGCCTACGAGGGAAAGAGAATCTAATGGGACTGGTTTCATAATTTTAAATCAGTTGTGCACCTGTGGGGCACTAATGAGGAAAGCTGCTGAGCCTCCATCCCTTTAGATGTGTTCCTATTGGGAGTATCTCACCAAAAATGACATTTTTGTTCCAGAGGATGCATGAAAAATCTGACTTGCATCTTAGTGCAGACTTCTGGGAAAATCAGTAAGCCAATCACACAAGTAGGAATGAGCTTCGTGTTCGAGTCGAACATCATCTGTTCGCTCGTTCACCGAATTGCGAACGATATGGGCGGGCCGTTCGCGCCAAATTCATGTGGCGCGTCACGGCCCATAATTCACTGTGGCATCGCAGTGCATTGCTGGCTGATGATTGGCCAAGCATGCACTATGACCCGCATGCTTGGCCAATCACAGTGCCGTCTGAACAGAGAGCCATAATTAGCTAAAGCCAAGGAGGCTTTGGCCAATTATGGCTCAGGGGATTTAATACACGCTCCACACTATATAAGGCCGCCTGCACGGCGGCCCTGTGTAGTTTGTTTTCCGGCATTGAGATAGATAGATAGACAGAGAGACAGTGCCATTCGATTTAAGTTAGATAGATTAGGCAGGACAGTCAGTGAGTTAGCTGCACTTACAGTGTATTGTGTATATATATATATATATATATATATATATATATATATATATATATATATGCATCCCAGGTGTTGTATATATATATATACATATATGTATATATATATATATATATATATATATATATATATATATATATATATACACTGTATTCAGTTTATCTACATCCGTTCCTGTTATCTTGCTACTGACAGGCAGGTTTGTCTTGTTACAGTATTTACAGCTACCTGAAGAAAATTGCTGGTGTTCTTTTGATCCTATTAGTACCACAGTCAGGCAGCTAGACTATTTATAGTTAGTGTAGTGCGTCTTCCTCTCAGTGTTCAGTTAAAGCTACAAGTTAGTTTAGTGTGACCTCTGCACAGTGTTCAGCTAAAGCTACAAGTTAGTGTAGTGCGTCCTCCTCACAGTGTTCAGCTAAAACTACAAGTTAGTGTAGTGCGACCTCTGCACAGTGTTCAGCTAAAGCTACAAGTTAGTGTAGTGTGTCCTTCTCACAGTGTTCAGCTAAAACTACAAGTTAGTGTAGTGCGACCTCTGCACAGTGTTCAGCTAAAGCTACAAGTTAGTGTAGTGCGTCCTCCTCACACTGTTCAGCTAAAGCTACAAGTTAGTGTAGTTCATCCTCCTCACAATGTTCAGCTAAAACTACAAGTTAGTGTAGTGCGAGCTCTGCACAGTGTTCAGCTAAAGCTACCTGTAGAAGGTTGGTGGTCTTTTCCTGATCCTATCACTACCGCAGACAGCTAAATAAGCTACAAGTTAGTGTAGTGCGAGTTCTGCACAGTGTTCAGCTAAAGCTACCTGTAGAAGGTTGGTGGTGTTTTCCTGATCCTATCACTACCGCAGGCAGCTAAATAAGCTACAAGTTAGTTTTTTGCAAGCTCTGCACAATGTTCAGCTAAAGCTACCTGTAGAAGGTTGGTGGTGTTTTCCTGATCCTATCACTACCGCAGGCAACTAAATAAGCTACAAGTTAGTGTAGTGCGAGCTCTGCACAGTGTTCAGCTAAAGCTACCTGTAGAAGGTTGGTGGTGTTCTCATACTACAGGCAGGCAGTTGATTTTGCTAGCTGCAGTATCAGTAAATATATATATATATATATATATATATATATATATATATATATATATATATATATATATATATATATATATATATATATATATATATATATATCCCAGCTTAGTGCAGCTACAGGCCATTAGTATGTCTGGAAGGCCAACAAGGAGAGGCAGACAGTCACAAGCCAATAAAAGAGGGCAAGCAGGCTCTGTGTCTAGAGGCCACAGTGCTGGTCATGGAGACGGTGTATCCTCATCAGCACATGGCCGTGGGACACGCTTGGCCTTTTTTTCGGCAGCTGGCAGTGTTGAGCCGCAACATGCGGAAGACTTGGTTGAGTGGATGACCAAGCCGTCCTCATCCTCCTCATCCTCTCTCACCCATGCTCAGGGTACTTTGTATGGCAAAGCAGCTGCTAACGCGGCCTTCCTTAGCCCCACCATGTCCTCCTGACGAGTCCCTTGAACTGTTTGCCCACAGTGTTGAGTACATGCTCCAGGAGGATGCCCAGCGTTTAGAAGGCTCTGATGATGATACTGAGCTAGATGAAGGCAGTAACGTGAGCACGGACAGAGGGGGTGCCCAAGAAGGACAGCAATCTGGCAGTCATGCTCCCCCTGCTGCACATTGACTGCATCACACCCCAAAGCTCCACATGTGCAGGGCACTGCTGTCTCTGCGCGTTATTCCAAAAGTTCTGGTGTGAGCCTTTTTTGAAACGAGTGCATCAGATGATACCGCTGCTATTTGCAACATATGTCTCAAGCTTATCTCGCGTGGCCAAAACATCTCCCGCTTGGGCACCACATGCTTGACCAGACATATGTTGACCTGCCATGCAGTTAGTTGGCAAGCGTCTAAAAGAACCACACAAAAGAACAAAGAGAACCTCTCCTTG
The DNA here is from genome assembly GCA_037952925.1 of Lithobates clamitans. Classification (NCBI taxonomy): domain Eukaryota; kingdom Metazoa; phylum Chordata; class Amphibia; order Anura; family Ranidae; genus Lithobates; species Lithobates clamitans. The sequence continues at coordinate 3,952,129 of JBBGZY010000406.1, forward strand.
CTCCTTATCAGCTGAGATCCCCAACCCCACTATACCTTCAGTCCTCTCTGAGACCTGCACTGAGAGAAATGAAGGTGTAGAATTAGGTGTGTCACAGCCAAGTACTTGTGGTCAATCTGCTTTCGGTACACCGACGCCAGATTGTACCAGGCAAATTTCCCTGCCACAGCTGCTGCACCGCCGAAAGAAGTTCGCTCCCAGCCATCCACATGCCCAGCGGTTGAATGCTAGCTTGGCAAAATTGCTAGCACTTCAACTGCTGCTTTTTCAGTTGGTAGACTCTGCCCCCTTCCGTGAGTTTGTGGAATGTGTGGTTTCTTAGTCTCAGGTACCCAAATGCCACTTTTTCTCACGGAAGGCGATTCCGGCTCTCTACCGGCATGTGGAAGGCAATGTCCATGCCTCACTGGACAGGGCGGTCAGCGGCAAGCTGCATATTACCTCTGACTCATGGTCCAGCAGGCATTAACAGGGACGTTACCTAAGTTTCAACGCGCATTGGGTGACTCTGCTGGAAGCTGGGAAGGATGCAGGACAAGGTGCAGTAGTGTTGGAGGTTGTTTTGCCACCACGCCTCCAAAATGCCACTACTAATGATTGTGACACACCTCTCTCCTCCACCCCTCCTCTTCTTCTTTCTCCATGGCCTCTTCCTGTGCTTTGTCCTCGGAACCAGCGGTGCTCTGTAGGCGTTGAAGGGCTACGCAAGTACGCAGGCCAAAAGATGCCATGTGGTGCTTGAGCTGGTGTGCTTGGGGGACAGGAGCCACACTGGGGCAGAGGTTTTGTCAGCTCTGCAGGGGCAGGTTCAGAGGTGGTTAACGCCATGCCAAGTTAAGGCAGGAATGGTGGTTTGCGACAATGGCACCAACCTCCTCTCCGCCCTCCAACAGGGACAACTGACCCATGTGCCCTGTTTGGCTCACGTCCTCAACTTGGTGGTGCAGCGGTTTCTGGGCAGGTACCTGGGCTTACAGGATGACCTGAGGCAGGCCAGGAAAATCTGTGTGCATTTCCGCCGGTCATATAATGCCAGTGCTCGGCTGGCAGACCTCCAAAAGGAATTTAACCTGCCAAAGAACCGCCTAATCTGTGACATGCCCACCAGGTGGAACTCAACATTGGCCATGCTGCAGCGGCTGCACACACAGCAGAGGGCCATCAATGAGTACTTGTGCGACTATGGCACCAGGACAGGGTCAGGGGAGCTTGTTTTTTTTCCCCACGCCAGTGGGCCATGATCAGGGATGCATGCACTGTGTTGTCACCATTTGAGGAGGCCACGAGGATGGTGAGCAGTGACAGTGCATGCATCAGTTACACTGTCCCCCTTGTCCACCTGTTGGAGCACACGCTGCGTGGAATAATGGACAGGGCACTTGAGGCAGAACAGAGGCAGGAAGAGGAGGACTTCCTTAGCTCTCAAGGCCCCCTTTATCCAGACAGTGTTGCTGCGTGCCCACTGATCACACAGGAAGAGGAGGAGGAGGAGGATTGTGTCAGTATGGAGGTGGAGCCTGGCACTCAGCATCAGCAGCAGTCTTTAAGGAATCAGTCCCAAGAAACACATGGACTTCTATGTGGCTGGGGGGAGGTGGCTGCGGACCATGTCGTCCTTAGTGACCCAGAGGACTCTGGACCGAATGCCTCAGCAAACCTACGCTGCATGGCCTCCCTGATCCTGCAAAGCCTGTGGAAGGATCCTCGCATTCGTGGTATCAAGGTGAAGAAACAATACTGGCTGGCAACCCTCCTTGATCCACATTACAAGGTTAAGGTTGCAAGCCTTATCTTGCCGTTGCAGAGGGAGCAGAGGATTAAACATCTTTGGGAGGCCTTGCAGAAAGGTCTGTGCAACGTGTTCCCAGAGACTGGGAGGTTACAAACTCCTGTTTCTGGACAACGTGTTGCTGAGGAAGGAGCGGTGGAGAAGGTGGCCATCTGACCGATGCGTTCAGACAATTTTTTAGTCCGCAGCCCCAAGGTATGATCGGTTCCAGCAACCATCGGCAGCGTCTGTTTTACATGGTGCAGGAATACCTAGGGGCAAGATCTGACTTGGACACCTTTCCCACCAAAAATCCTCTGGGTTACTGGGTCTTAAGGATGGATCACTGGCCAGAGCTTGCACAGTATGCAATTGAGCTACTTGCCTGTCCTGCATCCAGCATTCTTTCGGAACGCACATTCAGTACTGCTGGAGGCTTTGTAACTGATCACAGGGTGCGTCTGTCCACCGACTCGGTCGATCGACTGACCTTCATAAAAATGAATCAGTCTTGGATCACCACCAGCTACCAAGCACCTGATGCTGATGTAACCAAATATTTTTTTTTGAAATCTCAGATCCCTTCAAAGACTGCCTATGCTGATGCTGAGTGACTATCCTGAGTAATTATCCTCTTCCTCCTCAGTGATCATGCTGATAGCTTGTAAGAACATTTTTGGTTCTGGGTGCCGCCACCAGTGCCTAAGGCCCAATTTTTCAGCCCTTGTTTTAACAGGGGCGTGTAATTACAATTTTTGATGCAATACTTTGCAGCAGGGCTTGTTCCTGCGTTCCAACTAGAGTATCTGTGAGGGGTTGCAGTGTTGTGGCACCAGCACCAGTGCCTAAGGCCCAATTTTTCAGCCCCTGTTTAACAGGGGCATCTAATTACAATTTTTGATGCAATACTTTGCAGCAGGGCTTGTTCCTGCGTTCCAACTAGAGTATCTGTGAGGGGTTGCAGTGTTGTGGCACCAGCACCAGTGCCTAAGGCCCAATTTTTCAGCCCCTGTTTAACAGTGGCGTGTAATTACAATTTTTGATGCAATACTTTGCAGCAGGGCTCGTTCCTGTGTTCCAACTAGAGTATTTGTGAGGGGTTGCAGTGTTATGGCACCAGCACCAGTGCCTAAGGCCCAATTTTTCAGCCCCTGTTCAACAGGGGCATGTAATTACAATTCTTGATCTAATATTTCACAGCAGGGCCCGTTTCTGCGCCCACCAAGATTAACTGTGATTACTTACAGTGTTGTGCCACCAGCACCACCACCACCACCAAAGGCCCAATTTTTCAGCCCCTGTTCAACAGGGGCATGTAATTACAATTTTGATGCAATACTTTGCAGCAGGGCTCGTTTCTGCGTTCCAACTAGAGTATCTGTGAGGGGTTGCAGTGTTGTGGCACCAGCACCAGTGCCTAAGGCACAATTTTTCAGCCCCTGTGTTGTGCCACCAGCACCACCACCAAAGGCCCAATTTTTTAGCCCCTGTTCAACAGGGGCATGTAATTACAATTCTTGATCTAATATTTCACAGCAGTCCCGTTTCTGCACCCACCAAGATTATCTGTGAGGACTTACAGTGTTGTGCCACCACCACCACCAAAGGCCCAATTTTTCAGCCCCTGTTCAACATGGGCATGTAATTAGAATTCTTGATCTAATATTTCACAGCAGGGCCCGTTCTAGCACCCACCAAGAGTAACTGTGAGGATTTACAGTGTTGTGGCACCAGCACTACCATCACCAAAGGCCCAATTTTTCTGGCCCTGTTCAACAGGAGCATGTAATTATAATTCTTGATCTAATATTTCACAGCAGGGCCCTGTGAGGGCTTACAGTGTTGAGGCCACAACAACACCTAAGGCCCAAATTTCTGCTGAGTATATAGGGCAGGCCCCTACATTCAAACATCAAACTTACAAATGACTCCTACTTGCAAACAGAAGGAGACAACAGGAAGTGAGATGAAATCTACCCCATAGGAAGGGAAGTTCTCTCCTGTAAGAGTTAATATGGGAAAAACTTTTCTCCTTTCCACTGATGCTTTATCACCAATCCTTGTTTCACTAAAACCCCCAAATTTTCAAAAAACATTTGTCATTGGGACAAAAAGTGAGGTGAAATCTTCTGAAGAGGAGCACAGACAGCAAAACAAATGTCTCAGGGGTGATAACCGTTCCCTATGTTTTCCAAAAAGCTTAAAAACAGATTTTTTGGCTGGAGCTACACTTTAAAAATGTACCAGTTCAAAATTACAAACAGATTCTACTTAACAACAAACCTACAGTCCCTGTCTTGTTTGTATACTGCTGTTCAGAGTATATAGGGCCTTGGGGCCCCACGCCTTTCCTTTTTTTAATTTGGGTGCGGGGTTCCCCTTAATATCCATACAGGACCCAAAGGGCCTGGTAATGGACTGGAGGGTACCCATGCCGTTTGTCTCACTGATTTTCATCCATATTGCCAGGACCCGACATTACATTAAAGCCGCAAGCAGTTTTAAATGACTTTTTTCCTTTAAAAATGTCATTTTGTGCAGGGACTGTTCTAAGCACGGGAAACACGCGCCACTTTACAGGCATACTATAGACACCCCCCAGGTACGATATTTAAAGGAAAAGTTCACTTTTTTTTTTTTTACTTTAAGCATCATTAAAATTACTGCTCCCGAAAAAACGTCCATTTTTAAAAGTTTTTTTTGCATTGATACATGTCCCCTAGGGCAGGACCCGGGTCCCCAAACCCTTTTTAGGACAATACCATGCAAATTAGCCTTTAAAATTTGCACTTTTGGTTTTGAACATTCAAGTCCCATAGACGTCAATGGGGTTCTAACGTTCGTGTGAATTTTCGGGCCGTTCGCAGGTTCTGGTGCGAACCGAACCGGGGGGTGTTCGGCTCATCCCTACACACAAGCAGGAAATGATGTTTCTGGGGGCGTTCTGTACACATTCTGTGTACAAAACACCTCTGGGTAGCCATATTGCATTATGTTTTCAGAAAATTACATCAGCTGCAGATTGAAAAGGAAAGGTACTTTTTTTTTTTTTTTTTTGTTTACAAACGTTTTTATTGTAGAATAGTATAATATCTGGGTGAACAAGCGTTGAAGGTACAGGAGATACAATGGTAATATATTCAGTAACAGCTGAACAATATGATACTTGCAAAGTATATCTCATTGTACAGTACATGCAAGGTGCCCCCAATAAATCAGAGCAATAAGAAACATAAAAAAAGAAATAATACAAAAAAAAAGGGGAAAAGGGAAAAGGAAACAAAAACATATTATTGTGATAAATGTGCATCCCATTCATATTATTATAGCCATCAATCCATGAGGATGTTATGTAACTTTATTCCTGAAGTCAGGAGGCTATGCAGCTTCTAGAGGTACATTCTCATACAGATTCCGTCTTTTGGGAACATAATCATATCTGTTGTGATTCAGCTATTGGGGCCGAAGGATCTCCTAGTCTGTCACTCAGTAGGTGAGCCGTCCAAATATTCCATTTACGGTCAAAAATGTGCATGGAGTCCAGGAGAGTGTGGTGTATTCTTTCCATAGCCCTGATGGACTCCATACGTGAGATCACCTGCGACCAAAGTACGTGGGGATGTTTCCAGTTTAAGGCTATTGCCCATTGGATAGCACTAAAAACAGTGTGAAATAATTTCTGTAATGGGATAGGAACCTCTGGGAGTTCTGCAAAAAGCAGACACATTGGAGAGGTCAGCGTAATCGAGATACTTGAAATAAGTGATATGAGAGACATAGTCTTATGCCAAATGGTATCCAGGGCCTTACAACTCCAGAACGTGTGCAACAGCGTTCCCCTGTCCTGGCATCCTCTAAAACATGTGCCAGGCACCAGGGAATAAATTCTGTGGAGACGATCAGGAGTGTAATACCACCTGGTGTGAATTTTGAGAGTTGTCTCTTTAATGGATATAGATCTCGTGCATTTGTGCATATTAGCTATCATATTCTGCCAGTCCTCCGCTGAGAATTCCTGAGCCATCTCTGCCTCCCAATCCTCCATTGCCTTAGGTTTTTGAGGAGAGTTATAGTCATTAAGGTATCTATATAGAATGAATATGGTCCCCCTATCTCGTGAAGCCTCCCCACACATCAACTCAAACGGGGTCTTAGATAAGTCGACTCCACTGGAGGTAAGTGCTGAGTAAAAGTGTCTTATTTGCAGGTATTGATGAAACTCAAATCGTCCCATATCATGGGTCTGCTGCAGGTGAGCATAAGAGCAAAAGGAGGTGTTCTGCAGCAAGGATTCAAGGTTCACCAAACCCCTAGCGATCCAACCACAGAATGGTGATCTGGATGAGAAGGCCGGGGGGAAGGACGGCTCTCCCAAAAAGGAGGACAGGAGGGGTCTGTCTGATTGTAACTTATATTTCTTGGAGTAAAGGGACCAAAGGTACAGTGATTGGCCTACTATAGAGTTAAGTGGTGTGATATCTTTTGGAGTTATAGTACGAGACCACAATAGACCCGGAAGGTGGTACGGCGCAACCGAGATCTGCTCAAACTGCAGCCATGGTATAGAGGCGGGGTTGATATGCCACTGCGCCAATTGAGTAAGGCGGGATGCCAAAAAGTACTTCCAAAGGTCCGGGCAAAGAAAGCCCCCCCTTATCTGTGTTCTATACATCATCAAACGTCCTATGCAAGGTTTTTTGTTTTGCCATACAAATTTGAGCAGAGCCGACTGCACCGTCACTAGGGTGGAGCGAGAAACATATAAAGGCAAAGACCTAAACAGGAATAGAAGTTTTGGAAGGATGTTCATTTTTATTGCTTGAATCCTACCAAGAAATGATATACGGTATGAGGACCATGGATTTAAAAGGAGTTTAACTTTGGAGAATGCCGGGGGATAATTTAAGGAGTATATTTGTTTGAGAGAGTGGGCCAGCTTAATGCCCAGATATTGTAAAGAGGTGAGGTTCCACGAGAATTTGAATCTATCCTTAAGTGTAGTTAATAAAGGTTGCGGAAGATGGATGGGCATCGCCGTACACTTGCTAAGATTAATTCTGAGGCCTGTTAATTTTTGGAAGAAATTTAGAGTGGACATGAGGTTAGGGAGGGAGATCAAGGGGTCCGAAATAAATAAAAGTACATCGTCCGCATAGAGGCTAAGTTTAAATTCTCGGTCTCCTTTTATGTAACCTCTAATGTTCTGGTTGTTGGAAATGGACCTAGACAGGGGCTCCATGGCCAGTGCAAATAATAAAGGGGAGAGGGGGCACCCCTGTCTTGTACCACATTGCAAAGAAAAATAGTCTGAATTACATCCCGGCAACTTTATGCGGGTCTTAGGGTGATGGTAAAGGGCTTTAAAGCCTTGTAGAAATGCCCCCCTGAATCCAAATTTTAACAATACTGTGTCTAGATACGTCCAGAGGACACTATCGAATGCTTTATTAATGTCCAAACTTAGGAGCAGTACCTGGTTTGAATGCATCTGGGCGTCCTGCACAATGTTGGTGGCCAAACGAATGTTATCTGTGATCTGTCTCGCTGGGATGAAACCGGTTTGGTCAGGGGATATCAAGGATTGTATCACTTTAGCTAACCTGTCTGCCAAGATCTTTCCGAATATTTTAAGGTCGTTATTAATTACCGATATGGGGCGAAAATTTGAGGGAGAGTATGGTCTTTGCCCGGTTTGGGTATGAGGGACATATTAGCTAACAGCATTTCCTCAGGGAATTGTTTTCCTCCGAGGACCTGGTTGTACATGTTGGTAAGTGTGGGGAGTAAGGAATCTGCAAATTTTTTGTAGTAGGCTGCTGAGAACCCGTCCGGGCCTGGGGCCTTAGATGGCTTAAGGGAGGATATGATAGAAGCCACTTCCTCAGACGAACAAGGAGCATTGAGGATATTAAGATGCTCCTCTGTCAACTGGGGAAGCAAGAGGGTGTCCAACCATGACTGCATTGGTGGGGGAAGGGAGGGATCTGGGCACGAAAATAGTTTCTGGTAAAAGGCGGAAAAAATATTCAAAACCTGTTTAGGATGGGAGGTAATGTTGCCATTTTTATCTTTCAATTTATAAAGGTGGGTTGGTTGGGATGATTGTTTTAGTTTACGGGCAAACATCGTGGAGGCCGAGTTACTGTGAAGGAGAAAACGAGCTTTGGACCACCTAAGAGACCTCTCTATGTGACTAGAAAGTATATCGTCAAGGGCCCTTCTCTTTTCAGTGATCTGCCGGAGCAACTCCGTTGAAGGAGTCTGAGAGTGACTGTGATATAATCGTTCTAGTTCTACGGTGAGTTTATGAGTGTCCTGTTGTCTTTGGCGTTTTTGTGTTGTAGAGATTTCTATCAGGTGGCCTCTCATAACAGCCTTGTGGGCAGCCCAGAGGGTGATTGGGGAGATATCCTCGACATTATTGATTCTAAAATATTCTTTAAGGCGATCCGTCAGCTGAGCCAGGATCACTGGGTCTGTAAGAAGTGCTTCGTTTAAGCGCCAAGACCTGGCCGTGTGGGGAGGCCTAAACAAGAAATATTGGTAGAAACCATGTGATGGTCCGACCAAGGGCATATATGTATATTGGCTGAGGTGGAATTCACCGTTAGAGAAGGAGTGCAGAAAACATAATCTAGACGAGAGTAACTATCGTTGGGGTGGGAATAAAAGGTGTATTCTCTCGAACCTATATTATGGACCCTCCATACATCTATCAACTGAGAGGTTCTCAAGGAATACTGAAGGGACTTGGGAAAAGCCTTAGTTGTTGGGCATGTCCTACTTCTGTCCAATCCTGAATGGGCTACCAAGTTAAAATCCCCTCCAATTAACAGATGGGGGGAGTGAAACCTTTCCAGGATCTGGAAGAATTCTTTAAAAAATGTGGCCTGTGAAGCATTAGGCGCATATATTGAAGCTAGGGTTAGTTGTTTGTGCTGGATGGTGCCCTGAATTATTACAAACCGACTGTTAGGATCTTTATATGTCTGTTGGACTTGAAATAACACTGAATTCCTGATAAAGATAGCGGCCCCCCTAGACCTGGACCCATAGGTAGTGAAAAAGCATTGTTTAAATGTTTTATCAAAATATGATGGGTGGTTATCACTGGAGAAATGTGTCTCCTGAAGCAGTACTATGTCCGCTCCAAGTGACTTATAGGCTTTAAACGCTTTCCTTCGTTTTTGAGGGGTATTAAACCCTTTTACATTGTGAGAAATTACCTTGATACCCATAGTGGGTCCAGAGGGGTAGCTTTAAGATAGAAATCGGGTCCAGGTCGAGAGTGGGCTCCACAACAGCATAAAGTCCCCCAGGGTGAGGCCCAGTCAGGGAGTACAACCCCCCCATAATACATACATGCTTTATCTGAGATAGCAATACACATATCAAAATGATAGTACCTTCTGCATTGGGTAGCACAAAAAGAGCAAAAAAAGCAAAGAAAAAATAAAAAAATAGAATAAAATAGTAAACCAAAGCAAAGAATTTGAAAACCAGGCCAAAAAATAGCCAACAATAGTCTAGGGGGGCAATGGGGAAAGACATCCCATATACCCAAAAAAAGGTGTCCATTCGGACCAAAAGGTCCAACACTCTGTGTTTTGGTGTCCGTGTGATCTGCACGGATGCAGATATATCCGGAGGGTTTACCTGTAATAGGTCTGTCGGCATCAACATCACTAAACAGATGAAGAGCCGGCCAGTCCCCAATATTGACGAGTGTGGGGTCTCACAGGCGGACGCGACCAGGATTCCACATGGAGCCAGGAGATTTTAGGTGCGTCAAAGCATGTCAGGGGAGGATCAGAGTTCTCAACCTTATGGGAGAAAAACAGAACAGAGCAGCGAAAGGAAACATCGAAGAATGGAAAAACCCAAAACAAAAAGGAAATGCTGCTGCTTTGGTTAGTCCCGTCGTTGATCACGGCGGTCTCTTCTGGGTGGAGGGGTAGCCCAAATTGCTGAGTGTCTTGGTGTGGAAGGTAGCCTGGGTAGAGAGGCCGCATCAAGGAGGCCCAGCTTCACAAGTACTTCCTTGCCTTCAGCCAGTGTAGTCACAGTGTAGGTCATGCCGTTATGGGGCACCTGTAGCTTGAAAGGGAAGCCCCAGCGGTAACGAATACTTGCCGACTGCAGCACCGACGTAACCTCCTTCATCTTCCTGCGTTTGTCCAGGGTAGTGGGGGAGATGTCCCATCCAAACGGATATTAGGGGTGTTCCTAGAAGCCCTGAGGATATCCTCTTTAATCAGAAAGTCCTTAAGGCACAGCACTATATCCCTAGGAGGCTTCTCCGGGGGTGGAGGGGGGCGTAAGGCCCTATGAATCCTATCACAGGAAAAGGCAGTCAGTGGGGAGTCAGGCAGGAGGGATTGAAATAGCTTTTGAACGGCTGGCAGCAATTCTGTCACAGACTCAGGGACTCCTCGCACCCTAAGATTGTTACGTCGATTTCTGTTATCAAGGTCCTCTATGTGTGCCTGTAATTGTAGGACCGTTTCTGACAAAGATTCATGTTCTTTTCTAAGATCAGAGTACCCTAGGGACAGTTCATCATGCTTAGTCTCCAGCAAGTCCGTTCTACTGCCTAGCGCTGCAATCTCCAGAGACAAAGTATTAGTGGACTTATGCAGCTCTGATTGAAACTTCTGGGCAATTTTGTCATACATCAGGGTTAGACTTTCATCCAAATCCGCCTTAGTTAGTTGTAATGAGTACTCACTTTCTCCTAAGGAGTGTGCCGGTGAAGTAGCTGCAGCGGGAAGTCGTGCTTGTGACTGTGTCTTCCGGGCGCCATCTTGGGCCTGCATGTTCTCCTCCCTCACTCTCAATAAGTATGTGGTTAGCGATCTTTGAGCCGGTTTGGAGCGGCGACTTTTGGGTCCCGGCATGCGCTGGATGTTCCGCCGGGGGTGTTGAAAAGAATTGGGTCGAAATTCCGCGTGGATGGCCCCGGGGAAGTGCCGTTCTCCTTCGTGGCTCACGGAGCTCTCAGCCCTTGCTTCCTCCTCGGTTCGCGCCGCGCATGCGCCCCCGGTACTTTTTAATAACATTCAATTTCAATATCACTTGTGTCGCAATGGTATACACTTCATTATTCTTCTTTATTTGCTATTTTTTTTCCTACGAAAACATAAAATTCCTTTAAATATAGCTGCCAGGAACTCAGAGCCCTTTTTATGGGAAAGCTGAGCCAAGTCGCTACGGCATTTCCTCCTTCCAAGAGGTAATTTTAGCCTGGTTGCCACTGGAAACCACACTCTCCCAGCAAGACTTTGCTGGCTCTCTCCAATTGGCTGTTGGCTGTATTGGCTCCCCCTGAAGCCACTTTCCATGAGCTTGGGCGGGCATGTTCCACCAGTCACATTACTGATAATAACATTGTTGCTGTGGGCAACCACACTCAGTCCTGGCCTCTGGTCAGCCTCTCTCCTTACACTGAGGGATGGCTTGCTTTCCTCTTTAGCTTGGCCCAATGTTGCCAGGTGTCACTTGCACCAGTCCACAGCAGATTCAAACAACAGGCACACTCCTTCTCTTTCTCTGCACACCCCATACTTGCACAGAACAACAACAGGAGTACTGTCTTTAAGGGGCCTCTTCCTTCCAGGTATAACCCCTGCAGAGCACAGGCAGTTTCTGACAATAGCTCACTGGTAAGGAATGCGAAGATCCCCAGTTCATCTCCCTGCATCCCAGCACCACTTGTAATGTTGGGGGTTGTTTATCCTAATGCCACGTACACACGGTCGGATTTTCCAATGGGAAATGTTGGATGTGAGCTTGTTGTCGGAAAGTCCGACTGCGTGTATGCTCCATCGGACATTTTCTGTCGGACTTTCCACCAACAAATGTTTGATAACAGGTTCTCAAATTTTCTTGGCAGAAAGTCCGATCATGTGTATGGGAAGTGTAGAGCTCACTAGTGAGTACAGTCCACACAGTGCCATTTAAAGGCTTATTAGCCAATTTTGTTAAAGAGAAAGCAAATGTCCAGCAAAACAAACAGTTGCTCACGTAGGGGTATCCACCATTAATGCGAAACAAAGTAAGTCAGGTTCAGCCATCTGGCTCTCTTTAGCAGCAACGCAGCTCAGGCTTTATGCCTCGGTCCTCTTAACCATCTAACAGTGTCCCTGTATTTACGTACAAACACTATACCTCAGTTAGCACTATTTTTTTCACAGCTCCCCTGCTGCTCCAGCCCACAGGCTTGGGCCCTTCGCCTGCTCTGTCAGACTGCACCGTCCAGACATGCACGCTTGTGGCTGCTCCCTTACACCCATGTGGACTCTTCAGGATAGTGGAGCTCAGAACACTGGTCCTGACTCTACAAGAAGCCCAGAACCCACATGCACAATACTATTCCTAAAACCTGGTCCCAGGATTGGAGATTTCCACCCACCTAGATCGCTGCAAAATCTCCATGCTCCAAATTGCAAATTGAGTTTTATCAACCACCAAAAAAACTGAAAACACAGTTTTCTCCAAATTAAAATTAAACAAGCACCCTGGAGCCCCTCCTTCCCACCTACCTTGTTGAGAATCCCAGGCGACATACACCATCACAGAGGACTGCACTAAGTGCATTATTGGTAGCTGGTTGCTTTTATGGTGAATGACCACACTAGTTTGCCATTTCTGTAAACTATGAATGAGTTGCGTTTGCCTCAAACCCTTATTTAACCGAAAACTCATCCTTTTTGGAATGTAACATGAGCACCTATTTATAGCTTTTGGTTTTACACTAACAAACTTTCTGGCAGCATTAGCATCCTTTTCTGGGTTTTGCTACTTCCAAGCTTTGTTTTTTGTTTTTGTTTTTTTTTTGCATTGGCGCAATATTGTGTTTTGTCCCCCACAAAAAGCTTAACATTCGGAAGGTTAAAAAGCCAGTACTAAAGTGCACGTATATCCAAGGACTTATCTTATTGGTATTTATATGCATTTTGTATAAATACCAACTGGCAAATTTCACACTCGCAGGTGTGTGAACATGCAAGCACACGTACACACTATTAATTATTCTGAATATGCATTCTGAATATGCATAGTAGCAACCAATGTCTTGATTTATTCAAGATGATGGTTGAACAAGATATAGAAGAGATACATATACGTCCCATCAGAGGAAATAAGCACATTCAACAGGGTCTTAAGGAATTAGAAAAAAAAAGACATTGTTATAAGACCGGCGTACAAAGGGGAGGGAATAGTGGTAGTAGACAGCGCGGGAGTCTTCTATATAGACAAAAAAAGACTACAAAAAAGAACTAAACCACCTAATAGAGGACAAACAAACTTACATTAAACTAAAAGGAGATCATGTGAACAGATTAAAAGCCATACTTACTAAAAAAATAAAAACAAAACCAAGGGACGGGCATACTGGATAAAAAGGAAGCCCAATATTTAGTTCTGTAGCATCGAAGACCCCTATTATATACCAGGTTCCCAAAATACACAAAAAACACTCAAAAAACCCCAGGACGCCCATTTATTAATGGGGTGGACTCTTTATTCTCCAGAGTTGGAGAATATTTGGATCATTATTTGCAACCTATTGCCCAACAATTCCCGTCTTATACAAAAGACAGCAGGGATCACATTAATCATATTAGGAACATTCCGGTAAACAGACTTTTTAGTAAGTATAGATGTTGACTCACTATATACTAATATCAAGCAAAAAGATGCCACCTCAGCAATAAAATGGACTCTGGAAAATAAAAGCACCTTACAAAACACACAAATAGATTTCAGGTTGGGTATATTGCAACTAGCAATGGAAAACAATAATTTCTGGCATGATAAACAATACTATAAACAAATAAGGGGTGTCGCCATGAGAGCTAAATATGCTCCCACGGTGGCTAATATCTTCATGAGCATGTGGGAGTCAGAAGAAATACATGGCAGAAATATCCCAGGATTAATAACATATTGATATATATATATATATATATAGGTATATTGATGATATTTTTCTTATTTGGGAGGGCAATGAGAATACTTTAAAAGAATTCTTACAACATATCAATATTACTAAATACAATATTTTCTTCACAGCAAGTTACAGTATAGAGAAGGTTAATTATCTGGATTTAGAAATATTCAAACAAGGCAATAGCATATATACCCGCATATTCTTTAAAAATACAGATAGGAACAGCTGCATTCCCACCTGTAGCGGCCATCATCCAAAATGGATTTCAGGAATACCTAAAGGCCAGTTCATGAGGGTAAAATGAAATTGTGATTTTCCAGAGGACTATAAAATACAATCCAATATGTTGCTGGACAGGTTTGAACAAAAGGGATACAAAGGCCCACAGCTCATTAGCACACAAAGAGAAGTAGGACTGATGGATAGGAAACTATTACTCACCCTATGGAAAGGAGAGAGGTGTCATTCCAATAGGCACTGTATATTTCTAGAGGTGGGCCCCCATCCCAATTTCTTGCCAAACACGAGCACCCCCTATCGGAGTGCAGTTCCTCTAACGGGACTTTTTTAGCGGGGTCACCTCTGATAAAGTAGAAAATAGTAGAAAATTTAAGTTTCTGTATAAAAGTATTGTAGTTTATTGGTTTAACATTTAAAAATCATTACACATGACCTAACCGTATGTACAATAAAATGGATGCATGTAATGGGAAGAAACAATTATAGAGAAAATGACCAATTGCAATGATACAGGTAAATAAAGACCCAATGATCATAGAAACCCAATGTTTCGAGGTATGCAAAGGGGTGACCTCTTCTTCAGGGGTAACGATAATTGGTCAGAGTGGGTGTTTCATCTAAAAAGTTAACAAAAAAGCAGAGCAAACATAAGTGGATGAATATCTCAGGTATTCACAGCAGGAGGCAGTAGAGAGCATTTAGTTTGCATTACAAAGTTCAGTTCACATTTAAACAGTTGTTACATCATTGGTAAATTCTAGGCATGTACAAGCAGAAAATTCATACTGACCCCTTGAAAATCATGTAAACATTCCCAAGGACATTTCCAGCATCCAGTGCGAATCAAACAAATTGCCGTCCGTCACGGCCACACAGGAATCACAGAACCAAGGTTCAAGAAGATAGAGAGGAGACCAAGTAGACCACAGGAGTGAGAGCCAGGGTGGGCTGAGGTTGCTTCACAAAGGATATCCCCCATAAAGAGGAACAGACACAGTCCTCCCCTTTTCCCCCTTAAAGAACAGCCTGCTTGATGGAGTATGGAGGGTGGGGGGTAATATCCCACTGCAATAAAAATACTTCAATGAGAATCTCAGAGGAGAGCCTAGTATAAATACAATATTATTCTCCAAAATAGAGGTAATATTGGGGTAAGCAGATAAAAACCACCCAGAATTGTACGTATAATATATATCAAACACATACCTAAAAAAATGGAGGTGAGTGGAATCAGGTCACAGATCCCAATATTGAGCCCCAAGGAGATATTTAAATAAACCTCAGATTAAAGTGGGCCAAGGTCCAAGAGGGTATGCAGGTTCCCTGGTTAAGTGTAAGCCCGCATAGGTCTGCAGATTATAAAACACATCAGGGAAATGTTGTGAGTGAGTAAATAATTAATCATCTATATAGTTTGCAAAACTCCCAGCCAAAGATAATCCTCAGGTTTACCTGCCTGTCTTAACTTCCTCCAAGCACGTCTGTATGGTGTAGGAAACAGCTGATAAGTGCAGCGCCAGAGGGGTTTAAGTGTGTGTTGGCTGCAGTGGGTGTTGGTGTCCAATCAGTAACCTGATTGGCTGAACCAAGGGTAGGGGGCGGTCTAAAGCAGGGAGGCCAAGACGTGTCTGTAAAGGATATCCCCCGGGCGGAGCGACGTACAGCGTCATCTCCACGATGCACTCCCTGGAGTGAAAACCTCCACAGCAGGGCAGAGATGGGCGTGTGCAGAGGCGCAGCGCTCGGCGGGGGGCGGAGCCAGCGCAACGTGGAGAATTCCCCCATGCGTCTGGAAGTCCCGCAGCGCAGAGCTGGCGTGCCCGTTGTCATGGGAACCCATGACACAGACTGCCAGAGAGAGGGGGGGCCGGGCGCGCTCAGAAGAGAGCGCACCTCAGTCTCCCCTGGGTGCGCTGAGTGAGCTGACACACAGCCCAAGCCTGGAAGGATTGAAGAGGGAAAGAGTGAGAGTGATTGGTTGAAAAGTGAGAAGAGGGAGGGAAGAAAGACAGCCAGATGGAAAGTGCAGGCATGAAAGAAGGAATGAAGAAAGGAAGAGAAAGAGGTGACAGTGAGTGGAAAGGAAAACGGTGGAGCTGAGAGGGAAGAAAGGGAGAAAAACTGAAGTCATGCAGGAGAAGAGAGAGGGGGGGAAAAGGGGGAGGGGAGGAATCCTTGTAGAGGAGGGAGAGAGAAAGGAAGGAAGAAGAGAGACAGGGAGGAAAGAGAGGGGGAGAGGAGGGAATAAAAGTGCATGCAGTGAAAATACCAATACTTGGTGAGTTGTCTGTGTAGTCGAGAGGGACGGTCCCACCGAATTGGAAAAAGGTCCTGCAATCATAAAACAAGGTTATTACATCATATATTTTAAACAATGTATTGCATCAAGAGCCAAGCAGGAATAACATATTCAAACTAAAGGTACAGTCCTATTAGTTCTTGTGTCCTATCAGTTCTAAGGACCATCCCAAAAACCTGGGGCATATTGACAGTCCCGTATAAATACGCGATTACTATATTATGGATAAGAAGTACAAAAGGTCCGAGTAGGACGAAGGACTACCTCAGTTTGATTAAGGGGTTGATCCTATTATAAAGATTCCCATTCGGATACTCCTGAGGAGAATCCCTCCAGGAAGGGTCTGAAGGAGGTGGTTGCATTAAGGCCAGGTGGCATGGTCACATTCAAGCGAAAAATCCACCTTTGTTCGGCTTGCATTAATGTTTTGTTAGTGTCACCCCCTCTTATGCCAGGGTGTATTCTGTCTAGGATCAAGAAGGAAATCTTAGGAGTGATTCCTTCATGTAGATCTCTCACATGTCTCCCCAAAGGGAGGCTTGGGTTACAGGCCTGCATGGATAGAATGTGTCGATAGGCACGTCGCCAGAAGGGCTGAATAGTTTTGCCCACATTTAAACAAAAGCAGTTAGATAGAAGTAGGTAAACTACATTGGCTGTTTGGCAATTCGCATAGTGTTTAGGGCGGTAACGTTCGCCATTTGGGAGTGTTATATTGCGTGTGGTGTTCATAAAACGGCAGTAGTTACACCCACCACAGGTAAATGTACCTAGGTATTTACACGGATCCTGGTGTCTAGAATCATGGTATTCACTGGACACTAGGTAGTCCTTGAGAGATCTAGCTCTTTTGAATGTGAAGACCGGGTGTTTACTCACATAGGGACCTATAGTCGGGTCCATTGAAAGAAGATGCCAGTACTTGTTGGCGATTTTTTTAAAAGTTTCATGTTGGTTGCAGTATTTTGTTATAATCGAGATTGGATTTTTCTTAATGTTTTTAGAAGATGGATTGTACAGCAGTTCTTTCCTAGGTTTCAATACTGCCCGATTGTAGGCCTTTTTAAGGCAAGATTTGGAGTAACCCCGAAGTAATAATCTCTCTCTCAGGAGAGGACATTCATCATGAGCAATGGGGAACTCTTGTGCCCCATCGTATGCCAACCTGTACCTGGGGGAGTGGGAGCGCATGATCAACCAATCCGATGATCTGGCCCCCTTCATGATGAATGTGAGCCTATGGCTCAGATTCATCGATGATGTCCTCCTCGTCTGGGACGGCCCACAGCATCAACTCGAACCCTTCCTAGAATGTCTAAACAAAAATAATTTCAATTTGAGCTTTACAATGACTTTTGACAACTCTTCCATAACTTTCTTGGATGTAACTATCCATAAAGATGACAGGGGGCGTATTAGCAGTAGTTTATACAGGAAGCCAACAGCGGGCAGTACTATATTACATGCCAGCAGTTTTCATCCAACACCCCTAATTGCATCCATCCCTTTTAGTCAGTATTTGAGGACACGGAGAAACTGCACAGACGACACAATCTTCAGGAGAGAGGCTGATCTCCTGAGAGATAGATTATTACTTCGGGGTTACTCCAAATCTTGCCTTAAAAAGGCCTACAATCGGGCAGTATTGAAACCTAGGAAAGAACTGCTGTACAATCCATCTTCTAAAAACATTAAGAAAAATCCAATCTCGATTATAACAAAATACTGCAACCAACATGAAACTAAAAAAAATTGCCAACAAGTACTGGCATCTTCTTTCAATGGACCCGACTATGGGTCCCTATTTGAGTAAACACCCGGTCTTCACATTCAAAAGAGCTAGATCTCTCAAGGACTACCTAGTGTCCAGTGAATACCATGATTCTGGACACCAGGATCCGTGTAAATACCCAGGTACATTTACCTGTGGTGGGTGTAACTACTGCCGTTTTATGAACACCACTACCTACTCGGACCTTTTGTACTTCTTATCCATAATATAGTAATCGCGTATTTATACGGGACTGTTAATATGCCCCAGGTTTTTGGGATGGTCCTTAGAACTGATAGGACACAAGAACTAATAGGACTGTACCTTTGAATATGTTATTCCTGCTTGGCTCTTGATGCAATACATTGTTTAAAATATATGATGTAATAACCTTGTTTTATGATTCCAGGACCTTTTTCCAATTCGGTGGGACCGTCCCTCGACTACACAGACAACTCACCAAGTGTTGGTATTTTCACTGCATGCATTTTCATTCCCTCCTCTCCCCCTCTCTTTCCTCCCTGTCTCTCTTCTTCCTTCCTTTCTCTCTCCCTCCTCTACAAGGATTCCTCCCCCCCTTTTCCCCCCCTCTCTCTTCTCCTGCATGACTTCAGTTTTTCTCCCTTTCTTCCCTCTCAGCTCCACCGTTTTCCTTTCCACTCACTGTCACCTCTTTCTCTTCCTTTCTTCATTCCTTCTTTCATGCCTGCACTTTCCATCTGGCTGTCTTTCTTCCCTCCCTCTTCTCACTTTTCAACCAATCACTCTCACTCTTTCCCTCTTCAATCCTTCCAGGCTTGGGCTGTGTGTCAGCTCACTCAGCGCACCTGGGGGAGACTGAGGTGCGCTCTCTTCTGAGCGCGCCCGGCCCCCCCCTCTCTCTGGCAGTCTGTGTCATGGGTTCCCATGACAACGGGCACGCCAGCTCTGCGCGGCTTCCAGACGCATGGGGGAATTCTCCACGTTGCGCTGGCTCCGCCCCCCGCCGAGCGCTGCGCCTCTGCACACGCCCATCTCTGCCCTGCTGTGGAGGTTTTCACTCCAGGGAGTGCATCGTGGAGATGACGCTGTACGTCGCTCCGCCCGGGGGATATCCTTTACAGACACGTCTTGGCCTCCCTGCTTTAGACCGCCCCCTACCCTTGGTTCAGCCAATCAGGTTACTGATTGGACACCAACACCCACTGCAGCCAACACACACTTAAACCCCTCTGGCGCTGCACTTATCAGCTGTTTCCTACACCATACAGACGTGCTTGGAGGAAGTTAAGACAGGCAGGTAAACCTGAGGATTATCTTTGGCTGGGAGTTTTGCAAACTATATAGATGATTAATTATTTACTCACTCACAACATTTCCCTGATGTGTTTTATAATCTGCAGACCTATGCGGGCTTACACTTAACCAGGGAACCTGCATACCCTCTTGGACCTTGGCCCACTTTAATCTGAGGTTTATTTAAATATCTCCTTGGGGCTCAATATTGGGATCTGTGACCTGATTCCACTCACCTCCATTTTTTTAGGTATGTGTTTGATATATATTCTACGTACAATTCTGGGTGGTTTTTATCTGCTTACCCCAATATTACCTCTATTTTGGAGAATAATATTGTATTTATACTAGGCTTTCCTCTGAGAGTCTCATTGAAGTATTTTTATTGCAGTGGGATATTACCCCCCACCCTCCATACTCCATCAAGCAGGCTGTTCTTTAAGGGGAGGACTGTGTCTGTTCCTCTTTATGGGGGATATCCTTTGTGAAGCAACCTCAGCCCACCCTGGCTCTCACTCCTGTGGTCTACTTGGTCTCCTCTCTATCTTCTTGAACCTTGGTTCTGTGATTCCTGTGTGGCCGTGACGGACGGCAATTTGTTTGATTCGCACTGGATGCTGGAAATGTCCTTGGGAATGTTTACATGATTTTCAAGGGGTCAGTATGAATTTTCTGCTTGTACATGCCTAGAATTTACCAATGATGTAACAACTGTTTAAATGTGAACTGAACTTTGTAATGCAAACTAAATGCTCTCTACTGCCTCCTGCTGTGAATACCTGAGATATTCATCCACTTATGTTTGCTCTGCTTTTTTGTTAACTTTTTAGATGAAACACCCACTCTGACCAATTATCGTTACCCCTGAAGAAGAGGTCAACCCTTTTGCATACCTCGAAACGTTGGGTTTCTATGATCATTGGGTCTTTATTTACCTGTATCATTGCAATTGGTCATTTTCTCTATAATTGTTTTTTCCCATTACATGCATCCATTTTATTGTACATACAGTTAGGTCATGTGTAATGATTTTTAAATGTTAAACCAATAAACTACAATACTTTTATACAGAAACTTAAATTTTCTACTATTTTCTACTTTATCAGAGGTGACCCCGCTAAAAAAGTCCCGTTAGAGGAACTGCACTCCGATAGGGGGTGCTCGTGTTTGGCTATTACTCACCCTAAAACCAAAAAAAAGAAGAAAATATGATCTTACCTTCTGTACTGAATTTAATAGGCAACATAAACAAACAGAAAAAATCTGAAAAACTAATTGGACCATTTTGCTCAGAGATCCGACATTGGCTAAAACAATACCAATACGCCCCGAGTTTATTTACAGATGCCCAACAATATTGAAGGATAGAATTGTTAAAAGTATTCCGGACCCCCAAAAAATATGGTCACTTTCCTTGATAGGTTTTTTCAAATGTGGCAAATGTTTAACATGCAGAACACGTTAAGGAGGTAAAAGAAAAATAACACACTTTAAATCAAAAACTACAGGACAGATACAAGAAATATCCAAATGTATCACTTGTGGCACCACACATGTCACATACCTCTAAGAATGTGAATGTGGTCTCCAAAATGTGGGTCGGACCACGAGAGAACTTAAAGTCAGACTACGAGAACACATCAATAATATTAAAAAGGGCTTCTTGAAAACACAGCTTATTATACCACTTCAGAAGATTTCATAATAGGGATCCATCTAAATTAATTTTATGTGATATTGCTAGAGTGGAGATACATTGGAGGGGTACCAATTTAAAACAGGCTATTTCTTAAAATATTATATAGATATATATAAATGAATATATCAATTACTCAATGGAAATATCAATTACAGTCTTTGGTGCCTAAGGGGTTAAACGTGGACTTAGACATTAATTGTTGTATTAATAATTTTTAAATTTAAATTTGATTTTAAAAATATTTTTTTCATTTATGTATTTCTTAATTTTCATATATGTATTTATGTATTAATTTAACCTTTGTTATTTTATTTATTTTGTTTTATTTATTGTTGTACAATTTATTTGATATGGAATGGCTGCCATTAGAAATATTTATAATTATTTGATAACAAGACACTATCATGTTGGGTGGACTAGACAATCCAGTTATCACACAATTTTCAATATTAAAAAATATTGTATTGGTATGTTGAGCCTAACTCCACATTGGGGTGGATTCAACTTCCTATGTATAATATTCAATTTTAAGTACTAACAGGGTGTTTTGAATGCTTCCTGTGTACACAGGAAGTGATTCCATATTGACCTTACATGTGGGAAGATGGTGATTACGGTACTTCCGGTTTTGACAGAAATGTCACTTCCGGTAAAAACATCACTTTCGGTTCTGGTAAAATATCACTTCTGGTTCCGGCGGAAACTGGAAGTAGTTATAATTATTACTGCGCCATCAATGGGAGTAGTGGGTGTCATTGGGTGTAGTGGGTGGGACTTAATATATATAAGACAGCCAGTCAAGGGCCCCAGAAGCTTCTGATGATGACCAGTGGGAGGGGCAAAACACGTCAAGTTGAGGAGACCTATTGACCATTGTTTTCACGCCAAGGCAGCATTTCTCTGCATGTTTTAAAAAATTTTTGATGTAAGTGTAATATTTTTGGGATTTTAGGAATAAACCTCGCAGTATTACACTATATTTATTCTTTTCCCTTCATTGCCATACATCCTTATGGATGCCTGATCACTAAGATGGGAAGGATCCAGGATATCCATATGTTTTAATCATACCGGTGGAAGATAGGAGTTATCCCTATGTAGTGTCCATAAAATCCAGTTACCAGTGACGGGAGATGCTGATCTAGAGATACTAACAGGCATATTTACAGACTTTTTCTGGTGAGTGGGGACCCAGGAGGGGAGCACGAATAGTCACCTGAGAACCACCACTACAACTGTTTACAAGTTCAGCACACCATATTGGATGGACTTTATATGATTGCACTTTATATATATATTTTTTGCACTTTATATTTGCACTGAGCACATTATATCATGTCGTTAAGCCATACCATGACATTGCATATGTTGATATAGGTTTGCTTAATACTATACTGACAAGTGACATGCTGCATCTGCTGACAAGTGACATGGCAAGTGACATGCTGCATCTGCTGACAAGTGACGAGGCAAGTGACAAGCTGCAACCGCTGACAAGTGACACGCATCTGCTGACAAGAGACGTGGCAAGTGACACGCATCTACTGACAAGTGACGTGGCAAGTGACACGCTGCATCCACTGACAAGTGACGTGGCAAGTGACACACTGAATCTGCTGACAAGAGACATGGCAAGTGACACACTGCATCCGCTGACAATTGACGTGGCAAGTGACACTCTGCATCCGCTGACAAGTGACGTGGGAAGTGACACACTGCATTCGCTGTCAAGTGATGTGGCAAATGACAAGCTGCAACCACTGACAAGTGATGTGGCAAGTGACATACTGCATCTGCTGACAAGTAACGTGGCAAGTGACAAGCTGCAACTGCTGACAAGTGACACGCACCTGATGACAAGTGACGTGGCAAGTGACACGCATCTACTAACAAGTGACGTGGCAAGTGACATGCTGCATCCACTGACAAGTGATGTGGCAAGTGACACGCATCTACTGACAAGTGACATGGCAAGTGACACGCTGTATCCACTGACAAGTGACGTGGCAAGGGACACACTGCATCTTCTGACAAGTGACATGGTAAGTGACATGCTGCATCTGCTGACAAGTGATGTGGCAAGTGACAAGCTGCATCTGCTGACAAGTGACATGCATCTGCTGAAAATGACGTGGCAAGTGACACGCATCTACTGACAAGTGACATGGCAAGCGACATGCTGCATCTGCTGACAAGTGACATGGCAAGTGACATGCTGCAACTGCTGACAAGTGACGTGGCAAGTGACATGCATCTACTAACAAGTGACATGGCAAGTGACACGCTGCATCCGCTGACAAGTGACACGCATCTGCTGAAAGTGACATAGCAAGTGACACGCATCTGCTGAAAGTGACGTGGCAAGTGACACGCATCTACTGACAAGTGACGTGGCAAGTGACATGCTGCATCTGCTGACAAGTGACATGGCAAGTGACATGCTGCAACTGCTAACAAGTGACGTGGCAAGTGACATGCATCTACTAACAAGTGACGTGGCAAGTGACACGCTGCATCCACTGACAAGTGACATGCAAGTGACACACTGCATCTGCAGGCAAGTGAGTTGGCAAGTGACAATCTGCATCTGCTGACAAGTGACATGGCAAGTGACACGCTGCATCTGCTGACAAGTGACATTGCAAGTGACATGCTGCATCTGCTGACAAGTGACATTGCAAGTGACAAGCTGCAACTGCTGACAAGTGACGTGGCAAGTGACACACTGCATCTGCTGACAAGTGACATGGCAAGTGACACACTGCATCTGCTGACAAGTGACGTGGCAAGTGACACACATCTACTGACAATTGACGTGGCAATTGACAAGTTGCATCCGCTGACAAGTGACATGGCAAGTGACACACTGCATCTGCTGACAAGTGAAGTTGCAAGTGACATGCTGCATGTGCTGACAAGTGACGTGGCAAGTGACAAGCAGCATCCACTGACAAGTGACACACATATGCTGACAAATGACGTGGCAAGTGATACGCATCTACTGACAAGTGACACACTGCATCTGCTGACAAGTGGCGTGGCAAGTGACATGCTGCATCCGCTGACAAGTAATGTGGCAAGTGACATGCTGCATCTGGTGGTAAGTGACATGGCAAGTGACACGCTGCATCTGGTGGTAGGCGACAGTGGCAAGTGACACACTCAGGGCTCCCACTGATTCTGCATTATGGTGAGTTGAATTATTTCATTATCTATTACAATGTAATAATAGAAATAATGTGCTTCAATCATTCGGACACCATAACAACCATGGTGCTGGGATGATTGAAACGCCAACACCAGATGTTTGAAACAAAGTGGGCCAGTCTGGATAAAGTCCAGGGTCAAATTTTTGTTCCAGTCCAGCCCTGGCCATACCCACACAGCGGATTACCCACAGAGTGGACTGCCCGCCCATCCTTTCCATGTCTCCCCCCATTGCTGCAGACAAATGCCATGTCGGGACAAGAGGCAGATACTGCAGTAGCAAGTCAGCTGACCAGCTGATGACCAACAGCTTGAAGGGGAGGAGCTTTCTGGTATGAACAGAGACCCCATGTTGGAAAAGGCATCACTGGAGGCACGACTGACACTGTAACCAAGCAAGTGCCAGTGCCATTGATCCCATGCCCACCACCACTGCCTCTGACTGAACCCCCCTCCCCATTACCAATGCCTCTGACTGAACCCCCCTCCCCACCAACACATCTGCCTCTGACTGAACCCCCCCTCCACGGCTGCCTCTGTCTGAACCCTCCTTACTACCCCAGCTGCATTGGACAGAACCCCCCACCACCACTATTGCATGTAAATCTGACTTCCTGATACATTTAATTGTAGCTTTGATTGTCATGATATAAAATAATGGATGTGGGGGGCTTTTGGTGGGCGTGATTTTTTTTTGGGGGGGCAGCATTTCATTCTTGGGCCTAGGGAGCACAATGTCTTGGACCGGCCCTGCGTAGAGCAATAGGGTAAATTAGTCCTAAAACCTGGCTACAATCAGATAAACATATAAGAAGCTAAATATAGGTATCCAGTTTACACAGTAGTATTAAAAATCATGTGTTTATTTATAATTCTTTGAGCCAAATTATTGACAGAAACACTAGCACAAGTACATATTTTGGATTTTTCCTTCTTTGCTACTCAGAAATTCCCTATATTTGACCAAATCTCAAGAGAAATCTAAGGACATGAAAGAATTGTGTTTACTCTGTGATTCCTTCATGCTTCTAGAATCAGTTAAAAGAATGACGTTTGACATTTTACTGTGCCTACTGTGTTGGGTTATTCCTGGGTGAACTCACAGCATGGAAAAAATAAGGTAGCACATAGTCTAAACTGCAAACCGCGGGGATTCTTTAGCACAAGTAACTACTAACAAGTGACGTGGCAAGTGACATGCTGCATCCGCTGACAAGTGATGTGGCAAGTGACACGCATCTACTGACAAGTGACATGGCAAGTGACACGCTGTATCCACTGACAAGTGACGTGGCAAGTGACACACTACATCTTCTGACAAGTGACATGGTAAGTGACATGCTGCATCTGCTGACAAGTGATGTGGCAAGTGACAAGCTGCATCTGCTGACAAGTGACATGCATCTGCTGAAAGTGACGTGGCAAGTGACACGCATCTACTGACAAGTGACATGGCAAGCGACATGCTGCATCTGCTGACAAGTGACATGGCAAGTGACATGCTGCAACTGCTGACAAGTGACGTGGCAAGTGACATGCATCTACTAACAAGTGACATGGCAAGTGACACGCTGCATCCGCTGACAAGTGACACGCATCTGCTGAAAGTGACGTAGCAAGTGACACGCATCTGCTGAAAGTGACGTGGCAAGTGACACGCATCTACTGACAAGTGACGTGGCAAGTGACATGCTGCATCTGCTGACAAGTGACATGGCAAGTGACATGCTGCAACTGCTGACAAGTGACGTGGCAAGTGACATGCATCTACTAACAAGTGACGTGGCAAGTGACACGCTGCATCCACTGACAAGTGACATGCAAGTGACACACTGCATCTGCAGACAAGTGAGTTGGCAAGTGACAATCTGCATCTGCTGACAAGTGACGTGGCAAGTGACACACTGCATCTGCTGACAAGTGACATGGCAAGTGACACGCTGCATCTGCTGACAAGTGACATTGCAAGTGACATGCTGCATCTGCTGACAAGTGACATTGCAAGTGACAAGCTGCAACTGCTGACAAGTGACGTGGCAAGTGACACACTGCATCTGCTGACAAGTGACATGGCAAGTGACACACTGCATCTGCTGACAAGTGACGTGGCAAGTGACACACATCTACTGACAATTGACGTGGCAATTGACAAGTTGCATCCGCTGACAAGTGACATGGCAAGTGACACACTGCATCTGCTGACAAGTGACGTTGCAAGTGACATGCTGCATGTGCTGACAAGTGACGTGGCAAGTGACAAGCAGCATCCGCTGACAAGTGACACACATATGCTGACAAATGACGTGGCAAGTGATACGCATCTACTGACAAGTGACACACTGCATCTGCTGACAAGTGGCGTGGCAAGTGACATGCTGCATCCGCTGACAAGTAATGTGGCAAGTGACATGCTGCATCTGGTGGTAAGTGACATGGCAAGTGACACGCTGCATCTGGTGGTAGGCGACAGTGGCAAGTGACACACTCAGGGCTCCCACTGATTCTGCATTATGGTGAGTTGAATTATTTCATTATCTATTACAATGTAATAATAGAAATAATGTGCTTCAATCATTCGGACACCATAACAACCATGGTGCTGGGATGATTGAAACCCCAACACCAGATGTTTGAAACAAAGTGGGCCAGTCTGGATAAAGTCCAGGGTCAAATTTTTGTTCCAGTCCAGCCCTGGCCATACCCACACAGCGGATTACCCACAGAGTGGACTGCCCGCCCATCCTTTCCATGTCTCCCCCCATTGCTGCAGACAAATGCCATGTCGGGACAAGAGGCAGATACTGCAGGAGCAAGTCAGCTGACCAGCTGATGACCAACAGCTTGAAGGGGAGGAGCTTTCTGGTATGAACAGAGACCCCATGTTGGAAAAGGCATCACTGGAGGCACGACTGACACTGTAACCAAGCAAGTGCCAGTGCCATTGATCCCATGCCCACCACCACTGCCTCTGACTGAACCCCCCTCCCCATTACTAATGCCTCTGACTGAACCCCCCTCCCCACCAACACATCTGCCTCTGACTGAACCCCCCCTCCACGGCTGCCTCTGTCTGAACCCTCCTTACTACCCCAGCTGCATTGGACAGAACCCCCCACCACCACTATTGCATGTAAATCTGACTTCCTGATACATTTAATTGTAGCTTTGATTGTCATGATATAAAATAATGGATGTGGGGGGCTTTTGGTGGGCGTGATTTTTTTTTGGGAGGGGGCAGCATTTCATTCTTGGGCCTAGGGAGCACAATGTCTTGGACCGGCCCTGCGTAGAGCAATAGGGTAAATTAGTCCTAAAACCTGGCTACAATCAGATAAACATATAAGAAGGTATCCAGTTTACACAGTAGTATTAAAAATCATGTGTTTATTTATAATTCTTTGAGCCAAATTATTGACAGAAACACTAGCACAAGTACATATTTTGGATTTTTCCTTCTTTGCTACTCAGAAATTCCCTATATTTGACCAAATCTCAAGAGAAATCTAAGGACATGAAAGAATTGTGTCCACTCTGTGATTCCTTCATGCTTCTAGAATCAGTTAAAAGAATGACGTTTGACATTTTACTGTGCCTACTGTGTTGGGTTATTCCTGGGTGAACTCACAGCATGGAAAAAATAAGGTAGCACATAGTCTAAACTGCAAACCGCGGGGATTCTTTAGCACAAGTAACTTCCCGAGATAACCACATTTCACCGGACAAATGTTTCCCGCTAGAACATATTTAATTACAGAGAAGTTCGATGGCTGCAAGAAATCAAGATACCACTCTAACCAAACAAGCTGCTCTAGACAGGAGCTGAACTTTCTTTGTTGACTGTAGAGGAGTACAGGTTTTGCAATCGGCTGCTGCTCTTTAGGGAAAAAAAAATGTTGTAAGAATCAAATAAATAGATAAATCAAACAGTTACACCACCCTGAGACTCCCATATTTCTCATGTTATGTTCAGTAAACTACAATTCTTCACACAACATTAAGTGTGCTATAAAGTTTTTAAAGAGTAAAAAGTAAAAGCCATAGATTTTTACATTGGGCTTTGATAATTTAGAGCCACTAGTCTTTTGAGTGACTCCGAAAAGCTAATAATTTTCCGTTACCATATTATTCCTTATCTCAGTACTTTTTATTCATATTTGGAGTGTCTGTAAAGTTATTATATCCCGTGAGACATTCAAATACGTCTTTAAAATGTATTACTTTTGTTCTGAACGTATTTAAGTTTATAAAAGTAGATTTTACTTTACAGTGGATAAAACTTTTTGTGTGCTTGGAAGAAAATATAACATTTGTATTGTGTTTTAAACAATAAGGAAACAAGTCTGTGTTCTGCATTTCAGTTTGGAGGCTATACTCCAAAGGTTAGGATTAATAGCTGGATTTCAGTTTGGGGCAATGTTGGGATATTAAATGCTGCTCTACATTTTAGATCTATACTCCTGTGGTGGCAAAAGCGAGGATTAGAGAAGAGTGAATGCCTTAAAAATCTGATCTGCTGACAACTCATTCAATTTGTCCCCACAGTCTGGTTCATGATGTGAATATCTGAAGCATATCAGAAATTTTCCTACCATGGTCTTTTATAGGGTTATTTTTTTTCTGATAAAGCAGAGAAAAATGCAACCTACTGAAAAATACAATACATTTGTGACCACATATTCATAAAAACACACAACATAGTCAGATTTTCGGTTAAAAAAATAGTAAACAGTATACTATTTATGTATTATAGTTAATTTATTTATTTTCCATTTTGAAAAGAGTAGGGAAGGGATAAGAGCCTTACAAGTCTCCCCACTGGAAAATTCTACCTTATTCTTGGTTTGCTGGCACCTCAAAATCATAGAATCTCAGAAGCTCCCTAGTGCAGACACATGCAACACTACATATCTGATAGAGGATCTAGCCACTTACCAGTCTATCCAAATGAGAAAAAAAAGGTTTTGGTATTACAGTAAATACACTTTATGGTTTATGTTTGTTTGTTCTGAGAAGAATGTGACTGCTGATCTTCCTTCAGAAAATGCTAGTTGCCTGACTGGCATGGTACTGTATGTAGAAAGATAGGACATTCTAAACTATCTTCAGCTTTCATCTATGGCATGCTTGTTTTGGATTTGTGAAGTTCTAAAGCTAGACAACTAGCATTTCAAGTAGGTAGGCAATCATGGCCGCACCAATCTTTTTCCTCTTGTGACACAGGAGGAGGGGTATAATAAAGGAGACACTAATGTTAATAACATTGTATTGAATGTTCCTGTGTGTCTGACACACAGGTACATTCCATATAGATTAGAAAAAACTTTATGTGAATAAATCACCAAGACCAGATGGCTTGCACCAAAGAGTTTTCAAAGAACATGTCATAGACAAATCGTTATTCCTAATTTTTAAGGACAGTTTACTGACTGGAATGGTACCAGCAGACTAGCAAAAAGAAAATGCAGTACCAATATTCAAAAAAGGGCTGAGATATATATACCTGGAAACTACAGACCAGTCAGTAGATATATGCTATTCATTTCGGTCTGAATATAAATTCCATCAAAGTTTTGGTTATTTGGAGATTCAGCTGTACATTAATCTCTGAATGAAATAGTAAAGAATTTTGTTTGTTGAGATTTGTTTCATTTTATTTTGTTTATTTGTTTTCTAACAAATTCCAAATTTTCAGAATTATTCAAATTTGGATTGGTCGATCCAAATTCTGTTTGTCGAATAGCTGGTTGCTAGGGAGTGGACCGGGAAGCCAACCACCGCTTCCTTAACAACCAAAGACACATCAGCTGTCAGCAGGCTTCCCTGCTGAAAACTGAAATATAAACAAAAAAAGATGGCAATAGAAAATTCAGAGAAACTTGGTCTGGTATAGATTTTGAGGGGAACCCCATGCCATTTTTTTTTTAAATGGCATGGAGACCCCCCAAAATCCATACCAGACCCTTATCTGGAAATGCTGCCCCCCCATCACAAAGCACCTTGTCCCCATGTTGATGCCCAGGGTTGTGCGGGTCTGCAGGCGGGGAGGCTTATCGGAATCTGGAAGCCCCCAGATACTGCCCTCAATGTAAATGAGTATGGGGTGCATAGTGCCCTTACCTATTCACCAAAAAAGTGTAAAAAGTAAATAAAGACACAACACAAGTTTATGACAATACCTTTAATAAAAAATAAATATCCCCCGTGTTTAGATCCATCACCAATCACGACACCCGCAAAAAAAACCTTGTCGAACACTCCCACCATCTGGCCTCCCAGCTCGCTTTTTAATAATCAGCTATTCTTCACACAGAATTCAAATCGGTCGATCATTCAAATTCGTATCGTTCCAAAAACTTGGAATTTGCTAGAAAACGAATAAATGAAGCTCAATTAAATGAAACAAAACTGAAACTAATCAACAAAACAAAATTGGTGACATAACAAATCTATCTGAAACTGAACACATTTTTCTGTTCTGCACATGTCTACCAGTCAGCCTACATCAATAGTAAGTAAACTATTGGAGGAATGATAATGGGCCATATCCAAGAATTTGCTGGTGAAAATAATGCCATTAATAGTAACCAACATGGATTTATGAAAGACCGTTTTTGCTAGATCAACCTTTTAACATTCTTTTAGGAAGTAAGCTGCAATTCAGATTGGGCTTTTGATACAGTACTCCACAAATGCCTATTAATTATAAATTAGGGGCTTTTGACATTGATGAAATTGTATGCACCTTGATAGAAAACTAGTTGCTGGAGCAGGTCCAGAAGGTGGTGATTAATGGCATATTTTCAGAATGGTCTAGAGTTGTGAGTGGTCTGCCCCAGGGCATAAATATAGGATAGGATACAAAGATAACTTGGCAAAAAGATACAACAACTTTACAAGAAGACCTAGTTAAAATAGAAGCTTGGTAAGCTATATGGCAAATGATTGTTAAAAGTAAAAAATGTAGAGTAATGCACTTAGGTGCTAAAAATATGCATGCAAGTTAATTGGTGAGGGAAGAACCTCTGGGGGGGGGGGGATTGAGGATGGAAAAGGACTTGTGGATCCTAGTAGATGACAGAATCAGCAATAGCATGCAATTAGGGATGGGCAAATGGTTCGGCCTGAGCATAAGTTCGGGCCGAATTTTCGTTGTTCGGACAACAGCTGAACAAACGGGACATTCGACTGTTTGTTCGGCCCTCCGAACCGACCACAATGCATTGTGGCATTGAACAGTGCATTGCAAGCCCTGATTGGCTGAAGCAGTGAAAGCTTCAGCCAATCAGGGCACAGAGCACTGTCAGAGTCATGATTGGACACTGTCATCATGACTTTATCCAATCATGGCTTATTCCCGCCCCACAGTTTAAAAGTATTCTTTCAATGACAGCCGTTTTCAGTGTGATTTTGGTGTGGAGAGAGATAGAACAGGGCTCTGGTTAGTGCAATTAGTTAGTGTGCTATACTGTGCTATTTTGCTTCAATCGTCGGTGTAGAATATTAGTTTAGTGTCAGTCTAGGGATAGTGTGAGTGTAGTGAGGAGGACCATCATTCAGCTTTTCATAGTGTGCAGCTAGAGTAGGGACAGCTCAGATAGTTTCAGTGTAGTGTAGTGAGACCGTGTCAGTAATCTTGACTTTAGTATATAGCTAGAGTAGGGACAGTTCAGTGTATCACTGTACGTTTGGCACATTATATTGCAGTATATTATATTGTATCCGTGGAGTGTGTCTGTGTAGTGTGAGTACTCAAATTAAAGGGTACCAAAGACCTCTTTACATTTATTTAAGTGTATCTACAGACAGATTTAAACTTCTCCTTTACATTTTCTTATAAGCACCGCCCCCTCCCTCCCAATAATGTCTGGGAGAACAACAAGGAAAGGCAGATGTTCCCTTGGCACTGTAAGGGGGCCAGCAACAAATGTGTCCACATGCAAAGGTGGACGTGATAGTCAGTCCTCAGGCAGGGCATCATTTCCTCTGTTTAGTGAGTTTGCCTGTGCTATCCAGCCACAGCATGCAGAGGAGGTGGTGGACTGGCTTACTAAACCTTCCTCCTTGTTCAAAACTATTCCTGTCATAGCCCTAACATCAGCCATTGAGGAGTCAGCTGAGTTATTTGACCACAGCATCAGCCACTTGCTCCTTGATTATGCCCAGCCATTACTGGATTCAGATGCTGGTTCTGAGGTTGAGAATGACAGGAACATGAGCCTAGAGAGAGGGAGGAACACTGGTAAACAAATTGGCATTCATGTTCCCCAAGCTGCAGCGTATTGCCAAGTTGTCTCCAGTGGTAATGATGAAGATGGAGGAGATGGAGATGATGATGAGGTCACTGATGCAACTTGGGTGCCAGATAGAGCAGAGGAGAAAACTGAAGGTGAGGCGGCACAACCCCAAGGAGGTCAGCATCAAGAAAGAGTAGAGAGCAGCCACCCTATTCCATCACATTCTGCAGCTGTTATCTCCCGGCCCACTCCCCACAACTCAGCTGTCTGGGCCTTTTTCAGCACATCTACAGCAGATCGCACTGTTGCTATCTGCAAACTGTGTCACAGGCACATCAAATGTGGCAAAAACACCAACCATTTGGGGACCACATGCCTAACAAGCAGGGATGTGCTTCGAGTTTGAGTCAAACTCATGTTCGACTCGAACATTGGCTGTTCGCAAGTTCGTCGAACAGCGAACAATTTGGGGTGTTTGCGGCAAATTCGAATGCCGTGGAACACCCTTTAAAAGTCTATGGGAGAAATCAAAAGTGCTAATTTTAAAGGCTTATATGCAAGTTATTGTCATAAAAAGTGTTTGGTGACCCGGATCCTGCCCCAGGGGACATGGATCAATGCAAAAAAAAGTTTTAAAAACGGCCGTTTTTTCAGGAGCAGTGATTTTAATAATGCTTAAAGTCAAACAATAAAAGTGTAATATCCCTTTAAATTTAGTAGCTGGGGGGTGTCTATAGTATGCCTGTAAAGGGGCGCATGTTTCCCGTGTTTAGAACAGTCTGACAGCAAAATGACATTTCGAAGGAAAAAACCCACTTAAAACTACTCGCGGCCGACATTGCCGACAATACACATAGAAGTTCATTGATAAAAACGGCATGGGAATTCCCCACAGGGGAACCCAGAACCAAAATTTTAAAAAAATATGACGTGGGAGTCCCCCTAAATTCCATACCAGGCCCTTCAGGTCTGGTATGGATATTAAGGGGAACCTCGGCCAAAATTTAAAAAAAAACGGCGTGGGGTCCCCCCAAAGATCCATATCAGACCCTTACCTGAGCACGCAACCTGGCAGGCCACAGAAAAAGAGGGGGGACGAGAGTGCAGCCCCCCCCTCCTGTACCGTACCAGGCCACATGCCCTCAACATTGGGAGGGTGCTTTGGGGTAGCCCCCCAAAACACCTTGTCCCCATGTTCATGAGGACAAGGGCCTCATCCCCACAACCCTGGCCGGTGGTTGTGGGGTTCTGCGGGTGGGGGGCTTATCGGAATCTGGAAGCCCCCTTTAACAAGAGGACCCCCAGATCCCGGCCCCCCCTGTGTGAAATGGTAAGGGGGTACTTACCCCTACCATTTCACTAAAAAACTGTCAAAAATGTTAAAAATGACGAGACAGTTTTTGACAATTCCTTTATTTAAATGCTTCTTCTTTCTTCTATCTTCCTTCATCTTCTTCTTCTGGTTCTTCTGGCTCTTCTGGTTCTTCCTCCGGCGTTCTCATCTAGCATCTTCTCCTCGGGCCGCTCCACACCCATGGCATGGGGGGAGGCTCCCGCTCTTCTCTTCTTCTTTTCTTCTCTTCTTCTCTTCTTCATTTTCTTCTCCAGGCCGCTCCGCACCCATGCTGGTATGGAGGGAGGCTCCTGCTGTGTGACGGCGTCTCCTCGTCTGATGGTTCTTAAATAACGGGGGCTGGGGCCACCCGGTGACCCCGCCCCCCTCTGATGCACGGTGACTTGACGGGACTTCCCTGTCACGTCACGGGGAATGCCACAGGGAAGTCCCGTCATGTCCCGTGCGTCAGAGGGGGGCGGGGCCACCGGGTGGCCCCGCCCCCCGTTTTATAAGAACTGTCAGACAAGGAGACGCCGTCACACAGCGGGAGCCTCCCTCCACGCCAGCATGGATGCGGAGCGGCCCGGAGAAGAAAATGAAGAAGAGAAGAAGAGAAGAAGGAAGAAGAGAAGAAGATGAAGAAGAAGATGAAGAGAAGAGCGGGAGCCTCCCCCCATGCCATTGGTGCGGAGCGGCCCAAGGAGAAGAAGATAGAAGATGCCGCGGAGGAGATGCTGGACGAGAACGCCGGAGGAAGAACCAGAAGAACCAGAAGATGAAGGAAGATAGAACAAAGAAGAAGCATTTAAATAAAGGAATTGTCAAAAACTGTCTCTTGTCATTTTTAACATTTTTGACAGTTTTTTAGTGAAATGGTAGGGGTAAGTACCCCCTTACCATTTCACACAGGGGGAGGCCGGGATCTGGGGGTCCCCTTGTTAAAGGGGGCTTCCAGATTCCGATAAGCCCCCCCACCCGCAGACCCCCACAACCACCGGCCAGGGTTGTGGGGATGAGGCCCTTGTCCTCATCAACATGGGGACAAGGTGTTTTGGGGGGCTACCCCAAAGCACCCTCCCAATGTTGAGGGCATGTGGCCTGGTACGGTTCAGGAGGGGGGGGCGCACTCTCGTCCCCCCCTCTTTTCCTGCGGCCTGCCAGGTTGCGTGCTCGGATAAGGGTCTGGTATGGATTTTTGGGGGGACCCCACGCCGGTTTTTTTTTTTGGGGGGCGCGGGGTTCCCCTTAAAACCCAGACCTGAAGGGTCTGGTATGGAATTTAGGGGGAACATCACGTCATTTTTTTTAAAAATTTTGGCCGGGGTTCCTCTTAATATCCATACCAGACCTGAAGGGCCTGGTATGAAATTTAGGGGGACTCCCACGTCGTTTTTTTTTTTTTAATTTTGGTTCGGGGTTCCCCTGTGGGGAATTCCCATGCCATTTTTATCAATGAACTTCTATGTGTATTGTCGGCAATGCAATAGCCGCGAGTAGTTTTAAATGGGTTTTTTCCTTTGAAATGTCATTTTGCTGTCAGACTGTTCTAAACACGGGAAACATGCGCCCCTTTACAGGCATACTATAGACACCCCCCAGCTCTGAAATTTAAAGGGATATTACACTTTTATTGTTTGATTTTAAGCATTATTAAAATCACTGCTCCTGAAAAAACGGCTGTTTTTAAAACTTTTTTTTTGCATTGATCCATGTCCCCTGGGGCAGGACCCGGGTCCCCAAACACTTTTTATGACAATAACTTGCCTATAAGCCTTTAAAATTAGCACTTTTGATTATTCATGTTCGAGTCCCATAGACTTTAATGGTGTTCGCGTGTTCGAACAAACTTTTTTCCTGTTCGCATGTTCTGGTGCAAACCGAACAGGGGGGTGTTCGGCTCATCCCTACTAAAAAGGCACTTAACATCCAACCACTCAGCCCATTGGCAAGAGCACCTGAAAGCCACACAAAAGGGGCACAAATCTGTCCCTCCTCCTCCTCCTTACCCACTTCAGTCTGCCCCTGCGATACAGAGTCGTTACCTTTTTAGCAGCCTCCACTGACAGGGATGATGGTATAGCACAGGGTGTCCAAGGTCCTAGCAGCTCATCTACCAGCAGCACACCACCAGCTGTAGACTGTAGCTGGCAAATTTCTCTGCCCGATCTTCTGCAGCGGAAAAAAAAATAGAGTCCCTGCCACCCACATTCTTGCTTTCATCAAGATTGTATATAGGGTTACGGTGGGAAGGCGCCACCAACACAGAAAGACCAAGTATTAAATTAAGAGACAAAACTATAACTCTACCAGTTTACAAAACACTGATTTGACCACATCTTGCGTATGCCATTCAGTTTTGGTCACCAATCCTCAAGAAAGATGTAATTGAACTAGGGAAAGTACAGATTAGGGCAACAAAACTAATAAGGGGACTGCAGAACCTCAGTTATGGGGAACAACTACAAACATTAAACTTATTCTCTCTGAAGAAAAGGCACTTAAAGTGTTAAGTTAACTATTTTGTTCACTGCCAGCCCCTCTATTAGAGGATGGCATATCACACTATCCAAGTCCTTTGAAAAAACGAGCGCTGTAAAAACCTCTTTTGAGCTGTCTTCAGGCCGGTCACATGACTCACAGACGCTTTACAGCTCCGAGACATTACTTCTGAGGGAGGGGACGTGGTCAGCCTCTGACATCAGCCGGGGAGATCACGTGACCTCCCGCAGAAGTGATGTCTCAGGGCTGTAAAGTCATGTGACCGGCCTGAAGACAGCTCAAAAGAGGTATTTTGAGCGCTTGTTTTTTCAAAGGACTTGGATAGTGTGGTATGCCAGCCTGTAATAGAGGGGCTGGCAGTGACCAATGTAGGGTTTTATTTTTAAGACTAGTGGCGGGGGGTGGGGAAGAGACTGAGAGACAGCTGACAGGCAGGAAGGAGGGGGTGAGGGGGAGAGAGGAGAGCAGAGAGGATAGATACGTGTGATGAAGGGACGTATTCTGACCACGGGGGTCAGGGCTGAGCAGCCCTGGTTATCGTAATCAGTATAGAGAGGGCATACAGGAAGTGGCAGGACCAGGGAGGTATTTTTTACAGTTTAGAGGGGGCGCTGTGCTGTGTAATCTGCATTAAGGGACCAGAATCTGATTTTTTTTTGTTGGGTTAACAAACACTTTAAAGTGGAACTTTGTATGGTCTGAGCACTGACAGGATGACCCCCCACCCCTTCAAACTCTCCAGCAATGCTGGCAGCACTCATGCATCTATTTCCCAAAGAAAACCTCTGGATATGACGCTGAGCACGTGCACTCAACTTCTTTGGTCGACCATGGTGAGGCTTGTTCTGAGTGGAACCTGTCCTGTTGAACCACTATATGGTCTTTGCTACCGTGCTGCAGCTCAGTTTTAGGGTCTTGGCAATCTTCTTATAGCCTAGGCCATCTTTATGTAGAGCAACAATTCTTTTTTTCAGATCCTTAGAGTTCTTTGCCATGAGGAGCCTTGTTGTACTTCCAGTGACCAGTATGAGAGTGATAATACAAAATTTAACACACCTGCTCCCCATTCACACCTGAGACCTTGTAACACTAATGAGTCACATGACATCGGGGAGTGAAAATGGCTAATTGGGCACAATTTGGACGTTTTCACTTAGGGGTGTACTCACTTTTGTTGCCAGTGGTTTAGACATTAATGGCTGTGTGTTGAGTTATTTTGAGTGGACAGCACATTTACACTGTTATACAAGCTGTGCACTCACTATTTTACATTGTAGCAAAGTGTAATTTCTTCAGTGTTGTCACATGAAATGATATAATAAAATGTTTACAAAACTGAGGGGTGTGAAATACTGTGTATATATACACAGTGCACACACATACATACATTTTATGTGTTCAAAGTTAGATGTCATCATATAACTCTGCCGCATTGATTTGTGGTTTGAAGTCTGCCTGTATAGCTCCAAGATTTTGAAAGCAGTGCAAATCTTTGATTAATTATTATTGTGTTGGAAGAATGAGTGAAACTCTTGACCTAGATTTTAGCTGGGCTTTTTCACTATTAGTCCTTGATATTACAGTATTTGCTATAAAATCTATACTTAAAGTGCCATATAGCAGAAAAAAAAAACTCTTGTAAAGATTTTATGAACAAGTTAATAAGAACTAATGAGGAATACATTGTGAGCCTCTGTATTGTGGTCTCCAAGGGAACATTATCTTAAGAAGGTGTTAATGAACATAACTCACAATGGTCGGCCTCTGCCTTTGCTAAAATGTTTTTTAAAAAAATGTCTTGTTTGATGCTAATAGACGATAAAAGGTCAGGATAAGACAGTGCAAATATAATAACATAATTTGCTTTGGACACTGCTTTTAGCTTAGATGTGTATACAATGTAATTCAATAATGATTGTAGAAAATTGAGGTATCATCATGTAAATATTTAGTAGACTTGAAAGTGTTGTAAAAGTCTATATGACTGGCCTAAAACATGGCAGTTTAAGCGTATTTGTTTTATTAGATGTGTGATAACCTATTAATGGAGGGGTTCTTAAACTTTTCAATTTGACAACCCAAAAAAGAAAATTGCTACTGTACTGGGACCTAAGAAGATAACTGTAAAAAAATGTAGCAAAGCCAAACAAATACAAATATCAAAGGCTGTAAAAGACATTGCATGTGTTCCTCGCCATTTCTGTAAGCTAGTAAAGCTGAGACAGATACATTTGTCATCATATTATCTTTTTTTTTTTTTTTTTTTTTAAGTGGATGTAAACCCAATTTTTTTTTTTTAATTAAGGCTTGTAACTTTTACAGTATAGGATTTCATTTCATCTGTGCCCAGTCCTGCCACGAAGAGTTAATCCTGCTTTGAGCAATCCTCTTATCTTTTTTCAGTGAGATAAAATGGACAGACAG
The DNA here is from genome assembly GCA_037952925.1 of Lithobates clamitans. NCBI lineage: Eukaryota > Metazoa > Chordata > Amphibia > Anura > Ranidae > Lithobates > Lithobates clamitans. Next base: position 3,990,834 of record JBBGZY010000406.1, read on the forward strand.
AAAAATACCAGTCAGTTCTTCCCCCCTGCTGTGAGTGACAGATGATTTGCATATCTCATGAGCCAGCGGGAGAGGCATTCTGTGTACTTCACAATGTACATCCCCCTCCCCTCTTTCTTCTCCAGCTCTCCCAGGATTGGCTGCCTTTCCTTGGTTTTGACTGGATGTTTCTCATCAAGGGGTGTGATCCACAGAAGGAGGAAATGCATGTATGGTGCAGTGAACTAGCAGGACTGGCCAGCAGAAGATACACAGACAAGTGATTTAATTTAGGGGAGATGTACCACATTTATTGGCATATAACACGCACTTTTTCCCCCTTAAAATCAGGGGAAAATTGTGGGTGCATGTTATACGCCGATCCCTGCTGTCTCTGAGGGAAGGGAAGCGAGCACTGCTGAATTACATAGAGCCACAATCTTCTGTGTACCCGGCGCTCCATCACTCACAGCCACGCCTCCTGGCCCCACATTGGGCCACTGTTTTGTCTATCATATGAGCAGGGCCAGGAGGCGTGGCTGTGAGTGACAGAGCACCGGGTACACAGGAGATCGTGGCTCTGTGTAATTCAGCGCAGCTCGCTCCCCTGCTTCCCTCGGAGACAGCAGGGATAATCCAACACTGGCGAGGCTGCAATGATTTGAAAGGTGAGGCTGCAGATGGGCACTGAACAGGCAGAATTGTTGGTCAATTTAATGGCTGCAGATGGGCACTGAGCAGGGTGCATTGATGGGCAATTTGGAGGCTGCAGATGGGCACTGAGCAGGGTGCATTGATGAGCTGTGACCCTAATTTTGCTTCAAAGTTCTTTATCTAAAATGTAAGTTTTTTTCTTTACACTTGCCTTTATACTCCTGTGCGTGTTGCACACTGATAAATATGGTATCTACTCAGAGCTGGGCAGAGGAGAAGCTCCAGTGATGTGATAATTGTTATGGTGCAGTGTGTGTGTCTGAGGTCACCTGATCACAGTTGCAACATTCCTTTTGATCACCAGGATGTGTTGTGAGGGAGGGGTGGATGTCTAACTTATTATAATTACACCCAGTAAGGCTGAATAAGCTCAAAGCTTACAGCCTACTCATGTCACCTGACTGCTCCCACCAAATCCCTACTCATGTCACCTGGCTACTCCCACCAAATCCCTACTCGTGTCACCTGACTGCTCCCACCAAATCCCTGCTCAAGTCACCTGACTGCTCCCACCAAATCCCTACCCGTGTCACCTGACTGCTCCCACCAAATCCCTACTCGTGTCACCTGGCTGCTCCCACCAAATCCCTACCTGTGTCACCTGGCTGTTCCCACCAAATCCCTTCCCATGTCACCTGACTGCTCCCACCAAGTCCCTACTTGTGTCACCTGACTGCTCCCACCAAATCCCTACCTGTTTCACCTGACTGCTCCCACCAAGTCTATATTTTCTTGCACAAACATCATACTAAATAAAGAAGTCATCCTCTCCAGCCTGCACCACAATGTCTCTTCCCCTCCCCACCTTTTACCCAAATCATAGCTGTCTAATCATGACCCAAACATCGCCATTCTGTCATAACCCTAATCCATCCACATGACACAGGAGTTACATAGTTACATAGTAGGTGAGGTTGAAAAAAGACAAACGTCCATCAAGTCCAACCCATGTGTGTGATTATATGTCAGTATTACATTGTATATCCCTGAATATTGCAGTCGTTCAGGTGCTTTTTGAATAGTTTCTTGAAACTATCAATGCTCCCCACTGAGACCACCACCTGTGGAAGGGAATTCCACATCCTTGCCGCTCTTACAGTAAAGAACCCTCTACGTAGTTTATGGTTAAACCTCTTTTCTTCTAATTTTAATGAGTGGCCACGAGTCTTGTTAAACTCCCTTCTGCGAAAATGTTTTAACCCTATTGTGGGGTCGCCAGTATGGTATTTGTATACTGAAACCAAATCCCCTCTCAAGCGTCTCTTCTCCAGAGAGAATAAGTTTAGTGCTTGCAACCTTTCCTCGTTAGGGATGAGCCGAACACCCCCCGGTTCAGTTCGCACCAGAACCTGTGAACAGACCGAAAATTCGCACGAATGTTAGAACCCCATTGCCGTCTATGGGACTCGAACGTTCAAAATCAAAAGTGCTCATTTTATCCACTTTAGCCCCGGAAGGATTTACCCCCTTCCTGACCAGAGCACTTTTTGCGATTCGGCACTGTGTCACTTTAACTGACAATTACGCGGTCGTGCGACGTGGCTCCGAAACAAAATTGACACTGATTCCTGTGTAAATGACACTGGTAGTGAAGGGGTTAACTACTAGGGGGCGGGGAGGGGTTAAGTATGTCCTAGGGGAGTGATTCTAACTGTAGGGGGATGGGCTGTGTATGTGACGTCACTGATCTCTGCTCCGAAGACAGGGAGCAGAGATCCAGTGACACTGTCACTAGGCAGAACGGGGAGATGCTGTTTACAACGGCATCTCCCCATTCATCCTCTCTGTGAGGCGATCGCGGGTATGCCCACGGTGATGGAGTCCGCAGGACCCGCGACCCGACTCACAGGGATCGCGGCAGGCGCGTGCCGTGTGCGCACATGGTGGCAAATTCAAAGTAACGTACAGGTACGTTACTTTGCGCAGCCATGCCATTCTGCCGACGTATATCTACAGGAGCGGGTCGAGAACCGGTTAAAGGCTAATTTGCATGGTATTGTCCTAAAAAGGGTTTGGGGACCCGGGTCCTGCCCCAGGGAACATGTATCAATGCAAAAAAAAAGTTTTAAAATCGGCCATTTTTTCGGGAGCAGTGATTTTAATGATGCTTAAAGTAAAAACAAAAGTGAAATATTCCTTTAAATATCATACCTGGGGGGTGTCTACAGTATGCCTGTAAATTGGCATGTGTTTCCCGTGCTTAGAACAGTCCCTGCACAAAATGTAATTTTTAAAGGAAAACAAGTCATTTAAAACTGCTTGCGGCTTTAATGTAATGTCGGGTCCTGGCAATATGGATGAAAATCAGTGAGACAAACGGCATGGGTACCTCCCAGTCCATTACCAGGCCCTTTGGGTCTTGTATGGATATTAAGGGGAACCCCACACCCAAATTAAAAAAGGAAAGGTGTGTGGCCCCCAGGCCCTATATACTCTGAACAGCAGTATATAGGCGGTGCAAACAAGACAGGGACTGTAGGTTTGTTGTTAAGTAGAATCTGTTTGTAATTTTGAACTGGTACATTTGGGTTATCACCCCTGTGACATTTGTTTTGCTGTCTGTGCTCCTCTTCAGAAGATTTCACCTCACTTTTTGTCCCAATTACAAATGCTTTTTGAAAATTTGTTTTTTTTTTGTGAAACAAGGATTGGTGATAAAGCATCAGTGGAAAGGAGAAAAGTTTTTACCATATTAACTCTTACAGGGAAGAATTTCCCTTAATAGGGGTAGATTTCATCTCACTTCCTGTTGTCTCTTTCTGTTTGCAAGTAGGAGTCATTTGTAAGTTGGATGTTTGAAAGTAGGGGCCTGCCCTATATACTCAGCAGAAATTTGGGCCTTAGGTGTTCTTGTGGCCACAACACTGTAAGCCCTCACAGGGCCCTGCTGTGAAATATTAGATCAAGAATTGTAATTACATGCCCCTGTTGAACAGGGGCAGAAAAATTGGGCCTTTGGTGGTGGTGGTGGTGCTGGTGCCACAACACTTTAAGCCCTCACAGGGCCCTGCTGTGAAATATTAGATCAAGAATTGTAATTACATGCCCCTGTTGAACAGGGGCAGAAAAATTGGGCCTTTGGTGGTGGTGGTGGTGCTGGTGCCACAACACTGTAAGTCTTCATAGATACTCTTGGTGGGCGCAGAAACAGGCCCTGCTGTGAAATATTAGATCAAGAATTGTATTTACATGCCCCTGTTGAACAGGGGCAGAAAAATTGGGCCTTTGGTGGTGGTGCTGGTGCCACAACACTGTAAGTCCTCACAGATACTTTTGGTGGGTGCAGAAACAGGTCCTGCTTTGAAATATTAGATCAAGAATTCTAATTACCTGTCCCTGTTGAACAGTGGCTGAAAAATTGGGCCTTAGGCACTGGTGCTGGTGCCACAATACTGGAACCCCTCACAGATACTCTAGTTGGAGCGCAGGAACTAGCCCTGCTGCAAAGAATTGCATGAAAAATTGTAATTACACGCCCCTGTTAAACAGGGGCTAAAAAATTGGGCCTTAGGCACTGGTGCTGGTGCCACAACACTGCAACCCCTCACAGATACTCTAGTTGGAGCGCAGGAACTAGCCCTGCTGCAAAGAATTGCATGAAAAATTGTAATTACATGCCCCTGTTAAACAGGGGCTGAAAAATTGGGCCTTAGGCACTGGTGGCGGGACTGGCGGTGCCCAGAAACAAAAATGTTCTTACAAGCTATCATCATTATCATTGAGGAGGAAGAGGATAACTAATTACTCAGTATAAAAGGATTGTCACTCAGCATCAGCATAGGCAGTCTTTGACGGGATCTGACATTTCAAAAAAATGTATTTGGTTACATCAGCATCAGGTGCTTGGTAGCTGGTGGTGATCCAAGACTGATTCATTTTTATGAAGGTCAGTCGATCGACCAAGTTGGTGGACAGACGCACCCTGTGATGAGCTACAAAGCCTCCAGCAGCACTGAATGTGCGTTCCGAAAGAATGCTGGATGCAGGACAGGCCAGTAGCTCAATTGTATACTGTGCAAGCTCTGGCCAGTAATCCATCCTCAAGACCCAGTAACCCAGAGGATTTTCAGTGGGAAAGGTGTCCAAGTCAGATCGTGCCCCTAGGTATTCCTGCACAATGTAAAACAGACGCTGGCGATGGTTTCTGGAATCGATCATACCTTGGGGCTGCGTACTAAAAAATTGTCTGAACGCATCGGTCAGATAGCCACCTTCTCCACCGTTCCTTCTTTGACTGACCGAAGCCTCAGCAACACGTTGTCCAGAAACAGGAGTTTGCAACCTCCCAGTCTCTGGGAACGCGTTGCACAGACCTTTCTGCAAGGCCTCCCAAAGATGTTTCATCCTCTGCTCCCTCTGCGACGGCAAGATAAGGTCCGCAACCTTACCCTTGTAATGTGGATCAAGGAGGGTTTCCAGCCAGTATTGGTCCTTCTCCTTGATACCACGAATACGAGGATCCTTACGCAGGCTTTGCAGGATCAGGGAGGCCATGCAGCGTAGGTTTGATGAGGCATTCGGTCCGGAGTCCTCTGGGTCACTAAGGACGACATGATCCGCAGCCACCCCCTCCCAGCCACGTACAGGTCCATGTGTTTCTTGGGACTGTAAATGATCCCTTAAAGACTGCTGCTGATGCTGAGTGCCAGGCTCCACCTCCATACTGACACAATCCTCCTGTTCCTCCTCCTCGTCCTCTTCCTGTGTGATTGGCGGGCATGCAGGAGCACTGTCTGGATAAAGGGGGCCTTGAGAGCTAAGGAAGTCCTCCTTTTCCTGCCTCTGTTCTGCCTCAAGTGCCCTGTCCATTATTGCACGCAGCATGTGCTCCAACAGGTGGACAAGGGGGACAGTGTCACTGATGCATGCACTGTCACTGCTCACCATCCTCGTGGCCTCCTCAAATGGTGACAGGACAGTGCATGCATCCCTGATCATGGCCCACTGGCGTGGGGAAAAAAAACAAGCTCCCCTGACCCTGTCCTGGTGCCATAGTCGCACAGGTACTCATTGATGGCCCTCTGCTGCGTGTGCAGCCACTGCAGCATGGCCAACATTGAGTTCCACCTGGTGGGCATGTCACAGATTAGGCGGTTCTTGGGCAGGTTAAATTCCTTTTGGAGGTCTGCCAGCCGAGCACTGGCATTATATGACTGGCGGAAATGCACACAGACTTTCCTGGCCTGCCTCAGGACATCCTGTAAGCCTGGGTACCTGCCCAAGAACCGCTGCACCACCAAGTTAGGGACGTGAGCCAAACAGGGCACATGGGTCATTTGTCCCTGTCGGAGGGCAGAGAGGAGGTTGGTGCCAATGTCATTAAACACCATTCCTGCCTTAAGTTGGCGTCAACCACCTCTGAACCTGCCCCTGCAGAGCTGACAGAACCTCTGCCCCAGTGTGGCTCCTGTCCCCCAAGCACACCATCTCAAGCATCGCATGGCATCTTTTGGCTTGCATACTTGCATAGCTCCTTGAACGCCTACAGAGCACCACTGGTTCCGAGGACAAAGCACAGGAAGAGGCCATGGAGGAAGAAGAAGAGGAGAGGGTGGAGGGGAGAGGTGTGTCAGAATCATTAGTAGTGGTATTTTGGAGGTGTGGTGGTGGAACAACCTCCAACACTACTGCACCTTGTCCTGCATCCTTCCCAGCTGCCAGCAGAGTCACCCAATGCGCCGTGAAACTTAGGTAACGTCCCTGTCCATGCCTGCTGGACCATGAGTCAGCGGTAATATGCACCTTACCGCTGAACGCCCTGTCCAACGAGGCATGGACATTGCCTTCCACATGCCGGTAGAGAGATGGAATCGTCTTCCATGAGAAAAAGTGATGTTTGGGTACCTGCCACTGAGGAACTGTTTATTCCACAAACTCACAGAAGGGGGCAGAGTCTATCAACTGAAAAGGTAGCTATTGAAGTTCTAGCAATTTTGCCAAGCTAGCACTCAACCACTGGGCATGTGGATGGCTGGGAGTGACCTTCGTTCGGTGGTGCAGCAGCTGAGGCAGGGAAATTTACCTGGTACAATCTGACATCGGTGTACCGAAAGCAGATTGCCCACAAGTACTTGGCTGTGACACACCTAATTCTACATCTTCATTTCTCTCAGTGCAGGTCTCAGAGAGGACAGAAGGTATAGTGGGGTTGGAGATCTCAGCTGATAAGGAGCAAGGAGAGGTCCTCTTTGTTCTTTGGTGTGGGTCTTTTAGATACGCTTGCCAACGAACTGCATGGCAGGTCAACATATGTCTAGTCAAGCATGTGGTGCCCAAGCGGGAGATGTTTTGGCCACGCGAGATACGCTTGAGACATATGTTACAAATAGCTGCGGTGCGGTCTGATGCACTCGTCTCAAAAAAGCCCACACCAAAGAACTTTTAAAATAACGTGCAGAGACAGCAGCACCCTGCACATGCGGAGCTTTGCGGTATGATTCAGTCAGTGTGCTGCCCTTAGGCTGGCCCCTGGAGGGCATCCTGCCTCGTTGGTGATGTGCCTCCTCCTTCTCTTCCTCCTCTCTCCTATCAGGCACCCACGTTGAGTCAGTGTCCTCATCATCCCCTCCCTCCTCATCACTGGAGCAAACCTGGCAGTATGCTGCAGCAGGGGGAGCATGACTGCCAGATTGCAGTCCTTCTTGGGCACCCCCTCTGTCCGTGCTCACGTTACTGCCTTCATCTAGCTCAGTATCATCATCAGAGCCTTCCAAATGCTGGGCATCCTCCTGGAGCATGTACCCAACACTGTGGTCAAACAGTTCGAGGGGCTCGTCAGGAGGACATGGTGGGGCTAGGGAAGGAGTCACTGATGCCATTGAGCCGAGGGAAGAGGCCGCGTTGGCAGCTGCTTTGCCAGACAAAGTTCCCTGAGCATGGGTGAGAGAGGATGAGGAGGATGAGGAGAGCTTGGTCATCCACTCGACCAAGTCTTCAGCATGTTGCAGCTCAACACGGCCAGCTGCTGAAAAAAAGGCCAAGCATGTCCCACGGCCACGTGCTGATGAGGATGCACTGTCTCCATGACCAGCACTGTTGCCTCTAGACACACAGCCTGCTTGCCCTCTTTTATTGGCTTGTGACTGCCTCTCCTTGTTGGCCTTCCAGACATACTAATGGCCTTCAGTGAGATGTAGCTGCACTAAGCTGGGATATATATATACTGATACTGCAGCTAGCAAAATCAACTGCCTGCCTGTAGTATGAGAACACCACCAATCTTCTACAGGTAGCTTTAGATGAACACTGTGCAGAGGTCGCACCACACTAACTTGTAGCTTTAGCTGAACACTGTGCAGAGGATGCACTACACCAACGTTAAAATAATGTAGCTGCCTGCGGTAGTGAAAGGATCAGGAAAACACCGCCAACCTACTACAGGTAACTTTAGCTGAACACTGTGCAGAGGTCGCACTAGACTAACGTGTAAATAATGTAGCTGGCTGCGGTAGTGATAGGATCAGCAAAACACCAGCAACCTTTTACAGGTAGCTTTAGCTGAGCACTGTGCAGAGGACGTACTAGACTAACGTGTAAATAATAGAGCTGCCTGCGGTAGTGATAGGATCAGGAAAACACCAACCTTCTACAGGTAGCTTTAGTTGAACACTGTGCAGAGGTCGCACTAGACTAACGTGTAAATAATGTAGCTGCCTACAGTAGTGATAGGATCAAGAAAACGCCACCAACCTTCTACAGATAGCTTTAGCTGAACACTGTGAAGAGGACGCACTACACTAACGTTAAAATAATGTAGCTACCTGCGGTAGTGATAGGATCAGGAAAACACCACCAACCTTCTACAGGTAGCTTTAGCTGAACACTGTGCAGAGGTCGCACTACACTAACTTGTAGCTTTAGCTGAACACTGTGAGAAGGACGCACTACACTAACGTGTAGCTTTACCTGAACCCTGTGCACTACACTAACTTGTAGCTTTAGCTGAACACTGTTCAGAGGACGCACTACACTAACTTATAGCTTTAGCTGAACACTGTGCACTACACTAACTTGTAGCTTTAGCTGAACACTGTTCAGAGGACGCACTACATTTGTAGCTTTAGCTGAACACTGTGCAGAGGTCGCACTACACTAACTTGTAGCTTTAGCTGAACACTGTGAGGAGGATGTACTACACTAACTTGTAGCTTTAGCTGAACACTGTGAGGAGGACGCACTACACTAACTTGTAGCTTTAGCTGAACACTGTGCAGAGGTCGCACTAGACTAACGTATAAATAATGTAGCTGCCTGCGGTAGTGATAGGATCAGGAAAACACCACCAATCTTCTACAGATAGCTTTAGCTGAACACTGTGAAGAGGACGCACTACCATAACGTTAAAATAATGTAGCTGTCTGCGGTAGTGACAGGATCAGGAAAACACCACCAACCTTCTACAGGTAGCTTTAGCTGAACACTGTGCAGAGGTCGCACTACACTAACTTGTAGTTTTAGCTGAACACTGTTCATAGGATGTACTACACTAACTTGTAACTTTAGCTGAACACTGTGCAGAGGTCGCACTACACTAATGTGTAAATAATGTAGCTGCCTGCGTTAGTGATAGGATCAGGAAAACACCACCAACCTTCTACAGGTAGCTTTAGCTGAACACTGTGCAGAGGTCGCACTACACCAACTTGTAGCTTTAGCTGAACACTGTTCAGAGGACGCACTACACTAACTTGTAGCTTTAGCTGAACACTGTGAGGAGGACAAACTACACTAACTTGTAGCTTTAGCTGAACACTGTGCACTACACTAACTTGTAGCTTTAGCTGAACACTGTTCAGAGGACGCACTACACTAACTTGTAGCTTTAGCTGAACACTGTTCAGAGGATGCACTACACCAACTTGTAGCTTTAGTTGAACACTGTTCAGAGGATGCACTACACTTGTAGCTTTAGCTGAACACTGTGCAAAGGTCGCACTACACTAACTTGTAGCTTTAGCTGAACACTGTGAGGAGGACGCACTACACTAACTTGTAGCTTTAGCTGAACACTGTGAGGAGGATCCACTACACTAACTTGTAGCTTTAGCTGAACACTGTGCAGAGGTCGCACTACACTAACTTGTAGCTTTAGCTGAACACTGTGCAGAGGTCACACTAAACTAACTTGTAGCTTTATAATGGTCAGTAGTAATGACCCACTGAAGCAAAAAAGTATAAGTAAGTGAGATAAAATGGATGAATGGAGTTCAATGGTGAAAAAAAGTGTCAATTAAACCACAATAAAAAAATAATAGTCCCATGATGAGAAATATAGTGAATCCAACATGGATGGAAAATCTTCAGATCTGTGTATTGTCAGCATAAAGAGCTTGAACAGAAAACAGATGCAATACGCTTACCAGAAATGGTGGATTCGGATGCCGGTGACACCGAATCAAACAGGCTTAGAGATCCAAGATAGAAGTACTCGTCCAGGGAACCCCAGATCTCAAGGGGAATTCCTCCTCTGTTCTGCCAATCAAAGCTGCCAGTCCGGAGAGACCAAAGGGAAGATGGAATATCCCAACCTCATGGACGTCCCGGAAGTGTGTAAGGCTCAAAAAAATATATAAAATGCGCCAATGGTGCAGATCAAATGGTATATTTATTGGATATCACCAATAATCCAAAAAACAGTTAAAATATCGTGATCACGTAAATGATTAAAATCAAGTGTAGGGAAAAGTGTAGCTCGGCAATTACAGCTCTCTCTACAGACGGCGCTGTGATTGGCCAAGCATGTGGGTCATAGTGCATGCTTGGCCAATCATCAGCCAGCAATGCACTGCGATGCCGCAGTGAATTATAGGCCGTGACGCGCCACACGAATTTGGTGTGAACGGCCCATATCGTTCGCAATTCGGCGAACAGACGATGTTCGAAACGAACATGTGTTCGCCTCGAACACAAAGCTCATCCCTATTCCTCATAATTAATATCCTCCAGACCCTTTATTAGCTTTGTTGCCCTTCTTTGTACTCGCTCCATTTCCAGTACATCCTTCCTGAGGACTGGTGTCCAGAACTGGACAGCATACTCTAGGTGCGGCCTGACCAGAGTCTTGTAGAGCGGGGGAATTATTGTTTTATCTCTGCAGTTGACCTCCTTTTTAATGCATGACAATATTCTGTTTGCTTTGTTAGCAGCAGCTTGGCATTGCATGCCATTGCTGAGCCTATCATCTACTAGGACCCCAAGGTCCTTTTCCATCCTAGATTCCCCCAGAGGTTCTCCCCCCAATGTATAGATTGCATTCATATTTTTGCCACCCAAATGCATTATTTTACATTTTTCTACTTTGAACCTCATTTGCCATGTAGTTACCCACCCCATTAATTTGTTCAGATCTTTTTGCAAGGTCTCCACATCCTGCAGAGAAGTTATTGCTCTGCTTAGCTTAGTATCGTCCGCAAATACAGAGATTGAACTGTTTACCCCATCCTCCAGGTCGTTTATGAATAAATTAAATAGGATTGGTCCCAGCACAGAACCCTGGGGGACTCCACTTCCACTACCCACCCCTGACCATTCCGAGTACTCCCCATTTATCACCACCCTCTGAACTCGCCCTTGTAGCCAGTTTTCAATCCATGTACTCAGCCTATGGTCCTTGCCAACGGACCTTATTTTGTACAGTAAACATTTATGGGGAACTGTGTCAAATGCTTTTGCAAAATCCAGATACACCACGTCTATGGGACTTCCTTTATCTAGATGGCAACTCACCTCCTCATAGAAGGTTAAAAGATTGGTTTGGCAAGAACGATTCTTCATGAATCCATGCTGATTACTGCTAATGATACCGTTCTCATTACTAAAATCTTGTATATAGTCCCTTATCATCCCCTCCAAGAGTTTACATACTATTGATGTTAGGCTAACTGGTCTGTAATTCCCAGGGATGTATTTTGGGCCCTTTTTTAATATTGGTGCTACATTGGCTTTTCTCCAATCAGCTGGTACCATTCCAGCCAGTAGACTGTCAGTAAAAATTAGGAACGGTGGTCTGGCAATTACTTGACTGAGTTCCCTAAGTACCCTCGGGTGCAAGCCATCTGGTCCCGGTGATTTATTAATGTTAAGTTTCTCAAATTTAATTTTAATTCTGTCCTCTGTTAACCATGGAGGTGCTTCCTGTGATGTGTCATGAGGATAAACACTGCAGTTTTGGCTACTGAAGCCCCCCTGATTCAGTTGGTCAGAGAGTGTGAGGACATGATACAGGAGTTGGTCAGAGAATGTGCGGACATGATATGGGAGCTGGTCAGAGTGTGTGTGGACATTATACAGGAGTTGGTCAGAAAGTGCGCTGACATGATACAGGAATTGATCAGAGAGTGTGCGAACATGATACAGGAGTCGGTCAGAGAGTGTGCAGATATTATACAGGAGTTGGTCAGAGAGTGTGTGGACATGATACAGGAGTTGGTCAGAGTGCGCAGATATGATACAGGAGTTGGTCAGAGATTGTGCGGAAATGATACAGCAGCTGCGAAATGTGGGTATGACTTAAATTGTGTAGCGTTACCCCTGTAGGGGCTGCTGAGTATAATGGTCCGTCTGTCACCCTGCCCAGTCAGGCACACATGTTTTCAGTCCTCAGAGACAATAAAGCAGTCCTTGCATTTTGTTTTATTGAGGGGATATTAAACTTGGATAGGGATGGGGACTCATGAGATGTCCAGGTTGACAAACATTGGAACATGGGACTCTATATACATCCTGTATATACTCCATTTCTCCTTCTGTACATCGTCTCCTGTTTCCTCTCTTCTGATTATCGCTAAATACTCTTCCTGTACATCGCTTCCTCTCTTCTGAGTATCGCTCCATACTCCTCCTGCACATCGCTTCCTCTCTTCTGAGTATCACTCCATACTCCTCCTGCACATTGCTTCCTCTCTTCTGAGTATCCCTCTATACTCCTCCTGTACATCGCTTCCTCTCTTCTGAGTATCGCTCCATACTCCTCCTGCACATCGCTTCCTCTCTTCTGAGTATCCCTCTATATTCCTCCTGTACATTGTTTCCTCTTCGGAGTATTGCTCCATAGTACTCCTGCACATCGCTTCCTCTCTTCTGAGTATCGCTCCATACTACTCCTGCACATTGCTTCTAATCTTCTGGGTATCACTCCATACTCCTCCTGCTCATCGCTTCCTATCTTCTGAGTATTGCTCCATACGCCTCCTCTGCATCGCTTCCTATCTTCTGAGTATCACTCCATATTCCTCCTGCACATTGCTTCCTCTCTTTCGTTCTCCAGACTAGCTAGCACTGTAGGTCTGACACTGTCTCAGCCAGGCCTAAAGCAAATGGCCTTCACAGACAGTGACCGCAGGCCCCTATGGTGTAGCAAGAAGAAAATTGTAAGTTCTGGTTCTAGCTGTCCCACATGCGGCTACTGATCCCAGTCAGCCCTCTTCAGTCCCTGCCAGCCCTCCTGGCTGCAGCTGCCCGAATCCACTGCCCACAACATCACAGTCCTCTCCTCTGGTTCTGCACCCATCTCCAACTGCACTCTCCCAGTCCAATCAGGTGTGCCTGATTGGCCCAGGTTCACCCAAAAGTGATATTTTATTTAAATATGTATCTAAACCCCAACTGGATGACATTTAATGTATTAATCCCCTATTTTGCACCCTAGGCAAGACCGGCTACTTGCACCCCCCACAAAATAAACTTTAAAAGTTTGAATAACTTGGATATTTAGAAATTAATAAAACTACCTATAGCTCAGGTGACATGGCCCACTTATATTTACCTGATATCCATGATGTTTCTCTGGACACTGTACTTTGTGTCATACCCAGAAGGGGTCTGGTGGTGTGCCACACTGGGATCACAGAAACATTGGTCTCTGTATAAGTGCGAAGCCCTGACATTGGCTCCCACATCCTGAGCCTGTTGTGGGGAGTGCCAGGCCTTCCTCTTTGAGGTGCTTCCATTTGGAGATGCTCTGTGTGACTACCTGGTACTCTGCCAAGACACAAAGGACTATGGACCATTGCTGCTAAGGTCACCACCATGGCCACATCTTCTGCAGAGCAACACCTGGGCTTTCCAGACCTAGTAGAGGAAGATAGCACCCACCAGGGCTCCCCCATGGACTATGGGGTTGAGTGCTCCCCCACCGCCAGTGGGGTAGAGCTCTGTCAAGAGCCGGCATTATAGTTACCATCTGTGGAGGTGATTGAGGCACTGCCACCTACAGCAGTACACCCAGCAAAGGTTAATGGTTCTTTAGGACCATCAGAGGTACAGCCATCTGCCCTACCTGCCAAGGAACCGCCACAGTCTGTGGTAATGTGTGAGCCTTCAGCCTCTTGTGAGGAGCTTGAGGAGTGGCCTGGGGCTTTGTGGGATGGCCCTAAAGGCACTAACACAGTGGAGGAGCTGGAAGGATCTGTGCTTAACCTGCAACATCTTCACCAGGCCCCACTGCTGTTCTGCCTCAGAGGGGACACTATGGCAAGGTCCCCAACCCCTGGGGGACCTGGTACCTTTCTTATATGAAGTCATAGGAGTAGGAAGGGGAGGATACCAGCAGTGCCCTAGAGACCCCCAATGCCCACCATCCTACCTGCCCCCAGGACAGGGGCAGAGACACCACCTCACACGGTTGTCGTGGCTCCAGCAGCGGATGATTAGGGACATTAGGAACTCTGAGTAGAGTTCCCCTATGTCTCAGAAACTTTGTTTCATACCTTAGAGGCACAGTGGCAGCAGTGGTATGAGATTGCTATCTGGAACCATTTACTGGTGCCCAAACACCATCAGGTGCTTGTGGAAGGGACAGCCAGAGTTCCACTGAGTAAATAGGAAACTACGGATGCCATATTTACATGGACAAGGTAGTGGCGGCCCGTCCCAATTCTGGGGACATCCATTGTTATGTAGTTAGGCAGGTATCTGGTACAGAGGAGTAGAAAGAGTACCTGGACCCCAAATACTATATCTAGTTTGCCCTACAAAATTCTTTGATTCTGTTGTTTTATCAGCATGCACTTTCATTACTGCATATTGTGTATGTCACGTGTTCCTATTGAGGTAGGAAGTGCAAGATGAATGAAAACTGCATACAAAAACCGTAAAACGTGCCTGAAAAACGCATTAACTGTAACGGCATAGATGTGAGCCTAGATCAGTAGTAGCTGCATATAATTTCTCTAGATTGAATTCCTGATTGTGTCAGTAGTGGGCCATGCCTACACATTGTTTGTCAGCACAGCCAACTCTCAACTAGGAGTGCATGTGACAGGGTGAAATCACAGGAGCACAGTTGAAAGCCAATTGTTACCCTACAAAAGGTAGTTCATGAATGAACACTTTCAAAGCAGGTCTCACCAGACAATCTTTAAATAAAAGCTGCAGATTTAAAAACATTGCAAACAACTTTTGAAATTACATTAACATATTAAAATTTATATACAGGTTTTAGAGTTTGGGTATACATTAACTTTAAACATAGTGAGGTGAGTCAGCCCCTGGCATCTTACTGTATATCTTGGATGCTTGAACAATGATAACTTCCTTCTGATATTTCCAAGCCTGTTCCTTTTTACCAGAGAGTTTTATGTGTTTCCCCCCACCTTTGCATTTGCATTTGCTGTTGTTTTTTTTTAGGTATGTTTGGCATCATGCTTTACTGTTCACAGTTTTCTAAAGCAAACAATTTTTTTGCGAATTAGTTGCAAAGTTTCTTCTCCTGAGATCCTGCCAGTAACAACACTTCTTGTTACAAACTGACAACACAAGCAGTTTGAAATTAGTGGCAACATTGTCAGCCTGCCATGTGAGGTCCTTCAGTTGACTGCTGGACTGCCTTTGAATTCTTTCAGAGAGACAGCCCAATGGCCAACTGAAGGAGCTCACACAGTAGGCTGACAAGACTGACGCTAATTGTAAGAGGTGACTTAAACAGTCCATAAATTACTCAGTTTTCTTTCCTTTCACCACAGGTGAAAGGAAAGAAAATTGCTTTATTCGGGGAATGCCTCCCACAGCGGTACTGTGTTCTTGCAGCAAGGGGGCACGGAGAGCATTCCCAGCCAGCAAAACACAATGATTACTGCTAGTGGCTATAACTGCTGGCAGTAATTGAATTTAAAAAATCCAACAGGCTGTTTGTATCCAAGTCAATTGATGGATTGACTTGGTTACAATTAGCCTGCCCACACATGGATCAAATCTTGGTCAGTCCCTGCTGAACTGGACAAATTTCGATCCATGTATGGCTGGCTTTAGTGCTGTCACCCTGCAACAGGAAGTGCTGTCACTTTCAGAATCTCTAGTTAAGAAACTTTGCAACAGATTTACAGAAAACTATTTGCTTAAGAAAATAGTATACCATGAGGCTAGATATCAAACATACTGAAAATAGATTTCACCTTTAATTTCTCTACTATTGTATTCTTTTAATAATAAGTCATGATGTCAAGCATACTAAACAATGGATTTAGGTCTTACATACAATTTACCACTCTCTTTGTTTTGGAATACCTTTTTAAATACTTTTGTGAATGTTTTTTTTAACGTGTAAAGAGGATATAGGTATTTGGTGTATAAAGTCTAATTACAGTTTCTCTTGTGTGTTTCATTCCTTTTTATTCTTTCCTATAAACAATGTTAGAACAAGGCTTTAACTCAGTAACTGACAGGCTGTAATTACAGCTTTCTTTTACTTTGCATTTTTGTTTATGAGAAAAGTTCTCTGTTTCATAGCTTTTCTGACTAAACTCGCATTTATTTGGTGACCTCATATGACATTTTTTAGTTAATGTTGGAAGTAGTTAATTAAAATCATGACATTTATCTCAAGTCACCTAATCATCTTCATTAGTTGCATAAAACTTTTTTTAAGAGCTTTGAAAATAAATAACTTGAATTGATGGAGTTTCATATAGTATTAGTAAATTTACCCTTTTTATAAACCTTCTTTAATGGCTACAGTATAAGGCTGTCCATTATTAAACCTGACGCATTTCAGGAAGACATGAGTGAGCCTTGTTGATTAAACTGTCTGAAACAAGAACTGTTTGTGCTGGCACATCAATCAGAATCAAACCTGCTATGGAAAATAACAGGATAGTAAAAGGTCAAATATGATTGGTTACTATAAAGGAATAAAGACGATGGCATCTGAAATGTGTAATTGTAGCTTGTAGTCCTGGTATAATACAGGGGTTTAATACAGCTGCTATAGGGAGAACAGATTCCTTCATGTTACTAAATACTGAGGTCACAATGAAATGAAAGTTTTAATTATAGTGAAAATCTCCATGAATCAAATTCTAATTTTTAGTTTGAAGTAACAATAATGGTAATGATTAAACCTGAACTCCATGCAGACATACAAAACAAAAACTAATGCAGTTTTGTAGACATTAAACCACAATGGAAAGTATTTTTAAATGGAAGAAGTTTATGTACCTGAACTTGATATCAGGTATATAAACCTGATATCACACAGGGAGAGGGGCTGAACCAGTGGAAGGAGCTAATCAGTTGTGCTGCAGTGCAAGAAGCATGCTAATGAGGGGACACAACAGAGTAACAGATAAATGAGCTCATTAGTGTTCTGCTTCACCTTTCACTGTCCACCCACAAGCTGGGGTGTAAAGGGGACCTATAAGTGAGAACTAAACTGCAGTAGAGAAAGATTGGGTCCTTTCCCTTGGTAACTAGGGCTGTGTTTTGTGGCAGAGCTGTGTTAAGCCTTGTACACACGATCAGATTTTCGGCAGGGAATTGTGTGATGGCAGACTGCCTAAAATCCGACCGTTAGTACGCTCCTTCAGACAATTGTTGTCCAACTTTTGGCCAACCAATGTTGGATGGCAGGCTTATAAGTTTTCAGCGGACAATGGTCTGTTGTCAGATTTTCGTCTCATCTGTACACAAGTCTTTCACACAAAAGTCCATAGTACAAACACGCATGCTTGGAATCAATGCTCACCAAACAAGAAATTAGCAGAAGATGCCCAAAGGGTGGAGTTCAAGAGCTGAAATTCCACGTATTATGTCTAGTACATCACTACATTTGGGGTTGTTGGCCGACAATTGTGTGCTGTTTAGGGATGAGCCGAACACCCCCCTGTTCGGTTCGCACCAGAACATGCGAACAGGAAAAAAATTTGTTCGAACACGCGAACACCGTTAAAGTCTATGGGACACGAACATGAATAATCAAAAGTGCTAATTTTAAAGGCTAACATGCAAGTTCTTGTCATTAAAAGTGTTTGGGGACCTGGGTCCTGCCCCAGGGGACATGAATCAATGCAAAAAAAAGTTTTAAAAACGGCCGTTTTTTCAGGAGCAGTGATTTTAATAATGCTTAAAGTCAAACAATAAAAGTGTAATATTCCTTTAAATTTCATACCTGGGGGGTGTCTATAGTATGCCTGTAAAGGGGCGCATGTTTCCCGTGTTTAGAACAGTCTGACAGCAAAATGACATTTTGAAGAAAAAAACACATTTAAAACTACCCGCGGCTATTGCATTGCCGACAATACACATAGAAGTTCATTGATAAAAACGGCATGGGAATTCCCCACAGGGCAACCCCGAACCAAAAAAAAAAAAAAAAATGATGTGGGGATCCCCCTAAATTCCATACAAGGCCCTTCAGGTCTGGTATGGATATTAAGGGGAACCCCAGCCAAAATTAAAAAAAAAATTTGACGTGGGGTTCCCCCTAAATTCCATACCAGACCCTTCAGGTCTGGTATGGATTTTAAGGGGAACCCCGCGCCAAAGAAAAAAAAAAAAAACGGCGTGGGGTCCCCCCAAAAATCCATACCAGACCCTTATCCGAGCACGCAACCTGGCAGGCCGCAGGAAAAGAAGGGGGGACGAGAGTGCGCCCCCCCCTCCTGAACCGTACCAGGCCACATGCCCTCAACATTGGGAGGGTGCTTTGGGGTAGCCCCCCAAAACACCTTGTCCCCATGTTGATGAAGACAAGGGCCTCATCCCCACAACCCTGGCCGGTGGTTGTGGGGGTCTGCGGGCGGGGGGCTTATCGGAATCTGGAAGCCCCCTTTAACAAGGGGACCCCCAGATCCCGGCCCCCCCCCTGTGTGAAATGGTAAGGGGGTACTTACCCCTACCATTTCACTAAAAAACTGTCAAAAATGTTAAAAATGACAAGAGACAGTTTTTGACAATTCCTTTATTTAAATGCTTCTTCTTTCTTCCTTCATCTTCTTCTGGTTCTTCTGGCTCTTTTGGTTCTTCCTCCGGCGTTCTCGTCCAGCATCTCCTCCGCGGCGTCTTCTATCTTCTTCTCCTCGGGCCGCTCCGCACCCATGGCATGGGGGGGAGGCTCCCGCTCTTCTCTTCATCTTCTTCTCTTCTTCATCTTCTTCTTCATCTTCTTCTTCTTCTTCTTCTCTTCTTCCTTCTTCTCTTCTTCATTTCTTCTCCGGGCCGCTCCGCAGCCATGCTGGCATGGTGGGAGGCTCCCGCTGTGTGACGGCGTCTCTTCGTCTGACGGTTCTTAAATAACGGGGGGCGGGGCCACCCAGTGACCCCGCCCCCCTCTGACGCACGGGACATGACGGGACTTCCCTGTGGCATTCCCGTGACGTCACAGGGAAGTCCCGTCAAGTCACCGTGCGTCAGAGGGGGGCGGGGTCACCGGATGGCCCCGCCCCCCGTTATTTAAGAACCGTCAGACGAAGAGACGCCGTCACACAGCGGGAGCCTCCCTTCATGCCAGCATGGCTGCGGAGCGGCCCGGAGAAGAAATGAAGAAGAGAAGAAGGAAGAAGTGATGAAGAAGAAGAAGAAGATGAAGAAGATGAAGAGAAGAGCGGGAGCCTCCCCCCTCATGCCATGGGTGCGGAGCGGCCCGAGGAGAAGAAGATAGAAGACGCCGCAGAGGAGATGATGGACGAGAACGCCGGAGGAAGAACCAGAAGGGCCAGAAGAACCAGAAGATGAAGGAAGATAGAAGAAAGAAGAAGCATTTAAATAAAGGAATTGTCAAAAACTGTCTCTTGTCATTTTTAACATTTTTGACAGTTTTTTAGTGAAATGGTAGGGGTAAGTACCCCCTTACCATTTCACACAGGGGGGGGGCCGGGATCTGGGGGTCCCCTTGTTAAAGGGGGCTTCCAGATTCCGATAAGCCCCCCGCCCGCAGACCCCCACAACCACCGGCCAGGGTTGTGGGGATGAGGCCCTTGTCTTCATCAACATGGGGACAAGGTGTTTTGGGGGGCTACCCCAAAGCACCCTCCCAATGTTGAGGGCATGTGGCCTGGTACGGTTCAGGAGGGGGGGGGGCGCACTCTTGTCCCCCCCTCTTTTCCTGCGGCCTGCCAGGTTGCGTGCTCGGATAAGGGTCTGGTATGGATTTTTGGGCGGACCCCACGCCGTTTTTTTTTTTTTTTTTTGGCGCGGGGTTCCCCTTAAAATCCATACCAGACCTGAAGGGTCTGGTATGGAATTTAGGGGGAACCCCACGTCAATTTTTTTTTAAAATTTTGGCTGGGGTTCCCCTTAATATCCATACCAGACCTGAAGGGCCTTGTATGGAATTTAGGGGGACCCCCACATCATTTTTTTTTTATTTATTTTTTTTTATTTTGGTTCGGGGTTGCCCTGTGGGGAATTCCCATGCCGTTTTTATCAATGAACTTCTATGTGTATTGTCGGCAATGCAATAGCCGCGGGTAGTTTTAAATGTGTTTTTTTCTTCAAAATGTCATTTTGCTGTCAGACTGTTCTAAACACAGGAAACATGCGCCCCTTTACAGGCATACTATAGACACCCCCCAGGTACAAAATTTAAAGGGATATTACACTTTTATTGTTTGACTTTAAGCATTAATACAATCACTGCTCCTGAAAAAACGTCCGTTTTTAAAACTTTTTTTTGCATTGATCCATGTCCCCTGGGGCAGGACCCAGGTCCCCAAACACTTTTTATGACAATAACTTGCATATAAGCCTTTAAAATGAGCACTTTTGATTTCTCCCATAGACTTTTAAAGGGTGTTCCGCGGCATTCGAATTTGCCGCGAACACCCCAAATTGTTCGCTGTTCGGCGAACTTGCGAACAGCCAATGTTCGAGTAGAACATGAGTTCGACTCGAACTCGAAGCTCATCCCTAGTGCTGTTAGTATGCAAGACAAAATCCAGGCACACGCCCTTCGGACAAAAGTCTGATGCTCTGTCTTCCAACAATCGGATTGTGTGTACAAGGCTTAAGTCACAGGGCTGAATGGGCAAAAATAGAAAAGTTTTGGCAGGAAAAAAATATAATTATTAATATATGTATTTCATCTGTGCAATTTTGCTTTTTACCTGGAGTTTAGCTTTAAATAATAAAACATTCCATTGACAGCTAGCTTGCAAAGAGAGCAATGATCATATTTTGATAAAATAGTGTCACTTTATATAAATACTGATGTAAGTGATGTCTAAGTTTTCTGAATACAGCAGCACAGTAGGAAGTCACATCAGTCTAAAACACTTTTCACCATCAATCTTCATCACAAACTGTGCATCTGGTACCCACCATACTACAGCAATCATAAAACCACAAAGTGGTGGAAGGCCTCAAACACTCTTAAGATTTCTAGCAGAGATCCAAGAGACAGCAACACGTTTAGTTCATTTTGACTACAGTTAGGTACTATACTACTCAAAGGAGAAGACCGTAACTTAGAACATTGGGACAATATTTATGACAAGGAAATCAGAAGCTCAGCACTACAGCAGTTTTCAATCAAGATCTGTCAGTAACCTCTACAGTAAAGTGTCTCAGTATGAATTTTCATCAGTTAAATGTAGACAGCAGTGCAGTAGCATTGGATTTTTTTCCCTTTTACAAAAAAAAGGATTGTGGTTTATTGATATCCGTGTGATCAGGAATATGTTGCCATGTTTGGGTCCGCTGTATAAAAGTAGATGGGGAAAATACAGTCCCATGAAAAAAAAAAATCACAGAATCCATTTAAAAAATAAATAAAAAAAAAAAATATATATATATATATATATATATATATATATATATATATATATATATATATACATACAGTATCTCACAAAAGTGAGTAGTGAGTACCCCTCACATTTTTGTAAATATTTTTTTATATCTTTTCATGTGACAGCACTGAAGAAATCACACTTTGCTACAATGTAAAGTAGTGAGTGTACAGCTTGTATAACAGTATAAATTTGCTGCCCCCTCAAAATAAATCAACACACAGACATTAATGTCTAAACTGCTGGCAACAAAAGTGAGTACACCCCTAAGTGGGCCCAAAGTGTCAATATTTTGTGTGGCCACCATTATTTTCCATCGCTGCCTTAACTCTCTTGGGCATGGAGTTCACCAGAGCATCACAGGTTGCCACTGGGGTCCTCTTCCACTCCTCCATGATGACATCACGGAGCTGGTGGATGTTAGAGACCTTGCACCCCTCCACCCTCCATTTGAGAATGCCCCACAGATGCTCAATAGGGTTTAGGTCTGGAGAGAGGGGATCATGCTCTGCTTCAGTATGTCACAGTACATGTTGGCATTCATGGTTCCCTCAATGAACTGTAGCTTTCCAGTGCCGGCAGCACTCATGCAGGCCCAGACCATGACACTCTCACCACCATGCTTGACTGTAGGCAAGACACACTTGTCTTTGTACTCCTCACCTGGTTGTCACCACACACACTTCACACCATCTGAACCAAATAAAGTTATCTTGGTCTCATCAGACCACAGGATGTGGTTCCAGCAATCCATGTCCTTAGTCTGCTTGTCTTCAGCACACTGTTTGCGGGCTTTCTTGTGCATCATCTTTAGAAGAGGCATTCTTCTGGGACGAAAGCCATGCAGACCAATTTGATGCAGTGGGCGACGTATGGTCTGAGCACTGACAAGCTGACCCCATCCCCTTCAACCTCTGCAACAATGCTGGCAGCACTCATACGTCTATTTACCAAAGACAACCTCTGGATATGATGCTGAGCACGTGCACTCAACATCTTTGGTTGACCAAGGCGAGGCTTGTTCTGAGTGGAACCTGCCGTGTTAAACCGCTGTATGGTCTTGGCCACCGCGCTGCAGCTCAGTTTTAGGGTCTTGGCAATCTTCTTATAGCCTAGGCCATCTTTATGTAGAGCAATAATTCTTTTTTTCAGATCCTCAGAGAGTTCTTTGCCATGAGGTGCCATGTTGAATTTCAGTGACCAGTATGAGAGAGTGAGAGTGATAACACCAAATTTAACACACATTCTTCCCATTCACACTTGAGACCTTGTAACATTAATGAGTCACATGACACCAGGGAGGGAGAGTGGCTAATTGGGCCCAATTTGAACATTTTCACTTAGGCGTGTATTCACTTTTGTTGCCAGCAGTTTAGACATTAATGGTTGTGTGTTGAGTTATTTTGAGGGGACAACACATTTACACTGTTATACAAGCTGTACACTCACTACTTTACATTGTAGCAAAGTGTCATTTCTTCAGTGTTGTCACATGAAAAGATAGAATTAAATGTTTACAAAAATGTGAGATGCCATGTTGAACTTCCAGTGACCAGTATGAGAGAGTAAGAGCGATAACACCAAATTTAACACAACTTCTTCCCATTTACACCTGAGACCTTGTAACATTAACGAGTCACATGACACCAGGGAGGGAGTATGGCTAATTGGGCCCAATTTGGACATTTTCACTTAGGGATGTACTCACTTTTGTTGCCAGTGGTTTGGACGTTAATGGCTGTGTGTTCAGTTATTTTGAGGGGACAGCAAGTTTACATTGTTATACAAGTTGTACACTCGCTACATTGTAGCAAAGTGTCATTTCTTTAGTGTTGTCACATCAAATGATATAATAAAATATGAGGGGTGTACTCACTTTCGTGAGATACTGTATATATATATATATATATATATATATATATATATATATATATATATATATATATATATACTGTACATATCGAAGTAAATCATAAAGCAAAGCAAAGAGTATAACTAGTTAGCTGTGTCTAACAGGGGAGGGAAGAGGGGGGTAAAAGGGTAAGGTAAGCCTCTATAGCAGTGGTTCTCAACTCCAGTCCTCAGGACCCACCAACAGGCCAGGTTTGCAAGATAGCTGAAACACACCACAGGTGATATCACTTGCTGCTCAGTGATTGCAGTATTCTAGTCTGCAACTCCCCAAGGTAATACTTAAAATCTGGCCTGTTGGTGGGTCCTGAGGACTGGAGTTGAGAACCACTGCTCTATAGCGTCCTCCACAGTGTTTCAGATCTTATCTTATTATCTTACCCTTTAAACCCCTACTCCTCCTCCCCCCTCCAACATTTCATGTTACCTCCAATACAGGTGTAATATGTAACATGTTAGAAAAAGGTGAACTTAAACTTTAAATACAGCAGCAGCACCCCAATCTTTTTTCATTAAAAAAAATAATATTTTTATATATCATTTAACCACCTCAATACAGTGCACTTACACCCCCTTCCTGCCCAGACCAATTTTCAGCTTTCAGCACTCTCACACTTTGAATGACAATTACTCAGTTGTGCAACACTGTACCCATATGAAATTTGCATCCTTTTTTTTCACACAAATAGAGCTTTCTTTTGGTGGTATTTAATCACTAGTGGGTTTTTTATTTTTTGTGCTATAAATAAAAAAGACCGTAAATTTTGTGAAAAAAATGCCTTTTTCTTTGTTTCTATCATAAAATTTTGCAAATTAGTAATTTTTCTTCATAAATTTTGGCCAAAATTTATACTGCTACATATCTTTGGTAAAAATAACCCAAATTAGTGTAAATTATTTGATCTTTGTGAAAGTTAAGCTGGCCATACACTATACAATTTTCTTGTTCAATTTTTCGTTAGATTTACCAAAACCATATACTATGAGGTCAAACCTAAACCCTTCAGTCAGAAAAGTACAAATACCCCCTAAATGACCCCTTTTTAAAAAGTAGACATTCCAAGGTATTAAGTAAGTAGCATGGTGAATTTTTTTAAGTTGTAATTTTTTCCTACAATTCTTTGCAAAATGAAGATTTTTTTCTTTAAATTTTTTTACAAAATTGTCATATTAACAGATTATTTCTCTCTCAGAGCATATGCATACAACAAATTACACCCCAAAATACATTCTGCTACTCTTCCTGAGTATGGTGATACCACATGTGTGAGACTTTTACACTGCCTGGCCACATACAAAGGTCGAACATTGAAGTAGCATCTTCATGCGTTCTACGAGCATAAATGACACATCTCATTTCTCAACCACCATTTACACTTTTGAAGGCCCTGGAGCACCAGGACAATAGAATTGCCCCCAAACTGACCCCATTTTGGAAAGCAAACACCCCAACGTATAATCTATGAGGCATAATGAGTCTTTTGAACGGTTCATTTTTTTCCAGAAGTTTTTGGAAAATGTGGAAAAAATTAAAACGCATTTTTTTTTACACAAAGTTGTTCATTTATCAGATATTTCCAACACATAGCATGTACGTAGCAAAGATGACACCCCAAAATACATTCTGCTACTCCTCCTGAGTATGGCAATACCACATGTGTGAGACTTTTACATAGCGTGGCCACATACAAAGGCCCAACATTGAAGTAGCACCATCAGGCGATCTACGAGCATAAATGACACATCTCAGTTCTCAACCACCTATTACACCTTTGAAGGCCCTGGAGCACCAGGACAATGGAATTGTCCCCAAAATGACCCCATTTTGGAAAGCAAACACCCCAACGTATAATTTATGAGGCATAATGAGTCTTTTGAACGGTTCATTTTTTCCAAAAGTTTTTGGAAAATGTGGAAAAAAATGAAAACGCATTTTTTTTTTTACACAAAGTTGTCCATTTATCAGATATTTCCAACACATAGCATGTACGTAGCAAAGATGACACCCCAAAATACATTCTGCTACTCCTCCTGAGTATGGCGATACTACATGTGTGAGACTTTTACACAGCCTGGCCACATACAGAGGCCCAACATCCAAGTAGCACCATCAGACGTTCTAGGAGCATAAATTACATATATAATTTCCTGGCAACCTATCATTTTTTAAAACCCTTCATATTTCTAACACATAGCATGCACATATCAAGAATTACAATCCAAAATAAATTCTATTGCAGAAAGGGTAAAAAAAAAGCATTACCTGTGCTTTTAGTAGTATCCACAGAGGAGAGCACTGGTCCAGGCAGCAGGCAGGGAGGTGCTTAGCGACAGCAATATTAACTATCCAGGCAGCAGGCAGGAATATTGTCTATAGTCGGCACAGCACAGTCCATAGAAATTGTCCAGGCAGAGACAGCCATAATATTGGTCCTGGTACACTGTTAACTGCAGACACTCATTATTGTACCGCTCTCCAGCCCTTCATAAACATACTGCCTCCTGCTACAGCTAATTATTTGCATAGTCCAGGTAGCGGTGTGGTCCATTCATGCGACAGGCATGGGCATGGTGGCAGTAAGTCAGCAGCAGGCTGAGGGCCACAATCAGGTAAGACCTGTGCACAGGGGTAGAGGCTTCGACCCACCCAAATCTCTATGAAGCCTCCGGACTCCAGACCCTAATTCCGAAACCCGAAGAAAACAAAAATAATTGTTTTCTCCAACCGGAAAAACAATTCTGTAGCCCCTCACATATGTGAGACCCCTGTGTACTACAGTAGCAGGGCAACAGATCAGTCCAAGCGGTAGGCAAAAGCATAGTCCATAAATCAGGCCAGGGTCAGTTCACATGTAAGCAGTCCAAGCGGTAGGCAGTAGAGTAGTTGATAAAACAGCCCAGGGTCAGTTCACGTGGAGGCAGTCCAAACGGTAGGCAGAGGCATAGTCACAAAACAGGCCAGGGTCAGTTCACATGAAAGCAGTCCAAACGGTAGGCAGAGGCATAGTCAAAAAACAGGTCAGGGTCAGTTCACATGGAAGGCAGTGGCATGGTTATTTGGGAAAGAATGGAAAATGGTCAGCACAGATGATGAAAATGGGGAAATGGTTAAAAATATGGGCTAATATTTTATGGATGTATGATAAAGTTGGAAGCATTCACCACTGCAAAGGCCAGGTTGGGAGGGACACTGGGGACAATGGTAGCTGGTATCTTTTCTAAATCCTCTTTTGGTGCACAAGCAACATTTTTTTTTGCCGTCTTCGGCCTGCTTCAGATGGTTGAATGGTGAAGGGGAAGTGGCGCTCATGGAGTCGGCAAACAGCCTCAGAGTGAAGGTCTTCTGGGGGGGGTCTTTGGTGATAGATGAGGGATGTGACAACTTCTTCTATGAATTTTAGGAAGGGGGCGGGGCTTTCAATGGATTTGGTGTAGACTACGTAGGAATTGTAAATGGCCAAATGGATGAGATAAATTGCTACCTTCTTATACCAGAATCGTGACCTCCTTATTGACAAATAGGGCTGAATCATTTGATCGTTAAAATCTACCCCCCCATGTAGAGATTATAATCTTGGACACATGCTGGCTTTTCAATGGGACCTTGTCGTCTTTGTACCACAATTGCAGTGTCTTCATGGATGGGGGACATCATGTGCACGTCCCTCTTATCCTTCCACCTCAGGGCCAGCACTTCGTTGCATCTCAATGATGCTCTTTCCCCCCTTCGCAGCTTTTTGTTCGCTAAAGATTGTGGGAAGCCCTTTCTATTTTTTCTGGAGGTTCCACAGGCCAGGGTTTTTGCAGTGTATAAGTGTTTGAAAAGGGGCAGGCTGGTGTAAAAGTTGTCAACGTAAATGTGATATCCTTTGTTTAGAAGTGGGTATGCCAGGTCCCATACAATCTTTCCAGTTGTGCCCATGTAGGCCGGGCACTCAGGGGGCTGGAGCTGGGAATCTTTTCCTTCATGTATGCGGAACGCATACAAATATCCCGTGGCTCTCTCACATAGCTTGTATAACTTTACTCCGTATCTGGCCCTTTTTCTAGGAATATACTGCTTTATTCCTAGCCGGCCTGAAAAGGGTACCAGGGACTCATCAACGCAAATATTCTGATCGGGGACATAGAGTTCTGCAAATTGTTGAGAAAAGAAATTTATCAGTGGGCGAATCTTGTATAACTTGTCGTAATTTGGATGATTGTGGGGAGGGAACTGGGTGTTGTCGTTGAAGTGAAGAAAGCGCATTATCATCTTGTATCGGGACCTGGACATTAGGGCAGAATAAATGGGCATATTGTGGATAGGGTTGGTGGACCAATAGGCATGTTCTTCATTTTTTTTTGTAATCCCCATGTTTAGGGTGAGGCACATAAACATTTTGAACTCCTCCAAATTCAGATCTCTCCACTCAAAAGGACGGGCATAGGATGATTGGGAGTTGTTGGCAATATATTGCTGGGCATACAAATTTGTCTGGTCCACAATAAATTGCAGCATAGTGTCAGGCAAAAACATATGGAAGAAATCAATCTCTGAGAAATTTCGGGTGTTGGTCTGCACACCTGGCAGTGCTGTGAACGGGGGAATAATTGGCGATGCCGAGTTGGAAGGCAGCCATATTGGGTTGGCAAGACCATCTGGCATGTATGTAGAGGCCCTGGCTATTGGGGGGTGTGACACTCCAGTAGTTGGATTGGAATTTCCTGTGCTGGTGCTCAGGTGTGATGTGGCAGGACTGGTACTGGGTCTGGGCATTTGTTCCTGGGGCCTATTGCCGGCGGCAGCGCTGGTACTGGGCATTTGTTCCTGGGGGCCTAACGCTGGTGGCAGTGTTGGTCCTGGGCCTGGGAATTTGTTCCTGGGGCCTATTGGTGGTGCCCTGCCCTTTTGGGACCCAATCCTTCTTCCGAATCATTTGCCGATTCACTATTTGGTTCAAATGCCGAACTTGAATCAGAATCCAAATTGGAATCTGATGAGAACTCCCCGTTGCTCTCATCGGTCATGGAGAGGATCTGGAACGCCTCCTCACTGTTGTATACTCTTTTGGACATGACGCGGTGTGACAGGTGGCAGGTGACGGTCACTGATGGGCTGTGCGATAGGTGGCAGCTGACATTCACTAATCGGTGATGACGGTGTGACAGGCGATGGTCACTGATGGGTGACAGGCCACGGACAGTTACTGGTGATGGGTGACAGTCACTAAAAGGTGACAGGTGATGGCTGACAGTCACTGATGGGTGACAGGTGATGGGTAATGGGTGATGGCTGGCGGTCACTGATGGATGACAGGTGATGGCTGGCGGTCACTGATGGGTGATTGCTGGCGGTCACTGATGGGTGACGGGTGATGGCTGGCGGTCACTGATGGGTGACGGGTGATGGCTGATGGGTGACAGGTGCACCGCTGATTTTCACTGATTTGTGACTGGCTGGCGGTCACTGATGGGTGACGGGTGATGACTGGCAGTCACTGATGGGTGACGGCTGGCGGTCACTGATGGGTGATGGCTGGCGGTCACTGATGGGTGACGGGTGACGGCTGGCGGTCACTGATGGGTGACGGCTGGCGGTCACTGATGGGTGACGGGTGATGGCTGGCGGTCACTGATGGGTAACGGCTGATGGCTGGCGGTACTGATGGGTGACGGGTGATGGCTGACGGGTGACAGGTGCACCGCTGATGGTCACTGATTTGTGACGGATGACTGGTGCACCGCTGATGGTCACTGATTTGTGATGGGTGACAGGTGCACCGCTGAATGTCACTGATGGCAGTCCCTTATGTGACAGGTGCACTTTATTGGGTGACACTGGTGACTGTTGGGTGACAGATGACAATTGGAGGGGGCAATGGGACAGGTGTGGTGTTGGTGCAGACACTACAGAACACAGATCGGTAACTCACTGCTTCTGGCTCTTCTCTCCTCACACTGGAAATGGTGTGTGAGGAGAGAAGAGCTGGTAACAGCTAGTTACCGCTCTGTGTTTACATTTATGATCTGCTGTGAATGGATCACAGCCGATCACGTGGGTAAACAGCCAGCCAACGGCTGTTTACCGGCATCGGTGATGAGTAGTGTTCCCGGGAACACTCCGCCACCGACGTGCACGCGCAGCGCGATCGCGCGCATGAGCCGTGCACAATGGGGTGGACCTATCTGTGATCGGCCGTGACTTCATCACGGCCGATCACGTGGTAAACAGCCATGTCCAATGGCTGTTCACCCCCCTCGGTGGCGAGCGGTGTCTCCGTGACATGCCGCCACCGAAGGAACAGGGATGCGCGCACGATCGCGCGCATTCCCTGTTTAAATGGGAGGCCGTCATATGACGCCCTCCCGCAACGAGAGCCGCGTCGCCTGGCCGTCAATTGACGGTCGGCGGTCAGCAAGCGGTTAAAAAAAAATATTTTTTGGTAGTTTTGTCTGTGACATCTGTTTTTTATCCAGCAGTAATAGGCCTGAATTGAGGGGTGGAAGTGGAAGCCACAACAGATCTAAAGGATATAGGAGTTAAAAAATAGCTGAAAATAATAGGTTAAAAGCATTCAAAAACAATAGGCAAAATACATTCAACCAGAAGAAAAAAGTAGCCTAAATTACTACACTAACCTATATACAGTACATTTGACCAAATTAGGATAATACCAGAAAAGAACATTGGATTTTGCCCCATTCTCACAACACTTGGTCAGGTCACACAAAGCAAAGCAAATATAATGGACAAAAAGCTATGCAAGTTTTTTTTTATAAAGAGACACTTTGGAGTAGGCCACGTTTTTAAAAGTATGCTAATTCCACGTACACACGACTGGACTTTCTGTGAAACTAGGTTTGACGTTCTTCCCGCTGGACTTTCCGGCAGACTACCACTGGACTTTCTGAATGGACGGACTTGCCTACACACGACCGGACTTTCCGGCAGGCTAGGTCCGCCCGTCTTCCCGACGGACTTTTGCCGGAGTTACGGCAGACTTTCTGAATGAACGGACTTGCCCACACATGGACAAGTCCGTTCATTTTGAACGTGACTCGGATACGACGGGACTAGAAAAGGAAGTCAATCTCGCCGCTTTTATAAAAGCGGCGATATTGACACCTTGCGAGCCCCGTCGCAGAGCATACCAGGCCATTAGGTCTGGTATGGATTTTAAGGGGAACCCCCTATGCCTAAAAAATGGCATGGGGTCCCCCCAAGGTCCATACCAGATCCCGATCCGAGCACGCAGCCTGGCCGGTCAGGAAAGGGGGTGGGGACGAGCGAGCGCCCCCCCTCCTCCTGAACTGTACCAGGCCACATGGCCTCAACATGGGGGGTGGGTGCTTTGGGGGAGGGGGTGCCCTTCGGGGCCCCCCACCACAAAGCACCTTGTCCCCATGTTGATGAGAACAAGGGCCTCTTCCCGACAACCCTGGCCATTGGTTGTCGGGGTCTGCGGACGGGGGGCTTATCGGAATCCAGGAGCCCCCTTTAATAAGGGGGCCCCCAGATCCCGGCCCCCCACCCTATGTACATGGTACCCCTACCCATTCACCTGGGGGAGAAAAGTGTCAATAGAAAAAACACACTGCACAGGTTTACAGATCCGGGGGGGGGTCTTCTTCTGGCTTCATCTGAAAAATGTGTCTTTTCTATTGCAGCGAGCGCGAGATGCAATACCCTGCCCTTGCGTCGTATCTGGTCCGTCGGACCAGCATACAGACGAATGGGCTTTCCATCAGGAACTGAGTCCGGTGGACTTACGACGGAAAGATTTGAAACATGTTTCAATTCTAGGTCCGGCGGACTTTTGGGGAAAAAAAGTCCGCTGGAGCCTACACACGATCGGATTGTGCGGCGCACTCTGGTCCGCCGGATCAAGTATGCCGGAAAGTCCGCTTGTGTGTACGCGGCATTAGACTTCCATTCCTATCATCTGAGGCTAAATATTTTGCAGCAGATGAAAGTTCTTGTGGTGTTGGATTGGGGGGTGGTGGAAAGGGAGGATTGAGGAGGAGGAATGCAAGCCTTTTACTGCTGACTTGTAACTCCCACTGAGCTTTGGGGTTAGAAATCATGTATCCTCATGCATGTGGTACACAAATGACTGATATATATACCACAGTTTGTATTCTTTAGGGTGAGGCACTAGGGGTAGTAGTGAGGCAGTGCAATCTAGTGAAATAGGACAGCTGTTCCCTCCACCCCTCTTCAAGCTGACCCTGCCCCTGGTTCTGCATTGATGTTATTGTGCCTCTCTCTTTTCTCCTGTTCAATCTCTGGCACCCAGGTACAGTCTGCCACTCCTTCAACCCCACTCATCACTCAAGTCCACTTGGCAGTAAGTGGCAGAAACATCAAAGACAATTGCTTCTCCCTGCCTGTTGTCCTATCCCTATATGCTTCTGAAGCTCTCTTGCTAAATATCCAAAAACATGAATTCTCTGGCATCTTCCTGCATCAAGTGACTCATGCTATGCTCATATAAATCAATTGACTCCTCCATGCCAATCTGTGGGATAGCATTGGGATTAGCTATAGATAACCCAGATAGCAATGATAACTTGAAGTGTTGAATTGTAAGTCTTGTTACCTTGCTGCACATTTTCACTGGCAAGTTGTACACTTGCAGAGCACTTGAAGCACAATTCTTAGTTGACATTTGTCCAATTCATAACAAATTTGCAAGGCAAGTCTCTAGCAAGAGCAAAGTTGCAGTGGTGAGTCTACAGAAAGAGCTCGGCAAATCACAGTGACCCCCTATGGTGGGATGACTATTGCACAACATAACTGAACCAGAACTTGCAACAGACTTGCAGAATGTTTGCAAAGAAAGCTGATCTGGAGTCATGCAATGTGGACTTGCTGCAATTGTGCAACAAACTTGTGAAGCTTGGCAAATCTAGCAATAGCTTAGCGGGTCATTTTCAAACTTGCAGCTCAATTGCTTGCTTACTGAGGAGGAGGAAGGAGAGGGCTGATAGAAAAAAATGTGCTGCTCTGCACATGGGAGGAGGATGACAAAACCTTAGTCAGCCACGCCACAACCTCCTCTCTGTGCTCTGGATATATTACATGCCCACTGGCAGAAAGAAAAGGCAGATGCATACCTCCCAACTTTCTGAGATGGGAATGAGGGACACCTATTAGCAAAATTATGTAGACATAGGACACACCTCCTGCCACACCCCCTTAAAGGAGAATTATATAAAAAAAAAAGATTGGTTAAAGCCACGATTGCTTGTTTACTAGTACTATTTCTTTGTATTGGCTTTTGAAATCTACAAAAGCAGCACTTTAGAAATTAGATGAACTGTTTGGCACTAAAAAAACACTTTTTAAAAGATAAATATTGCATTTTTTATGCAACTATATAGATCAGACAAAAAATGAAAGACAAATGAGGAGGAAAGAGGGACAGGGGGACTTTGTACTCAATGAGGGACAGTCCCTCAAAATCATCGACAGTTGGGAGCTATGCAGATGGGCATTGCCTTTCACCTGTGTGAACCAAACATTGTTCCATAGATGCAGAGCCTATTCGTCTCCTACTATCTGTGTATGAATAACCTTTGCCTCTCCCTTTAGGTTTCCCAGACATAAGGAATATAAGGGATTGTACTAGCAGCTATGGCAATTGTGGGTGTGTAAATTAAGCTTTCAAGGATTCCCTCCAAACATTTATTTTAAAATAATTAATAAATGTTAACCATCCTCATTTTTAACAAGAGAGAAACCAGGAAGCTTGAAATCAAATCTTTGACATTACAGTGCATTATGTAACCCAAAACAAGTCAGCAAATTATTCCCACACTTCATGCTCAGTATGCAAGCTCATTTGCCAGCCTGTAGTTTTTTTGTAGAGAGGCAAGGCAGGATTTAAATGAAAAAAAATGACTACATTATTTCCGAGAGACAATAACCACAAATATTCTGGAATACCTGAATAATTAGGTAAGACTGAAAAAAAAAGATTTAGTCTGCATCTAGCACAATAAAGTTGCATAAGCATTGGGTGTGGGACATTGACATTGCCAGATCAGCAGGATTGACCCTACAGAAAAAAAAATTAAATCATGATGCTGAGGAGCAACTGCAGAATGGCAGTGCTGAAGAACTGGACTAGGGCTGTAGAGGCACCATAGGATGATAATGCTGGCAGAACCTGAGAGCCTGAAACAGTGGCAGGAGATGGTATTGGTTGCAGGATATGTTAATGTATGGCAGGCTTGCAGCGGTGGCATTAAATGGTAAAAGTGGCAGGCCTGCAGTGAGGTCTGGGTATGATGATGATGATAGGGTAGCCGCAGTGGCAGGAGATAGTAATGGAGGCATGGTAATGGTGACAAGCAAGAGGTAGTGTCAGGAAATGGTATGGTGGCAGGAGATTGTAATAGCGATAGGTCAGCAGAGCTGGTAAGAGATACAATATGGTATAACAATAATTACATAGTTGATAATAAAGAATAAAGATACAGGTCTGGCCAGATCACTATATCTGGCTAGACCTGAGGAGATTGTTACTATATATATATATATATATATATATATATATATATATATATATATAGTGGGGGCGGAAAGTATTCAGACCCCCTTAAATTTTTCACTCTTTGTTATATTGCAGCCATTTGCTAAAATCATTTAAGTTCATTTTTAATTTAATGTACATGTATTAATGTATTAATGTACACAAAGCACCCCATATTGACAGAAAAACACTGAATTGTTGACATTTTTGCAGATTTATTAAAAAAGAAAAACTGAAATATCACATGGTTCTAAGTATTCAGACCCTTTGCTCAGTATTTAGTAGAAGCACCCTTTTGATCTAATACAGCCATGAGTCTTTTTGGGAAAGATGCAACAAGTTTTTCACACCTGAATTTGGGGATCCTCTGCCATTCCTCCTTGCAGATCCTCTCCAGTTCTGTCAGGTTGGATGGTAAACATTGGTGGACAGCCATTTTTAGGTCTCTCCAGAGATGCTCAATTGGGTTTAAGTCAGGGCTCTGGCTGGGCCATTCAAGAACAGTCACGGAGTTGTTGTGAAGCCACTCCTTCATTATTTTATCTGTGTGCTTAGGGTCATTGTCTTGTTGGAAGGTAAACCTTCGGCCCAGTCTGAGGTCCTGAGCACTCTGGAGAAGGTTATTGTCCTAGATATCTCTGTACATTCATCTTTCCCTCGATTGCAACCAGTCGTCCTGTCCCTGCAGCTGAAAAACACCCCACAGCATGATGCGGCCACCACCATGCTTCACTGTTGGGACTGTATTGGACAGGTGATGAGCAGTGCCTTCAGGTGTTTTTTAGCAAACTCCATGCGGGCTTTCATGTGTCTTGCACTGAGGAGAGGCTTCCGTCGGGCCACTCTGCCATAAAGCCCCGACTGATGGAGGGCTGCAGTGATGGTTGACTTTCTACAACTTTCTCCCATCTCCCGACTGCATCTCTGGAGCACAGCCACAGTGATCTTTGGGTTCTTCTTTACCTCTCTCACCAAGGCTCTTCCCCCGATAGCTCAGTTTGGCCAGACGGCCAGCTGTAGGAAGGGTTCTGGTCGTCCCAAACGTCTTCCATTTAAGGATTATGGAGGCCACTGTGCTCTTAGGAACCTTAAGTGCAGCACAAATGTTTTTGTAACCTTGGCCACATCTGTGCCTTGCCACAATTCTGTCTCTGAGCTCTTCAGGCAGTTCCTTTGACCTCATGATTCTCATTTGCTCTGACATGCATTGTGAGCTGTAAGCTGTGAGCTTTGAGCTTATATAGACAGGTGTGTGGCTTTCCTAATCAAGTCCAATCAGTATAATCAAGCACAGCTGGACTCAAATGAAGGTGTAGAACCATCTCAATGATGATCAGAAGAAATGGACAGCACCTGAGTTAAATATATGAGTGTCACAGCAAAGGGTCTGAATACTTAGAACCATATGATATTTCAGTTTTTCTTTTTTAATAAATCTGCAAAAATGTCAACAATTCTGTGTTTTTCTGTCAATATGGGGTGCTATGTGTACATTAATGAGGAAAAAAATGAACTTAAATGATTTTAGCAAATGGCTGCAATATAACAAAGAGTGAAAAATGTATATATAGTATCTCACAAAAGTGAGTACACCCCTCACATTTTTGCAAATATTTTATTATATCCTTTCATGTGACAACACTGAAGAGATGATACTTTGCTACAATATAAAATAGTGAATTGGTACAGCTTGTATAACAGTGTAAATTTGCTGTCCCCTCAAAATAACTCAACACACAGCCATTAATGTCTAAACCGCTGGCGACAAAAGTGAGTATACCCCTAAGTCAAAATTACCTTTCCTTTTCAATCCGCAGCATTGTAGTTTTCTGTAAAATTCAATGCAGTATGGCAACCTAGAGGCGTTCCATATGCCATTGGTGATTGGATCACCCACAGAAATGTCATCTCCTGCTTGTGTGATTGGCTAACTGATTTTGCCAGAAATCTTCTCTAAGATACATGTCAGGTTTTAGGCATCCTGTGAAACAAAAATTTCATTTTGGGAGAGATACTGCCAAAAGGTTATTCCCCTTAGAAAGGGATGCAGACCATGCTTTAGAACAGTGCAAGTTAATCAGGTGAATAATAATGAAAAAGTCACTTCCATTCAAAATCACTCTGTAGACAACAAACAGCCTTTTAGAAACAAGTAGGACACAGCTTGTTAAAATCCCTGATATGTACATACAGTAGTTTACCCAGAGGATATTTTTTCTCAGCAAAAATGGAGCTGCTCTTTAAGTCCTTCTTGTCCAACTTCATTGTGTGGTCTAGTTTTGAGACCTTAGATGAAACCGTTCCTTTTTTTCCAATGCTACCCAATGCTACCTGCACCATTGAAAGATTTTTATATTGGGATCATATCTCCTCTTAAAGCAAAACTAAAGTTTCGCTGTCACAGAGAGTAAGTAGGCAGGCTTTTTATTGTAGAAGAGACATGCTATGTCTCTTTAGCAATAAAATACACCTACCTGCCTGCTTCATTACTTCTCCTGCACATGCACAGCTCAGCTTACATCATCGACACGGTTCCTGTGCACATGCACAAAAATGGTGTCATCCCTTGTCAGTTAATGAAGAGGGCTGAAGACTGGAATTGAGGAGAAGATGGTGACACTGGTGAGGGATGTGATACATTGATGGAAAGGTAAGTATAGCTCCCTTTAGTTCTGCTTTTATTGCCTCTTCTCCAGGGAGAATACATTTAATTGTTGTAGTCATTCCTCATAGCTTTGTTGCCCTTCTTTGTACTTTCTTTAGTTCAAAGATATTCCTCCTGAGGATGGGTGACTAAAATTGGACTGCATACTCAAAATGTGGGTAAACCAGAATAGTAGTCTGCTAGCCTTACTTGCTGCAACCCGTCATTGTGTGCTACAGTAATGCTGAGGCAATGATCTACAAGGACCTCCCAATCCTTTTTAACCCTCAATTTCCACAGGTAGTATCCTGCAATGCAATGGAAATTTTTAACCTTCAATTTCCTTCTAGGGAGTAACCTGCATGCATATTTTATATGATACCCTTCCTTTTTGCTCATATAAACTGAGGAGAAAAATGTATTTAATACAGCTGCCAGCTGCCTTAGACCCCTTTCACACCGAGCCACCTAGGGCATCAGTGGTAGAGCGGCACAATTTTTAGCACCGCTTTACTGTCATTTTAGTGGCGCTATTCGGCTGCTGGCGGGGCAGTTTTAAACCCCCACTAGCGGCCAAAAGGGGGTTAAATCTGCCCGCAAAGCCCTGCCAGAGCGGCGTTTTGCCGGCGGTGTCGCAGCGCTTCCCCATTGATTTCAATGGGGAGTAGCGGTGGAGAAGCGGTGAGTTCACCACTCCTTCACCGCTCCAAAGAAGCTGCTGGCAGGACTTTTTCTGACGCCCTGCCAGCACACCACTCCGAGGGCTTTCACACTGGAGTGAATGGAGCCGCTATTTTTAGTATGTATTTAGTATGCTATTTTTATGTTTTGTATTAATGCTAATTTGGATCAGGCAGCACTACACCCAATGTCTGAAAAAAATCCCCAAATCTCTATCACATAAATGTGTAACAATATAGAAAATAAAAATAGAGCAGTGCTAAGTATAAATATTATGGTGTCAATATAAATATTGATTTTCCAACACATGAAACAATGTTAACCACTTGCAGACCGTCCACCGTACATTTACTGTGGCAGGACGGCCTCTCTGTGCTAGGTCATGTAGCTAGCACATGATCTAACACTTCCAGGTCTGGGACGTGGCTATTGACCCACTCCCACTCTGATTCTACACAGTGGGAGCCCAGCAGCTGATATCACAAACTTGATTTCCACCAGCACCCGCTTATTACACAGGGCACGTAAAAAAGGCAGGATGTCGTTCTGTCAGAAGGAAAGGCACTGATCCTGTGTTTCTGCTAAGCAGGAACATGGATCTTTGCCTTCACTTAGTCAAAGCACCTCCCCCACAGGGAGTAAGCACAACCTAGGCACACAAGACACAGAAAAGCAACAT
Source organism: Lithobates clamitans (assembly GCA_037952925.1). Classification (NCBI taxonomy): domain Eukaryota; kingdom Metazoa; phylum Chordata; class Amphibia; order Anura; family Ranidae; genus Lithobates; species Lithobates clamitans. The sequence continues at coordinate 4,028,961 of JBBGZY010000406.1, forward strand.
CAATCAGTGCAGCAGTATGAGTAACTTATTTATTTAAGTGGTAATGCATTCACTAGAAAGTAGATAAAGGCAGGCACATCTTTTGAGGCAGCAGATGAGTGTCAGGGAACCAGAGCGGCTTCTATGGAGTGCAGTGAAGTTTTGCTCGGCGGCACCGAGTGCTCGAGTGCATTATCACTTAAATAAATGTGTTAATCATACTGTTGCACTTAGATTGGCCCTGCTTGTCTGTCTTTTGTATTGATTTCAGAGTCTCTTCTACTCTTCAGCGTACTGCCTTCCTTGTGTCACCTGTACTCCCTGTGGTTATCACCCAGGCTATGGACTTCCATTGAACCTATTCTCCCCACCACGAGTCATCCACATTTATATAGTCATATATATCATATATACATATATGATTTCTAATAGTGTCAATTTCCTCACTGGTTGGACCTTGGACTTTAGTGTTCAGTACTTTGACACCACATCCTCATTATACCAGATGACACAGCTTTTGCCTGCTGGATTACCCTAGTGCAACAATTATTGTGTTTACAACCTAGGCACACAGATAACCCTTTGATCGCCCCTGATGTTAACCCCTTCCTTGCCAGTGTCATTAGTACAGTGACAGTGCAAATGTTTTAGCGCTGATCATGGTATTAGTGTCACTGGTGCCCAAAAAGTGTCAAAACTGCCAGGTGTCCAATTTTTCCACCACAATATCTCAGTCTCGCTATAAGTCGCTGATCGCCACCATTACTAGTAAAAAAAAATCCCATGGTTTGTAGACGCACTAACCTTTGTGCAAACTAATCAATATATACGCTTATTGGGATTTTTTTTACGAAAAATATGTAGCAGACTACATATTGGCCTAAATTGATTAAGAAATTTGATTTTTATTTTCATTTTTTTATTGGGTATATTTTATAGCAGAAATTAAAAAATATTTGTTTTTTTTTCAAAATTGTCAGTCTTTTTTTGTTTATAGTGCAAAAAACGCAGAAGTGATCAAATACCACCAAAAGAAAGCTCTATTTGTGGGAAAACAAGGACAAAATTTTATTTGGATACAGTGTTGCAGGTCTGCCCAATTGTCAGTTAAAGTAATGCAGTGCCGTATCGCAAAAAAATGGCCTGGTCAGGAAGGGGGTAAAACCTTCTGGAGCTCAAGTGGTTAAAAATAAAATAAAAAACAATCCCAGTGAAATCAATTTAACATAGTTTCCAGTCCATCAACCAAAAAAAATGTGCACCACTTGTAAATAGAGTTAATAGTTCAAATAATGTGCTTCCAAATGGTGACAAAAAACACAGTGGGGTTATTTACTAAAGGCAAATCCACTTTGCACTACAAGTACACTGAAAGTGCACTTGGAAGTGCAGTCGCTGTAGATCTGAGGGGGGCATGCAAGTAAAATAAAAAACAGCATTTTAGCTTGTACATGATTGGATGATAAATTCAGCAGAGCTTCCCCTCATTTCAGATCTTTCCCTCAGATCCCACAGCAACTGCACTTGCAAGTGCACTTTCAGTGCACTTGTAGCACTTGTAGTGCAAAGTGGATTTGCCTTTAGTAAATCAACCCCAATGTTCCATATGGTGCTCCACTCAGAATGGAAGGTTCATTGGTGCTCCATCCATAGTGGGAAAGTGTAAAGCATAAACTCCCCAGAACACAGGTAAATTACACTCAATCAAAAATTGGGGTACAATCCCCCGCTCTTCTAGGGTCGAAAGGCTCCACTCACAGGAAAAAAAGGGAAGAACAGAAAGAGACTCATTGCATAAAACTATTACCTTTTATTAAAATGCATAATAAAAAAGCCACCCCACCTGTCACAAAAGCTGATCTGCATTCCAGAGTGGTTCAGCCCAGTAATCGGCAAACTGGAAGTGACATCAATGCCATTCAGATCTGGCCCAATGCATTTCGCCCAATCAGCTTCCTTAGGAGGCTGGATCTGGACAGCACCAAATAATTAACCCTTTACTAGTGGAAGCTGCAGGGTGGGAGGGAACTACCAAACAGATCCGAATCTCCGATCCATCCTGTCATAGACAAAACCATGCTGATAAATGCTGATGGTGACCTTTTGCTCTTATATTTTTTAAAGAACATTTTTTCTCATTTATCTGTCTTTTTACCTTAGTATTTAGTCACCCAGGTTTAACCTTTGTTCTTTTATATTTGTTGGCCAGTGGAATGCACTGTTGAATGCTGTTGTTTAATATTTTCTTAAAAATACTCCTGCTTTACTTCAGTGTTTTTTTGAAGCATTTGATCCCATTTAGTAGCATGCATATAGAAAACACAATTACTCTGTGATCACTGATTCCTAAATTACTCCCAGCTATCAGATCTGTAATCAGCTCTGTGTTGTTTGAAATTTGAAGGGTCCAACAAAGCATTATTTCTAGTCGGGTTTCCAATATTTGACTCTTTAAGTTATCCCGCAATATGTGCAATAAATTATGAGCCTTAATTGAGTGTGCAGTTCCATCTGCCCAATTAATATCAGGATAGTTGAAGTCCCCATAGTCAAAACATTGCCCTGCCTCCCAATCATTACTAACTGTGAAAGGAGATGTGTCTTTTTCTTCTTGCAGTAAGTGGGCCTATAGCATAGACCTACAATTAATTTACCATTTATTTTGTTCCCTTGAAGCTCCTGCCATAAAGACTCCACCCCGTTACCAGTCCTTTTGGTGATGTCAGCTCTCATTCTCTCTATTTTCTTGCAATTGACATAGAAGCACACCCCCTACCCCTCTTCTACCAACCCTGTTCCTCAGAAACAGACTGTACCCTTTGATAGTCACAATCCAGTCATGTGAACTGTCAAACCAGGTTTACAGGACTCCCCCAAAGTCAACCTTCTCCTCAAGAATCAAAAGTTTAATTTGTCCAAATATATTAACCATACTTCCAGCATGTGTGCACATACTCTCTAATTTTGAATAAATGTATAATATTCTATCTTTGCTCACTCTTGGATTACAGTTAGAACCAGAAAGCCTACCAGCATTGGTCTTGGATACTGTATTTTCTCTGACATCTGCTTTGAAGCCCCATCCCCCCCAGGTTGCCCGCATCTGTATTCAGTGCAAACTTTGACATTTGTTTCCTTATTGATCTCTTCCCCCTATATTCTAGTTTAGGAGTTTCTTTAACCTACTGACCACCTTCTCCCCCAACAGAGCTGCAGAATCCATATTTAAGTGAAGTCCATCCCTGCTGTAGATCCCTGCTGTAGAACTGGTAACCAACCAAACTTTTGCTGTAGAACTGGTAACCAAACCAATTTTCCATGAACCTGAGACCCACTTATACCAGTTTTTCAGTCATTTATTTAGCTGGCAGAGCTGCCTCTCAGGTGTGGCTTGTGGTACAGGAAGTATTTTTGTAAATATGGCATCTGAGGTTCTTTTTTGAACTTAGCACCTAAGTCCTTGAATTAATTTTTAAGGATGTTCCATCTTTCTCTAACTTTGTAATTTTTATCAATATGTACCATGACAGCTGGCTTCTCCCCAGTCCCACCCAGCAAATTGTCCATTTGATATGCAACTGAGTGCTCGATAAACAACATACTGTTTGCCGATCATGATCTATGCACCTATAAATTTGGTGCACTTGACACTGTGTTGATTATTGGCAGTGAACTGCACTAGAATAGTGTGTGGGGATGTTCTGCTAACAAAGGAAAGTTTTGCTTGTATCACCAACAAGTTCATGCTGCTGAACCTGAAAAAAATGAAAATACCCTATCAAGATAGAATATAAATAAAATATACCTCCTTAAAAAAATTTAGATAAAAACCTGTACCTTGAGCACCAACTCTAAAACAACACAGCCCCGAACTGTTTGTCCTATTTATTTTTGCAGAAAACAAATAAAAAAAAATACTTGAAAAAACTTCCCCCAAATTAGAAAAGAGGGAACAGCAGTAGATTAACAGCTGCAGACAGACATAAACAAAGCCTTAACAAAGACTGTTGGGTCTATTAACTGTGAACACAAAAGTTACATAACACAACTATCTCTCCCTGAATTCACTGTCAGTTGTCCCTCACTATTCCAACTCTAACACACAGATGGCTGACTTATTCAGTGAGGGGCAGGCACATTTTTGAAACCCCAATATTGGCCATACTCTGCCAAAAAGCCACGGTTCACAGCTCAGGCAAAGAACTGTGTGCATGTTGGGGGGAGGGGCGTGTTCAGTTTTGGCTCTCAGGTGAACAGCAAGGATTCAACACAATCCTAACTTGGCAGATAACCCAAACCTCATTCCTAGTAAATAGAGGTCAAATTAGAGTTTATTTTTAAACCCGATATGACCTATAGAATTGGTGTACTCCATGCTAGATTTGTGCAGATTGGTTCTTTCATTTCTACTACATATACAAAATCTGAGATGTTGACTTTGACATATATATTACACATAGCAATCTGAAAAGCTGCCAGCAGCATTCCTCAGCAAGGCTTGATTTAGTACTCCCTGTCTCTTCTTTCACATTATAGTTTAGTAAATTATGAAGCAAATCAATTTTAGTGTTATAGATTTGGAAATAAATTACTGAAATATAAGCTGGCGACTGTGGTAATTGCATTTTAAATACACTTTCTGTAACTGTGCCATTAACTGATAAGGGTCTAGGCTGTAATTGCAAATATTTAAAAGGTATCAGACTCCTTGTATAAATCTGGGTTTGCTGTTGTGGTATAACATCTGTAATCTTATATTCGTGTTTTTCTGCAGTCTGGAATTTAAACCCCACCATGAAATCAGCTGTGATTATTGTTCAAACATAAAACTAATATTAATCTAATATCTACTTGTTTGAAATGTAAACTAAGCTTCATATTTGCCTGCCAGAGGTGTGAATTGAACAGAATTTTGATTAGCTCTCCTTTTTAATTTTTAATGTGAATGATGCATGTAAGCAATGCAGCCAAACATTCTATTTTAATTACCATTGCCTGGATTTTAATATATTTGTTTGAAATGTTGAACAGTTTAAAAGTAAACTAATTAAATCATTTTAAAAAGCAATGTTGACAAGCAGTACAGCCGTCAAGGTCACAGCAACCTTTTGTATCTAACATTATTATAGTGCTGCATTTTGATACTAAGCATTTTTAAAGAAGTACTATATTTACTTATAAACTGAACAGGTAAAATAATTCATTGTGGTTTAACAATAAGAACATTTTGAACCTTTTTTTGGTTTATAGGCCTCTGCTGCTCTAAAAGAAACACACACCATGACTGTTCACCCCTTAGTTATTATTATAGAGTCTAAATGTTATTTCCTGATTCAGAAGAAGGGGGCAGTTTATGACCCCTGAAACACTTTGGCATGTTTTCCTGAAGAATAAAAAAAAAATATATAATTTATTAATAATGTTAATAATGTAACACTTCGACTTCCGATTTCTTGTGTTTAACATTTCTTCACTTTAACTTTTCCATACACATAAAGAAATATTAGAAAACAACCATGACCTCTATTTTTCACCACTATGAATCAGAGAGGTGGGTATAGTGACAGCACAGCTGTCTTTAATAAAATTAGGTATAGGTTCACAGCAGATCCCAGTGATTCGTTGCTACTATGAGTTCATGATGAATACCAGGGATTTGCAAAGTTCACAACATGTATACTTTTGGCCAAAAAATCTAAAGATTTGTTGCCAGAAATAAGGAACAACCTATATAGCAATGACTAGTCTTTGCCCTGGCAACTGAGTCACAAGAGCCAATAATCTTAAGAAATTGATATTTCAGCCCCTTTTCTATAAAAGGGTGGGCTCTTGGAATCTATTTTTTAGTTTTGTTATTCTTTACAAGAACTGAATAACAAGATTGCCCTCTATAGACTTCATGTAGACTGGGGTTTGACATAATTTGCATAGCTTCAAACTGTAAACAAAAAACAACAAACTGTTTGAAAATCAAACTTGGCAAATTCACTTTTCCCTTGTCAAAAACTCAGTCATCTTGAAGCACAACAGATGCAGACAAGAAGAAAAAATGATCTGCATGTCTGGTTTAATCTTTTTGCTCCAAATGATGTAAGTCCTACATCATTGGCAGGGGCCCCTTTCATATACACTGTGGTGGTTATTCACTAAAGGAAAATCCACTTTGCACTGCAAGTGCACTTGAAAGTCGCTGTAGATCGGAGGAGGACATGCAAGGAAAATAAAAAAACAGCATTTTAGCTTGCACATGATTGGATGATAAAACCAGCAGAGCTTCCACTCATTTCAGATCTACCCCTTAGATTTAGAGCGACTGCATTTCTAAGTCCACTTTCAGTGCACTTTCAAGTGCACTTGCAGTGCAAAGTGGATTTGCCTTTCGTAAATAACCCCCTGTGTGTAATTGTTAAGCTGATTGTCACCTCCAAAGGTTTCAGCAATGCCATGTCATGCCCCCCACCATGTATTCTGAGTTTTGCTTTCCCTCCATCAGGCCCAGAACAGGTGTGACAGGTGCCACTGGGTAGGGCAGAGAGATCTTTACTTATCCTCCCTCTGATAAAAAGACCAGGAAACAGAGTACATATATATATAAATATATATCTATATATAGATTTTTTAAATACCTACCACCCGCCATGTATACAAAAATACATACATTAATACATGCATGAGGACACCCATATATAAACATGGCAATTGTTGCACACATGCTATATATCACTATGCATGTTAGAGTTATAGCAATTATTCTATGGTAATGTTTCACGGCGAACACTATATGGATGAGCATTAGGAGCTTTTAACGCATCACCTATAAACTATAATATACAGCATTAACGTTTGTTGCCATGTCATGGGCGTGTTTGTGCGCAGTACCGCAAAAGCACAGCACCAGCAGGTTGTTAAAAGAGGAACAGTTGCTATAGTAAGATACATTTAATAAAACTGACACCTGCTGTATAAACAACACTGCAAAAAAAGGCACTGTGACCTGAAAGTCACTTGTAATATACGTAAGAGCATGAAATAGAACACTTTTATGTCACAAATTTCTTTATTTTTAGACAATGTGAATGATTCAGTGTCTGATTAAATAAGACACTACAAGAATAACACTTTTTTGCCACCAGAACTTCAAATTCACAATGCATATGGTTCATGTATAATGGTATACCTTATTTTTTGTTTATACCTCTGAAAAAACAAGTCAGGATACCAAGTATGTCATATTGGTTATACTGAGCTCCAAGCATTTATCTTGTCTTGATCCATCAATGGTTGTTTATAAAATATAACTTGTGAAATTTGTTTTCTTATGGCAGTGGAGTGTATTGCATTATAATTATGTACGTGCTTTCCTTTACGCCTATACACTGATGTGTTCCCTTAATAAAACTTTTGAACAAGAAAAAAACAAGTCAGTACTTTTCAACAAACAATAGTGCATAAACTATGTTGAAGATGGTCACATTTCCAAACAATAAAATCAATAAATAAATGTAAATCAGCCAACTAACCAAAAACAGGAACCTAGAAAAATATTTATTGTTTAACATTTTAGTAAAACATTTACCTTGAAATACATAAGCTGCTTTTGCTGCAAACCATAGTTTGGATTTAAATAAAAAAATGAACACAGAAAACACATTTTTAACCATCTGAAAACTGTTTAAAAGATATTTAAAATCCAAAAACAAAAAATTATTATATTGTAGCTTATCAGTTCTTAAATGTGGTGGCTGCATTCCTTTTTTATTTTTTAGTCTAAAAGCATTTTTTGCAAATGCAGAAAATATCTATTATCTTACCAAAAATGCAGTGTCCGTGTCTCTGAGCTGAACTGAACTGAAAGTACAAAAATGTTATTTCCCTTTTGTAAATATGCCACATATAATGGAGATGAACTAAGGCAGACATGTTTTAAGTCCAGACTGGAAGATAACCAGAGGAACACTGAAGTGAGCAAGTGAGTGTAGTCATAAAGAGACAGGAAATGTGTTATATGTGGGATCACCATGTGAAAATAAAGGAAAACAAGCCTGAGAAAAAATAAAACTAATGCAACCTCCTCATATAAAGACTGGCAAGCTGCAATATTTTATTTATGTGTTTAGATATGCATTAAGACTTTCTGTCTGGCTGTTTATCTATTGTATATATCCATTTCCACAAACACACCTTTTGCTGTTTCAGTAGGTGAAAGTAGTAATATTTCATGTTGTAGGATTTGTATGCATTTTTCTATCCAGTTTTATTTTCTGTCTAATGGCACCAATGGTTAATCTGCCAGTCCACTCTATGTCTCCCACTTGGATTTCTGTTCTATAGAGCTCTAGGGAAAAAGCATTGCATACTCTACAATAAGCATATGTACCATATTTCTAGCAGTAAATGGCCAATTACAGTGTTAAAGTATGACAGAATTCAATTAACATAAATATGTGCACATTTTTCTCTTACATGCTCAACAAAATGTAGATAAAGTGCCTGTCAATGTTTTAATTTTTTCATGTTCTAGTTAGACTGAACAGAAAGCTTTTCCTCCACAGTATCATGAATATGATAATCTATGGAAATCACTATAGAAGGTACTTAAGTTAAGCACATTCTACATTAATCCCTGATGAATTGAAATCTCTTCTGTTTAGAGAATGTGTTGTTGTCTAATAGGTGACAGGCTGCCAGATGTTCACTAACTAGCATAAACCTGTTAAGTGTGACAATTTTCAGTGTTTCCTCATTTTACAAGAAATATTGTACAGTTCTATTTTAATGAAAAAGAAACATTAGTATAAAAGAAGTTTGCCTCATTATGTGAATTGAAAGTCAGATGTTGGTATAGTAAAGAGTAGCCTGCTAATTTGGCCTTTTCATTTAATGGGAATTGTGGAATGATGTTTTATTTCTAGAAAGTTGTCAGTGAGTTGAATCCAATACAGACCATTTGCCCCCTTGTTGGATGAAATCTCTGAGGTTCCAAGCCCCACACATTTATTAAGGATATTGGAGTGCTCTTTTCTAAAGTTAATGGTTTCACTCTCTTCACTCTAAAGCCTCATACAAAAGATAGGATTTTCTGACAACAAAACCATGGAATTTTGTCCGAAGGGCGTTGGCTCAAAATTGTCTTGCATACACATGGTCACACAAATGTGGGCCAACAATTACGAACGTAGTGACATACTAGACATACTACGTGGTTTTTTTTAGCTCTTTAGCGCCACCCTTTGGGCTCTTTCTGCTAATTTTGTGTTAGTAGAAGTTTGTTGATTCGTGCTTTTCTTATTCGCATTTTTCATTTAGCGATTTTCAGCTCTTTTCGGAATGGCCGTTCGTCAACCAGACATGTTGCGGAATCAAAGGAGATAACGTGTTATTTATTATTGGCCTTGAAGTTATTGGATTAATATTATTTTTTTGGTTAAATAATTATTTGATTTGGTAAATTTTCTATATTTTTGGACGCATAGAATGCACTTTTTGGTTATTTTCTATTGGCAGATAGCATGTCTATTTTTTTTTCTTTTTATGCACAATAAAAAAATTGTGTAGAATAATACTTGGCTATGTGTTTTACTTCAAATGACAGTTTGGGAGTAGGCAGTTACATTTAATAAAAAACAATGTAAAACTAACAAGTGACACCGACATAGTTGTATCTTTGTTCTTGGTAACTTGCACAAATAAATAAAAAAAAAATACATAATAATATTATTCTTGATATCATTAAAAAAAAGCCTTTGAAAATTAGTTTTCAAAAGCTCTATCAGTATCACCAGCAAAGCAGCTTCATTATTATCCCATTAAAGAAGAAGAGAATTGTGCTCTGCATTTGAAGATTTCATATTTTGCCACGTCACGAATGTTAATTCTCCATTACAAACGCTAGTTTACAAGACCGACCGTTTCTGCTTCCGAGACAACACACATTTGTTGAAGGAAAATTTGAGAACATGCTAGCCAATATTTGTTGGTGGAAAGTACGGCAACAAATGTCCGATGGAGCATACACACGGTTGGACTTGCCGCCAACAAGCTCACATCCAACATTTCCCGTCTGGGAAATTCCCTTGCAAAGAGAACAGCCTCTTTGCCTTTATTTAATCAACTTCACTACCTCTGATAGAAGTCTTTTCCAAACATCAACTACTCTTTTTGTAAAGACAACACACATTTGTTGAAGGAAAATTTGAGAACATGCTAGCCAATATTTGTTGGTGGAAAGTCCGACAACAAATGTCCGATGGAGCATACACACGGTTGGACTTGCCGCCAACAAGCTCACATCCAACGTTTCCCGTCTGGGAAATTCCCTTGCAAAGTGAAAATTCCTTTGCAAAGAGAACAGCCTCTTTGCCTTTATTTAATCAACTTCACTACCTCTGATAGAAGTCTTTTCCAAACATCAACTACTCTTTTTGTAAAAAATACTAAGGCTAGTGTTGAGTTTTCCTCCTGCTAGTTTGAAGACATGCCCCTGTGTTCCCCATCTTAGCTTCATATGGAAAATACTTTTCTCTTAAAGCTTATTCACACCCTTTATTATTCCTAGGACCTTTCACTATTTTTGTAGCATGTGCCTGGACTTTTTCTATGTTATAAAATACTAAAGATCTATATAGGGGAATCAGGATCTCCTTCTGGTGGTCCCTCTATTGATGCATCCTAAAATTCTGTTTACTTTTCTCACTGCCTGGCCACATTATTTGCTAATTTGCTAATCATCTGAAATAAGCATTCCTAAATTTCCTGTGTGGCAAATCAGGCAAAAAGAAAGCAACAAATCAGTAACTAAATCCAAATTCTATATAAAGTTTAAATTCTGTGCTTTATACTGATCTCAGTGAATGGAAAGAGCATGGATTTTTGAAGTGCTTAAAAAAATGAATACTTTTTTAATGGAAATAAAATGGACATAAAATTATGCATTAAGGTAAATATGCAAAAGCCATCATTACCCCACAGAAAAACTAATAACCCATAAGAATTAGGGCAAATATGCTGCTCATTCTAAAATATTAGCAATTAATTGTGCATGAAAGAACATTACTGTTCTAACTCTGCAAGACAGAAATGCAATAGTAAGCTTTTAAATATTTTTTAAGTAAAGAATTTAAAATTTGATTTTTTTTTGGTCTGTATTCTTGTAAAAGCCAAAAATACAGTCTTGTACTTTTTCAATTAAGATTCGCCAGTAAGCTTTTTTTTTATGTGTTCTATGCATACATTATGCATTTTATAGAAGATGTTTGTGAATCACCCAGCTGTTCAATTATCTTACATGTATAACTACAGCTGCACGGAGGGTAGGGGTTAATTGTGTATGAGCTACATGACCAAGCATCCAGTCTTTAGAAAGAGTATATCTATTTAACTAAAGCCAAGGAACATATTCTATAGATTTATTTTGCTGTGCTATGAAAGCGAAAGCACAGCATGTACTGTATACTGTACATAGTGAATAATAATGTCTGCCTCCATGTGTCTATAATAATAACAACTTTTATCATTCCAACTAACCTTTATTAGTCATTTTGCACCATAACAATGTTTGAATGCTGTGGTTGAATTAAAATTTAGAACCATAATGTAAAAGTAGTTGATGTTATAGGTCACCTAATGATATTATGTATAGTCTTCATATTACTTAAAAAAATTATTGTATTCTTAGCTTTTAATCCAGGATGATTACCATGCATTTCAGCTCTTGCTATAGCACATCACAGACAAAAATAGGTTATAGTAAAATATTTTTAACTTTTTAAAAAGCTCTAGCATTTCTCTGATGTTCTCACTCAGATGTGTGTGTATTTCAGCTATTAGAGTCACGAAATGAATACTGTACATTTCAGTGTGAGATAAGGTTATCTGAGAATCTGCAAGGAGTTAGTTTCTGTGATAAAAGCAGGTCATCAGTGTGAACTCCCCAGAGGAAATGTTTGAATAGACATCAGAGTGGTTGCTGAGTTGTAGACCTCAGGCATGTTTTAATCATCTATAACAAGATTTTCCCCCTACTGGTTTTTAAGAAACCGTTATTTGCCTTGTGCATTTGTGGTATTTAGTGAATATGATCCTTAAACTGCTTCCCCTCAAGTGAAAAGCCATAAAAAAGCCTTCATCACAATGCCTTGGTCACAAAATAGGAAATCAATTAACTTATTTTCAGAGTGAGATCCGTTCTAAATGCTTTTTTAATGACCTTTAATCAGATGGTGCCCATCCTCAATTAGCCACCAGATGTAGATCTTGACATTGAAATGGTGCATTTTAGCTTGTACTGCTTTGCACAGAATTTACACTCAAGGAAATGTATATACCGCATATATATATTTACCGTATGTTTGTCCATTTAATACACTTATGTTTTGTATATGCATTATTCTCAAGCCTAACAAATCTACCAATTACAATAACATTTGTTAAGATTCTTTACTAAAAAATAAAAATTCAAACATTGCTCAACCAAACATTCTGTATGAAAATTTTGGATTCAATATTCTAAATCCACATAAGAATAGCTGACAGGTGGTTCTGGAATCTCTTGAGAATTTAGTCACCAAACTCCCTCACTAGTATTCCTAGTTCTGTAGTGTCAACTCTATCTTGAATTCCTGGTACTGGGGTGCACTGCTCACTACACACAACAGTTCCCAAATCTTCCTTAGCCATCTAAGATATGACATTGCATGTGCAATGCTAGGAAAGAGTGTCACCCTCCTCTTCCTGTATTTTCAATAATATGAAACCAATGAATAGGAATAAGAGCAGTTGCAATCATACTAATTTCATTGTCATAGCCTCATCACTTTTACTTGATATACAGGCGGAACCAGAAAACATCAAACTGACAACCTAAACAAACTTTTGTTGCTTTATTACTGTACATTAGTTAACGTCCCTGGCGGTATGATTATTTCAGATTTTTGATGCTCAAAGCGGTACATTGTTTTGCATGGAAATTCGGCGTTTTATATTGTAGGCCTGTAATTCTTAGGAATAACACACTTAAATCTGTCCAAACAAGAGTCTAATAGACATCCCAGGTATGATAAAGTTTGAAACACAAGATCATAAATTATAATATAATAAATAATTATAAAAAATAATATAAGAATAATAAAAAATATTCAATAATGTAATCAAATCAAAAACACTGAAATTTGCTAAGTTGCAGAATTGTCGCTGTCATTACTTTCAGTGTTTGATGACGAATTTCAACACAAATCAATATTGCTCAATTCTGCAAGTGATTCTAATTTATTATCGCTGTTTTCTAGTTGGTCTAAAACTGCTTTTGATGTAAAGGGACACTTTTTGGTTGCTATGGACAATCTCCAGTTTCCAGGCAGAAAGAACAGTATTTATAATATAAAACTGCAGGCAGGGCACTGAACAAACCACTAGGGACAAAAGGGAGGTGAAATAATGTGATACAATAATGTAATCTGTAAGATTGCAGTGTACTGTATGTGTAATACGTTTTTAACTTTTTGAATTTGGCGCTGTGCTCCATCCCCGTGCGTCGCAACACTCACAGGGAACGGAGCTCGGCACAGTGATAGATCCAGCGGAGGACAGCTCGTACACACAGCGGGGGGCATCACAGGATCCTGGAGACAAGGTAAGTAACTTTGCTTGGATCCTGCAATGATATCCCGAGTGTGGCTCTGGGTTAATGCTCTTGGTACTGAAAATTCACCCCGAGCCACAGTCGGGAATACCGCTAAGGAGGTTAATAGACACCACTTGGGGTTTATTTACTAAAGCTGGAGACTGCAAAATCAGGCTCACTTCTGCATATAAACCAATTATCTTTTAACCCCAGCTTGTTCAATAAGCTTTGGCAATAAAACCTGGAAGCTGATTGGTTTCTGTGCAGAAGTGAGCCTGATTTTGCGGTCTCCAGCTTTAGTAAATAAACCCCAACCTTTTCTGCTTTTGCTTTATTAAACATAATTTATTAGTAATATCTCTTATGAAACAATTGGATTCTCTAATATCTGGGTACATTTTCTGTGTTTATTTGTGCCATTATTTGATATGAGTATATCTAAGCCCAAGACCAAGAATGTAATATATTGCAGCTTTCCACACATCTTAGTTGTGGTGCCTGCGGTAGTTTTCAGCACAAAAAAACACCTGTTGATCCTGATAGAATTCAAGTGTCCTTGTAATCTTACTGTGCACTAAAATAAAGTCTCAAAGAATGTTATCAGCTTCCCCAGATCTCCGTGTGAACTACAGAACACATACTGTACTTCCTTTATTACAGAGATGGGGAAAGGGGAAGTGTTCTGTAGTTCTTACACACTTCCTGTCCTATGGTGACAACACCACTGTTCTATAAATACAGTACAAGGAGTGAGTATTGTCATCCTAAGACAAAAAAGTGTGCCTGGCAGTACCAGCGAGTGAAAATGTAGAAAACAGCCTGAAAAAGTAAACAAATGCAGCCACCACAGCTAAGGTTTGGGGAAGTGCAATAAATGACATATTTGTACTTGGGTTCAGATATGCCTTAATGTTACTATTTATATTGACACCACCAAGTGCACAGTTTTTGTCCATAGCAGATAGCTCAATTATATTTAAATTTTCTATTTCTTTTAGAAACTTCCAAGTTTTGGACCCTTTTTGGAGGAACGTAAGAGAATCATAGCTGAGAACAAGGTCAAATTGCTTTCAGAGAAAACTGTTTTTCCTGCAGAAGAGAAGCATTTCCTGCCTAAAAGACCTGTACCAGCAGTCAAGGTAGAAAATACAAAGAAGTGGGAAACAAGTGATTTTTTTTGTTTACAAACTTTTTTTATTTGGTACAAAGAAATAGTACAAAAAGCTTATTGACATATGCCATAAAATGTACAAAGTAATTTCTACAAAAAGGAATAACAATATATATTAAGCGGTTCTTGAATAGAGTATAAATTTATATATAAATGTAGCAATTCCTATTATACATTAAACTGTATATTCATATAATACTCTTCAGTGTACTTCAGTATTTGGTAGAATTATTCGGGGTTAAAGAAGAGATTAGCATGATTAAACCATGGGTCCCATTTCTTCGTGTAGAATTGGTTAGTGTTTTGTATTGTGTGGAATATTTTTTCCATTAAATAATATTGTTAATTCTGGTTTTCAAATGTGAAAGAGGAATTGTGGGGGATTTCCAATGGTATGCTATCAACCAGTGAACAGCAAGAAACAAGTGATTTTTAATATGTAAATTCATTTTAGGGATGCAGATTTAGGTTGGAATGTTATGACCAGCTAAACCAAACTTGTGAATATTACAAAGTAATTTGTTAAATGAGAACATCAATATGTTTCTATAACCCTCACCACCAGCATCTGAAAGGAAGGACTACTGTATTTTAATTTTTAGGGCTGGGTAATGCTCACTTTGAATCTAATGTATGCTGGGCCTAAATTGTCAGATAGCTCTGTAACATTTTAATTAGAAACATTTATTTAGACCTCCTGCTATTCCTTTCTGTCTTAAAATGTACATTGCAAATAAGTGACTGACTGTAGTCAAAATGCGGAGCTGATTTATAAAGAATCACAGATGTTCTGTTAAGGTATAATTAGTTTTGTAATATTCAAGGATGGCTGCACTCTTTGTTCCTTCCTTTTGATTGTTAAATAACATTGTGTTAGTTATATCTCTCACACAGTGCATATGTGCAATGAATTGAAAACTTCTGAAAGTATCACTTTTGATAAAAACATTAAAGGAACAGTTGTAAGAGAGTGTAATGCTCATCCGTACAGATTTTCTTTTTCAAGTACATCTTTTGCTACTTTATAAAACTTGTCATGCATTGATGGTCTTTCCATGGTAACACTTTTAACAATATTTATTGCATTTTGACTAATATTAATTGTGTGTTTGTAGTTAGTCTGTCAATGTTGATTTTGTTTTTACATTGTTAGGGATGATTTATTGTTGGTTTTTTTTTTTTATGAAGACAGAAAGGTATCTTAATCTTTTTTCTATGTTTAAAATACAAAGTGCATAGCAACAATGTACCATTTGTCTTTCTCAAATGTTTGACAGTAAGGATGGCCATAGACAGCAGAGGTCTCTTTTCAAGAGAGATAGGCAGTGAGAATGGAAATGCAGGCTTCTGGGTGAGCTGTGTACTCCGCAGTGTGAACTAGTAACTGGTCCCTTTAAGTAATTTACCAGTTAATTGAGCAAACTGGTCCTGGCAACACAGAAACTTATATTCAGCACAAAGCAGCTCTATCCATGGCAAGTTCCTACTTGTTTAAACAGGTTTTTTAAACTCTAATTACCACATTGCCTTGATCTTCTTTCAAATTTGGCAGATAAGTGATGCACAGTGACCAATTCAATACCTTTCCACATAGGAACATGTTAAAAAAAATTGTCTGTGTGGTATAAGTGCTTTTAATGATCATAAATGCTCATGATTTTCCCCTAGGTATCATCTGCATCGTTGTCCTACAGGTTCTTAGTGATGTTCAGATTTGCTGCATTCTTTGCAAAGATTGGGCTATGTTCAACCCCCAATGAATGGCCACATTACAGTGCCTTGAAAAAGTATTCCACTTTTTGTTGTTACAACAAAACACATAAATGTGGCACATATTTGTAAAGTGGAAGGAAAATGATAAATGGTTTTCAAAATGTTTTACAAATAAATATCTGAAAAGTGTGGCATGCATTTGTATTCAGCCCCCCTGAAAGTCAATACTTTGTAGAACCACCTGTCGCTGCAATTACAGCTGTAAGTCTTTTTTGGGAAGTCTCTACCAGCTTTGCACATCTAGAGTACATTTTTTCAGATTGGATGGAGAGCATTTGTGAACAGCAACTTTCAAGTCTTGCCACATATTCCCAATTGGATTTAAATCTGAACTTTGTCTGGGCCATTCTAACACATTAATAATGCTTTGATCGAAACCATTCTATTGTAGCTCTGGCTGTATGTTTAGGGTTGTTGTCTTGCCGGAAGGTGAACCTCCGCCCCGGTCTCTTTTGCAGAATATAACAGGTTTTCTTCTAAGATTGCACTGTATTTGGCTCCATTCATCTTCCCATCAACATCCCCAGAACATGATGCTGCCACAACCATGTTTCATGGTGGAATTAGTGTGTTCAGGGTGATGCACAGTATTAGTTTTACGCCACAAAAATTAGGCCATTTTTTTTCTACTTCACCATTATGTGCCACTTTGTGTTGGTCTATCACATAAAATCCCAATAAAATACATTACGTTTTTGGTTGTAACATGACAAAATGTGGAAAATGTCAAGGGGGTATGAATACTTTTTAATGGCACTGTATATCATTGCAAGTTTGTCCATTTTTAGTGATGATACTTATGCAGCATATCATTTAAACAAGTATGAACGAGTCCTTATAATTAGTAATAAGCAAGAGCACCGACCACTAATATTTTAGCATTCTGCCCTTCATACAATAATTGATAGATCTGCATGGATAGCAAAGGAGAAAATGTGTTTCAAAAGTTGGGATTTTTTTTCCAGTGCTGTTTTGTCTCAAGTGACATCCTAGCCACAGCGGCTGGACAAAGACATTATAGCCACAACTGCTGGTGTAAATGCATACAATGGTGTAAATGAATACTACCCAGTATTTTAAGCTGTACGTTTCGGTGCATACACAAATGGATACACTTTGTGTGATCACAAAATAGATTTTTAGTCTGAATTGACAGACCCAACTTGGTAAGGTCAAAGTAAATGTAAACGATCACCTTGTAAAATAACCCATTCAGTTTAAAATAGAAATGAAAGGCAAAATATTTTGTATAGATATAAAAAAGTGACCACATTCCCTCTGTTCCCTCTGTTCTCAGCTGCAAAAGAGCTGGGGGAGGAGGAACAGCAGGACACTGAGCTTCCCAGTGAAAGGCTGTGCAGGGGGGGCGTGTTAGGACAAGTCTGATTATTGGAGTAGAGCACACTGAGTTCCCTGCATAGCTAGGGAACTGACCACACTCTCCTACTGAGTGTGGTCAGTTTTTAATAGGAAATTAAAATGACTAGCAGGAACACCAGGGATTTCACATAAAGAAAGCAATACAAAGAGAACAGAATACTTTCTCATACAAGTACATGGTACAGCAGGGACATATCAGGAAGATGACGTTTTGGGGTAACAACGCTTTCATTTCTGCTGTTTCCAAAGTAAACAAATATTTGGAAAATCCTTTTGAAAGACAGTGACACATTTGTTGTAGCCTTGTTTGAGAAGAACGTATAGGGGTTTATTTAGTAAAGACAAATTAGCTGTTTACTTTGCAAGAGATGTTTCCAGTTGTTTAGTGAATATGAAGAAACTCTGGCCCAATGATGACTATACTCAAATAGCCTTTTAAGGTCTTATATACAGTCCATGCTCAATCACATTTCTTTGATTTGTCTGTCCTTTCTAGACATTCCAATAGAAGTTCATATTTTTTTATAATCTCTTATTCTAGAGCTGGTCATGCACCAATTACAGTGGATTTTCCTTACTCATCATGTGTTAGAGCAGAAAAATATAATACATTTATAATATCAGAAGCCTGCGAGAAAAGAGCAGCATGCTTTAACTATGGAGTCTCTCTGTCGCACTCTGCCAATCTCTCTCTCTCTGTCTGTGACTGTCTTTCTCTCTCTGCCTGTCTCTCTCTCTCTGCCCGTCTCTCTCTCTCTCTCTCTCTCTCTCTCTCTGCCTCCCTTCCTCTCTGTGCCTGTCTTTCTCTCTGCCTGTCTCTTTCTCTCTCTGCCTGTCTCTCTGTCTGTCTCTCTCTGCCTCTCTCTCTCTCTGCCTGTCTCTTTCTCTGCCTCTGTCTTTCTCTCTCTCTCTCTGACTGTCTTTCTCTCTCTCTGCCTGTTCTCTCTCTCTCCGCCTCTCTCTCTGCCTGTCTCTCTCTCTCTGCTTGTCTCTCTGCTCTCTCTCTCTCTGCCTCTCTCTGATGTCTCTATCTGCCTCTCTCTGTTGTCTCTCTCTCTTTCTCTCTCTCTCTGCCTGTCTCTCTCTCTTTCTGCCTGTCTCTCTCTCTCTCTGTCTGTCTCCCTCTGCCTTTCCCCACTCTCTATCTCTCTCTGCCTCTCTCTCTCTATCTGCCTGTCTCTCTTTCTGCCTGTGTCTCTCTCTCTGCCTCTCTGTCTGTCTCTCTGCCTGTCTCTCTCTCTCTGCCTGTCTCTCGCTCTGCCTGTCTCTCTCTGCCTCTCTCGCACTCTCTCTCTCCTTCTGCCTCTCTCTCTCCCTCTGCCTCATTCTCTTTGTCTCTCTCTGCCTCTCTCTGCCTGTCTCTCTCTCTGCCTCTCTCTCTCTCTCCTTATGCCTGTGTCTGTCTCTCTCTCTCTCTCTGCCTGTCTGTCTCTCTCTGCCTGTCTCTCTCTCTCTCTCGCTGTGCGTGTCTCTTTCTCTCTGCCTGTCTCTTTCTCTCTCTGCCCATCTCTCTCTTTGCATGTCTCTTTCTCTCTGTCGCTGCCTGTCTCTCTCTCTCTACCTCCCTCTCTCTTTGCCTGTCTCTGTGTCTCTCTCTCTCTCTGCCTGTGTTTCTCTCTCTGCCTGTCTGCCAGTGTCTCTCTCTCTCTGTCTGCCTGTCTCGCTCTCTGTTTGCCTCTCTCTCTCTCTCTGCCTGTCTCTCTCTCTGCCTGTCTCTCTCTTTGTCTCTCTCTCTGCCTGTCTGCCAGTGTCTCTCTCTCTCTGCCTGTCTCTCTCTCTCTCTGCCTGTCTCTCTCTCTGCCTGTCTCTCTCTCTGCCTGTCTCTCTCTCTGCCTGTCTCTCTCTCTCTCTGCCTGTCTCTCCCTCTCTTTCTGCTTCTCTCGCCCTCTCTCTCTCCTTCTGCCTCTCTCTCTCCCTCTGCCTCACTCTCTCTGTCTCTCTCTGCCTCTCTCTCTGCCTCTCTCTCTGCCTCTCTCTTTCCCTGTGCCTGTCTCTGTCTCTCTCTCTCTCGCTCTGCCTGTCTCTCTCTCTGCCTCTATCTCTGCCTGAATCTCTCTATGTGCCTCTCTTTCTCTCTCTGCCTGTCTCTCTCTCTATCTCACTGTGTGTGTCTCTTTTTCTCTGCCTGAATCTTTCTCTCTCTGCCCGTCTCTCTGTCTGTCTCTGTCTCTGCCTGTCTCTCTCTCTCTGCCTGTCTCTTTGTCTCTCTCTCTCTGCCTGTGTCTCTCTCTCTCTGCCTGTCTGCCAGTGTCTCTCTCTCTCTGCCTGTCTGCCAGTGTCTCTCTCTCTCTGCCTGTCTGCCAGTGTCTCTCTCTCTCTCTGCCTGCCTGTCCCTCTCTCTCTTGCTCTCTCTCTCTCACTCTCTCTCTGCCCCCCTCTCTCTCTTGCTGTGCCTCTCTCTCTGCCTCTCTGTCTCTCTCTGCCTCTCTGTCTCTCTCTGCCTGTCTATCTCTCTCTGCCTGTCTCTCTCTCTCTCTCTGCCTGTCTGTCTCTCTGTCTGTCTCACCCTCTCCCCCCCTGCAGGCAACAGCACGTGGTTAAAATTGTGTTTCTCCCATATCTTACATGGTTCTCTTTAGGAACGCTTATAAAACAGTGCCTAAACTCAGGTTACAGCTTTTACATGGGTTTACAAGCAGTTACAAGCATTTGGCATTTCAAATGCCTCTGAATGTCTGTCCTGAACCCATTTTTTTGCATTCCAAAAAATGCTTCTAAACTCAGCTGCCCAGAAATGACTTTAAACGATCCTGTGTACATGTACTAATAAGATAACATAGAGGAGAGTTCAAGGGCAGCTAAAAAATGCCCAACTGCTCCTAAACGTCCATTTACTAACAGCAGTGTAGATGAGGCCTTAGAGGCATATTTACAAAGCAGTGAATGTTATTTTCATCAAACATTGGTGAATGTCACATTTACTGTTTCATAAATATTCACCAAGGACGATGTGCAGTATCTTTTATTGAAATAGTTGCCCATTTGTACAAAAATTCAAGTATTTATAAATACCTCATTACCCATTGTCTTAAATACTCTGTACAGGGATCTTTAATTTGTTAGAATTGAATAATTTTTAGATAATTATTCACATTGCTACCACCCTACAACAACAAATGTTATCTGTTGAACTGTTAAATTGCCTTACCATTACTGCTTACTTATGCTTCAGCAATCTCCGCGATAAGCAAATGGAAGCAATCTCTATTTTCAAAGATAGTGAATATCCCCTTTAAATGTTGTTTGAGACCAGTACAAACTGAGCTGCTCACTGAATTCATAAGAACAGAATTGTAGCTACTTCCAGTCTTCAGATTTTCAACTAATCACACAACACAGGCAGCTTTGGGTAGATTGGTCTAAAAATCTCATAATAATTCCTTTTGTAAAAAAATCATTGCCAGGGATGCACAGATAGTTACATTTTATTGATATTACTTTGCTATATTATACTATGGATGACTTGGAAAAGCGGATACAGAATTATGAAAACTCAGCGAGTTTTTGTATTTAGTTTTTTTCAACTAGGGACCATTTACTGTACATTTTATATTGTTCCTCACATTTAAAAAGCATTGGAAAACCACCTGAGCCTGGGTTCACACTATTGAGAACACAGAGATTGCATGTGATTTGCACCGCATTGCTGTGGCGGTTACATGAAATGTCTGTGCAATGCAAATTCAGCCATACAGTTGTATGGCTGAACTCACATTGGATTCACACAAAAATAGTGCAGGGACCTTTTTTTTCCCCGCACTGGAATCAGATCGCATGGGTGTTTATGTTTTCCGATTCCTGTTCGAATTGACAGTTTGCACTATGACCTGCGAATTTGGTGGTGTCATTACCTTTGTATTGATACCCGCAGCAGTGAACTACCTTCGAGGGAGTTGCCACTGGAATCATGCTGGTTCCCAAATCGCAAAAGTGGGAGCCCAGGCTAAATGATAAATCAAAGCTCAGGTCTATCAAAAAGTAATATTTCAGCTTTTAGCGATTGCTGGCAATTTGAATCATATACTATAACCTAATGGTGCTCTATGCATACCTCCAATCAGTAAAGTTTAAACATATATCATAAAGTACTAAGTGATAAATAAAACTATTTTATATGTATATATATATATATATATATATATATATATATATATATATATATATATATATATATATATACAGATAAAACTAAACCACCCAGTGGTGCAAGAGTAAAAAACATATAAGTATTAAGTGCCAAGATCTACAGTTGTGTGAAAAAAGTATTTGCCCCCTTTCCGATTTTTTCTTTTTTTGCATATTTGTCACACTTAAATGACTCAGATCATCAAACAAATTTTATTAGTACACAAAGATAACCCCAGTAAATACAAAATGCAGTTTTTAAATGATGGCTTCATTTATTAAGGAAAAAAAGCTGTCCAAACCTGCCTGACTTTATGTGAAAAAGTAATTGCCCCCTAAACCTAATAACTGGTTGTGCCACCCTTGGCGGCAACAACTGCAATAAAGCATTTGTGATAACTGGAAATGAGTCTTTCATGTTGCTGTAGAACACTTTTGGCCCACTCTTTGCAGAATTGTTTTAATTCAGCCCCATTTAGAGGGTTTTCCGGCATGAACGGCCTGTGTAAGGTCATGATACAGCATCTCAATTGGATTTAAGTCCAGGCTTTGACTAGGCCACTCCAAAACCTATATTTTGCTTTGTGTGAACCATTTGGAGGTGGACTTGCTGTTGTGTTTCAGATCATTGTTCTGCTGCATAACCCAAGTGCACTTGAGCTTGAGGTCACAACCTGTGGCTGGACATTCTCCTTTAGGATTTTCTGGTAGAGCTCAGATATCATGGTTCCATCAATTATGGTAAGTCGTCCAGGTCCTGAAGCTGCAAAACAGCCCCAGACCATCATGCTACCACCACCATGTATGACTGTTGGTATGATGTTCTTGTTATGAAATGCTACATTAGTTTTATGCCAGATGTAACGGGATGCACACCTTCCAAAAAGCTAAATTTTTGTCTCATCAGTCATATTTGCCTAAAAGTTTTGGGGATAATCAAGATTTTTTTTTGGAAATGTGAGATGAGCCTTTGTGTTCTTTTTGGTCAGCAGTGACTTTGAACTTGGAACTCTCCCGTGGATGCCATTTTTGCCCAGTCTCCTTCTTATTGTTGAATCATGAACACCGATCTTACCTGAGGCAAGTGAGGCCTGTAGTTCTTTAGATGTTGTTCTGGGTCCTTTTATTACCTCCTGGATGAGTAGTCGCCATGCTTTTGGAATAGTTTTTATAGGCTGGCCACTCCTGAGAAGGTTCACCACTGTTCCAAGTTATCTCCATTTGTGGATAATGGCTCTCCCTGTGGTTCACTGGAGTTCCAAAGCCTTAGAAATGGCTTTGAAACCCTTCCTAGACCAAAACATTACATTACTAATCTGTTCTTGAAATTTTTTAGATTGTGGCATGATGTGTGGCATTTTGTGATCTGTTAGCATGCTTCACTTTGTCAGACAGTTTCTATTTATGTGATTTCTTGATTCAACAGGTCTGTCAGTAATCAGGCCTGGGTGTGGCAAATACAATTTAACTCAGCTTTCCAAAAAATTGTGGTTAATCGCAGTTCATTCATGATTCAGCATGGGAGGGGCAATTATTTTTTCACATAGGGCCAGGCAGGTTTGAACAGCTTTTTTCCCTTAATAAATTAAATAATAATTTAAAAGCTGCAGCCTGGATTTACTCGGGTTATCTTTGTGTAATATTAAAATTTGTTTGATGATCTGAATCATCATTTAAGTGTGAAAAATATGCAAAAAAAAAAATCACGAAAGGGGCAAATACTTTTTAACACAACACACAACCAGGAGTCAATCCACACTTTCGCCCTTAGAATGGGGGATAATTCCCTTTCACTATTTTTCAGCTCAAAATAAAACATATATCCGTTCATCATGCAGTATATCAATACAGTGTATTTTATTTTAAAAATTGTCATATACACTCACATGATGCAGTACTTGCATAAAGCATGATCAAAATTGACAACAGTAATGAATCCTCTCGCATGAACTCTTACCAGATTCTGGGACTTGGAGACACTGACGCATTGCATCACTGGTCACATGACTTCCTCAGGGTAAGTCCTGAGCCCTGAGGAAGTCATGTGACCAGTAATGCAATGTGTTGAGAGGAGCCTGTATGTCAGTTTCGGTGTCTCTGAGACCCGTAATCTGGTGAGCATTCATGCGAGAGGATTGCATCATGTGAGTGTATATGACATTTGTTTTCATAAAATACACTGTATTGATATACTGCACGATGAGCGGAATATATGTTTTATTTTGAGCTGCAAAATCGTGGAAAGGAATTATCCCCCATTCTAAGAGCAATCTTATGTGAAAGACCTTAATAGCGAATCAGATTCTATCGATTAAACAAACTGTGATTTTTTTTCTTTTTTTTATCAATAGTTTTTTATTCAGTTTTTTCAACATACAAAAGGTAAACAACAGTTGTCAATCATCAAAATGTAGCATAGGCTGTTGTATAGATAATTATAATTATAATAGCTAACAGAATCGTGCATCTACATAACATTAGTGTGGTTATTGAAGAATGTGTAGAGGATGGAAGGTGCTGCCTCTCTCCACAAGTCACCCCTGTGGGAGCTTACTGTGACTCTGTGAAGGGACCTTCCCCACACGTCCGCTCCTCTGTTGTAACAATATGGTGGAAGTTCAACTAGACCATTACTGTTAGCATTTTTACATCAAGAGCGTATTGCTCGTAATTAATAAGTAAAATAAACAAACAAACAAGGATCAGCTCAGGGACAATAGAGAAAAGGAGGGGTTTGAACCTCAATTAGAGTATTTTTATTCAGTTCTACTCTGAGAATAGGGATGGTATATAGTTATACACTTATTAGGAATTTAGCTATGTGTGGTTCATATTGTACCAAGTTATCCATTGTTGTCAATGTGGAAGAAAGGTCTCGTATTTTCCCTCAATGGTTGTGAGCATGCGTTCATAGGTATAGTGTATGGAAAGTGTGCGTATAGCTTCTTTTACTTCTGGTGGATTCAGTGATCTCCACAGTCTAAGTATCACTAACTTGGCTGCTAGAAATAAGTGGATGGTGAATTTCCTATGGAGTGGTGGTATGTCTTCAATTCCTACATTTAATAGAGCTAATGAAGGAGAGTATGGAATCCGTATGCCTGTCACTTGGTGTAGGATAGTAAAGATGTTGGACCAAAAGTTTGTCAGTCCTTTACAACACCAGAGAACATGAAAGATGGTGCCTGATTGTTCACATCCTCTCCAGCACAAAGGAGATGAGGAGGAGTCAAATTTAGCTAACCGATATGGTGTTAGGTACCATCTCTGTGTAATCTTGTGAGAGAGTTCCCAGAGATTGGTGCATTTAGTGGCCGAATGGATATATTGTAAGGCTTTATGCCATTGTTCCTTTGAGAAGGAATCGTTAAGATCTCTTTCCCATGCTAGCATGGAGTTTGTTTTGGTGAGTATGGATTTGTCATGGAGGAAATTGTAGAACAGTGAGATACCACCTCTACGAGAATGTTTGGCAGTAAGGTAAATTTTGATCTGCCAGAATAATTTGTATTGAAGGGTGCCGTTACTCTTCAGATAAGATGTAACTCAGAAGTGATTAAATTGTTCTGAGGCAGGTAAACCATATTCCAGTTGTATTTTAGCGAATGGTTTGATATTAATGCCCGAGTATAGATCCGATACCCATTTCAGTCCCCCGCTTTTCCACCTATTTAGGTTCAATTCCGGGATTATCAAAGCTAGGATAGAGATGGGTATGGATAACAGAATAGTGGGGGATGACAGAGATTTGGAAGTCACCATAGTCTTCCATGAGTACAGAGTTGCTAGAATTGGTAGAGGAAGATCAGTGGTTTTAGTTTTAAGATGGGGATAACCTAGGACATATTCGTATAGGTTACCTCCTGGTATTGCGGCTTGTTCAATGCTCCCCCAGAGTGGGGTAGGTTGGTCAGGAAACCATCCTCTAAGTTGAGCTAATATGGCAGCTAAATGGTAGTCAGCCAAGACTGGTAGACCTACTCCGCCCGCTTGTTTTGTCTTACGAAGTTTGGAGAAAGCGCTTCTGGGTTTCTTGCCTTCCCAAAGGTATTTGGAAAGAATGGTTTGTAAGGTTTGAAAGAATTTTCTGGGGACCGGAATGGGTACCGTTCGGTACATATAAAGTAGTTGTGGTAGGAGTTGCATTTTGAAGGCTGCCAGTCTTCCTGACCATGATAATGTATGTTTTCTTAAGGTTTGAAGTCCTGCTTGTAATTGCGTTCTAGCAGCAGGTAGTTAGCATTGAACAATTGTTTAGGTTGAGAGGTGAGTTTAATCCCCAAATATGTAATTTCTTGGGGGTTCCATACATACGGGAATCTGTTTTGTAGGTCTGCTTTGTCACTTGGATTTACACCTAGATCCAATATATAAGATTTGGCGTCATTTACCTTGTAGTATGATACCATACCGTACTTATGCAATAGCTGAGATACATTTTCCAGGGAAGACACCGGATTAGTGAGCATTAGGATCACATTATCTGCAAAGAGACTTATGACGTGTTTGCGTTTGTTGATCATAAAACCTTGTATGTTAGGGTTTTGTCTAATGCTGGCGGCTAATATAGTATACACTCGGGCTGACGGGGAAGTATACAGGGCTAGTATTGCAGAAAGCAGATGGCCTTTGAAGCCAAATTTCTCCAATGTTGTTGTTAGGTACATCCAGTGTACTCTATCGAACGCCTTCTCTGCGTCCAAAGCAAAGAGCAGAAAAGGCGTCCTGTGTTTCGTAGCCAAGTGGATTATATCTATTAGTCGTCTGGTGGCATCCGAGGTCTGTCTACCCTTAGTAAATCCAGATTGGTCCGAGTCCACTAGGGTGGGCAGGATGTCCACAAGTCTCAGTGCTATTAATTTAGCATAAATCTTTAGGTCATTGTTTAATAAAGAAATGGGCCTAAAATTTTGGGGGACGTCCGGTGTCTTGCCCGGTTTAGGCAGAGTAACTATTAGAGCTTCTAACATCTCAGATGGAAAGGAAGCAGAGGCAGCAGCAGTCTCAAACACCCTAAGAAGGTGTGGGCCTAAAGTTTGTTTAAAATTTTTGTAGTATTCCCCTGTCAGCCCATCCGGTCCTGGGGATTTGTTATTGGAAAGAGTATCGATAACCTTCATCATTTCCGACAGGGAGAAGGGGGTATTTAACTCCTGTAATTGTGAAACGGAGAGTTGTGGTAGGTCAATGTCTTTTAAAAAATTAACTATAGCTGAATTAGAAGGTTGTGCAGTATTGCTATCTTGATTTAGGTTATAAAGGGACCCATAGTATTCACTAAAGGCATCTGCAATGTTTTGGGGATCAAATACTTTTTGTTTAGACTTAGGGTTGATGATATGAGGTATTTTGGTTTTAAAGTGCTGGCCTTGTAGTTTGCGAGTGAGTGCTTTACCAGCTTTGTTACTAGACGAATAGAAGGACATTTTCACCCTTCTTTCAGTTTATTCAAAAGACTGCAGAAGTTCTAGCCTAAGGTCGTGTCTTAGGGAGGTGATTTTCGCGCTGATGTGGTGCGTTGGATTTATTTTGTTTTGAGCCTCAAGGGTACTCATTTCAGATAGTAGGGTATTAAGCCGCTGCTGTCTCCGCTTTTTGAGCCTTGCGCCCAGTTGGATAAACATTCCTCTAATGTACGCCTTATGTGCGTTCCAGAGTACAAATGGATCTTTTGTAGAGGAGGAATTGATCTGAAAATAATCGGACAAGTGACCCTCTAGTATTTTTTTAGTTACCAGGTTTTGTATTACCTGGGGATTAGAGCGCCACACATATGCCCTATTGTTGGGGTAGTTATCCCCTAGAGTCAGGAGGACGGAAGCATGGTCCGACCATGTTATATTATTGATTTTGATTTGAATTATTTTTTGAAGTAGCCACTTGTCCATCAGAAACAGATCAATCCTCGTATATGTGCAGTGTCTATGAGAGAAAAACGAAAAGTCCCTTTCATTGGCATGTGTGCATCGCCATGCATCATACAGGTCCTGGGAACGTAAGAAATTAGCCAAAGAGGGTGACCTATTGGAGGATACCGATGTGGAATCTATGCGTGGATCTGGTGTAATGTTAAAGTCTCCACATAGTACTAGAGAACCTTGTTGGAGCTTCTTGAGTTTTTCCATCAACCTGTTCAGGAATCGAATTTGGTGGTTATTGGGAACATATACGTTCACTAGAGTATATCGGGTGGCATTTATGTCACACACTATAATGAGATAACGACCAGCCGGATCAGATGTTACTGAGTGGAGTTGGAAGGATATCGAGTCCTTGATTGCCACCATAACCCCTCTCTTTTTCGCTGGCATATTGGAGAAAAAATAATGTTGGAAGCATCTGTGAGAGCATCTGGGCGGAGCTGTATGGTGGAAGTGTGTTTCTTGGACACATAAGATGTCACGTTGGGAAGAGTCTGCTTCTTTCCAGAGAGATGCTCTTTTGGCCTGATGGTTCAGGCCATGAGCATTAATGGAGAGTATTTTAACTGGCATGTGTTAACTTGGGGGTTCGTTAAATGTCAGGTGTCGATTGTACTCACAATTGAGATGCTTATCGATGGGCCAAGGGAGAAGTAGTTTCTTATGTTCACAGGAGATGATGTTTTGTAGGTGTACCATGACCTGGGCGAATGGAAAGGAGAATCCTAGCATATTCTTCAAGTCCTGGAATGCCATGTGATTGGATGTCGGTACAGTGCAGGTCGATGGGGTTCAGTGGAAGGAATCCTGAAGATGTCTCTGATGCAAATATATGTTGTTGATCCGAAAAAACTGAAAAAACAAAGAGAGATGCAAAACATAGCAAACTGAAATAGAGAAAAGGAACAGTTGACAGGGTAAAAGGAGAATCCACTGGGGGATTCTTGAACCGTGTGTACTGTTCAGCAGAAGTGGGGGGAAATGGAAGAATTTCCATGCGATGAGTACCAATGCCGGGGGGTATTTAGCAATAGATCATATTTAGATGTGTAAAAGCGTTCTTTTGAGGTGTACATTCTGCTTGTCATTTTTTTCTTTCGGTTCACCACTTGCCACTCAGGCTGTACGTGTGGGGGACCATCCACTTGAATGGGGACTGGAGGTGAGTCCAATAAAATTCCCCATTGGCGGAGGGCTGTCAATCCTTCCTCAAGGGTTGAGACATTGGTATCAGTTCCGTTGTAAGTGATGGAGAGTGTGGCAGGGTATTTCCACTTGTGTAGGATGTGATGGTTGCGCAGGGCCTTAGTTATGGTGGCTAGGTTGCGGCGATGCTGAAGAGTGTGTCTGGAGAGGTCCGGGAGTAGTTGCAGGGAGGCATATTGAGCTGGGCGTTGGTCAGTTTTGCGAAAAGCAGCCAATAAACTCTCTTTTGCTCTGTAGAAGTGCAATCTCAGCAAAACATCCCTGGGTATATCGTCAGCTAAGAAAGACGGTTTTGGAACTCTATGTACTCTATCCACTGTGAGTTCTAATGCAGACATCGTGGGTATTATGGCGGAAAATAGATCATGGACATATTGTGGCAGCTGTGACGCAGCTACTGTCTCAGGGATACCTGAGACAGGTCTGCTATTTTATCTTTGATCAATGTGATTTCATCATTGTGGGCACTGTGGGCATCCACCATCTTGTTGAAAGAGGTAGCGTATTCTCCCATAGCATTCTCTATCTGATTCACCCTCTCTCCCACTCTGTGGACCTCTGCCTGACATTTGCTCATTGTGTGCAGCATATCATTATGGAGTGATGATCTCAGGGACATTAGCATGTCTTTTAAAACTGTATCTGACACAGGCTGCCCAGTGGTAGGGAATCCAGCTATGGGAGCTGGAGTTGCTGTAGTGTGAGGCTGTGATAAGCCATGCCCACTCACCTCCATTTCCTGAGGCCGTGGGCCATCTTGTGGAGAAGCCGTGCGTTGCCTAGACTTGGCAGGGCTTTTGGTCGTGGGTGTAGAGGCTGCGGATGATGATCCGCTGGAGGGATTCCCCTTGCTGTTCCCGCTGTGTGGAGAAGGATAAGCCGCGGCCGCGGCCTTCCGTTCTCACTCTCCGTTCGGGCTCCATTTTGTTGGAGCCGCGCTGCATTAGAGAAGTAGCCCAGTAGCTTACGAAGCTGCGGTGGCGGCTCTTTTCTCCTCCTCGGCATCCCGATCGATTCTCCGGACTGTGCTGGGTCAGACTAGGGCGGGTAAACCGTGTCTGCGCTCCGATGACTACGGATTCCCCCGGCTGTATGGCGGAGCTCTCAGGCTAAGCGGCCATCTTCAGGCTCAGACGCCACGCCCCCCAACAAACTGTGATTTTTGACCGTATGGTCAAAATATTAAGGTGAGCATGTACTGCATCCAGAGGTGACAATGTGACTACAAGTTATTTGGGATAACACTGTTTTTGAACATATCTTGGAAAATGTGGATTGTCTCCTGGATTTCTATATTTGGACTTTGGACACTTTCATCTTGGCACTTTATATTTATATGTTTTTTCCTTTTGCACCACACCATTGGGTGGTTTAGCTTTATTGGTGTATATATATTGATTGCAAATAGTTTAATTTATCACTTAGCACTTTATGATATATGTTTAAAACTTTACGGATTGGAGGTATGAACAGTGCACCATTAGGTTAATGTATTTGGTAGTTTTTAAGTGAGAGAGTGTACTTTTTGAGTGGTTGCAGTAGTTCATCATACACATTTAGTATTATTCATTCTCATCAGTCCATAGCAGTGCAGCAGTAGAATTTATGATTTTATATTCATTTTAATCATATGCCAACATTTTACATCTTTGTTGACTCCAGTACTGTTATGCCCTGTACACATGACCAGTTTTGCCGTCGGAATAAACTCCGAAGGTTTCTCAGACGGAATTCCATTCAAGCGGTCATGCCTACACACGGTCAAACCAAAGTCCGACCGTCCAGAACGAGGTGACGTACAGCACGTATGACGGGACTAGAAAAAGGAAGTTCAATAGCCAGTAGCCAATAGCTTCCGTCTCGTACTTGCTTCAGAGCATGCGTCGTTTTTGGTCTGTTGGAACAGCATACAGATGAGGGTTTTCCCGATAGAAATTGGTTCAGTCAGAAATATTTAGAACATGTTCCATTTCTAGGTCGGTCAGAATTTAAAAAAAAAAAAGTCAGATGAGGCATACACATGATCGGAATAGACGATGAAAAGCTTCCGTCTGACTTTTTCTGTCAGACATTCCACTCGTGTGTACGTGGCTTTAGAGACTGGCACCTTCATTGTGTATGAAGGCACGAACCAGTTTGGAAAAATCTCTCTAGTGGTGTTTTTAAGAGAATAAAGGAGCCAGAAGCCAATACAGAATGGCCACCCAAAACTGAAAGGGTGTTCATTGCAATTCCTTTTGCTATAAAGCAGTTACCGTATATACTCGATTATAAGTCAAAATTTGCAGCCCCTTTTTTTGGGGCTGAAAGTGCCCCCCTCGACTTATACTTGAGTCACCGCCATCTGCCTACATGATCAGCATGTCATTCAGGCAGGCGGCGACCAGCGTGTGCTACATTGCACTCAGCAGCCTCTCACTGTTCAAATCCACGCCTCCTCATCTGTGATAGGCAGTCAGTGTACAGCCTATCACAGACATTCTCTCATTGTATGAGGATGAGAGAATGTCCGTGATAGGCTGACCACTGACTGCTGGGAAATGGAGTTTTCTGCCTATCATGGACGAGGAGGAGGTGCGGCTTTTGAACAGTGAATGGCCGCCACACACACTGATTGGTGCAGAGCGGCACACGGAGGATGCACAGAACACAGGTAGGATGCACACAGACACATGCACACTGGTACATATACACATGACACATGCACACATACACAGGACACAAGTACATATACACATATACATGACACATGCACATATACACAGGACACAGGTACATGACACATGCACATATACACAGGACACATGACACATGCACATATACACATGACACATGCACATATACACATGACACATGCACATATACACATGACACATATACACATGACACATGCACATATGCACAGGACACATGACACATATGCACAGGACACATGTACAGGACACAGGGAGGTATACAGCTGCAGAAGGGCATTGTTGACCCTCTTTTTCCACTTACAGTAGCTGCTGCATTTCTCACCCTCGTCTTATACTCGGGTCAATACATTTTTCCCATTTTTTTTGTGGTAAATTAGGGCTTTGACTTATATTCGGATCGACTTATACTCGAGTATATACAGTAAGATTGTTTTGTTTTGGGAATAACCTTGTGCAGCATGGATGCCAAAAGCAGTAATAAAATAGAGAAGAAACCATGGAAGATGCAACATCAAACATTTTATTAGTAAAGAGTAAACTATGAAAAAGTATCAAAAAATTGCCCCACTAGTAAAATAAACTATGTCTTAGCATCAAAAGCTTCCCACTTACCCCCACCCCCCTATATCTCTACACAATTCCCTCAAATGCCAACGTAAAAAACACCATGTGAATCACCACCTAAAAACTCCTCCTTAGGCAGCAAAGAAAAAAAAGGTCTATAATGAATAAAAACCATAATGATCTACCTCAGTATGTACTAAGCCAATCAATATGCATATTCTCTACCCTTATGTACTATAAATGAAGACATTAGTATAATATTATACTGTGGTGATGGAGGACCAATCCCATAAGGTAGAAGCCTACTCCATCTATACAGATGTGCATACACCACAAACTGTAAAAGCTGAGGTGAATGTGCAAGCTGTCCAAATATATATATAAATACTCAAGCACAATGCTAAAACTTAGTCTCAAAGGCAATAGAAAGACTGCAGACATGTAAGAGAAAATTCTACTTGAATTTATCAAATAAATCATGGATGGAATATGATCTCTATATGCCAAAAGGGACATATATCCATACAGCTGAGTAGCTAAATTGACAGTGGTGATGTCACTGTGTAATTGGTGCTAGGCACATGATGTGTGGGAGCAGCTGATATTTTGATGTGACCGGTGTTTGCACAGTTCTCCCCCAAATCATATGGGTAACTAGGTAAATATTGCCTCAACGGGCCCAAGGTCTATGCAATAGACCCTTTGAATGTG
The DNA here is from genome assembly GCA_037952925.1 of Lithobates clamitans. Taxonomy (NCBI): domain Eukaryota; kingdom Metazoa; phylum Chordata; class Amphibia; order Anura; family Ranidae; genus Lithobates; species Lithobates clamitans. The sequence goes on from JBBGZY010000406.1 coordinate 4,062,105, forward strand.
AGCGAGACACTATGAAGATAAATTGCACCCCGTCACTGTAATAGCAAACATACTTACAAACTGCTCTAAGTTGGGTGGTAATAGAGACGCTGCTTCGGCTTTCCTCTCAAATCCAGCCTGGCTAAATTGGATTGCCCAGCTGCACTTTCAGCATCACACAAGGTACAATCTTACCCATGCTTCGCCTCTCCTTAGGGCACAATTCACTGTTTGAGCCGAGGCCTGGTTCTACAGAACAGACAAACAACTGGACTCATTGCAGCAGTAGTGAGTAGACTGGCATCCTGCAGACATTTTCATATTTTACTGTTTACTAATAAAATATTTGGTAGCCCAAGTTGATGTCACATCTTCCCCTATTTCTTCTCTATTTTGTATTATGGTAAAGTTTGTGGTGACACCCACCTATAATATAGGGGTCAGGGTAACCTTAATTTAATATGGATTCCCATTTCTTAGAAAGAATTTCTTAAATAAAATGTATTTTGGATTTTAAACATCCTGTTTCTATAGAAAAAAGAATTAAATAGTTTTTCCACTTTCAATTCATAAGTAAATTCATTAAATTATTTTTCCTGTACCAGTTTTTTTTGGGCATTTAACTAATATTAAAGGGGAAGCTCCGTTTGTTTGCCTCCTTCCCCCATCCGCTGGCAGATTTGGCACCTTTCAGGGGGGAGTGAGTATCTGGTTTTGACAGGTACCCGTTCTCACTTCTGGCTGACTTCACCACAGGAAACTCATCCAGAAGTTCGGCCCCCTCCTCCTCCCTCCGTTTACAAAGTGCAGCGTGCTTTGCATATGCACAGTACAAAACCGGTTGTAAAGCTGCAAGGCTTCACTACCGGTTTCCCTTAGCTGAGATGGCGGCAACAGCACCCAAGACCCTACTGAAAAATCAGCTTGATGAAGACACCGCTGGATTCGTGGACAGGTAAGTGTCCTAATATTAAAAGTCAGCAGCCACAGTATTTGTAGCTTTAATTTTTCTTAAGAAGCCTGGAGCTCTGTTTTAACTGGTTCCTGACCTGGTTCCCAACCAGCCACTGCAGTTATACTGCTGTAGGTTGGCTCCCCTGGGCGAGCCATTGTAGCTGCACGTTGGACACTTTAAGAGCACTAGGGGGCGCGCGCGAAGATGAAGCCGATGCGTGTGCCCGGCAGTCACAACGCTCCTGAGAGAGACAGAATGGAGGTCTGTCAATGTAAATTGACAGATCTCCGTTATGTCAGGGGTGAGGAGACTAATCAGTTGTTCCTAATGCTTAGGAACAATGATCGGTATCCCCCCAGTTAGAAACACTCCCTAGGTAACACATTTAACCCCTTGATTGCCCCCTAGTGTTAACTCCTTCACTGCCAATGACATTTATACAGTGATCACTGTTTTTTTTTTAGCACTGATCGCTTTATAAATGTCAATGGTCCCAAAAAAGTGTCAAAAGTGTCCGATCTGTCCGCCGCAATGTCACAGTCCCAATAAAAATTGCAGATCACTGCAATTACTAGGAAAAAAATTATAATAAAAATGCCATAAATATATCCCCTATATTGTAGACGCTATAACTTTTGCACAAACCAATAAATGTACACTTATTGCGATTTTTTTTTTACAAAAATTATGTAGAAGAATATGTATCGGCCTAAATTGAATAAGAAATTTATTTTGTTTTTTACATTTTGGGATATTTATTATTATTTATTATAGCAAAAAGTAAAAAATATTGTTTTTTTTTTTTAATTGTCGCTTTTTTTGTTTTTGTTTTTTTTGCTCAAAAAATAAAAACCGCAGAAGTGATCAAATACCACAAAAAGTAAAAAAAAAGCACATCACTTTTCTTTGGGTACAGCGTCTCATGACCGCACAATTGTCAGTTAAAGCGACGCAGTGCCATATCAGAAAAAATGGCCTGGTCATTAAGGGGGCAAATCTTCCGGGGCTTAAGTGGTTAAAGTAAAAGTGAACATTTACAATTGTGGTCTACTTATTAATACTAGCTGTCAGTGCTACTTATTTTTCTCGATCCAGCACTGCTTCAGTAGCTGTGGTGCACCCCCACAATCACATACAGGATTTACCTGGAATTTTGAGGTCATGTCAGAGCGGCAAAGCTTTGTCTCCTGCCAAAACTATTGATGCACTCAACCACAGTGAAGCAACCTCCTCCCCCTGTCAGCACTGTCATCGCTGCATCCTATCAGAGAGACTTGCTCTCTCTGCTGCAATTATTTCAATTCTGAGCAGATTCTGGCTCATTGGCCAAAAAACAATATTTCTAGCTTACTGCCATGCCACTGAAGAGTTTTCCTGTTATCCACCTTTGTCGATTTATTCCTGTGTACAGACATCTGGCTTTTTTCCCTGGATACCCATATCCACTGCCTTCCCTGACCTCTGGCTTGTTCCTGGTGATCTGTGCTCACTGCCTGCTTTGACTTCTGGTTTGTTCCTGGTTATCTGTGTCTGCTGCCAGCACTGATCTTTAGACATCAAAAAGGGAAAGGAAGGGGAAAAGGGTATGGTAAAACAGCTCGTTTAGATACGGGACTTGAAAGGGGTTACTTAATGCAACAGATTTATCAGGGGTTCAATTAATTAAAAAGCATAACAGTTTATTTAATTATAAAACATAAGGTGCACATTATTAATGGTATTGCAAAAATTATTGCCAGTAGCTACAACTCTGCGGACACAGACAAACAAACAAAACTTACATGTAACAATTATCCCGCTAGCTTAATCCGAGCAATTGTCTCAGTTCTTTCTGGCTCTTAGCCAATTAAATATAGTGGGGCCATTCACAAACAGATGGTGCTAAATAGGGCTAAGATGCGAATTTAGAGGGGATCAGGTAAGGGCTGAGACAATTAGGAGAGTAGAGAGAATTAGAGGAAAGAGTGCTGGTGCTGTCCTACTTCCTAAATCCCAAATCTCGTAGTGCCATTATATGAAAACCAGATCATTAGGAAAATATAATTGGGTGCATAATTACACTCCTAATGTTCTAATGAGGCACCGAACAGTCCTGTGCCCCACAAAAGTATGTATTTGATGATTATCAATCTGGAAATTGTTATCAGATGATGGTAATAGGGCAGTACTGAGGTTGTAGGGTCTATAATTGTTCCAGTGTCCAGGTAAAGAGTTAACAGTCCTAGTACTGAACGGCCATTCAGAACTAACAGGTGGGATTCCAACAAAGGGTCTGGTGTCCTGACAAGCGATTAAAGATATTAGCACAGTGGTGTATGATAGCAATGGTATCCATACGTTACCAAGCGGTCCTCAAGTAGCTTCCCTGTAGTCAGTGCTGCTATCGTAGTTCAGATAACTCACATTCATATGCTTGTCTACTGCATTAGGGATGAGGATGACATCTCGTGCCGCCGCATTGATAGATTCACTGACCTCTGTTGGTTATCCATAGTCCCGTTCACTCGGAGCGGTGAGCCATGCGGATTATCGAAAGCTCAAAAGCTAATCAGAAGCTCCGGTCCTCTCCTCTTCATACGCCGGCTCATCGGAGCCTCCGGCTCCCTCGGACAAGCTGTGTAGTGACGTCAACGCATTTTGCTGTGACACAATGACGTAGCTTCTTCTCGGACGTTCATTGGTTGGGCCGCCTCACTCCCTTCTTATGGTGTACTTGCTGTAGGTGGCCGCCAATGAGGTTGTAGTAAATCGAAGGGATAAAGTCCTGTTCATAAATAAGTCAGCTGTCTGCTTAACCCATTACTGGGTTGTTTTAACACAGCATTTAAATGACTTGGCTATCAATGGCATAAAAAACTATGCATCCTCATCAATCAACTGTATAGTTTTTTTGGGTCTTCTGTGGGTGAAAAGTAGTGAGAGGATAGACTGCAGAACATTGAATAGAAGAACGTAGAGGAAAAGTAAAGTAAAATTTTATTTTATATTTTTTATTATTTATTTTTTACTTTTTTATTTTTTTATTATTTTTTTTTATTTTTTTTTTAACAATTTTGTGAATTTTTTTCACTTCTTGCTTTTGTTTTTTAGATGTCCATACATGCATATGGTTACAGCAATAGTACCCTAATTGGTACAGGGTTGAGTATCGGTCAGTATTAACACACGACCAGATACAGGTGAATACTCGCACATCTCCATTCCCCCCCAACCCTTCCCCTATACCCCTTTGTGACAGCCCTGATCTTTGGCTTATATCCTGGATATCCAAGTCCACAGCCAGCCCTGATTTTTCCTAGTCACATATTTCACTACACTATTACCCGTAGTTTACCTATCTGCTGTTGTCTCCCTGGCTTGTAGTCCATGGTGTTTGAACAAGGTGAACTAGGGGGTTATGACCCGGGGTCTGCACATAGCTAAGTCCAAAACCCCAAATACAGACTCCTAGACACTGAGTCCTGGGGTATTCCACATAACCTGCTCTTATATGGGACCATTCTCATACTTTGGTGAGTCCTGATCCAAGTCCCAGATCTTTTCCATTCCAGCAGGATCCTGATTCAATTCCCTGGTCTCACCTCTTTCTGGTGTGATCCAACATGGTTCCTACTGTGCAGATGAAGCTCCCAGGTGTAATGTATTCTGCAGTGCTTTTCCCCGCTGGAAGACCAGCTGTCATTCTACATTTCTAAGGTATGCTTACTTCCTTTTGCTGGCTGTCCCTTATAGTGTAGTTGAAGAATCCACATTTACACCAGTCTTTCTTCCTTATGTGATATCTTGATTTGATTTGTGGAAAAGGACACAATTCATTTTATTAATTGTTAAAAAAGCAAATAAGAAAAGATATATGGTGCATGCAAATCTAACAGACTAGATGGAGGGGGGTTTAGTAAATAAAAGGCAACTTAACTCACCTCTGCTAGGGATGAGCTTCGAGTTCGAGTCGAACTCATGTTCTACTCGAACATTGGCTGTTCGCAAGTTCGCCGAACAGCGAACAATTTGGGGTGTTCGCGGCAAATTCGAATGCCGCGGAACACCCTTTAAAAGTCTATGGGAGAAATCAAAAGTGCTAATTTTAAAGGCTTATATGCAAGTTATTGTCATAAAAAGTGTTTGGGGACCCGGGTCCTGCCCCAGGGGACATGGATCAATGCAAAAAAAAGTTTTAAAAATGGACGTTTTTTCAGGAGCAGTGATTTTATTAATGCTTAAAGTCAAACAATAAAAGTGTAATATCCCTTTAAATTTCGTACCTGGGGGGTGTCTATAGTATGCCTGTAAAGGGGCGCATGTCTCCTGTGTTTAGAACAGTCTGACAGCAAAATGACATTTGGAAGGAAAAAAGTCATTTAAAACTACCCGCGGCTATTGCATTGCCGACAATACACATAGAAGTTCATTGATAAAAACGGCATGGGAATTCCCCACAGGGGAACCCCGAACCAAAATAAAAAAAAAAAAATGATGTGGGGGTCCCCCTAAATTCCATACAAGGCCCTTCAGGTCTGGTATGGATATTAAGGGGAACCCCAGCCAAAATTTAAAAAAAAAATTGACGTGGGGTTCCCCCTAAATTCCATACCAGACCCTTCAGGTCTGGTATGGATTTTAAGGGGAACCCCGCGCCAAAAAAAAAAAAAAACGGCGTGGGGTCCCCCTAAAAATCCATACCAGACCCTTATCCGAGCACGCAACCTGGCAGGCCGCAGGAAAAGAGGGGGGGACGAGAGTGCGGCCCCCCCCCCCTCCTGAACCGTACCAGGCCACATGCCCTCAACATTGGGAGGGTGCTTTGGGGTAGCCCCCCAAAACACCTTGTCCCCATGTTGATGAGGACAAGGGCCTCATCCTCACAACCGTGGCCGGTGGTTGTGGGGGTCTGCGGGCGGGGGGCTTATCAGAATCTGGAAGCCCCCTTTAACAAGGGGACCCCCAGATCCCGCCCCCCCCTGTGTGAAATGGTAAGGGGGTACTTACCCCTACCATTTCACTAAAAAACTGTCAAAAATGTTAAAAATGACAAGAGACAGTTTTTGACAATTCCTTTATTTAAATGCTTCTTCTTTCTTCCTTCATCTTCTTCTTCTTCTGGTTCTTCTGGCTCTCCTGGTTCTTCCTCCGGCGTTCTCATCCAGCATCTTCTCCGCGGCGTCTTCTATCTTCTTCTCCTCGGGCCGCTCTGCACCCATGGCATGAGGGGAGGCTCCCGCTCTTCTCTTCATCTTCTTCTCTTCTTCATCTTCTTCTTCATCTTCTTCTTCATCTTCTTCTTCATCTTCTTCTTCTTCTTCTCTTCTTCATGTCTTCTCCGGGCCGCTCCGCAGCCATGCTGTGGCATGGAGGGAGGCTCCCGCTGTGTGACGGCGTCTCTTCGTCTGACGGTTCTTAAATAACGGGGGGCGGGGCCACCCGGTGACCCCGCCCCCCTCTGATGCACGGTGACATGACGGGACTTCCCTGTGGCATTCCCCGTGACGTCACAGGGAAGTCCCGTCAAGTCACCGTGCATCAGAGGGGGGCGGGGTCACCGGATGGCCCCGCCCCCCGTTATTTAAGAACCGTCAGACGAAGAGACGCCGTCACACAGCGGGAGCCTCCCTCCATGCCACAGCATGGCTGCGGAGCGGCCCGGAGAAGACATGAAGAAGAGAAGAAGAAGAAGAAGATGAAGCAGAAGATAAAGAAGAAGATGAAGAAGAGAAGAAGATTAAGAGAAGAGCGGGAGCCTCCCCTCATGCCATGGGTGCGGAGCGGCCAGAGGAGAAGAAGATAGAAGACGCCGCGGAGAAGATGCTGGACGAGAACGCCGGAGGAAGAACCAGAAGAGCCAGAAGAACCAGAAGAAGAAGAAGATGAAGGAAGAAAGAAGAAGCATTTAAATAAAGGAATTGTCAAAAACTGTCTCTTGTCATTTTTAACATTTTTGACAGTTTTTTAGTGAAATGGTAGGGGTAAGTACCCCCTTACCATTTCACACAGGGGGTGGGGCCGGGATCTGGGGGTCCCCTTGTTAAAGGGGGCTTCCAGATTCCGATAAGCCCCCCGCCCGCAGACCCCCACAACCACCGGCCACGGTTGTGAGGATGAGGCCCTTGTCCTCATCAACATGGGGACAAGGTGTTTTGGGGTTATAAAGAAGAAGACCTGCGCTAGCAACTCACCAAGTGGGTAACTAAAAAAATTTTGTTTTCCTAACACACCACATATCATAAATGATTATTATACAAAACATATTGCGTGAAAATATATATAAATGTACAAAACTGTGCACAAGCACACTGCCACCACTAGGTCTTAGAGGTGGATACAGAAACGTGAGTGAAAGATGATCTATATCAATCACACAAAACCAGATCACTTGCACTGAGACTGAAATTAATCATATAATCCTAAATTGATAAGGTAGATCTGTGTATAAACAAAAAACAAAAACAACATAAAGTCTATTGAGTCACCCAATTCCTTCACATGAGGACACTCTACAGACTTCAGGCTTGTTGATTCATATGGTACGCTTGAATGGCAAATAGACTGGTGCTGGTGATGTTTTAAGAGGAGAACTTCGGATCACAAACCTCACATTCCGCCCAAGGGAGAAAAAGATAAATATAGCATAAAACCTATGGTACCGTGAGATCACCTGCGCATAAAAGCGCTACTCACGGAACCGATGTGCAGAGCAGGCATTCAGAATAAGGGCCGGTGTTCGCTGCTGGACGGCGTGCGTTCCACCAACACCAGGAAGTGATGTCACTGGTTCTCGTGTAGGCGAGCGTGGGCCGGATGTTGCGTCGACGCGTTTCGCCCCTCCCCCAGGGCGTTATCAAAGACTTAACATCCAGCTCAAGCCGTGAGTTATTTATACTGCGCTCAATGAGTGACAGCCAGTTACGGCCAATGGGTGAAGGATCACTCATTACTTCCTATGTCATCATATCCTGTTGCACTTGGGAAAAACTTTAATCAGAGACCGGAGACATAACAACTCCGATCCCCATAACAACAAATATACAAATATGTACAACCTATATAGGACATCACATTGACTCTTATTGTCCCATATAAACATTTCCAGCAGGATATTTAAATACAAAATGCTTACATGATATTAATATTTGATTTTGCTTACTATAAACATATCTTTAATAAAAATTAATATATAATATTGGAAATTAAATAGACAATTAAAAAAAAAATTTTTTTTTTAAATTTTTCAAAAAATTCCTCAAAAATTGGACCCTTTGGAAAATGAGGTTAACTAATAGAAATCAAGAATTAAAAATTGTAAAATTAAGAAATAAAAATAAGACTGATTAAATAAAAATTGGTAAGAAATAAGAAGTCAAATATAAGTGATAGCTAATTCCTTGTACTAAGCTATCACTTACATTTGACTTCTTATTTCTTACCAATTTTTATTTAATCAGTCTTATTTTTATTTCTTAATTTTACAATTTTTAATTCTTGATTTCTATTAGTTAACCTCATTTTCCAAAGGGTCCAATTTTTGAGGAATTTTTTGAAAAATTTTTTAAAAAATTTTTTTTTAATTGTCTATTTAATTTCCAATATTATATATTAATTTTTATTAAAGATATGTTTATAGTAAGCAAAATCAAATATTAATATCATGTAAGCATTTTGTATTTAAATATCCTGCTGGAAATGTTTATATGGGACAATAAGAGTCAATGTGATGTCCTATATAGGTTGTACATATTTGTATATTTGTTGTTATGGGGATCGGAGTTGTTATGTCTCCGGTCTCTGATTAAAGTTTTTCCCAAGTGCAACAGGATATGATGACATAGGAAGTAATGAGTGATCCTTCACCCATTGGCCGTAACTGGCTGTCACTCATTGAGCGCAGTATAAATAACTCACGGCTTGAGCTGGATGTTAAGTCTTTGATAACGCCCTGGGGGAGGGGCGAAACGCGTCGACGCAACATCCGGCCCACGCTCGCCTACACGAGAACCAGTGACATCACTTCCTGGTGTTGGTGGAAAGCACGCCGTCCAGCAGCGAACACCGGCCCTTATTCTGAATGCCTGCTCTGCACATCGGTTCCGTGAGTAGCGCTTTTATGCGCAGGTGATCTCACGGTACCATAGGTTTTATGCTATATTTATCTTTTTCTCCCTTGGGCGGAATGTGAGGTTTGTGATCCGAAGCTCTCCTCTTAAAACATCACCAGCACCAGTCTATTTGCCATTCAAGTGTACCATATGAATCAACAAGCCTGAAGTCTGTAGAGTGTCCTCATGTGAAGGAATTGGGTGACTCAATAGACTTTATGTTGTTTTTGTTTTTTGTTTATACACAGATCTACCTTATCAATTTAGGATTATATGATTAATTTCAGTCTCAGTGCAAGTGATCTGGTTTTGTGTGATTGATATAGATCATCTTTCACTCACGTTTCTGTATCCACCTCTAGGGACCTAGTGGTGGCAGTGTGCTTGTGCACAGTTTTGTACATTTATATATATTTTCACGCAATATGTTTTGTATATTAATCATTTATGATATGTGGTGTGTTAGGAAAACAAAATTTTTTTAGTTACCCACTTGGTGAGTTGCTAGCGCAGGTCTTCTTCTTTATAACATTATTAAAGTATTAGCACTTTTCACCTAGCAGCTGCAACATATGAATTAGTTTAGAATATATTCACTTGCAAGCGCCAAAAGCACCCTCCCAATGTTGAGGGCATGTGGCCTGGTACGGTTCAGGAGGGGGGGGGGGGCGCACTCTCGTCCCCCCCTCTTTTCCTGCGGCCTGCCAGGTTGCGTGCTCGGATAAGGGTCTGGTATGGATTTTTAGGGGGACCCCACGCCGTTTTTTTTTTTTTTTTGGCGCGGGGTTCCCCTTAAAATCCATACCAGACCTGAAGGGTCTGGTATGGAATTTAGGGGGAACCCCACGTCAATTTTTTTTTAAATTTTGGCTGGGGTTCCCCTTAATATCCATACCAGACCTGAAGGGCCTTGTATGGAATTTAGGGGGACTCCCACATCATTTTTTTTTTTAATTTTGGTTCGGGGTTGCCCTGTGGGGAATTCCCATGCCGTTTTTATCAATGAACTTCTATGTGTATTGTCGGCAATGCAATAGCCGCGGTAGTTTTAAATGTGTTTTTTCCTTCAAAATGTCATTTTGCTGTCAGACTGTTCTAAACACGGGAAACATGCGCCCCTTTACAGGCATACTATAGACACCCCCCAGGTATGAAATTTAAAGGGATATTACACTTTTATTGTTTGACTTTAAGCATTATTAAAATCACTGCTCCTGAAAAAACGGCCGTTTTTAAAACTTTTTTTTGCATTGATTCATGTCCCCTGGGGCAGGACCCGGGTCCCCAAACACTTTTATTGACAATAACTTGCATATTAGCCTTTAAAATTAGCACTTTTGATTATTCATGTCCGTGTCCCATAGACTTTAACGGTGTTCGCGTGTTCGAACAAATTTTTTTCCTGTTCGCATGTTCTGGTGCGAACCAAACAGGGGGGTGTTCGGCTCATCCCTAACCTCTGCCCTCAGGCCCCAAAGAAGCTGCTTTGGTGTCTATGGTTGTGTTTAACTCCATGGATTCAGTATCATTTAAGCTTGCAACAGTTTTTTTGGCTTTGTTAGACAACATAGAATTTGTGGAGCAATAGAATAAATAGCAATATTTGTGGAGCAATTTATTTTATAAACGACTTCTGTCTCAGACCCTGTCTGAACCAGGGGATAGCTTTTCCCTGCTACAATTTTTTTTAGAGTGAACTCTGCAATTATGCTGGTAAGGGCTAATGAGGGTGACTACCTTTGTCTCCTACTTAAAAAAAAATACTGCTGGGATTTGCTGTGGAGCAGTGCAATTAAAAGGAAGAACTAGTCTTACCCTTGTTAAATAAAGACCAATTTTATTTATTTTATAAAGTCCATTTAATTGTGAGGTTGTTTTTATGAAAAGATCAAAACAGACATGAATGCAATTCCATGAATTAATCCTTTCATCTTCATCTAAAAATAGTAGAGTAAACAAGCTGAAACTGATTAAATATAGCTAAGGTAAGACATTTATTGGATCATTAGTCAGTAAGATACCACTTGCATTCAAAGCTGACTCTTTTATGGGTGAGCAGTTCTCAGCTTAGGAAAGCTTGAAGCTTTATCACAACACAAATGACAGAATCCGACGAGCTGTAACTGCTATAGTGTTACTGACCGTGGCAGATGAACACTGCACAGCACAGAAAATTATTAATAGTACATTTCACTTAAACACGCTTTAATTTGTCTATATGTCTCAGTAAAGTTTAGTTTGTACTTGCTCAACTGTGGTTAATGTAGATTTCACAAGAACACTTTTATTCATAATAATGTTAATTTTTTATTGTTTGTGGAATTTTAAGAACTTCATATGCTGAGGTTGTATCACCTTTCAAAACTAGAATGGTTTTGAAGTGCAACTCCAGTTATTTTTTTTATTTTTGGTCCCTCATCCACTACTTTGAAAAAAAAAAAATTCTATAAGTTCTAAATAAGTTCTACTTACGCTCTCTATGCTCCAGCTCTGTCCCTGGCTTCCTCCTCAGTTCAGCACCAGCAGCCCTCTTCAAGGAGATTAATCGTGTCATGCCTCCTAAGGGGTTTAAGGGTTATGCTATCATGCAGGCTGGATCACAGAATTCCAGGACTAAGCAGCACTCACACATAATTGTGTATGCACTGCTTAGTCCAGGAAGAAGGCCTGCCCTCTACCACCACTAGAGGAAGCTGCCATGGCATTGCTGTATCAGCTGTAAGACTGCAGGAAAAATGTATGTATAGGATTTCTTAAAAATACATGGGGGTTACTTTGAGGGGTGGGGAAAGCAGGAGTGTCTGGAGTTCCACTTGATGTAGAAGATGACAGATGTTGCTTTTTTTTCTTTTATGTTTTAATTCACCTATAAAAATGGGATGACAGCTGAAGAATCCAACCACTGCACAATCATTCTACAGTATAATCACGGTATAAATATTCTTGTACCCATTCAGTAGGATGAGCAGAGAAGGGATGAGATGATTCCTATGATGGTCATCTGCTGGATTCATACACATGAATACATTGTCTAGTTGAAAACAATGCAATCTATTTATTGCAATTTCATGGCCTTGGATAGCTTTAGATGCGAGAAATATTGTTATTTTTTTATGAATTTCACAGGCATGGAGTGATTAAGCTATAATATAAACAAATATATTCTGTAACAGTCAACCCTTAACAGAGTATACCAGCAACCATAGAAAGATTATAAACAAATCGGAAAAAAATGGTACTTTCCAGGTGCACCTCTATCCAAAGTCTATGGTCTGTTAAAATTTCATATATATCAGGTTCATTTAATTGTAGCTGCTTTGATATTTATACCTCAACATACCCACCCCATCTACCCATCACAGTGAAAGTCACATATCCATTTCAAAAATTGTGTCATGAAAATATAGATAGTATTGTTGGTAAAAGATAGTAAAAAGTCAATATGTAATTCTTGAATGGGAAGATGATTAATTCTCAACAAGGTTCATTAAACCAAAGGTCCATTTCTTTAGGTGAATATAGGAATATGAGGTATCTATGATGCGTACAAACACTTATTAGTAATATGATTATATGCAACACTGTGGGGTTGATTTACTAAAACCAGAGAGTGCAAAATCTGGTGCAGTTGTGCATGATAGCCAATCAGCTTCTAACTTCAGCTTGTTCAATTAAGCTCTGATAAAAAACCTTGAAGCTGATTGGTTTCTATGCAGAGCTGTGCCAAATTTTGCAGTCTTCAGTTTTATTAAATTAACCCCTGTGGGGAAGGAGAAATATTAATGGTGGGTTGTATGTATCCTCATCACAAGGAAGGACTGCCAAACAACGCCAGTTACACTGGACCAGATTTGGCGTCACTGGAACTGACATCACTGGAAAAGACATCTCGCCAACCAGAACCTTGGATGCTTGGAACTGTGCTGGAAGGGTGCAAACAGTCTCGGTCTTCATGACCTTCACAACCTCTTTGTTAATTGGCACCTGCTTCCTGTTTATTATATAAACATTTTTGGTTCTTCACAACTGTTTTTGGACCCTATACATAATTGATTGTTTTTCACATAAACTAAATTTTATCCAGTCACCCATGCATTTTTAGTGGCTTATCATATACCCAAACCATACTGTGTAGCCACCTGTTATACTGTATGCTCCACACAGCTAAGTGGGCTGAGGTTCTCTCTTGCATGTTTTCCAGGACTCCTTGTTCTATCAGCACCAGTCCTTGTGGATATTATATATGTATTTGCGGTTCAATGGATCATTTTATTTCATTATCACTGGGTCCAGTTTAGGACAACATTGTCTCATTGGGGCTCAATTTTTGGTGCTCTTCCCATACATTGTTTTGGCACCATCCAGTGGTTTGTTTCATAAATCAAATGTCTACAGGTAATGGAGACTCTGAAAGTGTATAAACATCTGGATAAGTACACGTCATACGCTATGTCTAACTTATAGGGCTTTTTAAAAGACCTCCTAGTTACATAGTGGTCACACCTCAGTATCTCATGTGATTTATTTTTGTCTTTCCATATATTTATCCATCATTATATATCCCATCTCCTAAATATCCCTATAATTTCTCCAGCCCTTATCCATGGAGGGCATTATGATGAATCTTAAAGTGGATATAAAGGCTAAGGGTTTTTTACCTTAATGCATTCTCTGCAGTTCCTTCCCCCCAGCCCCCTCTAAAAACATACCTGAGCATGATCTTGGTCCAGCTCTGTGCACAAGAGCAGAGACACTGCTTTCTCTCCCTCCTCACTGGACCCCCACTGGCTCCGACTGCTGCCATTCAAATGCAGTGATGATGGAGTGGATGGGCCAAATGACACTATCTGGCTTACTTGGGGGTACTTGAAGGGGGGAGGAGCCAGGAGTGCCAGCAGGGGGCCCCATAAGTGGAAGATTGAACCTTTAATATCACTTTAACCACTACAATACTGGGCACTTTCACCCCCTTCCTTCCCAGGCCAATTTTCAGCGTTCAACGCTCTTGCACTTTCAATAAGAATTGCGCGGTCATGCAACACTGTGCCCAAATGAAATTTGTATCATTTTGTTCACATAAATAGAGCTTTCTTTTGCTGGTATTTATCCACAAATCAATGTTTTATTTTTTGCGATATAAGCGAAAAAAGAGCGGAGATTTTGAAAAAAAATAATTCTACTTTCTGTTTTAAAATCCAATAAAATCTAATTTTGTCATAAATTTAAGCCAAAATGTATTCTGCTACATGTCTTTGGTAAAAAAAAATCCTGTCAAGTGTATAATAACTGGTTTGTGTGATCACTGACATTTGTGCACAGGTGATTACTGACATATGTGTGCAGATGATCACGGACATATGTGTGCAGATGATTATTGGGACATATGATTTTAGTGTTACATATGTGGGGACAGGTGTTTTTACTGTGAGGGGACATGTGTGTGGGGACACTGTTTTGGGGACACTGTGTATGTTTACATTGTGTGAGGACACTGGGCCGGTGATCAGTGTGTAAAAAGCTGTAAAAACAGCTCATACTCGCTGATCACCGGCTGGCTGCAGCGATCTGCTCTCCTCTCCTCACTGACAACTTCAGTGTGAGGAGAGGAGAGCCAATCACCTAGCAACCAGCTCTCTGTTTACATCACATGATGGCTCTGATTGGACACAACCCTCATGTTATCAGGAGGGCCAATCACTGAGCCCTCCTGCCGATCAGAGATGCGCCGTGTCAGGGTGACACGAGCGCATCCGGATCGAGCTGCTGCAAGGGCACGTGCACGCGATCCCCCTCCTTCTGAGGGATGTTCCTGAACATTCACTCAGAAGGATTAAGTGCCCACCTGGCTGTATATGTGCAGTGGCTGGGTGGGAAGTGGTTAATCACATATAGATGTGTTATTTAGTAAAGCTCTAAATACAAAATGAAATGTAACATCCAGTAATTACCAGCAATCCAGCCAAATCCCCCAGTGATCCAAATAGAGATATTCACTTAACACTGTGCAGTTCAAATAATTCATCAGTCACAAACATAATGACAATGGTTATCTACATAAAAAATTAAATATAACATCTGGTGGTTATCTCCATCTGTATACTGTACATTTATGGATAGACGAGGAGGTTAGATTGAGGTAACAATATCAAAGCAACTACTTTGAAATCAGCCAGTTGTACATATTATATTATACTGTACATATATTATTGTAAATAATAAAATTTTAACAGACCTTTTTTAGCAGTTTTTGGATCAAAGTGTACCTGAAAAGTCTTACTTTGTTATTTTTCATGTTATTTTTTAAACTTTCTGGTTAAAGCGGAGTTCCACCCATAAAATTTATTTTACAGTATTCATCTGCAATAAACATCAGCAACAACATTTGGAAAAAAAAAAATTGACTTCCTCTTTCATGGCTGTTGCTTATGGGGTCCCTTGTAATCTGCCCCTTCCTCTCCACAGCACCTGATGTCATTTCCCTCAGTGCCTGTGCTTGCTAGTGCTCCTGGGAGATGTGTGTCATCATTTTCCAGGAGTCACTGGACAGCGCCAAAGGCTAGAATCGCGGTATTTCAAAACCAGAAGTAATGCGGGAAAGGGCGGATTTAAGCGTCATTTTTAAAAAGGGAACAAAGCCCTTTGTTGCCATTAATATATCTATATTACAAGCTAGTATACAATATAAAAGAAAAGTATATTCACCACAAACCAGTGCTGCAAATGATTCCGTTGCATGCTGCTCTGAGGCTTTTTGTGTGTTCTGTATATAGCTTATCTATGAAACCATAATAATGGGGCGGGCACTTCCTCCTTCGCCGACCGTTGTTATGGAAACAAAATAAGATTCCTTTCCCTGAATCCTGTGTAAACGGCGCATGCTTGAGAACGGGAGGTGCATGCTGGGTATACAGCATCACCATATCCCAGAAGAGACTGCTAGTGGGCTTCACATGCCCACAGTAGAGATGGAAGCGCTCTACATAGCAGAAATCTAAAGTAAGTAAGATCTAAAAATGGTAATTGAGCGGCGATTCTCTTCATAGCATTGGTTAATAGTGTTTAAGAGAACGGATTACATTGAAAAAAAAAAATTCTGGGTGGAACTCCATTTTAAGATATAAATTCCCCATTTTCCCTCTGTTTCCGTAATGTGTTTTTAAGATTCCCCCACTTTGGAGGGATTTCTTCTCACTTCTTGTTTTGCTATGGGACAGCAAGTGAAGGGAACTCTCCTGGGATTCTGGGATGCAGATGGCAGGAAAAAAAACTGCCAGGGGTTATAATACTCCCTAAAAAAGAGGAACTGCAGTCTACTAACATAAATTGTTATAAACACATTTTTGCCATTCTGGAGCTTCAACCACTTTGCATATTATTTTATATATACTGTGATTCTGTACTTGCCAAATATGCTGCAGAAATCTCACTCCACTAAGTCTGGCTGTAGCCATTTTAGCTGTGGGCAGCTGAAGCTGCTGTCTGTTCACTTCCTGGATTTACACAGACATGCAGAGGCACTCCTCTAGCTCTTCAGCCCTGCAGCTTTCATTGGCCCTCTTATAACTCATCTCCCCTCCCTTCCTGACAAACTCTCACGAGAGTGAGGGAGAGAGCTGTGCATGATGTCATAAGCCTAGGCTTTTTACCAGACAAGAAACAGGAAGTGGGCTGTATATGATACTGGCAGAAAAAAAATGTTTTACTATCCAAAGTTAAAACAACAAGGGCAGAAGATTTAATAGATGGAAAGTTGAAAAAATGACTGAAGGTCCGCTTTAATTTATCCAAAATATAGAAAAAAGTTTTGCCTTCAATTACACTTTATTGTGAAAGAAAACCTAAACTTCCTGCCCTGCAAAAGAAAAATGATACATATTCATATATATTTATGCACTTTATGTACTGTCTGTGATACTTTTTTTATTTGCACTAATATCCAGATTTTCAGGACAAGCTTTTGGGGTGTACCCCCTTCTTCAAGGCCCAATCAGTACTAATGTTTTAATGGAAAGTTAGTAAGACTATCTCTGAGGAAAAAAGTAGGCTCAAACCAACATACACTACAATAGTAATTCAACTTGGGTAGTTAATTAGATACGGGAGGGAGAGGGGTTCAGACTTTGGGGACAAATAACAGTCTCAAAAATCTATATATTATATATACAGTTGCAATAAAAAGTATGTGAACCCTTTTGGAATGATATGGATTTCTGCACAAATTGGTCATAAAATGTGATCTGATCTTCATCTAAGTCACAGCAATAGACAATCACAGCCTGCTTAAACTAATAACACACAAATAATTAAATGTTACCATGTTTTTATTGGACACACCATGTAAACATTCACAGTGCAGGTGGAAAAAGTGAACCCTTGGATTTAATAACTGGTTGAACTTCTTTTGGCAGCAATAACTTCAACCAAACGTTTCCTGTAGTTGCAGATCAGATGTGCACAACGGTCAGGAGTAATTCTTGACCATTCCTCTTTACAGAACTGTTTCAGTTCAGCAATATTCTTGGGATGTCTGGTGTGAATCGCTTTCTTGAGGTTATGCCACAGCATCTCAATCGGATTGAGGTCAGGACTCTGACTGGGCCACTCCAGAAGGCGTATTTTCTTCTGTTTAAGCCATTCTGTTGTTGATTTACTTCTATGCTTTGGGTCGTTGTCCTGTTGCAACACCCATCTTCTGTTGAGCTTCAGCTGGTGGACAGATGGCCTTAAGTTCTCCTGCAAAATATCTTGATAAACTTGGGAATTCATTTTTCCTTCGATGATAGCAATCCTTCCAGGCCCTGACGCAGCAAAGCAGCCCCAAACCATGATGCTCCCACCACCAAACTTCACAGTTGAGATGAGGTTTTGAAGTTGGTGTGCTGTGCCTCTTTTTCTCCACACATAGTGTTGTGTGTTTCTTCCAAACAACTCAACTTTGGTTTCATCTGTCCACAGAATATTTAGCTGACACTTTAGGATTCTTCTTCACCTCATTGAGCAGTCTGCGCTGTGCTCTTGCAGTCATCTTTACAGGACTCCCACTCCTAGGGAGAGTAGCAGCAGTGCTGAACTTTTTCCATTTCTAGACAATTTGTCTTACCATGGATTGATGAACAGCAAGGCTTTTGGAGATACTCTTATAACCCTTTTCATCTTTATGTAAGTCAACAATTCTTAATCGTAGGTCTTTTGTGCAAGGCATAATTCACATCAGGCATGCTTCTTGTGAAACGCAAACCCAGAACTGGTGTGTGTTTTTTATAGGGCAGGGCAGCTGTAACCAACACTTCCAATCTCATCTCATTGATTGGACTCCAGTTGGCTGACCCCTTACTCCAATTAGCTCCTGGAGATCTCATTAGTCTATGGGTTCACATACTTTTTCCTCCTACACTGTGGATGTTTACATGGTGTGTTCAATAAAAACATGGTGACATTTAATTCTTTGTGTGTTATTAGTTTAAGAAGACTGTGATTGTCTATTGTTGTGACTTAGATGAAGATCAGATCACATTTTATGACCAATTTGTGCAGAAATCCATATCATTCCAAAAGGGTTCACATACTTTTTATTGCAACTGTATATAAATCTATATTATTATCCAACAGTTTTTACAACCATCCTCACCTCTCTGAGTGTTACTCCCTATCCCAGTCAATAGCCATCTCCCTGCCTTATCTCACTAACTACCCAAGTTTAATTACCATTACTGTGTATGCCTTTGTTTTACTCAGAGATTGTCTTAATTATTATTCTGCTAAAACTCTGTTTATTAGTACTGCTTGAGCTGGTCATACATGGATCGAAATTCAGCCAGGACCAGATGAATTTCGATCCATGTAATGGTAGCCTGATTTTACCCAAGTCAATACATCAATCTACTTGGGTACAACCAGCCTGTCGGATTATTATGCACGCAGTTTCTGCCTTTCACCAAAGCAGCTCAATAACTAAAAATTTGAGTCTCCAATTCTGCAAAAATTCACAGAAGGTGGAGTCTGAAATTATCTTGAAATTGCTCCACTCATTCATAGTGGCCAGGAAAGTTAGTGCATTGTACTCGGTAACAACCAGTCTAAAGGTAAGGCAATGTAAAGAAACATGAAAAGTATAAGGAAAGGTAAAAATGTATAGCTGTGTAAATGACTAGCCCATAGTAAGTCTGAGCAGACAGAAGAGATAAACAAAGCATATGTTAAGTAAAGCAAGTTAATATGTATTGTATCTTGTTTTTGTAGGATGTAATTGGCAGAGCGCTTCAGTACATTGGATCATATGGTGATTTAAACATAAAGGAACAAGTTGTTGCTCTTATTGATGAGGAAATGTGTATTAACTGTGGAAAATGCTACATGACCTGCAATGACTCTGGTTACCAGGTAAAAAAAAAATAGATCCAAATGCTTAAAAAAAATGTGGAAATATGAAGCTCCAACTAAACTTTTTTTCTGACAAACTAATAAAACCTACAAATAGCATGATTTGTAATTATAAATTGATTGCACAACGTGTTTATAATTATTTTATTTTAGCAAAGAGCTAAATGTTGGGGGGGCACTTTGAAGCAGAGAATATAAGGAGTATATATTCTTCTTTAGGAAGTCAGAAAGGTGATGTGTTCTTCTGGTTTTAACCAGAGATACAGGTTGTTGCCAAAAATGAGGACAGGATAAAAACCATGGTAAAAGCACATTAGGTGCTGTATATTCACCATGATACCTTAAAGTATATGTAAACCCTCACTTTGTAAAAAAAAAACACTCAGGCAAAACATTTGTGTACAAATATAATAATAGAAAAAAAAAAAACATTATAAACACATTTTTTCCTTTTTTTTTATAAGTGATCACATACCCTCTGTTCTCAGCTGCATAAGAGCTGGGGGAGGAGAAATAGGAGCATGGTGAGTTTCCCAGTGAATGGCTGTGAGGTGGGGGGGTCATTAGAGAAGAGCAGCCCAAGTTTCCAGCACAGCTGACTGACCTGACTGAACTGACCATGGTGTGTTCTCCTGCTTAGTGTAGTCAGGTTTTAATAGGAAAGCAGAGGGACTGGCAGGGACACCAGGGTTTTCACACAAACGAAGCAATACAAAAAGGATTGTTTTTCGTACAAGTATATGGTACAGGAGGCACATATCAGGAATATGAAATGCTGGGTTTACATACTCAATACTTAATATTTTTTAGACTAATATATTTTTGTCTAAAAGGGAAATATTCCCTACTACATTTTTTAATTAATGTATATGCTCAAACATTTACATTTAAAAAAAAAAGTTTCTCAGTTCAGCTTCCCAGAGAGAACACTCTGTACCAAGTCACAGAAAACAATACAGTCTTCAGCAGCTGTCCATTAGCAGTTTGGAGGAGGAAGGAAGCAGGGAAGTGGCTTGCTGCTTTAAAGATTCGGGGCTGTGTGCTAGTCCCGATTGGGAACAAGTACACAAAAGTGGCTTTGTAGGTTTCTGCAACGGAACTGAGCCACTCTGAAACCAGAAAGGGGGGCTGGCATTTAGGTAAAAATGACAAGTTTAAAAGGCAGCCCACACTGTTAATATATTGGGGAGATTTACTAAATCTGGGGCAGCTGTGTGTAGTAACCAATCAGCTTCTAGTTTTAGTCAGTTTATTTAAGGTTTGAAAATGAAAACTAGAAGCGAATTGGTTGCCATGCACAACAGCTCAGGATTCTGGCTGCCCCAGTCTTAGTAAATTTCCCTGTATATCTCAGCAGTAAAAATGACTTAAAATAATTAGGTGTTTAAGCTAAATACAGCCCTGTAATCAATACCTCTGGAGTTGCAGCAGTCATATCTCAAATATATGTCTATACAAAAGTGCATGTAATAGATTTGATATGAACATTGGCTACAGACAGTTCTAGACTAACCTAAACATTCTATAGTTGGGGTACCATGAGCTAAGTTCTAAGTGCAGAATGCAGATACCAACATTTGACAAAACACATTGGTGTTTGCTGCTTCTCTTACTTTCTAGTAAAATAAATAATGTCAAGACAATGTGAACAGCCCTCTTTGGAATGTAGACACCCCTAGGTCATGTTTTTGGCACTTTTTTGGAAATAAAGAAACATGCTGATATTGAGCGGGTGAAAACTTGGAGTTTTGTATTTATGCACTGGATACACATACAGGTCATATACAGAAGGAGGTGGTGAAGGAGTTAATGTAAACGTCAAATACAGTGAAGAAAGAAGGTGAGGGATCTAATGTGAACATGTGGAGGATAAGGGAGGTGAAGGATTAATGTACAGGTCACATAGACAGAAACTATTCAGATGGTTTTGACAGTAATGTAGGAGAAGGGGAACGTAAGCATTAAACTTTACTTGCAGCTGCCATTATTGTTCTGTGTTCAGGAACTAATGAATGACTCATTCATTCATCAGTTTCTTCTTCCTCTATTTCATTCATTTTAAGAGGAAGGGGAGAGGTCTCATAGTTTGCATCATGTGTTGACTGTGATTGTTGTATCTATGAGAAATGCTAAGGTACATAACCGTTCAGATTGGCTCTTAACACAGTGTCTGTGAATGCAGCCTCAGAAGATGGCTTGGTTCAAAGACATTAGCAAAGGTAATGGCCGCTGATGGTGCTTTATCTAGTGCTGTTTATAAATGGCACTGGGTAAATAATCATCCCTCCTTTGTCATTTAAAGGTGTTTTGTGATAGTGAAGTGGTTAAAACTGTTCCACTGTTGACTATGCTCTACTCAACCCTGTAAGGCTTCTGTTTGTAAGAAAACCAGTCATAATAGGTGACATCATTGAGTAAATATGATACTAATCATACTTGGTCAATAATGTCAGCATTCCCAGATGATTTGTTTACAAACAGAAGCCTGCTGGGGATCTTTCATTGTGCGGTGGTAGTGCAGTGGGGTGACATCATCCGGCCGCAGGCTATCTTAGTGAAAGGGCAACATCATTAGGCTGCAGGATCATTGTGGAAGCAGGCCATTATGATTGACAATGGATCATCATTGGACATGATTGACGATGAATTCACATCATGAGACATTATTTAATTTTAGATTTAATTTTTCATGATTTGGGTGTCTTCATTTGTTTTCAACATTTTTGGGAATGAGTAATAAGATGTGCTCATGTACTCTGTGCTCATTTCCCTTGGGGAGCTGGATATTTTCAGCCCCTTTATTATAAAGCATGCTTCTAGATTCGTATAAGCCCCCCTAACAACCTCCCACATTCTGTAGGGGACTGGATGTGGAAAGCCCTAGTCCCCTTAAAATAGAACTGTAAGCAAAACTTTTTTTATTTTGGATACAGTAAGGGAGAGTTATAACCTCTGTCAGGTTATTTTGCCATCTGTGTACCATTGGGGAGATCTACTATCATTTCCTGTCCCACAACCACACCAGCAAGTGAGTGGAAATCCCTGCAAGTTAAGGGAACCCATTAGTGCCCCATGATTACCCATGAAGATTTTTCCTCTATTACTGTTCTGGACAACCCAAAATGTGTTATTTTCTTTTACTTTCACTTTTGATAATGGTAAACAGGGCAAATAGAGAGGGTGAATTTCACCCAGCAGATAATGTAAACCCGACAGGTATTTTAATACCTCTCCACTCTGTTCAAAAACGAAAAAAAAGTTATGGCTTTTGGTATGCTTTAACATGAGATAAAAAGCCTCACTGAGGGAAAAGCTTGGCCACTCCACCTTGTAAGGTTTTAGGACAGGGGGGCTGCGTGCTTGTTGTCCTACTATTCTTGGCAACCCAGGCTGCATGGCTGTAAAAGGGTTTGGATATTAATTGTAGGGGAGAACCCTGCTGCATTTTATAAAAGGACAGCATACATTTAAAACAAATGGAAAATGGCATGGGGTTCCACTTAAAATTGATACCAGACCTTTATACTTACATGCGGCCTGGGTAGCCAGGAAAGAGAGGGTAGTGAGCAACCAATTTACCCCTTGCAAGGTATCCTGTTTTCATGTTAAAAGAGAAGTGTAGCATAGTACAAATAAATAACTGCACTCACCATAGCAAAGCTTTTCTTTCCTCTGTTGCTCTGTTTTTGCTGTGCCGCATTTCAAGTCTTGGCTGAGCCCCACTAATGGTTCATTCCTTGACTGAATGTTTAGAGGGTGTAGTTACATCTGGAGTGATCCGCCCCTCATTCTCTCCTCCTCTGGCACTCAGCTGTGGCTGTGCTTTCCCAACAGGCAAAATGACATCACGCTGTCAATAATAAATAGAGGCAATGCAAGGAGACCTTACTTTACATGTACACAAGCAGCAAATATTCTTTAGCTGCTTCCCTGCTGTGCTCTGCAGAAGGAACGCGCCTCTGAGAATGGTTGGCATGGCTAACGTGTTGCTGCTTGTCTGTCTCACTGCTCAATCTCTAACAGAAGAACAGTGAGACATCAAGCAGCCTGGAGAGGTGACAGTGACACACAGGAAAAGGAAGGGAGGAGAATACTGAAAATACTGTCAGGATGGAACTGGATGAAAGACCTTAGTGCCTCCTACAGGTATTTTCTTTGTTTTCACAAGAAAGGTTGTGTTGTTCTGAGTGCAAGAAAGTGTTTTTGTTTGTAGTGGCTCACTAGATATAAAATGATCCAAAAAAATAAAATTAACTCATACTTCGCTTTTAAGGGGATAGGGACCTTATTTCCACATCTAGTCCCCAAGAGGATGTGGAGCTTTGTGGGGGAGACATATCAGAATCTAATCTAGAATCCACTATATAATAGGGTAGTCCCTATATGTCTACCCCCAAGGAGAATGAGTACTGATTCCAACAAGATTTGACTCCCATAGACGTTAATCGCTTGCCTACTAGGCACTTTACCCCCTTCCTGCCCAGGTCAATTTTCAGCTTTCAGTGCTGTCACATCTTGAATAACAATTGCGCAGTCATGCAACACTGTACCCAAATACATTTTTTTATCATTTTTTGAGGAGCCTTCTTTTGGTTGTATTTAATCGCCACTGGGTATTTTTATTTTTTGCTAAACACACAAAAAAAGACTGAAAACGTTTTCTTTGTTTCTCTTAAACAATTTTGCAAATAAGTAATTTTTCACATTAACTGATGTGCGTTGATGAGGCTGCACTAATGGGCACTGATGAGGCTGCACTGATGAGGCGACACTGATGGGCACTGATGAGGCTGCACTGATGAGGCTGCACTTATAAGGCAGGACTAATGGGCACTGATATGCTGCACTGGTGGACACTGATTGACATTGATGGGGCTGCACTGATCATCAAGGCACTGATGATCAATGCCCTGATTATCAGTGTAAATGTCTGCTCTCACAGGAAAGCTGGTTATTGGCTTTCCTTTCCTCACATAGTGACAGCACTGAAGAAAGGAAATACCAATAACTGGGCTTTGTTTACATGGGATCAGTTGTGATTGGACACAGCTCATCACATGGTAAAGATCCAATCTCATTGGCACTGTGTCCGAGGGACATGGCTCACCACTGATTGCTGCACTGCATACCCCAGGGGGTGCGCACGAGTGGTGTGACCAGGAGGATGTCATATAATGCATA
This sequence comes from Lithobates clamitans, assembly GCA_037952925.1. Classification (NCBI taxonomy): domain Eukaryota; kingdom Metazoa; phylum Chordata; class Amphibia; order Anura; family Ranidae; genus Lithobates; species Lithobates clamitans. Next base: position 4,086,687 of record JBBGZY010000406.1, read on the forward strand.
CCCTACCATTAATCTACTATAGGCTGGCCAGAAACTAGTTAAAGGATAAATTCACCTTTTAAGAAAAAATTATAAATGCACATATTTTTGCAGGAAAAAAAGTGCATTTATTATTTTTTCCTGCAGGTTCCTGGAAAGTATTGCACCCATGATCAGTGGATCAGGAGTGCAATGATCAGGCTTCTGCAGACAACCTTTGCAGCTTTCTGCCCATACCTTCATACCTATGGGCTGTCTACTGAAAGCTGCGGGGCTTGTGAATGAACTACGAGAGTGCTCATCAGTGCCTTCACAGTTCATTCAGAACTACAAGCTGTCAGTCGCTGTGGCTGAAGTAGTTGTAGTTCATTAATTCACAGGAAACTGTGGCCATGTGGGTGTTTTTAAATTGTGACAGCGGGTGTGGGGAGAAGATCCTCCACCCCCTGTAATACCGAGGGGGGATCAGAGGAACTGGCAACAGGAGCTGGAACATGTTACATATTCCACCTTAAATATGGGTGGAACATGAAACATGTTCCAAAAGGTGAACTTTAATAGGATTTGGTGCTATTTTCAGAGTTCACAGACTTCTTGCTGGGTTCACTTAACCTTCTGTGAACCAAACTTTGCCTGGTTCGATCATTCTAAATGTTAAACTGTATATGGTTTTGAAAGTCTTATGTAAATGGGATATCCTTCCCTTCCAGGATATGTCAGCATGTGATGTAAACACTCCAATACATTTTTAGAAGCCAAATGAAGATTTTTTTATGTACTATTTGTCTATGTATCTCATCTGTTGAATAATTTTTTTTTCTTGAATACGGTCTTCAGAACCAAGTAGATTTCCATGTGTTAGCAAGAGTGGCATGGACATGGGGAGAGTATTATATATCTACTAGATCCAAATTGTAATTGTTTAACCACTCCAGCCCCAGAAGATTTTACCCCCTTCCTGACCAGAGCACTTTTTGCGATTTTGCACTGCATCACTTTAACTGACAATTGCGCGGTCATGCGTTGTTGTACCCAAACAAAATTGACGTCTTTTTTTCCCCACAAACAGAGCTTTCTTTTGGTGGTATTTGATCGCCTCTGCGGTTTTTATTTATTTTTTTTATTTATTATTATTATTTTTATTTTTTTTTTATTTATTTATTTATTTTTTTAGATTTATTAAAAATCTCAAATTAAAAGCGACAATTTTGAAAAACACGCAATATTTTTTACTTTTTGCTAAAATAAATATCCACCAATAATATATAAAAACATTTTTTTTCCCTCAGTTTAGGCCGATATGTATTCTTCTACATATTTTTTTGTAAAAAAAATTGCAATAAGCGTATATTGATTGTGCAAAATGTATAGCATCTACAAAATAGTTTTATGGCATTTTTTTTTATTAGTATGGCAGTGATCTGTGATTTTTTTTTTTGGGACTGCAACATTATGGCGGACACATCGGACATTTTTGACACAATTTTGGGACCATTGTCATTTATACAGCAATCAATGCTATAAAAATGCATTGATTACTGTGTACATGACACTGGCAGTAAATGGGTTAACCACTAGGGGGCAGTGAAGGGCTTAAGTGTGTCCTAGGGAGTGATTCTAACTGTGAGGGGGCTGGGCTTCAACACACAGGATAGTGATCACTGCTCTAGATGACAAAGAGCTGTGATCACTGTCCTGTCACTAGGCAGAATAGGGAAATGCTTTGTTTACAAAAGCATCTCCCCTTTCTTCCTCTGTGACACAATCGCGGGCACCCATCGGACATCGAGTCTGTGGGACCCGCGGTCACGGAGACCGCAGCGGGTGCGTGCCCATGCCGCAGGCCATGGGCACGCACCCGTGACACCACTTCTTAAAGGGGACCTACCTGTACGCCCTTTTGCCTACCAGCGCCATTCTACCGATGTACACTGGCGTGCACTGGTCGGCAAGCGGTTAAGCCCCCCTTATTTTATAACAGTATATTTAAAACAGAAAAGAACCAGATGAGCTGAATAGGTCCAAATGAACCATTGCATACATTTAACCTCTTGCCGACAACGTAGTGTGCATGTGCAGTGGCAAGGAGGGTGAGCTTTAACACACACACTTCCCACATATGAGTTCACGGACAGCCAACGTTTCTGTGTTGAGAGTGCATTTACTGTGTGCTTCTAGCACAGTGACTAGGGCTGTCATAGACAGCTCCTGCTCTCTAGTAATGGTCAGGAGAACACTGTGATAGCCAATCACAGCGGTCATGTGATTGGACACTCCTTTTCATCCTCGCAGGCATCAGAACCAGTTAAAGGGATGCTGGGTTGGGTAGGAAGGGGTCAATGGAATTTATATTCTTGATCACCATCCTGCATAATGCACAAAATTCTGTAATCTCTGTATTCTAACTTGTAACTTCAATACTATAATTTACTTTCATTCTAGCTATTATATCTAAAATAGTATTTTTTCTCTTGAAATGTTTTTTTCTTCCACCAAATTGTTGTCTTGGTAACAATGTTGTTTTGTGCATAGATCTTCAACAGGCTTTGCAAAGAAAATGTGGACACTTAATCTGGAGCACTGTTGACCTTCATTAAAATGACATCCAAACCATTTATTTCTATTTGCAGGCTATCGAGTTTGATCCGGTGACCCACCTTCCCATTGTCACTGACAGCTGTACTGGTTGTACTCTGTGCTACAGTGTATGCCCTATTATTGACTGCATCAAGATGGTTGTCAGGACAACACCTTACGAACCAAAGAGGGGCCTTCCCTTAACTGTAAATGCTGTGTGCTGAGGTGATTAGTTCAATAATGACACAAACATCAGTAATACCACTAATGACTTACTGTGTTCTTATGATACATTATTTGAAATCCAGTTGAGTTATGGAAATGATAAAAAGAGATAGTGATTTTTAATTACAAATGTACACACAGACCATTTTCAAATTAAAGTTGCCTTTCAGAATTTTAGATTAGCATTTCAGAATTGTATCAAATAAACAATGTAAAGTGCCTGTGCATTTTGCTCTTGCAATTGTTGAAATATCAAAACAGTTAATTTGGAAGAAACTATTAAATAAATAAAGCCATGTAATGCCGTCTGAGTGTCTTTCTATGTTCATATTTTCTTTGTAGCTGAGAATTGTCAGACATAATTAGTTATATGGGGGGAAAGAATTAAGCAAAGAATTACTGTTTGTATACAGACAGTAGATTTACAATGAGGATTTAACACTGGATTAAGTACTTTGTGCAGTGCATCCACTGATAAAACATAATGTATTTCTTAATCCCTAGTACATTAGGGTTTATAATGGGCACCGTGGAAGACAGCATTATTAACCAATTTAAATGAACTTGCCCTGTTTACTAATGTATTCCACATGTTTTCATCACATCTTGTCTCCATTATTTTCTTCTTACTCTACAGAACACAAGCGTTTTCTAAAAACGGCACTTTAAAGCTGGTGCTGCAACTGTAATAGGCAATTTTTTCATTTACCAACAAAAAAACATAGCACTGTTATTTTAACTGGGGTATGAACTATGTTAGTTGTTATAATACCCTGACTTCTAGTGAGCATGACATTAAAGCCTTTATGTAGTGGTCTAATCTAAAAAGAAGAGGCACTGTGCAATAGTGGGAGGAAGGTGAGGTTTACAATGGTGTACAGATACTCTGATTGGTGGTGACTAGATCATTCCTTGCTCTGCTGCAGAGTTCACACATAAAGAACACAGAGCAACTATTAAAAGTTTTTTTCCTTTGATGCCTTTGCAGAGCTTGAAGTTAAATTGCAATCAACATTTGCAGTAGAAGCTTTATTTTTGGTGAGATAGTTTCTTAAACTCTTCCATATTCATAGGGATGTAGGGATGTATTATAATATTACAAAGAATTCTCAGGTGGTGGTAATGGAAGTAAATTATTTTACTTGGCCAGATATTTTCTTACATCAATATTCCTAGAGCAGAGATTAAAATTTGCAATCACATTTCCTACATTAATTTCAATTGATATATGTTCACATAAAAAATATTTTTTTATGAAATCTGCTTTTTTGTTGTTCTTCACTCTATTTAGTCTGCTTACAGTATATCGATAACTTCCAAGATGAATGAAAAACAAAAGGAATAGCATATTGTCAGTAGATAGCCATTAACATTGTGACAGGAACCCATGGGTCAAAAAGACCTGCAGTTTTTAAAGATTGGTTCCTGTGCACTGATAAGGTGTCATTGGAGGACATCTGTCATTGTACTTCATGCAAAGTGCAACCAAACTGCACCCAAGTAAACATGGCTCTATTCCTGAACATGGAAAGAAATTAAAATGTGTTCTTCCTAGCAATACTATGCTTGAGTTGAGTCATATCTTTAAAACACCTTATGTTTTATGCCATTGGTTTTAGTTTATTGAATCAGGTAAGACCAGGTTCAAATCTGTGAAAGAACATCTGTGAGTGAAAAAGTTCTGTTTTTTTTAAGTTCAGTTTTAGTGCTAAGTTGTACTTGTTTTTCTCTTATAGGTTTCTCACCTTCAGCTGAGAATGATGAACTGGTTGTTGACACAAGATAGCTGTTAGTCATGTGTAATTTTATTTAAACATATTATAGTTTACATGCATATGTTTTTATCCTATGAGATTTCATGTATCTTAACACACAGCACTACTTATTTTGTAACGAAGAGTTCATCTGAACAATTCCAACCCAGTTAATTCAGCTTTCATCTCATGTCAATTTCCAAAAGGGGCTGCAACCATATAGATGTCCTGGTTGTCATCCAAGCCTATTAAAACTGGAGTCGATAAAAATAGTCATTAGAAAAGAGAATTTTAATATTTTAATGTGCATTTAGGAAAGAACATCTTTATAAAATAATGAAGCAACTGTGCATAGTAGGTTAAGTACATCTGTGCACATCTTAAAAATACATAAGTGAGACAATTTTTAACTGAATAGGAAAATTAAACAGCAGAATTATGTGGATAGAAATCAAGATAGTGAGCTGAAAAATGCAATTTTAAGACAGAATTTATGGTTTAAATAAATGTTTTAATTAATGAATGTTGATGATATTATTTGAACTAGACATAAATTATTAGTATATGAGTTAATAACTAAGCCAAGTGTGTAAGTTAAAAAAATTTTCTCGGCAGAGATTGACCTGGGTAGAAAACAAGTGCAAATATTTAATAAATTTAGTGAAAGCATAAAGGTTTGCATATCTTGTTCCTAAAAACATGCTAATTACATCTGATGCTAATGGAAGAAAAAAGCTTTGAACTGACAATTAGTGTAATATTTGTGCATGGTTTGCATTTTAAAACATTTTATATTAAAAGTAATGCACGGCATTAGAATTGTGTTTAAATGGTAGAATATATTATTATAAACCTAAGAAATCTGTGAATTGATTATCTAATATTTGGGTGACAAAAAAAACTGAAAGCCTGCTGCAATATTTTATGAGCTTTTCTTAAGTGTTCTTCTATGTTCTAGAATAACAGAGAAATTCTAATTCTTACAGGAGATAAAGTTTCAAATAGATACACTGTGCTTTTTAAAAACGTGTGGCACTTGTAAATCCATTAGAATATTATCATTTGGTTGCACACTATATGGTAAATTGTGTTAGGACACCTCACCATCACACCTATATGCTTAGTTGGACATCCCATTCCCAAACCATGGCCATTAATATGGAGTTGATTCCTTCTTTGCAGGTATAACTGGTTTGAAAAAATGGGGAAGTAATGCAGTAGTTCATGCCTATAGCAACCAATTAACAACAATGCATTTCCTGCTCTCTCAACTGTCATAGGGTGACTTAGAAGAGCCAATCGTGAGGCCAGTCCCCTTCCTATTAAATTCTAGGATTCCAGAAGCCTTTATTCAGTTCATGGTTGAGCAGACATGGGGTGGTCAGGGAGAAAGACAGCAGGGAAAGCTAGGTGCTAGTGCTGATGCTTACATTTAGCCGGAAACACACTAACAATGTGTTGTGCTGTGCTATCGCAGATTAAGTAAAGAATTTAGAGTAATTTTAGGGAAAGTACAATGCTGCCGATTATTGCTACAAATGTCTACCCATATTTTTATTGATTTACAGACACATTAACAGTATGCTCTACAGTCCTATAACAGATTAGGGAGATATTATGAGATTTTTCCAGGGAAAGATAGATGCTGTGAGCCAATGGTCAAACTGAGCAAGACTTACGGGTGGGACTCAAGCATCAGAGGAAGAAAATATAAAAATTGGCATGTTTTCCTTCAATTGATGTGAGAACGGTGGAAATGTGCTTTAAATTATTAGTGCAATGGTATTTCAGCCCTGTAAGAGTTCAGAGGTTCAGGCCTGGTGTATTGCCCCATGTTGGAGAGGATGTGACTTGCCAGAACCTTTGAACATTGGTGGTTGCACTGTCACAATAAACAAATCTTTTGGCAAAAAATAGCTAAAAGCATTCAAGAAATAATGGGTAAGTGGATTCCAGTAGAACCCTGAAGATTTTTGTTCCATAGCACGGAAACGTTGGTGGCCCAATATAAGAAGTCTCTCCTCCCCCATTTGTTAAACACCGCCAAAGGTCTAATTCCTAAGTACTGGCAAACACGAAATACTCATGAACATGAAAGAATGGTTTTTGAAAGTAAATAATATATGTGCGATAGAAGAAATAATGCAGACGGGGATACCTTGGAGAAGTTGAAAATGACATGGGAAAAAATGTTAGTATTTAAGAAATCAGAAAAATATACAGTGAAACCTCGGATTGCGAGTAACGCGGTTAACGAGCGTTTCGCAATACGAGCACTGTATTTTTAAAAAACGTAACTCGGTTTGCGAGTGTTGTCTCGCAAAATGAGCATGATTCAGGCCAAAGCGGTGTGCAGTACCGATTTTGGCCTGAGGTGGGGGGACGCCGAACCAGAGCAGAGCCAACCGTCACGTTCAGAAATGCACCGAAAGACCCGAGTACAGCACGGCTGACCTCGGCAAATCTCGGGTAGAAAGTCTTTCTGAGGTTTGCCAAGGTCAACTGAAGTATATTCTGCCCTTTTCGGCTGTTTCCGAGGCTCTCCGGTGCCCCCCCGCCTCTGGCCACATGCGATATTGCATCCCATTGAAGTCAATGCGGAACTAATTATTTTCATTTCCATTGACTTCAATGGAAACCTCACTTTGATATGCGAGTACTTTGGATTACGAGCATACTCCTGGAATGGATTATGCTCGTAATCCAAGGTTCCACTGTATTGACATATTAAGGGATTTGTAAAGACAGAAAGTTTTTTATCTTAATGCATTCTCTTCATTAAATTGAAAAGCATTCTGTGTGCAGCAGCCACTCCAGCACCCCCTAATACTTACCTAAGCCCCATCTCTGCCCATCGATGTCCACAAGTGTCTTGGCCGTCCAAGACTTTCCCTCTTGATTGGCTGAGACACAACAGCAGTGCCATTGGCTCCCACTGCTGTCAATATAAGTTAGTCAGTCAATCAGGAGAGAGAGGGGGCAGGGCCGAGCCACGGCTCAGTGTATGAATTGACACAGGCAGCTATGACTCAGCTCGGGTGTCCCCATTAGCAAGCTCTGCTTGCTGTGGGGGCACTCAACAGGAGTGAGGGTCCCGGAGCACAGAAGAGGGACCAGAAAAGAGGAGGATCTGGGTTGCTCTGTGCAAATCCACTACAACAGACCAGGTAAGTATGACATGTTTATTATTTTTATTGAAAAAAAAATAGACTTTACAATTACTTTAAGCAAGGGAGAATGAATAATAAAAAGGAGTAATGCAATAGCTAGAATAAAAACCAATAGTCAGGGGGTGTTTGTTGTTATTTGGTTAGTATGAGTGGAACCAAATATGATCCATGGGGACGTTCCCTTTTTATTTGTTTTGTTTACTGGGGGGAGGGGGGGAGGTTGGGGATTGGGGACTAGTTTATTTTGTATATTAAAAAAGAAGAAAATTGTATTACTGGATAGTTGATATATTTATTATAACGTACATATACATGTATAAAAAAATAAAAATAAAGACAATAAAAAACAAAAAATTACCATATTTAGACTCTGAGACACTGAGGCTGACTTGAGAAGGGAATTTTTCCTAGCAATAACTTCAGATGCCGTTTGGCTGCTGCCCCCTTTTGTTTTTTTGGGGGTGCTTTTTGGAGCATACATTTACTTTTTCATTGGTTTAAAGCACAACTCAGGGAACAAGAAAATTACCCTTGCCTCCCAACACTGCAAGCATTACATACTTATGAAGTATAGGGTATAAAGAGTATAAAACTGAAATACTTCTTTCTCTGGTAGTCACCCCCCATTGGTGCAACTAGTTCTCTCCTCTATAGTGTCCCCGACCATGTTTGCATGCTTACCCTCTCACATACAAAGCAGCCCTTCATTTTATATGAAGACACCAAGGGACCACTCACAGCCCAGAGCATCACAAAGAAGAGGAAGAAGAGGAGAGCATCAGATATTGCCAAAGTGATGAACAGAGCAAGTAATACAGCCTCTTCCGCTACCCCTTAGACTTAATGAGCATTTAACCTTTGCAGTGGGGGGTTAAAAAATGTGGGTTAGGGTTTGACGTTTAAAGACCACTTTTTCTTTTCTGTTTTTCAATTAAAAGTGAATTGCTGCGGGTCATGTTGGCCAAGTGGCCTAGCCAAAGTGTTAAAAGACTGTGCACATACTCACTGCAACATTTTGGAGGTCCTTTAAAAAATGGGAGGCACATATACAAACTTTGGGTCCCTTAAAAAGTGTGAGGCACATATACAAACTGTTGTAATTCCTACACCGTTCACCTGATTTGGATGTAAATATCCTCAAATTAAAGCTGAAATTCTGCAGTTAAAGCACATCTTGATCATTTCATTTCAAATCCATTGTGGTGGTGTATAGAGCCAAAAAGATTACTATTGTGTTGATGCCCCAATATTTATGGACCTGATTGTATACTGCAGCAGGTTGGCTCCCCTGGGCGAATCGTCGCCATGGTACGTGGGCTGCTTTAGGAGCTCTGGGTACGTCGGAGCCGATGCGTGTGGCCGGCGGTCACGATGCCCGCGGGCCACCCGCGGTTTCTCCTGCCAGAGTCAGAACAGAGATCTGTCAATGTAAACAGACAGATCTCCATTCTGTCAGGGGAGGAGAGGCAGATCTGCTGCTCCTAAATATTAGGAACTGCGATTGGTCTCCTCCTCCAGGCAGTCTCATCCCCCCAGTTAGAACACACATGAGGGATTACATTTAACCCTTTAAACGCCCCCTAGTGTAAACCCCTTCCCTGCCAGTGACATTTATACAGTAATCAATGGCCATTTTTAGCTCTGATCACTGTATAAGTGTCAATGGTCCCAAAAAAAGTGTCAAAAGTGTCCAATCTGTCCGCTGCAATGTCGCAGTCCCACAAAAATTTCTGATTGCCGCCATTACTAGTAAAAAAAAAAAATGAATTATAAAAATGCCATAAATCTATCCCCTATTTTGTAGATGCTATAACGTTTGCGCAAACCAATCAATATACACTCACTGAGATTTTTTTTTACTAAAAATATGTAGAAGAATATTAATCGGCCTAAACTGATAAAGAAATTAGCTTTTTTACATTTTTGGGGGGGATATTTATTATAGCAAAAAGTAAAATATATTGTTTTTTTTTTTTTTCAAAATTGTCGCTCTTTTTTTGTTTATAGCACAAAAAAAGCAGAGGTGATCAAATACCACCAAAAGAAAGCTCTATTTGTGGGGAAAAAAAGGACATCAATTTTGTTTGGGTACAGCATCGCACAATTGTCAGTTAAAGCGATGCAGTGCCGTATCTCAAAAAATGGCCTGGTCCTTAAGGGGGCAAATCTTTCCAGTCCTTAAGTGGTTAAGACTGTGCACATTACACTACAACATTTTGGGACTTCACTCTGTGAAATAAATACATTCTTTAATTGATTTATTGATTCAAAAATGACTGTTGTGGGTCCTGTTAACAATATGGGTGAGTCAAAAAAAACATGCATGTACTGACTACAAAATTTGGGGGACTTTTTTCAGGAAAATAAATACAATCGTAGGCTGATTTATAGATTTAAAAGTAGCTGCTGTGGGTCCTGTTGGCAAAGTGTGTAAAGACTGCACACCTATGCAATACATCTTTTTGGGGGCTTTTTACTGTGGGATAATTACGCTTTTAGGCCATTTGCTAGATTAAAAAAATTGAATTTGGACTTACCACCAATATGGCTTTCTTTTTAGCACAGTACAGGGCATTGGATCTTTGGACTTTAAACATGGGTTATATGCTGCTGCCTTTAAGTGGCAATAATAACAATGAGAAAGGCCTCCTTGTGAGTAAAGTCAGAGAATTGAAAATCCCTAATAAGTTTAACGGGCATCCTCTGGAGGGCAGATAGAACCAGGTTAAGCTCCCACAGAGTAACAGGGAACCTACCAGAAGAGAAATACTGTATGTGTAACACCGTGCACAAAAGCCTTAAGTAATAAGAAGCTAATGTTTCCTGACACAGAATGGCCAAGGTCAAGATTTGTCCCTTGATGGTACTCAAGGCCAGATACTAATCTAAACCAAATTGAAGAAAGGGCATGCTGTTTCCCATGTACTTCTTAGAATGGAACTTCCTAGCCTTGCATCATGCAATAGCTTTTCCAGGTGAGATGGTAGTCTTTCCAAGAAGTCAGCTTCCTAACTTTCAAGAAGGTAAGGATGGCTGTATCTGATAAACCCTTGTCTCTCAGGGCCTGGGCATTGACAGCCATGCCAATAAAGCCAAAAACTGTAAAGAAGGATGGTGGACTGGCCCTCAGTACAGAATGTCCATACAATCCAGAAGGGCTCAATGAAAGCCTGCGAGGAGTCTAAAAATGTCTGAGTACCACATCCTTGTGGACCAGTTTTATGTGATGAAAATGACCAGAATGTCCTCCATCTTAATCCTGTGACACAGAAAAGGATGTTGCTGAAGAGGCAAAAAAGTATGGATCAGGTGGCCCAAAGGTCCCTTGACCTGGCAGCAAATATGTCCAGCTGTTGAAACTAGACACCATAAGGTCTACCTCCTGTGTCCTCCACCTGTGGCAAAGGCCCTGTCATAGCATTGCTTAAAGAGCCAATTCCTCTGACCCAGACTGAGAAAGTCTACCTGCCAACTTTCCATAATTGGGATGTGGACAGCATACAGGGACCAAATGTGAAGTTCTTTTGAAGAGAGGACCCACTTCCTTTTGGGTAGCATGACTTCTTGTGTCTCCCTGATGGTTGATATAGGCTGCGGCCATAGCATTGTCCAAATATATTCTTGTTGGGTAACTTGAAAACTAAGGGATCCAGCGATGGAGGGAGATGGACAACTTGAGTCACCCTGAGTTCCAGGATGTTGATAGGAAGCTGGGCTTCCTCTGACAACCAAGTTTCCTGCACTGAGAGGGCATCTAGGAATAGTATCATGAGAACTTTTTTCCTCTCTGGGGCAAAGAGTTTCTTTGACTTCAGCGCCTGGTTGGAAATCCACAATGCCAGGAGAGTCTAGCCTTGCAGATCAGATGCGTGGGATGGTCCAAGAACCAAGTCTGTCCCACAGTGCCAGAGTCTAGGTAAAACTGGGCATGCAACACTGATTTGAAGGAGACCACAATTAGATTTTAGGGCAGGCATGGGAAGGGTTTGGGGGTCCAGGCACAAAAGAAAAGGTACAGTCAATAGTTGGCAACACTACCTAAAAGACCCACACCAAAGAACAAGGCGGACCTCTCCTTGCTCCTCCTCATCAGCTGGGATCTCCAACCCCACTATACCTTCAGTCCTCTCAGAAACCTGCACTGAGAGGAATGAAGGTGTAGAATTAGATGTGCCACTGCCAGGTACTTGCGGGCAATCTGCTATCAGTACACCGACATCCGATACTAGCAGGCAGATTTCCCTACCCCAGTTGCTCCACTGGCGAAAGAAGTTCGCTCCCAGCCGCCCACATGCCCAATGGTTGAATGCTAGCTTGGCTAAATTGCTAGCACTTCAACTGCTGCCTTTTCAGTTGGTAGACTCTGCCCCCTTACGTGAGTTTGTGGAATGTGCGGTACCTCAGTGGCAGGTTCCCAAACACCACTTTTTTCACGGAAGGTGATTCTGGCTCTCTATCAGCATGTAGAAGGCAATGTCCATGCCTCACTGGACAGTGCGGTCAGCGGTAAGGTGCATATTACCGCTGACTCATGGTCCAGCAGGCATGGACAAGGACGTTACCTATCTTTCACCACGCACTGGGTGACTCTGTTGGCAGCTGGGAAGGATGCAGGACAGGGTGCAATAGTGTTGGAGGTGTTCTGCTACCACGCCTCCAAAATTCTACTAGTGGTGATTCTGCCATACCTCTCTCCTACACCCCCTCCTCTTCTTCCTTCTCCATGGCCTCTTCCTGTGCTGATTTGTCCTCGGAACCAGCGGTGCTCCGTAGGTGTTCAAGGGGCTACGCAAGCAACAGGCAAAAAGATTCCATGGGGTGCTTGAGCTGGTGTGCTTGGGGGACAGGAGCCACACTGGGGCAGAGATTATGTCAGCTCTGCAGGGCAGGCTCAGTGTTGGTTGATGCCACGCCAGCTTAAGCCAGGAATGGTGGTTTGCGACAAAGTCACCAACCTCCTCTCCACCCTCTGGCAGGGACAACTGACCCATGTGCCCTGTTTGGCTCACGTTCTTAACTTGGTGGTGCAGCAGTTCTTGGGCAGGTACCCGGGCTTACAGGATGTCCTGAGGCAGGCCAGGAAAGTCTGCGTGCATTTCCACTGGTCATATAATGCCAGTGCTCGGCTAGCTGACCTCCAAAAGGAATTTAACCTGCCCAAGAACCGCCTAATCTGTGACATGCCCACCAGGTGGAACTCAACGTTGGCCATGCTGCAGCGGCTGCACACACAGCAGAGGGCCATCAATGAGTACCTGTGTGACTATGGCACCAGGACAGGGTCAGGAGAGCTTGTTTTTGGCATGATCAGGGATGCATGCACTGTCCTGTCACCATTTTAGGAGGCCATTAAGGATGGTGAGCAGTGACAGTGCATGCATCAGTGACACTGTCCCTCTTGTCCATCTGTTGGAGCACACGCAGTGTGGAATAATGGACAGGGCACTTGAGGCAGAACAGAGACAGGAACATGAGGACTTCCTTACCTCTCACGGCCCCCTTTATCCAGACAGTGTTCCTGCGTGCCCACCGATCACACAGGAAGAGGACGAGGAGGAGGAGAAGGAGAAGGATTGTGTCAGCATGGAGGTGGAGCCTAGCACTCAGCATCTATCTCTGAAAAACAAGCGTGCAACCATTAATTAATCAGTGAAGATGATTAAACACAGCCATACCAACTCATATAAAGATATATATAGTATTGTGCAAAAGTGATACAATAAAGTAAAAAAAGCTACAAAAAAATGCTACCAAAAAATGCCCATGTGAACAGTGGCGTGCACCATCAACCTGTTACAAGGACCTAAAGCAAAAGTACTCTGATATATACAAAATCCGTCAAGGTGAGTGTATCTAAGTGATCAAAAATATATAAGCAAAGCCCATAAAAATGACAATGTGAGTATGGAGAAACTCAGTAATCAGGAGAGATGGGAATGAGATGTTCTTGCAGCTCAAAAACTTGTGATATTACTGCCGCTTACCAGATCAGTTGGACCTCAAATTATAGAGATCATGGGATCCTGTTGCATCAGCCATCCGGCATCGAAATCCTCCACCTGTCTTTCAATCCAAGGGATCATGATTACAATCAACCTCAATGACTGAAGCTAACTCCTCTCTCCTTTTGGAATCCACACACAGGAACAGTTATAATCACCCTTGATTCAGATCTCTTCTCATGGATGATCTCAGCGGTTAACACTCAAGGGAGATAAGAAAAAAGCTCCATAGTACAGATAAACTTAAAAAAGGGTTTTTTTATTCCAAAAAAATTCACAGCAGCTCACAGCAATTTAAAAAAAGTCTTGGATCAGGGGGCGGAGCTAGCCGGAGTCCAAGATGGACATGTAAGAGCAGAGCTCCAACACCAGCGGGAACAACGCGGCTCACAGCACCTTGCCTGGGACCGATACTAAGCCCAAACCACGGCGTTCCGGTCCGCAAGATCCCGGGGAATGCACCGATACCATGACCAGGAGGAAAAAGGAAGGGAATCGGCCGTTGAGACTGACGGAGTTTTACTCCTATGAGGCCAGGCAAGATGGCGCCAGCCCAGCATCCACGCCGACATCCGCGGCTAATAACAACAGCAAGCAGATGAAATCCCAAAAAAGAAGCAGCCCTCCTAAAGACTCAAGGTCTCCCCCAGCTACCCCATCAACAGGGAGCCCAGAGAAGTCCAGATTCAAGGCGGATGCCATGGATGACAGCACTGAGGTGAGCTCTCCCCCTGACTCAGGTGATGATACCAGGGAGCTACCTGACTCCATTGATTCATTCCCTACAAACAGCCAGCCTGTCATAGACACTATGTTAAAAGAAATGTTAGTATCACTGAGAGGATCACTACACTCAGACATGATCTCCTGTATGCACAAATTCAACAATGAGATCAAATCAGTAACTAACAAAGTGACCCATATAGAACATAAAATGGGGGAATACGCCACAACAATAAATAACCTGGTAGATGCAAATGAAGCTAAAGATGAAGATTTAGAAGGGATCAAAGCCAAAATGGCGGACATTGAGGACAGATCCAGAAGAAATAATATGAAGATCAGAGGGGTCCCAGAAACAGTTAAACAACAAGATTTGAGGGACTATGCCACCCAGCTATTCACAGCCATCTTACCAGATCTAACAACATTAGACCTCACAGTGGACAGGATTCACAGGTTACCTAAACCCGCCTACCTAGGAGATGATATACCGAGGGACGTGATCCTGCGCCTACACTTCTACCAAACTAAGGAAAGAATAATGGCGGCTGCAAGACAGAAGGAAGCGATTCCATCGCCATACTCAAACCTGCAATTCTACGCAGACTTATCACAATACACGCTACAAAAAAGGAGAAATATGACAACCCTAACTAAAGCACTCAGAAACCACAAGATTGGGTACAGATGGGGATTCCCAACCAAACTGATCGTAACAAAAGAAGGTAAGGAGTATGTGATGGACTCCCTAGCTAAAGGCATGGCACTACTCAGCGCCTGGGGGATAATCTCAGACAAACAGTCACCCCCTAGGGCAAGAAGCCCCAACACAAGCCCGGGTCCAGAATGGCGCACGGTCGATCGCAGGAATGCCCGCACTCACCACTAATACCAGCATGGGCAAATCACATTACCAACGACCCGCGTTGGAGTACACATTTCCGCTCCGTTAAGTTTGTTTAAACTTATTACCCACAAGTTAATACCTGAGTGACTCAGAGTCACACTTTAACGAACTTACTAGTTGGCACGTAGCCACGAATGTTGAACCTCGGTTCCTACAAGTTTTTTTTTTGTTTTTCTCTTCTTTTTTCCTTTTTTTTCTCTTCTCACCCCGACAGTCCAGACCATTGCTTCACACCTGGGAGGATGTCGCATCAATCAAGAACAGACATCTATAGAAAATCTCCAAGCCCAGCAAAAAATCAACATCCAGGTCAGGCATCTAAGCGAAGTAAGTGCAACTTATATTATAAACCATTCACACCATCACATAAACCGAATACATGGCAGTGAATTTCCTGACCATTAATGCAAAGGGACTAAACCACCCGGCCAAGCGAAAGTCCTTATGGAAGGAAGCGATACAAAAAAACAGCGACATTCTATGCACACAAGAAACCCATTTTCATATTGACTCACCACCTAAATGCTCCCATCCGAGATTCCCCCATATTTTCTGCGCAAACGCAAAGAACAAAACGAAGGGGGTGATGATAGCAATTAAGGACACTATCACATTCATCCTACATAAGATCTTACTGGATCCACATGGCCGCTACATAATTATGGTGTGTGACATTAACTCTGAAACTTTCACTTTGGCAAACATTTATGCCCCAAATGCAGGGCAATCCAAATTCCTGCACTCAGTCCTCAAGAAAATTGAACAGATACGCCAAGGAGCAACAGTGATATGCGGAGACTTCAACATGGTGCCTGACTCTGTTCTGGACTCAACATCCAATCCTAAAAGATCTCCACCAACCCTACAACCAATACTTTGCAAGTATTCATTGTATGATGCATGGCGATGCCTCAACGCTATTGAAAGAGACTACTCTTTTTTTTCCCACTGCCATAAATCTTACAGTAGAATAGATTTATTTCTGGTTGATAAGCGATTGCTGTTTAAATGTAGAAATGCTAAAATACATAGTATGACTTGGTCGGATCATGCCCCAGTGGAGCTACAAGTGGGGAAACCTTCTACAATTAAAAGCACTTACATATGGAGAGCCAACCCCAGGCTGTTCCAGCATGGCCCGACCAAGCTGTACATAGAGCAGCAGTTGAAGGAATTTTTTTCACTGAATAAGGGGTCGGTCTCAGATCCATTCACCCTGTGGAATACCCACAAGGCATTTGTAAGGGGGGTGTTGATGCAACAAGAGGCGAGGTTTAGGAGGATGAGGCAACAGCGGACAACGAAAATCATAAACCAAATTGAAATTTTAGAGAAGCAAAATATGACACTTATCTCTCAAGAATTAATAGACCAACTAAATACGCTTCATACAGAGCTTAGGCTAACTCTATTGGAGGACTTCGAAAAGGCCTCCAGGAAGCTAAAATTGACATACTACACTAGTGGTAATAGAGCAGGGAAACTACTTGCCAATCAATTAAAAGGTCACAGACATAAAACACACATACCATATATCACTCATCCAAAAACACAAATCAAACACCAACAACCACAAGAAATAGCCGATGCCTTTAGCCACTATTACGGCTCCTTATATAATCTTAAAAATGACTCCACAATACCGCAACCTAATATAGAAAATATAGAAACATTCCTACAAACTATACATTTATCTAAACTCACCGCAGAACACCTTCATACATTGAACTCCCCTATAACAGAATCGGAAGTCAGTCTTACCATTCAGTCACTACCTATAAACAAGTCCCCCGGTCCAGATGGCTTCTCAGGGGAGTACTATAAGGCATTTTGTAGTATACTAACCCCACATATGACAGAGATGTTCGGTGCTGCTGTTGCCTCCTCGTCATTCCCTCCCGGAGATGTTGAAAGCAACCATAATAGCATTACCTAAACCAGGGAAGGCTCCTGATTCCCCACAGAATTTCAGACCTATCTCCCTATTAAATATGGATATTAAGACTTATGCAAAACTACTAGTGAATAGGTTAATGCACATTCTTCCTGAAATTATTCACATAGATCAATCAGGATTCACAAAGGGTAGGCAAACTTCAGATGCCACTAGAAGACTGATCAACGTAATCCATATTGCGGACAGATGTAGAACGCCTTCTCTGCTCCTCGCTTTGGACGCAGAGAAGGCGTTTGATAGAATCCATTGGCAGTTTCTCTCCCGGGTATTGGGAAAATTTGGGTTTGAGGGTACAGTATACTCTGCCATTATGGCCCTATACACACATCCATCAGCACAAGTACTCGTAGCAGGAGCGCTTTCTGCCCCGTTCCAGATTACTAATGGGACGAGACAGGGGTGCCCCCTTTCCCCCCTGATCTTTAACTTATTAATGGAACCATTGGCAACCCATCTACGAACACACCAAAACATCTCCGGGGTACAGATAGGCCAAAGAAACCATTTTATCAGCCTATTCGCAGATGACATCATACTGATGCTCACAAATGCAGAAACCTCCCTACCATCAGTCCACAAAGCCCTACAAACATTCAATAGAGAATGTTATATATCGTATTATAAAGTAAACGAATCTAAGTCCTATATCTAAAACCTAGGAATAACACCACAGGTTAGTCATAAACTAGAACAAAATTTCCCATACATATGGAAAAAAGAGGGAATAAAATACTTGGGCATTATACTAACTCCTAAATCTGGAGATCTATTGTCAGCCAATTACACCCCCTTTCTGAAACAACTTCCCGACAAACTAAAAAAACTGGCTAAAACTGAACTCTCGTGGCTGGGCAGACTTGCAGCTTTCAAGATGCAAATTCTACCACAGATACTCTACCTATTTAGGACCCTCCCAATCCCATTACCAAACTCTTTCTTTAATTCCCTTCAACCTATAATAAACAGATACATATGGCAAGGGAAGAAAGCAAGATGGGCTTTCACCAAGCTAATAAAACATAGGACAGCAGGAGGAGTGGGACATGTACACATGCAGGACTATTACTTTGCAACCATATTAGCGCAAACAAGAAATTGGATGACATCGGAGACGGATCTGTCTACATTGTGGGCAGAGACAGAAAAAATCCAAATAAAAAATAAATCATTGAAAGACTTTCTCATGACAGCCCATATGAACTTCTCCCTAGATGCAAAGCTATCCCCAACCATACTAGCAACAATAAGAGCGTGGGGTTACCTTAGAAATCACTCAGATTGGACGGGAGCGGTGGCCCCACTCAAGCTCCAGATTTCCGCACTCAGCCATATCATTCCAGATATTAACTTGAAGATATGGAAGATGAAGGGTATACAACATATTGAAGATCTAGTAGAGGGCAATTCCATCAAAGCATTCAACACGTTACAGGAGGAATTTGGCATACTACACACAGAATATTACAAATATGCACAGATTACTCAACTCCTGAAAAAACACCCCAACATATTTACCAACTTGCCAACAAAGATACTCCAATTTCTATCACAAACCACAACAAAATTAAAAGGGATATCAACCCTTTATTTGGGTCTCCAAGAAAAAAAGGTTTGCACAAAATCCCCAAACATAATAGCTTGGGAAACAGAAATGGGACAATGTTACCCGGCAAAAAAATGGGAAATAACTTTTAACAATATATACAACTCCACTAAAAGCACCAACCTAAGGGAAATGCAGCAAAAAATATTCCACAAGTGGTACCTCACACCCAGTCGTATATCTAAAATCTATCACAACTCCTCTCCTGAATGTTGGAGACTATGTGGGGAGTGCGGTACGTTTTCCCACATACTATGGAACTGCCCCAAAATAAAACCACTATGGAGGCAAATAGAAAGTTTAATAAGAAATTTTTCGCAACAAACCCCACCTTTAAGCTTATCAATGGCAATACTATCAATGAACCTAGATTCTATTCCAAACCAATTCAGAACAATAATCTCACACATATTGTTGGTAACCAGGCTTACAATTCTTAGACACTGGAAGGAAAAAGAACCCCCATCCATATCAGAAGTAATAACCACAGTCCACAATTACGGTACATATGAAGTTTTACACGCATCAGCTATGGGGAATTATGAGAAGTTATCCAAACTATGGGCTCCATGGAACTCATGGTACTCAAGGCGATTGATTTACTGAGAGTAAGAATAAGTTGAATTGAGCCATCTACCTAGGGGAAGCAATAAGTCTGTTGGGTCAAGTTTTATTTGCTTACCTGTTTTTTTTTTTTGTTTGTTAATTTTATTTCTTTTCCTTATTTTTCTATAAGTTACCTTAAATAAATATTAAGTCCAGAGGTACTCTATCTATAAAGGTACAAGAAAATACTAACTTACCAATACAATCAGTCAGGTATTTGTAACCGCTAAAAGCACTAAGAGTAAGATGAAGCAAACGTGGCCTCAAGTCGGAGGATGCGACCATAATGAGAGATCGCTCAGTCCAAAGATGGAGAGGCCATGAATATATACCACAACAGGAATATTACATATACTTAACATAACGTAAGATACAGTTATTGAAATGAGAAAAATGTGTAGAATGTTATAGTACTATGGAAAGAAAATCAACAATACACAATTGTATGTATCATATCTTGTACAATGTTCAATAAAAAAATATTTAAAGTAAAAAAAAAAAAAAAAAGTCTTGGATCACCAGCTACCAACCACCTGATGCTGATTTAACCAAATATTTTTTTTTTAAGGTGAGAACCCTTCAAGACTGCCTATGCTGATGCTGAGTGACTATCCTGTTATGCTGAGTGATTATCCTCTTCCTCCTCAATGTTCATGCTGATAGCTTGTAAGAACATTTTTGGTTCTGGGCACCGTCACCAGTGGCTAATGCCAAATTTTTCTGCCCCTGTTTAACATGGGCGTGTACTTACAATTTTTGATGCAATTCTTTACAGCAGGGCTCATTCCTGCGCTCCAACTAGAGTATCTGTGAGGGGTTGCAGTGTTGTGGCACCAGCACCAGTGCCTAAGGCCCAATTTTTCAGCCCCTGTTTAACAGGGGCATGTAATTACAATTCTTGATCTAATATTTCACAGCAGGGCCCATTCCTGCGCCCACCAAGAGTAACTCTGAGGCCTTACAGTGTTGTGGCAACACCACTACACCGTCCACCACCAATGGCCCAATTTTTCTGACCCTGTTCAACAGGGGCATGTAATTACTATTCTTGATCTAATATTTCACAGCAGGGCCCGTTCCTGCACCCACCAAGAGTAACTGTGAGGGCTTACAGTGTTGTGGCAACACCAACACCTAAGGCCCAAATTTCTGCAGAGTATATAGGGCAGGCCCCTACTTTCAAACAACCAACTTACAAATGACTCCTACTTGCAAATGGAAGGAGACAACAGGAAGTGAAAGGAAATCTACCCATAGGAAGTGAAAATCTCTCCTGTAAGAGTTCCTTGTTTCACTAAAAACCCCAAATTTTCAAAATCCAATTGTCATTGGGACAGAAAGTGAGGTGAAATCCTCTGAACAGGTGCACAGACAGTAAAACAAATGTTACAGGGGTGATAATCCTTCCCTATGTTTTCCAAAAAGCTTAAAAATAGATTTTTTGGCTGGAGCTACACGTAAAAAATGTACCAGTTCAAAATTACAAACCGATTCTACTTAACAACAAACCTACAGTCCCTGTCTTGTTTGCACTGCCTGTATACTGCTGTTCAGAGTATATAGGGCCTGGAGGCAAGACAGAGACTACACTTTTTTCTCTCCCCCGCACAACCGGTACTCAAGACTGGACTACCTCTTTATAACACAAGCAGACTTACCTTGTCTTCATAGTTCATCGATAGAGAGCATGACAATGTCTGATCATCACCCAGTCACAATTACCCTACTATTTCCTGAAATAGTTACCTCCACCAAACTTTGGAAATTAAGTGCGTCTCTTCTCGTGGACCCTGGGGACCTAGCAATGCTAGGACAAGAGATAGGGGCATCCTTTGCCCACAATGATATGCCGTAATATTTTATCCCAAAAACTCTTCTTTGAACAGGGTAACAAACCGGGTAGGTTACTGGCTAGAGCCACTCAACAGCATAAATTAGCGTCCACGATTTAATGCATTATAGACTCCAAGGGCAGGACACACACCAAAAATGAAGATATAGAGCAGTGATTTCAGTGCTTTTACAGCAATCTATATAACTGGTGCTCTGGAGACACGAACCCTGTTGCATTTTCTAAACGCCAGGAATTAATTAGAGATTTCCTGAGTAAACACAGCCCCGCAGCTTTGTCAACAGATGACTCCCTGGCATTAGAAGCTCCCTTGACCTCAGAGGAATTTCTAGCGGCACTTAAAACCACAAAACTGGGCAAAAGCCCAGGCCCAGATGGCTTTACGGCCCTGTACTATAAGACCTTCTCAGACATACTGGCGCCGAGCTTTCTTAAAGTGTTTAATTCACCATCCACCGACCCCTATAGCTCAGAAAGATTGCTCAAAGCCTATATATCTGTTATTCCCAAAGAAGGGAAGGACCCTACCAATGTCTCCAGCTATCGTCCAATATCCCTGCTCAATGTGAACATCAAGCTTTTTGACAAAATTCTGGCAGATCGCCTGTCTGATCATGTACTGGCCTGGGTGGACCTGGACCAGGTGGGGTTTGTCCCTGGTAGAGAGACCAGGGACAACACCATTAAGGCCCTGAACCTGCACAACTGGCTCATCACTTAGCAACGAGGGCTTTTTCCTGGCAATGGATGCAGAGAATGCATTCGACGGAGTGGACTGGGACTATACGGAAGCAGTCTTAACCTCACTGGGGATTAGACCCCACATGCGGGCCTTTATTCTTTCACTTCACGCTAACCGCAAAGCTAAGATCAAAGTCAACAGCCATCTGTCGGACGCCTTCTCCATCTATAATGGAACTAGGCAGGGATGCCAACTTTCCCTCTTGCTTTATATACTTACACTATAACTGCTCCTCCATTGCATCTGAGCTAACCTAGATGTTAAAGGTTAAAAGATACAGGACGGAGAATTTAAGATTGCGGTCTTTGCCGATGTTCTACTGTTTCTTTCCTCACCGATTATGTCCTTGCCCAATCTCCTGCAATTTCTGGAGCACTTCAAACTCCTGTCCAATCTAAAAATCAATTACTCCAAATCCTTTGCGTTGAATGTGTCCTTACCCGCGGCACTGGCCAAGCAATGCCAACTTAACTGCCCCTTTCAATGGTAAGCGGGAGCCATAACCTACCCGGGCATTCAACTTCCTGCCAATCTAGCAGAGCTTTATAGCAGAAACTTCCAGACAGAATTACAGAATATACGCCAAGATCTCCAAAAATGGGATAAATCCACCATTTTCTGGTTTGGGCGAGCGTCCATCATTAAGATGACGATCCTCTCCAGGATGCTTTACAAGCTTCAAACACTCCAGAGGACCCGGCGCATCACGGATCATGGTAAACAGCTGCTAATTGTGGCTGTTTACCATGTGATTGCTCTGTCAAATGACGGAGCGATCACATGTAAACAAACCAACGTCATGTCATGATGCCAGTTCCTCTCTCCCCTCTCTGTACCGATCGGTACAGAGGGGGAGGGATCGGATGGCAGCAGCACTGTGGGCTGGATGTGTAGTGCCCACAGCTCAGCTCAGTGACATGTGCAGTCACAGCCATGGATCCATCCATCCATGCCATCCATCCAAGACCCTACATCTCACCTCTAGGCTGGGAAGCCTGAAATAAAATTTTTAAAAAAAGATCCTGGCTTTGATCATAGCGGTGAGTCGGTAGAAGCACTGGAGGGAGGGGGGGACATCTCCTCTCGCCTCCCGTAAGAACAATCAAGCAGTGGAATAGCCGCTATGATCATTCTTATGTAGGGAATCGGCGGCTGAAAAAGCTGATATCTGAATAATGTCTGTAGCTGCAGGCATCATTCAGATATCCCCGCACAAAGTCAAGGATGTCGTATGACAGGCGGGCAGGAAGTGGTTAAAACGCATATTTTTTAACATAAAGTTGTCCATTTATACAATATTTCTAACACGCAGTATGTACATACCAAAAATGACACCCCAAAATAGATTCTCCTACTCCTCCTGAGTACGGCGATACCACATGTGTGAGACTTCCACAGCCTGGCCGCATACAGAGGCCGAGTACAGCTGAGTATGGCTGAGCATGGCAGAGTATGGCTGAGTATGGCTGAGCATGGCTGGGTATGGCTGGGTATGGCAAAGTATGGCTGGGTATCACCGAGTATGGCAGAGTATGGCTGGGTATGGCAGAGTATGGCTGGCTATGGCAGGGTATGGCAGATTATTGCCAGGTATTGCAGGGTATTGTGGGGTATTGCAGAGTATTGCGGGGTATTGCGGAATATTGCAGGGCATTGCAGGGTATTACGGGGTATTGCAGGATATTGCAGGGTATTGCGGGGTATTGCAGAGTATTGCAGAGTATTTCAGGGTATTGCAGAGTATTGCGGGGTATTGCAGAGTATTGCAGGGTATTGCGGGGTATTGCTGAGTATTGCAGGGTATTGCAGAGTATTGCGGGATATTGCAGAGTATTGCGGGGTATTGCAGAGTATTGCGGAGTGTTGCAGGTTATTGCAGAGTATTGCAGAGTATTGCAGGGTATTGCAGGGTATTGCAGAGTATTGCGGGGTATAGCAGGGTATTGCAGAGTATTGCACAGGGAATTGCAGAATATTGCACAGGGAATTGCAGAGTAGTGCAGGGTAATGCTGAGCATGGAGGGATGGCAGAGCATGGATGGATGGATCCATGGCTGTGACTGCACATGTCACTGAGCAGAGCTGTGGGCACTACACATCCAGCCCACAGTGCTGCTGCCATCCGATCCCTCCCCCTCTGTACCAATCGGTACAGAGAGGGGAGAGAGGAACTGGCGTGATGACATGACGTCGGTTTGTTTACATGTGATCGCTATGTCATTTGACAGAGCGGTCACATCGTAAACGGCCGTGATGAGTGGCTGTTTACCGTGATCCGTGATGCGCCGGGTCCTCTGGACCTGGCGGTAACGGATGTTCCCGTGTGCGCGCCCCAGGGAGCCGTTTTCTGGGATCATGTCATAGTACGCCCTGCAGCTGTCATTTGGCTATGGGCCGGTTGGTAACTGGTTAAAGCCAGATCTCCATAATAATAAAAAAAATTTATAGTCATTTTTTTTTTTTTTAATCAAGATGTCCTATTGTATTTTTTTTTTATTATTTTATAGTCATCTCCATATTTTTTTGTATGTCACATTTCCACAACACCATTATTATCTTGTATTTGTAAACCTCAAGGAGGTTGCTTGGTGTTGGTGTCCTTTGTTAATTTGATATTGTATTTTTGAAATGTACCTGCCGACTCACAAAAAAACTGTCCAATTTGAAGAAAAACACATTGGCAAGTATTTTCATATAAAAAAATCTCCATTTATTCTGGCTCATAATAACAAAATAAAGAGGGAAGGCAACGCTGGAGAAACAGCTGGAATTTGCAAAGCCTTTGGCCCCCAGGGCACACATCAACTCTGTGGACAAAAAAATTGATAGCTTGATAAGTCCATATAGAAGGAAGCACAATCTGGTCCAGGGCTTCCAGAGATCAGGAACAGCAGCAGATGACATGTATGTCCCCAGGCTGTGGTACTACAACAGGCTGCATTTTCTGTCAGAACAGACTGAACCCAGGCCATCACTTTCTTGCCTTCGTGCAACCCTCCCTCCACACTGCCCTGCAGCCTTTCCTGCAGCCTTCCTTGGAGGCTGTGGCTCTGGAGGTGGACTTCTGGCAGGTGGAGGAGGAGGATCGGCAAGCGTACATAAGTGGATGTCATCGTCTTTTGGCCACTCAACCCCCTATGGATGGCCTCAAAAATGATTTTCTCGCATTTGTGGCAAGGGCCCTCCTCCATTTGCTGCAAATTTGAGGCTATATAGATGCCATAGGCCTCTACAACGTCGAGGGGGGCTTTCAGGGCATCATTAGTCTCCCTAATGAGTACAACTGCTGCCTCCTCCACATTCCTCCCCTTCCTGGGCCTTTTGGGTGGAAGGCAGAGGGGAGGGACCTGGGATTGGGTGAGACTGGGCCCCACCAACTCCTGGCTGACACTAACCCCCACCTCCTGGATGACACTTCCCCAGACTCCTCCTGTGTGCCACATTTCAGAGCCTCGTTCTGGCTGAGGTCTTCCTATGTATGAAAAAGGAACATAGTTTTAGTTTTTGGTTCATCAATCACACATAATTTTCAGCTCATGACTGTTGCAAATGAAATGTTAAAAAATAGAAAAGACTATCATTCTGAGCCCAGCATTCTTCATTCTTGTCCCAATCATTTTTGGCCCCTACTGTCTATTGATATGTAAAACCTTTTTTGTTAAATCATTAATTTGTTAGCAATAATAACATCTAGTTAACAACAATCATTTTCCCACAAAAAATATGTTTAAAAATTACTATACCTGTCTCCATCTAGGCTCCTCAATTTCTTCCAGGATGGAAGGCCCAGGTTGGTCCTCAGAAGCCTCAGCTGGGGTTGAGGGAAGGGTGGATGGAAGGGGGGCCGGAACAGTCGAAAGTGATTCCCTGGCTTCAATATGGTCTTCTGGAAAAAGCATCCTGTAGTACCACAGACTGGGTACATACACGTCTTCTGCTGCTGCTCCTGACCTCATGGACTTCTGGACCTTCTTGAAGCTCCTTCCTATGCGTGCTTCTCAAGCTACCAATGTTCTTATCCACAAACTCGATGTCTGCGTCGGGGACCTGAGTCTTCACAAATTCCAGCAGTTTCTCCAGCGATGCCTTCCTTGCTGGTTTGTTGCGATATAAGGGTTTTTTTGCCTCCCACAAATTGCGCATATCGCTGTATCTGTTTATGAATTCGCCAAGGAAGTCTGGGTCTTTAAATTGTTTCATTTTTGCTGCAAGACCAAGCAAAAGACAAAAACACTAATATCAGGCTAAACTCTCCTAATCTTATTCCAATATAGGCCTCAATCTAGAATCAGTATAGGCCAATCATGTCCCAAGTTAAAATGTTACCTTCATTATTACATTCGTCGCTTCTGTTCCTCCTTCCTCCACACACAGAACGTAGGTACGACACACGTGTGTTAGCTTTATAGTCACTGCGCATGCGTGAAACTCCTGTGTCGCCCGCCCCTGACGTTCTTTCTATAATATTACCCGCGACGTCTCTTTCATCGCAGTGGGGGAGAGGAACATGGCGGAGACACAGCAGGTACATAATAGCAGTAACGATAACGAGGAAAGCCCAGAGCCAGAAACATCCTGATCCAGTAGGAGATTTAAAGCCTCAAATATGTCCTTTGTAGAGATGGTGGAGATGGTGGACATATTGAATAGAGCCGACCATGATGGGAAGTATGGACCGTACACCAACCCTAATGAGAGAAAGGCCAAGATCATGACTAAAGCTGTGAAGAGTCTGCACAGGAATTTTGGGGTACGACGATCCAAGGAGCAATTGAGGAAACGCTGTTCAGACCTGAAACTGAGGGAGCAGGATTAGTACAGCAAGATCAAGAAAGTGCTTCTAAAAAGTAAGAAGTTGTCGTGTGTTCCTATTATTATTATCCCTTGAGTGCTGCGCCATGTACTTTTCTGTACTGTTGGACAGTTTAAAATGGCTACTTTCATGTTCGTGGGCACAGTAATCGATCATAGTAAACATTGTTCATTTGCCAAATAAATACAATGTTTTTCCCAGATACAGGGTTAACTACATTTGGTCATGATAATTTGTATTCAAAGAAGTTTAGGACATTGTTGTCTAGATGTGTTTCAAACTAGAATGAATTGCAAATTTGATTCAGTGTGATGTAAGGAGAGGACACTCAGCAGCTGTTTACACATCTGGACTCAGGAGACACAAGAACAAACTTTTTAGGGTGTCCCACGCAGGTGCTCCAGTGGATACTAGGGGTGTCTACATGTGTGAAACTTGTACAAAAAAGGTAAGTATTCCAGCTTTGGTAAGGGAAAAAATCATGTCTTCAGCTTTGAACTTTGCCAAAACAGACAATTGTACCCCACTTCCAAGCAATGTTTCATATTCCTATTTCTGGCCTCAAATATTGGTGTGCTAAGTATACCTTTTTGTTTCATTCTCATAGGGGAGCAAAGACTCAGAAAATATGAGGACACCAGGGACTCCCCACCTCCTGAAGAAGGGGAACAGAGGTCACAACCTGAGGATGTGGAGGAAGGAGAGGTGGTTGAAATTAACGCCACAACAGGAAAGTGTCTGACACCACAGATTCAGGTAATAGATGTATGCCTGCATATTTTTAATACATGGTGTGTATTTTTATTTTAGGTGATGTTCAGGTTGTGGTACCAAAATCGAGTCATTTCAGCAGTGACAGTGCACAACGGCTTATCCAGGAAATCATGTTTTGTAGTCGTGATTTGGACCTTATCAAAGAAAAAACCAAGGAGATCTAACAAAGACTGAAGAACATGATTGATGTATTAGGGAGAATCTAAATCCTAAAAAGATTCCTGGATTTTTAAATTTTTTTTTTCTAAAAATGTTATCTAAAGTTTTAATACAGTTTAGAAGCCATATTTGGAAGATGCACACAGTGGGGGTCATTTACTATAGCGCTATGGCGCTAATTCGCGCAAATTGCCGCGAATTAGCGCTAATTCGCGGCAATTTAGCGCGAATTAGCGCTAATAGCGCTAATTCGCGCTAAAACGTTATTCACTATAGCGCTGGTGAGAAAATACTCCCAAAATCGAATTTACTATAGCTCCCTGAAACTAAATAGAGCCCAAACCCTTACTCTGCTAAAACCTAGAGAATTGCACATGGAAATAATGTTTAGAGCATGATATAATTGCCTAAATGGTACTGAAATATGCGGTATATTATTTAAAGATTATCTGCTTTTAAACTGTGTGAAAAAGTGATTTCTACACTGAAATATCTTTAAAAGTCTGAAAAGTGAAAAATTCCCCGTTTTGGACAACTAGGTGCCAACACAACTGAGCATGCTCAGACCTGAAAATAACTCTCATTTTAACTCAAGTGTCTTTTTTACCTGGAGGTATAGTAAATACCAAAATGAGAGCTAATTAGAGAGCATTTTTTGGGAGTTAAAATCTGCTCTAATTTAGTCCAAATGAAGTTTCAGTCACTGATTCTAATGGAACAATTCTAACTTTCACAAAAAAACCTTTTAATGTTGAGATGAAATGTATCTTTCTGTGAAATACATTTTCCTTTGCAACATTGTTGCTTCTACTTAAAATATTTTGATTTTAAGAATGCTACAATGTGGAATGTTTTGATGTTTTGGTAAAATATATATTTCTCTGTCACTTTCACTTGCTTTTCTTCATCTCACAACCATCTTTACCCCAAACTCACACAGGTGTCTTTACAATCCACAAACAATACCATTGCTGATGAAAATTTAAAATGAATCACAATTTTTTGTGCTTTGTATTATTTGCAAATATTCATAATTTGAGCCCAAAAATGTGATATGTGTACAAACATCAGAAATCAAAATGTACTTCCCAAAAATTTGAGGGTAATATTCTACTCTTACCCACAAAAAAACACCAAATATCACAGAATAAATCAAGAAGAATAACTCTTGAGTAATGTAATTCCATCACCTGTATGTCCATAGAAATGCATTATTTATGTGTTTTTATGTGTATTTATGTGTATTTATGTGTAGTTATGAGTAGTTATGTGTAGGAGGGTCTCACACGTGGCAGCTCTGTGGCTTAGAGGTTAGAACTTCTGCTTAGTATCTCTGAGGGTCTGGGTTCAAATCCCAACCATGTTACTTCATGTAGAGAAGTTGTCTCATTTCCCAGGTCCTATAACTATGTCTAATTGTAGTAGTTATGTGTAGGAGGGTTCCACCACCATTGTAAGTCTTTTCCAGATACACTATATAGCCAAAAGTATTGGGACGCCTGCCTTTACACACACATGAACTTTAATGGCAGCCCAGTCTTAGTCCGTAGGGTTAAAATTTGATTTGGCCCACCCTTTGCAGCTAGAACAGCTTCTGGGAAGGCTGTCCACAAGGTTTAGTCTGCCTATGGGAATGTTTGATCATTCTTCCAGAAGTGCATTTGTGAGGCCAGGCACTGATGTTGGATGAGAAGGCCTGGCTTGCAGTCTCTACTCTAATTCAGCCAAAGGGTGTTCTATCGGGTTGAGGCCAGGACTCTGTGCTGGCCAGTCAAGTTTCTCCACCCCAAACTTGCTCATCCATGTCTTTATGGACCTTGCTTTGTGTACTGGTGTGCAGTCATGTTGGAACAGGAAGGGGCTTCCCCCAAACTGTCCCCACAAAGTTGGGAGCATGAAATTGTCCAAATTGTCTTGGTATGCTGACGCCTTAAGAGTTCCCTTATCTGAAACTAAGAGGCCAAGCCCAACCCCTGAAAAACAACCCCGCACCATAATCCCCCTCCACCAAATCATTTGGACCAGTGCACAAAGCAAGGTCCATAAAGACATGGATGAGTGATTTTGGGGTGGAGGAACTTGACTGGCCTGCACAGAGTCCTGACATCAACACAACAGAACACCTTGGGGATAAATTAGAGAGGAGACTGTAGGTCAGGCCTTCTTGTCCAACTTCAGTGCCTGACCTCACAAATGCACTTGGAAGAATGGTCAAACATTCCCATAGACACACTCCTAAACCTTGTGGACAAGAAGAGTTGAAGCTGTTATAGCTGCAAAGGGTGGGCCAAATGAGTTTTGAACCCAATACTAATACTGGGATGCCATTACAGTTCATGTGTGTTTAAAGGCAGGCATCCCAATACTTACGCCAATATACTGTATATTGCTTGTGACACTGAGCATGGCTATGGACTTAGGGCTGGTTCACACCACAGAGATGCAGAGAACATGTGTGGGTCTGCCCTGGTGGCTAAGTGGGTAGCAGTTCTGTCTAGCAGCACCTGGGATGTTGGTTGACTTCCACCAACATGCTAATGCTTGTGTTGAAGTTTATATGTTCTCCCTGTGTGGGTTTCCCACCACAATCTAAAGACATGCTGGCGTCTTATTTGTCTCCTGTCGAAATAGGTTCTAATGTAAGAAAGTTAATTTTGGACTTTATATTGGAAGCTCATTGCAGCCAGGGACTGATGTTAATGTTTATTAGCACTAATCATGCCCAGGGACTTGGACATTTCAAATTTTAGGGTTTACACTGCACAGGTACATATGCTTAGAAAACTGTTGCTTTGTTTATGTGGATGCAAATGGACTTTGATCTTTGTCCTGTAGTTGGAGATTTGATGCACATAGCCAAGGCTAACACAGTTGCGAATCCTATTATGTGTTCCTGCTCATCAGGTACAATCACTTTAGACATACATGAAGAGACAGATTGAAAGATACTGGTGGGCGTGTACTTCTATTGGGTGTGTCAGTGTGCTAATAATACAACCTCTCTTATATAAAGGCCTGCAGTAGGGGGGTTCGTTTGGCCTGAGAAGGTCAGGTTTTTTGTTGTGATGGAGAAGGAATGATATTGGGAGATTTGATGAAATTCTTGTGCATTTTTTCAATCAAAAGTGGGTTTATGTGGCCATGCTGTCAATGTTGTGTGTGTATTGTTCCTGTCTGATCATGCAAACATTGTTTGGAAGCATCTGCTGACCTACTATTTTTGATCTCGTTTAATTGTGTACACCGAAATGCAGCTTCCAGTAGAACATGGTCACCAATGTATGTATGTGTGGATTGTGGGCTGGTGGTGGGTGTTTTGAAAAAGTCTTTTGCAATATTATGTTGGAATGCTTTGTAAGAATGACTGTTAAGTATGTTTCTATAATCTTTCAGATAATAATGTGATGTGTTGCCCGTTATACACTGAAATTAAAGCTGTGTCCACTCTAAGGTTTTGTCTAATTTTAGATTGTAAGCTCCTATGAGCAGGGCCCTTACAATTCTGTTGCTAAATGTAGTACCATATATCCTGTCCAAATTTTTTTGAAGCTAGTAAATGTAAATTTATTTTTTTTCTGCTGGTAAAATAAAAGTACATTGAGCTCTTGTTGTGGTGTGTGGGTTTTTTTTTTTTTTTTCCTTCTACTTTTCTTTCTTTAGTTTTTGTGGGTGGTGGTTTTGGGAAAGTGCAATATCTCTTTTATATTTTATTTCAATATATATTTGTGCACCAAAAAACTAATCTCTTTGCCCTGGTTCACATGCTACTTTGAAATTGTGCTACTTCACTTGAAGTAGCATGATTTCAAAGTAGCAAGGTCAGCGTGATGTCAGGTGGCTTCATACACAAATGTCTATTGAAGTCGCACCTGAAATCGGCAAAAGTAGTGCAGGAACTACTTTAGCAAATTGATGCGGTGCCACTAAAAAAATGTTGCATCAATTGGAACAGTGCCAGTGCCATTGCCAATAGTCACGCGATTTGATCTCTCAAATTGCATGACCAATCGCTCCAATGTAAACCTATTCCACCTTTATCATTAACAGCTGTGGAGAATTGCAGGTAATGAATTCAGCTGGTGGATAGGCAGTGTTTGAATGTGTCAGCTCTGGTTCACATTGGTGTGATTTGACATGTCAAATCTGTGGCAATTGCACTGTTCTAATTAGTGCGATTTGTATTGATATTGGTGCAGAAACCTGCAACGATGTCTCTGATGTTGCCCCCACAGTCGGGACTGACATGCAGGAATGAAATTGTGGGAGTTCAGCTGAACGCTTTCCTCCTGCTGTCAGTGTGAACCAGGGCTCAAACTGGGCCTTTTGCCTTTGTAATTCACCTGCTGCTAACCCAGGGACACCATTTCTTAGCAAACTCCCTTAAGTTTACCTTCAAATATATGTAGTAATACAGATTTGCATATCTGAAAATAAAAAAATACTAATCATGGTTGAGATCAAATATTCGCAGCTGCAATCAAAAGTGTGGTTTCACCTTCTGACCTGGAAATTAGTCGTTGTATGCACCCGGAAGTTCTTGTGCTGGTCAGGATCTCAATCTAGGTGGACATGGCGAGGTCTCTTTAGCAGAGAGGAGGCGCTGCTCATTGGCCGGGTAAGTGTAGGATATGTACTTGTACTTAATCAATGCAGGGGTGGATGTCATAGTTAGATTTGGTGTGGGTGGGGTTCATTGGTTTGTTTGGCATCACCACACATTTGCTTCCGTCCCATGTGCACACATCACTTCCTGCATTTGTTCTGCTGATGTAAATCAGTAAGGACTATGCAAGTATAAATGAGAGATCCTTTTATTAAAATATATATGACTTGTTTCACAGCTGGGCGAATTTTCCAGCAAATTTGGACCTCTGAGTTGCATGGCAAGTTGTACCCCATAATTCTCAATGACAACCATTCATATCTGTGCTACTTTAAGTCGCACCAACTTCAAAGTAGTCCCTGTACTACTTTGGTGTGACTTGAGGTATATCGGGTACAATATTACACAGGCATTACCAGAAGTTGGGGCCAAGTTGCAGCGGCAAAGTGGCAGCAAAATAGTGTGACTTTCAGGTCGCAGCAGTGTGAATGAGATTCAAGGATAACACCTTTTGAATTTGGCCCTATTGTCACTTGTGCATCCTGAAAGTGTAGCAAATTCGTCCCTGCACTACCTTGGTTTGACTGATGCAATTTGAGGTCCATACACCACAAGATTACACAGACATTGCTTCAAGTCATGACAAAGCTGTGCAATTTTAAGGTCGCACAAGTGCAAATGGGGCCTTATTCAAAGGTGTTATCAATTAATCGCATTAGGTTACTTTCACACTTGGGTGACTTTTCATGGAGCTTTGGACCTCAGAGTCACATGAAAAGTTGTCCCCCTTGATTTCCATTAATATTTATTAGAGCTGCATGATTAATCGTCATCGTAATTTTTTTCCCCTTTGCGATCTTGAAAAAAGCGTTTCACGATTCTTGCTATTGCAAAGAACTCTCTCTGCTCTTCTGAAGCCACAGCCGAAAAACCAGGAAGTCTGCCAAGAATTAGAACATTCTTTATCAGTGAACTTGACTAGAAACCTTGACATTTGTTGGTTTCAGGTTAAAATCATTTTTTTTTTGCTAGAAAATTACTTAAAACCCCCCAACATTATATATATATTTTTAGTAGAGACCCTAGAGAATAAAATGGTGGTTGTTACAATATTTTATGTCACACTGTATTTGCGCCTTTCAAATGCAATTTTTTTGGAAAAAATTACTTTAATGATTTAAAAAAAAAAAAGAAAAGTTAGCCCAATTTCTTGTGGGATAATGTGAAAGATTTTATGTCACGAGAATCGTGATCTTTTTATTCTAAGCAAAAAAATTGTGATTCTCATTTTGGCCAGAACCGTGCAGCTCTAATATCTATGCAACTTCACCCATGTTCACATAGGTCTGAATTGACATGTCAAATTGTAGGCCAAATCGGCGCCTATTGATGGCAATGGAACTGTCCAAATTGGTGCGACGCCACAACAATTCCCAAAAGTAGTTCCTGCACTACTTTGGGCGACTTCAGGGGGCGATTTCTTACCTCCCAACTTTTTGAGATGGGTATAAGGGACACCTATTAGCAAAAGTAGGTAGGCATAGGAGAACAGTTGGGACCTATGTGATTTCACTAGACATTTGTGCAGGAAAGTGCACTGATGTCTCTGAAATCGCTGACAAAGTCGGGCTGAGTCACACTTGTGCAACTTTGGACATCAGAGTCGTATGACAAGTCATACCCCATGATTTTCAATGTGTACCATTCATATCTGTGCGACTTCAAGTAACACTGACTTCAACGTAGTCCCTGTACTACTTTGGTCTGACTTTGATGCGAGTTGAGGTCCATAGACCTCAAGTTTACACAGGCATTCCCTGGAATTGCGGCAAAATTGCTAATGCAAAATCGTGGGAAAGTTGCGTGTCTTTCCCTGCGACTCCTGCATCCATAGACCTCAAGATTACACAGGCATTGCTTAAAGTCGCATTAAAATCTCGCAACTTTCAGGTCGCACAAGTGTGAAAGGTGCCTAAGTCACTGTGCTGAGTACTATTTTATACCTAGAATATAAAGTAGTCCCACCATCAAACACTAGTAAACATATGTTCTCAATATAATTGTGCTCAAATGGCTGAAAATCACACAGATGGTATCACCTACTGAAAGCTTGCATTGTACTCAGCAGCGTATGCTGAAAAGAGGCGAACGCCTATTAGCCAATGCCACATCGGCACATCGGCATGAGCATGGTTGTTACTATAATATTAATGCTTGAAATGCAACACATTATTGTATTGAATCAAACATTAGTAAATGTATTTTCTCTGTAGGTTAGTGCTCAGCTCTGTAGCATAGCGGTATACCCTGCTGCCCCCAAAAGTTCAAGCCATGAATTCAAATCCCATTGACAGCATTACCTCCTAGAAGTGTGCATTGTACTCAGAAGCATAATTAGCCAAAGCACATCAGCTTGCTTTATTCCATATTTTAACTCTTCAAATGCATGCAATGGTATGTACTTATTCAATAATATTATGGTATGGAATTCCAAAATTCAAGGAAAAAAATGTCATAGGGTCCCCCCAGTACATACCAGGCCCTTCGGTATGGACTTTAAGGGGAACCCCACACCAAATTGTAAAATAAATTTGATGTGGGGCCCCCCCAAGATCCATGCCAGACCCTTATCCGAGCATGCAGCCTGGAGGTCAGGATAGGGGGGACGAGTGAGCACCCTCCCCTTCTGAACCTTACCAGGCCACATGCCCCAAAGCACCTTTTCCCCATGTTGATGGGGACAAGGGCCTCTTCCCAACAACCCTGGTCGGTGGTTGTCGGTCTGCAGGCAGGGGGTTTATCAGAATCTGGAAGCCCCCTTTAAAAAGTCGGCTCCCAGATCCTGCCCCCTATGTGAATAGGTATAGGGTACATTTTACCCCTACCCATTCACCAAAAAAAGCAGTGAAATGTAAAAAAAATCAATAGCCGGTTTTTGACAAGTCCTTTATTGTAAAATAGCTCCGAGCTGTCTTCTTCCCTTGGCCATCTTCTCCAGACGCTGTCTCTCCCTCCTCCATCTTCTCCCCGAGCTGTATTCTCCCAGAGCCGTCTCTCCTGCCGCTGCCATGTTCTCCATCTGCTGTCTTCTTCCGCACTGCTGGTTACCCGCTAATAAAAAAAAAGCTGCTCTTTTTCCATGGTGGTCTTCCTCTGCTGTGTTGTCACCCGCTGTGTGGCGTCTCTTACATAGCCATGGAGCGGACTCTCCGGGTGACATTATCGGATGGGTAACCGGCTGCGCTGAAGAACACATCAGCGGGGGAAGATGGTGGCAGCAGGAGAGACAGCTCGGGGAGAAGAAACATCAAACACTAGTGAATGTATTTTCTATGTATTTTCTATGTATGACTGTGCTACACCCAATAGGCTAGCAGTCAGCACTTCTACCTTGAAGAACTCATGGGTTCAAATCCCACAGAGAAATACTAAAAGATTGAATTGGTGAAAAAAAAGCAAATGACTATTAGCCAATTAGCCAAAGCAGCATATGCTGCAAATAGGTGAATGCCAATTAGCCAATGCACTTTAAATTTGGCTGATTATATTAACTCTTCAAATGCATGCAATGATATGTAAGTATTCAATACTATTATGGTGTGAAATTCCAAACACCACACACTAACTAATGGGCAGATTACATTTTTTTGTTTGTTCATTTTAATTCGCTTGTGCACTGAAAAAATAAACACAGCTGGGGGATGGTAGGTTGGCTGGTATTTGAACTTGTACCGTGAGTGCTGTGGAGACATCTGAGCAGACTACTAAGCCATTGTGCTAAGTATGAGACCTACATAATAGTGTAGTATGATTAAAGAATGAATATAAATAATTACCGCTTTATAGTCACCTAAATTAAAAAATAAAAAACAACATACTACAAATAGGTAACCTAAATGTTTAATACATGTAACTTTACAGAATAGCAGACATTACTATGTAATAATCATTCATAACTGCATTAGTTAGCAAAAGAAGGAAAGAAATAGGAATACTAATTGCAACATACATCAATAGATGCACACGAGGTAGAGCACATCTCACATAAAAATGTTTCTTTCACATACATGGATCATGGCTACAGTACACTGCTATATAACAACTTGATAAGAATTGGCATTTGTCTATACGCGGAAGCGCTAATTAGCGGCAATTTAGAATTTTCAAACGTTTGTTCTCCGCTTATATCGCTGATTTTCATGCGCACATTCGCCGTTTTGTTTCCATTTGGCTAAAATTGGCTCTATTATTTGCCATAGTGCCCAGTACTTCCTGGAGTTATAGCAAATGACCCCCAGTGTGTCAACATGTGCTATCTGCCATCAGGGGATTTTAATGTATCCGTTTTGTGGGTGCAACCCCTTCCTCCCAAAACTCTAGTAGGTGAGAGGAAATGGTTGCACCCCCAAAACACGTCCATTGATCCCCCATGATGGGAGATAGCACATGTTGACATTAGGTATGGGATCGGAAAAGAAATCCCCATTTTGACTCACAATTTGTGTGCATCTTCTAAATTTGGCTTTTACAGGGGTGACTTCACCCCATCTGATGAAGGCAAAATCAAGACCTTTTTCACACTATAAAATGTCTGATATTGCCTCCTTTTTTGCAATGTTGAACTTTGTAAGTTCCAGAGTTGTGTATGTTACATTTGGAATCATGCCTGTCTCTGTATTTTTTAAAACATTTTCAAGGTAAAACTTTGAAAAAAAAAGATGTGTTTTTTTTACTGGCAAATGTTTTATAAAACGCACATGTGAATGTGCATGGAGTAAAAGGTTTTATACTCAACAATGTGTGGCTTCTTTTTTCAATGATCAAAACCAGTTTTTGTGTTAAGTTGGTGTTTACAGTGACAATGGGAAAATAGGAGACAGCAAAAATAAACCCAAGCAGTAAATGAAAATCAAGATTTTATCTGATAAAAGAGAAAATTTATTCAAAATGTGCTGGTATAGCAATGGCCCCCCTACCTGTAAAATATTCTACATATTTTTCTCGCACTTCACGGGCGCTTTGGGGGGGCAAGCCAGGACGGCCAGCTTCCAGGGCCATCACTGTTTCCTGAAGTCCAGCTTCAGGCCCAACTGAGGCAACATAATTAGGATTATTGCTTTTCAAAAAGTTATGCAGGATGCAGCAACATTAAAGTATGTGATTTAGTTTGTACTCCACCATATTTATGGCTGTTTGAAATAGGCAAATCCGGCTGGCCAGTATCCCAAAGGCATTCTCCACGACTCTTCTGGCTCTGGCCAGCCGGTAATTAAAAACCCTCTTCTCCGGGGTGAGGGTCCTCTGGGGGAATGGCCTCATCACGTGGTCACCCAGACCAAATGCCTCATCTGCAATGAAGACATATGGCAATGTGAATGTGGAAACTCCTGCGCTGTCAGGGGGGACCTACGCTAAAAGGACACTGCTGCAACACCTAAGTACTGATCCAAAGCAGGACAAATGAGACAAAAGTGGGGGAAGATGGTAGTTGCGCTGTGGTGAAGGGGTGGGGGGGGCTCCAAAGATGACTAAAGTGGCAAAGTGAACTAAAAAAGAAACGGGCCAATGCATGAATGGATCCTACATGCTAAAAGAACATGGTGAGGATGCAGTGCAGTGCAACGTAGCTGATCAACATGACTATAATGTTACGGGCAGACAAAGCCTAATATATAAAGGTAATTGTGAAACAGTGACTGCTTGAATATAGCAAAGCAAAAATGCATATACTAACACAAATAGGATAAATAATGACACAATGCAAAAAAATATATAATGCAAGAAAAATACATGTGGGCTAGTGCCCCATTAGCAAAAACGTGCCAAATCCTGGTGGACTACAAGTGACAAATCCCTAGGACAAACATGAATATTAGTTCTATCATCCAGTCCAAAAACGAAAACTCGTGATGAGAAACACAAAACAATTCCAATCGTGAAGGCAAAAATATAAGGTCCACTTATCAGATTCCTTACCCCCTCTAATGCCCCCTTGGAAATATTTTAGGAGGGTATGTTTTGGACAGGTAACCCTCTCAACTTCATTGAGAGCTGAATGCATAAATAATGTGTTTTACTTTGGCCAGCCCCTCCTTACACTATTGGTAGCCCACTGGACAGGTAAGAAGTGTCAAAATACAAATATATAAATACACACTGTACAAATGGAAGCACATTTTTACATTCTGCAATTACCTATCAAGATAATAATAGGAGAACAAAACTTTAAACAGTATAATTTGAAAGTATTCAGGCAGGCCCTTTCACTACATGCTTTGGTGAATTCATCCATAAATATGAACACAAAAGAGGAAGGTATAGTGTGTATGGGTTTGGAAAAGTCAGCAGAGGATTGGTATGGGTTGATTTAGCAGTTGGGGGGGGGGGGTGTTCCAAATGATTTGGGGCCCCCCAAAAAAAGCCTCTTGCACTCTGCCTGAATTTAATAACATTTGGACACGTTTTAGGGGGTGTTTAGGGTAAAGCACTACAATGGAGCTGACAAAATACATTGTTAAGTGACTAGGCTAGGTGGATATGGGCCCAGCAGAGCATTCTTGGGAGGTTAGTGAAGGCAAATATGCATGAAGGACAAAAAACAAAATGTAAGAATTCCAGCATGCATGAGAACAAAGGGGACATTCACAGCATATTACAATCATATGTAATATGTAATATCCACTTTCAGACGATCCCTGAAAACTCATCTCTTCAGAGAAGCCTATCTGGCCCCCACCTAACAACTGTACATTTATCTTCTCAATCAGCACATCACCCATAGTTATTACCTCTTGTATCTCTTGACCTTCCCTCTTAGATTGTAAGCTCAAAGGAGCAGGGCCCTCTGATTCCTACTGTATCAAATTGTATTGTATTTGTACTGTTTACCCTCAAGTTGTAAAGCGCTACGTAAACTGTTGGCGCTATATAAATACTGTATAATAATAATAATAATAATTATGGAATGATGAAAGAAATACAATACATTAGCAAACATTAAATACATAGAATGTGATGTTAAAGGAGAAATCTTACCTTAATATAGTCTTTCTGCAGGACCTGAATGATGGCAGAACAGGTCTCTGGAAAAATGATCCCCAGAGCCTGGGGGGGATGCCTATTGAGAACTTGAGGTCCTGCAGGCTTCTTCCAGTCGCCAAGTACCACAACGTGGCGACTAGCCTCTGCTCAGGAGTGATGGCTTGCCGCATGCAGGTGTCCTGCCTGCTGATACAAGGGGACAGCAAAGCCAACAAATGGTGAAAAATGGGGTCCGTAATCGGGAGAAAATTCCTGAAATCATCAGGGTTATTTTCCTGGATCTCCCGCAACAAAGGCATATGAGAGAATTGGTCATGCTAGAGCAACCAATTCTTGGTCCATGAACTCCTCACCCTGTTCATGGACTGGGCTTGGGTCAAAGCTAGAAGCCCAAAACCAAGCCCCCGCATAGCATGAACTCTACAACAAGCACATACCCACAACATGGCTTTAAAATGGTTGGCTGGTCAGAACGAACTAAACAGAACGCACTGAAGAATAGCAAGACCTGTGAAGAGCAAGCTGAAAATCAGTAACGAGTAGACAAGAACGCACTGGAAAACAAATACGAACTGACTACAAGCACTGAAAACCAGACAAACCCACAAGCACAAACTGAACAGCAGTAAAATGATCTGAAAAAGCACGAATCTGAAAAGTGCAAATAATCTCTCACCAAACTTTTACTAACACGAGATAAACATGAGATCAGCAGCAGGAGCCCAAAGGGTGGCACACTGGCTATTGAACTTCCTTTTCCTAGTCCCGTTGTATGTGTTTTACGTCAATGCGTTCTTGACAGTCGGAATTTGGTGTGACCGTGTGTATGCAAGACAGCTTGAGCGAAATCCTATCGGAATTCCGTCGGAAACACCATCAGAGCTTTTTCCGACCAAAATTCTGATCGTGTGTACGTGGCATTAGGCTCACACTAATGGTGTGAAGTACCTTAGTAGTTTAACCATTGGATGCTGAAGAGGGTAGTTGGTGACTTATGCACCCCCTCTCCTCATTAAGCCCTGTTCTCTTCCTCACCCCCCTCCTCCTCCCACTTCCCCCCCTTTATCCCACCCTATCCACCCCACCCCCCGTTTTTCGGCCCCCTCCTTTCCCCCCTTTATTCTATCTTTACCCCCTTTTTTGTTTTGTCTCTCCTAGGATTAAAACACCTAATCACCATTACCCCATATATGACTCAACTAACTGTGTAGAGATGTTTCGGCATGCTATGTATCTGCCTTGAAATCTACCTGTACAACTTCTTCATTGGGCTAATGGAGCCACTTCTGCTTATGTTATGTGTAAAAAATAATTTTTTTGTTCAATAAAGTCTTTATGGGGAAAAAAAAAGAAAAGGTACTGAAGTTCATCCCAGGGCAAGAAGATCTTGGAAAGAGCCATATCTTTTGTTGGGCCTAGGTACTCAAACTGATAAATTGGTATCAGCAACAAGTTCTAAAAGTTGAGAATTCAACTGAAGCTCTGCGGAGTCTGCACAATCCACTGGACACTGACTGACAGGGTTAGGGAGGATTGATCCTTTAGCAGGCGATCATCCAAGTAACTCATAGGCATGTGCAAAATGAAAAAATTTGTTTAGTTTTGT
The DNA here is from genome assembly GCA_037952925.1 of Lithobates clamitans. Taxonomy (NCBI): domain Eukaryota; kingdom Metazoa; phylum Chordata; class Amphibia; order Anura; family Ranidae; genus Lithobates; species Lithobates clamitans. The sequence continues at coordinate 4,127,780 of JBBGZY010000406.1, forward strand.
TTCGTTTTAATTCGTTATTTAATTAATTTAGTTTAGTTAGATTCGTTAAATTCATTAAATTCGTTTTTCAAATCACTTTCGTTTTCGACCGAATTCGAAAATCAGTCGAATTCGAAAATATTTCAACCGGATTCGATATTATTTCAACCGCATTCGAAAATATTTCAACAGCATTCGAAATTATTTCAACTGTATTAGAAATTATTTCAATCGTATTCGATAATATTTCAATCGCATTCGAAAATATTTCTACCGAATTTGATAATATTTCAACTGCATTCGAAATTATTTCAACTGTATTCAAAATTATTTCAATCGGATTCGATAATATTTCAACCGCATTCGAAAATATTTCAACAGCATTCGAAATTATTTCAACTGTATTAGAAATTATTTCAATCGTATTCGATAATATTTCAATCGCATTCGAAAATATTTCTATTTTCGAATTTGATAATATTCAGATAATATTGAGATAATATTCCTCTTCAGCAAACCAGAAGAACGCTGCATGGTTTCGCGTCACCATGGCAGTAAAAGCTGTGAGAGGGATTGAGCGCACCCCAGACTGCATCCGTCATCGGTGAATAAAAATGATTACATTCTCTATCTCTCTCTCTGTGTCTCCCAGAGGCGTATCTAGTGAAAATGGCACCTATGGCAAGCACTGAAACTGCGCACCTGTCAAAAAAAAAAACAGCTAATAAAACTACAAGTCTTTAACCACTTCAGCCCCGGAAGAATTTACCCCCTTCCTGACCAGAGCACTTTTTGCGATTCGGCACTGCATCGCTTTAACTGACAATTGCGCGGTTGTGCAACGTGGCTCCCAAACAAAATTGAAGTCCTTTTTTTCCCATAAATAGAGCTTTCTTTTGGTGGTATTTGATCACCCCTGCGTTTTTTATTTTTTGCGCTATAAATAAAATAAGAGTGACAATTTTTAAAAAAACGCATTATTTTTTAGATTTTGCTATAATAAATATCCCCCAAAAATATATAAAAAAACATTTTTTTTCCTCAGTTTAGGCCGATACGTATTCTTCTACATATTTTTGGTAAAAAAAAAATCGCAATAAGCGTTTATTGATTGCTTTGCGCAAAAGTTATAGCATTTACAAAAAAAAATAATAATAATTATATATATATATATTATTTATTCTATTCTGTTCTATTGTTACTCTATTCTATTCTATTTTTTTCTATTCAAATTTGAATTTGTTCTATATGAATTTCAAATTTCAGAAGATGGCTATATATATAAATATTACATGTGTGTATATATTATATATATATATATATATAGCCATCTTCTGAAACTTGAAATTCATATAGAATAAATTCAAATTTAAATAGAAAAGATTAGAATAGTAAATAATAGAATAGAATAACAAAAGAACAGAATAGAATAAAATATTATATATATATATATATATATATATATATATATATATATATATATAATATTTTATTCTGTACTATTTTTTTTCTAATATATATATATATATATTTTTTTTTTTTCTGATCTGATCTATTGTTTTTCTAAGATATTATTTTCTATTCTATTTTAATTCAATTTCATTCTATATGAATTTCGAATTTCGGAAATTTTTTATATATATATATATATATATATATATATATATATATATATATATATATATATATATATATATATATATATATAAAATTTCCGAAATTCGAAATTGAATAGAAAAGATTAGAATAGAAAAAAAATAGGACAGAATAGAATAAAATATAATACATATACACATTATATTTTACTCAATTCTGTTCTATTGTTTTTCTAGTCTATTTTCTATTTCTAGTCTAATCTTTTCTATTCGAATTCATTCTATATGAAATTCGAATTTTGGAAAATGGTTTATATATATATATATATATATATATATATATATAAAATATTTATATATATATATATATATATATATATATATATATAAAATATTTATATATATAATCATCTTTTGAAATTCAAAAATTAATATAGAATGAATTCAAATTCAAATAGAAAAGATTAGAATAGAAAAACAATAGAACAGAAAATAATCTAATATATATATTATATTTTATTCTATTCTGTTCTATTGTTTTTCTAGTCTATTTTCTTTTCTTTAAAAAATTCATTCTATAGGAAATTCGAATGCCGGGACATGGTTTTATATATATGTATATAATTTTTTTTCCCTGATCTGTTCTATTGTTTTTCTATGATATTCTTTTATTCTTTTCTATTACTTTCTAATCTATTCTAATCTTTTATATTCAAATTCGATTTCATTCTATATGAAATTCGAATTTCACAAAATGGTTATTTATATATATATATATATATATATATATATATATATATATATATAGTTTTTTTTTTTTTTCTGATCTGATCTATTGTTTTTTTATGATATTATTTTCTATTCTATTTAAATTCAATTTCATTCTATATGAAATTCGAATTTCGGAAAATGGTTTTATATATATATTAGATATTTATTCATATATAACCATCTATTGAAATTCGAAATTCATATAGAATGAATTCAAATTCGAATAGAAAAGATTAGAATAGAAAAAAAATAGAACAGAATAGAATAAAATATAATATATATACACATTATATTTTACTTAATTCTGTTCTATTGTTTATCTAGTCTATTTTCTATTTCTAGTCTAATCTTTTCTATTCAAATTCGAATTCATTCTATATGAAATTCGAATTTCGGAAAATGGTTTTATATATATATTAGATATTTATTTATATATAACCATCTATTGAAATTCGAAATTCATATAGAATGAATTCAAATTCGAATAGAAAAGATTAGAATAGAAAAAAAATAGAACAGAATAGAATAAAATATAATATATATACACATTATATTTTACTTAATTCTGTTCTATTGTTTATCTAGTCTATTTTCTATTTCTAGTCTAATCTTTTCTATTCAAATTCGAATTCATTCTATATGAAATTCGAATTTCGGAAAATGGTTTTATATATATATATTAGATATTTATTTATATATAACCATCTTTTGAAATTCGAATTTCGGAAAATGGTTCATATATATAGCCAATTGCTTAGAGTTACACGTATTGTGAGTGATATTACAATAAAAGATCAGAGATTGGATGAGATGTGCTGTAAATTTAAAGAGTGGGGTTATCCGGAGGGCCTGATCAGACGGGAACTAAATAGAATCTTGAAACCATCTGATAACTACCAATACAACAAAAAATATCATCCTGACAGACCCAGGATCCCATTTGATAGTGATAAAATATTTAATGTATTAAGAAAGCATTGGGTGATCCTAAGACGATCATACCCACAGATAGAAGAATTCCAACAGATCCCCATGAAGGCTTATCGGCGCAATAAAACCCTGCGTGACTTTTTGGTACGATCTGAATTTAAACCTGAAAATCAGGAGGAGAGAAGGGTTACCTTTCTCGGTAGGAAAAAGAAGGGTTGTTATCCTTGTCTTGGTTGCGTCCAATGCAATCTGATGCTCAAGGGTGATCATTTTTCTCATCCTGTAACAAAGACTAGGATAACAATAAATGGTTTCTAAACATGTCAGTCCTCTTATGTGATTTACATTCTTATGTGCCCCTGTAATTTGATTTACGTAGGCGAGACGACCCAGAGGATAAAAGATCGCATTGCACAGCATCGTAGCACTATTCGACATCCTCAGTCGGGTCTCCCTGTGTCGCGTCATTTTGCTGAGATGGGACACAGAGACACTGACTTAAGATTTATGATATTGGAAGAAATTCCCCGTGACAAAAGAGGGGGGGACAGGATTTTAAAACTGAAGAGATGTGAGGTCTGGTGGATTAATAAATTACAGTCCTTGCATCCCGATGGTATGAACAAGGACTATGATTTATATTTATTTGTATAGGATATGACAATTGAAACATGGGGATCGTAGTCATGTTTTATATGTATTATACTCCCGTAGATCTTTTTGGAAGGAATTTCTGTTGGGAATGTGAAACAAAAGAATAGTAGCTGGAATCTTTGATCAGATCTGAGAAATGACCAAGAGTGTCATTACTAATATGATAATATATTGAATGTGATGTATATTTAAAAGAGTTTACTTGCTACATAATATTGTATCGATGGAAGATGAGAGAGAAATGTGCATATTAGGATGACTAATGTATATAGTAGAATGTATATTGAGGGATAGGAAATATCTTCATTTTGTTTGGCTGAAATAATAAGGGTTAATTACCTCATTAGGTGGTGTTTGTTTGTTTTTTAGTAATTAAGTTGATATACATGTGTGAGGTGGACTGGGTGTGAATAAGAGGAAATCTGTGTTTTGGCTTTTCACACACAGCCAAAATAGCCTGACGAAGAGCGATGTGCGCTCGGAACTGTACAGTGGCTTGCTTGTACTAATTGAAATATTTTCAGTAAAGACACTTTTGCATCAAGCATCGATCCACGTCTTTTTTCTATCCATTTATGGTGGAAGGTTGGGAGTCCACCTTGACGGTGCCTTGATCGGACGGATCTAAGAAAAGAGGGTAACCCGCCTGAAGTTCATTATATATATATATATATATATATATATATAATTATATATATATATATATATATATATATAATATGTATGTATATAGATATATATATATATATATATATATATATATATATATATATATATATAATATTTATATATATAACCATCTTTTGAAATTCGAAATTCATATAGAATGAATTCAAATTCGAATAGAAAAGATCAGAATAGAAAAACAATAGAACAGAAAATAATCTAATATATATATTATATTTTATTCTATTCTGTTCTATTGTTTTTCTAGTCTATTTTCTATTCGAATTCGAATTCATTCTATATGAAATTCGAATTTCGGAAAATAGTTATATAACCATTTTCCGAAATTCGAATTTCATATAGAATGGATTCGAATATATATATATATATATATAAATTGTTATTTTCCAATCTATTTTCAAATTCGAATTTATACTATTCAAAATTCGAATTTCAGAAGATGGTCATATTCTGTTGTATTTTAATAAATTCTATTAAATTCTATTCTATTCTTTACAATTCTTTTATGTTTATTCTATTGTTTTATTATTTTATATTCTATTTTATTGTATTCTTTTTTAGAAATCAATTTATATTTTTTTCTAATTCGATTCGAATTTGTTTTGGTATTCGAGTCGAATAGATTTCGAATTTGTTTTCGAATCGAATATATTTCGAATTTGGTTTCGAATTCGATTCGAATTCGATTCGAATTTCGTCCATGGGTTTTCGATTCGAAACATTTTGGATTCGTTTAAATTCGTTAGTATTGTAATTCGGTATTTCGGATGCATCCGAATGTCCGAATAATGAAAATTTCGTCCGAATTTCGATTCAGAACTAAACGAAATGCACATGTCTAGTAACTCACAAGCTGTATCCCCTGGGAATAGGGTGGTACTGTGAATATTCAAATGATATCCAGTGCCATGTTCCAAAATTTGAACTATAAAGAGAATTAAAAAAATATGTATGGACTTTTAGGCACAGACACAACAATAAGGTTAACATTTACAAATCTTTATTCACAATACCCATACAAGTTCACTTTAGTGACCAGCTTAGTATTAATTTCATCATTTAAAACAATGCACACACAAGGTATGCCACCCCCTGGAATGACCATGCATAGGAGCTGTATGATGGACTAGACAGTGCCTGCAAACTCCTCCAAATGCGGGGGTTCCACCATCTTATATTTATGTCTTAAGATTTTTGCTCAACATGTTTTGTGACCTCATAGTCACTTCCTCACTTCACTTCCTTTGACACTTTCTTGCATAATAGCCTAAAAATGTCCGGGATTGATTTTCCAATTGGACTTCAATGGCCTTTTCATTTAAGTTCTAATTTTTTGATATTTACAATGGGTTAAATGAATGGCACGTAAACCAAAACCCAAGCACATACACTTATTTCTAGTGTGCACAAAATGTTTGCCTGTTGAATTAGCTACATTTAAAGTCATTTAGCACATAGTTTCTTTATATTCACTTGTAATATTTAAATCAGAATTTTCTTTAGCAGGAATTTAATCGTATTTACAGTATATTAATAACAATGCTCATGTGTTCTATGCACTTGACTTAATAGATATATCACATTATATACATCATATTAAATACAGTATATGCCATCAAATATACACAATTCTGAAATGTCTTTTCTTTGTGCTATTTATTGCATTGCGTACAGCTTACCACAGAGGGATTTTAACCTAATGGCTATTCAGAAAAGTAAGCATTATTCAGATTGCATTAAGCTCCAAATTGCAAACCAACAAAACAGCAATATGGCAATACATCAGTATGGGCATATATTAAAATGCATTTTATTGTTTCAAATGCTATACCTTAGTATAATAAACATACATTGATTTATAGGTTCTGGTACTTAAATTGGCTGTTTAGGTTTACCAGCTGATAAAAAAAAATATCAAAATGTATACATACTGTAAAAACGTATAAAGTATAAGTAAAGTATAAATTTAGACCCGTGCTAAAAGCTGTTTTCTCCCGCTAAAGCATTTCCAAAAACCATGACAAATATTAATATCTAGGAATCAATTAGTACATAATTATTAATGTTTATGATATTGAAAGAAAATATTAATTTAGATGTGTAAACCCTAATGCCGCGTACACACGATCGCACATTCTGACAACAAAATCCATGTTTTTTTACATCTAAAGTCCAGGTAACAATGCAAAAGCACAATTGGAGACAAGGACTGTGTTGTCTTCCTATAACAAGCAGTATATAAAAAAGGACCTTATGTTAAAAACTTGTAAGAGATTTTAATTTTTGGATTTACATATACTTAAAAATGTAAATACCATTTAAGAAGGCATTAAAGATGATTTCCAGTTTATCAGTCTTCCATACTAACCAATTTTCATCCATCCTTGCAGTAACTCTTCATCATACACTTATTTTATTTGTTGTATCTTTGAAGTCTTATGCCCCATACACACAATCGGAATTTCTGACAACAAATGTTGGATGTGAGCTTGTTGGCTGAAAGTCCGACCATGTGTATGCTCCATCAAGCATTTGTTGTCGGACTTTCGGCCAACAAATGTTGGCTAGCAGGTTCTCAAATTTTCCGTCAACAATTTCTGAACGTGTGTACACAAGTCCGACGCACAATAGTTCACGCATGCTTGGAATCAAGCAGAAGGAGCCGCACTGGCTATTGAACTTCCTTTTTCTCGGCTCGTCGTACGTCTTGCACGTCACCATGTTCCCACCATCGTAACTGTTGGCCAACATTTGTGTGACCGTGTGTATGCAAGACAAGTTGGAGCCAACAACCTTTGAACAAAATTCCATAGTTTTGTTTTCGGAAAGCCTGATCGTGTGTACGGGGTGTAAGTCTTTAGAGCACTACTATATCTCAATAGTTAATAGACATGTGCATGATGAAAACATTTGTTTTGTTTCGTTTTAATTGGTTAATCTAGTTATTTTGTTTAGTTCGGTTGATTCATTCAATTCATATTCATAATTCGTATTCATAATTTTTGAATTTACTGATTTTTTCAATTCAAAACTTTCAAATCAATAAATTTTCAAATTGGTCCAAACAAAAATGTTATATTGTTTTCGATTTTTTAAACTAAGTGATGGGGGGAGGGTCCAGAGGTAGAGATAGTCAGTAATGAACATATTCCAGAGCGTAGTATTGGGGGCATTAGTGGTAGGTTGACTAAAGCACATAAACCCGAGGTAAGTATAGTAACAAGTCCTATTTGCAATCTCAGAACACCCAATAAGAGGACAGTATGCAACCGGTCTAAAGTATGTGGCATGTTCACCAATGCCAAGAGCCTGGCAGATAAGATAGGAGAACAAGAGATACTGTTGTATGAGGAGGATTCTGATTTTGTGGGAATTTCAGAGACCTGGTTCAATAGCTCTCATGATTGGCTGGCAACCATGCAAGGGCTTTCCCTTTATTGCAGGGATAGAGAGGGTAAAAAAGGGGAAGGGGTATGCCTATATATCAAGAATAATGTACAAGTGAATGTGAGAGATGACATCAATAAGGGAGCCAGGGAGGAGGTGGAATCCTTATGGGTAGAGCTCCAAAGGGATAAAGCTAAGGTAAAAATAATACTAGGAGTATGCTATAGACCCCCTAACCTGAGGGAGGAGGTGGAGATGGACCTCCTATCACAATTTGGATTAGCAGCAAGGATGGGAAGTGTTATCATAATGGGGGATTTTAATTACCCAGACATAGACTGGGCGAAGGGAACCATACATTCGTCTAAGGCTCGCCAGTTCCTAAATGTCTTGCAGGACAATTTTATGGGTCAGATGGTAGATGCAACAACTAGAAAAGCGTTACTAGATCTACTGAGTACCAACAATACAAATCTGATCACGGATGTGGAAATACGGAGCTTCAGTATAGATCACACAAATAGGAAACACAAGGGGAACACACAGACACTGAATTTCAAAATAGCCAACTTTCCTAAACTACGAACCTTGCTAAAAGATATAAATTGGGATAAAATCTTAGAAACAAAGAACACAGAGGAGAAATGGGTTTGCTTTAAGAGAAAAAGTCCTGGATGGCTTAACTCTAATGTAAAAATGCATATAAAAGCAAAGAAGAAGGACTTCAAAAAATACAAGGCTGAGGGATCATCATCAGCATTCAGACTTTACAAAGAATGCAACAAGATGTGTAAGGGTGCAATTATGACGGCTAAGATAGAACACGAAAGACACATAGTGGAGGAGAGCAAAAAAAATCCCAAGAAATTATTTAAGTATATAAACAGTAAAAAAGGGAGGACAGACCATATTGGCCCCATAGAGAATGAGGAAGGAGATCTGGTTACAAAGGATGGGGAGATGGCAAAGATATTGAATTTATTTTTCCCCTCAGTCTTTAAGAGGGAATCAGGGGGCTTCAGTAACCAAAACTGCAGTGTTTGTCTTCATGACACATCACAGTAAGCACCCTCATGGCTAACAGAGGACAGAACTAGAAATAGACTTGGGAAACTTAACATTAAGAAATCACTGGGACCAGATGGCTTGCACCCGGGGGGTACTTAGGGAACTCAGTCAAGTAATTGCTAGACCATTGTTCCTAATTTTTACTGACAGCCTACTGACTGGAATTGTACCAGCTAATTGGAGAAAAGCTAATGTAGAACCAATATTTAAAAAAGGTCCAAAATACATCCCTGGGAATTACAGACCAGTTAGCCTAACAACAATAGTATGAAAGCTCTTGGAGAGGATGATAAGGGACTATATACAAGATTTTAATAATGAAAACAGTATCATTAGCAGAAATCAGCAAGGATTCATGAAGAATCGTTCTTGCCAAACCAATCTATTAACCTTCTCTGAGGAGGTGAGCTTCCATCTAGATAAAGGAAGGCCCATAGACATGAGTTCCCCACGTTTACTGTACAAAGCAAGGTCCATTGGCATGGACCATAGGGTGAGTACATGGATTGAAAACTGGCTACAAGGGCAAGTTCAGAGGGTGATAGATGGAGAATACTCGGAATGGTCAGGGGTGGTTAGTGGGGCCCCCCATGGTTCTGTGCTGGGACCAATCCTGTTTAATTTGTTCATAAACGACCCGGAGGGTGGGGTAAACAGTTCAATCTCTGTATTTGTGGACGATACTAAGCTAAGCAGGGTAATAACTTCCTCGCAGGAGGTGGGAACCTTGCAAGAAGATCTGAACAAATTAATGGGGTGGGCAGCTACATGGCAAATTAGGTTTATTGTGGAAAAATGTAAAATAATGCATTTGGGTGGCAAAAATATGAATGCAATCTACTCACTAGGGGATTAACCTCTGGGGAATTCTAGGATGGAAAAGGACCTGGGGGTCCTAGTAGATGATAGGCTCAGCAATATCATGCAATGCCAAGCTGTGGCTAACAAAGCAAACAGAATATTGGCATGCATTAAAAAGGGGATTAACTCCAGGGACAAAGAAATAATTCACCCACTCTACAAGACTTTTGTCCGGCCTCACCTGGAGTATGCTGTCCAGTTCTGGGCACCAGTCCTTAGGAAGAATGTACTGGAAATGAAGCGAGTACAAAGAAGGGCAACAAAGCTAATAAAGGGTCTGGAGGATATTAGTTATGAAGAAAGGTTGCGAGCACTGAACTTCTGAAATTCTCTCTGGAGAAGAGACGCTTGAGAGGGGATATGATTTTAATTTACAAATACCATACTGGTGACTAGGGATGAGCTTCGTGTTCGAGCCGAACCCATGTTCGACTCGAACATCGGCTGTTCGGTCGTTCGCCGAATTGCGAACGATATGGGCCGTTCGCGCCAAATTCGTGTGGCGCGTCACGGCCCATAATTCACTGCGGCATCGCAGTGCATTGCTTGCTGATGATTGGCCAAGCATGCACTATGACCCGCATGCTTGGCCAATCACAGCGCCGCCTGAACAGAGAGCCGTAATTGGCCAAAGCCAAGGAGACTTTGGCCAATTATGGCTCAGGGGATTTAGTACACGCCCCACACTATATAAGGCCGCCTGCACGGCGGCCCTGTGCAGTGTGTTCCGGTGTGCTTAGAGAGAGAGAGAGACAGTGTCATTTCATTTGAGTTAGCTAGATTAGACAGGACAGTCAGTCAGTTATCTGCACTTAAAGTGTATTGTGTATATATATGCATCCCAGGTGTTGCATATATATATATACACTGTATTCAGTTTAGCTAGATCTGTTCCTGTTATCTTCTAGACTATTTTCATTTAGTGCAGTGCGTCCTGCTCACAGTGTTCAGCTAGATCCGTTCCTGTTATCTTCCTACTGACAGGCAGGCTTGTCTTGTTACAGTATTTACAGCTACCTAAAGAAAATTACTGGTGTTCTTTTGATCCTATTAGTACCACGGTCAGGCAGCTAAACTATTTACAGTTAGTGCAGTGCGTCCTGCTCACAGTGTTCAGCTAGATCCGTTCCTGTTATCTTCCTACTGACAGGCAGGCTTGTCTGGTTACAGTATATAAAGCTACCTGAAGAAAATTACTGGTGTTCTTTTGATCCTATTAGTACCACGGTCAGGCAGCTAGACTATTTACATTTAGTGCAGTGCGTCCTGCTCACAGTGTTCAGCTAGATCCGTTCCTGTTATCTTCCTACTGACAGGCAGGCTTGTCTTGTTAAAGTATTTACAGCTACCTAAAGAAAATTACTGGTGTTATTTTGATCCTATTAGTACCACGGTCAGGCAGCTAGACTATTTACATTTAGTACAGTGCGTCCTGCTCACAGTGTTCAGCTAGATCCGTTCCTGTTATCTTCATACTGACAGGCAGGCTTGTCTTGTTACAGTATATAAAGCTACCTGAAGAAAATTACTGGTGTTCTTTTGATCCTATTAGTACCACGGTCAGGCAGCTAAACTATTTACAGTTAGTGCAGTGCGTCCTGCTCACAGTGTTCAGCTAGATCCGTTCCTGTTATCTTCCTACTGACAGGCAGGCTTGTCTTGTTACAGTATATAAAGCTACCTGAAGAAAATTACTGGTGTTCTTTTGATCCTATTAGTACCACGGTCAGGCAGCTAGACTATTTACATTTAGTGCAGTGCGTCCTGCTCACAGTGTTCAGCTAGATCCGTTCCTGTTATCTTCCTACTGACAGGCAGGCTTGTCTTGTTAAAGTATTTACAGCTACCTAAAGAAAATTACTGGTGTTATTTTGATCCTATTAGTACCACGGTCAGGCAGCTAGACTATTTACATTTAGTACAGTGCGTCCTGCTCACAGTGTTCAGCTAGATCCGTTCCTGTTATCTTCATACTGACAGGCAGGCTTGTCTTGTTACAGTATATAAAGCTACCTGAAGAAAATTACTGGTGTTCTTTTGATCCTATTAGTACCACGGTCAGGCAGCTAGACTATTTACAGTTAGTGCAGTGCGTCCTGCTCACAGTGTTCAGCTAGATACGTTCCTGTTATCTTCCTACTGACAGGCAGGCTTGTCTTGTTACAGTATATAAAGCTACCTGAAGAAAATGACTGGTGTTCTTTTGATCCTATCAGTACCACGGTCAGGCAGCTAGACTATTTACAGTTAGTGCAGTGCGTCCTGCTCACAGTGTTCAGCTAAACCTACAAATTAGTGGGGTGCGTCCACCTCACAGTGTTCAGCTAAAGCTACCTGTAGAAGGTTGGTGGTGTTCTCATACTACAGGCAGGCAGTTGATTTTGCTAGCTGCAGTATATATATATATATATATATATATCCCAGCTTAGTGCAGCTACAGGCCATTAGTATGTCTGGAAGGCCAAGAAGGAGAGGCAGACAGCCACAAGCCAATAAGAGAGGGCAAGCAGGCTCTGTGTCTAGTGCTGGTCGTGGAGACGGTGCATCCTCATCAGCACGTGGCCATGGGACACGCTTGGCCTTTTTTTCGGCAGCTGGCCGTGTTGAGCCGCAACATGCGGAAGACTTGGTCGAGTGGATGACCAAGCCGTCCTCATCCTCCTCATCCTCTCTCACCCATGCCCAGGGTGCTTTGTCTGGCAAAGCAGCGGCCTCTTCCCTTGGCTCAATGTCATCAGTGACTCCTTCCCTAGCTCCACCATGTCCTCCTGAGGAGTCCCTCGAACTGTTTGACCACAGTGTTGGGTACATGCTCCAGGAGGATGCCCAGCGTTTGGAAGGCTCTGATGATGATACTGAGCTCGATGAAGGCAGTAACATGAGCACGGACAGAGGGGGTGCCCAAGAAGGACAGCAATCTGGCAGTCATGCTCCCCCTGCTGCAGCATACTGCCAGGTTTGCTCCAGTGATGAGGAGGGAGGGGATGATGAGGTCACTGACTCAACGTGGGTGCCTGATAGGAGAGAGGAGGAGGAGGAGGAGGAGGAGGTGGCACATCACCAACGAGGCAGGATGCCCTCCAGGGGCCAGCCTAAGGGCAGCACATTGACTGCATCACATGTGCAGGGCACTGCAGTCTCTGCGCGTTATTCAAAAAGTTCTTTGGTGTGGGCCTTTTTTGAGACGAGTGCATAAGATCGCACCGCTGCTATTTGCAACATATGTCTCAAGCGTATCTCACGTGGCCAAAACATCATACGCTTGGGTACCACATGCTTGACCAGACATATGTTGACCTGCCATGCAGTTCGTTGGCAAGCGCATCTAAAAGACCCACACCAAAGAACAAAGAGGACCTCTCCTTGCTCCTCATCAGCTGAGATTTCCAACCCCACTAGACCTTCAGTCCTCTCTGAGACCTGCACTGAGAGAAATGAAGGTGTAGAATTAGGTGTGTCACAGCCAAGTACTTGTGGGCAATCTGCTTTTGGTACACCGACGTCAGATTGTACCAGGCAAATTTCCCTGCCCCAGCAAGAAATTTGCTCCCAGCCATCCACATGCCCAGCGGTTAAATGCTAGCTTGGCAAAATTGCTAGCACTTCAACTGCTGTCTTTTCAGTTGGTAGACTCTGCCCCCTTCCGTGAGTTTGTGGAATGTGCGGTTCCTCAGTGGCAGGTACCCAAACGCCACTTTTTCTCACGGAAGGCGATTCCGGCTCTCTACCGGCATGTGGAAGGCAATGTCCATGCCTCGCTGGACAGGGCGGTCAGCGGTAAGGTGCATATTACCGCTGACTCATGGTCCAGCAGGCATGGACAGGGACGTTACCTAAGTTTCACGGTGCATTGGGTGACTCTGCTGGCAGCTGGGAAGGATGCAGGACAAGGTGCAGTAGTGTTGGAGGTTGTTCCGCCACCACGTCTCCAAAATGCTAATGATTGTGACACACCTCTCTCCACCACCCCCTCCTCTTCTTATTCCTCCATGGCCTCTTCCTCAGAAGCAGCGGTGCTCCGTAGTCGTTCAAGGGGCTACGCAAGTACGCAGGCCAAAAGATGCCATGCGGTGCTTGAGCTGGTGTGCTTGGGGGACAGGAGCCACACTGGGGCAGAGGTTCTGTCAGCTCTGCAGGGGCAGGTTCAGAGGTGGTTGACGCCACGCCAACTTAAGGCAGGAATGGTGGTTTGCGACAATGGCACCAACCTCCTCTCTGCCCTCCGACAGGGACAAATGACCCATGTGCCCTGTTTGGCTCACGTCCTTAACTTGGTGGTGCAGCGGTTCTTGGGCAGGTACCCGGGCTTACAGGATGTCCTGAGGCAGGCCAGGAAAGTCTGTGTGCATTTCCACCGGTCATATAATGCCAGTGCTCGGCTGACGGACCTCCAAAAGGAGTTTAACCTGCCCAAAAACCGCCTAATCTGTGACATGCCCACCAGGTTGAACCCAACGTTGGCCATGCTGCAGCGGCTGCACACGCAGCAGAGGGCCATCAATGAGTACCTTGCGACTATGGCACCAGGACAGGGTCAGGGGAACTTGGTTTTTTTCCCCACGCCAGTGGGCCATGATCAGGGATGCATGCACTGTCCTGTCACCATTTGAGGAGGCCACGAGGATGGTGAGCAGTGACAGTGCATGCATCAGTGACACTGTCCCTCTTGTACACCTGTTGGAGCACACGCTGCGTGCAATAATGGACAGGGCACTTGAGGCAGAACAGAGGCAGGAAGAGGAGGACTTCCTTAGCTCTCAAGGCCCCCTTTATCCAGACACTGTTCCTGCGTGCCCGCCGATCACACAGGAAGAGGACGAGGAGGAGGAGGAGGAGGAGGAGGAGGAAGATTGTGTCAGTATGGAGGTGGAGTCTGGCACTCAGCATCAGCAGCAGTCTTTAAGTGATCAGTCCCAAGAAACACATGGACTTGTACGTGGCTGGGAGGAGGTGGCTGCGGACCATGTCGTCCTTAGTGACCCAGAGGACTCCGGATCGAATGCCTCAGCAAACCTACGCTGCATGGCCTCCCTGATCCTGCAAAGCCTGCGGAAGGATCCTCATATTCGTGGTATCAAGGAGAAGGACCAATACTGGCTGGCAACCCTCCTTGATCCACGTTACAAGGGTAAGGTTGCGGACCTTATCTTGCCATCGCAGAGGGAGCAGAGGATGAAACATCTTCGGGAGGCCTTGCAGAAAGGTCTGTGCAACGCGTTCCCAGAGACTGGGAGGTTACAAACTCCTGTTTCTGGACAACGTGTTGCTGAGGCTTCGGTCAGTCAAAGAAGGAGCGGTGGAGAAGGTGGCCGTCTGACCGATGCGTTCAGACAATTTTTTGGTCCGCAGCCCCAAGGTATGATCGGTTCCAGCAACCATCGCCAGCGTCTGTTTTACATGGTGCAGGAATACCTAGGGGCAAGATCAGACTTGGACACCTTTCCCACCGAAAATCCTCTGGGTTACTGGGTCTTGAGGATGGATCACTGGCCAGAGCTTGCACAGTATGCAATTGAGCTACTGGCCTGTCCTGCATCCAGCGTTCTTTCGGAACGCACATTCATTGCTGCTGGAGGCGTGGTAACCGATCACAGGGTGCGTCTGTCCACCGACTCGGTCGATCGACTGACCTTCATAAAAATGAATCAGTCTTGGATCACCACCAGCTACCAAGCACCTGATGCTGATGTAACCGAATAATTTTTTTTTAAAATCTCAGATCCCTTCAAAGACTGCCTATGCTGATGCTGAGTGACTATCCCTGAGTAATTATCCTCTTCCTCCTCAATCATCACGCTGATAGCTTGTAAGAACATTTTTGGTTCTGGGCGCCACCACCAGTGCCTAAGGCACAATTTTTCAGCCAAACAGGGGCGTGTAATTACAATTTTTGATGTAATACTTTGCAGCAGGGCTCGTTCCTGCATTCCAACTAGAGTGTCTGTGAGGGGTTGCAGTGTTGTGGCACCAGCACCAGTGCCCAAGGCCCAATTTTTCTGCTCCTGTCTAACAGGGGCGTGTAATTACAATTTTTGATGCAATACTTTGCAGCAGGGCTCGTTCCTGCATTCCAACTAGAGTGTCTGTGAGGGGTTGCAGTGTTGTGGCACCAGCACCAGTGCCCAAGGCCCAATTTTTCTGCTCCTGTCTAACAGGGGCGTGTAATTACAATTTTTGATGCAATACTTTACAGCAGGGCTCGTTCCTGCATTCCAACTAGAGTGTCTGTGAGGGGTTGCAGTGTTGTGGCACCAGCACCAGTGCCTAAGGCCCACTTTTTCAGCCCTTGTTTAACAGGGGCGTGTAATTACAATTTTTGATGCAATACTTTGCAGCAGGGCTCGTTCCTGCGTTCCAACTAGAGTGTCTGTGAGGGGTTGCAGTGTTGTGGCACCAGCACCAGTGCCTAAGGCCCAATTTTTCTGCCCCTGTCTAACAGGGGCGTGTAATTACAATTTTTGATGCAATACTTTGCAGCAGGGCTCGTTCCTGCGTTCCAACTAGAGTGTCTGTGAGGGGTTGCAGTGTTGTGGCACCAGCACCAGTGCCTAAGGCCTAATTTTTCAGCTCCTGTTCAACAGGGGCATGTAATTACAATTCTTGATCTAATATTTCACAGCAGGGCCCTGTGAGGGCTTACAGTGTTGTGGCCACAGCAACACCTAAGGCCCAAATTTCTGCTGAGTATATAGGGCAGGACCCTTCTTTCAAACATCTAACTTACAAACGACTCCTACTTGCAAACGGAAGGAGACAACAGGAAGTGAGATGAAATCTACCCCTAGAAAGGGAAATTCTCTCCTGTAAGAGTTAATATGGGAAAAAAAATTCTCCTTTCCACTGATGCTTTCCAATCCTTGTTCCACAAAAAAACCCAAATTTTCAAAAAACATTTTTCATTGGGACAAAAAGTGAGGTGAAATCTTCTGAAGAGGAGGAAAGACAGCAAAACAAATGTCACAGGGGTGATAACCATTCCCTATGTTTTCCAAAAAGCTTAAAAAAGATTTTTTGGCTGGAGCTAAACACGGTAAAAATGTACCCGTTCAAAATTACAAACAGATTCTACTTAACAACAAACCTACAGTCCCTGTCTTGTTTGCACCGCCTGTATACTGCTGTTCAGAGTATATAGGGCCTGGTGGCCCCACACCTTTCCTTATTTTAATTTGGGTGCGGGGTTCCCCTTAATATCCATACAAGACCCAAAGGGCCTTGTAATGAACTGGGGGGTACCCATGCCGTTTGTCTCACTGATTTTCATCCATATTGCCATGACCCGACATTACATTAAACCCGCAAGCAGTTTTAAATGAGATTTTTTCCTTTAAAAATGACATTTGGTGCAGGGACTGTTCTAAACACGGGAAACACGCGTCACTTTACAGGCATACTATAGACACCCCCCAGGTACGATATTTAAAGGAATATTTCACTTTTTTTTTTTTACTTTAAGCATCATTAAAATCACTGCTCCCGAAAAAACGTCCATTTTTAAAAGTTTTTTTTTGCATTGATACATGTCCCCTGGGGTAGGACCCGGGTCCCCAAACCCTTTTTAGGACAATACCATGCAAATTAGCCTTTTAAATGAGCACTTTTGATTTCGAACGTTCGAGTCCCATAGACGTCAATGGGGTTCTAACGTTCGTGCAAACTTTCGGTCCGTTCGCAGGTACTGGTGCGAACCGAACCGGGGGGTGTTCAGCTCATCCCTACTGGTGACCCCCACAATAGGGATAAAACTTTTTTGCAGAAAGGAGTTTATTAAGACAAGTAGCCACTCACTAAAATTAGAAGAAAAGATGATTTTTTTTTTTTTTTTTTTTTTTTTTACCACGTCAGTGCCTTCACTTTAGAGACTTTTTCAGCTTATATTTCAAAACTTGTCCCTTCACAGATTCACATCATCGTGGTTTCTCTTTTCTTTTCTTTTGTCATATAGAAATACCTGAGAGTTAAAAGCCCTGCGGGTTCCTTCTTTAATACTTAGCATATATAAAACCCAAAAAAGAAAAAAAAGAAAAATTCCCTTATATCCCTTCTACCTCACCCATCTAAATACCCACCCTAACTCTAAGCCCCCTCCCTCCCTGCCTTACTCTGAGTGTTTCACCTTTAGTCTCTGGTATTCCCCTTTTTTATTAGTTAATGTCTTCTAATTTCTTCTGCCAGTACTTTTCCGAGGTCTTGAATTTTTCCCATCTGGCCCAAATAGATTTACATTTTTCCAATTGTTCATTGTCTTTGCAACAAAGAAGTTCCATTTTATGTTGATATTCCACTTGTTTTATCCAATCCATTAGAACTGGGCCTTCGCTCTTCAGCCATTTTTTTGGGATAGCGCCCTTTGCTGCATTTATTAGTCTTGACATTATTTTATCCATGTATTGCTTATTAGAGGAGTTCGTATCGTGGAACAGGCAGATCATTTTGTTGTCTTCTATCGTCTCATCCGTTATTTCCTTAATACTTATATTGATTTCTTGCCAATAGGATCTGATTTTTGGGCAGTCCCACCATATGTGTAGCATTGTGGCTTTCTGTCCGCAATTTCTCCAACATAGTGATGTTTCGGCCTGATTCATTTTATATAATCTCTCAGGGGTCATATACCACCTAACTAGAAATTTATAATTCATCTCTATAGTTTTTATATCCCAAGCTTGATTGTATCCTCCTGCGATCATATTCTTAGTTTGTTGATCCTCTAATTTTGTGCCCAATTCTTTTTCCCACTTTTCAATGTAGGATGGCCTGTCTTTTCCCTTTAGATCTGTCAGGAACTCATATACCTTCGAAATGCCTCCCTTCAGTGGCGTAGATGCTGTACAGAGCTTTTCCAGTCTATTTAATTTTTCGCCATCTCTGAACGGATATGGTGATGTATTTATTAAATGATTTAATTGTAGGTACTCCCAGTTTCTTAGTTTCCCCCCAAATTTAGTTTCCAGTTCTCGTGCCGATTCCAACTTCCCTCTCCTTGTGATGTCTTTAATTAGTGGATTTTTTATTTTGAGTCTACGAAAAATATCTTCACCCGGTGAAAAAAATTTAGTTCCCGTAAGGGGTGTCAATGGTGAATTATGTGCCCATCTGTGTTTGCGGTGTAGTGCGTCCCATATTCTAAATACATTTTTGGTCACCTCGTGTGTGTTGGGGCCTAGTACTCTATATTTATTTAATATCCAAATATTTTTGTGAAGCGTAGTTTTACTTAGAGTGTTTTCCATTTCAATCCATTTTTTTTCCTCGTTTTCTTTTGCCCATTCGACCATCCGTGCTATGATGACAGCTTTGTAGTATCTTGAAATGTCTGGTGCTGTTAATCCCCCGTGTTGTCTCTTCCTAGAGATTAGTGCCATTGTTAGTCTTGGTTTTTTGTTTTGCCAAATAATTTTTGTTATTATTTTTTGTATAGTTTTGAAAAAATTCTGTGGGACCGTTACTGGTAACATTTGGAGTTTGTATAAGATCTTTGGTAGTATTGCCATTTTGATCATGTTGACTCTACCGATCCACGAGAGTGCTTGTATGTTGATCTTCTTTGCTTCTGTCTTTATTTCGTTTAAGAGTGGGATATAATTTGTAGAATAGATTTTCTTATATGATGCTGTTAATTTAATTCCTAGGTAGGAGAGCTCCCCCTTTACCCAAGTAAATGGGAATTCTTTTTGAAGGGCCAGGATCTCTTTTTTTCCTATTTTCAAGTTCAGTATTTCTGTTTTTACCGGATTAATTTTGAAATTTGATAATTCTCCATGTTTATCAATTTCTTCCAGGAGATTTGAGAGTCTCTTTGGGCTTATTAACATATACGAGGATGTCATCTGCGTATGCCGCAATTTTATGTTCTTTTTCACCTAGTCTGGTCCCTTCTATCCCTCGGTTGTTTCGCAAGGTGCAAAGAAAAGGTTCCAGAGATAATACATATAGAAGGGGCGATAGTGGGCATACCTGCCGTGTTCCGTTAAACATTTCAAACACCGGTGACATTTTGCCGTTTACTTTTACGCTCGCCGTGGGTCCTTTGTACAGATTCATAATCCACTTCATTATTTTAGGTCCCAGACCAAGATGTTGTAATGTAGTCATCATGAATTCCCAGTCTACCCTGTCGAATGCTTTCTCTGCATCTATAGACAGGAGTAGATCTGGGGAGATATTGGAGTTATTCCTTCTTAACATCAGGATTGTTTTTATACTATTGTCCCTTCCTTCTCTTCCAGGGACAAATCCTGTCTGGTCCGGGTTTATCCATAGTGGCATCAATCTTTTTAGTCTAGTGGCGAGTATTTTAGCATATAACTTTGTGTCAGTGTTTAATAGAGCTATGGGTCTATAACTTGAGCAGTTAACCTTATCTTTACCTTCTTTCAATATTATAGTAATATATGCCAGCAATGACTCTTTCCTTATATCCTCGTCTTCACCTATTTTATTTAAATATTCACATAGTCTGGGGATCAATTGGTCTTGGAACTGTTTATAATATCTGATCGTAAAGCCATCTGGCCCCGGACTCCTGCCAGTAGGGTTTTTTTTTAGTGCCATCTTAATCTCTTCTTGCGTTATCTCTCTTTCAAGGTCTATCAGGACTTCAGGTTCAATTTTTGGCAAGCTTGCTTTTTCTAAATACATTAGGGTCTGTTTCCTTCTGCTTTCCATTTGTTGGGTTGTTTCATGTCTTTTTATTGCATACAGGGCAATGTAATATTATGCAAAGACTTGTGCTATTTCTGTAGTTTTGTTCTTTATCTCACCTTTTTCGTTTTTTATCTTCTCTATATAATTTAAGGTCTTCTTTTTCCTTAGAACATTCGCCAGGTATTTTCCTGCCTTGTTACCTAGCCTAAACTTCTCGCTTACTACCCTGTTGGTTTCCTTTCTATCTTCTTCTTCCAGCAGTTCCTTTAGTTGTTCTTTCTTTAGTATCAGAGACTGATGTATTTCTTTTTTGATTTCCTTTTTATGTCTTAGTTCCAGGTTTTGGATTTCATTTTGGAGTTTCAAGATGTTCTTTTCTTTTTCTTTCTTTTTTCTTGCTCCTAAGGCTATTAGCTTACCCCTTATTACCGATTTATGTGCTTCCCATAAGGTTGCTCTTGGCAAATCAGGGGTATCATTTTCTCGGAAATATTCTTCAATCTCTTCCTTTATGATTTTTTCGGTATCTTTATCTTCCAGAAGCTTTTCATTGAGACGCCATGTGCTTCTTCCCGTAGGCTCTCCGTGTGGGTTCAATTGCATACTGACTGGGGAATGATCTGATATTGCTGTTATTTCTATTTCTGTCCCTGATACTTCTTCTAGAAATCTGTGTTCCATCAAGATGTAATCCAATCTGGTATATGTTTTATGTACTGCCGAGAAATAAGTATAATCTTTTATGCCCGGATGCCATATTCTCCATACGTCTATTAGTTGTAAGTCTTGAAGTTTTTTTTTGATTTTCTTCGTTTGAATTCTATCTCTGTCTGGTGTTGTAGATGTAGAGTCTTGACTGTGGTCCATAGCGAAATTCAGGTCGCCCGCTACAATCAGCTTACCTTGTTTAAATTCCGATAGATCTGTTAATGTCCCCACTAAGAATTTTTTAGGATTTCTGTTGGGGCAATAAATATTTGCTAATGTGTATTTTATGCCCTGTATAGTCCCTGTGAGAAAGAGGAAGCGGCCTTCCGGGTCGGCTTTTATTTTTTCAGCAATGAATCCAATTTTTTTACCAAAACCTATTGTGACTCCTTTTGATCTCTTAGTTGGTGAATCTCCATAATACCATATGGGAATGTTTTTTGAAAATATTTTCACCTTTGAGTCCTGTGTTATATGCGTTTCCTGTAAGAAAATTATGTCGGATTCCAATCTTTCTAATTCCCTTAATATTATCCGTCTTTTTTGCGGTGAATTCAAGCCTCGGACATTGTATGTTAGAAATTTGACTTTATTTGATCCTGCCATCGGCGTTTTTAGTTTTCTGGCTCTTTTTATCGAGAGGTAGGTAGAATACCACTATTTTTGCTAGTAAGGCAGTTTTCAACCTGTCTCTAACCCCCTTCCCACTTAATTTACCCACCCTCGCGGTCAATAGCTCGCCCCCTTTCCCTTTTCCCGTCCCCCCCTCTCCCCCTCTTCCTCCCCCCACCCCCACCCCAACCCAGTGGACCTTGGACCAATAGGCCATGAGTAGGTAGTCTATATTCTTGAGGTTTCTTTTCCCTACTCCTTTACCTAAGGTGGAAATCTGCTTGGCGCCTCGTACCGCTCCTTCCTATATGGAAAGAGTGGATATTACCAGGGGCGTCCCCACCACCGGGCTTCTCCCCCCCGCCTCCCCTCCGATGCCTCCCCTATTTTTTCTCTTCTTAGTTTACCTTGTCAGCCGACCTCTTCTGTCCCCCCCCGCTCCCCTGTTCTGTTTCTTGGCTACCAGTTGCCATTGTGCTTCGTCTCCTGGCTGTTTATCTACTCTTCTGATGGTATCTTCCGGGTTTTTTGGTAGGGGAATTCCCAGAGTCCTACAGAAGTCGGGGACTTCCTCTAAGAATCTCAGTTTCACCGTTCTTCCATTTCTTTTTACTAATAAACAAGCTGGAAATCCCCAGTTGTATTGAAGTCCGTTTTCCTGTAAAGTTTTTAACAGTGGTTTTAACATCCTCCTTCTTCTCAAAGTTTCTTGTGAAAGATCTTGAAAAATCTGAATTTCCTTTCCTTCGTAAACAATTGGTGGTCTCCCCTTTATGTTTTTCCAGAATTGATTTTTACCCTCAAGATTCTCAAAACGGACTAAGATATCCCTCGGAGCCTCGCTTGGCAGACCCACTGGTTTTCTTAGTCTATGAGCTCCTTCAATCTTTAATTCGGTCTTTATTTCGCCTGCGCTGGTCAGAGGTAGTACTCGCCCTATTATGTCTTTTAGATCTTCTGTTTCTGTTTGAAGCGATTCCGGAAGTTCTGCGGATTCCTATATTTTTCCTCTTTTCCTTATTTTCTTGGTTCTCTAATCTATACGCCTGTTCTTGCTGTTCTTGCTTTAGTGTTTTTATTTCTCCTTTTAGTTCTTTTATTCTTCTTGAGTGAACATCCGCTTTTTTTTCCGTTTCTTCTACTCTTGCTAACATGTGCCCCATATCTTTGTGCATTTTTGTCATTTCTGTTTTTAGTGATTTTTCCAGGGCTGCGAACATTCTTTCCATATCTGTCGTTGTTGGTAATTGAGCCTTTGTCTGTTCTCCTACTGTTTCAGAGGGGATCTGTGTTTCAGCTTCTTGCTCTTCTTGTTCTGATCTCATATCTGGGATTGAGCTGTTGTCCATATTTATCTTATCCTGGCTCTTTTTTTCCTTCTTTTCCTTGGATTCCAGCTGTCTTCCCTTATTACTGTGTTGTTTTCCCGCTGCAGTAGCAGCCCCTTCTTCCTCCCCTACCTGTGTTACATATATACTCATCGGACCTGATGTGGGACTGATACTAGGCCGCGGGGATTTTGCCACCACTCCTCCACCCCTGCCACTTTTGCCCCTCATGAGGGAAGAGAAACAACGGGAGGGGGGGGGAGAAAAAAAAAAAAAAGGAGAAAAGAAAAATGGGAAAAATATATATATGTATTGTAATATGTAATATCTTACAATGTATTGTTTCTAGATTTAGGTATATGTTCCGAGTTTTCAGACCAGTTATTTCCTAGAGTTATCACAGTTCATTGTTTAATTGTTCTCCTTTAAACTATCTTCAATAGCATAATTCGCCTCGTCAGCGGTTTAATACCTTAAATCAAAATTTTTAACCATCATACATACAGGTTTATATGTCCACGTTTTCTCTGTGAATTTGTAATGCTTATCTGGAATCTAGTGATAGTCCTTTTCAATATTAAGTTTGGGTCTCAAAACCACTCTCAAGGAAGGAAGACTTCTGTTTCAGCTATCGCTGCATAGAGTACAGGAATTTATCATACAGTTTGATCCGATTGATTGTCCCACAGAGGGGGGCGAAACCAATATCTCCCTCAAATGCAAGCTTATTTTAGGGCTGTTTCATGATGCGTGTTATCTCGGTCTTTTCTTTTTTTTTTTTTCTTTTCTTTTTCCCTTCCCTCCCCCTTCTTCTTCCAACCCTTGCTTACTGACAGCTGTGTGATAAGTATTTAATTGTTATTCATTGCACACCCCATCAGAGCATTAAAAATATATTGTTTCGTGTTTTCTGAAAAAAAAAAAAAAAAAAAAAAAAAATGTTCTTTAACAATGGCACGAGAGGGCGAACACCCGTGTCATTCTTCCTCTCTTCCAATAGACATATAAACATAAATTTCATAAACCTTTCTTTTTTTTTTTTTTCTCCTCCTTCTTAACGGGTAGAGAGTATTATCATTTCAATGATGAGCATGTCACTTATCTTGCAGGGGGGCAGGGATCAGCTCCCTCAAGCATCGGTTTCTCCTTTCTCTCTCACCTCTCCCTCTCTCCTCTCCCCAGGGACTTCGCTGAAAGTATTCCGTTCAGCAGCAGGGAGGGGGGGTCACATGCAGAGGGACACAGCAGACACTCACAGCAGAAAGCCTCCTTCGCTTCCCGTGCCTCTCCGCTCCGTCCCCTGTTCTGCTCTCCTTCCTCCCTCTCCTACACTCCCTCAGGCTGATCCGACCGTCTCTCCACGGAGGACAGGGGGAGAGGAGGGGCCACTCCAGTAAGCCTCACGCTCCCTCCTGTGCTCCGCTCCGCTTCTCAAAGTCCCGGATCCTTTCCCAGCACACATATGACAAGGAACCTTCTCACCTCGTTCTCGGTGGGACGCCCGGTGTCCCAGAGGGGGGGGGGGGGATCGAGGACGGCTGAAGTTCAGGCTGGCAAGCTTCTCAGCTTTTCCCACTGCATCAGAGAGGACTTGTGGAGCTACGTGCCCGGCGTCCTACGGCGCTCTCGTACTCAGCGCCATTAGCAGACTCCTCCCTCCTCAGAAGAAAAGAGGTTTAACCTGTGTAGAGGGGTTCTTTATGTAAGAGCGGCAAGGATGTGGAATTCCCTTCCACAGGCGGTGGTTTCAGCAGGGGGGCATCGATAGTTTCAAAAAACTATTAGATAAGCACCTGAACGACAGCAACATATAGGGATATACAATGTAATACTGACATATAATCACACACACACACAGGTTGGACTTGATGGACTTGTGTCTTTTTTCAACATCACCTACTATGTAACTATGTAACTATGATTTGAATGCAGCAAAGTGAACAAACAAAAGAAAAATCTTCATCAAATGATTACATTGACTCTTTAAATCATCTTTGGCTTAACAAAAACAGCATTATATCGAAATGGTACTCTAATAACACAGTCTTTGAATTTAGCAATATGTGTAGTTAGAATTCGACTGGAGTATAAATGTAAAATTCAATTTGAATTTCATTCTGAATTTCCGAAATTCAGACGAATTTCGTTGCGTTATTCGGAACATTCTGTAAAATTTGTTTATATTGTAATTCGTGTATTCGGATTTGTCCGAATCTCCGAATAGCAAAAAATTTGCCTAAATATGTCTGATAATTAACTGCAGACCCATATTTCCCCTGTATATGGTTTAGAAAGTAAATTTCACATCATGTTTCTTGGTCTTAGACCAGAAAGAGGATAAATACAAGCATGGATAGACCCCCCTCATTCACCATGCTGTATCTAAACTTGAAATCCTTCTAAAAAATCCCTGCAGTTGCCAAGAAGTGAAATCGGTCTCCTTATTTCTCCTTATTTCTCTCTTATTCCTGTATGGTGTCTAAACAGTGGATTAAACAAAGGGGACATAGATCATTAACTAGTTTCAGAAGATGATTTGTAGCATCAAACCTCATGATTGCAGCTTCAGTATAAAGGCCATGCTTCAAGATACTGATAAGAATATATTGTTCCCACATTTCTCAACTATAGAAGCTAGGGATTATTGTAGTAGACCCATTCTACTCAACATATTTGAGTTGTTATGCAATATTTCATAAATGTAATAAATAAAGCAAATTTAGATAATATAATTCCTACCAGTACAGGTAACATTGAAGGATTTGTTTAATCATTTTGCATTTCAGTGCTGCCAATCTCCTACATCTAATTCGTGTTTACATGCACTCACTTAATATAGGCTGCAAATCATTGCTCTGGACCAGCTTCCTGATAGTAAGAATGATGGACCATGCCTGTGTAATGAATGTCACAGGATTGGGGGGGGGGGGCAAATGACAGGGTGACAACACAGAAGCACAACTCATGCCGCGTACACATGAGCGGAATGTCCATCAGAAGCTTTTCATCGTGTGTATGCCCCATTGAACTTTTTCCGTTGAAAATTCTGACTGACTTAGATAGTGAACATATTCTAAATTTTTCAGACGAAACAGATTACTATCGGGAAAACCTGCTTATCTGTATGCTGTTCCGACGTACCAAAAATGACGCATGCTCAGAAGCAAGTACGAGACGGAAGCGCTCGATCTGGTAAAACTAGCGTTCGGAATGGAGATACCACATTCCTCACGCTGCAAAATCTGTGATCGTTTAATGCAGCACATTCTTTTGTGCTTTATAATGCTAGAAGAATGAACTTGTTTTGCTGCTGATATTCACGCAGAGTTCTCATAAACTTTTTTCTTTATTATTTATCCTGATCTCATGAATAATCTTTTATTATTTTAAAGCCAGATCTCCAGAATAATGTTGAGAATTATTTTTTATAGTCATCTTTTTTTATCATTTTTTTTTTCATCAAGATCTCCTTTTTTTTATTATTGCAAAATTATTTTCTAGTGATCTCCATAATTTTTTTTTTTTGGTGTGTTAAGTTACCTCAATAACATTATTATCTTGTATTTTGTAACCTCAAGGAGGCTGTTTGGTGTCCCTTGTTAATTTGAGATTGTCTGTTTGAAATGTACCTGCCTACTCACAAACAATCTGTCCTATTTTAATAAAAACACATATAGGCAAGTATTTTCTCAAAATAAAATATCCATTTATTCTGGTTAACAAAATAAAGAGGAAGGCAAGGCTGACACTGGGCACAGCCTCCTCCTGCCTGCCACCTTCCAGTCCCTGCTCCTGGCTGAGCTCATCCTGTGTATAAAAAAGAGACATAGTTTTAGTTTTTGCTTCATCAATCACACACAATTTTTAGCTTATGACTTGCACATTAAATGTTAATAAATAAAAAAGACTATCATTCTGACCCCAGCATTTTTCTTTCTTGTCCCAAACATTTTGGCCACTAATGTCTATTCATATGTAAATCACTTTGTTTAAAATCATTTAGTTATCAATTATAACATCTAGTTATCATCATTAATATTAGGACAGTAAATATGTCTACAAATAATATACCTGGCTCCAGCTGGGCGCATCCACTTCTTCCAGGATGGAAGGCCCAGGTTGTTCCTCATCAGCCTCTGCTGGGGTTGAGGGAAGGGTGGAGGGAACGCTGCAGGAAAGGGTAGAAAGTGATTCCCTGGCTTCAGTCTGGTCATCCAGAAACCACAGTTTGTTGAAGTACCACAGCCTGGGTACATACACTTGCGCTGCTGCTGCTCTTGATCTGAGTGATTTCTGGATTTTATTATGCTCCTTCTTATATATGTTTTTCAAGATCCCAATTTTTTTTTTTTTAACAATCAGGAGTGCTTTATTGAAAGATATAATATACAGTACAAAAAGGAAAGGAGTATCACAGGCCATGTGCATACAAGTACATATAAATGCAGATCATATTTGATTGGAGGTAATCTCTTGCTCACATAGTTGTTATCATACCATTTTCCAAGACATCTATCGCAATTCAATAAGTAGTTACTTGTGAAGCATACTAGGTATTTCCATCATGTACTTCAAAACCTTGTCAGCTCATCCATGGTAACCAAACCTTATCAAATTTCCATGGGCATCCCCGACTAGTGTACGTCAATCTATAGAGGGGCAATGCTTTGTTAATTCTCTTTTCCCAAGAGGATAGGGTCGGGGGTTCAGTAGAGGTCCATCTAGCAAGGATCTCTTTTTTTGCATAATAGAATAGAAGCGAGATTAATATTTTTGCATGGTGCGATCTGTGTTCATCCTCATGTATTCCCAGTAGGGCCATCTCGGGTGTTTTGGGAACGGACAAGTCCATTCTAAGGTTTAGGTGATCATACACTCCCAGCCAGAATTTTGACAAAGCAGGGCAGTCCCAGAACATGTGGAGATATGTGCCAATCTGAGTTTGACATCTAGGGCAATGGGGATCCCTGTCAGGATATATCTTGGATAACCTCTCCGGGGTGAAGTAAACCCTATGGAGAAAGTTTATTTGTGTCAGTTTGTCCCCTGCTGATATCACCAGTTTGGGCCCCTGTTCCAGAGAGGTCTCCCAGTCCTCTCTATCCAGCGTAGGGATGTCCAGTTTCCAGGTATTCCACAACCTGTCCATCTTGGGCAGTTCCCTGGGCAGCAATAAACTATATATGGCAGATAGGGGTTTCCCCAGGTCCTCACTAGACAACAAGTCTTCTAGCGGATCTAATTGTATTAGCGGCGGGACAGGGAATTGTGCCCGGGTCGCATGACGCAACTGAGCGTACCGGAAAAACATCCATCCCGGGAGCCTATATGTCCTTGCCATTAGCGCAAAGGATAACAGTTCTCCATTGGGCATAATGTCTCTTAGGGTTTTGATTCCAAATCTTGCCCATAATTGGGGATCAGGAATTGTTCGGTAGTGGGGTAGCTGAGGATTTCCCCAAAGTGGCTGTACCGGCGCCCAACGTCCCACCAAGGAAAAACTCCTTCTAGCCATTTTCCACACCTGAAGTGTTGCCTTGGTCGGGGCAGGGAGCTCCGCATACGCTTTTACCCCCCTATATACCAGATTTTGAAGATCCTGTAACGAGCCCAGCCTCGCCGCCTCTACACATACAGCCGCATTAGATCGTTTCCCCTCAAACCACCAGTACGTCGTCACCAGCATCGCCGCCCAGTAGTAAAGTTTAAAATTAGGGAGAGCGAGCCCCCCCAGCTGTGTAGGGAGTTGCAGTGTGGTCTTAGCTAGACGCGGAACAGCCGCATTCCAAATGAAGGAGATAATTTGTTTATCTATTTCCTGAAAGAAGGACGCCGGGAGCCAGATCGGACTATTTCTAAAAAGATAAGTGAACTTGGGCAGGAGCATCATTTTCAAGACGTTTATACGCCCCAGCAAATTCAAGGGGAGTCCAGACCACGCTCGGCATCGTTCCCTCAGGAGGCAAAGCAATGGAAGTATATTCAGGTTGTAGTAATGGGCAACATCCCTGGACACTCGAACCCCGAGGTACTTAAACTCTGAGACCCACTGAAGGGGCGCCCCACCCGACGCGACAGGGATCCCACCATCCAGAGGGAAAAGAACCGATTTAGACCAGTTTATTCGAATCCCCGATGCAGCACCAAATCTATCAAAGATGGTCAGAGCGGCCAGCAGAGATGGTCCTGCGTCATTTAAGTAAAGTAGTGTATCGTCCGCGTATAATGAGATTTTCTCTTCAAGTCTGCCAATCTGCATCCCCTTGATCTCCGAGGACTCCCTGACCAGAATCGCCAGTGGCTCCAGAGCCAGAGCGAATAGACTAGGCGACAGTGGGCACCCCTGGCGAGTGCCTCTGTGGAGTGGGAAGGGGTCAGATATCCTATCGTTGGTGCGCACCCTAGCCCTCGGTGCCCTATACAGAATCTTGATCCATTGGCAAAAGCCAGGACCAAAACCGAATCTCTCCAGCACTTCCCCAAGAAAATCCCACTCCACAGAGTCAAACGCCTTCTCAGCGTCCAAGGAGGCGATCACTCTATCCCCACAGTTATCATGGGCAATGGACAGGTTGAGGAAGAGGCGCCTAATATTGATATCTGTCCCCTTGCCGGGCATAAAACCGGTCTGGTCAACGTGGATCAATGTGGAAATGATTGAGGACAAGCGGGTGGCAAGGATTTTGGCTAGAATTTTGGTATCCACGTTTAGTAATGAGATGGGCCGGTAGGACGCACACTCCTGAGGATCCTTGCCCTGTTTATGTATCAAGACTATGACCGCCTCTTGCATGGACTCCGGTAAATCACCCCTCCCCGCAATTGCAGCAAACAATGACGTAAGTTTAGGAGCAAGTAGCTCCATATTCTGAGAATAGAACTCCGTGGGGAGCCCATCCACCCCCGGGGTTTTCCCTTTCTGCAAACCCCCAATCGCAGCCTGTACCTCCTCCAGGGATATATCCTTATCCATCATTGCCCTATGCTCCTCAGATAGTGTAGGAAAGGGTATGTTATTCAAGTACTCCTGCAATGCCAAAGAGTTACCACTAGTTCTGGAAGTGTATAGATCACTAAAAAAACGGGAAAATCTAGCATTAATATCCTCCGGAGAGGTCAGCAGCACTCCATTGTCGTCCCGTACCCCCGCTATGTGTGTGGTTGCCAACTGTCCCCGCGCCAGCCAAGCCAACAATCTCCCATTTTTATTGCCATGTTCGAATATTCTCTGTGTGGAATGCAGCATGGATTTCTTAGTTTGTTCTATATTAAATAGGGAAAGGTCCCTCAGAGCTCTCTGCCAAGAGTGGTAATTGGGTTCAGTAGGTGATCTTACATATGCAGCTTCAGTGTCCCCCGCCTCTCCCTCCAGTCGCTCCAGGGATCGACCCGCCTCTTTCTGAAGTGTAGAGATACGGGATATATACTCCCCCCTAACCCAGGCCTTAAAGGTATCCCAGAGGATCAGGGGGTCCACAGATCCATTATGTCGCAGCCAAAAGCTACAAATAGCCTCCGGCAGTACCTCCTGAGTCTGCTCGTCCAGCGCCCAGTATCTGGACAGACGCCACAGTCTAGGTCCTGTGGGTCTATCCAAGGAGAAAACAAGGTTTAGGGGAGCATGGTCCGAGATACCTCGTGCCAAGTGTTTTACCTCTCTTGTCCAACATAGTGCACCCCCTGAGACATATGCTAAGTCTATACGGGATAGGGCCCTGTATGAAGCTGAGTGGCAGGTGTACTCTCGGTCCCTAGGATGAAAATGTCGCCATGCATCTGTCAGCGCAAACGTACTTGCCCAGTGCTGCAGCTCCGACGAGATGCGAGACCCGGGGTTAAGTCTATCCGCCTCCTGGGAGGGCACCAAATTAAAGTCTCCAAAAATAAATACTGCTTGTGTGTGGTATCCCATGACAATTTGCATAATGTCATAGAGAAGTTGGGCCCTCGCAGGAGGGGGAAGGTACAGACCCACCAACACCACTGGCCTGGTGTGTACAGTCATATGTATTATCACATATCTACCCTCGACATCCGTCTTAACATCAAGAATCTGGAATGGGAGGGACCTGCGGATCAGAACACTCACCCCCCTAGCGTAGCTAGAGTAGGTAGAATGGTAATGTGCTCCCACCCAGGCCTTTTTTAACCCAAGAATTTTAGAGCCAATCAGATGCGTCTCCTGTAAAATGCATACATGGGGTAGGTGTTTCTGTATATATCTAAAGACAAGAGACCTTTTTACGGCTGAGTTTAATCCCCTGACATTCCACGATATAATAGAGATGTCAGTCATTTAGTAAATTGTCAAAAGAAACTTGTGTCAGGATCCGCAGGCCCCACCCATCCCCCAAACCACCGTAGGGATAGCAGATCCCAGCATCATGTACTCTATACAGAAATAGATCTAAGCTTATATCTACACTTAATTCGTACTGTAGTGAAGGACATCTTATCCCTTTTGTATCATGAGCAACTCCTCGTTTAGAAAAACTAAGAACATATTCAACTCCCTTGTGTCTGCAACGGCAGAAACCATCCCCCCCTCCCCCACACCCCCTTGAAACTGGTGATGTGTCGGTACCCATAAATCCCAACTATTACAACTGTAGTAGGGGCGTGGACTCAAATACGGTGAAGTTGTCTAGCCAGACAACAGAGATGCTTACAAGACATATATAATATAACGGCCTATTTCTCCTGAACTAATGCAGGGGCACAGATCTTGGTTACAGTGTGAGGGCTCTGGGCATCCTCTCAATTAACTCAGCCAGTAAAGAAAACATATATCATTTGTTATAAAGATTCATGTCACCTGGGCTGTTGCAGGGGTAAAATAGCTTAGTTACAATGCCCAAGTATTAGGCACACTTTCTCTCTTAACTTGATTACTAGTAACCATAACATACAGTAAATATAACAAGTCACCTGAATTGATTACAGGGGCACATTTCTTAATAACAACACTACCATTCCAGATGTAGTTGCTTTAACTGCGATGCTGAAAATAAAAAATTATATAAGGTATGGTGATCCTTTCTTAGATCAACTTCAGGTTAAAGATCTTCCAGTAGCTGCTCTCAGCATTTGTAGAGTCCAAGCAGGCATCAGGATCTAAAGTTCAAGAATTCGCTTCATGCACGTCCCTGTGGCACTGCACTGGACAATCGATCCAGCAGCATCCTTATCCCATACAGCGATCATAACAACAGCTGGTGTAATGGGACGACTCCTAGAGGGTCATCCATGGGTCAATCTTCCTCTATGCTGGGTGTGCTCGGAAAGATTTGCCATCCTAGACATCCAGAGTAGCAGGTTAGCACAAAACTAGCTGCTGGCATCAAAGTCACCATCGCTGAGTACAAGTAGTAGAGAACATCTTTAGCAGTTAAAAAGATGATAACTACATAGTGAAATCCATGTCAATTCAGGGAGAAAAGAAAAAGAAGGCATACACTAAATTAACGGTGCTGTGGGAGAGCCTCGAGCCAGGTGGCAGCCTCCCGGGGAGATGTAAAGAATTTAACCGTCTCACCATCCTGTACCCTCAATCTGGCCGGGAAAAGTATGCTATACTTAATGTTCCGTGCTCTGAGCGATGCTTTCACTTGGTCAAAAGACCTGCGCATTTTCTGTGTTTCTACAGAATAGTCTGGAAAGAAAAGCAGGTTTGCATTCTGGAACTTTACGTCACCTACCCTGCGCGCCTCTCTCAGCACCGCATCCCGGTCCCTGAAGTTAAGCATACGGAAGATCAAGGTACGGGGGTTGGATCCAGGCGGCCCGGGGACAGGGGGGATCCGATGCGCCCGTTCCACAGTGTAAAAGGGGGAGAATTGCGCCGCTGGGAGCAGGGTTTTCAGTAGCTCCTCCACAAAGACCGTAGGATTTTTCCCCTCGGCGCCTTCTGGCATTCCAACAATCCGAAGATTGTTTCTTCGATTCCGGTTCTCGGAATCATCTACTTTGTATTCCAGAGCCCGGATTTTCGTCTGTAGCGTGCGGATGGATGCAGAATGGTCCGCGACCGCATCCTCGGTCAGGCCTACCCGCTCCTCCACCTCCGACACTCTCGACCGAAGCTTGTCCTGGTCTTGTCTAATCAGACTCACGTCCAGCTGCACAGATTCGATCTTGCTTGTCAAAGCAGCCTGGCAGGAGGCAATCGCAGCCATGACCTCCGGGAATCCGAGCTGTGCCGTCTCCGTCGGGTCTGCGGCCTCTGTCTGAGACGCCATATTGGATATCCTCCGGGGAGAGTCCGCCACGTGTAAGTTCACGATCGGGGCTATATCATCCAGATTCTGCGGGAATCGTAGCTTTGTGGCCCGCCGACGTGTTCTATATGGCATTCAGGCTATTATAGGAGGTTCCCCTCGCAAGGTATTAGCCAGGAGTCAGGATATTAGGATGTCCTTCAGCAGAGCTCCATGCAACACGTCCTCCTAGGTTGCCATCTTGGCCACGCCCACCCAAGATCCCAATTTTATTGTCCAAAAACTTCATGTTTGCATCAGGGACCCGAGTCATCAAAAATTCCAGAAGTTTCTCCAGCGATGACCTCCTAGCTTGTTTATTATAATATAAGCTGTGTTTCACCTCCCACAAATTCCTCATCTCCCTGTATCTGTCTATGAAACTGGCCATGAATTCTGGGTCCTTAAAGTGATTCATCTTTGCTGTAAGACAATACACAAGACAAAAACACTAATGTCAGCCTAAACAGCAGTATAAGCCACTGTGATGGGCCAAGTTCAAATTTTACCTTCATTTAGGATGCTCGCCACTTCCGTTCGTCCTTCCTCCACACACAAATCATACGTACGACACATGCGTGTTAGCTTGATATAGACTGTGCATGCATGAAACTCCGCCCACATTGCTCGCCCCTGACATTCTTTTTTGAAGATTCCCCAGCCCTTCTCTCTTCGGCGCGCAGTAGGAGCAACATGGTGGATAAAGAGCAGGTGTGTGGAAATCATTCCAGTAATGAGGAGAAGGAAAGCCCGGAGCCCGAAACGACACGATCCCAGAGGAGGAGATTTAAGGCCTCCAATATGGCCTTTTGAAGAGATGGTGGAGATGGTTTACATCTTGCGGAGGAACGACTATGATGGGAAGCATGGACCATACCTAAACCCTAATTTGCAAAAGGCCAAGATCATGACAAAAGTTGTGAAGAGTCTGTTGCAGAATTTTGGGTACAACGCTCCAAGGAGCAAATAAGGAAATGCTGGTCTGACCTGAAACTGAGGGAGCCGGATCAGTATAGAAGAATAAAGAGAGTGCTTCTAAAAAGTAAATACTTGTCATGTGTTCCTATCATTACAGGTTAAATACATTTAGTCATGCCTGTTTGTATAAAATTAAGTTTTGTACATTGCTGTCTAGATGTGTTTGTAACTAGAATGAAATGCAAGCTTGATTCAGTGTAATGTAAGGAGAGGACACTCAGTAGCTGTTTACACATCTGGACTCAGGAGCACTAGTGTGGGACACAAGGTGTCCCACACAGGTGCTCCAGTAGATATTTGGGGTGTCTCCATTTGTGAAAACTGTCACAAAAAGGTTAGTATTCCAGCTTTGGTAAGGTAAAAAAAATCATGTCTTTAGCTTGGAACTGTGTCCAAAACAGACAATTGTACCCCACTTCCCAGCAATTTTTCATATGCCTATTTTTGGACTCAAATATCTGTGTGCTAAGTATACCTTTTGTTTCATTCTCATAGGGGAGAAAAGACTCGGAGGACACCACTCAGAGGACACCAGGGACCCCCCACATGACCAAGAAGGGGAAATCAGCTCAAGACCCCAGAGGATCTGGAGGAAGGAGAGGTGGAGGAAGTGGGCGAGATTGTCACCCAAACAGGTGAGTGTCTGACACCCCAGCTTCAGGTACGCTATGTTTGCCTGCATATTTATAATTCATGTTTATCAACCAATTTTTAGGTGATGTGCTGGTTGTTGAAGAGCAAGCTGAACCTTTCACAAGTGATAGCGCCCAAAGGCTCATCTACAACATCATGCTGTGGAATGAT
The DNA here is from genome assembly GCA_037952925.1 of Lithobates clamitans. Taxonomy (NCBI): domain Eukaryota; kingdom Metazoa; phylum Chordata; class Amphibia; order Anura; family Ranidae; genus Lithobates; species Lithobates clamitans. The sequence continues at coordinate 4,163,045 of JBBGZY010000406.1, forward strand.
GAAATAGACATTATAAGGAAGAAACTGAATGTTATGGAACAACAAATTAGGAACATGATAGATGTGTTGTGGAGAATATAAATTGCTTTCAAATTCCATACATTTTCCCATTTGTTGGACTAAACCAAATTTTTTTTGTACAGTTTAAAAGCCAAATTTTGAAGATGCACACGGTGTGTCAACATGTGCTATCTGCCATCAGAGGATCTCAATGTACGCGTTTTGTGGGTGCAACCCCTTCCTCGTAACTCTAGTAGGTGAGAGGAAGGGGTTGCACCCCCAAAACACATCCATTGATCCCCCATGGTGGGAGATAGCGCAGCTTGACATTAGACATGGGATCAGGAGGGAAATACCCATTTGGACTCCCAGTTTGTGTGCATCTTCAAAATTTGGCTTTTACAGGGGTGACATCACCCCATCTGATGAAGGCAATATCAAGACATTTTTGACACTATAATGTCTGATATTGCCTTCAGTTTTTAGACGTTGAACTTTGTAAGTTCCAGTGTTGTGTATGTTATGTTTTGAAACGTGCCTGTTTCTAAAAAAAAAAAAATTGAGAAAAAAAATATATGTTTTTCTAAAAAATCTTATAACGCACATGTGAATGTGCACAGAGTAAAAATTTTGATAATCAACAATGTGTGGCTTCTTCTCTCAATGTTCAATACCAGTTTTGTAAGTAATTTTGTGTTTACAGTGACAATGGGGCTTATTTACTAAAGGAAAATCCACTTGGCACTACAAGTGCACTAGGAGAACCTAGGAGACAGCCAAAAAGAAACACAAGCAATAAAGAAATTTCAAGATTTTATCAGATCTTTTTTGATTATTATTAAAAATTAGACATTGTCTGGCATTGCAATGGCCCCCCTACCCATAAAATAATTAACATATTTCTCCTGAACATCACGGGCGCTTTGGGGTGCCAAGCCAGGATGGCCAGTATCCAGGCCCGTAAGAGGATTGGAAGTAAGTCCGGCCTCAGGCCCAACTGAGGCAAGGTAATTGTGTGAATTTTTATGTAAAAAGTTGTGCAATATGCTGCGGTATAAGATTATTTGGTTGAGTTTATACTCTGCCATGTATGTGGCTGTCAGAAATAGGTGGAACTGGCTGGCCATTATCCCAAAGGCATTCTCCATGACTCTTCTGGCTCTGGCCAGCCCGTAGTCAAAAATCCTCCTCTCCGGGGTGAGGGTCCTCTGGGGGAATGGCCTCATCAGTTGCTTGCCCAGACCGAACGCTTCATCAGCAAGAAAGATGAACGGGAGTCCATCAATGTTGTCTGCATCAGGTGGCAATCCCAGGCCACCACTCTGGAGCCCTTGGTAAAACTCCATCTGGGCGAAGACTCCTCCATCCGACCATTCTTCCCCACGTCCACATAGAGGAACTCATATTGTGTCGACACCACCGTAATTAACACGATACTATGAAACCCCTTATAGTTGAAATAGTATGACCCCGAATGGGGTGGTGGCACGATGTGGACATGTTTCCCATCTATAGCCCCTCCACAGTTGGGAAGGTCCCAACGGTCAGAAAAATGGGAGGCCACAGTCTGCCATTCCTGTGGCGTTGAGGGAAACTGTGGAGTCAAAACAGAAAAAATAATATTAGTACTTTTGTACATCACATTGCAAGCAGACACAAACATTCTTGGCCAACATCAGTATAACATTTATTTTAAGGAGTATTTAAAGACAAAAATATAAGGGCCACTTATCAGATTAATCCCCCCTCTGATGGCCCATTGTATACATTTTTGGGGGGGTAGGGTTTGAGATGAGTTTGGGTCCCTCAAAAAAAGCCTCTGACACTCTGCATTTGGGGTAAAGCACTACAATGGAGCTGACAAAATACATCGTTAAGTGACTAGGCTATAGGTGTATATGGGCCCAGGATAGCATGCTGGGGAGGTTAGTGAAGGCCAAAAAAGCATTAAAGATTACAGCATGCATGGGCACAAAGGGGACATTCACAGCATATTACAATCATGGTAATTAGGGAATGATGAAAGAAATACAAAACATTGGCAAACATTAAATACAATAGAATGTGATGTTAAAGGATAAAACTTACCTTAATATAGTCCTTCTGCAGGATCTGAATAATAGCAGAACAGGTCTCTGGGATAATGATCCCCAGAGCCTAGGGGGAGATGCCTGTCGAGAACTTGAGGTCCTGCAGGCTTCTCCCAGTCGCCAAGTACCGCAACTTGGTGACTAGCCTCTGCTCCTGAGTGATGGCTTGCCGCATGCAGGTATCCTGCCTGCTAATATAAGGGGTCAGCAAAGCCAACAGACGGTGAAAAATGGGGTCCATCATCCTGAGAAAGTTCCTGAAATCATCAGGGTTTTTTTCCTGGATCTCACAAAGCAAAGGCATATGAGAGAATTGGTCACGCTTGAGTAACCAATTCTTGGTCCATGAACTCCTCCGCACCCTGTTCATGGACTGGGCTTGGGTCAAAGAATGAACCCCAACACCAAGCCTCCACAGAGCATGAACTCTACAACGAGTGCGTACATGCAACATGACTTCAAAATGGTCGGCTGGTCAGAACACACTAACAGAATTCACTGAAGAACAGCAAGGCCTGTGAAGAGCGAGCTGAAAATCAGAAACGAGTGGACAAGAACACACTGATAAAACAGATAGGAAATGTCTACACGCTCTGAAAAGCAGATACAAACCCACAAGCACAAACTGAAGAGCAGTAACAGACTGAAAAGCACGAAAGCTGAAAAGCGCGAATCGTCTCTCACCAAACTTCTACTAACACGAGATAAACATGAGATTAGCAGAAGGAGCCCAAAGGCTGGAAGGACCAGAAGGAGCCCAAAGGGTGGCGCGATCGCTATTGTACTTCCTTTTTCTAGTCCCGTCGTACGTGCTGTACGTCACCACATTCTGGACGGTCGGACTTTGGTCGGACTGTGGTCGGACTTTGGTTTGACTGTGTGTAGGCAAGACCGTTTGAGCGGAATTCCGTCGGAGTTCCGTCGGAGAAACCTTCGGAGTTTATTCTGATGGCAAAACTGGTCTTGTGTACACGGCATCAGAGGCAATTGTCACCCTATAACAAGCAGTGATTGAACAAATACATTCATGGCAAGACCACCTGGAAACCTGCAAAATAAAAAGATTAAAGATTATGATCCACAGTTACTAACAATTACTCAGCCTGATGGTTTGACGTCAATACATTTTTATTGTATGATCTCTAAAAATGTTTTAATATGTAACTTAACAAAATTTGTTCTAAGGGCTGGACTTTTTATTACCTAAATACATTCCCTGCATTAAGGTGAAAAATGTCCCTCTATTTCAGTGGTTCTCAACTCCAGTCCTCGGGACCCACCAACAGGCCAGATTTTAAGTATTACCTTGGGGAGTTGCAGACTAGAATACTGCAATCACTGAGCAGCAAGTGATATCACCTGTGATGTATTTCAGCTATCTTGCAAACCTGGCCTGTTGGTGGGTCCTGAGGACTGGAGTTGAGAACCACTGCTCTATTTGTATCGCCCCCTCACTCCCTGTATACTAACCAGAGCCCAATCTTGATCCAGTTCTGTGCCTGTCTGCAGTGGCTCTCTTCCATCTCTCTGCTAACAGAGGTAGCAGCAGGAGCCACTAGCTCCTGCTGCTGTCAATCAAAACTTGTGAGCAGAGAGCAATGCAATACCATTTTAATTATTTTAATTTAAAAAATTAAGCTTTATGATCACTGTAATTATACTTTAACTGTGATTGTGGGCTGGATCGAGTTTCTGTTGCCTGGAAAACTCAAAACCAATGCTCGTCGGACTGAACTCCAAAGGACTTTTCAACGGAGTTCCGATGGAGTTCCGACGAAACAGACTTGCCTACACACGATCCCACCAAAGTCCAATCTATTTGAACATGATGACGTAGGACCGAACTAGAAAAGGATGTTCATTAGTTAGTAGCCAATAGCTGCCCTTGCATAATTTACGGCCTGTCAGACTAGCATACAGAGGAATGTTTTTTTTCCATAGGAATCGAGTCCGTTGGAACTATTTGAAACATGTTCTATTTCTAAGGTCCGTCAGATCTTTCGACAGAAAAGGTCTGATGAAGCCCACACACAATCGGAATGTCCGATGGATTCGTTCCGTCGGACCTTTTCTGCCAGAAAGTCTGCTCGTGTGTACGCGGCATAACCCTTAAAGCAGAAATATTTACAGCACTTTTTACACATTGCATGTTGAGCTCTTGGCCTATGGAGCAGCAGTACTGTGTTGGCATTGATATCATTATCTACAGATTACTTCATTATTATTATACAAGAGTAGGATAGGATAGGTTATAACTTTTCTCAAATTTTCAAAATTAAAAAGGTTTTGGCTTTAGATACACTTTAATCATGATTTGATGACATTGTAGTCAACTGGATTGTGCCTGCAAGACTGAAAGATAAATAAGCCACTTAGCACTTTGCAGGATAGCCAATATATTTAAGAGTGCTCATTTACCAAGTTTAATTCCTGCTTTTACCCACCTATTGAGTCATATGGTATTTCAGAATGGCTTGTATAAACAGCCAGAAAAAAGGGGTTAAATAACAACAAGAATGCCTTTCTTTCTATCAGTTTCCCATCAATGACACTGAAGCAGATGCTAGATAATTGAGTTGAGTAATATGTTATAATGGTATTTTCGTGTAAGAAAGCCAATGTTTGTGAAAACTAAGAAGGAAACAGACTCTTAAAATGTAATGTGTTTTTATGAACTCTTTACTGTGATCAGTTTAATGCTTCTTTAAACTAAAATCTACATGAAAGAATGAGCTGTCAGGGACATGCTGGCCATAGCACATCCGAAGTTCTGAGGCAAAGGAATACTGCACTCCTACAGCTGCCCATCTTGCCGGGCATAGTGGAATGCACGCCTATGCGTATATGTGAAAACGTTAGCAATTATATTCGCATGCGCGTGCGTGTTAGCCATTGATGCTGGCGCCAAATGGCCTATATAAGGGCAACAGCTGCACTAGTGCTTTGTTGTCTGATCTGCTGCTTTACCCTGTATACCTGTTTTTGTGATCTCTGCTTGATTCCAGTGTTTGACCCCTTAAAGCGGAGCGCCACCGAAAAAATTTTTTTTAAAAGTCAGCAGCTACAAATACTGCAGCTGCTGACTTTTAAAACATGGACACTTACCTGTCCAGGGCGCCCGCGATGTCGGCACCCGAGGCCGAAGCGTCTCTCCGTCCTCGGGTGCTGCCGCCTCCATCTTCGGTAAGGGAATCAGGAAGCGAAGCCGTACGGCTTCACTTCCCGGTTCCCTACTGCGCATGCGCGAGTCGCGCAGCGCAATCCAGATGGTCCCTGCTGCCTCTGGGACCCATGTGTTTCCCAGCAGGCAGCGGGGAGGGAGCAGGAAGTGGCGTAAATGCCCGCAGATTCTGCGGGTATATATGCCGGAAGTGGGTACAGATACCTGTAATATACAGGTATCTGTACCCCCCTCCCCCCTGAAAGGTGCCAACTGTGTCACCGGAGGGGGGGAGGAATCTAATGAGTGGAAGTTCCACTTTTGGGTGGAACTCCACTTTAACGTGCCTGTTGCACATTTGTAGCATATACAGAACATGCTACAGCAAAACTGACATTTCTAAATTAAAAAATCACATTTAAAATGACTCGTGGTTACAATTGCCGACATCCGGCTATTAAAAAATAAAGAAAAAAAAGCACCAAAATTTAAAATAAAATTTGCGTGGGGTACCCCCAAAAGTCCATACCCTTATCTGAGCATGCAGCCTGGCAGGTCAGGAAAAGGGGGGCTAGCGAGTGCCATCACAGTGGCCCCGCCCCCTGCCTATATAAGAGCTGTCAAAGTGCAGGGTGAGCAGTCAGCGGGAGGCCTCCTAGAAGGCAGAAGCATTTTTTTTCTATTCCATTTTTTTGTCTCCTTTTTTTTTTTTTTTTGACACTTTTTTGGTGAATGGGTACGGGTACAATGCTGAGGCCCCCTTGTTAAAGGAGACTTCCAGTTTCCAATAATCCCCCCACCTGCAGACCCCAACAACCACAGGCCAGGGTTTTTGGGAAAAGGTACTTGTCCCCATCCTCATAGAGACAAGGTGTTTTGGGGTGGGGGGCGCAGAGCCCCCCTGTCCCAAAGCACCCACCCCCCCATGTTGAGGGCATGTGGCCTGGTATGGTTCAGGAGGGGGGGGCGCTCACTCATCCCCCCACTTTTCCTTTGGCGTGGGGTTCCTCTTAAAATCCATACCAAACCTGAAGGGCCTGGTATGGACTGGCGGGGGGGGGGGGCACACTGTTTTTTTCTTTATTTTTTAATAGCCGGGTGCCAAAAAATGGTAACCACAAGTAATTTTAAATGAGATTTTTTTCTTTAGAAATATCAGCATGTTCTGCATATGCGACAAATGCTCCACTTTACAGGCACATTAAGGGGGGCCCCCAGGCACAATATTTAAAGGAATTTTTAATTTTTAATGTTGCACTTTAAGCATCAATAAAATCACTGAATCCTGAATCCTGAAAAAACAATTAAAAAAAAATTGTCCCCCAGGGCAGTACCCAGACCCCCATACCCCTTTTACGTGCAAATAATGCAGTTTTTTTCTAAATTTTTTTTACTGGCACTTTTTTTTAAATTCAGCTGTCAGTGGGGAAACCCATTGACAACTGATGACTCATTGGTTGTTAAGAACGCAGCAGCCGACTTCCAAGCTCCGCTTACACTGAGCCCTGATTGGGCAATGCTTTGGGCACAGAATGCACTGTGTAGCACTCAGTGCATTGCAGGGTGTTCATCCTGGTGAACACATGGCGAACACCCTGCAAATTCAGGTATTCTGTGAATAGTCGAACAGGCAAATGTTCGGCCCAAACTCATGCTCAGGCCAAACCATTCGCCCATCTCTAATGCAAATAGAGAAATTAAATAACTTTAACTACTGTAGCATTAGGGTAAGCCTAACAGCAAAGTAACCAGCTTTAAAACATAAATTGTGCAAGCTGTGCCCAATAAGTTACGCAGAGGACAAAGGACAGCTCACCAGTTGTGTCTGTAGGCTATCTGCAACTGGTCTTTTTACCCAATACTAACTTGCCATGAAAATATAAACAAAGAAAGAATTTCTCATACGCTTGTGAAGGCGTTGCTAGTATAGAGTGGTAGTACTTACAAGGAAGGGAATTAAAATATGATCATGGGTGTCCCGCTGCCTAAGCTGACCAGGGGTGGTCCGAAGAGAGCCAGGTAAAGGAAAGTGGTGGAAGGCGCATGATCTGATGCTTTGATCAAATTGATACAGTTTATTCATATACAGAAACAAATAAATGCATATAAAAAGCAGCTACCTATTCATAAAAACAGGGTTACAAAATATACACATTAAAATTTTAGAAATTGGACATGCCCATACAAGGTCAAGTGCTAAAAGGTGGCTGACATGTTTTGAGGGGTTCCCTCTTCATATATATATATATATATGGGATTCCATATGTCTATCAGTTGTACCTGCATCCGAGTGTGTAAAGAAGTTGCAGCCTGCATGCATCAATTCAAGAACAGGAGGCAGTTGCTTCAGTGTGGGTTCTATATACCTCTTATCAGAGAGTTGCCTTGTGCTGTCAAAAGGATTGTAGTTGTCTCCATCTGTGTGAGACAGCAGCTGTTGTCTCACACAGATGCCTAACTTGCCATGCCTTGTTCTGCACTGTGTCTCTGTGCGGAGGGAGCCATCTTGGTAGAGACTAGACTTTACTTCCTCATATCAGCATTGTCCCCCCGGTGACTGGTAATTTGATGATTGGTGGAGGAATAATTAGGAAGCAACAGGAGAAATATAGAAAACAAAGATCCACACAGAATAAATAGAGTAGAAACAGTGGGATCCTTGCACTGCAGGTTTTCTAGTACAGTTTCCTCTCCAACAAGAAGAACAGTGAGACACAGTAGTGATATCACCAAATCTCACCCCAAAATCTCCTGAGATTAGCAGTCAGGAAATGCCTTAGATGATAATACTGAGAAAGCCTCTGCGTCCCTATCCCTACCTGGTACTGAAAAATACTTATTAATGAGAGCCGCTCCCACTTGTGTTTCTCACAATACAAATATTTAGTGACTAGAAAATGTGTAGTTCTCCCTTACCTTCAAAAGAAACTATACCACATATACACTATGTCTATCATGTACCTGGTGAAGACTGGAATATTGTGGAGGCCTCTCTTGCACCTTCTGCCCAACACTCTTGAAGGTGGAGACAGAGAGTGTAAGAGCAAGGAGTGGCATGAGTGCCGTAGCAGCTAGCTGGTGATGTCCACTTTGTAGGTCGGTAGAGCTGGTAGTCACAGTCCTTGGAACAGGATGCAGAAGCAGCTTGGCACCAGAGCGTGGGACAGAATAGAACCAGGAGATGAGCAGCAGTCAGCAGCAACCAGGCAGCAAGACACTGAATCAGCAGGCAAAGCAAGTCCAGGAGGCAGGCCAAGGTCGTTACCAGTCGGACAATGCAGTACAGAGTCAGCAGGCAGATCAGATCCAGTAAACAAGCCAAGGTCAGAGTAGTAGGTAACAGTAGACATGTGCATTTTCCTCCGAATTTTGGGTATTTTCCTCATTGTTTTAACAAACAATAATGAACGTGCAGAATCCGAAAACCGAAAGATCTGATATAAACAAATGCTTTATTTTCATTTTCGTTGTGACAACAGTTCGATATAGATAGGAGATTCGACATGACCCCTGACAATAGCGCTCTGTGTCCAACGAACCTGTGGTCGAATGTGCCTCACCTTAGCTCTATTAGTTCAAGATTATTCTACATAGAGAGAAAAGATTCAACATAGTGAGAAAAGATTTGACATTATAGAGACAATACCAAAAAAGGTTGAATGTGCCTAACCTAACTCTATTAGTCCAAGATTATTCGACATAGAGAGAAAAGATTCAACATGAAGATTCGACGAAGCAGTCACCGCGAGCGGACATTTATGGTCAAATGCTCCGCCCATAGGCTATAGAATAATTCTAATGTTGGTTATCTAGTAATAATAACTAATAAATATAATTACTAGTGTCATACAACATTAGAATTCTACTATAGCTTGTAGGTGAAACATTCGACCGGAAATGTATGATTGCGACGTCGTACAGTTTAGCTGCTCCGTCGAATCTTCTTAGAACATTCGACAGACACCATAAGCCTTCAATGACAGATTCGATCTTAATTATTTCGGATTTTTGGACGAATGCATTTTTTAACAAAACAAAATAAATAAATATGAATTTCGGGAGTAACTAAATAAATTTATTTTTCAGACGAAAACTAAATTCTGAAACTAAATATTTCAGTGTGCACATGTCTAGGTAACAAAACTAGAGCGAGAGCAGGAGTGAAGTCCAAAGGCAAGCCGGGTCATACATAAGTAACAAGTTAACAGGTACAGCAAATCAGGTCTTGGGAACACAGGAACAAGCTAAAGACCATTCAGCAATTGCTCATAGTGATAGGCCACTGAGCACCAAGTGCTAATTGGTATGTGCACCTGTTCGCGCACAAATGCGAGCTTGCGCACAAATATGTGCGCCATTTACTGGCACTGCATAAAGTAACATTGGTCCTTTGCTTATTAATATTAACACATGTGCAATGTGCACGAACATTAGCATGAATCTGCACTGGCCTTTTGATGCTAGAAATCCAGTTTACCTTATAGTGTCTTTAGTTCAGTGCAAAAATATATCCCTAAGTCAGTGATAATTATAAACAAAATTATAAATATACATCCAAAAACCATACTTTAGCGCAAAAAAATATTTTCACACAAATAAGTGTACATAAACAAGAATATATACAGTATACATTTAATGTGCAATAAGCTTTCAAGTGCATCTACAATGTGGAATTTCAAAATGTTCATGCATCAATCTGATCCCTTGTGCATAAAATTTGAAACCTCCACAGTTCCAATACACTCCCCACCAGCTTTTGCAGATGTAAATAAAGTTTTCTTCCACAGGCATCCCTCTCTCCACACCTCGTGCTTATGGTAATGATGCTCACCTCAGGTAATAGACCGGTATGTCACAGGAGGTCAATCAAGCATGAAACAGCCTTTTAATCCACTCTGCTCCTTCCTTCACACCAGAGCTACAAATACTCCACAGCAAATAAATCACAATGGCACTCATTGAAAATGTAGCAGGGACATTATCACTGTGCTGCCCATAGCTCATTCAGAGAATAGAGCTGTGTGTGTGTGGGGGGGTTATAGAAAGCTTGGTACAGAGGTACAAACGTAAAGTTTTTACAGTTTTTCACAGATCTTTGTTGGAAAGGTTGAATAATGTCTGGGTCAAGTCTTCTTGATGTGATGCAGACCAAAGACACTTAGTTCTAGAGCACTAAGCCGTACTGCTGTCAGCAATGTTTGTACAATGTATGTAATAGAGTTGGGGAATGGTTCGACCCGAGCATGAGCTCAGGCCAAACATTGGCTGTTCGCACATTTGATGAACACAAATCAATTGGGGCATTCGACCATTTGTTCGGCCCGCCAAATGACCACAATGCACTGTGTCACTGCACAGTGCATTGAAAGCCCTCATTGGCTGAAGAAATGAAAGCTTTGCCCAATAAGGGCTCAGAACCATGATTGGTGAAGTAATGATGACTCTATCCAATCATGGCTCATTGTTCTTAGTCCCATCCCACACTATAAAAATATTCTCCCCATGGCGGCCATTTGCAGTGTGATATTGGCGTGGAGAGAAAACAGGACTCTGTTCAGTGCTGTTAGTGTGAATCTAGTGATAGAGCAATGTGAATGTAGTGTGACCATTCATTTTTACTTTAGTGAAACTTTAGGCCCCTTTCACACTTGCACAACTTGTCCTACAATTTGTGAATGCAAAGTCACATGACAAGTCATTCCCCATGATTTCCAATGACAACTAGGGATGAGCCCGAACACCCCCCGGTTCAGTTCGCAGCAGAACATGCGAACAGGCAAAAAATTTGTGCGAACACCGTTAAAGTCTATGGGACTTGAACGTGAAAAATCAAAAGTGCTAATTTTAAAGTCTAATATGCAAGTTATTGTCATAAAAAGTATTTGGGGACTCGGGTCCTGCCCCAGGGTTACATGTATCAATGCAAAAAAAAGTTTTAAAAACGTTCATTTTTTCGGGAGCAGTGATTTTAATAATGCTTAACCACTTGCCGACCGCCTCACGCCTATATACATGAGCAGAGCGGCACGGGCAGGCAAAATCACGTACCTAGTACGTGATTGCCTTCCCGCGGGCGGGGGGTCCGATCGGACCCCCCCCCGGTGCCAGCTGTGGTCGGCATTTGGCTGGGAGAGTTGAGAGACGAGGGGGAGGCCATCCGATCGTGGTCCCCCCCTCGCGATCGCTCCCAGCCAATGAGACACATCCCCTGCCTCTGTATAGTACACAGAGGCAGAGGATGTGATGTCATCTCTCCTCGGCTCGGGATTTTCCGTTCCAGCGCCGAGGGGAGATGACATGTAAGTAAGTGCACAACACTACACAAGACAGTAGAACATGCCAGGCACACTAAACACCCCCGATCCCCCCCCGATCCCCCCCCCCCCGATCCCCCCCCAATCACCCCCCCCCTGTCACAAACTGACACCAAGCAGGTTTTTTTTTTTTTTTTCTGATTACTGCATAGTGTCAGTTTGTGACAGTTAGCAGTGGTAGGACAGTGAGTGGTAGCCCCCTTTAGGTCTAGGGTACCCCCCTTACCCCCCCTAATAAAGTTTTAACCCCTTGATCACCCCTGTCACCAGTGTCGCTAAGCGATCATTTTTCTGATCGCTGTATTAGTGTCGCTGGTGACGCTAGTTAGTGAGGTAAATATTTAGGTTCGCCGTCAGCGTTTTATAGCGACAGGGACCCCCATATACTACCTAATAAATGTTTAACCCCTTGATTGCCCCCTAGTTAACCCTTTCACCACTGATCACCGTATAACCGTTACGGGTGACGCTGGTTAGTTCGTTTATTTTTTATAGTGTCAGGGCACCCGCCGTTTATTACCGAATAAAGGTTTAGCCCCCTAATCGCCCGGCGGTGATATGCGTCGCCCCAGGCAGCGTCAGATTAGCGCCAGTACCGCTAACACCCACGCACGCAGCATACGCCTCCCTTAGTGGTATAGTATCTGAACGGATCAATATCTGATCCGATCAGATCTATACTAGCGTCCCCAGCAGTTTAGGGTTCCCAAAAACGCAGTGTTAGCAGGATCAGCTCAGATACCTGCTAGCACCTGCGTTTTGCCCCTCCGCCCAGCCCACCCAAGTGCAGTATCGATCGATCACTGACACTTACAAAACACTAAACGCATAACTGCAGCGTTCGCAGAGTCAGGCCTGATCCCTGCAATTGCTAACAGTTTTTTTGGTAGCATTTTGGTGAACTGGCAAGCACCAGCCCCAGGCAGCGTCAGGTTAGCGCCAGTAGCGCTAACACCCACGCACGCACCGTACACCTCCCTTAGTGGTATAGTATCTGAACGGATCAATATCTGATCCGATCAGATCTATACTAGCGTCCCCAGCAGTTTAGGGTTCCCAAAATCAGCCCAGATACCTGCTAGCACCTGCGTTTTGCCCCTCCGCCCGGCCCAGCCCACCCAAGTGCAGTATCGATCGATCACTGTCACTTACAAAACACTAAACGCATAACTGCAGCGTTCGCAGAGTCAGGCCTGATCCCTGCGATCGCTAACAGTTTTTTTGGTAGCGTATTGGTGAACTGGCAAGCGCCAGCGGCCTAGTACACCCCGGTCGTAGTCAAACCAGCACTGCAGTAACACTTGGTGACGTGGCGAGTCCCATAAGTGCAGTTCAAGCTGGTGAGGTGGCAAGCACAAGTAGTGTCCCGCTGCCACCAAAAAGACAAACACAGGCCCGTCGTGCCCATAATGCCCTTCCTGCTGCATTCGCCAATCCTAATTGGGAACCCACCGCTTCTGCAGCGCCCGTACTTCCCCCATTCACATCCCCAACCAAATGCAGTCGGCTGCATGAGAGGCATTTTTATGTCCTCCCGAGTACCCCTACCCAACAAACCCCCCCAAAATAGATGTCGTGTCTGCAGCAAGCGTGGATATAGGCGTGACACCCGCTATTATTGTCCCTCCTGTCCTGACAATCCTGGTCTTTGCATTGGTGAATGTTTTGAACGCTACCATACACTAGTTGAGTATTAGCGTAGGGTACAGCATTCCACAGACTAGGCACACTTTCAAAGGGTCTCCCAAGATGCCATCGCATTTTGAGAGACCCAAACCTGGAACCGGTTACAGTTATAAAAGTTATAAGTTTGCAAAAAAAACACAAACAAAAATAAAAAAAAATAGTTGTCGTTTTATTGTTCTCTCTCTCTCTATTCTCTCTCTGGTGTTCTGCTCTTTTTTACTGTATTCTATTCTGCAATGTTTTATTGTTATTATGTTTTATCATGTTTGTTTTTCAGGTATGCAATTTTTTATACTTTACCGTTTACTGTGCTTTATTGTTAACCATTTTTTTGTCTTCAGGTACGCCATTCACGACTTTGAGTGGTTATACCAGAATGATGCCTGCAGGTTTAGGTATCATCTTGGTATCATTCTTTTCAGCCAGCGGTCGGCTTTCATGTAAAAGCAATCCTAGCAGCTAATTAGCCTCTAGACTGCTTTTACAAGCAGTGGGAGGGAATGCCCCCCCCACCGTCTTCCGTGTTTTTCTCTGGCTCTCCTGTCTCAACAGGGAACCTGAGAAAGCAGCCGGTGATTCAGCCAGCTGACCATAGAGCTGATCAGAGACCAGAGTGGCTCCAAACATCTCTATGGCCTAAGAAACTGGAAGCTACGAGCATTTTATGACTTAGATTTCGCCGGATGTAAACAGCGCCATTGGGAAATTGGGGAAGCATTTTATCACACCGATCTTGGTGTGGTCAAATGCTTTGAGGGCAGAGGAGAGATCTAGGGTCTAATAGACCCCAATTTTTTCAAAAAAGAGTACCTGTCACTACCTATTGCTATCATAGGGGATATTTACATTCCCTGAGATAACAATAAAAATGATTTAAAAAAAAAATGAAAGGAACAGTTTAAAAATAAGATAAAAAAGCAAAAAAATAATAAAGAAAAAAAAAAAAAAAGCACCCCTGTCCTCCCTGCTCTCGCGCTAAGGCGAACGCAAGCGTCGGTCTGGCATCAAATGTAAACAGCAATTGCACCATGCATGTGAGGTATCACCGCGAAGGTCAGATCGAGGGCAGTATTTTTAGCAGTAGACCTCCTCTGTAAATCTAAAGTGGTAACCTGTAAAGGCTTTTAAAGGCTTTTAAAAATGTATCAATTTTGTTGCCACTGCACGTTTGTGCGCAATTTTAAAGCATGTCATGATTGGTATCCATGTACTCGGCTTAAGATCATCTTTTTTATTCCATCAAACATTTGGGCAATATAGTGTGTTTTAGTGCATTAAAATTTAAAAAAGTGTGTTTTTTCCACAAAAAATGCGTTTGAAAAATCGCTGCGCAAATACAGTGTGAAAAAAAAAATGAAACACTCACCATTTTAATCTGTAGGGCATTTGCTTTAAAAAAATATATAATGTTTGGGGGTTCAAAGTAATTTTCTTGCAAAAAAAAATAATTTTTTCACATAATCAAAAAGTGTCAGAAAGGGTTTTGTCTTCAAGTGATTAGAAGAGTGGGTGATGTGTGACATAAGCTTCTAAATGTTGTGCATAAAATGCCAGGACAGTTCAACCCCCCCCCAAATGACCCCATTTTGGAAAGTAGACACCCCAAGCTATTTGCTGAGAGTCATGTCGAGACCATGGAATATTTTATATTGTAACACAAGTTGCGGGAAAGAGACAAATTTTTTTTTTTTTTTTGCACAAAGTTATCACTAAATGATATATTGCTCAAACATGCCATGGGGATATGTGAAATTACACCCCAAAATACATTCTGCTGCTTCTCCTGAGTACGGGGATACCACATGTGTGGGACTTTTTGGGAGCCTAGCCGCGCACGGGACCCCGAAAACCAAGCACCGCCTTCAGGCTTTCTAAGGGCGTAAATTTTTGATTTCACTCTTCACTGCCTATCACAGTTTCGGAGGCCATGGAATGCCCAGGTGGCACAAAACCCCCCCAAATGACCCCATTTTGGAAAGTAGACACCCCAAGCTATTTGCTGAGAGGTATAGTGAGTATTTTGCAGACCTCACTTTTTGTCACAAAGTTTTGAAAATTGAAAAAAGAAAAAAAAAATTTTTTTTTCTGGTCTTTCTTCATTTTCAAAAACAAATGAGAGCTGCAAAATACTCACCATGCCTCTCAGCAAATAGCTTGGGGTGTCTACTTTCCAAAATGGGGTCATGTGGGGGGGTTTTGTGCCATCTTGGCATTTTATGGCCTTCAAAACTGTGATAGGTAGTGAGGCGTGAAATCAAAAATTTATGCCCTTAGAAATCCTGAAGGCGGTGCTTGGTTTTCGGGGCCCTGTACGCGACTAGGCTCCCAAAAAGTCCCACACATGTGGTATCCCCATACTCAGGAGAAGCAGCTGAATGTATTTTGGGGTGCAATTCCACATATGCCCATGACTTGTGTGAGCAATATATCATTTAGTGACAACTTTTTGTAAATTTTTTTTTTTTTTTTTTTTTTTTTGTCATTATTCAATCACTTGGGACAAAAAAAATAAATATTCAATGGGTTCAACATGCCTCTCAGCAATTTCCTTGGGGTGTCTACTTTCCAAAATGGGTTCATTTGTGGGGGTTTTGTACTGCCCTGCCATTTTAGCACCTCAAGAAATGACATAGGCAGTCATAAACTAAAAGCTGTGTAAATTACAGAAAATGTACCCTAGTTTGTAGACGCTATAACTTTTGCGCAAACCAATAAATATACGCTTATTGACATTTTTTTTACCAAAGACATGTGGCCGAATACATTTTGGCCTAAATGTATGACTAAAATTTAGTTTATTGGATTTTTTTAATAACAAAAAGTAGAAAATATCATTTTTTTTCAACATTTTCGGTCTTTTTCCGTTTATAGCGCAAAAAATAAAAACGGCAGAGGTGATCAAATACCATCAAAAGAAAGCTCGATTTGTGGGAAGAAAAGGACGCAAATTTCGTTTGTGTACAGCATTGCATGACCGCGCAATTAGCAGTTAAAGCGACGCAGTGCCGAATTGTAAAAAGTGCTCTGGTCAGGAAGGGGGTAAATCCTTCCGGGGCTGAAGTGGTTAAAGTGAAATAATAAAAGTAAAATATTCCTTTAAATAGCGTGCCTGGGGGTGACTATAGTGTGCCTGTAAAGTGGCACATTTTTCCCGTGTTAGGACAGTCCCTGCACAAAATGACATTTCTAAAGGAATAAAAGTCATTTAAAACTGCTTGCGGCTGTAATGTAATGTTGGGTCCCGGCAATATAGATGAAAATCATTGATAAAAACAGCATGGGTTGCCCCCCCCCCCAGCCCATTACAAGGCCCTTTGGATCTGGTGTGGATATTAGGGGAACCCCGCACCCAAATTACAAAAAAGAGGCGTGGGAGCCCCCAGGCCCTATATACTCTGAACAGCAGTCAATAGGCGGTCCCCGGGTTACAAACAAGATAGGGACTGTAGGTTTGTTCTTAAGTTGAATCTGTTTGTAATTTGGAACAGGTACATTTTTAAAATGTAGCTCCAGCCAAAAAATCTATTTTTAAGCTTTTTGGATAACATAGGGAAGGGTTATCACCCCTGTAACATTTGTTTTGCTGTCTGTGCCCCTGTTCAGAAGATTTCGCCTCACTTTCTGTCCCAATGACAATTGGATTTTAAAAATTTTGGGTTATTGGGGAAACTAGGATTGGTGATAAAGCATCAGTGGAGACTAGGGATGGGCTGGCTGTTCGACTCGAACATCGGTTGTTCGATTGTTCGACGAAGATCGAACATTATGGGCCGTTCAGGCCAAATTCGAGCGGCACGTCATGGCCCATAATGCACTGCGTCTTTTCAGTGCATTGCTGGCTGATGATTGGCCAAGCATGCACTATGACCCGCATGCTTTGGCCAATCACATCGCCATCAGCGAAGAGAGCCTTTGGCCAATTATGGCTCAGGGGGTTAATGTCGAGTACGCCCCACATTATATAAGGCTGCTTGCACATCGGCAGTGTGTAGTGTGTTGGTGGCATTGTTAAGAGAGAGACAGAGAGAGAGACAGAGAGAGAGGGAGAGAGGCAGAGAGAGTGTAATTTCATTTAGTTTGAGCAGGCAGATGATTCAGTTAGCTGCAGTGTATTTCATATACAGTGGGGACAGAAAGTATTCAGACCCCCACAACACCCATTATTTACAGAAAAACACAGAATTGTTGATATTTTTGCAAATTTATTAAAAAAGAAAAACTGAAATATCACATGGTCCTAAGTATTCAGACCCTTTGCTGTGACACTCATATATTTAAGTCAGATGCTGTCCATTTCTTCTGATCATCTTTGATATGGTTCTACACCTTCATTTGAGTCCAGCTGTGTTTGATTATACTGAATGGACTTGGAAAACCACACACCTGTCTACATAAGACCTTACAGCTCACAGTGCATGTCAGAGCAAATGAGAATCATGAGGTCAAAGGAACTGCCTGAACAGCTCAGAGACAGAATTGTGGCAAGGCACAGATCTGGCCAAGGTTACAAAAAAATTCTGCTGCACTTAGGGTTCCTAAGAGCACAGTGGCCTCCATAATCCTTAAATGGAAGATGTTTGGTATGACCAGAACCCTTCCTAGAGCTGACCGTCCAGCCAAACTAAGCTATCGGGGGAGAAGAACCTTGGTGAGAGAGGTAAAGAAGAACCCAAAGATCACTGTGGCTGAGCTCCAGAGATGCAGTCGGGAGATGGGAGAAAGTTGTAGAAAGTCAATCATCACTGCAGCCCTCCACCAGTTGGGGCTTTATGGCAGAGTGGCCCGACGGAAGCCTCTCCTCAGTGCAAGACACATGAAAGCCCGCATGGAGTTTGCTAAAAAAACACCTGAAGGACTCCAAGATGGTGAGAAATAAGATTCTCTGGTCTGATAAGACCAAGATAGAACTTGATGGCCTTAATTCTAAGCGGTATGTGTGGAGAAAACCAGGCACTGCTCATCACCTGTCCAATACAGTCCCAACAGTGAAGCATGTTAGTGGCAGCATCATGCTGTGGGGGTGTTTTTCAGCTGCAGGGACAGGACGACTGGTTGCAATCGAGGGAAAGATGAATGCGGCCAAGTACAGGGATATCCTGGATGAAAACCTTCTCCAGAGTACTCAGGACCTCAGACTGGGCCGAAGGTTTACCTTCCAACAAGACAATGACCCTAAGCACACAGATAAAATAATGAAGGAGTGGCTTCACAACAACTCTGTGACTGTTCTTGAATGGCCCGGCCAGAGCCCTGACTTAAACCCAATTGAGTATCTCTGGAGAGACCTAAAAATGGCTGTCCACCAATGTTTACCATCCAACCTGACAGAACTGGAGAGGATCTGCAAGGAGGAATGGCAGAGGATCCCCAAATCCAAGTGTGAAAAACTTGTTGCAAGTTTCCCAAAAAGACTCATGGCTGTATTAGATCAAAAGGGTGCTTCTACTAAATACTGAGCAAAGAGTCTGAATACTTAGGACCATGTGATATTTCAGTTTTTCTTTTTTAATAAATCTGCAAAAATGTCAACAATTCTGTGTTTTTCTGTCAATATGGGGTGCTGTGTGTACATTAATGAGGAAAAAAATGTGTGTGTATATATATATATATATATATATATATATATATATATATATATATATATATATATATATATATATATATATATATATATATATATATATATATATATATATATATATATATATACAGGGCTTTTTTTCTCGAACAATAGGTGCTGGAACTTAACCACGGCCCCACAAAACCCCTCCCCCTACACACACCCTCCAAATCACATCAAATAGTGGGTGTGTTCAGTCAAATTTCACAAAAACAGTAGGAGGGTCTTGGGGGCATTAAATACCAGAATTGCATTACACACAGAGTGCAGAGCTGTCACTTGTAAACACAAAAACCAGACTTTTGTGTTTACAAGTAATTGTGGTGAGCAGGCACCAAAGGGTCTGAGCCAAAGGTGGTGGAACCGAGTTCCACCAAGTTCCCCCTGAAAAAAAGCCCTGTATATATATATATATATATATATAGTCAGTCTAGTATATATATATATATATATATATATATATATATATATATATATATATATATATATATATATATATATATATATATATATATATATATATATATATATATATATATATATATATATATCCACTGCATACAGTTCAGCTAGATCTCACTGCAGACCATTCCTGCTGTACTGTTTCTAATATACTTTAGGCAGGCAGTTGATTCAGTTAGCTGCAGTGTATTTCATATATATATATACAGTCAGTCTAATACATATATATATATACACTGTATACAGTTTAGAGAGATCTCACTGCAGACCGTTCCTGGTGTACTGTTGCTAATATACTTCAGGCAGGCAGGCAGGCTATACAGTTAGCTGCAGTGTATTTAGTATATATATATATATATATATATATATATATATATATATATATACATCCCGGCTTTATATATATATATATATATATATATATTTACAGTCAGTCTAGTATATATATATATATCCACTGCATACAGTTTAGCTAGATCTCACTGCAGACCATTCCTGGTGTACTGTTTCTAATATACTTCAGGCAGGCAGTTGATTCAGCTAGCTACAGTGAATTCAATATATACAATGGGGACGGAAAGTATTCAGACCCCCTTAAATTTTTCACTCTTTCTTATATTGCAGCCATTTGCTAAAATCTTCACAACAACTCCGTGACTGTTCTTGAATGGCCCAGCCAGAGCCCTGACTTAAACCCAATTGAGCATCTCTGGAGAGACCTAAAAATGGCTGTCCACCAACGTTTACCATCCAACCATTGCAGCCATTTTCTAAAATCATTTAAGTTCATTTTTTTCCTCATTAATGTACACACAGCACCCCATATTGACAGAAAAACACAGAATTGTTGACATTTTCGCAGATTTATTAAAAAAGAAAAACTGAAATATCACATGGTCCTAAGTTCTTCATCAGCTGGGATCTCCAACCCCACGATAACTTCAGTCCTCTCAGAGACCTGAACTGACAGCAATGAAAGTGTAGAATTAGGTGTCCCAAGCACTTCCGGGCAATCTGGTTGTGGTACACCAACATCCGATTGTAGCAGGCAAATTTCCCTACCCCAGTTGCTAAACCGGCGAAAGAAATTCGGTCCCAGCCATGCACATGCTCAGCTGCTGAATGCTAGTTTGGCTAAATTACTAGCACTCCAACTGCTGCCTTTTCAGCTGGTAGACTCTGCCCCCTTTCGAGAATTTGTGAAACGTGCAGTACCTCAGTGGCAGGTTCCCAAACGACAATTTTTTTCTCGGAAGGCCATTCCGGCTCTCTACCGACATGTGGAAGGCAATGTCTTGGCCTAATTTGACAGGGCGGTCCGCGGTAAGGTGCATATTACCTCTGACTCATGGTCCAGCAGGCACGGACAGGGACATTACCTTTCTTTCACGGTGCATGGAGTAACCCTGCTGGCAGCTGGGAAGGATGCAGGACAGGGTGCAGTATTGTTGGAGCTTGTTCTGCCACCATGCCTCCAAAATACTGGTAGTGGGGATTCTGTCACACCTCTCTCCTCCACCCCCTCCCCTTCTTCTTCCTCTATGGTCTCTTCCTGTGCAGATTTGTCTTATGAACCACCGGTGCTCCGTAAGCATTCTAGGGGCTACGCAAGCACTCAGGCAAAAAGATGCCATGCGGTGCTTGAGTTGGTCTGCTTAGGGGACAGGAGCCAAACTGGGGCAGAGATTCTGGCAGCTCTGCAGGGGCAGGCTCAGAGGTCGTGGATGCCATGCCAGTTTCAGCCAGGAATGGTGGTTTGCGACAATGGCACCAACCTCCTCTCTGCCCTCTGACAGAGACACTCCACCCATGTTCCATGTTTGGCTCACATCCTGAATTTGGTGGTGCAGCGGTTCTGGAGCAGGTACCCGGGCTTACAGGATCTCCTGAGGCAGGCCAGGAAAGTCTGTGGGCATTTCTGCTGGTCATGTAATGCCAGTGCTCAGCTAGCTGACCTCCAAAAGGAATGCAACCTGCCCAAGAACCGCCTCATCTGTGACATGCCCACCAGGTGCAACTCAACGTTGGCAATGCAGCAGCGGCTGCACACACAGCAGAGGGGCATCATTGACTAAAAGGAATAGGGAATCCGCGCAACGGAATTGGGTGGGAAACTAAATGATGGACTGCTGCCCTCACGCACGCTAACTCCACCAAAGTGGAATAAGCAAAAAAATTAGTGAAGGAAAGGTGGATGTGAGTGTGGCGCCATCCTAAATCCTATTTTTAAGACCAACTTCTCCAATAAATTATAAATGCAAAAAATATATATTAAAATCAAAGTGACTTGTGCTATAATTCATTGAAACAATATTATGATAAATAAACAAATAAACCAACTCCTCCAATGAATTATAAATATTAAAGTGACTTGTGCTATAATTCTTTTAAAATAAATGAACAAGATAAAATATATCACACGTGACATGCACCTTATAAAAATATCATAAACCATAAATTATGTGATTACTAGGATATTAATGAACAGTCCATATAGATGGTGTTACTTTGTGGTAAATTTGCTATTTAAACTGGCTGTGATACGTGCCCAGTGCACCATAAAGTGAAATACAACGATCGGTGTGACATTTCCTGGTGTATCTCTTTAAGCAAAACAGGTGTATTCCAAGTGCTGGTGTCTCGCGCTGTGATTGTGCAGAGACTCACCAGCTTTTTATCCCCTTCAGGGGTAGCGTGCAGTCACAGTATGTGCCACTGTGCGGCAGTACTTGGCAGGATCAGGATCAAGATGATATCCTTAGAACATGAAGGAGAAAAAAGAGTTCCATAGTGTAAAACGTTTAACTCAGATACAGCTGGTACTCACATTGTGGTAGATCGAAATAAGTAATAAGCAGTAAGTTGTTTCCAAAGCGTCAGATACGAGGAGATGTCTGCAAGGCGTCAAGTTTAAGCCACGCCCTAAGTACGTTTCATCACAGGGATGTCTACGGGAGCATCATTGACTACCTGTGTGAGTATGACACCAGATCAGGGTCAGGCGAGCTTGGCTTTTTTTCACCACGCCAGTGGCTCATGATCAAGGATGCATGCACTGTCCTGTCACCATTTGAGGAGGCCATGAGGATGGTGAGCAGTGACAGTGCATGCATCAGTGATACCGTCCCTCTTGTCTACCTGTTGGAGCACACGTGCGTGGAATAATGGACAGGGCACTGGAGGCAGAACAGAGGAAGGAAGAGGAGAACTTCCTTACCTCTCAAGGCCCCCTTTATCCAGACAGTATTCCTGCAGGCCTGCCTATCACACAGGAAGAGGAGGATGAGGAGGAGGAGGAGGAGAAGGAGGAGGAGGAGGAGAAGGACTGTATCAGCATGGAGGTGGAGCCTGGCACTCAGCACCAGCAGCAGTCTTCAAGGGATCGTTTCCAGTCCCCAGAAACCCATGGACTTGTACGTGGCTGGCAGGAGGTGGCTGCAGATCAGGTCGTCCTTAGTGACCCAGAGGACTCTGGACCGAATGCCTCAGCAAACCTACGCTGCATGGCCTCCCTGATCCTGCAAAGCCTGTAAAAGGACCCTCGGATTTGTGGTATCAAGGAGAGGGATCAGTACTGACTGACAACCCTTCTTGATCCACGTTACAAGGGTAAGGTGGCAGAACTTATCCAGCCGTCGCAGAGGGAGCAGAGGATAAAACATCTTCAGGAAGCCTTGCAGAAAGGTTTGTGTAATGCGTTTCCAGAGCCTGGGGGGTTACAATTTCCTGGTCCTCCTGGACAACGTGTTGCTGAGGCTTCGGTCAGTCAAAGAAGAAGTGGAGAAGGTGGCTGCCTGACCGATGCATTCAGACAATTTTTTAGTCCGCAGCCCCAAGGTCTGATCAGTTCCAGCAACCATCGCCAGCGTCTGTTGTACATGGTGCAGGAATACCTAGGGGTAAGATCAGAATTGGAGACCTTTCCAACCGAAAATCCACTGAGTTACTGGGTCTTGAGGATGGATTAATGGCCAGAGCTTGCACAGTATGCAATTGAGCTACTGGCCTGTCCTGCATCCAGCGTTCTTTCAGAACGCACATTCAGTGCTGCTTGAGGCTTTGTAACTGATCACAGAGTGCGCCTGTCAACCGACTCGGTTGATCGGCTCACCTTCATAAAAATGAATCAGTCTTGGATCACCAGCTACCAGACACCTGATGCTGATGTAACCGATTAACTTTTTTATGAATGTGAGATCCCTTTAAGACTGCCTATGCTGATGCTGAGTGAATATCCTATTCCTCCTCAATGTTCATGTTGATAGCTTATAAGAACATTTTTGGTTCTGGGCACCACCACCAGTGGCTAAGGCCCAATTTTTCTGGCCCTGTTTAACAGGGGCGTGTAATTACAATTTTTGCTGTAATATTTTGCAGCAGGGCTAATTCCTGCGCTCAACAAGAGTATCTGTGAGGGGTTGCAGTGTTGTGGCACCACCACCAGTGGCTAAGGCCCAATTTTTCTGCCCCTGTTTAACAGGGGTGTGTAATTACAATTTTTGATCAAATATTTAACAGCAGGTGTCACGTACCTGGTAGGTGGAGCCCGGAATGCAGAGAACGGCCTCTCGTATGCCTCTGACTTAAGAACCCCTGAAGGTGTAAACAGGGATTTGAAAGTACAGAGGGGCACAAGTGCCTGACTGGAACACTGAAGTAGAAGGCAGGATCCTGTAGACAGCAGGGAGGTGCACCGTAGTCCTGTAGTAGGTTGCGGACAGCAGGGAGGTGCACTGTAGTACTGTAGCAGGGTGCAGGTAACAGGGAGGTGCACTGTAGTCCCGTAGCCGGATGAAGACAGGGAGGTGCACTGTAGTCCTGTAGCAGGTTGCAGACAGCAGGGAGGTGCACTGTAGTACTGTAGCAGGATGCAGATAGCAGGGAGGTGCACTGTAGTCCTGTAGCAGGTTGCAGATAGCAGGAAGGTGCACTGTAGTACTGTAGTACTGTAGCAGGATGCAGATAGCAGGGAGGTGCACTGTAGTCCTGTAGCAGGTTGCAGACAGCAGGGAGGTGCACTGTAGTCCTGTAGCAGGATGCAGATAGCAAGGAGGTGCACTGAAGTCCTGTAGCAGGTTGCAGACAGCAGGGAGGTGCACTGTAGTACTGTAGCAGGATGCAGATAGCAGGGAGGTGCACTGTAGTTCTGTAGCAGGTTGCAGACAGCAGGGAGGTGCAGACAAGCCGGGTCAAGGTACTGGCGGGCAGATCAGGTACAGAAGGGCAAACCAAGAGAATAGTCAGAGTCCAAGCCAAGATGGGGGCGGGCAGCAAGCAGGTAAGTCAGGAACAAGCCAAGTAAGTACTGGATACAGGAAAACTGGTAACAAGGTAGCAGGGGTCTCAGGAAACGCTGTAGACCGGACAGCAAGGCAGCATTGGAACAGTCTTCTTTAAATAGCCTATCTTTAGCGCCAAGTGTTGTTCCTATTGGCGCTATTGCGCATGCGCGTACGCCCGTTAGAGCTATCGGCGCTATTGCGCATGCGTGTACATTTGTTAGCGATATTAGCGCTATTGCGCGCGAGCGCCGGATGGCGCTTCTATGCACAGGCATTCGTTTAACCCTCAATCTGCTGGGATAACTGCAAGAGGGCTTTTCCTGACAGCAGGGCTTATTCTTGTGCTCAATAAGAGTATCTGTGAGGGGTTGCAGTGTTGTGGCACCACCACCACTGCCTAAGGCCCAATTTGTATGCCCCTGTTTAACAGGGGCGTGTAGTTACAATTTTTGATAAAATATTTACCAGCAGGGCTAGTTCCTGCGCTTAACAAGAGTATTTTGTGAGGGGTTGCAGTGTTGTGGAACCGCCACCACTGCTTAAAGCCCAATTTTTATGCACCTGTTTAACAGGGACATGTAATTACAATTTTTGATCTAATATTTCACAGCAGGGCCTGTTCCTGCGCTCAACAAAAGTATCTGTGAGGCTTTACAGTGTTGTGCCACCACCACCACTGCCTAAGGCTCAATTTTTCTGCCCCTGTTTAACAGGGGTGTGTAATTACAATTTTTGCTGTAATATTTTGCAGCAGGGCTCATTCCTGCACTCAGCAAGAGTATCCGTGAGGGGTTGCAGTGTTCTGGTACCACCAACACCTAAGGCCCAATTTTCTGCAGAGTGTATAGGGCAGGCCATATAGTATATACAGGCGGTCCCCTATTTTCAAAAATCTGACTTACAAACGACTCCTACTTACAAACGGAGGGAGACAACAGGAAGTCAGAGGAAATCTAACCCTAGGAAGGGAAAAAGGTGTCTCCTCCACTGATTTATCACCAATCCTTGTTTCCCTTAAAAACCCCAAATTTTCCAAATCCAATTGTCATTGGGACAGAAAGTGAGGTGAAATCTTCTGAACAGGGGCACAGACAGCAAAACAAATGTTACAGGGGTGATAATCCTTCCCTATATTTTCCAAAAAGCTTTAAAATAGATTTTTTTGGCTGGAGCTACACTTACAAAATGTACCTGTTCCAAATTACTAACAGATTCTACATAAGAACAAACCTACAGTCCCTGTCTTGTTTGCATCGCCTGTATAAATATGCTGTTCAGAGTATATAGGGCCTGGGGGCCCAAAGCCTTTTCTTTTTTTAGTTTGGATGCTGGGTTCCCCTTAATATCCATACAAGACCCAAAGAGCCTGGTAATGGGCTGGGGGGGTACCCATGCCCTTTTCTCACTGATTTTCATCCATATTTCCAGGACCCGACATTACATTAAAGCCTCATGCAGTTTAAAATGACTTTTATTCCTTTAGAAATGTCATTTTGTGCAGGGACTGTTCTAAGCACGGGAAACACACGCCACTTTACAGGCATACTATTGACACCCCCCAGGTACGATATTTAAAGGAATATTTCACTTTTATTTTTTCACTTTAAGCATCATTGAAATCACTGCTCCCGAAAAAACGTCAATTTTTAAAACTTTTTTTTCCATTGATACATGTCCCCTGGGGCAGCACCTGGGTCCTCAAACTCTTTTTATGACAATCACTTGCATATTAGCCTTTAAAATTCACACTTTTGATTTCTCACATTCGAGTCCCATAGACTTTAACGGTGCTCAAATGTTCGTGCAAACTTTTGATCCGTTCGCATGTTCTGGATGCGAACCGAACCGGGGGGTGTTCGGCCCATCCCTAGTGGAGACACCTTTTTCCCATATTAACTCTTACAGGAGAAAATTTCACTCCTAGGTGTAGATTTCCTCTCACTTCCTGTTGTCTCCCTACATTTGTAAGTAGGAGTCGTTTGTAAGTCGGATGTTTGAAAATATAGGACCGCCTGTATATACTATACGGCCTGCCCTATATACTCTGTGAAAAATTGGGCCTTGGGTTTTGGTGGTACCAGAACACTGTAAAGCCTCACAGATACTCTTGCTGAGTGCAGGAATGGGTCCTGCTGGGAAATATTAGATCAAAAATTGTAATTACGCGCCCCTATTAAACAGGGGCAGAAAAATTGGGCCTTAGGCGGTGGTGGTGGCACAACATTGTAAAGCCTCACAGATACTTTTTTTAAGCGCAGGAACGAGCCCGGCTGTTAAATATTTGATCACAAATTGTAATTACATGCCCCTGTTAGACAGGGGCAGAAAAATTGGGCCTTAGGAAGTAGTGGTGGTGCCCTGAACCAAAAATATTCTTAGAAGCTATCATCATGAAGATTGAGGAGGAATAGGATAGTCACTCAGCATAATAGCATAGTCACTCAGCATATGCAGTCTTCAAGGGATCCCACATCCATAGAAAAATCAATCAGTTACATCAGCATCAGGTGCTTGGCCGCTGGTGATCCAAGACTGATTAATTTTTATGAATGTGAGCCGATCAACAGAGTCTGTGGACAGGCACACTCTGTGATCGGTTACAAAGCCTCCAGCAGAAATAAATGGTCGTTCAGAAAGAACGCTGGATGCAGGACAGGCCAGTAGCTCAATTGCATATTGAGCAAGCTCTGGCCAGTGGTCCATCCTCAAGACCCAGTAACCCAGTGGATGTTCTGTTGGAAAGTCTGATCTTGCCCCTAGATATTCCTGCACCATGTAATTCAGACGCTGGCGATGGTTGCTGGAACCTATCAGACCTTGGCGCTGAGGACTGAAGAATTGACTGAAGGCATCGGTCAGCCGGCCACCTTCTCCACAGCTCTTTCTGCAACTGAACAAAGCCTCAGCAACACATTGTCCAGCACCAGGAAACCTCCCAGGCCCTGGAAACACATTGCACAAACCTTTCTGCAAGGACTCTTGAAGATGTTTCATCCTCTGCTCCCTCTGCGAAGGCTGGATAAGTTCTGCAACCTTACCCTTGTAATGTGGATCAAGAAAGGTTGCCAGCCAGTAATGATCCCTCTCCTTGATACCAAGAATCCTAGGGCCCTTTTGCAGGTTTTGCAGGATCAGGGATGCCATGCAGCGTACATTTGCAGAGGCATTCCATCCTGAGTCCTCTGGGTCAGTAAGGATCACATGATCCTCAACCACCTCCTCCCAGCCACGTACAACTCCATGGGTTTCTGGGGACTGAAAACGATCCCTTGAAGACTTCTGCTGATGTGTTATCCTCTACCTCCATGCTGACACGCTGACACATGCTGGGCCCGCAGGAATACTATCTGGATAAAGGGGGCCTTGAGAGATAAGGAAGTCCTCCTCTTCCTCCTGCTGTTCTGCCTCAAGTGCCCTGTCCATTATTCCACGAAGCGTGTGCTCCAACAGGAAGACAAGAGGGACAGTATCACTGATGCAAGCACTGTCACTGCTCACCATCCTTGTGGCCTCCTCAAATGGTGACAGGACAGTGCATGCACCCTTGATCAGTAGCCACTGGCGTGGCGAAAAATAGCCAAGCTTCCCTGATCCTGTCCTGGTGCCATACTCACACAGGTACTCATTGATGGCCCTCTGCTGCATGTGCAGCCTCTGCAGCATTGCCAACATTGAGTTCCACCTGGTGGGCATGTCACAAATGAGGCAGTTCTTGGGCAGGTTGCATTCTCTTTGAATATCAGCCAGTCAAGCACTGGCATTATATGACCAGCGGAAATGACCACAGACTTTCCTGGCCTGCCTCAGGAGATCCTGTAAGCCCGGGTACCTGCTCAAGAACCACTGCACCACCAAATTTTGGATGTGAGCCAAACATGGAACATGGATCAAGTGTCCTTGTCAGGGGGTGGGAGGAGGTTGGAGCCATTGTCGCATACAACCATTCCTGGCTGAAGCTGCATGGCGTCAACCACCTCTGAGCCTGCCCCTGAAAAGCTGCCAGAATCTCTGCCCCAGTGTGGCTCCTGTCCCCTAAGCAGACCAACTCAAGCACCGCATGGCATCTTTTTGCCTGAGTGCTTGCGTAGCCCCTTGAATGCCTGCAGAGCACCGCTGGTTCAGAGGACAAATCTGCAGAGGAAGAGGCCATAGAGGACGAAGAAGAGGAAGGGGTGGAGGAGAGAGCTGTGGCAGAATCACCACTACTAGCATTTTGGAGGCGTGGTGGTGGAAGAGGCTCCAATAATACTGAACCCTGTCCTGCATACTTCCCAGCTGCCAGCAGAGTTACCCAGTGCGCCGTGAAAGAAAGGTAACATCCCTGTCCATGCCTGCTGGACCATGAGTCAGCAGTAATATGCACTAGGGATGAGCTTCGAGTTCGAGTCGATCTCATGTTCGACTCGAACATCGGCTGTTCGCAAGATCGCCGAACAGCAAACAATTTGGGGTGTTTGCGGCAAATTCAAAAGCCGCGGAACACCCTTTAAAAGTCTATGGGAGATTTAAAAGTGCTAATTTTAAAGGCTTATATGCATGGTATTGTCATAAAAAGTGTTTGGGGACCTGGGTCCTGCCCCAGGGGACATGGATCAATGCAAAAAAAGTTTTAAAAACGGCAGTTTTTTCGGGAGCAGTGATTTTAATAATGCTTAAAGTGAAACAATAAAAATGTAATATTCCTTTAAATTTCGGACCTGGGGGGTGTCTATAGTATGCCTGTAAAGGGGCGCATGTTTCCCATGTTTTGAACAGTCTGACAGCAAAATGACATTTCAAAGGAAAAAAAGTCATTTAAAAGTACTCGCGGCTATATGAATTTTCATTGATAAAAACGGCATAGGATTTCCCCACAGGGGAACCCCAAACCAAATTTTTTTTTTAAATGGCGTGGGGGTCCCCCTAAATTTCATACCAGGCCCTTCAGGTCTGATATGGATATTAAGGGGAATCCCATGCCAAAATTTAAAAAAAAATGGCGTGGGGTCCCCCCAAAAATCCATACCAAACCCTTATCTGAGCATGCAACCTGGCAGGCCGCAGGAAAAGAGGGGGGATGAGAGAGCGCCCCCCCTCCTGAACTGTACCAGATCACATGCCCTCAACATTGGGAGGGTGCTTTGGTGTCCCAGTGACCCCGCCCCCCTCTGACGCACAGGGACTTGACGGGGACTTCCCTGAGGCTTTCCTTGTGACGACAGAGGGGTCAGGGTCACCCATTATGTAACGGGTGATCCCGCCCACTCTGACGTCACGGGAAAAGCCTCAGAGAAGTCCCCATGCATCAGAGGGGGCGGGTCACTGGGTGAAGACGAGAAGTGCCACACAGCGGGAGAATCCCATCATGGATGCGGAGTGGCCCGAGAATGAAGAAGGGAAGAAGATGCCGCGGAGTAAGATTTCGGACGAGAACACCGGAGCAAGAAGCAGAGGATCGGACGAAGAACCAGAAGATGAAGATGGAGGAAGAAACAGAAAGAAGATAGAAGAAAGAAAATAGAAGAAAGAAGATGGAAAGAAGAAGCATTTAAATAAAGGAATTGTCAAAAACTGTCTCTTGTCATTTTTAACATTTTTTACACTTTTTTTGTGAAATGGTAGGGGTACTTTTGTACCCCCTTGCCATTTCACACAGGGGGGGCGGGATCTGGGGGTCCCCTTGTTAAAGGGGGCTTCCAGATTCTGATAAGCCCCCCGCCCGCAGACCCCCACAACCACCAGGCAAGGTTTGTGGGAATGAGGCCCTTGTCCTCATCAACCCTCCCAATGTTAAGGGCATGTGGCCTGGTGCGGCTCAGGAGGGGGGGCTCTCTTGTTCCCCCCTCTTTTCCTGTGGCCTGCCAGATTGCGTGCTCAGATAAGGGTCTGGTATGGATTTTTGGGGGGACCCAACGCCATTTAAAAAAAAAATTTTGGCGCAGGGTTCCCCGTAAAATCCATACCAGACCTGAAGGGTCTGGTGTAGATTTTGAGGGGGACCCCCACGCCTTTTTTTTTTACATTTTGGCGCAGGATTCCCCTTTATATCTATACCAGACCTGAAGGGCCTGGTATGAAATTTAGGGGGACCCCCATGCCATTTTTTTTTTAAATTTTAGTTCGGGGCCCCCTGTGGGGGAATTCCATGCCGTTTTTTTTCAATGAACTTTTATGTGTATTGTCGGACTGACAATTCATTAATAGTTTTAAATGACTTTTTTCCTTTGAAATACCATTTTGCTGTCAGACTGTTCTAAACACGGGAAGCATGCACCCCTTTACAGGCATATTATAGACACCCCCAGGTACGAAATTTAAAGGAATATTACACTCTTATTGTTTCACTTTAAGCATTATTAAAATCACTGCTCCCAAAAAAATTACTGTTTTTAAAACTTTTTTTGCATTGATCCATGTCCCCTGGGGCAGGACCCAGGTCCCCAAACACTTTTTATGACTATAACTTGCATATATGCCTTTAAAATTAGCACTTTTGATTATTCATGTTCGAGTCCCATAGACTTTAACGGTGTTTGCGTGTCCGAACAAATTTTTTGCCTGTTCGCATGTTCTGGTGCGAACCGAACAGGGGGATGTTCGGCTCATCCCTAATATGCACCTTACTGCTGACCGCCCTGTCCAACGAGGCCAAGACATTGCCTTCCACATGCTGGTAGAGAGCCGAAATGGCCTTCCATGGAAAGAAATGGCGTTTGGGAACCTGCCACTGAGGTACCACACATTCCACAAATTCACGAAAGGGAGCAGAGTCTACCAGCTGAAAAGGCAGCAGTTGCAGTACTAGCAATTTGGCCAAGATAGCATTCAGACGCTGAGCATGTGGATGGCTGGAATCAAATTTCTTTCGATGGTTTAGCAACTGGGATAGGGAAATGTGCCTGCTAAAATTGGATGTTAGTGTACTGCTAGCAAATTGGCCGCAAGTACTTGGGACACCTATTTCTATACCTTTATTCCTCTCAGTGCAGGTTTCTGAAAAGGACTGGAGGTACAGTGGGGTTGGAGATCCCAGCTGATGAGGAGCAAGGAGAGGTCCACCTTGTTTTTTGATGTGGGTCTTTTAAGTGCTGTTGCCAATGGACTGCATGTGAGATCGTCATATTTCTGGTCAAGCATGTGGTGCCCAAGCGGCTGCTGTTTTGTCCACTCTCGATACGCTTCAGACATATGTTGCAAACAGCAATGGTGCGACCTGCTACACACGTGTCAAAAAAGGCCCACACCAAAGAACTTTTCAAAATATGCAGAGAGTCAGCAGCGCCTGCACCCGCTTAGCTCTGTGGTGTGATGTAATAGGGTGGCTGCCCTTAAGCTGCCCCTGGAGGGCATCGTGCCTCATTGTAGATGTGCCTCCTCCTTTCTTCTATCAAGGACCCACGTAGAGTCAGTGTCCTCATCATTCCCTTCCTCCTCATCACTGGAGCAAACTTGGCAGTATGCTGCAGCTGGGGGAACATGACTGCCAGTTTCTTGACCTTCTTGGGCACCCCTCTTTCTAGGCTCACATTACTCCCTTCCTCAACCTGGGTACCATCATCGGAGCCTTCAAATCACTGTGCATTCTCCTGCAGTATGTACCCGACACTGTGGTCGAATAGTTTGGGGGACTCTTCCGTGCATGATGGTGGGGCTAGGAAAGGAGTGACTGTTGACATGGAGCAGATAGAATAGGCCGCTTTGGCAGTTGCATTGGCAGGCAAACTACTCTGAGCCTGGGTGACAGAGGATGAGGAGGCTTTGTTATCCATTCCACCAACTCTTCTGCATTTTGTGGCTCAATAACTTGCCCAGCTGCATAAAAAAAGGACAAGCGTGCTGAGAATGCACCGTGTCCATGGCCAGCACTGTTGACTGTAGACACAGAGGCTGCTTGCCCTCTTTTAGTGGCCTGTGAGCATCTGCCTCTCCTTGGTGGCCTTTCAGACATGCTGTAAATTTTGTTTAGCAAAACCACACTACACTATATTGTGTACTGTGCACACCACCAGAAAAGTAGTATCAACTGCACTATGGGTGCACGGTACCGTGTACACCAACAGAAGTGTAATAACAAATATGGGTGCACTGTATGTATTGTGTACTGTGTACACCACCAGAAAAGTAGTAGCAACTGCACTATGGGTGCACAGTAATGTGTACACCAACAGAAGTGTAATAACAATTATGGGTGCCCTGTATGTATTGTGTACACCACCAGAAAAGTAGTATTAACTGCACTAGGGGTGAACAGTAGTGTGTACACCACCAGAAGTCTAATAGCAACTATGGGTGCACTGTATGTATTGTGTACTGTGTACACCAACATAAAAGTAGTAGCAACTGCACTATGGGTGCACGATACTGTGTACACCAACAGAAGTGTAATAACAAATATGGGTGCACTGCATGTATTGTGTAGTATAGTCAGTGTTTATCTGGCGCTCCAGATGGAGTTTTTTTTTATTTTAAATTTTATTTTTATTTTTTTATTTTTTTCAATTTTTTATTTTTTTTATATACATATATTATTATTATTTCTTTATTTATTTTTTAAAAGTAATTTTTTTATTACATATATATATAACCCCTGCTTCACCTTGCTCCTTGCTATAATTTATTGTTTACTGATTGGTCTGCTGGAAGTTGCAGTCTCACGGCCACACTCACATGCTCTCCATTGTGTATATATAGCTGTCCTCCTCTAGAGGGCAGCAGGCCAATAGAAGGAGCAGTCAGCTCCGAGCATGTAGCCTTTCATCACTGCAGCCCTGATTGACAAGATTCCAGCCCTGCCTAGGTCCAATCAGATGCCGGTGACATCACTTCCTGTTCCACGGTCCATGCTGGTCTGTGTGGAACTGCTTGGTTCCTTTGCTCCTGGAGAAACACTGTGATCCATTCCAGCCAGCTGCACAATCCTTTCCAGCTATCCGGAACAGCGGTGGTACCCACAGAGCCATGTGGAATGCCAGGACTGCACTTTACTTTGACAAGCATGCATCTTCTATCATCTTGTAAGTGTTTTTAATCTTATCCTATTAAAGTCATCATTTTAATGCTACACTCAGGTCGGCGCCTCCCCCTCCCTGTTTTTTTCTTACATGTCTTGCAGAGTTCTGGACACACTCTGAAGAATGGCTGCCTTCCTTCTTAACCCTTAAAACCCCTTTCTGTGGATACATCACCATCCAGCTATTACAGCCACAGACTATTCCCCTAAGGATTACTCCATCTGGAACGCCAGATAAACACTGACTATACTGCTAACTGAACTCCGTGCCCTTTTTCTGTGCTGCCCCACTGGAAAAATTCTTGAACATTTTCACTTATTATCAATTTTTTTTATTTTATGTATTTATTTCTCTAGTGTTACCTCATGTTATATTATGATTTTTTATCTATACACATGGAACTCATCTCTAGCATTGAAGAGGCTAAGTTCAACATTTTAGATGAATTTTACTCTTTATTCCCCACCCAATTCTTCACCCACAATCCCCCAGTCCCCCAGGGTCCCCCACGCCAATCCCTCTGCACCTCATTCCGCAAACTAGAGGAATGCATCTCCTCTGCTAACCAAAAATGGTGGGACTGCTTCTTTTTGGAAAAATACCTCCTCCACAAGATCACACCCAGAGGGCTCAGAATCCTAAAACGATGTTCATTCTTAGAACCTGATTTAACAAAAGAGTGGGAATACATATCAGATTTCTGTACTGCTAAATGGATCAAGGTCATTATCCAACAAAGAAAAAGGAAATATGACACCCTTGCACTCCAAATCACTAATCTATTCAAGGGCATTATACAGAGCGCCAAACACCTCCCAAACACCTGGCTGAGAACTCTAAAGAGAAACACCATAAAAAAAGAAGATGACCTCATCGCCAACAAATTACGAAAATTCAGAAGAGATCTCAAGGACTACAACACAAACATAGTGTTTTGTTGGAAAAAATCCAAACATCCCCCCCAGACAACATCCCGACCGTTACTCGGCCAGTTCCAACCAGAACCTTTGTTGCCCATCCCACCCACTCCTGCACCCATTTCAGGACCCACAGTTCAGCCTCCATTGATATCCAATACCTGTTCTCCCAAACACACCCCCAAACCGAAATGTCCTACAAAACCACGTAAGCACCTCCGCTCCACCTATCCAGCCACAGCCAGCGCCATTCCCCCACTAACATTTCATGTACCATTCTTGGTTCAGCTACAGATTCAGCTACAACACCTGTGGCCAACCCAGACTCCAGTAACAAATCACTATGCCCAAGCACCGATGCCATCACCAGTGAAACTAACAACATCAGACCTAAGACATCATGCAATTCATGCCCACTACTGGATCCTGCAGCCACCTATCCCCCCACTTCCCATCCTGATGATTTTTTAGACCTATGCCCCCATCCAGCATTTTGAAAAGAAAACACGCAGGAGAGGAAGGAGGGGGGCAGAGGAAGACACTCCAAAAGAAAAAATGCAGAGACTATCAAAATCTTTAACCTCCTCACCCACCCTGTCGCCACAAGACTCCTCCCTCCTCAGAAAGGGTCTCACCTTTTGCACCCACCCCAACCCATTCACATTATTCAAAGATCTAAACAAATTCATCAGGGATCTCACAGTGAAGAGGTTTTACAACATACAATCTTCAAAAAACCTGCATCTCCCAGGAGTTGGCAAAGAACCCCCACACCAGGATAGCCCACTGCTAGATCTCAGTGATCTTTCTATCATCAATGACCTGGCAGAACTTTATGATGACAGACATTTCTTATAATTGGATTGGCTCATTCGGCATTTACCTACCTCCCCCCAGTTTAACATACCCACTTCAAACCAAAATTAATATTCAACCCAGTACACAAAAAATGTCCCTACATACACACCTTTTATCAGGAGGTGAATGCAGACCTCATCAAGATGTGCCAAACCAACCCGAACTCCAAGAAAATATCCAACCTATCCAAGGCTGAACGAACAGCACTAGACACTCTGGCCAACAACGAGGACATCATCATTAAAGCTGCAGACAAGGGTGGAGGTATTGTAATTCAAAATAAAATGGATTACATAAAGGAATCCCTGAGACTGTTGTCAGATACCAACACCTACTCTAAGTTAACTCAGGACCCTCTGCCCCGCTTCATTAAGGAAGCTACCACATTAGCCAATAGAGCCCTACAGGAAGAAATTATTTCCAAACCAGAGTTCTCCTTTCGCATTAAAAATTTTTACAAAACTCTGTACTTTTACCATCTGCCGAAAATACATAAAGATATCAATAACCCACCAGGACAGCCCTTCGTTGCTTCAATGGAAAGTGTCACCAGTGGCTTTTCCATGTATGTGCATCGCTTCTTACAACCTCTGGCACAGAATCTTCCATCATACATCAGAGACGGTACACATCTACTGGACATGTTATCATTCTACTCCTGGGAACCCATATACATGGGCATCCCTGGATGTCACCTCCCTTTACACATCCATTCCCCATGATGTAGGTCTGATGGCAGTAGAACACTTCCTATCCACCGATCCACCAGCATTTCAAACGACTCTGCCAGCGGGAGACTTTCTGGATATATTCCCTCAATCTCCCCCCCCCCACAAACAGGTCTGTCTCTACTCTACCGGTCGGGAGTGGTATAGCAAATATATTATATTAATATTTTATATATATGTATGTATGTATGTGCATGTATATATGTGTATATGCAGACATATATGCATGTTGCATGACCTATCATTAGGTGCACCCCACTTGGTATCCACACCATGAGGGGACATACACACATATACAACCCAACTAGGGGGAACACAGCACCAACCTTATCTTTACTGTTCATTATTATTATTAATTCTTTACACTACAGCCTGTTCCCCCTCCATCGCCTCTTCATGTTTACAAGCATACAACCCCCCTTTTTTTTCTCTAAAGTTTTTTAATATGTTATTTTTTTTTTCTCAATTTTCTTTTATTTTATATATACATATATTATTATTTTTTTTTATAATTTTTAAAAATTTTTTATTTATATATAGATATATACAAAAAATAATATAAACAAAAAAAAAAATATATATATATATATATATATATAATCTTTTATATATTTTTTTGTCAATACGAGACTGTTAACCCCTGCTTCACCTTGCCCCTTGCTATAATTTATTATAGAAGTTCCAGTCCCACGGCCACACTCACATGCTCTCCATTGTGTGTATATATAGCGTAGCCTTTCATCACTGCAGCCCTGAATGACAAGATTCCAGCCCTGCCTAGGTCCAATCAGATGCCAATGACATCACTTCCTGTTCCGCGGTCCATGCTGGTCTGTGTGGAGCTGCTTGGTTCCTTTGCTGCTGCAGAAACACTGTGATCCATTCCAGCCAGCTGCACAATCTTTTCCAGCTATCCGGAACAGCGGTGGTACCCACAGAGCCATGTGGAATGCCAGGACTGCACTTTACTTTGACGAGCATGCATCTTCTATCACCTTGTAAGTGTTTTTAATCTTATCCTATTAAAGTCATAATTTTAATGCTACACTCAGGTCGGCGCCTTCCCCTCCCAGTTTTTTTCTTACATGTATGTATTGTGTACACCACCAGAAAAGTAGTAGCAACTGCACTAGGGGTGAACGGTATTGTGTACACCACCAGAAGTCTAATAGCAACTATGTCTATGGATGCACTGTATGTATTGTGTACTGTGTACACCACCAAAAAAGTAGTAGCAGGTGCACGGTACTGTGTACACCACCAGAAGTCTAATAGCAACTATGGGTGCACTGTATGTATTGTGTACTGTGTACACCACCAGAAAAGTAGTAGCAACTGCACTATGGGTGCACGGTACTGTGTACACCAACAGAAGTGTAATAACAACTATGGGTGTACTGTATTGTGTACACCACCAGAAAAGTAGTATCAACTGCACTATGGGTGCATGGTACTGTGTACACCGCCTGAAGTATATTAGAAAAAGTACACCAGGAATGGCCTGCAGTCAGATAGAGCTAAACTGGATGCAGTGGATATACAGTGGGGATGGAAAGTATTCAGACCCCCTTAAATTTTTCACTCTTTGTTATATTGCAGCCATTTGCTAAAATCATTTAAGTTAATTTTTTTCCTCATTAATGTACACACAGAACCCCATATTGACAGAAAAACACAGAATTGTTGAAATTTTTGCAGATTTATTAAAAAAGAAAAACTGAAATATCACATGGTCCTAAGTATTCAGACCCTTTACTGTGACACTCATATATTTAACTCAGGTGCTGACCATTCTTTCTGATCATCCTTGAGATGGTTCTACACCTTCATTTGAGTCCAGATGTGTTTGATTATACTGATTGAACTTGATTAGGAAAGCCACACACCTGTCTATATAAGACCTTACAGCTCACAGTGCATATCAGAGCAAATGAGAATCATGAGGTCAAAGGAACTGCCTGAAGAGCTCAGAGACAGAATTGTGGCAAGGCACAGATCTGGCCAATGTTACAAAAAAAATTTCTGCTGCACTTAAGGTTCCTAAGAGCACAGTGGACTCCATAATCCTTAAATGGAAGAAATTGCGACAACCAGAACCCTTCCTAGAGCTGGCCGTACCTTGGAGGTGAGCCTGACGTGCAGAGGGAGACCTCTCGTACGGCTCTAGTTCCAGGATAATTGGAGTGGGAACAGTGACCCTCAGAGCACAGCGGGGTAGGAGAGCCTGCAGGGTCCGCTTGACTGGAGATGATGTCCACTTGGCAGAGACAGGAACAGGCTTGATTGCTGCAGATGCAGGAATGCTGAGAAGTAGCAGGCAGGTGCGCACAGATGCAGGACTTGTAGGTGGATGCACATGGATGCAGGACTTGTAGGCAGATGCACACGGATGCAGCACTTGTAGGCAGATGCACACGGATGCAGGACAGCAGGCAAGCCAGGTCACAGCAGCGGATCAATCAAACAGAAGCAGCGGGCAGAGAATGGTCAAGGTCCAGGCAGAATCGCCAACAGGAGATCAAACAAACAGGAACACAGAGTAGGTCAAAGGTAAGCCGAGGGGTCAGGACTGGAGACAGCAGCGAAATCAGGAGAAGCCGGGTAACACTGGAGCAGATGCAGGTTCAGGATCAGGTACAGGATGAGCTGCAGATCAGACCGCAAGGATGCATTCTGAAGAGGCCCCTTTTAATGATCACTGGGCACCAAAGCTGCGTTACTGTGTGCGTGTCCGCGGTTTGCGCACGCGCATACTCATTGGCGCACGTCTATTCACTGCTGAATGCCTATGGAATGGAACACATCCCAATGGACCCGTGCGCCTGCGGCCAGTTGCAGAGCCCTGTGTAGTACGTCCAGGACACGGTCAAACTGAGCTATTGGGGGAGAAGAGCCTTGGTGAGAGAGGTAAAGAAGAACCCAAAAATCACTGTGGCTGAGCTCCAGAGATGCAGTCGGGAGATGGGAGAAAGTTGTAGAAAGTCAACCATCACTGCAGCCCTCCACCAGTCGGGGCTTTATGGCAGAGTGGCCCGACGGAAGCCTCTCCTCAGTGCATGAAAGCCCACATGGAGTTTGCTAAAAAAACACCTAAAGGACTCCAAGATGCTGAGAAATAAGATTCTCTGGTCTGATGACACCAAGATAGAACCTTTTGGCCTTAATTCTAAGCGGTATATGTGGAGAAAACCAGGCACTGTTCATCACCTGTCAAATACAGTCCCAACAGTGACGCATGGTGGTGGCAGCATCATGCTGTGGGGGTGTTTTTCAGCTGCAGGGACAGGACGACTGGTTGCAATCGAGGGAAAGATGAATGCGGCAAATACAGGGATATCCTGGACGAAAACCTTCTCCAGAGTGCTCAGGACCTCAGACTGGGCCAAAGGTTTACCTTCTAACAAGACCATGACCCTAAACACACAGCTAAAATAACGAAGGAGTGGCTTCACAACAACTCCGTGACTGTTCTTGAATGGCCCAGCCAGAGCCCTGACTTAAACCCAATTGAGCATCTCTGGAGAGACCTAAAAATGGCTGTCCACCAATGTTTACCATCCAACCATTGCAGCCATTTTCTAAAATCATTTAAGTTAATTTTTTTCCTCATTAATGTACACACAGCACCCCATATTGACAGAAAAACACAAAATTGTTGACATTTTTTGCAGATTTATTAAAAAAGAAAAACTGAAATATCACATGGTCCTAAGTATTCAGACCCTTTGCTCAGTATTTAGTAGAAGCCCCTTTTGATCTAATACAGCCATGAGTCTTTTTGGGAAAGATGCAACCAGTTTTTCACACCTGGATTTGGGGATCCTCTGCCATTCCTCCTTGCAGATCCTCTACAGTTCACCCTGCCTTTGGCCAATTATGGCTCTCTTAGCTGAGGGTGCTGGGATTGGCCAAAGCATGCAGGTCATGGTGCATGCTTTGGCCAATCATTATACAGCAATGCACTGTGCTCCCGCAGTGCATTATGGGGCGTTACGTGGCGTTTGAATTTGGCGCGAACACCCCATAATGTTCGGTTTTTGACGAACAGGCAAACAGCCAATGTTCGAGTCTAACTCATGTTGGACCCGAACATAAAGCTCATCCCTAATGACAACCATTCATATTAGTACGACTTCAAGTCATGCCAACTTCAAAGTAGTCCCTGCAATGCTTTGGTCCAACTTTGATGCGGGTAACAGAGGCATTCCCTGAAATTGTGGCAAAACTGCGTCGAAATCGTGGCAAAATCGCGTGCCTTTTAAAGTCGCAGTAGTGTGTAAAGGGCTTTAGTGTGAATCTAGTGATAGTGCAGTGTGAGTGTAGTTTGAACATTCATTTTTACTTTAGTGTCAGTTTATTTTGTCAGGGAAGTATATTTCAGTGCGTTATTGCATGTACATTTCAATACAGAATGCACGTTTAACACAGTATATGTCAGTATGTTACTGCACATTTAATGCAGCATATTTCAGTGCGCTACTGCACATTTACCGCAGTATATTTCAGTGTGTTATTGTATATTTAACACTGTATATTTCAGTATGTTACTGCACGTTTAAAACAGTATATTTCAGTGCATTTACTGCACATTTAATGCCGTATATTTTTAGTGTGTTCCTGCACATTTAACGCTGTATATTTCAGTGCATTAGTGCACATTTAACGCTGTATATTTCAGTGCCTTTGTGTGCGTTTAACAAAGTATATTTCAGCGCATTACTGCACATTTAACCCAGTATAGTTCAGTGCATTAGTACATGTTTAACGCAGTATACTTTAGTGTGTTACTGCACGTTTAACACAGTATAGTTCAGTGCGTTAGTGCACATTTAATGAAGTATATTTCAGTACATTACGCAGTATAGCTTAGTGCATGTTTAAAACAGTACATTTCAGTGCATTACTGTACATTTAACGTTGTATATTTCCGTGCATTACTGCACGTTTAAAACAGTAAAGTTCAGTGCATTAGTGCACATTTAACGCTGTATATTTTAGTGCATAGGTGTACATTTAACGCAGTATATTTCAGTGCAGTATAATTTAATGCGTTAGTGCATGTTTACCACAGCATATTTTAGTGTATCAGTGCAGTTTTACTGCAGCATGTTGTAGTGTGTCAATGGAGTGTGTCTGTGTAGTGAGTACTAAAGTTAAAGTGCACCAAACACAAGACATATACGGTTCGTTTCATTCCAAATTAATATTCGGACGGATTTTTCGTTTCTCTTTCTGCTCTAAGACCAAGACACATGATTTGAAATTTACTTTCAAATGCAGGGGAAATATGGATCTGCAGTTAATTATTAGACGTATTCGGACAAATTTTCTGTTATTCTGCGATTCGGATATATCCGAATTCCCGAATTACAATATAAACAAATTTTATCAAATGCTCCAAATAACGTAACAAAATTCATCCGAATTTCAGAAATTCAGACTGAAATTCGAATCAAACTCTATTGGAGTACCATTTCGAAATAATGCTGTTTTTGTTAAGCCAAAGGTGATTTAAAGAGTCATTGTAATAATTAGATAAAGATTTTTCTTTTGTTTGTTCACTTTGCTGCATTCGAATAGAAAATAATATAACATTTTTGTTTTTCGACCGATTAGAAAATGTATCGATTTAAACATTTTGAATCAAAAAAAATCTGTAAATTCAAAGAAAATTCAAAAATTCCAAATAAGAATTCCAAATACAAATTCTGAATACGAATTGAACGAATCAACCAAATTGAACGAAACAAAATAACTAGATTAACAAATCAAAATGAAACAAAACTATTTTTTTTCGTCATGCACATGTCTACCAAACACCCCTTTCCATTGATGAACCACTTCAGCCTCGGAAGGATTTACCCACTTCCTGACCAGGCCATTTTTTGTGATACAGCACTGCATTATTTTAGCTGAAAATTGCACAGTTATACGATGCTTTACCCAAACAAAATTGATTTACCTTTTTTTCCCACAAATAGAGATTTCTTTTTTGAAAAAAAAAATTTTTTTTGTGCTATAAACAAAAAAGTCTAACAATTTTGAAAAAAAAAAATTTTTTTTACTTTCTGCTATAATGTATATTCAAAAATAAATATATATATATATATATATATATATATATATATATATATATATATATATAAAATGTATTCATAGTTTAGGCCAATATGTATTCTGCTACATATTTTTGGTAAAAATTGCAATAAGTGCAAAGTTATAGCATCTACAAAATAGGGGAAAGATTTAGGGACAATTTATTTTTTTATTGTTTTTACTAGTAAGGACGGCGATCTGTGATTTTTAGCAGGACTGCGACATTACAGCGGACAAATGATGACTTTTTGGTGACCAGTGACACCATTACAGTGATCAGAGCTAAAAATGCACTGATCACTGTATAAATGACACTGGCAGCGAAGGGGTTAACACTAGTGGTGATCAAAGCATTAAGTGTACCCTAGGGAGGTGCTTTCTAACTGTCAGGGGGATGGGCTTACTAGAAGTAGACAGAAATTGCTGTTCCTGATAACTAGGAACAGCTGAGCTCTCTCTCCTCCCCTGTAAACAAGGCGGATCCCTGTTCTGCCTCTTTCGCACTATTGCAGATGGCCGGCAGACATCGAGTCCACTGGACCCACAGGCGAGTTCCCACGACACACGGCTGGTGCTCACGCCCGCAAATACCAGTGCACAAACCGACGTACCAGTACGTTGATAAACGCAGCCGAGCCACCTTACCGCAGTATAACTGCGGTGGCTGGTTGGAAACTGGTTAAAGTGCATCTACGTATAGATTTCCACATCTTTGATACATATTTTTAATAGGCGTCTTCCCCCATCATGTCTGGGAGTTCAACAAGGAGAGGCAAATGTTTGCATGGCACTGTGAGGAGGCCAGCAGCGTATGTGTCCACAGGCAAATGCGGACGTGGTTCGTCCTCGGGCAGGGCATCTTTTCTTCTGTTTAGTGATGTTGCCCATGCTATCCAGCCACAGCATACAGAGGAGGTGGTGACTGGCTTACTAAACCCTCCTCAGCCTCCTCATCCTCCATCACCCAAGCAGAGACTAGTGTGCAGTCCACTGCAGCTGCCAGGGTGGCTTATTCTGCCTCCTTGTCTACAGCTACTCT
The DNA here is from genome assembly GCA_037952925.1 of Lithobates clamitans. Lineage (NCBI taxonomy): Eukaryota > Metazoa > Chordata > Amphibia > Anura > Ranidae > Lithobates > Lithobates clamitans. The sequence continues at coordinate 4,206,287 of JBBGZY010000406.1, forward strand.
TAGTCCCAACATCAGGCATGGAGGAGTCAGCTGAGTTATTTGAGCACAGCGTCAGCCACCTGCTCCTTGACGATGCACAGCCATTACTTGATTCAGAGCTTGGTTCTGACGTTGAGGAAAGTAGGAACATGAGTCTACAGAGAGGACGCTGATAAACAACAAATTGGCAGTCATGTTCCCTCAGCCGCAGCGTATTGCCAAGTTGTCTTCAGTGATAATGAGGATGGAGGGGATGATGATGAGGTCACTGGCGCGACTTGGGTGCTGGACAGAGCAGAGGAGGAAAGTGAGAATGAGGCACAACCACAAAGAGGCAGCCATCATGGAAGAGTAGAGACCAGCCACCTTATTCCACCAGATTATGGAGCTGTCATCTCCCGGCCCACTTCAATGCTTGACAAGGCATTTAACCTCCCACCACTCAGCCTGTTGTCAAAAGTGCCTGAAAGCCGCACAAAAGGGACACAATTCTGCTCCTCCTCCCTCCTCACCTTTCCGGTCTAACCCCACTATACCTCATGACCTCCCAGCAGCCTCCACTGGCAGGAATGATGATATAGTGCAGGGTGTCCCAGGTCCTTGCAGCATGTCTGCCAGTAGGCTACTTCTCTGGCACCCACATGCCCAGCGTCTAAATTCAAGCTTGTCAAAGCTGCTGGCTTTACAACTCCAGGCTTTCTATCCGGTGGATTCTGCCCCTTCACTATTTCTTTTCACTTAAGGCCATTCCAGATTTGTACCATCATGTGGAAAGCAATGTCGGTTCTACCCCCTCCTACTTCTCTGCCTCCTCCATGCCCTCCTCTGCTGAATAGGGATGAGCAGAACACCCCCCGGTTCGGTTTGCGGCAGAACACGCGAACAGACCAAAAATTTGTGCGAACACGTCAACCCTGTTAAAGTCTATGGGACTCGAATGTGAAAAATCAAAAGTGCGAATTTTACAGGCTAATATGCAAGTTATTGTCCTAAAAAGTGTTTGGGGACCTGGGTCCTGCCCCAGGGGACATGTATCAATGCAAAAAAAGTTTTAAAAAACATCAGTTTTTTCAGGAGCAGTGATTTTAATAATGCTTAAAGTAAAAAAACAAAAGTGAAATATTCCTTTCAATATCATACCTGGGAGGTTTCTATAGTATGCCTGTAAAGTGGCAGTCCCTGCACAAAATTACATTTCTGAAGGAAAAAAAGTCATTTAAAACTGCTTGCAGCTGTAATGTAATTTTGCCCCCCATGGCCACTAATGGACCCTTTGGGTCTGCTATGGATATTAAAGGGAACCCCACACTCAAATAAAAAAAAAGGCTTGGGGCCCCCAGGCTCTATATACTCTGAACAGCAGTATACAATCGGTCACGGTTACAAACAAGATAGGGACTGTAGGTTTGTTGTTAAGTTGAATCCGTTTGAAATTTGGAACAGGTACATTTTTTTAAGTGTAGCTCCAGCCCCAAAATCTATGTTTAAGCTTTTTGGATAATATAGGGCAGGTTTATCACCCCGTAACATTTTCTTTGCTGTCTGTGCCCTTGTTCAGAAGATTTCACCTCACTTTCTGTCCCAATGCCAATTGGATTTTGAAAATTTGGGGTTATTAGGGAAATTGATGATAAAGCATCAGTGGAGACACCTTTTTCCCATATTAACTCTAATGCCACGTACACACGAGCGGAATGTCGACAGAAAAAGTCAGACGGAAGCTTTTCATCGTATATTACGATCGTGTTTATGCCTCATCAGACTTTTTTTTCGAAAATTCTGAAGGACCTAGAAATAGAACATGTTCTAAATATTTGCGACAGAACCAATTACTATCGGGAAAACCGCTCGTCTGTATGCTGTTCCGACGGACCAAAAACAACGCATGCTCTGAAGCAAGTACGAGACGGAAGCTATTGGCTACTGGCTATTGAACTTCCTTTTTCTAGTCCCATCGTACGTGCTGTACATCACCACATTCTTGACGATCGGACTTTGGTGTGATCATGTGTACACAAGACAGTTTCAGCGGAATTCCGTTGGAACTTAGTCGGAAAAACCTTCAGAGTTTATTCCGACAGGAAAACCAGTTGTGTGTTCGCAGCATTACAGGAGAGAATTTCCCTTCCGTAGATTTCCTCTCACTTCCTGTTGTCTCCCTCCGTTTGAAAGTAGCAGTCGTTTGTAAGTTGGATGTTTGAAAGTAGAGGATCGCCTGTATATACTATACAGCCTGCCCTATACGCTATGTGTAAAATTGGGTCTTAGGTGTTGGTGGTACCAGAACACTATAAGCCCTCACAGTTACTCTTGGTGGGTGCTGGAACAGGCCTGCTGTGAAATATTATATCAAGAATTGTAATTACACGCCCCTGATAAACAGGGGAAGCAAAATTGGGTCTTAGGCAGTGGTGGTGGTGGTTGCACAACACTGTGTAACCCCTCACAGATATTCTTGTTGGGCACAGGAACAGGCCCTGCTGTGAAATATTAGATCAAAAATTGTAATTGCACGCCCCTGTTAGACAGGGGCAAAAAAATTGGGTCTTAGGCAGTGGTGGTGGTGGTGGTGGCACAACACTGTAACCCCTTACAGATACTCTTGTTGGGCACAGGAACGGGCCCTGCTGTGAAATATTAGATCAAAAATTGTAATTACAATACAGTGCAGCCGTAGTGCAGTTGCTACTGCTTTTCTGGTGATGTATACAGTACACAATACAGTGTAGTGCAGTGTTGCAAAACAAAATATACATCATGTCCAGAAGGCCACCAAGGAGAGGCAGACGCTCACAGCACGCCACTAAAAGAGGGCAAGCAGGCTCTGTGTCTACAGTCAACAGTGCTGGTCATGGACATGGTGCAGCATCCGCCGGTGGCTGTGGGGCACACTTGTGCCACACTTGGGCCAGAACATGCAAAAGAGTTGGTGGAGTGGATAACAAAGCCGTCCTCATCCTCCTTATCCTCTGTCACCCAGGCTCAGAGTAATTTTCCTTCCTATGCAGCTGCCAAAGTGGCCTATTCCACTGGCTCCTTGTCCACAGTCACTCCTTCAGTAGCCCAACCATCATGCATGCAGGGGTCCCCCAAACTATTCGACCACACTGTCAGGTACATGCTGCTGGAGGATGCGCAGCGATTTGAAGGCTCCAATGTTGGTTCCCAGATTGAGGAAGGGAGTAACGAGAGCCTAGAGAGAAGGAGTGCTCAAGAAAGCTAAGAAACTGGCAGTCATGTTCCCCCAGCTGCAGCATACTGCCAAGTTTGCTCCAGTGATGAGGAGGGATTGGATGATGAGGTCACTGACTCTTCTTGGGTGCCTGATAGAATAGAGGTGGAGCAGGAGGCACAACTCCAACGAAGCAGGATGTCCTCTAGGGGACAGCTTAAGGGCAGCCACCCTACTGCATCACACCGCAGAGCTCCGCAGATGCAAGGCACTGCTGACTCCCCGCTGATTTTGAAAAGTTCCTTGGTGTGGACCTTTTTGGACACGTGTGCAGCAGATCGCACCATTGCTGTTTGCAACCTATGTCTGAAGCGGATCAAGCGTGGCCACAACAGCAGCCACTTGGGCACCACATGCTTGACCAGACATATGACGACCTCCCATGCAGTCTTTTTCTCGTATACTATATTTGAGATTTAATATCTCTCAGATATGATTTGGGTTAAATGAGAGTTCTTTGACCATGAGTGAAAGCTTTAACACAATAACAACATTTATTGGTGAGTAGTTGAAAGTCTATCTAATACACAACCATCTATCTATAGTCTACAGCAAGGAGGAAAATATTAGGTTAAAATAAGAGAATTACATGAAGGAATACAGAGTATATTCCTGAAAACATTAATCTTACAAGTACTTACAAGTAAAATGCAGACCTTTCCCATAATTACCCTTTGCACCAAGGTTTCATCCATTCTGTTGGTTGCTGTCCCATAGAAGTGTGTGTTTCCCTCCCATCTAGTCTGTGTATATCATTACATGCTGATGCCTCATTGATTGGCATAGCGTGGCTCTGATTGGTGAGCTTCCCTATTCTTGGATAAGGACTGGCTACATCTCCAATCCCTATACTTTGCATAAGTCAGCCCCCTTTAATGCAAATCCTTGTGACTATTCTGAGCAGGAGCTTAACTTAAATTTTCCTGGGAAATTAAGTATTGATTACCAGTTGGTCTCGCTTCATTGCATATCCCAGCATGGGATCCTTTGTAGTGAGTATGTGTAAAACAATGAGGTTTGGATCCCATTCTTTGTATACACAAGCCTAGGCACCGACTTGTCTGGTCTACCAGAGATTTCGGTGAAGATAATATGTTCCGCCCTACATAGCTACAAGCTAAATTAAATATATTCATTAAATATAAATTAAATATATTCATTAAATATAAATAAACTAAATATAAATTAAATATATTCATAATTACAATATCCTACGGCAACAGCACTTCAAAAGACACACATCAAAGAAAAATGTAGACTTCTCCTTGCTCCTCATCTGGGATCTCCAACCCTACTCCAGTCCTCTGGAAAACCTGCACTGAGAGGAATGAAGGTCTAGCAATAAGTGTCCCAAGTACTTGCAGCCAATCTGCTAGCAGTACATCACCATCTGATTTTAGCAGGGGAATTTCCCTACCACAGTTGCTAAACATTAATAAGAAAATTCGGTCCCAGCCATTCACATGCTCACCTTTTGAATGCCAGCTTGGCCAAATTGCTAGCACTGCAACTACTGCCTTTTCAGCTGGTAGACTCTGCCCCCTTTTGTGAATTTGTGGAATGTGCTGTACCTCAGTTGCAGGTACCAAAACACACTTTCTTTTCACGAAAGGCCATTCCAGCTCTCTACCGGCATGTGGAAGGCAATGTTTTTGTCTTGTTGGACAGGGCGGTCAGCAGTAAGGTGTATATTACTGCAGACTCCTGGTCTAGCAGGCATGGGCAGTGATGTTACCTTTCCTTCACGGCGCACTGGGTAATTCTGCTGGCAGATGGGAAGGATGCAGGACAAGGTTCAGTATTGTTGGAGCTTGTTTAGCCACCATGCCTCTAAAATGCTAGTGGTGATTCTGCCACTGCTCTCTCCTCCACCCCCTCCTCTTCTTCTTCCTCTATGGCCTCTTCTGCAGATTTGTTCTCTGAACCAGCGGTGCTCTGTAAGCGTTCAAGGGGCTACGCAAGCACTCATGCAAAAAGATGCCATGCGGTGCATGAGTTACATAGTTACATAGTAGGTGAAGTTGAAAAAAGACACAAGTCCATCAAGTCCAACCTATGTGTGTGATTATATGTCAGTATTACATTGTATATATGTTGCAGTCGTTCAGGTGCTTATCTAATATTTTCTTGAAACTATTGATGCCCCCCGCTGAGAGTGACCACCGCCTGTGGAAGGGAATTCCACATCCTTGGCACTCTTACAGTAAAGAACCCTCTACATAGTTTAAGGTTAAACCACTGCTTAGGGGACAGGAGCCACACTAGGGCAGAGATTCTGTAAGCTCTGCAGGGGTAGGCTCAGAGGTGGTTGACGCCACGCCAGCTTCAGCCAGGAATGGTTGTATGCGACAATGGCACCAACCTTCTCTCCACCCTCCGACAGGGACACTTGACCCATGTTCCATGTTTAGCACACATCCTGAATTTGGTGGTGCAGTGGTTCTTGAGCAGGTACCCAGGCTTACAAGATCTCCTGAGGCAGGCCAGAAAAGTCTGTGGTCATTTCCAACGGTCATACAATGCCAGTGCTCGGCTGGCTGACATTGAAAGGGAATGCAACCTGCCCACCAACTGCTTCATTTGTGACATGTCCACCAGGTGGAAGTCAATGTTGGCAATGCTGTATCGGCTGTAGACGCAGCAGAGGGCCATCAATGAGTACCTGTGTGAGTATGGCATCAGGACAGGGTCAGGGGAGCTTGGCTTCTTTTTGCCACGCCAGTGGCTACTGATCAAGGATGCATGCACTGTCCTGTCACCATTTGATGAGGCCACGAGGATGGTGAGCACACTAAGCAGCGACAATGCATGCATCAGTGATACTGTCCCTCTTGTCTTCCTGTTGGAGCACACGCTTCATGGAATAATGGACAGGGCACTTGAGGCAGAACAGTGTGAGGAAGAGGAGTACTTCCTTACCTCTCAAGGCCCCCTTTATCCAGATATTATTCCTGCAGGCCCGCCAAACACACAGGAAGAAGAGGAGGAGGAGGAGGATTGTGTCAGCATGGACGTGGAGGATAACACTCAGCAGCAGTCTTCAAGGGATGGGTTTTCAGTCCCCAGAAACCCAAGGAGTTGTACGCGGCTGAGAGGAGGTTGTTAAGGATCATGTGATCCTTAGTGACCTAGAGGACTCAGAATTGAATGCCTCTGGAAACTTTCGCAGGCTTTGCAAAATCAGGGAGGCCATGCAGCGTAAGGACCCTAGGATTCGTGGTATAAAAGAGAAGGAATCATTACTGGCTAGCAACCCTTCTTGATCCACGTTACAAGTGTAAGGTTGCAGAACTCATCCTGCCTTCGCAGAGGGAGCAGAGAACGAAACATCTTCAGGAGGCCTTGAAGAAAGGTTTGTGCAATGCATTTCCAGACCCTGCGAGGTTACAATTTCCGGGTGCTGGACAACGTGTTGCTTAGGCTTCTGTCAGGTCACCTGAGGCAAGGTGACAGATGCACACCGTTGGGGTCAGGAGTGCACCACAAAGGTAGTGGACCCTACAGCTGACTGCTGCGGATGGGAGTCTAGGTGGTTAAGGAAGGCAGGTCTGCTGGAACACCAACACGGATCCCACAGGGGCTAGAGTGTAAGATTCCCCAGGGCGCGGAGTCTAAGAGCCAGCAGGTGTTCACCAGAGCCTCTAGTGGTGACAATGGACTTGGCTGCAACTGGCTCCAGATCGCTGGGGTGGAGCCATTCTTTGAGGAGAGATTATTTAAGTAGCAAGGTGAGAGTGGCTGGCCTCTAAAGGTGAACACATGCAGGGGAGGTAACCTGACAGACAAAGATTACTGCATAACCATGACAGCTTCGTTCATTCAGAGGAAGAGCAGTGGAGAAGGTGGCTGGCTGACTGGAGACCTTTCCAACAGAGCATCCACTGGGTTACTGGGTCTTGAGGATGGACCACTGGCCAAAACTAGCTCAATATGCAATTGAGCTACTGGCCTGTACTGCATCCAGCGTTCTCTCTGAATGCACATTCAGTGCTGCTGGAGGGTTTGTAACGGATCATAGAGAGCGCCTGTCCACAGACTCCCTTGATGGGCTCACATTCATAAAAATGAATCAGTCTTGGATCAGCAGCAGCTATCAAGCACATGATGCTGATGTAACTGCTTGATTTTTTTATAGATGTGGAATCCCTTGAAGACTGCCTATGCTGAGTGACTATCCTATTCCTCCTCAATCTTGATGATGCTAGCTTCCAACAATATTTTTAGTTTAGGGCACCACCACCACTGCCTAAGGCCCAAATCTTCTGTTTAACAGGGGCATTTAATTACAATTTCTGATCTAATATTTCACAGCAGGGCCTGTTCCTGCACCCAACAAGAGTATCTGTGAGGGGTTACAGTGTTGTGGCACCACCACCACCAAAGGCCCAATTTTTCTGCCCCTGTCCCAGCAGCAGAAAAAAAGGACAAGTGTGCCCCACGGCCACCTGCAGAAGATGCACCATGTTCATGACCAGCACTGCGAACTGCAGACACAGAGCCTGCTTGCCCTCTTTTAGTGGCCTGTGAACATCTGACTCTCCTTGGTGGCCTTCTGGACATGATGAGGATTTTGTTTTGCAACACCACACAACACTGTATTCTGTAAAACACCAGAAAAATAGTAGCAACTGTACTATGGGTGCACGGTATTTTGTACACCACCAGAAGTCTAATAGCAACTATGGTTGCACTGTATGTATTGTGTACTGTGTACACCAGCAGAAAAGTAGTAGCAACTGCACTAGGGGTGCACGGTATTGTGTACACCACCAGAAGTCTAATAGCAACTATGGGTGCACTGTATGTATTGTGTACTGTGTACTCCACCAGAGTAGCAACTGCACTAGGGGTGCACGGTACTGTGTACAATGCCTGAAGTATATTAGAAACAGTACACCAGGAACGGCCTGCAGTGAGATATAGCTAAACTATATGCAGTGTGTGTATGTGTATATATATGTATATATGTATATATATATATATATATATATATATATATATATATATACCGTATTTATCGGCGTATAACATGCACCGGCGTATAATACGCACCCCAATTTAGGAGGGAATTTTAAGGGAAAAAAAACTTTTAGGAGGGAAGTTGAAGGGAAAAAAACTTACATTTAAATGCCCATCATTGCAGCCTTCTCGGTGCAGCCTTGTCAGTGCAGCCTTGTCAGTGCAGCCATGTCAGTGCAGCCTTGTCAGTGCAGCCTTGTCAGTGCAGCCTTGTCAATGCAGCCTTGTCAGTGTAGCCATGTCAGTGCAGCCATGTCAGTGCAGCCTTCCCCAGTGCAGCCTTCCCCAGTGCAGCCTTGTCAGTGCAGACTTCCCCAGTGCAGCCTTGTCAGTGCAGACTTCCCCAGTGCAGCCTTGTCAGTGCAGACTTCCCCAGTGCAGCCTTGTCAGTGCAGACTTCCCCAGTGCAGCCTTGTCAGTGCAGACTTCCCCAGTGCAGCCTTGTCAGTGCAGCCTTGTCAGTGCAGACTTCCCCAGTGCAGCCTTGTCAGTGCAGACTTCCCCAGTGCAGCCTTGTCAGTGCAGCCTTCCCCAGTGCAGCCTTCCCCAGTGCAGCCTTGTCAGTGCAGACTTCCCCAGTGCAGCCTTGTCATTGCAGACTTCCCCAGTGCAGCCTTGCCCCAGTGATCCCTGCCATTCTGGGCTTCAAAATCGCCGACCGTGATTTGAAAATGGCGCCGCCGGCGCCAAAATACACAGAGCCGGTCCTCGGCTCTTTCCGGCGGCTCTCGTTCACTTTCGGCTCCACTCGTAGTCCCGAGCGGAGCTATCCAAACCTAGCCGAGTTGGTTCGGATAGCTCCGCTCGGGGCTACGAGTGGAGCCGAAAGTGAACGAGAGCCGCCAGAAAGAGCCGAGGACCGGCTCTGTGTATTTCGGCGCCGGCGGCGCCATTTTCAAATCGCGGTCGGCGATTTTGAAAATGTGACAGGTCGGGATCGCAGGGGATCGGCGTATAACACGCACCTGCAATTTTTCCCTGGTTTTAAGGGGAAAAAAGTGCATGTTATACGCCGATAAATACGGTATATATATATATAATCACCTGCATCACCTTCCTGCCAGAAGTATAGTAAAAGCAGTGAGTACACCAGCAGGAATGGACTGCAGTGAGATCTAGCTTAACTTATGCAGTGGAGATATATATATATAGATATATATATATATAATCTCCACTGCATAAGTTAAGCTAGATCTCATTGCAGTCCGTTCCTTCTGGTGTACTCACTGCTTCTTATATACTTCTGGCAGGCAGGTATATACTGTGTGTATGTATATGTATATAACAGCTAACTGAATCACCTGCCTGCCTGAAAGTATATTTGAAAAAGTACACCAGGAATGGCCTGCAGTCAGATATAGGCTTGGCTAGACTAGAATGCAGTGGATATATATGTAGGAGACTGTATATATATTTTATGCACTTCAGATCACTGAATCACCTGCCTGCCTGAAAGTATATTTGAAAACGTACACCAGGAATGGCCTGCAGTCAGATATAAGCTTGGCTAGACTGGAATGGAGTGGATATATATGTATGAGACTGTATATATATTTTATGCACTAGAGCTCACTGAATCACCTGCCTGCCAGAAGTATAGTAGAAACAGTGAGTACACCAGGAACGGACTGCAGTGAGATCTAGCTTAACTGTATGCAGTGGATATATATATATATATATATATATATATATATATATATATGAAATACACTGCAGCTAACTGAAAATCTGCCTGCCTGCTCAATCTAAATGACACTCTCTCTCCGTTCACGCCAGTAACGACACACTACATGAGGCCAACGTGCAGTCAGCCTTATATAGTGTGGGCGTGGACTTAGTCCCCCTGAGCCATGATTGGCGAAAGGCACCCTGACTTTGGCCAATTATGGCTCTCTTAGCTGAGGGCGCTGTGATTGGCCAAAGCATGCAGCTCATGGTGCATGCTCTGGCCAATCATCATACAGCAATGCACTGCGCTCCTGCAGTGCATTATGGGCCATTACGCACCGCTCAAATTTGGTGCGAATGGCCTATAAAGTTTGGTTTTCGATGAACAGGCGAATGTTCGACCCGAACAGAAAGCTCATCCCTACTGCTGAATAGTCCTATGAACCACAAGTACCCACTAAGCATTCAATGTGCCAGGCTAAAACGTGCCATGCAGTGCTTCAGCTGGTCTGTCTAGAGGACAGGAGCCCCACTGGAGCAGAGATTCTTGCAGCTCTGCATGGGCAGGCCCAGAGGCGGTTCACGCCAGCTGGAGCCAGGAATGGTGGTGTGCGATAATGACACAAACCTCCTGTCCACCCTTAGACAGGGAAAGTTGACACATGTGCCATGCCTGGCACATGTCCTCAATTTGATAGTGCAGTGTTTCTTAAGTAGGTACCCAGGGTTAAAAGATCAATAAATAAAGCAGGCCAGAAGAGTCTGTAGCCAATTCAGGCGGTTATACACAGCCAGTGCTCGGTTGGCTGAAATTCAGCGGGAATTCCACCTGCCCGTAAACTGCCTGATTTGTGACATTAAAGTTGGATAAATTATATCATCACAGGGTGGTACTGTGGATACACAGATAGACATGTGCCAACGTCCTACCTATTGGGAAATACTTGTACATTTTGTTGAAAATACGACTTTATAGGCACACCCGTACACATCATATTTCTTAAAATATTGTTTATTTAATTATCATTAAAAACAACGTGTGTATACATATAATTAATTGAAAAATGACATTATGATAAATTGCCTACATAGCACTCACCACCAATCACATCAATAGTACCATGTACATGAATAAAGAGTGTCCTGGAGTGGACAAATGGTGTTCCAAGTATTTTGATGCGATTATGGTTGAGCCATATTGTAGGTTTGCTCTACATGTTGCGCGTGTCAGCGCTTCTTCAGGAGCTTGAGAATCTATCATGTATAAAAACAGGTAATGAGTTTAACATCTATTAAAGCAGATGAGAAAACAAACAATAGATAAAATAGATAAATTGTATAATGATTGTCCATAACCCAATGTGTAGATAATCAATAAACAACATAGCCTGGTCACAGAGAGAAGCGCAACCTAGTTATGGGGGCATATGTAACATTATACTCCTAATTTAAAACCATGAGTAGTATAAGTTGTATAGAATATATAAAAAATGACACTTACAAAACAATCATGCGATAACATCAGCGGTAAAGGATAAAAAAAGATAGCACAAGACCACGATCCTACAACTGTCCAAGTATCTTAAGAGCTAGTTATAGAGTATAGCTATAAGAGAAATTGAATGTGTCTCGGTGTATGTTATATGTATATAGCGTAGCTAGTATCTCTATAGACAATAGCCTATACCACTAAACATATCATAACATGTAATAATGAGGTGTACACTTACAAAGATATTGCATACTAGTGTCAAAGGAGACATAACCACCCAAATGAACCAATTCACAGAGGATATAGGTTTAGAGGTAGATAATCCATAAAATGTTATAGTTATCAGGTAACCAATATAGCCGCAACAGAGTCTAAGGCCTCATGCACACGAGACGCTGGTGCAAATTCTGGTGAACACATGTTTTTAAAAGCTGAAACTGGCATTTAGAAACGCCCGTTTTGCCATGTTTGCATGCCGCGTTTAGTTGCGTTTTACTGCGTTTGCGTCTAGAAGCGTCTGCAGAGCAGAGAATGACATTTTCTGACCTGAATTTGGGGCCCCATATCTCGGGGGCCACTTGGTGCTAGGAAATAATATGTTATAGTGTTATAGTGTTATTCCAACTGTGTTAGCATACCAAATTTGGGGTTCCTAGCACTAAGTGGCCCCAAATTCGGGTCGAAAAATGTCAAGCACTTCTGCAGCAGAGAATGACATTTTGTGACCTGACTTTGGGGCCCCATATCTCAGGGCCACTTGGTGCTAGGAACCCCAAATTTGGATATGTTATAGTGTTAGTCCAATTGGCCCCGAGATATGGGTCCCCAAATTCGGGTCACAAAATGTCATTCTGCTGCAGAAAAGTGCTTGACATTTTGTGACCCAACTTTGGGGCCCCATATCTCAAGGCCACTTGATGCTAGGAATCATATGTTATAGTGTTAGTTCCACTGTGCTAGCACACCAAATTTGGGGTTCCTAGCACCAAGTGGCCTCGAGATATGGGGCCCCAAAGTCGAGTCGCAAAATGTCAAACACTTCTGCAGCAGAGAATGACATTTTTTCTCTGGGCCATATCTCAAGGCCACTTGGTGCTAGGAACCCCAAATTTGGGGTTCCTAGCACCAAGTGCCCCCGAGATACGTGGCCCCAAATTCTGGTCACAAAATTTCATTCTCTGCTGCAGAAAAGTGCTTGACATTTTGCGACCCGACTTTGGGGCCCCATATCTCTAGATATGGGGCCTCAAAGTCGGGTCATAAAATGTTCCTTTAAAAACACTTATAAACGCAAACGTGGCTAAACGCCGGTACCACATTTGGCGTCTGAAACGTGGAAAACGTTTGCGTCTTAACCCATTTGTTTGCTTCTGGAAAAATGAGGTTAAACGCAACTGCCTAAAAACACCAAAAAACGCCAAAAAACAAGACTGTGTACATGGACACATAGGATAACATTGGATGGGTTCAGGGGCAGTTGACAAGTGTCCAACTGCCTCTGAACATGCGTTTAACAGCGTCTCGTGTGCATAAGGCTTAAGGCTCAGTTGTTTTCAAGCTATTAGAAGCAAAAAGAGAAAATAAGATTGATAACAATATTCCAACCAGGGGGGGGGAAACCCAGCCAGGAACAGAATATTCAAAGTCTACCTAGTGTAAGGAGCGTTCAGTCATAACCTCACCGTCTGTGGAGCCTCCACTCAGTAATGGTGAATGTAAAAGATGCCAGAAGCGTCTATTTGTACACATGTCCCGACCGGACGTGTGTCATGTTGGCACGCCGGAAATAATGCCATCTGGACTGGCCATAGGCTACTGCGCATGGGCCTGGACCCGGCCCTGACACAGGAGTCCCAAGCCTATGCATCAGCAAGGGAGGACCAGAGAAGGAGTTACCTAGTTCGATCCTCCAATCGCCACAGCCCCAACCACACAATTGTGTAATTGGAGACAACGGCGCTGGGTGACCACACAACTAGGGGATATAGCCTCTAACGCTGCAAGGAGCCATGATGCAGAACAAGCACATAGGGAAGGGAAAAACACCAACAGATACAGCCAAAATATAACGCATAAGATAAACAATAGTAATAATAACATTCAATAAATAAGACCTATCTGTCCAGTACAAAAACAGCCTAAATTTCCAAATTATAAGGTATTAGACACTGATGGATATGGTCTAGGAACGGGGACAAACGGGACAAACCATATGAAAAACCAGTAATCCCAGCAATAATCCTATAAACTCTAATGCCCCGTACACACGGTCAGACTTTGTTCGGACATTCCGACAACAAAATCCTAGGATTTTTTTCCGACGGATGTTGGCTCAAAATTGTTTTGCGTACACACGGTCGCACAAAGTTGTCGTAATTTCCAATCGCCAAGAACGCGGTGACGTCAAGCACGTACGACGAGACTAGAAAAGGCCAGTTCAGAACCAAGCGCGGCACCCTTTGGGCTCCTTTTGCTAATCTCGTGTTAGTAAAAATTTGGTGAGAGACGATTCGCACTTTTTCAGACTCGTGGCTTTCAGATCATTTTCTGCCGTTCAGTTTGTGCTTGTGGGTTTGCATCTGCTCTTCAGTGCGTGCAAGCAAGTTCCACGTGACTTTAATTAGTCATTGTATTCTTGTTCGTTCGTTAATGTTTTTCAGGTCGCTCTTCACAGGCCTTGCTGTTCTTCAGTGCGTTCTGTTACTTCGTTCTGAGCAGCTGACCGTTTTCTAGCCATGTTGCGTATGCGTACTCCTCGTAGAGTTCGTGCTGTGTGGGGGCTTGGTGTTGGGGTCCTGACCTTGACACAAGTCCAGTCCATGAACAGGGTGGGGAGGAGTTCATGGACCAAGAATTGGTTGCTTCAGCGTGACCAGTTCTCTCATATGCCTTTGCTCCGTGAGATCCGTGAGAATAATCCTGATGATTTCAGGAACTTTCTCAGGATGACGGACCCCGTGTTTCACCGTCTGTTGGCTTCGCTGACCCCTTATATTAGCAGGCAGGATACCTGCATGAGGCAAGCCATCACTGCGGAGCAGAGGTTGGTCGCTACCCTGCGGTATTTGGCGACAGGGAGAAGTCTGCAGGACTTGAAGTTCTCGACAGGCATCTCCCCCCAGGCTCTGCGGATCATCATCCCAGAGACCTGTTCTGCCATCATACAGGTCCTGCAGAAGGAGTATATGAAGGTAAGATTTTTATCCTTTAATATCACATTTTATTGTATTTAATGTTTGCTAATATATTGTATTTCTTTCCTCATTCCCTAATTACCATAATTGGAATATGCTGCGAATGTCCCCTTTGTCCTCATGCATGCTGGATTTTTATGTAATTAATTTTTTAGGTCCTTCATACAGATTGTCCTTCACTAACCTCCCCAGCATGCTCTACAGGCCCTATATTCACCGCATGTAGTCACTTAACAATGTATTTTATCAGCTCCATAGTAGTGCTTTACCCCAAACACCCCCTAAAATGTTTAGAAATGTTATTTTAGCTTTAAATTCTGGCAGAGTGGCAGAGGCTTATTTTTTGTGGTGTCCCCAAATCATTTTTAGTAACCCTCCCTCCCCCCAACTGCTAAGTCAGCTGATCCCAATTCTCTATCTATCCTCAATCATCTATCTGCTGACTTTGCCAAACACATACACACTATACCCATCTCTTTTGTGGTCAGATGTATGGATGAATTCCCCAAAGCATGTAGTGCAAGGGCCTGCCTGTATACTTTCAAATGGTACTGTTTAAAGTTTTTGTATCCTATTATTATCTTGACAGGTAATAGCAGAATGTCCAAATGTCCTCAAATGTGTACAGTGTGTATTTATATCTTTGTATTATGACACTTCTTACCTGTCCAGTGGGCTGCCAATAGTGTAACTAAGGAGGGGCTGTTCAAAGTAATACCCTGTATTTAGGCATTCATCTCTCAATGAAGTGAAGAGGGTTACCTGTCCAAGATCCCCCCTATAATGTTAGAAATGGCCCATGAGAGGGGGGGGGGGGAATATGATAGGTGTACCTTATACTTTGGCGTTGTTAAATTCCCCTTACTAAATGCTATCTGGAGGTTGGCCAAGAATGTTTGTGTCTAATCTGCTTGCCATGTTTATGTGCAAAAATACAAATTTTTTTATTTTTTCCTCAACAGTTTCCTTCCACGCCACAGGAATGGCAGACTGTGGCCTCACCCCGGAACAGAGGGTTTTTAATTACCGGCTGGCCAGAGCCCGAAGAGTGGTGGAGAACACATTTGAAATCCTGGCCAGCCGGTTCCGCCTATTTCTGACACCTATCCATATGGCGGAGTATAAACTTAATCATATCATCATGGCGTGCTGTATTCTCCATAACTTTTTAAGGAAACATTCGGCCAACTATGCTGGCTCTGTGGGCCTGAGGCTGGAGTGATACCTGAAAGCGGCCGTCCTGGCTTGCCCTCCCTGAGTGCCCGTGATGTCCGGTTACGATACCTGGAGTTCTTTGCAGGTAGGGGGGCCATCAATATGCCAGCAAATATGTGAAGCCTTTTTCAAATAAAAAAGCAAAAAAAAGAAAATATTTGTGGACATTTACTGCTTGTGTTTGTTTTAGCTGACCCTGACAGAAATGTGTTGAGTCCAGAAAATGGCGTGATTGTGTAACCTTATACAAAGCACTGTTGGCTGTTATTTACTAAATGCAAAGTCACTTTTCACTACAAGTGCAGTTTCAACTGCACTGAAACTGCACTTGTAGTGCCAAGAGGATTTGCCCTTAGGAAATAACCCCCATTTTCACCGAAAAAAACAATTACATCACCACCAAAGTGTTTTAGCGTTGACACAATAATCCACACATTCTTGATTAACACACTTTTTAATACCTGCACAATCACATGTGCATTTACCAAAGTTTTTTCTAACAAACCAACATGTTTGTTGTCTAACAATTTTTGGGGTGGCATTATCACAAATAGAAATGTCCATTTAAGATAAAACAGGCCTGTGTAAAACCAACTAGAAAGACACAAATCTTGAACTTACAACATTCACATTTGGTAGAATTTGAAGGCAATATCACACATGAGTATTTAGGAACTGTGTTTGATATTGCATTCAGATGGGGTGAAGTCACCCCAGGAAAAGCCAAATTTGGAAGATGCACACCAATTTACGAATGTCAACATGTGCTAGCTGCCATCACGGGGGATCAAGGGACGTGTTTTGGGGGAGAAACCCCTTCCTCTCAGCTACTTTATTATTGAGGAAGGGTTTGCACCCCCAAAAACGCCTCCATTGATCTCCCGTGATGGCAGATAGCACATGTTGACACACTGTGTGTATCCTCCAAATTTGGCTTTTGGAAAAATCACAAAAACATTTTTCACATTGTAGCACACCAAAAAACAAAGGGATTTGGAGGGGCTTTAAACTCCCCCCAAAACATCAATGATGTTTTTATTTTTTTGAATAACATCATTGCTGTTTTTCTTGAGGTTTTCCAATTGTAAATTACACCCCATGATCTCCCCGATCAGGATCTGTGCACTTTCGGATGTGAAAGGATCTGGATCCACAACATCATGATCACCTAAAAAGAGAGGAACCCACAAAAAAATAGGTATCAAAAATATGCCGCCATACATCTCTTACCTGAGCCTGTGGTTGCAGACACTCACCTGTTGTGGTGACTAGTTTCACCACGTCTTCTTCCTCCTGCTCAGCTTGTGTTGGGGGGATTTCCCCTTCTTCCAGAGGGGGGTGGGCTCTGGTCTCCTCGGATGAGGGGTATCCTCCGAGTCTTTTCTCCCCTATGTAAAACAAAATGGTATAATTAGCACACAGATATTTGATGGCAGGACTATAAATAGGAAACATTGCTTGGAAGTGGGGTACAATTGTCAATTTTTAGCAGAGTTCAAAAATGTAGCATTTTCAGTGTCCTTTGCAAAGCTTCAATACTTTACCTGTTGGGTACAAGCTTCACAGATGTAGCCCCCCCCTATAGTATACACTGGAGCACCTGTGTGGCCCCCTAATAAAAATGGTGTTCTTTTGTCCCACACTAGTGCTCCAGTGTCCAGATGTGAAAACAGCTGCTCAGTGTCCTCTCCTTAAACAGAATCTAGTTTGCATTTCATTCTAGTAACAAAGCCATCTACACAACCAAATTTGTTTCAGACAAGTATAGGGCGTAAAAATGGTTGGCAAATGCATATGGCCCAAACAATGGTGTTTTATAGGCCGAAAGAAAAATGTTTGATACGAACGAATAATGTGCCCATGAACCAGAAAGTTGCCATTTTAAAATGTACACTTGTAATAAAAGCACATGGAGCAGCACGAACGTAATAAACACAAAAAGAATAGGAACACAGCACAACTACTTACTTTTTTGCAGCGGAGGAAGGAGCATCGGAGGCGCCGATCATGATAACGAAGGTAAGATCTAAACTTGCGCCTATACTGCTTCGAAATGGAAGCCTATATTTTAACAGGATTAGGGGAGTTTGGCCTGACCTTAGAGTTTGTCTTATGTTGTGTCTTGCAGAGAAAATGGATGGGTTCAACGACCACAACTTCCTCCCCCTGTTCATTGACAAATACAGGGAGCTGCCCTGTCTGTGGCAGGTGAGACATCCCCATTACAATAATAAACAAAAGAGGCAGGCAGCGCTGGAGAAACTGCTGGAGTTGGTGAAGCCGGTGGTCCCCACAGCAACCATCCCCTATTTAAAAACCAAAATTGGTGGCCTGAGGAGCACTTATCTTAGGGAGAGCAAGAAGGTCACAGATTCCCAGAGATCCGGAGCTGCAGCAGATGACGTTTATGTCCCCAGGCTGTGGTACTATGAGAGACTGCGATTTCTGTCAGACCACACTGAAGTCAGGGAATCCCTCTCTACTCTTCCTTCCACTCTTCCTTCCACCCCAGCTGAGGGTTCCGATGTCCAACCTGGGCCTTCCAGCCAGGAAGAAGTGGAGGAGCCCAGCTGGAGTCAGGTATAGCATTCTTCTACAGATTTCTGGTCAATAAATAAATTATGTTTACTATAGATGTTATTATTAATCACTAATTGCTGATTGAAAACAAGTGTTTTACTTATTAATAGACAGTAGTGGGCACCCAAAATTGGTAAAAAGAAACAAAAATGCTGGGCTCAGAATGATAGTCTGTTATATTTGTTAACATTCAATTTGCAACAGTCAGGAGGTGACAATTGTGTGTGATTGATGAAAAAAATACTAAAACTATGTCCCTTTTTCATACACAGGAAGACCTCAGCCGGGAGGAGGCTGTGGAATGTGGCAGCCAGGAGGAGGCAGGGCTAAGTGTCAGCCAAGAGAAGCCTGGGACAAGTCGAAGCCTGACTGAATCTCAGGTTCCTCCCCTCCGCCTTCCATATAAAAGAGCCAGGAAGATGACTCCCATGCAGGATTCAGCATTCAGGCTAATTCAGGAGGCTTTGGCGTCCCTACGAGCCTTACCCACTCCTGAAGAGGCCTTTGCCTGCATGGCTGCCACCAAACTGCAGGGCATGCAGGAGGGTCAACGCAAGCTATGTGAGGACCTGCATTATAAAGTCCTAAGAAAGGGGGTGAGTGGGGAACTAACACCCAAGACCGACGTGGTTGAGTTGAACCATCCTCCTCCTCCTCCTGCTGCCACAACTCCACCACCACAGCCACCGCGTGGAAGGAAGAGTGGAAAGAAGACCTGAGAGTGATTGCCCTGGGTTCAGTCTGGTCTGACAGAAGCTGCAGTCTCTCATATGACCACAGCCTGGGGACACAGATGTCATCTGCTGCTTTCCGGATCTCTGGTACTTCTGGACCAGACTGCACTCCCTTAGATAAGGACTCCTGAGGCCACCAATTTTGCTTTAAAATAATTGATGTCTGCCCGGGGGCCCAAGGCTTCGCCAATTTCTGCAGTTTCCCCAGCGTTGCCTCCCTCTGTTTAGTTGTGAGCCCTTAATAAAAGTTTTTTGTTGTGAAATTCTACTCTCCTGTGTGTGTTTTCATCCAAAAAAGACAGTTTGTTGGTGAGGATTCAGGTACATTTCTAACATAAAATGTGAAATTAACAAGGGACAACAAAACCAAACAATCTCCTACAGATTAAATATAACAACATATCAATGGTGTTGTGGTAACTTGACACAAAAAACACACTCAAAAATTTTAGGGAGTACAAATAAAAATCCTAAAAAAAAAAACCCTTCAAAAAAATACAAACACAAAAAAAATCATCTACATTAAACCCCCCCAAAAAAAATAAACACCAAAATAATGTGGTCAGATGTGAGAAATCAAAATATATTGACTGAATCACGATAAATAGTAACAAAATAAGTTTGTGAGAAATGTGTGTGAATATGAGCAGCAAAACTACTTAATTCTTGTCACATTATAAAGAAGAAGAGAGTGCGCTGTATTAAACCATTCTTAACATTGCAGCGCGACGAAAGTGCTGTATCCATTGCGAACGCTAAGTTTACCAGACCCAGCTGTTCCGTGTCGGAATTTCTTCTGAGCATGCGTGGCACTTTGTGCGTCGGAACAGGCCACACACGTTCGGAATTGAGGCGATCGGATTTTGTTGTCGGAAAATTTGATCTCCTGCTCTCCAACTTTGTGTGTCGGAAAATCCGATGGAAAATGTCCGATTGAGCCCACACACGGTCGGAATTTCCGACAACACGCTCCGATTGGACATTTTCCATCGGAAAATCCGACCGTGTGTACGGGGCATAATGCTGTGTACACACGATCACACATTCTGACAGCAAAATCCATGCTTTTTTTTCCGACGGATGTTGTCTCAAACTTGTCTTGCATACACACGGTCACACAAAGTTGGTAGGAAATTCCGAACGTCAAGAACACGGTGACGTACAACACATACCACGAGCCGAGAAAAATGAAGTTCAATAGCCAGTGCTGCTCTTCTGCTTGATTCCGAGCATGCGTGGAAATTTGTGCGTCGGAATTGTGTACACACGATCAGAATTTCCGTCAACGGATTTTGTTGTCGGAAAATTTGAGAACCAGCTCTCAAATTTTGTGTGATGGAAATTCTGATAGAAAATGTCCGATGGAACCTACACGTGGTCCGAATTTCCGACAAGCTCCTATCAAACATTTTACTTCGGAAAATCCTATCGTGTGTACGGGGCATTAGACTACACACGGGGCATTAGACTGCACTAATCCTCAGCAATTGTTGAAAAACAGGGAGAGAAGGAGAAGAGAAAGAAAAGGGAAAAAAAAAGAAAAGAAAAAGATATCCCATGTAGTAGATGACATGCACTCATAACCCAAGCCAATAAGTATTATATATACATTTTTGATATTATTTGATGTTTTTATTAAGGTTTATAGGATTGTGTTTCATTGATGCCAGGTGTATGTATGGCATCAAGGCGTTCAATCAATAAAGTTTCCCTTTGGAGGATCAACTTTTCCCATTTGCCCCCTCTTGGATTTTTGGGGATGACAGCCAGAGCAATAAACGAGACAAAGGATGTATAAAATTTGTGATAAAGATCCAAATGCACCCAGGGCTGTCAGCTTCCACATCCCATTGACAGCGTCTGCATCATATGGTGGGAGATTATCTAGAGGCGAAAACAGACATTGGGAGCTTTCAAGTTGATCATCCACTGGGTCCACTGGGTTACTGGGTCATAAGAATAGACCACTGGCCAGAATTTGCCCATTATGCAATTGAGCTGCTGGGTTGTCCTGCATCCCGTGTGCTTTCAGAACAGGCATTCAGAGCTTCCGGAGGTTTTGTGACAGATAAGAGAGTGCACCTGTCCACAGACTGACATTTATTAAAATTAATCAGTCCTGGATTAGCAGCACCTATCAAGCACCTGTTGCCCAGGTCACTGATTAGGTGCATTACAAATTTGGAATCTTTGAAAGACTGTCTAGGCTGCCTAGATTTGTGGGTGTTGATTTCATCTGAAAGAAATTGGTGTAGGTTTCATGGGCACAATTAACACCCAAGTCTATTTTTCCACACCTGTTTGACAGGTGCATATCATTTAAATTTTTGACAGCAAGGCCAATTCTTACTTTCATTAAAAGTACCTCCATAGGGTTACAGTGGGAAGGCACCACTGACACCTAAAGACCAATTTTTCCGCCACTGTTTAGCCGGGCCATATCATTTACATTTTTGACAGCAAGACCAATTCTTGCTTTCATCAAGAATATCTCCATGGGGTTACGGTGTGAAGGCACCAACGACACCCAAAGACCAATTTTTCTGCCACTGTTTGGCTGGGTCCCATAGACTTCAATGGGTTTCGTTATTTGGTTAAAATTTTTGACAGCAAAGTCAATTCTTGCTTTCATCAAGAGTACATCCATAGGGTTATGGTGTGAGGACTTCTATCCAAAGTCAGTGAAAGTCTCTAATCTTGTTCCGAGTGCACTAAATTGTGGCCTCAGCATACAAACTGGCTCCCCAAGCCATTGTTTACAAAATAAGGAAAGCTTGCAGGGAAAATGTCATTTTTTGGCTTTTTGAATGCCATTATTGTTGCAGCAGGTTGTATAAACGGTACAGATGTTCCACTTTACAGGCAGACTAAGGGGACCCCCCAGGCACTATAGTTAAAGAAATTTAAAATTGTTATTGTTATTTCTCATTTTTATGGTTTCACTTTAAGCATCAGTAAATCACTGCTAATTTAAAAATGATGTTATTTACAAACCTTTTTCATTGATACATGTCCCCAGGGCAGTACCTAGACCCCATAACCATTTTATGTCCAATTACTTGCATATAAGCCTTCAAAATTGGCACTTTTGATTTTTCAAGTTCGGGTCCCATAGACTTCAATGGGTTTCGTTACTTGGTTCCGAACTTTTGCAATGTTTGAAAGTTCTGCCGCAAACCGAACGGGGGGGTCATTCAGCCCATCTCTAGTTTGTAATCAGGTTGGTCTGGATACTCTACATAGAGATTCATCCCTTTTTATGGTGGGTACTTTTTACATTAAGCTTGGATTCAGAGAACACTTTTTTTTGTCTCTGTGGGGACATGTTTTCTTATACATGTTTTTATGAACGTTTAGTGGTATTTTTTGGTCAACTGGGAGCCATTTCTATTTTCTAGGCCTCTGATTGGGCTGTATGGGTCCCGCAACTCCTGGGACTGATGCTGTTAATGGTTTCCACTCATTAAGTCTTCAGATTTTATTTTTCATATTTTCTACAATATTGTTTGTAAGTATGTTTTGTAAGTTACTGTAATTATTAATAAGTCCAGTACATCACAAAGCATACATGATGTCCTCTAACCTGTTAAATTATCTTTTATATAGACACCCTGTCAGTTAAGTCTGCTCCTGATGATGTGATTTAACAATAATGAATTGTGTTGAGATTTATGACATAACCCAGCCACTGGATTTATGAGTTTTTTAATAATACTGTTGGAAACTGTGATTCCTTAACAGATATAAACCAATTGTCTTTGTTTTATCTGATTGTATAATTTTCAATGTTTTTTAGAAAAATTGGTGGATAATGAATAAAATAATATATTTTTTATATAGATGATTTCCCTTTATAGCATACCTTAAGTCTCAAGGGCATTTTTTTTGTGTTCCTGGGTAGAGATTTTCCCACTATAGTTTCTGAAATTTTTTGTTACCCCCCAAGCTATGCTGTATTGACTCTTCATCTTGCCTGTAGGACCGCTGTTTGTTTTCTTTATTCATTAGCTTGTTATGCTTGTCATATATTGTACTGAAATTTTCTATATGCACCACACTGTTCTACTTTGCAAAAAAACAATAAAAATTGATTAAATCTAAAGTTTCTGAAATTTGCAGTAAGGTGGCAGTCATTTTAAATATATGTGATTAAGGAGGCAATTGTTTTAACTCTTTCTGATTTATTACATACATATATAGCCCTATATACAGAAATAATACAGATAAACTATAATTACATTTCTGATTATATAGTTTTTCATTGCTGCTTTTTTAATGTCAGCACTTTAAAGAGATGACCTTGCTATTAAAGAACATATAACAGTTTAAATTTTTTTTATGAAAACATGTTTTTATTATTTAAATCTTCTTTCACGATAAAGCATAGATACAGTAAGCCTCTTTTATAATGTGCAAACATATATGTTTTATGCCAGTGCTCTATTTATTGGATTAGCTCCAAGGATTTGCCATGAAAGCTTAAGATGATATTGAAAACACATATCACCCCTATTGTAGCAAAGAAAATCAGCTTTAGAATTAGAGAGACCTTGTATCAGGCATTATGTAGAGACCTTTAGCTTTTCATTATAGCTGTTAGT